>OX451738.1:247692307-249132233 GCA_948472305.1 Vicia faba | reverse complement strand
TTGAAAAAGTTTCTTTGAAAGTTTCAGATCGACTCTTGTATCAGTCCTCAAGAGTGTTTGAAAAGTTGTTTTTGAAAGCTTTTTGCAAAGTGTCGGTGTGAAAAGAAGTATTTGTTTTGAATTAGAGCAAGTATCTACGAGTCATCTACCTACCCTAAGGAATTATGCTGTGTAAATGTCCTTAAGGTAGTGCCATCCCACCATTGAGAGGTAGGTAGCACCACCGTTGGAGGTGTTCGGGTCAATTCGAGGACTAGGGACAATGTGGTCATCAGAGCAATAGGAGGACACCTTAGAAGCTACCCTTATGCCATTGATCCTTTTTAATTCTGAGGCAACCGTTTCGAGGCAACTGGATCATGTTATGGACATAAGGACTTACTAAAACGTCATATACTCGACGACCACATTTCGAGGGCGAGGCAACAGTGAGGCGTACCCTAATTGTGGTGTGTGAATTTGTGTGTTATTTTCAGTTTAACCATTATCTTTGATCATGCATTATGGTGAGCTACGCATTGTTTTTAATTAGCCATACATTCTTTCATGCAATTAGAATTTAAAAGTGCGGAAATTTAAATGCGGAAAGATAAATCCTACGCTATTACAAGGCGCGGGTCTATACATCGCCAAATTAACAAAGACCCGTTTGAATAAAAATGCGGAAAGTAAAACCTAGTTACTATTACACGACTTGAGCAGTTACATAATATTTACATGAAAAATAAAATAACGTGCGAAAAGAATAAAAATAGAACGTCCGAGAGTTTTGACCCTTTTTGAAATTAAATGAAATTAAAGTCTAATTATTATTTAATTAAAGAAAAGAAAGTGTTTTAGTGTTTTTTTGTATTTATGAAAAATAAAGAACAAGAATTAAAAGGAAACCCTAAATCTAGATCATTTTAATTATTAATGAAAATATTAAAGTTAACCTAATTTATTAGTTAATTAATTTATTTACATGTTTATTTACAAAATTAATGATAATTAATAATAATGATAAATAATGATGATTAATAATTCATTTAAGAAAAAGATGAAAATGTCAAAAAAACCTAATTCTAGATACTTTTTACTCATTAAAAAAAATATTAAAGTTTAAAAACCTAAATTAAACTAAGTTAATTGTTAGAGTTTATTTACAAAAAAATAGGTTAGTGATGAAATTAATAATAATTAAATATATTTGTATTTTTTATTTTTCTGTTTTTATTATAGAAAATTATTTTATGGTGAAAAAAAAACAATTAAAACAATTAAAAAAGAATTAGAAAAGAAAAGAAAATAAAATTAGAAAGGATGCAAACCAAGGGGGGTTTCAGGCCCAAGGGGAGGTTTTTTTGAAGTATTCTGGCCCATTAGACAAAAAGCCTTATTTGACTTTCTGGTATCACGTGCGTGTTCATTGACTCCTGAGTATCGTGGTCTGCATTCTTTGGCCATTGGATTGGGTTTCATGGTCATTTGTGTTCTGGCTGTTGGCCATTTGTGTTCTGGCCTCATCATGCATAAGTTGTTCTACTTTGGCCATTTGGCTTTTGGCTTTTGGCCATTTGTGTTTTGACCTCAACGTTCCTTAATGAACCTGCATGGGATCCTGTCTAAATCTGCAGTGTTGAATCTCATGAACACATTAAATAAAATCATAAAATGCAAATAAAGTCAATATATGAAGAAATTTAATGTTTAGGCACAATATGGCATGTCTGAATGATTATACCCTTTTGATCATGGAGATCAAATCAATCTTACCCTTACTGGAAAATTAGTGACCTGAATGCTTTTATGTCTTTTGGATCATGGAGATCAAGCCAGCCTTACCCTTACTGAAGAAGTAATGAGGTGTTGGTTTGTAACTGTGATGGCTTGTTTGTAGTGAGAGAGGGATTTGTAATAAGGATTTCAAGGTTTTAGGGTTCTTGAAAGAATTTGATATTCTAACAGTGTTGTGGCAAGGTTTTTTCTCTCTTTTTTCTCCTCTTTCTCCTCTCTGGTTTGTGTGAAAAGAAGGTGATTATATAATGGAAATTAGGGTAAAGAAAATGGGCTTTGAATGTGCAATTGGGCCTCCAATGTTCACTTGAGTTCGTCACTTTTCAGGCTAAATCGCAGGGACTTAAGTGCAATTTTTGAAGTTAAAATATGAAAACAAAATGTAGCCGACATCGATAACTAACTCCTGTCCAAAAATCGGCTCAGTCGGATAAACGGTGAATTAGTTATGAATTTTTGAAGTTTCAGCTCAAACAAACTTATTTTGGGCTCCAGTGTCGACTCTGACACGTTCTTCAATAAAAAACTGGTATTGATCGGTGCATAATTTGGTCTCGACTTTTGAAGCAAAGTTATAGATCTATGAGTCAGTGACCTTGTGTAAAAATATGAGTCCAATCCGATAAAAATTGACCGAGTTATGAATTTTCGAAGTTTCGGCCCGGATGAAATAATATTCAGCATTCAGGATTTTCGGCGTGTCACACACTCTGAGCAAAAAATGAAGGCCTTTTGAACACTGTTCGAACTCGATACCTCCTGTGAAAATGTAGCCAACTCAATTTGTGAAATTTTGGCGCCAGAACCATCTCGATACGATGAAAATCGACCAAGTTATGATTTTCTGAACATGAGGCAAATAAACTTCTGTCACAAATTTTCTGTATGAAAATACTTGATAAATCCACATTTTTGAAGACCTTCTGATCGAAATTGGCTTCCAGCCGTGAGAGATGAAAACGTATATAATGTCAAGACGAAATTTTGGCCACCGGAATGGGTTCAAAACGAGTCACGATCTTCAAGTTATGAATTTTTTAGCGCGTAAAAACTGCACTTTCAGCACACTTTTTCACCATATTTCTTCAAGAAAACTTACACATTTGGATACCTTCTTTAAAGAATTATCTCTTGAGCCGAACCTGAATTTGAGAATACATTATCAGAGATATCTTGGCGAAAGAATACCTGAATATGACGCGCCGGGTTGGACTTGTGAATTTTTCTTGAAATATTTTGAGAAATATGGGAGGGCAAATTTTGGGGTACAACAAACTGCATCTTGGAAAGAAAGACACCTGTGTAGGGTTGACTGATGATGAGCTCGTGTAAAACTGCATCTTTGAAGGAAGGAAACCTGCGTAGGGTTTACTGATAATGAGTCCGTATAAGACTGCATCTGAAATGGAGAAGGAACCTGTGTAGGGTTACTTTGATGACGAGTCTGTGTAAAACCGCATCTAGAGCTGAGAAGGAAACCTGTGTAGGGTTTCAGATGACGAGTCCGTGTAAAACTACGTCTGGAGTTTGAGAAGGGAACCTGTGTGGGGTTACTTTGATGATGAGCCCATGTAAAACTGCATCCTGGAAGAAGTAAAACCTGGGTAGGGTTTCTGATGACGAGTTCGTGTAAAACAGCATCCTTGGAAATGGAGAACCTGTGTAGGGTTTCTAGGTGACGAGTCCGTGTAAAACTTCATCTTTTGGAAAGAGAGAACCTGTGTAGGGTTTTTTTTGGGATAAGTTCGTGTAAAACTTCTTGAGGAACCGGGGTAAGGTCACCTTGGGATAAATCCGTGTAAGACTTTGGGAGGAACCGGTGTAGGGTTACCTTAAGATAAGTCCGTGTAAGACTTCTGGAGGAACCGGGGTCAGGTTACTGCAGGGTAAGTTCGTGTAAAACTTCTTGATGGACCGGGGTAAGGTCATCTTGAGATAAGTCCGTGTAAGACTTCTGGAGGAACCGGGGTAAGGTTACTGCAGGATAAGTTCGTGTAAAACTTCTTGATGAACCGGGGTAAGGTCATCTTGAGATAAGTCCGTGTAAGACTTCTGGAGGAACCGGGGTAAGGTTACTGCAGGGTAAGTTCGTGTAAAACTTCTTGATGAACCGGGGTAAGGTTATCTTGAGATAAGTCCGTGTAAGACTTTTGGAGGAACCGGGGTAAGGTTACTGCAGGGTAAGTTCGTGTAAAACTTCTTGATGAACCGGGGTAAGGTCATCTTGAGATAAGTCCGTGTAAGACTTCTGGAGGAACCGGGGTAAGGTTACTGCAGGGTAAGTTCGTGTAAAACTTCTGGATGAATCGGGGTAAGGTTATCTTGAGATAAGTCCGTGTAAGACTTCTGGAGGAACCGGGGTAAGGTTACTGCAAGGTAAGTTCGTGTAAAACTTCTTGATGAACCGGGGTAAGGTCATTTTGAGATAAGTCCGTGTAAGACTTTTTCTGAAAGAAAGGAACCGGTGTAGGGTTACTTTGATGATAAGTCCGTGTAAGACTTCTTCTGGAAGAAAAGGAACCGGTGTAGGGTTACTTTGATCATAAGTCCGTGTAAGACTTCTTCTGAAAGAAAAGGAACCGGTGTAGGGTTACTTTGATGATAAGTCCGTGTAAGACTTCTTCTGGAAGAAAAGGAACCGGTGTAGGGTTACTTTGATGATAAGTCTGTGTAAGACTTCTTCTGGAAGAAAAGGAACCGGTGTAGGGTTACTTTGATGATAAGTCTGTGTAAGACTTCGTCTGAAAATTGAGAAGGAACTGGTGTGGGTTGCCTGATGATGAGTTCGTGTAAAACTACATCTGAAGTTGAGAAGGAACCAGTGTGGGGTTGCTTCATGATGATCAAGTGGATGATTGTCCTGTCTGGTTTCAGATATTAACCTACGATCAGTCGTCCACAGAATTTTCCTGGCTTGTTACCAATGTTGATCTGGAACTGTAGAGGTAGATGGTAATCATCTTTTGATTGACCTTTTCCTGAAAAGGCAAAACGTTAGCTATATGCAGTGTCATGATGCATGAACTGCATGATATTAAGATGTTCTCAAGAATAAATGAGATTTGTGTGTTATGATGCATATATGCATGCGTCATGGTGTATGATAATGTGATGAATGTCTATGAATGTATCTTCGTCTAGGAAAATAAATCCTTGACGAACGCCGGGAAGTTGAATCATGGGCTGAGGTTGAAGAGTAGAGTTCTTCATTTCCGCTGGGGATGATGGTTGCAAGAATAAACCGGTAGGAGAGGATGACTTCGTTGGGGAATAAACTTGATGAAGATATTACTCTGCGGGGAATTACTCTGTGGGAAGAGATACTTCGCTGAGGTTTTGATGATAACTCCGCTGGGGATTCCTGTTGATAAATTTGTTGGGGAATTTGATGAATTCCGCTGGGGATAGGAAGAACTTCGCCGAGGACGATCTTTCCGTGGTAATTAGCTGAGGATAACCCAGTTAGACCCTGGTGGGGAATAACCTTTGAATAGAGCCGGGGAGATGCGTTCGTACTCTTCAGGGGATAAGCTTCCAGAATCTACTGGGGAGATTGATTGAACTCTCCTGGGGAAACTTTTGAGACTGTACTGGGGAAGTGGCTCCACTGGGGTGTCTGTATTCCGCTGGGGAACAATCTTATATTAAGACTGCCGGGGATGCTTGCTTAGGAACATTTGTATACTCCGATGGGGAATATTGAGATTTTCTGGGGGTACCCAACTTCCTTAGGGCTGATAGTAGCCTAACTCTGCTTGGGGAGAGCGTTGCTGACTTGCTAGGGATACTGTGCCTCTTCGGGGTTGATGAGAGACCAACTCTGCTTGGGGAGAGCATTGCTGAAACCTGTTTTACTCTCGGGGAGTGGAGGCCTCTTGGTTATGTTCTTCAGCTGAACCTACCTTGGTACCCTTGTTGACAGAGCAATTAGATCGCTTGGACAACTCATTATTGCCCTTGTTTCTGACGTGAGAGAAGAATATACCTTGTGAGGTGTTAGACAACTGCCGATTCGACAAATCTTCTTCTGGTAGGCAAGTGACGAGATGACGGGACATAGTCGTACGCTTTTGATCCCTAACTTTTGCCTGGACCGCTCTTTCGGGTTTTCAGTCCATCGGGATACCCTTTTTTGCCCAAGCCGCCTTTTCAGGTTTTCGACTTGCCGAGTGTACAGATTTTTTCATTTCATCCCTTGTTTTTGCCCGAACCCTTTTGGTTCACCGGGAAGCCCTTATTTTTTCCTAGGTGTGTCAACCTAGCGGGTCTTTGATTATGTGTAGTATTTTTTCGACTATGTCCACGCTCTCAGAATGTAGGGAGATGCCCCTGTTGTTGTGTTGCCATGAGACTAGAAGATGTTTGATCAGGCAAGATTCGTAGCTGGAACTCATGTCCAATGCCCTAGGTGACTCAGGCGGAGATTTGCCCCAGGCTATTAGGCATTTGAAAGATTCTCTGAATCTTGACTGGACTGCCCCAGATGATGGACAATGATCATGCCCTTCCCCTTGATTGGAGGTGCTTTTGTTCATTAGACATTCGTCGTGCGAACTTTTATGTTGTTCAAACAAATAGTCACATGCAAGCAATCTTATATTAAAAATGCAAAGCTTATGTCTGTCTTGAAATTTTTGAAAATTCATTTTCAGTAAAACAAGCAAATTTTGTAAAATGTGATTTCAACTCAGTATTTTACAGCAAGCCTTAAGGAGTCAGGATACCTTTCGTAACAGTATGCCTTCGAACTAACCCATGCTTCAGCTAGGACTTTTTAAGGGTTATAACGTGGCCTGGTTCACGGTTTAAGAAACAAAGGATAAGGCTCAAAATGTATTTGTACCCACCCGTTCTTCGTGATGTTCTTCAAACCTAAACTCAGTTGGTCGTGCGTTAGACTTTGTTTGAGTCTTTGTCCTGATGTTCCAATGATGGTTCGGATATTGACAGTTTATTTTGAATAGGAAGTCATTCCTTTTTTGGTTGAGGGTTTGTAGGACCTCTTTCTTTTTTGATTTCGTTATCCCTATTTTTTGCCTGAACTGTTTCTTTTCGTGATTACAGTCAGCGGGGTGCCCCAGTTTTGTAAGTCTCCTTCATAGGTTTTAACTTAATGAGCTTTTACTTTGAGAGATAACGACTGCCTGTCTTTATGATTATATGAACCAACACTGTCTTTTCATCTTGGAAGGACTTCTTTGATGCTATTCGCTGTGCACTTGGATCAACTGAGAGAACTACCCTGCCCCAGGTTATGATTAAGGGTTTTAATTTTCGAAAAGAAAAACTCCTACTTCTTTGGCTCGAAGGGGTTGACGAGGGATTACCTTCCTTATAACTCCAGTGTTTAGGAATTGAAACAATGCATGTACCTCATCAGTGGGGTTTGTTCAAAATCATACTGTAGATTATCGTATCGCTTTCATCATCCTCCCTCAAGAGGCTTAGAATTATTAATCGAGAGTTGAACATCAAGAAAAAATAAAAGCAATTTTGAATATAGAGAACACAATTACTTCAAAACAGACACGTGTAATGCATTAATGAAATAATAGAGTTTGACATGATAATTATTTGAATAAGCATAGAAAAATACAATATCAGAATTTAAATGAACAAGAGTCTCTCAATCCTAGCCATGTTTTGGCAAGGGAGCAGTGATCACATCGGGAGTCTCAGCAGGCTCGAATTCGATCTCCTTGGCGTCAATCATGTTCTGAATCTTGTATTTCAGCGCCCAACAATCCTCAGTATCGTGCCCCAGGCTTCCAGAATGATAAGCACACCTCGCATCTGGGTTGTAGTTTGGAGAAGAGGTTTTGGGATTTGCAGGAGGGTTGATCACCGCAATCAGATTCATTTTCAACATGTGCTGCAATGCTTGTGACAATGGCATGTTGATGTTGGTGAATTTTCTTTTAGGCTCGTCTGGCCTTCGCTGATTTCCCTTTGGCGGTTGTCGGCGTGACGCAGAACCTGAGATCATGACTGCCCCTACGTGTTGGTCACGACGATCCTTCTGACTGTACGCAACATTGGACTCTTTCTTGAATGGTTTCTTCTCAGCGTTCGAGGAGTCACCCTTTTGTATCTTCCCAGACTTGATACCAGCTTCTATCCTCTCACCAGTCAAGATCAGATCTGTGAACCCAGCAGAAGAATTCCCAATCAGATGATTAAAGAATGGACCAGATAGGGTCCCCAAGAACATGTCAACGAGCTCACGGTCAGTCAACGGTGGCTGCACCCTGCCAACCAGGTCTCTCCACTTTTGCGCGTACTCCTTAAAACCTTCACCCGTCCCCTGTGACATACCCTGGAGTTGGGTACGCGTAGGAGCGAGGTCGGCATTATACTGATATTGCTTATAAAAAGCAGTTGCCAAGTCCTCCCAGTTACGAATACTAGTTCCATCCAGCTGATAGAACCATTCGAGCTGAGTCCCTGAAAGACTTTCCTGGAAGAAATGGATCCATAGGTTCTTATCTGCCGTGTAGGGCCGGATCTTCCTCGCGTATGAACGGAGGTGCAACTTAGGATAGGAAGCCCCATCGTATTTTGCAAAGGCAGGTGCCTTGAACTTGTGAGGGATCACCACCCCAGAAGATAAGCCTAGGTCTCCAAAGTCCAACCCGGACACCTGTTGAATCTTCATGGCATTTAGACGGTCCTCTAGTTGCTTGTACCTGTCCTCAGCAGGAGGGTAATGTTCATCATTGAAATCTGTCTCGGTGTCAGAGACTACGGGACTAGGAACCCTTTCCTCTTGGTGACTGCCTTCCCCAACAGATGGAGTAGTCCGCTCAGCTTCATTCTGCAGTGTATTCCCAGATCTGCGTCTAGGGTTGAACAAAACAGTCCTCTTCTTCTTTTTCTTCAAAAGCAGAGTCTTCAATTCCTGTTGTCCTTGGGCTAAGCTCATGACCAGCTCCTAGAACTGGGCGTTCTAGGCCTGGAGGGCCTTGATAGCTTGTTCATTGGATGATTCAGGATTCATGATGATGGCTGAAATAAACAACGAAGAAGATTAAGCAACCTGTGGAAAAGAGTACCTGTAATGCAATGATATGTATGTATGCACGCGATGTTTTCAAGGATCTCGCGGGGTAAACAGAGAAACTTGTTAGAATTTGAATTTGGGTAGCTTGATTGAAGGAACTTCATGTTGCTGAGAGTCCTTCTTTAAGAGTCAAGGCTCACCATATCGAGTGGGTCATAGCCCCTGACTCAAGTTATCAACCTTGGCTAGAGGAAAATAAATCCCCTTTGCCCCTTGCTAGACATCATGACCTGCATCACAAACCCTTGAGATCCTTGAAATGGATTAGTCCTTATGTAGGATGTATGCAATGGTATGATGGTATGATGTTATGGTAAAGCACACCAAAAGTATTCACAAAGGCAAACATGATAAGGCACACAAGTCACACCAGACAGCCCTTAGAGTTTAGACCAGCATGAAGTTCAGGTACTACCCTCTTTCAGTTTCGTTGGTTAAGACCTGTTCTATCAAAATTAACCGGGTTCTAGAGGATCCTAATATCACTGACTACCCTCAATCGGTCATAACTCCAGCGTCGCAATCTTTTCTTGCGGCCAGAACCATCGCGAGAGTTTAGCCTCAATGGGTGTAGCATACTGCTACTGTTCTATGGCCAAGTTGGGTCACATTAGGGTTCTAAGGTCGGTTGGTTCTTAATGACTCCTCGGAAGACCCATATTCTCCTCGTTGCAACACAAGGGATATCGGTACAGACCAAGGTGCCACACCAACGTAGCCACTGCTTCACCCGTGTCGGTCTACGCCGGACAGGTCCCTCACAACTTATGCTACCTAAAAGGGTATTCCCAGATCCGGGTTAGGATCTATGAAACTCCGATGCAAAGCCCACAAATATAAAGCAATCAAAGCAAAGCAATTTAAAACATAAGTATGATCTAATCCTAAGGTACACCTCACTTTTAAAGTTTCCCTAGCAGAGTCGCCAGTTCTGTGATCGGTGGAAATAGAACTGACTGTTTTTAGCTGGTATCGCGAAATGTCGCGGTAAGCAAGAGTCGCCACCGTCTTTTATTTTCTCCAACATGGAAAGGACAAAAGCACAACAAAATTCCTTATTCGAGAATGTTTCTCGGTTCGGGAGGTAAATTTATAGAAAGGGAAGGTGTTAGCACCCTTTCTATCCGTGGTTATCCACGGGCTCTTAGGTATTTGCTCTTATGTTTTCAAAATTTGTTTGCTTTTCAAGTGTGTGTGGGTTTTGAAAAAGTTTCGTTTGAAAAATTTCTAAGTAACTCTTGTATATGTCCTCAAGAGTGTATGAAAAATTTGTTTGAAAACTTTTAGAAAGTGTGAGTGCGAAAAAGTTGTTTTCTTTGTTTGAAAAGAGCAAGTACCCAGGAGAATCTACCTACTCTAAGGAGTTAGGTTGTGTAAGAGTCCTTTAGATAGTGTTATCCCACCATTGAGAGGTAGGTAGTACCATCGTTGGAGGTATTCGGGTCAATTTGATTAAGGGACATGTGTGGTCACCGAAGCAATAGTAGGACACCTTAGAAGTAACCCTAATGTCCTAGATCCTTTGTATCCGAGGCGACCGTTTTGAGGCAACTGGATCTTTAGACAGAAGGGCGACCTCTAAGACACCCTATACTTGATGACCACGTTCGAGGCAACCAGTGAGGCGTACCCTAGGGGTGGTATGTGCTTGTGTGTTATTTTTCAGTTAATGTTTGTCTTGTATATGTTATTTTGTGAGCTACGGATTGGTTTTATTTACATACATTCTTTCATGCATTGTTAACAGTTAGGAGTGCGGAAAGTAAATTGCGGAAAGATAAATTCTAACTATTACAAGGCGTGGGTCAATACATCGCCAAAAAAACAAAAACCCGTTTTGGAAAATAAAGTGCGAGAATTTAAATAAGGCGATAAACCTAATTAACTATTACATATCCGGAGACAGTTACATAAATAATCAAAATAAATAAATACGCGCGAATAGAAATTTAATCGAGAACGTCCTAAGGGTGTTGACCCTTTTTTGAATAAGAATTGAATTTTTGTCCCCTTTTTGCAATTAATGAAATTATGCCTAATTATTAATTAATTAATTTATTTACAAGAAAAAGTATTTTTTGTGTTTTTATGTTTTTAATGAAAATAAAAATAAAAATAAGAAATTTAAAGTTAAAAGAAAAAAAAACCTAAGTCTAATTCATTTTTATTTATTGGAAAAGGAAATTAAAATTACCTAATTAAACTAAATCAATTTATTAGTGTTTTATTTACAAAAATAATTAATAGTGAATAATAAAAAATATTTACATTTTTTAGTTTTTTTTTGAATTTTTATGAAAAATATTAATTATGTTAATTTTGGTGGTAATAATAATAATTAAAAAAAACAATTAATAATTAAATTAGAAAATATAAAACAAAAAGAAAAAAGAGTGAACCAAGGGGGGTGTTGGACCCTTAAGGAGGTGAATCTGGAAATTTAGGCCCATTAACCAGCCAAGCCACGTTGACTTTCTTGCTTGCCTATGCACAAGGTTGACCAGGAGCATGGTGTGCGTCATCTTTAGGCCACTGGATGGACGCTTGAGGACACTTGACGTCTGGATGAGGAAGGTGTATGATGAACCTTCTTTTGGAACCTACACACAAGCATGTAAAGAAAAAAATGTATAGAAATTTTGGGGGACCTGGGAAGAACTTACAGCGCGGTATGATGGATCTTAGGACGTGGCAAGGGTTGCTTTAGCTTCAGGGGATGGCAAAGAAGAGAGTCACGTTCTCCTTTTGGCCTGAAAATGCTTGCAATACTCCTTTTGATCTCACACTTTTTTTGACACTTTTTGGATTTTGCTCTGGCCGTTTTGTGTAAAGTTCTAGGTTGTGAATGAGGCTTGCAAGGCTTGCATATATAGTAATGAGTGAGAATAAGTCACATTTAGGAGCCTTTAACCATTGCAATTAAGCTTTGGATTTTGTCTTAACCACCATTAAAGGCCTTTCAAAGCTTGTTTAAAATTTGAATTTTCATGCCTAAATGAGCTTAGCACGAAATTGGTAGGTTGGAAATGCTTCATGAAGGCTATTCAAACCATAAGATACCATTTAATTAAATTTTTTAGATTTACTTGAATTATTATGGATTAAAATGAATTAAATCCATAAAAATTAAATAAAAATAGAAAAATAATTATTTGGTCTTGAAACTGATCATGGGACACGTGGGTGGCATGACAAGGCTGAATCAAGTGGAAAAAAGTGGGCCCTTTTGTCAAGAATTGAAGTTTCAAGGATAGTTGACTTTTGCCATTTCACAAAAATTTCCCAACTTCTCCAATGCATATCTTGCTCAATTTTGATCATATGAACATGTTCTTGGACATTTTGGAAAGGTCTTGAAGTCCTCTAACCAATGCCTTTAGTTCCATGTCATTTTGATTTACCAATCTCAAGTTATGGTCTTTGACTTAAAATGCCTTTTTGTTGACTTTTGAAAATGACCTATAATGTTGAAATTGATAACTTTTTGTGAGAGCATTTCTTGGACTTGGAATGTGAAGATGAGTTGTAGGAAATGTCCTCCCCTTCAAAATGATCATTGGATGGGATTTTTATGATGAACCATGAAAAAGTTATGCCTTGGTCAAGTTACAGTTGACTTTTCAACTGTCCAAAAATGGAAACTTTTGCATCTTGATGATTTTTGAGCCATTCTTGTGGAATCATGATCAAGATTTGATCCAATGATGATTGTGGATTCAAAATGAGATGTTGACCAAAAATTTTGACTTTTGACTGCCAAATAACCATTTTGCCCCTGCAGTTGACTGTGAAGCAATTAGGGTTTTTGACTGTGCAACTTGACCTTGTGAGCCTTGAAACTTGGCATGTAGATGCTTGACAATGTTTATAGGCATGTGGGACTTGATTGGACCCTTGAAAACCTCAACTTCCTTGCAGGAACCAAAACCCTAATTTGACTGGCTTAGGAGGGTGTTTGAACTGTGCAACCCTTGAGTAGACTTGAGCAAATTGAGATGATGCTTGTCAAAACTTTGAAGAATATGGGAGGGAAAATTTTGGGGTATAACAGTAAGGTAAGAATATGTGTGGACTATAGAGATCTGAACAGGGCAAGCCCCAAGGATGATTTCCCACTTTCTCACATCGATGTTCTGGTCGACAAGACCGCGCAGCATAAGATCTTCTCCTTCATGGATGGTTTTTCTGGCTACAACCAGATCAAAGTGGCTCCTGAAGACATGGAGAAGACAACCTTCGTCACACAGTGGGGCACCTTCTGTTACAAGGTAATGCCTTTCGGGTTGAAGAATGTTGGGGCAACTTATCAGCGCGCCATGGTCGCTTTGTTTCACGACATGATTCACCATGAGATTGAGGTTTATGTTGATGACATGATAGCAAGGTCCCAGACTGAGGAAGAGCACCTTGACCATCTCCAGAAACTGTTCGACAGGCTGAAGACTTACAAGCTGAGGTTGAACCCGAACAAGTGCACCTTCGGGGTAAGGTCTGGTAAGCTGCTGGGTTTCGTCGTCAGTGATAAGGGTATTCAGGTGGACCCTGCCAAGGTAAAATCCATACAGGAGATGCAGACTCCCCGCACAGAAAAGGAAGTTAGAGGCTTTTTGGGACGTCTGAATTACATCGCCAGGTTCATCTCACATCTGACTGCTACTTGTGAGCCAATCTTCAAGCTGCTGAAGAAAGATCAAGTGGTAAAATGGAATGATGAATGTCAGACCACTTTCGAAAGAATCAAGGAATACCTCCAAGAACCACCAATTCTGATGCCTCTAGTTGAAGGAAGACATTTGATCTTATACTTGACAGTATTGGATAGTTTAATGGGGGGTGTGCTGGGGCAGCATGATGAGTCTGGTCGAAAATAGCACGTTATTTACTACCTTTGCAAAAGTTTACCGACTGTGAGACCTGATACTCATTGCTAGAGAAAACTTACTGCACTTTGGCATGGGTTGCTCGCCGGCTGAGACAGTATATGCTGACTCACACTACCTTATTGATATCAAAAATGGATCCAATCAAGTATATCTAGCGAGATGGCAGATGATCCTAACCGAGTACGACATCCAATACACAACCCAAAAAGCAATCAAGGGAAGTGTATTTGAGGATCATTTGGCACATCAGGCCGGGGATGACTACCAATCCATGAATTTCGAGTTCCCCGATGAGAGCATCATATTGGTGACCGACTGTGAAGAACCTGGATCAGATGAAGGACCTGAGGGAGGATCCCGATGGTCTATGTATTTTGATGGAGCCTCAAACGCATTTGGTAACGGCATCGACACTGTAATTATATCTCCTGAGGGCTGTCACACTCTGTTCACCGCCCGATTATGTTTCAACTACACCAACAATATGGCGGAGTATAAAGCGTGTATCTTAGGTCTCCGAGCTGCTATTGACCTGAGGATAAAGTTCTTGAGTGTATTCAGAGATTCTGCTTTAGTGATCAGTCAGATCAAAGGCGAGTGGGATACAAAGCACCCAAATCTTATTCCTTACAAAGAATATGTACTGACATTGCTCCCACATTTTGGGGAGATAACCTTTGAACACTTCCGGAGAGAGGAGAACCAGTTAGCGGATGCGCTAGTTACCATGTCTTTTATGTTCAAAGTCGGGTGGGACAATGAAGCTCCCCAGATTACCATCGAGAGGTTGGACGAACCCGCACATTGTTGTGACATTGAGACTAAAGAGGTAGCAGATAAACCCTGGTTTCACAAGGTAAAGAGGTATCTTGAGGCTCAAGAATATCCTGAGGGGGCATCTGTTAATGATAAGAAGTTCTTAAGAAGGTTCGCTGCAAAGTTCTTCATCAGTAATGGTGTCCTCTATAAGCGTAACCATGATTCAACCTTACTGCGATGTATGGACAAGAGCGAGGCATAAAGGATCATGGTAGAGCTACATGAAGGTACCTTCGAAACTCATTCTAGTGGACATACCATGGCAAAGAAAATCCTACGGGAAGGATATTACTGGTCTACTATGGAATCCGATTGTTATCAGCACTCTCGGACCTGTCATAAGTGCCAAATCTATGCTGATAAGTTGCATGTACCTCCGGTTACTCTGAATGTTTTGACAGCTCCTTGGCCTTTTGCAATGTGGGGCATCGACATGATTGGCGAGATCAGACCTACTGCGTCCAACGGGCATCGTTTCATTATGGTGGCCATTGATTTTACAAAGTGGGTCGAGGTAGCTTCTTTTGCTACAGTAACCAAGAACGTCGTGGCGCAGTTTATCCGATGCAATCTGATCTGTCGATACGGTGTACCAGAGAGGATCATTACGGATAATGGTACAAATCTCAATAACACAATGATCACCGAACTCTGCAAATAGTTTAAGATTCAGCATCATAATTATTCTCCCTACCGACCAAAGATGAATGGGGCTGTTGAAGCGGCTAATAAGAATATCAAGAAGATTATGCAGAAGATGACGGTGACATACAAGGACTGGCACGAGATGTTACCATTCGCTCTTCATGGGTACCATACCTCAGCACGAACGTCGACAGGGGCAACACCCTACTCTCTGGGGTATGGCATGGAGGCAGTCCTGCCCATCGAAGTCCAGATACCCTCTCTCAGGATTATGAAAGATGCAGGTTTGAATGAAGACGACTGGATCCAGACCCGACTTGATCAGCTGAATCTAATTGATGAAAAGAGGCTTACTGCTATTTATCATGGTCAGACGTATCAAAAGCGAATGACTAAGGCATTTAACAAGAAAGTCAGACGTCAAGAATATCAAGTCGGGGATCTGGTGATCAAACGCATCATACTGCCGCAAGGTGATCCCAGGGGAAAATGGACCCCCACATACGAAGGGTCATTTGTGGTTAAGAACATTTTCTCGGGAGGAGCTATGATTCTAACCTCCATGGATGGTGACGACCTTCCTCACCCCATCAATGCAGACATAGTGAAAAGATACTACGCCTAATCAAAGACCCGCTAGGTTGACTGGCCTAGGCAAAAATAAGGGGCTTCCCGGCGAACCAAAAGGGTTCGGGCAAAAGTAAGGGATGAAAATGAAAAAAAAAACTATACACCCGGCAAGCCGAAAACCTGAAAAAGCGGCTTAGGCAAAAAAGGGTATCCCGGTGGACTGAAAACCCGAAAGGGAGGTTCAGGAAAAAATTAGGGATCGAAGTGTAACATTATGTCTCATTGGATCATCTTGCAACCAGACTTCGATATCGACTATCAATATCGGATGGCGCCAATCAATATGATCCACCTTCGACCAAGTAGCAAAATGATGAGACGCTCGAAGATGTAAGGGCAATAGCAGAGTTGGAACCCAATAGGATTGTTTCACATAGCTGTTTTTCTTTCTTTTACATAAATTGTACAATTTCTATCCTTCGGCGGCGTTCGCTTACTAGGACGTCAGCCTCTTTGTACAAAAACGCCTGCTACAGGCCAATTTCAAAAAAATCAATACAATTCATTTTCACAAAAAAATTCAACTTGTTTTTTTCTTTTTCTGTTTTATTTTGCAAGAACCTCCAATGATTCATTTTTGATATATGCATTTGAAAATAATTGTTGCTCATAAATATTTACATAAGAAACAAAAGACAATTACTCGTAATTCCAGGAACAGGGGCAAACAAGAAGTGTCCAAACCTTACAATTGCTCTACCCACCAGGTACAGGGATAGAGCCAGATTGAGAATATAACTAAAGGTACATACACTCCCCGCAAAGTAGGAAGTATCCAAAGGCAGTTGTGTTAGCTCTCCCCAGCTGAGGTTCATAATCGCGAATGAGTCGACAAAATTCTCCCCAAGCAGAGTTTATCTATCACCAGCAATAGAAGCTTACCACCAGCTGAGTTTATTTCTCCAAATCGACAGATCGTCCAACAAAGTATCTCTCTTCCCCATAAAGTCATTCTCCCACATGATTATTCTCAAACAGAGTCTCTCCTAGCAGAATATTCTCGAGCAGAACGGACGCAAGTCTCCAGCTAACCATCTTCGGTCACTATCCCTAACGAGAACGAAGAACTCAACTCCTTATACTCTCCAACAGCAGTCCAGGATTTATTCTCCCCAGTCGGAGAATATCACAAGAACATTGCATATCCATACATCGTGGCATGCGCATATGCATCATACAACACAATCTCATTTATTTTGGGAACATCATTACTCAATACATTTCATATATCATGACATCACATACGACTAATTCTTTACCTTTCAGGGAAAGATGCAATCAAGTTCTCGCAATTTTTCTCTAGTTCAGTCAAATCGATACTAAGATTTCTATTCCAGTTCAATCTACGAAACCCAGAAATCGACCAGATGATATCTTGATTTCTCTAAAATACTACGAAGCCTGGAATCGACCAGATAGTGGTATATCTTAAATACAAGCTATGAATCCTGGAAACCGACCATAAAACAGCTTAATGCCCCAACAAGTTATTGTGAAGCCTGGAAATCAACTAGATAGCAGTACAAGATACCATGAAGCCTGGAATCGACCAGATAGTGGTATAAGACACCGTGAAGCCTGGCGCACGACTAGATAACAGTATAAGACACTGTAAAGATTGGAGCACGACCAGATAGAGGCAAGAGACACTGTGAAACCTGGAAATCGACCAGATAACAGTATGCGGTACTACGAAGCTTGGAATTTGACCAAATAGAAGTTTACTCGGCCAATTACTATGAAGCCCAGAAATCGACCGGATGTTAGTATGCCTTAAATTCAAGTTGAAACCCGGATGCGACCGGATAACCACTTAATTCCTTCTGAAGCCTGGAGCACGACCAGATAAGAATTGAGAAATTTCAAAGCCTGGAGGACGACCAGATATCAAGTTTAATCTCATTTTCCCAGTAAGTCACTGTAAAATCTGGAGCACGACCAGATAGTAGTCAGTCTTATTTTCCTCAGCAAATCACTATAAGGTCTAGAGCACGACCAGATAGCAGTTCATTGTCACCTCCTCAACTAAGAGATGATTCCCCAGTAGAGTAACGGACAACTAAAGCTCCTAAAATGCTACTTCTCCCGAGACAGAGACCAGCGTGTCCCAGTAAAATCTTCCTTCAACAACAGGTATACGGGTTCTCGCAAAGGAATCTCTTATGCGATTGACACTTCTTCGGATGGCATCTTTAATCCCATCTTCCTCCATTGACTTCCAAATGGCATCTATAATCCTGTTCCCGATATCGCAAGACAAGTACCACTTCATGCGAGTGCAAATTTCTGGGCACTCTAGTGTTCAATCATCTTCCACCTTCAGATCACGAAAGGCAGACAAGCCAATCTACATCTTCAGGTTTAAGAAGATTGAACAGGGGCAGTTGTTGTACCCCAAAATTTTCCCTCCCATATTTCTCAAATACATGTCAAGTAAGGTCTTCAAATTGCTCAAGGAAGTCCAAGAGGTGACCAGACAAACTCTCTCCTAAGGCAGTCTACCCCAAATTAGGGTTTCATTTTGCATCAAGATGATTGAGTCCAAAGGATCCCAAATTCTTTCCATTGTCCTAATATGTTATCAAGATCATCCTTGTCAAGTTTCAAGATTTTTGGTCAAAACTTCAACTGTGGCCCACATACAGTCAAACTTCAAGATTTTTGGTCAACATTCTCATTTTGAAGTATTATTCATCATTTGATCAAGGGTTGATCATGATTCCTCAAGGATTGCTCATAATTCATCAAAATCCAAAAGTTGCTAAATTAGGGTTTTGTAGGAAAAGTCAACTCAACTTTGACCAAGCATAACTTTCTCATACTTTATCAAAAATGACCCATCTGTAGCTCATTTTGAAGAGGATGTAATCCCCTACCATCCATATTCAGCTCCCAAGTTCAAAATATGTACTCACAAGAAGATATGAATTTGGACATTATATGTCATTTTGAAAAGTCAACAAAAACACCTTTTAGGTCAAAGCTTCATACATGAACATGGAAGACTCAATTGAGATGAGACCAAAAGTTTTGCTTATAGGACATCTTAAGCTTTCTAAAAAGTCCAAGAACACATCTCTATGGTCAAAATTGAGAGAGTTATGCATTGGCCAAGTTGACCCTTTTTGCAAAATTGCCAAAGGTCAAATGTGTCCAAAATTGCATTTTTTTCCAAATGGGCCCAACTTTTTATGCTTGCACTGAGTTTGTAATGTAACCCACGACCCATGATCCCTTCCACTTTTCATTATTTTATTTTTGTTATTTATTTTGATTTTATTTCATTTAAATCAAATAAAATCAATATAAAATAATGAAAATATCAAAAACTAATTAAATCTTGAGATTTTGTGCATGATTAGGTCCATTATACAGCTGGAGACAAGATCAAATCGTGCAAGGCTTTATATGGACACAAAAAGATTGAATTTGCTTGTTTTGGAAAGATTTGGTGCAAGGATTGAATCATGAATCAATATTCATAATTGGAAGAGATTTGATACAGAATTACAACCCTAATACACTCTAGTATACATAAGGAACAAAGGCAGGTCAAAAGGAAGAGGCTAGAGGCGTGCAAAGGCAGAGAACCAATTTCAAAAATTCAAGAAAAAGTTGCAAACCAATTTCCAAGTTTTGGGCCATCTCAAGCCATTCTAATCATACCAATCGTTTGTTGGACATCCTAGGATCGTGTTTCAATCGTTAGCAAGCTTCCCCACGCCCTCAAACGCATCGTAGCAGTCACACGGTTTGGCTCTTTTCTTGAATTCGATTACATTAATTATGGTATATTTAGCATGATCAATTGACATATTTATAATCCTTGAGATGTTTGCAAGCTAATGGTTGTATTCAATTGCATTTTTATTAACTGTGCATCAAACTGACATGGCTAGGGTCCGTGTTTCATTTTTAGGGATTTCTTGTACAGGGAAAATTGGATAATGATAATGGTACCATGATGATCGTTGGCTTGAAACGATTTGATTGGTACCATTGGTTTTCATTTATCATGCGTGTACAAGATTTTGGAAATGCACAGGGGCTATACTGTTGTACCCCAAAATTTGCCCTCCCATATTTCTCAAAACATTTCAAGAAAATTCACAAGTCCAACCCGGCGCGTTATATTCAGGTGTTCTTTTGCCAAGATATCTCTGATAACATATTCTCAAATTCAGGTTCGGCTCAAGAGTCAATTCTTTAAAGAAGGTATCTGAATGTGTGAGTTTTCTTGAAGAAATATAGTGAAAAAGTGTGCTGAAAGTGCAGTTTTTACGCGCTAAAAAATTCATAACTTGAAGATCATGACTCGTTTTGAACCCGTTCCGTTGGCCAAAATTCCGTCTTGACATTATCTACGTTTTCATCTCTCACGACTGGGAGCCAATTTCGATCAGAAGGTCTTCAAAAATGTGGATTTATCAAGTATTTTCATACAGAAAATTTGTGACAGAAGTTTATTTGCGTCATGTTTAGAAAATCATAACTTGGTCAATTTTCATAGTATCGAGCTGGTTCCGGTGCCAAAATTTCACAAATTGAGTTGGCTACATTTTCACAGGAGGTATCGAGTTCGAACGGTGTTCAAAAGGCCTTCATTTTTTGCTCAGAGTGTGCGACACACCGAAAATCCTGAATGCTGAATACTATTTCATCTGGGCCGAAACTTCGAAAATTCATAACTCGGTCAATTTTTATCGGATTGGGCTCATATTTTTACACAAGGTCCCTGACTCATAGATCTACAACTTTGCTTCAAAAGTCGAGACCAAATTATGCACCGATCAATACCAGTTTTTTATTGAAGAACGTGTCAGAGTCGACACTGGAGCCCAAAATAAGTTTGTCTGAGCTGAAACTTCAAAAATTCATAACTAATTCACCGTTTATCCAATTGAGTCGATTTTCGGACAAGAGTTAGTTCTCGATGCCGGCTACATTTTGTTTTCACATTTCAACTTCAAAAATTGCACTTAAGTCCCTGCGATTTAGCCTGGAAAGTGACGAACTCAAGTGAACATTGGAGGCCCAATTGCACATTCAAAGCCCATTTTCTTTACCCTAATTTCCATTATATAATCACCTTCTTTTCACACAAACCAAGGAGGAAAAAAAAAGAGAGGAGAAAAGAAGAGAGAAAAAAAACCTTGCCACAACACTGTCAGAATATCAAATTCTTTCAAGAACTCTAAAACCTTGAAATCCTTATTACAAATCCCTCTCTCACTACAAACAAGTCATCACAGTTACAAACCAACACCTCACTACTTCTTCAGTAAGGATAAGGCTGGTTTGATCTCCATGATCCTAATTTTCCAGTAAGGCATAAAAGCATTCAGGTCACTAATTTTCCAGTAAGGGTAAGATTGATTTGATCTTCATGATCAAAAGGGTATAATCATTCATACATGCCATATTGTGCCTAAACATTAAATTTCTTCATATATTGACTTTATTTGCATTTTATGATTTTATTTAATGTGTTCATGAGATTCAACACTGCAGATTTAGACAGGATCCCATGCAGGTTTATTAAGGAACGTTGAGGCCAAAACACAAATGGCCAAAAGCCAAAAGCCAAATGGCCAAAGTAGAAAAACTTATGCATGACACCAATACATGGCGAGACAGACATCCTAGAAGATTAAGGAACGTTGAGGCCAGAACATAAATGACCAACAACCAGAACACAAATGGCCATGAAACCCAATCCAATGGCCAAAGAATGCAGACCACGGTACTCAGGAGTCAATGAACACGCACGTGATGCCAGAAAGTCAAACAAGGCTTTTTGTCTAATGGGCCAGATTTCTCACAAAAAAACCTCCCTTTGGGTCTGAATACCCTCCATGGTTTGCACATTTTTATTTTTTTATTTGATTTTCCTTTTTATTCTTTTAATTGTTTTCAATTGTTTTCTTTAATTTCATAAATTAATTTTCATAAGATAAAAAAATCAGAAACTAAAATATATTTAATTATTATTATTTCACTATTAATTTATTTTGTAAATAAACTTTAATAATTAGTTTAGTAAATTAGGTTTTAAAACTTTAATCTTTTTCTCAATAAATTAAAATATGTAGAAATTAGGTTTTTTTAACTTTTTATCACTTTTCTTAATAAATAATTTTTTCTTATTATCATTATTATTAATTACTAATTTATTTTGTAAATAAACATGTACATTAAATATTTAGTGAATTAGGTTAAACTTTAATATTTTTCTTTAATAATTAAAAACAACTTAGAATTAGGGTTTCTCTTGAATTTTAATTTTCTTTATTTCATAAATACAAAAACCATCAAAAAAACATTTCTTTTCTTTAATTTAATAATTAATTAACTTTTCATTCAATTTAATTCCAAAAGGGTCCAACACCCTCGCTTCCAATTTTAATTTCAATTCACGCATTTTATTTTATTTCGTATAATATTAATGTAATTCTCCCAAAGTCGTGTAATTTTATATTTCTCGCATTTTATTTCTTTATTTTATGTCAAATCGGGTCCTGGATTAAATTTGGCGATGTGGACCCGCGCCTTTGTAATAGTTTAGGAATTTTATCTTTCCGCAATTTTTTAACGGTTAAATAATGGCATACAAGAATGAATGACGAAATAAAAACAAATGCGTAGATCACCTTTGACATGAACAAGACAAAAATAAACGAATCTGACACACAAATCACACACCACCCCTAGGGTACGCCTCACTGTTGCCTTGCCTCGAAAGGTGATCTTCGAGTAGAGGACGTCTTAGTAAGTCCTCATGATCCGGGAACCTGGCATGAGGGTAGCTTCTAAGGTGTCTTCCTATTGCTCCGGTGATCACCATGTCCCGAACCTCGAATTGACCCGAACACCTCCAACGGTGGTGCTACCTACCTCTCAATGGTGGGATGGCACTACTTTAAAGGACATTTACACAGACGAATTCCTTAGGGTAGGTAGACGACTCTAGATACTTGCTCTAAATTTCAAAACAAATCAAAAATACTTTTCACACTGACACCTTTTCAAAAAGCTTTCGAAAGCAATTTTTCAAACACTCTTGAGGACCGATACAAGAGTCGAACTGGAATTTTCAAAGAAACTTTTTTAAAACCCACAGTTGAAAAGCAAACAAACCATTTTTGAAAATACAAGTGAGCAAGTATCTAAGAGCCCATGGATAACCATGGATAGAAAGGGTGCTAACACCTTCCCTTTCTATAAATCTACCTCCCGAACCGAGAGCAATCTCTATAAGGAATTTTTCTGTGCTTTTGTCCTTTCCATTTGGAGAAAATAAAAGACGGTGGCGACTCTTGCTTCCGCGACATTTCACGAACCAGCGTTAAACAGTCAGTTCCAGATCCACCGATCACATATACCTACGCTTAATGTCTATAGGTAAAAGTTATGAAACTTACAGCGATGGTGGAAGGAAGAAGATGGTTACGTGGCGCTCCCTGACTTGCCAGTTTGAATTTCGCGCGTTTTAAAGACTAATATTTTGTTTATATTATATAATAATTGTTTGTTATTGTAATGACAACTAATCATTCTGGCTCAGCTGGCAGCGTGGCAAGGGGATAATGCTCAAGGACCTGGGTTCGATCCCCAGGTCCCAACTTTAGCTTCATATTATTTTTCTTCACATAATCAGGTGCGCTAGTATCCCATGTGTCCACCATGCATCATCAGCATCCAACCATCAGATCCCCAACAAGCCAGATCCAAGGCTTCTCCCTTGAAGGTCCATCATGCGCTTCCAGTCAATGAATGCTGGATCCAACAAAGTCAACAAAGGCCAGAAGTTGTTGGGCCAAAAAATCAGATTCACCCCCTCCCCCTCTTGCTAATGCTCTCAGGCCCATTCTCTTTCTTTTCTCTAATTTATTTCATTTATTTAATTTAATTAGCTTAATTATTTCTAACCAAAATTAATTTTCTTTTTCACAAAATCATAAAATCAAGAGTTTCACAAAAAAACTATAATTAAGTTTTATTTTATCAAATTTAATATAATTTAGTTTGATTTAATTTAGGGAAATTCTAACCTTTTTTATTAAAACCAATTAGAAAAAATTAGGGTTAAAACTCTTGATTTAATTTTCATTTCATTCTCAAAAATAAAAAATACAAAAATAGGTTAATTTAATTATTTCTCTTAAATTAAAATTAATTAGTAATTAGGTTTTTTTTATTATTCAATTGAGCTTTATTTTCTCAAAATAACAAAAACGACAAAAAATGATTTTTCCTTTAAATTACAATTAGGTATAGTTGGGGTCAAAACCCTAGTTATTTTGCATTCGATTCGTCGCGCGCATTTATTATTTTTTACAATATTGATGTAACTGCCCACGGTATGTAATAGTTTAAATTAGGATTTTCTTTATTTATCGTTTTTACGGGTTTTTTGGCTATGTAATTAATCCCTACCCTGAAGCCTTGTAATAGCGTAGTTTTACTTTC
The DNA here is from genome assembly GCA_948472305.1 of Vicia faba. NCBI lineage: Eukaryota > Viridiplantae > Streptophyta > Magnoliopsida > Fabales > Fabaceae > Vicia > Vicia faba. Next base: position 249,107,951 of record OX451738.1, on the reverse strand, counting down.
TCGCATTTTAATTTTCGCAAATATCAACTGTTTAGATGTATGTTAATAGGATTGTATGACAAGATTGCATGATAATTTAAAACGGCTAGAAAACCCTAATGTGCAAAGGTAATAACTGAAATCAAATCACTCGCACATGCGCACTCCTAGGGTATACTCTCACTTCAGTTGCCTTCGGTAAACTGTCATTAAGTATAGGATGTCTTAGTGTTTGCCCTCCTGTCTAACAAAGATCAAAAGTCCCGTTCGGAAATGTTTCCTCAGAAACGTCGCCTCGGAAATGTTGCCTCAAATATGATCTTAAGACTCTAGGGCTATTACTAAAACGTCCTAATATTGCTTTAGTGATCGCAGGTCCCTTTCGAATTGACCCTTGCAATTCCAACGACGGTGCTACCTATTTCTTAATAGTGGGATAACGCTGTCTAAAGGAAACAAGAACAGAAACGATCTTTTTTTCGAGTAGGTAGATAATTGTTAGGTACTTGGTCAAATCAAACTTTTTCACACCAAACACTTTTCAAACAAAGTTTTTTCAAAAACAACTTCGTAACACTCTTGAGGACAGAAACAAGGGTTAAAACGAAGTAAAACAAAAATTTTCAAAACAAACACACACAAGCAATTTTAAAAGATGCACAAGTACCTAAGAGCCCATGGAAAACCATGGATAGAAAGGGTGCTAACACCTTCCCTTTCTATAATCTACCCCCCGTACTCAGAATATCTCGAAAAAAGGATTTTTTTTCTTTGCTTTTTTTCCTTTCCGGTTGGATAAAATAAAAGTCGCTGGCGACTCTTGCTTACCGCGACATTTTGCGGAAAAAAAATGCAAAACGCAAACTAGCATTTTCAAACCAGCCGGTTCTGCCACCGTATCACAGTGTGCCCACTGGAATGGGTGCCAAAAGTGCCTTCGTGTAATTCAGCCATGATCCTTTCAGCTTCAACCTTATCTACACACCGAAGTAACACAGAGTCATGATTGAGTTTATACAGGATGTCGTTACTAAGGAATAATTTAGCAGAGAATCTCCTTAAGAACTTCTTATCATTGATTGAAGCTCCTTCTGGATATTCTTGAGCCTCGAGATACTTCTTGATTTAGTGAAACCAGGGCTGGTCCACTACTTCTTCAGTATTAATCTCGTGACAGTGTGCTGGTTCATCCATTCGTTCGATGGTGATCTGGGGAGCCTCGTTATCCCAATTAAGTTTAAACATAGATGAAATTGTGGCTAGAGTGTCTGCTAGCTGATTTTCTTCTCGCGAAAAGTGCTCGAAGGTAATCTTCTTAAAATGTGGTAGCAATGTCAAAACATGTTCTTTATAAGGGATAAGGTTAGAGTGTTTGGTATCCCATTCCCCCTTGATCTGACTGATGACCGAAGCTTAATCTCCAAATACATCCAAGGATTTGATCCCCGAGTCTATGGCAGCTCTGAGACTAAAGATGCATGCTTCATATTCCGCCATGTTGTTTGTACAATTGAAGCAAAGTCTGGCAAGTTCCCCTGGTACTTCACAATCTTCCTCACCTTCGTCTTCGGCTTGGTAGATTAGATTCTAAGAGTCACAAAAGGCCATAGCAGTATTGTTACCCATGGGATCCAGAATGGATGTATACCTGCATTGTGAGTGTGGGTGTGTGTAAGAGTATAGCTATCTTTGAAAGAAAGTAAAATGTGAAAGAAAAACAATGAGCATAAAAGTTTGTATTCGAAAAACGTCCATGATTCATTGATGTCATATGAAGATGAAATAATAACCCTTACAAATGGAACATTGTGCCACGGGTAAGACACAAGGTTTTAAGAATTCGAATTGTTTTGAATATTACAGATCCAACAAAATGTAAAGACAAATTACTGAGAGATGAAAGTGATCGGGACGAAGTCTCTAGCCTCCCAATTGCTGAGCCCTCCATTGACAGTCAGGAAGATCCATTCCTCCAGGTTGCAACCATCTTCATCATCTTCCACTGCGTTGACTTCACGGTTGCTGATCTTCAAGGGTGGCCCTCCAGCACGGGCACGACGTACAGCCTTTTGAGCACTTGAAGTGAAACCTAGGCCAAACTTATCAGACTTATATGGGATATCTGGGAGTTGTCCCCAGATAGTGCATCCACCTTCTTCCACCACTGCTTTAGCATATTTCAGCGATGACATCCGGAGTGGAGGCCTTGTAATCTTGGGAACAGCCTTAGTCACTGCCACCTCTTGAGGGACCTCTTCAAATTGTTGAAATGGAGTTTCAATGAATTCACCATCTAATTCCACATATCTGAAGGAATTGAGATGGATGATCATGTATTCTTCCTCTCCATGTACGGTGATAATCTTTCCTTGAACTGGATACTTCAACATTTGGTGCAACGTAGAAGTAACAGCGTCAGCATTGTGGATCCATGGTCGGCCTAGCAGGCAGGAGTATGAAGGGCGGATGTCCATCACATAAAAAGTTGAATTGAAGGTTTGGGTTCCAACCTTTATGGGAATGTCTACCTCCCCATGTACCATCCTCTTTGAACCGTCAAAAGCCCTTACCACTATGTTGCTTGGCTTCAAAATCAACCCCCTCACAGTCAAGTCTATCAAGAGATTTTTTGGGTAACACATTCAAAGATGAGTCAGTGTCCACAAAAACATGCGCCAGAGTGGTGCCCCTACATTCCACTGAGACATGCAACGCCTCATTATGCTTTCTTCCCCTTGGCGTCAGATCAGCATCTGAAATACATTTAAAAAGCTCAATATAATTATTTTTTGTGAGTGGTTTTATTTTATATTTAATCTATAATAATTCATTACATTTTTTATAATTTATTTTATTCTGTTGTTATAATTTAATCATAACAAGACAACAATGAAAAAAAATAGGTGTCATAAACTTTTTTATTAATTATATTGAACAATATTAAGTTTTGATGTTTTACAAGGAGTAATTGCAACTTTAAAAAAATAACTTCAAATAACTTATAATTAATATTGATTAAATATCCTTTGAATAATTTATTCCCCTGGAGAGTATAAATAGTAACTACCAATATAGAAGATATATTTTAGTCATCTCTTTTATTTTCGTAAGTTATTAAAAACATATAAATGAATAATTAAAGTATAAATGGCTTATACTAAGGCATACTATAATAATAAATATAAAAATACTAAAACAACTATTATAATAATCATTAGTTATTTTTTAAAAGCTCTAACAAAATATAGTTATTTTTATTAATATAAAAATTTGTTAAAAGTTATTATCTGATTTAAATTTTAATATAAAATATAATATCACTATTAAAATTTATTAATAAATTGCTTTTTTGAATATATTTAAAAAACTTACAAAATAAACCAACATATATTCTCATAGTATTTAATATTATCTTATTCATAATATATAAAATTATAAATATAGTCGTATTATCATCATTTAAAAAATTTTAATCACTAAACTAAAATATTATTATTTTTTATATTATAGTTTTATATAAATTTGTGCAACACAGACCTCCCTAGAGAAATACAAAAGAAAAAAAGAAACAAAAGAGTTAACGAAGAAAACTAAATAATTAATAATAATAATAATAATAATAATAATAATAATAATAATAATAATAATAATAATAATAATAATAATAATAATAATTATTATTATTATTATTATTATTATTATTATTATTATTATTATTATTATTATTATTATTATTATTATTATTATTATTATTATTATTATTATTATTATTATTATTATTGATAATTATAAAAGTGGTGAATGTTAATTGTAATTTATAATTTTTTTTAAATTGTAAAATTGTAAATAGTTATTTAGAAAACTTTAAATATTTGATATATAATAGATAAATAATTATGAATGTAATAAGAGATATAATTTTAAATCAAATTAATTTTCTAATCTATATAATAATCATTATCATATGATATGTGTCATTTCAAGAATCATCTTTAATACATGAGTAAGGAATGCTAAATTTTCATGAAACATATAAAATCAAAGTGGCTGTAACTAACAATCTTTAACATATGTATGAAAAATGAAAAAACAATAAAAGTAATATAAAACACAAACAATTATTCTATCTAATATCCAATTTTATTTATATAAAAAATTGACTTAATGATATAATGAATTTGGACTATTTGTTCTTTTATTATTTAAATTTTACAATATTGAATTTCCTAAATCAAAAATAAAGTTCACGGTTTTATATAAAATTTAAAATCTAATTATTTCTCAAGAGTATATTGGTTGAAACAACTCAATATATGTTGAGGGAGGAAGGCCAAATTTCAAAATGTAAAACACATTAATATTCATAATAAATTGATATAAATTTTATTTATAAGATTAAAATTATTGAGTTGATCGTTTTTGTTATTGAGTTAACCGTTTTGTTTTCAATAATAAAATATTGATATAGGTTTATTGAAATTCGGTCACTTGTAATATAGATGTTAAGACTGATGTTTCAATACAAAATACAATGTTAGGATAGATGTTATAACATCATATGTTGACAGAAACTTGCTAAAATAAGAGATTGCGTAGAAGATAAATTGTAGAAAATTAAACAATACAATTAATTGTTAACTCAATTCAGTGCAACGTCACTATTCTAGGACTACCAAGCCAAGAAGGAAATTCACTATGATAGTATTAGTTCAAAGCCTAAACAACTCTAGTTTATAACTTCTCGCCTAATCACCATATTGTGCAACTTCAACCAAGACACCTCTAGATATGAGATCCACATCTCACTTCAAATCACCGCAATGATACCTACAATCACAAACCTTGTGACTAAACTAAAGAATCAAATAGAAGATTACACTTCAAATACAAAAATACTTAATTTTTCTTAAAAGCTTCAACTATAAATAATACTCAACTTTTTACTTAAAAGCTCATGAGTGAGAACAATAACTTGATATAAAATCAATTAACAATCATTCAAACTCAATGCATCAAAGGATACATGAGTGACATACAAAGAACACAAACACAAAGAACTTAAAAGACTCTCAAAACCCTAATCCTTATTTTGCACCCCCTGTTTCTTCAATGTGAATGCTTGATATTTTAGGTCTAGCAAGTTCTTATTTATAGACTCTTGCAGTATATCATTGGATTCTTCAAATCAAATCAAATATTCACTTATTAAATCAACTGTAAGATCTTCACATAAAATAGAAACAAATCTTTTAAAGTTTCCTAAAAATTCTCCAAGATCCTTTTTAATGAATCCAAATAAAATATGCACTTGTTACTAATCAATCTCCTTGACCTGTGAAGAATAATTAGATATATCCAAAAGGATCTCTCAAAAATAAATCAAATTTGTCAAGAGATTAAAGCAGCAGCGTCTGCTGCATAACATACCAAGATGTCAAGACATTTGACTCAACATTTGTCTGATACACATGACAGTACAACCTATCATGACAGTTGATTAAGATATTGTGACATCTTGCTCAACATCAGTCAAAAACCATGTTATAGCAAAAAAATTACCAATCCTAAAACTATGGATTTAACAATCTCCCCCTTTGGAAAATTTTGGGTAAAATAACTATTGCACAATAAGCCTAGAGAGAGGAATAAAACCACAACACAAGCTACATGCAAACATGTAAACTTTGTACAAACTGCATCAAATAATATATATAAGAGAATACACTGTAGTTATAGATCACCATCATCAACACTCCAAAAGAAATATGTTCAGACATGAGGTCTGACATCACATACAGGTCCAAACTTCCCTTGTCACACGTGATCAAGACTCCCTCTCAAAGAAAAAACCTAAATAACCAGAAAATCCAAAATATCAAATACGAACTACCCAATTTCACACATCAGAGACAGCAATAGAAGACAAAATGGCCTCACATCAGGATTTTCCATATCAGGAAAGTTGTCAGAACATCAGATAAGACATCATGCACACAAACTCCACCAATAATAGCAGCAGCAACAGAAGCTCTAACAAGCATGACAGACAATCATGTTCCCCCTAAATAGTTGCATCCAACAAGCAACCATAATCACTACTCTCCCCTTAGCAATAGCACAATCCTATCAGCATGTTAATTAACATGTCAAGACATGTTTCATAACATCATGGTACACATAACACACTAACATTTTACTCCCCTTTTTAGAAAAAAATTGGATTTATAATTAATGGTTGAGATTTAAATATATTTTGAAATTTTGATTAATGATTTTTCATTCCTCTTAATGAACATGGTCGAGTGAAAATCGGGATTTAATTTCAACTTTTCTTTTTTAAATTAGATGGTTCTTTCTGAATATTTTTAAAAATAACCATATTTGTTGGAATTGAGAAAATGATAACATTTGATTGTATTGGAATTGAGAACGATTTGATTGTGTTAGAATAGAGAAATATTGGATAGAAAATGCATAAAACAATAACTAATAAATTTGAATATTGAAAACATATATAAGGGTCTCTCATAGATTTTGAAAGAGTTTAGAAATTTTGAATACTATGAAACTAGGAAATTCTTCTGTACATTTCTTCATGTTCATCCATGATGCAATCATGTGTTTAACATTGAGAATTTATGTCTCGATTTGGTGAGGGTTAATCTGATAACACCTTCAAAATCTCAATGGGCTACAAAATTCCCGAAATGCTAGTATGTGATGAAAACAATTTAGTTATTTTGAAACTCGAAAAAAAACATTTTTCATTTAATTTTTCTTAAACACATAACAAAAACAAAAACAAAAACATGTATGATTAATAATTTATTAAAAAAATTACATAAATAATTAATTAAGCTATATTTACCATCAACAGTAACTCCACATTACCGTGATATTTTTAAATATATATTTAATTATTTCAAAAATATATATAGGCAATTAATATAAGTAATACAATATTTTTCAATATTTTTTCTCTTAACTAATTTTTAATAATTGTGTAGGTAAAAAAGATTAATAATAAAATTTATTGTTATTAAAATATATTTAAAAAGCTCAATATAATTATTTTTTGTGAGTGCTTTTATTTTATATTTAATCTATAATAATTCATTACATTTTTTATAATTTATTTTATTCCGTTGTTATAATTTAATCATAACAAGACAGCAATGCAAAAAAAATAGGTGTCATAAACTTTTTTATTAATTATATTGAACAAAATTAAGTTTTGATGTTTTACAAGGAATAATTGCAACTTTAAAAATATGATTTCAAATAACTTATAATTAATATTGATTAAATATCCTTTGAAAAATTTATTCCGGAGAGTATAAATAGTAACTATCAATATAGAAGATATATTTAAATCATCTCTTTTGATTTTCGTAAGTTATTAAAAACATATAAATGAATAATTAAAGTATAAATGGCTTATACTCACGCATATTATAATAATAAATATAGAAATACTAAAACAACTATTATAATAATCATTAGTTATTTTTTAAAAGCTCTAACAAAATATAGTTATTTTTATTAATATAAAAATTTGTTAAAAGTTATTATATGATTTAAATTTTAGTATAAAATATAATATCACTATTAAAATTTATTAATATATTGCTTTTTTGAATATATTAAAAAAATTACAAAATAAACCAACATATATTCTCATAGTATATTCTCATAGTATTTAATATCATCTTATTCATAATATATAAAATTATAAGCATAGTCTTTATTATCATCATTTAATAAATTGTAATCACTAAACTAAAATATTATTATTTTTAAATTATAGTTTTATATAAATTTGTGCAACACAGACCTCCCTAGAGAAATAGAAAAGAAAAAAAGAAACAAAAGAGTTAACGAAGAAAAATAAATAATTAATTATTATTATTATTATTATTATTATTATTATTATTATTATTATTATTATTATTATTATTATTATTATTATTATTATTATTATTATTATTATTGATAATATTAAAAGTGGTGAACGTTAATTGTAATTTATAAATTTTTTTTAAATTGTAAAATTGTAAATATTTATTTAGAAAACTTTAAATATTTGATATATAACAGATAAATAATATATGAATGAAATAAGAGATATAATTTTAAATCAAATTAATTTTCTAACCTATATAATACTCATTATCATATGATATGTGTCATTTCAAGAATCATCTTTAATACATGAGTAAGGAATGCTAAATTTTCATGAAACATATAAAATCAAAGTCGCTGTAACTAACAATCTTTAACATATGTATGAAAAATGAAAAAACAATAAAAGTAATATAAAACACAAACAATTATTCTATCTAATATCCAATTTTATTTATAAAAAAAATTGACTTAATGATATAATGAATTTGGACTATTTGGTCTTTTATTATTTAAATTTTACAATATTGAATTTCCTAAATCAAAAATAAAGTTCACGGTTTTATATAAAATTTAAAATTTAATTATTTCTCAAGAGTATATTGGTTGAAACAACTCAATATATGTTCAGGGAGGAAGGCCAAATTTCAAAATGTAAAACACATTAATATTCATAATAAATTGATATAAAATTTATTTATAAGATTAAAATTATTGAGTTGACCGTTTTTGTTATTGAGTTAACCGTTTTGTTTTCAATAATAAAATTTTGATATAGGTTTATTGAAATTCGGTCACTTGTAATATAGATGTTAAGACTGATGTTTCAATACAAAATACAGTGTTAGGATAGATGTTATAACATCATCTGTTGACAGAAACTTGTTAAAACAAGAGATTGTATAGAAGATAAATTGTAGAAAATTAAACAATACAATTAATTGTTAACCCAATTCAGTGCAACGTCACTACTCTGGGACTACCAATCCAAGAAGGAAATTCACTATGATAGTATTAGTTCAAAGCCTAAACAACTCTAGTTTATAACTTCTCGCCTAATCACCATATTGTGCAACTTCAACCAAGACACCTATAGATATGAGATCCACATCTCACTTCAAATCACCGCAATGATACCTACAATCACAAACCTTGTGACTAAACTAAAGAATCAAATAGAAGATTACACTTCAAATACAAAAATACTTAATTTTGCTTAAAAGCTTCAACTATAAATAATACTCGACTTTTTACTTAAAAGCTCATGAGTGAGAATAATAACTTGATATAAAATCAATTAACAATCATTCAAACTCAATGCATCAAAAGATACATGAGTGACATACAAAGAACACAAACACAAAGAACTTAAAAGACTCTCAAAACCCTAATCCTTATTTTGCACCCCCTGTTTCTTCAATGTGAATGCTTGATATTTTAGGTCTAGCAAGTTCTTATTTATAGACTCTTGCAGTATATCATTGGATTCTTCAAATCAAATCAAATCTTCACTTTTTAAATCAGCTGCAAGATGTTCACATAAAATAGAAACAAATCTTTTAAAGTTTCCTAAAAATTCTCCAAGATCCTTTTTAATGAAACCAAATCAAATATGCGCTTGTTCCTAATCAATCTCCTTGACCTGTGAAGAATAATGAGATATATCCAAAAGGATCTCTCAAAAATAAATCAAATTTGTCAAGAGATTAAAGCAGCAGCGTCTGCTGCATAACATACCAAGATGTCAAGACATTTGGCTCAACATTTGTCTGATACACATGACAGTACAACCTATCATGACAGTTGATTAAGATATTGTGACATCTTGCTCAACATCAGTCAAAAACCATGTTATAGCAAAAAAATTACCAATCCTAAAACTATGGATTTAACAATCTCCCCCTTTGGAAAATTTTGGGTAAAATAACTATTGCACAATAAGCCTAGAGAGAGGAATAAAACCACAACACAAGCTACATGCAAACATGTAAACTTTGTACAAACTGCATCAAATAATATATATAAGAGAATACATTGTAGTTATAGATCACCATCATCAACACTCCAAAAGAAATATGTTCAGACATGAGGTCTGACATCACATACAGGTCCAAACTTCCCTTGTCACACGTGATCAAGACTCCCTCTCAAAGAAAAAACCTAAATAACCAGAAAATCCAAAATATCAAATACGAACTACCCAATTTCACACATCAGAGACAGCAATAGAAGACAAAATGGCCTCACATCAGGATTTTCCATATCAGGAAAGTTGTCAGAACATCAGATAAGACATCATGCACACAAACTCCACCAATAATAGCAGCAGCAACAGAAGCTCTAACAAGCATGACAGACAATCATGTTCCTCCTAAATAGTTGCATCCAACAAGCAACCATAATCACTACTCTCCCCTTAGCAATATCACAATCCTATCAGCATGTTAATTAACATGTCAAGACATGTTTCATAACATCATGGTACACATAACACACTAACATTTTACTCCCCTTTTTAGAAAAAAATTGGATTTATAATTAATGGTTGAGATTTAAATATATTTTGAAATTTTGATTAATGATTTTTCATTCCTCTTAATGAACATGGTCGAGTGAAAATCGGGATTTAATTTCAACTTTTCTTTTTTAAATTAGATGGTTCTTTCTGAATATTTTTAAAAATAACCATATTTGTTGGAATTGAGAAAATGATAACATTTGATTGTATCGGAATTGAGAACGATTTGATTGTGTTAGAATAGAGAAATATTGGATAGAAAATGCATAAAACAATAACTAATAAATTTGAATATTGAAAACATATATAAGGGTCTCTCATAGATTTTGAAAGAGTTTAGAAATTTTGAATACTATGAAATTAGGAAATTCTTCTGTACATTTCTTCATGTTCATCCATGATGCAATCATGTGTTTAACATTGAGAATTTATGTCTCGATTTGGTGAGGGTTAATCTGACAACACCTTCAAAATCTCAATGGGCTACAAAATGATGATAATGTCTCCCGAAATGCTAGTATGTGATGAAAACAATTTAGTTATTTTGAAACTCGAAAAAAAACATTTTTCATTTAATTTTTCTTAAACACATAACAAAAACAAAAACAAAAACATGTATGATTAATAATTTATTAAAAAAATTACATAAATAATTAATTAAGCTATATTTACCATCAACAGTAACTCCACATTACCGTGATATTTTTAAATATATATTTAATTATTTCAAAAATATATATAGGCAATTAATATAAGTAATACAATATTTTTCAATATTTTTTCTCTTAACTAATTTTTAATAATTGTGTAGGTAAAAAAGATTAATAATAAAATTTATTGTTATTAAAATATATTTAAAAAGCTCAATATAATTATTTTTTGTGAGTGCTTTTATTTTATATTTAATCTATAATAATTCATTACATTTTTTATAATTTATTTTATTCCGTTGTTATAATTTAATCATAACAAGACAGCAATGCAAAAAAAATAGGTGTCATAAACTTTTTTATTAATTATATTGAACAAAATTAAGTTTTGATGTTTTACAAGGAATAATTACAACTTTAAAAAAATGATTTCAAATAACTTATAATTAATATTAATTAAATATCCTTTGAAAAATTTATTCCCCTGGAGAGTATAAATAGTAACTATCAATATAGAAGATACATTTAAATCATCTCTTTTGTTTTTCGTAAGTTATTAAAAACATATAAATGAATAATTAAAGTATAAATGGCTTATACTCACACATACTATAATAATAAATATAGAAATACTAAAACAACTATTATAATAATCATTAGTTATTTTTTAAAAGCTCTAACAAAATATAGTTATTTTTATTAATATAAAAATTTGTTAAAAGTTATTATATGATTTAAATTTTAGTATAAATATAATATCACTATTAAAATTTATTAATATATTGCTTTTTTGAATATATTAAAAAAATTACATAATAAACCAACATATATTCTCATAGTATATTCTCATAGTATTTAATATCATCTTATTCATAATATATAAAATTATAAGCATAGTCTTTATTATCATCATTTAATAAATTGTAATCACTAAACTAAAATATTATTATTTTTTATATTATAGTTTTATATAAATTTGTGCAACACAGACCTCCCTAGAGAAATAGAAAAGAAAAAAAGAAACAAAAGAGTTAACGAAGAAAAATAAATAATTAATTATTATTATTATTATTATTATTATTATTATTATTATTATTATTATTGATAATATTAAAAGTGGTGAACGTTAATTGTAATTTATAAATTTTTTTTAAATTGTAAAATTGTAAATATTTATTTAGAAAACTTTAAATATTTGATATATAACAGATAAATAATATATGAATGAAATAAGAGATATAATTTTAAATCAAATTAATTTTCTAACCTATATAATACTCATTATCATATGATATGTGTCATTTCAAGAATCATCTTTAATACATGAGTAAGGAATGCTAAATTTTCATGAAACATATAAAATCAAAGTGGCTGTAACTAACAATCTTTAACATATGTATGAAAAATGAAAAAACAATAAAAGTAATATAAAACACAAACAATTATTCTATCTAATATCCAATTTTATTTATAAAAAAAATTGACTTAATGATATAATGAATTTGGACTATTTGGTCTTTTATTATTTAAATTTTACAATATTGAATTTCCTAAATCAAAAATAAAGTTCACGGTTTTATATAAAATTTAAAATTTAATTATTTCTCAAGAGTATATTGGTTGAAACAACTCAATATATGTTCAGGGAGGAAGGCCAAATTTCAAAATGTAAAACACATTAATATTCATAATAAATTGATATAAAATTTATTTATAAGATTAAAATTATTGAGTTGACCGTTTTTGTTATTGAGTTAACCGTTTTGTTTTCAATAATAAAATTTTGATATAGGTTTATTGAAATTCGGTCACTTGTAATATAGATGTTAAGACTGATGTTTCAATACAAAATACAGTGTTAGGATAGATGTTATAACATCATCTGTTGACAGAAACTTGTTAAAACAAGAGATTGTATAGAAGATAAATTGTAGAAAATTAAACAATACAATTAATTGTTAACCAATTCAGTGCAACGTCACTACTCTGGGACTACCAAGCCAAGAAGGAAATTCACTATGATAGTATTAGTTCAAAGCCTAAACAACTCTAGTTTATAACTTCTCGCCTAATCACCATATTGTGCAACTTCAACCAAGACACCTATAGATATGAGATCCACATCTCACTTCAAATCACCGCAATGATACCTACAATCACAAACCTTGTGACTAAACTAAAGAATCAAATAGAAGATTACACTTCAAATACAAAAATACTTAATTTTGCTTAAAAGCTTCAACTATAAATAATACTCGACTTTTTACTTAAAAGCTCATGAGTGAGAATAATAACTTGATATAAAATCAATTAACAATCATTCAAACTCAATCCATCAAAAGATACATGAGTGACATACAAAGAACACAAACACAAAGAACTTAAAAGACTCTCAAAACCCTAATCCTTATTTTGCACCCCCTGTTTCTTCAATGTGAATGCTTGATATTTTAGGTCTAGCAAGTCCTTATTTATAGACTCTTGCAGTATATCATTGGACTCTTCAAATCAAATCAAATCTTCACTTTTTAAATCAGCTGCAAGATGTTCACATAAAATAGAAAAAAATCTTTTAAAGTTTCCTAAAAATTCTCCAAGATCCTTTTTAATGAAACCAAATCAAATATGTGCTTGTTCCTAATCAATCTCCTTGACCTGTGAAGAATAATGAGATATATCCAAAAGGATCTCTCAAAAATAAATCAAATTTGTCAAGAGATTAAAGCAGCAGCGTCTGCTGCATAACATACCAAGATGTCAAGACATCTGGCTCAACATCTGTCTGATACACATGACAGTAAAACCAATCATGATAGTTGATTAAGATATTGTGATATCTTGCTCAACATCAGTCAAGAACCATGTTATAGAAAAAAAATTTACCAATCCTAAAACTATGGATTTAACAATCTCCTCATTTGGAAAACATTTGGGTAAAACAACTATCTCACAATAAGCCTAGAGAGAGGAATAAAACCACAACACAAGCTACATGCAAACATGTAAACTTTGTACAAACTGCATCAAATAATATATATCAGAGAATACACTGCAGTTATAGATTGTAATTGCAAGTTTCTCAAGTCATATTTAAAGCATGTGTTTTGATGAAGACAACATGGACATCAACTTTCAAAGGATGTGCAAAAAGCTTATCAACATCAAATAAAAGTCTTGAAGATTATTGAAGAATTATTGAAGAAATCATCAAATGTCAATATGGTATAAATAATTCTTAAAATCTTGAATATAGATGTTCACAATATGCATTCATCAACATATACATATTCCATAACTTTAACATCAAGAAAAACTTTGTTTGAAATATCTTTCAAAATATATTTTTGAAAATAAACCTTTAGGAACCGGTTCCTCCCTAACAGGGAACCGGGTTCCAGCATTTCTCAAAAAACATGTCCCTGGATTTTCTACCAGGAACCGGGTTGTACCAATAGGGGAACCGGTTCCTGCGTGATAAATTTGAATTCCAACTTATAACGTTCACTAAGAACCGGGTTCTGTCAGTGTCGGAACCGGTTCCTAGCGAACCAATGCAGCTTTTACTTTGTTTTTTGAACATTTTTCAAGTGGTATCTTTTCATGAATGCATTGCAACTTTTCATATGAATTGGCATGAATGAAGAGGTTCTTGTAACTTTATAAAATGCAGATTTTCTTATTTTCAAACAATGTTCAATACTTCAATTTTAAAATTAACAAATATACTTCTTCATTAACAATTTTCTCATTTTACTCACATTTGAAATTATACTTTCATGTGTTCATAATTTTGTGAAACTTGCCATATACACTTTCATTATCATTACAAGTTTCATTCATACATTGTGAACATTTATATACATTGTTGAGAATTGTTTTTATCTTAAAGAAGAAGATCAATTGAAGATTGATAAAGCTCTCCATATACTTCAAACTAAATCATTGTATTACTTAAAGATTTTCCCTTACTATCCAGGATTGTTGGAAGTAAGTGTTGTGATTTGAAGAGGATTGTTCTTCATTCACATTAGTGTTTGTTTGGTCTTAAAGGTGTTAAGAACCTTTGATCACCCTATAGGTTAGATAGTAAGCATAGGCTGTACAATCATTCTAACTATAGTGAAATCTCTTTCGTGTTGGAAAGGGGACTGGAGTACTCTCGGATTGTGAGGGGAACCAGGATATATCACTGTGTTCTTTACTTTTCCGCATTTATCGCTTTCATCACCATAATCAGGAAAAGATAAAGATATAATCAAAACCTTCAAACACTTAACCAAAAATTACTACCAAGCATTCTCATAAAAACGAATAAAATTTTATAAGACCTAATTCACCCCCCCCCCCCCCCCCTCTTAGGCACTCTGAGACTTACAATTGGCATCAGAGCAAGTTATAGGTAACTTGTTCCTAAAGATTCAGAATGGCTTCCGCAAATCATCAACCTGTTTTCAGAGATGGTGGTAGTAACAACAAGCCTCCTCTATTCTGTGGTGAATATTTTGACTTCTGGAAAATACGCATGAAGGCCCATTTAGAAGCACAAGGAGAGGAAGTATGGGATGTTGTTGAAAATGGTCCTTTTATCCCAATATCAGTAATCAATGGCATTGGTTCTGTAAAACCCAAAACTGCATGGGACGACGATGATAAAAAGAAAGTTCTCTATGACAAAAAGGCAATAAACCTTCTTCAAGGTGCACTCAGTATGGACGAATTTTTCCGTGTCTCGAACTGCAAGACAGCAAAAGAAATATGGGATACCCTGGTTCAAACTCATGAAGGAACGGCTGAAGTAAAAAGATCAAGGCTATATACCTTGAGTCAAGAATATGAACTATTTCGAATGCAGCCCGGAGAATCCATTCTTGACTTACAAAAGAGATTTGTGCATTTGACAAATCACTTAAATGCTCTTGGTAAAACCTTGACAAATGATGAACTCAACTTGAAAATCCTTAGATCATTGACTAGGGAATGGCAACCAAAGGTAACAGCAATCTCGGAAAAGAAGAGTCTCTCCGCAATGACTTCCGCTACATTATTTGGCAAACTTCAAGAATATGAAACGGAACTTGGTAGACTTGAAAAACATGAAAATTTAGAGAAGAAATCCAAAGGCATTGCTTTGAAAGTTGATTCAAAAGAAAGTCAAGATAAAGATGCATCGGAGGAAGATGAAAACTTCTTGCTTCTTGTAAAAAGGTTAGGAAAATATTTTGGTCATAAAAATAATCTTCATAATGCTAACTTTGTCAAGAGGAAGAAATTTTATAATCATAAAGATAAAGAAGCCTCCACATCAACACAAGATGTCACATGTTATGAATGTGTAAAGCAAGGTCACATAAAGCCGGATTGTCCAAAACTCTCCAAGAAAAATGGATTCAAAGGCAAAAAGGAGTTCAAGAACAAAAAGGCTTATGTTGCATGGGAAGATAATGAGATAAGTTCTTCATCCGATTCGGAAAGCGAGGAATGTGCAAATCTAGCATTAATGGCTTCACATCACTCCGACAATGAAGAAGAGGTTAGTAATGAATTTAATCTTTTTGATGATGATGTTCAAGATGCTATTGATGAACTCTTGAAAGAATGCAAAAGTTTATACAAAAAGGTGTCAAATCAAGAAAAAGAACTTCTAAGTTGTTTAGAAAAAATTGACACCATGACTAAAGATTTTGAACTTCAAAAATAGAATTTTATTAAAGAAAAAGAAAACTTTGCATGCTCCAAGTGTGAATCAAATGTCTTTCAAATTGTTCAATTGAAAAGAGTCATTGAACGATATGAAAAAGGACAAATAGGATTGGAAGGATTACTAAGCCAACAACGTTATCCTAGTGATAAAAGGGGTCTTGGTTATGTGAATTCTAAGAAACAAAGTAACAATCCCACTGTTTTTGTAAAGGCTAGTAATAGTTCCAATCCCAAGAAAGTTGAAAAGAAGCAAGTTGTTCATAATCATCAAAAGAAAAAGGCAAATGTATCGAAAAAGAAAACATTTCCTAATAAGAAATCTTATCCTTCTAGATATAGAAGTAACTTTGAACCTACTTGTTTTTATTGTGGTATTAAAGGCCATACACCTAATGTTTGCTATGTTAGAAACTTTAGTATAGCAAGTGGGCATTATATGTGGGTGAAAAAGGGAACTAACTATGAAGGACCCAAGGCAACTTGGGTACCTAACAAAGAATAATTTGTTTGTGTAGGTATGCTTGAAATCCACATCAAATGTTTGGTATCTTGATAGTGGATGTTCAAAGCATATGACAGGAGATGTACACCAATTTTCATATCTAGTACATAAAGCCAAAGGGTATGTCACCTATGGAGACAACACCAAAGGAAAGATTCTTGGCGTTGGAATAGTTGGCACACCTCCATCCATTCAAATTGAGGATGTTCTCTATGTTGAAGGATTAAAGCACAATCTTCTTAGCATAAGTCAACTTTGCGATAGAGGGTTCAAGATCAAATTCAACAAAGATGAATGTCTCATTATGGATGAGGCAACCAATGAGGTAAAACTCAAAGGTATAAGAACTAACAATATTTTTATGATTACTTTAGATGATTTGTCTCTGAAGGTACAATGTCTTATGGTAAACAACAATGACGCTTGGTTATGGCACAAGAGGATCGCTCACATTCACATGGAGCACTTGAACAAATTGGTTAAGCATGACTTAGTTATTGGTCTACCAAAGATGAAGTTCATCAAAGACAAATTATGTAATGCATGCCAAAAGGGCAAACAGACCAAAACAACTTTCAAATCTAAGAATGTGGTGTCTACTACAAGACCGCTACAATTGTTACACATGAATCTCTTTGGTCCATCAAGAACAAAAAGCTTCGGAGGTAATGTATACGCTTTAGTCATTATTGATGATTTTTATAGATATTCTTGGACTTTGTTTCTTGTGCAGAAAAGTGATGCTTTCAAAGCCTTTAAGAAGTATGCTAAGCAAATCCAAAATGAAAAATCACTAAAGATTGTATCCATAAGAAGTGATCATGGTGGAGAATTCCAAAATGCTCAATTTGAATAATTTTGTGAAGAACATGGTATCTCTCATAATTTTTCAGCACCTAGAACTCCACAACAAAATGGAGTAGTTGAAAGAAAGAATATGTTTCTAGTGGAACTTGCAAGAACAATGCTTAGTGATGCAAATCTTCCTAAATATTTTTGGGCGGATACGGTTAGTACGGCATGTTATGTTGGAAATCGAGTTATCATTAGACCTATAATAAAGAAGACTCCATATGAACTCTTCAAAGGAAGAAAGCCAAATATTGCTCACTTCCACATTTTTGGATGCAAGTGCTTTGTTCTTAACAATGACAAAGATAATCTCGGTAAGTTTGACGAGAAATACGACGAAGGTATATTTCTTGGTTATTCGCTTTCTAGTAAATCATATAGAATTTATAATAAAAGAACTTTAACTATTGAAGAATCTATGCATGTATCTTTTGATGAAACTAACCCCTCTAAGGTGGAAGTAGTTGTTTGTGATGATGATGATCCTATAGATTTACCCCCGGAAGATCTTTCATTTGATCAAATTAAGAAATCACCGGAAAATTCAGAAAACATTGTTCAACAAGATTCAAACACCAATGATCTACCAAAAGAATGGAGAACTCATAGAGACCATCCTATTGACAAAATTATTGGTGACATTAGCCAAGGAGTATCAACAAGATTGAATCTAAAAGATGCTTGCTTAAACATGGCGTTTGTTTCTCAAATTGAACCTACCAAAGTTGATGAAGCCTTAGGAGATGATCAATGGATTATTGCTATGCAAGAAGAATTAAATCAATTCGAGAGAAATCAAGTTTGGGAACTTGTTCCTAGACCAAGTGGTAAACACATCATAGGTACCTGATGGGTGTTTAAGAACAAACTTGATGAGAATGGTCTAATTGTTCGAAACAAAGCAAGGTTGGTTGCCCAAGGTTACAATCAAGAGGAAGGAATCGACTTTGAAGAAACATTTGCTCCGGTTTCAAGGTTAGAAGCTATACGTCTTTTACTTGCTTATGCTTGTTCATTAAATTTTCAGCTTTTTCAAATGGACGTCAAAAGCGCATTCTTGAATGGATACATCAATGAAGAAGTCTATGTCAAACAACCCCCGGGATTTGAAGACTTCAAACATCCTTCACATGTCTTTAAGTTGAGAAAGGCTCTTTATGGCTTAAAGCAAGCACCAAGAGCATGGTATGATAGACTTAGCAATTTTTTGTGTGAAAAAGGTTTCGAAAAGGGTAAGGTTGATAAAACCTTGTTCATTAAGAAAATCCAAAGTAACACTTTATTGGTTCAAGTCTATGTTGATGATATCATTTTTGGATCGACTAACAAAGAAATGTGTGAGGAATTCTCATTGATGATGCAAGGAGAATTCGAGATGTCTATGATGGGAAAGATAAACTACTTTCTTGGACTACAAATCAAGCAACTAGAAGATGGAATCTTCATCAATCTAAGTATTGCAAAGAATTATTGAAAAAGTTTGATATGGACAATTGTAAAGCCATGAACACTCCAATGGGCTCTGGTACATATGTTGATCAAGATGAATCTGGTACTCCAATTGATATTCAAAGTACAGAGGTATGATTGGTTCTTTATTGTACTTGACGGCAAGCCGTCCTGACATCATGTTCAGTGTTTGTCTTTGCGCTCGCTTTCAAGCAAATCCAAAGGAATCACACCTCATGGCAGTTAAAAGGATCATGAAGTATCTTAAAGGAACAATCAATGTCGGCCTATGGTATCCAAAAAGTAGTACTTGCACTTTAATTGGTTATTCTGACGCGGATTATGCAGGTTGTAAAACTGATCGTAAAAGCACAAGTGGCACTTGTCACATTATTGGAAATGCATTAGTATCATGGGCTTGTAAAAAGCAAGCATGTGTTGCTCTTAGCACGGCCGAAGCAGAATACATAGCAGCAGGTAGTTGTTGTGCACAAATTCTTTGGCTCAAGCAACAACTCCGTGATTACGGACTTGATCTCGGATGCATTCCTCTTTGATGCGACAATACAAGTGCTATCAATATTACAAAGAATCCGGTCATGCATTCAAGAACCAAACATATAGATATTCGACATCATTTTCTCCGTGATCATGTACTTAAAGGAGATGTCGAAGTTACTTTTGTGGATACTCATAACCAACTCGCAGATATCTTCACTAAACCGCTTGCTCGAGAACCTTTCTTCAAAATCCGAAGAGAACTTGGTATTTTGGATGAAGGTGATATCTAATGTTTCTCTTAAGATACACGTCTTAATTTTTATATGTATCTATTTCACTCTTTTTCACCATCCTTTTTGATGTTAACAAAGGGGGAGAAGATTATGCATGTGTGTTATTTTGTTTCAAAGAAATTGCAGGCCCAAATAAATATCAAACTCTCTCCAAAATTCAAAGAATCATGGACTTAGGGGGAGCATACAATTTAGGGGGAGCCTTGCATTTGCTCAACATGTTTGCTACACAAAACAACATGAACATTTCAAGAATCATTTTCAAGACTTGGTTGTCATCATCAAAAAGGGGGAGAATATAATTGCAAGCTTCTCAAGTCATATTTAAAGCATGTGTTTTGATGAAGACAACATGGACATCAACTTTCAAAGGATGTGCAAAAAGCTTATCAACATCAAATAAAAGTCCTGAAGATTATTGAAGAATTATTGAAGAAATCATCAAATGTCAATATGGTATAAATAATTCTTAAAATCTTGAATATAGATGTTCACAATATGCATTCATCAACATATACATATTTCATAACTTTAACATCAAGAAAAACTTTGTTTGAAATATCTTTCAAAATGTATTTTTGAAAATAAACCTTTAGGAACCGGTTCCTCCCTAAGAGGGAACCGGGTTCCAGCATTTCTCAAAAAACATGTCCCTGGATTTTGTACCAGGAACCGGGTTGTACCAATAGGGGAACCGGTTCCTGCGTGATAAATTTGAATTCCAACTTATAACATTCACTAAGAACCGGGTTCTGTCAGTGTCGGAACCGGTTCCTAGCGAACCAATGCAGCTTTTACTTTGTTTTTTGAACATTTTTCAAGTGGTATCTTTTCATGAATGCATTGCAACTTTTCATATGAATTGGCATGAATGAAGAGGTTCTTGTAACTTTATAAAATGCAGATTTTCTTATTTTCAAACAATGTTCAATACTTCAATTTTAAAATTAACAAATATACTTCTTCATTAACAATTTTCTCATTTTACTCACATTTGAAATTATACTTTCATGTGTTCATAATTTTGTGAAACTTGCCATATACACTTTCATTATCATTACAAGTTTCATTCATACATTGTGAACATTTATATACATTGTTGAGAATTGTTTTTATCTTGAAGAAGAAGATCAATTGAAGATTGATAAAGCTCTCCATATACTTCAAACTAAATCATTGTATTACTTACAGATTTTCCCTTACTATCCAGGATTGTTGGAAGTAAGTGTTGTGATTTGAAGAGGATTGTTCTTCATTCACATTAGTGTTTGTTTGGTCTTAAAGGTGTTAAGAACCTTTGATCACCCTATAGGTTAGATAGTAAGCATAGGCTGTACAATCATTCTAACTATAGTGAAATCTCTTTCGTGTTGGAAAGGGGACTGGAGTACTCTCGGATTGTGAGGGGAACCAGGATATATCACCGTGTTCTTTACTTTTCCGCATTTATCACTTTCATCACCATAATCAGGAAAAGATAAAGATATAATCAAAACCTTCAAACACTTAACCAAAAATTACTACCAAGCATTCTCATAAAAACGAATAAAATTTTATAAGACCTAATTCACCCCCCCCCCCCTCTTAGGCACTCTGAGACTTATAATTGGCATCAGAGCAAGTTATAGGTAACTTGTTCCTAAAGATCCAGAATGGCTTCCGCAAATCATCAACCAGTTTTCAGAGATGGTGGTAGTAACAACAAGCCTCCTCTATTCTGTGGTGAATATTTTGACTTCTGGAAAATACGCATGAAGGCGCATTTAGAAGCACAAGGAGAGGAAGTATGGGATGCTGTTGAAAATGGTCCTTTTATCCCAATATCAGTAATCAATGGCGTTGGTTCTGTAAAACCCAAAACTGCATGGGACAACGATGATAAAAAGAAAGTTCTCTATGACAAAAAGGAAATAAACCTTCTTCAAGGTGCACTCAGTATGGACGAATTTTTCCGTGTCTCGAACTGCAAGACAACAAAAGAAATATGGGATACCCTGGTTCAAACTCATGAAGGAACGGCTGAAGTAAAAAGATCAAGGCTAAATACCTTGAGTCAAGAATATGAACTATTTCGAATGCAGCCCGGAGAATCCATTCTTGACTTACAAAAGAGATTTGTGCATTTGAGAAATCACTTAAATGCTCTTGGTAAAACCTTGACAAATGATGAACTCAACTTGAAAATCCTTAGATCATTGACTAGGGAATGGCAACCAAAGGTAACGGCAATCTCGGAAAAGAAGAGTCTCTCCGCAATGACTTCCGCTACATTATTTGGCAAACTTCAAGAATATGAAACGGAACTCGGTAGACTTGAAAAACATGAAAATTTAGAGAAGAAATCCAAAGGCATTGCTTTGAAAGTTGATTCAAAAGAAAGTCAAGATAAAGATGCATCGGAGGAAGATGAAAACTTCTTGCTTCTTGTAAAAAGGTTAGGAAAATATTTTGGTCATAAAAATAATCTTCATAATGCTAACTTTGTCAAGAGGAAGAAATTTTATAATCATAAAGATAAAGAAGCCTCCACATCAACACAAGATGTCACATGTTATGAATGTGTAAAGCAAGGTCACATAAAGCCGGATTATCCAAAACTCTCCAAGAAAAATGGATTCAAAGGCAAAAAGGAGTTCAAGAACAAAAAGGCTTATGTTGCATGGGAAGATAATGAGATAAGTTCTTCATCCGATTCGGAAAGCGAGGAATGTGCAAATCTAGCATTAATGGCTTCACATCACTCCGACAATGAAGAAGAGGTTAGTAATGAATTTAATCTTTTTGATGATGATGTTCAAGATGCTATTGATGAACTCTTGAAAGAATGCAAAAGTTTATACAAAAAGGTGTCAAATCAAGAAAAAGAACTTCTAAGTTGTTTAGAAAAAAATGACACCATGACTAAAGATTTTGAACTTCAAAAATAGAATTTTATTAAAGAAAAAGAAAACTTTGCATGCTCCAAGTGTGAATCAAATGTCTTTCAAATTGTTCAATTGAAAAGAGTCATTGAACGATATGAAAAAGGACAAATAGGATTGGAAGGATTACTAAGCCAACAACGTTATCCTAGTGATAAAAGGGGTCTTGGTTATGTGAATTCTAAGAAACCAAGTAACAATCCCACTGTTTTTGTAAAGGCTAGTAATAGTTCCAATCCCAAGAAAGTTGAAAAGAAGCAAGTTGTTCATAATCATCAAAAGAAAAAGGCAAATGTATCGAAAAAGAAAACATTTCCTAAGAAGAAATCTTATCCTTCTAGATATAGAAGTAACTTTGAACCTACTTGTTTTTATTGTGGTATTAAAGGCCATACACCTAATGTTTGCTATGTTAGAAACTTTAGTATAGCAAGTGGGCATTATATGTGGGTGAAAAAGGGAACTAACTATGAAGGACCCAAGGCAACTTGGGTACCTAACAAAGAATAATTTGTTTGTGTAGGTATGCTTGAAATCCACATCAAATGTTTGGTATCTTGATAGTGGATGTTCAAAGCATATGACAGGAGATGTACACCAATTTTCATATCTAGTACATAAAGCCAAAGGGTATGTCACCTATGGAGACAACACCAAAGGAAAGATTCTTGGCGTTGGAATAGTTGGCACACCTCCATCCATTCAAATTGAGGATGTTCTCTATGTTGAAGGATTAAAGCACAATCTTCTTAGCATAAGTCAACTTTGCGATAGAGGGTTCAAGATCAAATTCAACAAAGATGAATGTCTCATTATGGATGAGGCAACCAATGAGGTAAAACTCAAAGGTATAAGAACTAACAATATTTTTATGATTACTTTAGATGATTTGTCTCTGAAGGTACAATGTCTTATGGTAAACAACAATGACGCTTGGTTATGGCACAAGAGGATCGCTCACATTCACATGGAGCACTTGAACAAATTGGTTAAGCATGACTTAGTTATTGGTCTACCAAAGATGAAGTTCATCAAAGACAAATTATGTAATGCATGCCAAAAGGGCAAACAGACCAAAACAACTTTCAAATCTAAGAATGTGGTGTCTACTACAAGACCGCTACAATTGTTACACATGAATCTCTTTGGTCCATCAAGAACAAAAAGCTTCGGAGGTAATGTATACGCTTTAGTCATTATTGATGATTTTTATAGATATTCTTGGACTTTGTTTCTTGTGCAGAAAAGTGATGCTTTCAAAGCCTTTAAGAAGTATGCTAAGCAAATCCAAAATGAAAAATCACTAAAGATTGTATCCATAAGAAGTGATCATGGTGGAGAATTCCAAAATGCTCAATTTGAAGAATTTTGTGAAGAACATGGTATCTCTCATAATTTTTCAGCACCTAGAACTCCACAACAAAATGGAGTAGTTGAAAGAAAGAATAGGTTTCTAGTGGAACTTGCAAGAACAATGCTTAGTGATGCAAATCTTCCTAAATATTTTTGGGCGGATGCGGTTAGTACGGCATGTTATGTTGGAAATCGAGTTATCATTAGACCTATAATAAAGAAGACTCCATATGAACTCTTCAAAGGAAGAAAGCCAAATATTGCTCACTTCCACATTTTTGGATGCAAGTGCTTTGTTCTTAACAATGACAAAGATAATCTCGGTAAGTTTGACGAGAAATCCGACGAAGGTATATTTCTTGGTTATTCGCTTTCTAGTAAAGCATATAGAATTTATAATAAAAGAACTTTAACTATTGAAGAATCTATGCATGTATCTTTTGATGAAACTAACCCCTCTAAGATGGAAGTAGTTGTTTGTGATGATGATGATCCTATAGATTTACCCCCGGAAGATCTTTCATTTGATCAAATTAAGAAATCACCGGAAAATTCAGAAAACATTGTTCAACAAGATTCAAACACCAATGATCTACCAAAAGAATGGAGAACTCATAGAGACCATCCTATTGACAAAATTATTGGTGACATTAGCCAAGGAGTATCAACAAGATTGAATCTAAAAGATGTTTGCTTAAACATGGCGTTTGTTTCTCAAATTGAACCTACCAAAGTTGACGAAGCCTTAGGAGATGATCAATGGATTATTGCTATGCAAGAAGAATTAAATCAATTCGAGAGAAATCAAGTTTGGGAACTTGTTCCTAGACCAAGTGGTAAACACATCATAGGTACCCG
Source organism: Vicia faba (assembly GCA_948472305.1). Classification (NCBI taxonomy): domain Eukaryota; kingdom Viridiplantae; phylum Streptophyta; class Magnoliopsida; order Fabales; family Fabaceae; genus Vicia; species Vicia faba. The sequence continues at coordinate 249,082,473 of OX451738.1, read as the reverse complement.
ATGGGTGTTTAAGAACAAACTTGATGAGAATGGTCTAATTGTTCGAAACAAAGCAAGGTTGGTTGCCCAAGGTTACAATCAAGAGGAAGGAATCCTCTTTGAAGAAACATTTGCTCTGGTTGCAAGGTTAGAAGCTATACGTCTTTTACTTGCTTATGCTTGTTCATTAAATTTTCAGCTTTTTCAAATGGACGTCAAAAGCGCATTCTTGAATGGATACATCAATGAAGAAGTCTATGTCAAACAACCCCCGGGATTTCAAAAATATATATAGGCAATTAATATAAGTAATACAATATTTTCAATATTTTTTCTCTTAAATAATTTTTAATAATTGTGTAGGTAAAAAAGATTAATAATAAAGATTATTGTTATTAAAATATATTTAAAAAGCTCAATATAATTATTTTTTGTGAGTAATTTTAGTTTATACTTAATCTATAATAATTCATTACATTTTTTATAATTTATTTTATTCCGTTGTTATAATTAAATCATAACAAGACAACAATGGAAAAAAATAGGTGTCATAAACTTTTTTATTAATTATATTGAACAAAATTAAGTTTTGATGTTTTACAAGGAGTAATTGCAACTTTAAAAAAATGACTTCAAATAACTTATAATTAATATTGATTAAGTATCCTTTGAAAAATTTATTCCCCTGGAGAGTATAAATAGTAACTACCAATATAGAAGATATATTTAAATTATCTCTTTTGTTTTCCTAAGTTATTAAAAACATATAAATGAATAATTAAAGTATAAATGGCTTATACTCACGCTTACTATAATAATAAATATAGAAATGCTAAAACAACTATTATAATAATCATTGGTTCTTTTTTAAAAGCTCTAACAAAATATAGTTATTTTATTAATAAAAAAATTTGTTAAAAGTTATTATATGATTTAAATTTTAGTATAAAATATAATATCACTATCAAAATTTATTAATATATTGCTTTTTTGAATATATTAAAAAAATTACAAAATAAACCAACATATATTCTCATAGTATTTAATATTATCTTATTCATAATATATAAAATTATAAACATAGTCGTATTATCATCATTTAAAAAAATATAATCACTAAACTAAAATATTATTATTTTTTATATTATTTTTTATATTATAGTTTTATATAAATTTGTGAACACATACCTCCCTAGAGAAATACAAAAGAAAAAAGAAACAAAAGAGTTAATGAAGAAAAATAAATAATAGGTAATAATAATAATAATAATAATAATAATAATAATAATAATAATAATAATAATAATAATAATAATAATAATAATAATAATAATAATAATAATAATAATTATTATTATTATTATTATTATTATTATTATTATTATTATTATTATTATTATTATTATTATTATTATTATTATTATTGATAATATTTAAAGTGGTGAATGTTAATTGAAATTTATAATTTTTTTTAAATTGTAAAATTGTAAATAGTTATTTAGAAATTTTAAATATTTGATATATAATAGATAAATAATATATGAATGTAATAAGAGATATAATTTTAAATCAAATTAATTTTCTAACCTATATAATACTCATTATCATATGATATGTGTCATTTCAAAAATCATCTTTAATAGATGAGTAAGGAATGCTAAAATTTCATGGAACGTGTAAAATCAAAGTGGCTGTAACTAACAATCTTTAACATATGTTGAAAAATTAAAAAACAATAAAAGTAATATAAAACACAAACAATTATTCTATCTAATATCCAATTTTATTTATAAAAAAAATTGACTTAATGATATAATGAATTTGGACTATTTGGTCTTTTATTATTTAAATTTTACAATATTGAATTTTCTAAATCAAAAATAAAGTTCACGGTTTTATATAAAATTTAAAATTTAATTATTTCTCAAGAGTATATTGGTTGAAACAACTCAATATATGTTGAGGGAGGAAGGCCAAATTTCAAAATATAAAACACATTAATATTCATAATAAATTGATATAAATTTTATTTATAAGATTAAAATTATTGAGTTGACCATTTTTGTTATTGAGTTAACCGTTTTGTTTTCAATAATAAAATATTGATATAGGTTTATTGAAATTCGATCACTTGTAATATAGATGTTAAGACTGATGTTTCAATACAAAATACAATGTTAGGATAGATGTTATAACATCATTTGTTGATAGAAACTTGCTAAAACAGGAGATTGTGTAGAAGATAAATTGTAGAAAATTAAACAATACAATTAATTATTAACCCAATTCAGTGCAACGTCACTACTCTGGGACTACCAAGTCAAGAAGGAAATTCACTATGATAGTATTAGTTCAAAGCCTAAACAACTCTAGTTTATAACTTCTCGCCTAATCACTATATTGTGCAACTTCAACCAAGACACCTCTAGATATGAGATCTACATCTCACTTCAAATCACCGCAATGATACCTACAATCACAAACCTTATGACTAAACTAAATAATCAAATAGAAGATTATACTTCAAATACAAAAATATTTAATTTTGCTTAAAAGCTTCAACTATAAATAATACTCAACTTTTTACTTAAAAGCTCATGAGTGAGAACAATAACTTGATATAAAATCAATTAACAATCATTCAAACTCAACGCATCAAAAGATATGTGAGTGACATACAAAGAACACAAATACAAAGAACTTAAAAGACTCTCAAAACCCTAATCCTTATTTTGCACCCGTTGTTTCTTCAATGTGAATGTTTGATATTTTAGGTCTAGCAAGTCCTTATTTATAGACTCATGCAGTATATCATTGGACTCTTCAAATCAAATCAAATCTTCACTTTTTAAATCAGTTGCAAGATCTTCACATAAAATAGAAACAAATCTTTTAAAGTTTTCTAAAAATTCTCCAAGATCCTTTTTATTGAAACCAAATCAAATATGTGCTTGTTCTTAATCAATCTCCTTGACCTGTGAAGAATAATGAGATATATCCAAAAGGATCTCTCAAAAACAAATCAAATTTGTCAAGAGATTAAAGCAGCAGCGTCTGCTGCATAACATACCAAGATGTCAAGACATCTGGCTCAACATTTGTCTGATACACATGACAGTAAAACCTATCATGACAGTTGATTAAGATATTGTGACATCTTGCTCAACATCAGTCAAGAACCATGTTATAGCAAAAAATTTACCAATCCTAAAACTATGGATTTAACAATCTCCCCCTTTGGCAAATTTTGGGTAAAACAACTATTGTACAATAAGCATAGAGAGAGGAATAAAACCACAACACAAGCTACATGCAAACATGTAAACTTTGTACAAAATGCATCAAATAATATATATCAGAGAATACACTGCAGTTATAGATCACCATTTTCAACACTCCAAAAGAAATATGTTCAGACATGAGGTTTGACATCACATACAGGACCAAACTTCCCCTGTCACACGTGATCAAGACTCCCTCTCAAAGGAAAAACATAAATCACCAGAAAATCCAAAATATCAAATACGAACTACCCAATTTCACACATCAGAGACAGCAATAGAAGACAAAATGGCCTCACATCAGGATTTTCCATATCAGGAAAGTTGTCAGAGCATTAGATAAGACATCATGCACACAAACTTAATCAATAATAGCTGCATCAACAGAAGCTCCAACAAGCATGACAGACAATCATGCTCCCCCTAAATAGTTGCATCTAACAAGCAACCATAATCACTACTCTCCCCTTAGAAATAGCATAATCCTATCAGCATGTTAATTAACATGTCAAGACATGTTTCATAACATCATGATACACATAACACACTAACATTTTACTCCCCTTTTTAGTAAAAAAATTGGATTTATAATTAATGGTTGAGATTTAAATATATTTTTAAAATTTGATTAATGATTTTTCATTCCTCTTAATGAACATGGTTGAGTGAAAATCGGGATTTAATTTCAACTTTTCTTTTTTAAATTAGATGGTTCTTTCTGAATATTTTTAAAAATAACCTTATTTGTTGGAATTGAGAAAATGATAACATTTGATTGTATTGGAATTGAGAACGATTTGATTGTGTTAGAATAGAGAAAGATTAGATAGAAATTGCATAAAACAATAATTAATTAATTTGAATATTGAAAACATGTATAAGGGTCTCTCATAGATTTTGAAAGAGTTTAGAAAATTTGAATACTATGGAACTAGGAAATTCTTCCGTACATTTCTTCATGTTCATCCATGATGCAATCATGTGTTTAACATTGAGAATTTATGTGTTGATTTGGTGAGGGCTAGTCTGATAACACCTTCAAAATCCCAATGGGTTACAAAATGATGATAATGTCTCCCGAAATGCTAGTATCTGATGAAAACAATTTAGTTATTTTGAAACTCGGAAAAAAAATATTTTTCGTTTATTTTTTCTTAAACACATAACAAAAACAAAAACGTGTATGATTAATAATTTATTAAAAAAAATACATAAATAATTAATTAAGTTATATTTACCATCAACAATAACTCCACATTACCGTGATATTTTTAAATATATATTTAATTATTTCAAAAATATATATAGGCAATTAATATAAGTAATACAATACTTTTCAATATTTTTTCTCTTAACTAATTTTTAATAATTGTGTAGGTAAAAAAGATTAGTAATAAAAATTCTTGTTATTAAAATATATAAAAAAACTCAATATAATTATTTTTTGTGAGTGATTTTATTTTATATTTAACTATAATAATTCATTACATTTTTTATAATTTATTTTATTCCGTTGTTATAATATAATCATAACAAGACAACAATGAGAAAAAATAAGTGTCATAAACTTTTTTATTAATTATATTGAACAATATTAAGTTTTGATGTTTTACAAGGAGTAATTGCAACTTTAAAAAAATGATTTCAAATAACTTATAATTAATATTTATTAAATATCTTTGAAAATTTTATTCCCTTGAGAGTATAAATAGTAACTACCAATATAGAAGATATATTTAAATCATCTCTTTTGTTTTCGTAAGTTATTAAAAACATATAAATGAATAATTAAAGTATAAATGGCTTATACTCACGCATACTATAATAATAAATATAGAAATACTAAAACAACTATTATAATAATCATTAGTTATTTTTCAAAAGCTCTAACAAAATATAGTTATTTTTATTAATATAAAAATTTGTTAAAAGTTATTATATGATTTAAGTTTTAGTATAAAATATAATATCACTATTAAAATTTATTAATATATTGCTTTTTTGAATATATTAAAAAACTTACAAAATAAACCAACATATATTCTCATAGTATTTAATATTATCTTATTCATAATATATAAAATTATAAACATAGTCGTATTATCATCATTTAATAAATTGTAATCACTAAACTAAAATATTATTATTTTTTATATTATAGTTTTATATAAATTTGTGAAACACAGACCTCCCTAGAGAAATACAAAAGAAAAAAGAAACAAAAGAGTTAACGAAGAAAAATAAATAATTAATAATAATAATAATAATTATTATTATTATTATTATTATTATTATTATTATTATTATTATTATTATTATTATTATTATTGATAATATTAAAAGTGGTGAATGTTAATGGTAATTTATAATTTTTTTAAAATTGTAAAATTGTAAATAGTTATTTAGAAAACTTTAAATATTTGATATATAATAGATAAATAATATATGAATGTAATAAGAGATATAATTTTAAATCAAATTAATTTTCTAACCTATATAATACTCATTATCATATGATATGTGCCATTTCAAAAATCATCTTTAATACACGAGTAAGGAATGCTAAATTTTCATGAAACATATAAAATCAAAGTGGCTGTAACTAACAATCTTTAACGTATGTATGAAAAATGAAAAAACAATAAAAGTAATATAAAACAAAAACAATTATTCTATCTATCCAATTTTATTTATAAAAAAAAATGATTTAATGATATAATGAATTTGGACTATTTGGTCTTTTATTATTTAAATTTTACAATATTGAATTTCCTAAATCAAAAATAAAGTTCACGGTTTTATATAAAATTTAAAATTTAATTATTGCTCAAGAGTATATTGGTTGAAACAACTCAATATATGTTGAGGGAGGAAGGCCAAATTTCAAAATATAAAACACATTAATATTCATAATAAATTGATATAAATTTTATTCATAAGATTAAAATTATTGAGTTGACCGTTTTTGTTATTGAGTTAACCGTTATTTTTTCAATAATAAAATATTGATATAGGTTTATTGAAATTTTGTCACTTGTAATATAGATGTTAAGACTGATGTTTCAATATAAAATACAATGTTAGGATATATGTTATAACATCATCTGTTGACAGAAACTTGCTAAAACAGGTGATTGTGTAGAAGATAAATTGTAGAAAATTAAACAATACAATTGATTGTTAACCCAATTCAGTGCAACGTCACTACTCTGGGGACTACCAAGCCAAGAAGGAAATTCACTACGATAATATTAGTTCAAAGCCTAAACAACTCTAGTTTATAACTTCTCGCCTAATCACTATATTAGTTCAAAGCCAAGACACCTCTAGATATGAGATCCACATCTCACTTCAAATCACCGCAGTGATACCTACAATCACAAACCTTGTGACTAAGCTAAAGAATCAAATAAAAGATTACACTTCAAATACAAAAATACTTAATTTTGCTTAAAAGCTTCAACTATAAATAATACTCAACTTTTTACTTAAAAGCTCATGAGTGAGAACAATAACTTGATATAAAATCAATTAACAATCATTCAAACTCAATGCATCAAAAGATACATGAGTGACATACAAAGAACACAAACACAAAGAACTTAAAAGAGTCTCAAAACCCTAATCCTTATTTTGCACCCCCTGTTTCTTCAATGTAAATGCTTGATATTTTAGGTCTAGCAAGTCCTTATTTATAGACTCTTGCAGTATATCATTGGACTCTTCAAATCAAATCAAATCTTCACTTTTTAAATTAGCTGCAAGATCTTCACATAAAATAGAAATAAATCTTTTAAAGTTTCCTAAAAATTCTCCAAGATCTTTTTTAATGAAACCAAATCAAATATGCGCTTGTTCCTAATCAATTTCCTTGACCTGTGAAGAATAATTAGATATACCCAAAAGGATCTCTCAAAAACAAATCAAATTTGTCAAGAGATTAAAGCAGCAACGTCTGCTGTATAACATACCAAGATGTCAAGACATCTGGCTCAACATCTGTCTGATACACATGACAGTAAAACCTATCATGACAGTTGATTAAGATATTGTGACATCTTGCTCAACATCAGTCAAGAACCATGTTATAGCAAAAAATTTACCAATCCTAAAACTATGGATTTAACAATCTCTCCCTTTGACAAGTTTTGGGTAAAACAACTATTGCACAATAAGCCTGGAGAGAGGAATAAAACCACAACACAAGCTACATGCAAACATGTAAACTTTGTACAAACTGCATCAAAAATATATATCAGAGAATACACTGCAGTTATATATCACCATCTTTAACACTCCAAAAGAAATATGTTCAGACATAAGGTCTGACATCACATACAGGACCAAATTTCCCCTGTCACACATGATCAAGACTCCCTCTCAAAGGAAAAACCTAAATCACCAGAAAATACAAAATATCAAATATGAACTACCCAAGTTCACACATCAGAGACGGCAACAGAAGACAAAATTGCCTCACATCAGGATTTTCCATATCAGGATTGTTTTCAGAACATTAGATAAGACATCATGCACACTGTTGTACCCCAAAATTTGCCCTCCAATTTCTCATTGATTTCTCATCACAAAGCCCTTGAAGCTCAAGATCCAGTTAGGGTTTCATCTGCTCAAGACTTCTCCTTGCACTGTTGACCCAAATTAGGGTTTGTGTTTGCACAAAGATGTTTTGACCAAAAATGCCTAAGATGACTTTCTTGCTTCATATTGGACTCCCAAGTTTATCCATATCAAGTTTCAAGCCTTGATTCCAAGTTTTGCCCAGTCAATTGGACAGTTGACCTAGAAATCAACTGTATTGGGGAAAAAGTCAACTGTGGCCAATTGACAGTCAAACCTCATGAAAATTGACCCACATCAACATTATGAACTCATATGAACCATTTGGTCAAGTTTGGATCACAATTCCACAAGAAATTTGATCAGATCACCAAAAGGGCAAAATGGTCATTTTTAGGGTTTTGACTGCACAAAGGCAATTTTTGACTGTTTGACCTAGCCAATGGCAAACCAAGCTCACATATGGACTCAAGGACCCCATGGAATTATCTTGACATGCTCAACAAGTTCAAAAGATCCCAAATGCACAAAGTTGACAGTTGAATTTCCCAGTCAATTGATCAATTTTGACTGTATACTGAAAAGTCAAACTTTGACTTTTTGGTCAAAATCAAGGGTCAAGATTCATTTTTCATCAAAACATGTCAAATCATGAAAATTGTTCACCAAGAAATCAAAATTTGCAAATTAGGGTTTGAAATGAGAATTTTTCATAACTTAGAATCTTTCTAAGTTATGAAAAACCCTAATTTTTTCCTAACTTTGCCCCACTTTCTCACCATGATTCATTTGGATTCAAACAAAAGTCAAAACATGAAAGTTGTAGTTTGTTGCATAATCTACAACTTTGATTCACAAAGTTTTCCCAAATGAGGCTTGTATCTCAAGTTACAATTTTTTGAATAAGGGTACTAAACCATTCTTAACTTAGTGAAATTTTAACCTATTTTGGCAAGGTTTTCTACCTAACTTTAAGTCCATTTTCCATACACTTCCACTTGGAATTTCAATTTTCATTTCAAATATGGATTGTAGTACAGATTCCAAGCTTTCCAAAATGTCCAATAACTCATCAAACAACCTCATAACTTGAGAGAATCGAATTTCACAATATGGCAAAAACTCACTTTTGAATTGGTCATGTACATGTTCCTAACTTATGCCATTTTCAAGTCAGCTTAGTTTGTGCTACATTACAGGTCCTTAAACCATTCCATACTCAATAATTTAATGCATGTTCATTGTGCTAAGGCCTTGTTTCATGAGCTTATGCATTACATGTTGAATAAAGTCATTTATGGAAAAAGCAAAATAGCCATTTTTGCAAAAACAAGCTTTATGTCCAATTGAAAATCCAACAAGTACAGATGAAATCTAATTGGCACAAGATTATGAGAAAAACACTCTGATCAAGACAAGGTTAGCAGCATGATTAGGGGGGCCTCTACCTGCCTAGAACATCAACTTGGTTTTTGTTTGCTTAAGTGTGAAGCAAAGTGGCATAACATAGCATAACTTTCATCTCAGCATTAGAACACTTAAGCAATTGTTTTGTACACTTCCTAATCATCAAGCACAAGCTAGAACACGACTCCAATACCTCCAATACCTCCACAAACTCAGAACCACCATCAAACTGCTCAAATAGAGCAACCTCTGCAGATTGAGTTCTAACTCTCAATCCTTTCAAGCATTCTTGCCCTAACCACTTCAGACACCTTCCCTACCATCAATCCAAACTATCCAAAGCATTAGAAGCAACCTGTAACTCCTCTAACCCTTTTGGCCATTTTCACTTTTCTGGTTTGCAGGTGAAGAGCTCTAGCACGATTCAAAAGGTTTCAAGATAAAGTAAAGCTTGGAATAGCATCCCTGGACATCAAGGAAGCTATACCAATCATCACCTTGCACTGAAAGTTTCTCCATTGCCAGATAGAACCTCAACTAAACAGGTAAGTTCATGAACTCGTATCTCTCTTATTAGGCATTGTTAGCTTTAGGTTTGTGAAGATAATATGTCACATTCATAGCCCTGAACATGCCCATGTAATTAGATTTCATTTATATTATGTGTGCTGCAAGAATTTTGAGTCTGAACATGGCAGAAAACTTAGGTCAGGATTTGGGAATGTCAAAATTCTCTCTCATTTCTGAGAGTTAGGATGAGTTTTTTATATATTTAGAGTCGTGATTCAATGCTTAACATTTCTTATGTTGGAAGTTTGTGCAAAAGATCAAAGAATCCAGGTGTTTGAATTGGAAGAACAGGCGCGCGTTTTTGTTCAGAGGTTGAAGAAGAAGTTATCTGGGCTGGGCTTGTTTTGTATTTTCTTTTCACACACTCTTTTCACTTTGACACCCCCTGAGCCCATTTTGTGTATTTGCATGATTTTTTGATTTTTCTTTTTTCATTTTGACTCATTTATTTTTGCTTATAATATAAAAAATATAAAAAATATTTTTCTCACCATTTTTGAATTTATAGGCATTTATTTGTTTAGTTTAAGTTATTTGTACATAAATACATATATATATTATTTAGAATAAATAGGAAAAATAATGCAAATATACTTTCTTTTCTGATTTTATCACATTTTCCCTTTTGAAAATATTTTATACAAAATATACTTTTTTATATAAATATTAAATATTATTATTTTTATATATATAGTATTTATTTAATAAATAATAAAGATATATATATATTAATATACTTAGGGCAAAAAATACTAAATACATACATTTTTTATTTTATTAATATTTGACATGAAAAATACTTTTTATAAATATACTTCATTTTATTTTATTTTTGTACATAATAAATAAATACTTGTGTAAATTAATTAATATATATATTACTTAATAAAAATTAGGGTTTTACCCTTAAAACATAAAAACTCCAAAAATAATATTTTTTTTATTTTATTTATTTAACATAAATAATGCCCTTTTTTATACATATAAAAATCCTTTTTTGCATTTTTGCATCTTTATTGTATTTTCCATTTAATTTATGCAATTAATTACTTGTAAATGTTCCAAAAAATGATGTAATAGCTAGGTTTAATTTCTTTGTCTAAATATCCCCTCATTTGAACATTTGTACCCCCCTTCCCATATTGTGTTGTAATAGTGTAGAAATTTTACTTTTCGCACTTTAAACACTTCCTAAATATACCATGCTAGAATTAGGGTTTGTATGCAAATAAAAAGAACAAAATAGCTTGACCTAATTTCAAGATAAATAAGCATGAAATTGGACAACACATATCACACTTGCACCCCTAGGGTATTCCACTTTGTTGCCTTCAAATAAATGGGCCATATTGCATGTTAGGTTTCTTTGGGTAAAACAAACAATCAAATGATCATAGTCCCTCGATGACGCTTTCGAAAAGTTTCCTAAAATGATCAAGTCCCTTTCAAAGAGAAATTTCCCAAAGACACTTAGCACTATTGCAATTATGGTCTAAACGATGACCCGTGCCCGTCCCTTTCATCCTAACACAAGATTGTCCACCAAATGCAATGGTGGAACAAAATTGTCAAAAGGTTTAAAACATAACAAAAATCTTTGAGAACTTTAGGGTAGATAACTCTTAGGTACTTGTCAATTTGTAAAAGAAAACACTTGCCTATTTTCAAACCACACTTCACAAACACTTTCCAAACAAACTTTCAAAAAACCTTGAAACATCTTTTCAAAAGACAAAACACCTTTTGTAAAACATTCGAGTAAATAATTGTTACAAGGGTAGCCTATACAAGGCATCTCTTTTCAAAACATTTTCAAAACCACACACCGAGCACCATTTCAAACAATTTAAAACCAAGGCAAGTTGATCTAAGCAAGTACCTAAGAGCCCATGGATAACCATGGATAGAAAGGGTGCTAATACCTTCCCTTTCTATAATCTACTCCCCGAACCCAAGAAAAATCTCAAAGGTTTTTGCTGTGCTTTTTAAACCTTTCCTTAGGATAAAATAAAAATTCGGTGGCGACTCTTGCTCAACCGAAACATTTGCGAAAACAAACGCAAAACCCATAGTCAGTTCTCCCACCGTATCACAGAACTGGCGACTCTACTGGGGAGAATTTTAAAAGTGGAGTAACCTTAGGGCTTAGATCACCATCTTGCATGACTAATTGTTTGATTTGTTTGCTTTATATCTTGGCTCTATTGTTTGGGTTTGCAATCCTACACCCGGATTTTGGGAAACATTCATAGATAGCAATACGTTGTGGAAACTGTGCGGGGTATACCGACACGGTCGAAGCAATAGCTATATTAGTGCGACATATTTGTGATTACCGGTAACCCTTGAGTTCAATCAAGGAGAGTACGGGGCCGCTGAGTGATGTCACTAAGCACTAATGACCTAGAACCTTACTTGACCATCTTGGCCTTTTATTAGGAGTAGTGAGATGACCGGCTTTGGTGCAGTCCGAAGTTGGTAGATACTCGATACTACACTCATTGAGGGTTGTTTTCTTGGAATATTTTGGTCGCTAGTTAAGTGGCTAAACCAAAACAATGAACAATGAAAACAATCCCGTGATATTGAGCTCCTTAGAACCCGGTTACTATTTATAGGACAGGTTTTTAAGCCAACTACACTCAAGAGGGTACTTACCTATGAAACCCCATGCAAGCCTGAAACTAGGGTTTGGTGTGATTTGCTTGTACATATGTTTTGTGCATACATCATAGACATCATAAAACATCATATGCATTCACTAACCATTTCAAGGGTTTTGGATCTTCATCTTTGTTCTTGTTTTGTAGGACATGGAAATTCCTCGAAGAAACACCATTCAAGTCAACCTTGTGAGAGTCTCTCCTCAACTCAAAGAGCTCACCTCAAGAATTCCGGAAAACTCATCCTTCAGTGAAAGACATGGTAGACTGCTCAACTTAGTCAACACCAACATTGAAGAAGACATGATGAAAGTGCTATTTCAGTTCTTTGACCCTCTTCGCCACTGTTTCACTTTCCCTGATTATCAGTTGGTGCCCACTTTGGAGGAGTTTTCTCAACTCCTAAGAATCCCTATCCTTAATCAACTACCCTTCAACGGTACGGAAAAGGAACCAAAGCCGGAAGATGTTGCTCGAGCATTACATCTACAACCATCCGACATCAAGGGGCATTGGGAAACCAGAAGCGGCGTCAAAGGATTCTTAGCAAAATTCTTGTTTGAGAAGGCACAAGAATGTTGGAATTCATTGGACCTACAAGCCTTCGAAGAAATTGTGGCACTCCTTATCTATGGATTGGTCTTGTTCCCAAATTCTGACCAATTGGTAGATGTCAACGCCGTCAAAATCTTCTTGTCCAGATATCCAATACCAACATTGCTTGGGGACATTCTTCACTCATTTTACACACGAACAATGAGAAAGAGGGGTGTTCTCATGTGCTGTACTCCTCTCCTTGCAAGGTGGTTTATTTCGCACCTTCCACAATTTGTCTTGAAGAATGACCAAGGCTCAAGGTGGTCCCAACGGTTGATGACTCTTACTCATTCTGATGTGCATTGGTGTTCTCGGTCCAGAGAAAATGTCATCATTGTCGATCGTTGCGGAGAATTTCCTAATGTTCCTTTACTTTGAATCAGAGGAGGTATCACCTACAACCCTTGCCTAGCTTTGAGGCATTTTGGATATGCACGGAGGGATGGCCCTCATGATATGTTGATTCCTGACCTAGTTTTTGACTTCGACAACGATGCGCAAGGACTTCGCCAAAGATTCATCAGAGCTTGGGGAAGACCCAACAAGGTTGATAGCAAGACTCTGGGACACAAGAACTCCATCCCTCTTGAGCCTTATCTGAAGTGGGTACGAGCCCGAGCCCAAAGTCTGATGATGCCTTATCCTCATGTTCTCCCTGTGATTAAAGAGCCCGTCAAGGAAGGAGAGGTTCCCTACACCATCCTACATCCAGACATGCCTACATCGTGGGAGGAAATGCAGAAAAGTTGGATTCAACTCAAGGAAGAACGGAACACTTTTGAAGCTAGCTTCTACGCCAGTGAGAAGAAGGTTCTAGAGCTTACCCGCCGACTCCATGAGCAAGAGGCCCTCAACACCTACATCGCACCAAAGAGGATGCGCAATGTCTTTTTGCCTTGAGAAGTTATTTTGTAATATTTGGCCCATGGGGCATTTATGTACTAACAAATTTCTTCTTATTAATATGACGTGCGTTCTTCTTTGTCTAAAACAATTTTGAATGTCCTAAATCCTTGAATGCATTGCATACATAAGCATACCATTCATCATGTGCATAAGCAGGTCTCACTCCAGGTTTCCTTATCTGTCTACTGTTTATTTCAGTAGGATGGATCTCGAGCAAACAGTCAAAGACCTGCAAGCTCAAAATGCACAGTTCCAGCAACTCCTGATGACCTTGGCTAAGGGTCAGGAGGATATCAAAACTCAATTGGGGAACAAAGACCCAGTGAAGAAGAAGAAAAAGAGACTCGGGGTGGCTACTTTGGGGAGAAGATTTGACGGAGAAGCTCGGAGAGTGCTTGAATTTCCTCCTATTTCTGATGAAGGAACCAGCAAAGGAGGTGGAGCTGCGGTACCTTCCGAGTCTGATGCGGAAGAAGAAGAGGTCGAAGAGGATGAAGATTATTCTGATCAGCAATACCCTCCAGCTGATGATAAATACAAAGGGCTAGAAGACAGGTTGGCCGCCATGGAGCTACAAAGAGTACCGGGTTTGGATTTTGAAGACTTGGGTTTGGTCGCCGGGATTGTGATTCCCCCAAAATTCAAAGTGCCAGTGTTTGTGAGGTATGATGGGCTGTCCTGTCCCAAAATGCATCTCAGGTCCTACGTGAGAAAGATTCAACCCTATACGGCAGATAAAAAACCTTTGAATTCATTTCTTTCAAGACAGCATTTCTGGAGCTCAGTTGGAGTGGTTTTATCAGCTAGAAGGAACCAGCGTCCGAAATTGGGAAGATTTGGCCACCGCTTTCTACAAACAATACCAGTATAATTCTGACCTTGCTCCTACTCGTACCCAACTTCAAGGTATGTCGCTAGGAACAAGCGAGGGATTCAAAGAATATGCACAGAAATGGAGGGATTTGGCTGGCAGGGTGCAGCCTCCTTTAACCGATCGTGAGCTCGTTGATATGTTTCTAGGGACCCTATCTGGGCCATTTTTCAATCATCTAATTGGTAACTCTTCCGCGGGGTTTACCGATTTGATCTTAACAGGCGAAAGAATAGAAGCTGGCATCAAGTCAGGAAAGATTCAGAAGGGTGTTGCTGCAAGTGTTGAGAAGAAGCCTTTTAAGAAGGAGACAACTGTGGTATATTCTCAGAGAAGAGCAGGGAAGACGGAGCGTCGGCCAACTGTGGGGGCCGTAATGATTCAAAATACTCCAAGTGAGCAGCCTCGCTATAACTAGTCCAGACCAAATCAGCAACGAGTGGAGCGGCCACAATGGCAGTTCACCCGTATTAATATGACTCCAGCGCAAGTGCTTCCCCATCTGTTGAAGTTGAATCTCGCCACCATCAAGGAGGCACCAAAGAATGTGAATACGTCCTCTCCGCATTATCATGCTAATGCTAAATGCGCCTACCATTCAAACAGTGTTGGGCACGACACCAATGATTGTTGGGCACTCAAGCATAAGATCCAAGACCTGATAGAGGCGAAGGAGGTGGAGTTTGACGCTTCGGAGAAGCCTAATGTGATATCTGCACCCATGCCGAAGCACGGCCGAAATGTCAATGCCATTGAAGAAGATTTGTATGTTGCTGATGTCAGTGATCTGACTACTCCATTGCTAACCATTAAGTTGAATCTGTTAAGGGCCGGGATCTTTCCGGGATGTAAGGAAGACTGCTATTGTTGTTACTCTCTGCCGTTTGATTGTCCGTTACTGAAGAAAGGCATCCAAGGCCTTATGGATAGTCGACAAATTTTGTTTGAAAAAGTTTCTGTTGTTCCAGTTCATACTGAAGATGTCTCAATCATAACCATTCACGCCAATCTTTCCAAGGCCGTCAAAAAGCCTGTTAAGATTACACCAGCTACGAAATATGTTCCTTTGAAGATAACAATGCCAGGGCCTGTTCCCTATGTTTCTGAGAAATCGATACCTTGGAACTATGGCGGTGACGTCTACTACCATGGTATCAAACAAATCGAAATAACTGAAGAAAGTTCGGATGATGAAGAAGCCAGCATTAGTAACATTGCGGGCACTAGCAAAATCACCAGGAGCGGGAGAATATTTTCTCCAGAGATTGCCCCTCCAAGAGTAATCTTTGGACCCTCGTCAGCTGACAAGGTCATCCCTGCACCAATAAAACTTTCTGCTAAGACTCCTTTGATTGAAGACGTTGTTGTTCCTAGTACTGTCTCTCCTACCGCTGCTGACAAAGGTAAGGGAATCCAAGATGAGCTCGTCAGGACGAGGGCTCAACCCTTGGTCATCCCGGAAACCTCCAAGAAGGAAATGGATGAGATCTTGAGGATAATCAAAAGAAGTGATTACGATGTAGTAGAACAGCTGGGGCAAACCCCCTCAAAGATCTCCATGCTGGCACTACTACTTTGCTCGGAAGCGCACGCTAAAGCTCTGATAAAATTCCTGAAGGCAGCCCATGTGCCCCAGGAAACTTCTGCAGATCAATTCCAAAATTGCATGGCTAGCCTTACTGCGGACAATGGATTAGGGTTCTCTGATGCCGACTTAACTCCTAAAGGTAGAAACCACAATGATGCTTTGCACATTTCAGTCGAGTGTCGAGGAACCACTCTTGCACATGTCTTGGTGGACACCGGTTCGTCGCTGAATGTATTGCCTAAGAAGGCCTTGGACCGACTAGATTGTGAAGGGTTGGAATTGAAGCCGAGTGATATTGTTGTCAGGGCTTTCGATGGTTCGAAGAGAATGGTCCATGGAGAGGTTGAGATTCCCATCAAGATAGGTACTGAGGTGTTTAAATCTACTTTCTATGTGATGGACATCCGTCCGTCGTACTCTTGCTTACTGGGTAGGCCCTGGATACACCATGCTGGGGCAGTCACCTCCTCCTTGCATCAGATGTTGAAGTATCCTGTCAAGGGAAAGATCATTATTGTCCATGGCGAAGAAGAGTACATGATTAGCCACTTAAATTCTTTCCGGTATGTGGAGGTTGAAGGGGAATTCATTGAGACGCCATTTCAACATTTCGAAGAAGTCCTTCCTGAAATAGCAGTAGCGAAGTTGGCAGCTGAGACACCGAGGCAGATGGCCAGGATGGCATTTCTGGAGGACGCAAGGGCCGCAATAAAAGAAGGGAAGAATTCAGCATGGGGGAGATTGCCTGATATTCCACATAAGACAGACAAATTTGGATTAGGGTTCACAGCCGCTGGCCAGAAAGCTATGCACCGTGCGAAGATCGAAAGGGCTCCATTCAAAATTTCTCCCTACGGAATCAACGCTTTGGAGGACGAAGACAAAGAAAGCAACATCGAAGAGTGGATTTACCCAACTGTCGAAGGAGGATTGAACAACTGGGAGGCAAAAGACTTTGTCCCCATCACTTTTATTCATCAGTAATTTATCTGTTAAACATTTCCTATTTGGTCTGTAATATTTACTCTCAAACAATCCGTACACTATCTTTTCACCTCATGCCTTTCCCGGGGCATGTAGGTCCATTTGTAAGGGTTTTGATTATTTTCCATATCCATATGCCATGTTTAATGATTCATTGGACGTTTTTCATTTGATAAACTGCTTGTGTTCATTTTCTTTCCTTTTGCATTTTTTGTTTAAGAATGGCTATCCCTTACACACACCCACACTCACCAATGCAGGTACCCATCCACTCTGGATTCCATGGGTGACTATTCTGCTGTATCTTTCAATAACTCTGAAGATCTGGTCAATCAAGCCGAGTATGAAGATGACGAAGGTTGTGAAGTACTCGGGGAACTAGCCAGACTTCTACAGCAAGAGGAAAGGGCCATCTTACCTCATGAAGAGTCATTGGAAACTGTCAACTTGGGAACCGAGGAAGACCGGAAGGAGGTGCGAGTGGGTGCCAATTTGGAACCGAGTATCAAGGAATGCCTGATACAGTTGTTGAATGAGTATGTTGAAACCTTCGCTTGGTCTTATGAAGACATGCTGGGTTTAGACACAGACATCGTGGTTCACCGTCTCCCCACAAGAGAGGATTGTCCACCGATCAAGCAAAAAGTTCTCCGAATGAGGCCTGACATGTCTGAAAAGATCAAAGCAGAAGTGATGAAGCAATTCGACGCTGGCTTTCTGGCTGTTACGTCCTATCCTCAATGGGTCGCTAACATCGTGCCAGTACCTAAGAAAGATGGCAAAGTCAGAATGTGTGTGGACTACCGGGATTTGAATAGGGCCAGCCCCAAAGATGATTTTCCACTCCCACACATTGACATTCTGATCGACAATACAGCTCAGCATAAAGTGTTTTCCTTCATGGATGGATTCTCGAGCTACAATCAAATCAAAATGGCCCCCGAGGACATGGAGAAAACTACTTTCGTCACACCATGGGGCACTTTCTGTTACAAGATGATGTCGTTCGGGCTGAAGAACGCAGGGGCAACTTATCAACGCGCCATGGTAGCTTTATTTCATGATATGATACATCATGAGATTGAAGTTTACGTAGACGATATGATAGCTCGGTCACAAACAGATGAAGAGCACCTTGAACATCTAGAAAAGTTGTTTGCCAGATTAAAAGAATACAAGCTCAGGCTGAATCCAAGTAAATGCACTTTTGGAGTTAGGTCTAGTAAACTCATGGGATTCATTGTAAGCAACAAAGGCATTGAAGTCGATCCAGCGAAAGTAAAAGCAATACAAGAGATGCCTGCTCCCCGTACTGAAAAAGAGGTTAGAGGATTCTTGGGGCGCTTGAACTATATTGCCAGGTTCATCTCGCATCTGACTTCTACCTGTGA
Organism: Vicia faba; assembly: GCA_948472305.1. Taxonomy (NCBI): domain Eukaryota; kingdom Viridiplantae; phylum Streptophyta; class Magnoliopsida; order Fabales; family Fabaceae; genus Vicia; species Vicia faba. Next base: position 249,063,658 of record OX451738.1, on the reverse strand, counting down.
GCCAATTTTCAAACTCTTGAGAAAGATCAGGTAGTTGAATGGAACGACGATTGTCAAGCTGCTTTTGATAGAATCAAGGAGTATTTGCTAGAACCTCCTATTTTGATGCCACCCGTCGAAGGAAGACCATTGATCATGTATTTGACCGTCTTGGATAACTCAATGGGGTGTGTTTTGGGCTAGCATGACGAGTTTGGTCGAAAAGAGCATGTTATTTATTACCTTAGCAAAAAGTTTACCGACTGTGTGACTCGCTACTCACTGCTCGAGAAAACTTGCTGCGCTTTGGTATGGGCTGCTCGCCGACTAAGACAGTATATGTTGACTCATACTACCTTGTTGATTTCCAAAATGGACCCTATCAAGTATATTTTCGAAAAGCCCGCTTTATCTGGAAGGATAGCTAGATGGCAAATGATCCTAACTGAGTATGACATCTAGTACACCACCCAAAAAGCTATAAAATGGAGTGTACTAGCTGACCATCTGGCTCATCAGGCTATCGAAGATTATCAACCCATGAGATTTGACTTCCCAGACGAGGACATCATGAATTTGGACAACATCGAAGGTAACGGACCGTATGACGGACCCGAAAAGGGATCCCGATGGACCCTGTACTTTGATGGTGCTTCAAATGCACTTGGAAACGGTATTGGCGCAGTACTCATTTCTCCGGAAGGTTGTCACACACCTTTCACGGCCCGACTTTGCTTCAGCTGCACAAACAACATGGCTGAGTATGAAGCTTGCATCTTTGGTCTCAAGGCTGCTATAGACTTGGGGATCAAATCTTTGATCGTATTTGGGGACTCGGTTTTGGTTATTAGTCAAATCAAAAGAGAGTGGGATACCAAGCATCCTAATCTTATCCCATACAAAGAACATGTCCTGACATTGTTGCCTCATTTCGAGCAAATTACCTTCGAGCATTTCCCGCGAGAAGAGAATCAGCTAGCAGATGCTCTAGCCACAATGTCCTCCATGTTTAAACTCAACTGGGATAACGAGGCTCCCCAAATCACCATCGAGCGAATGGATGAACCTGCGCATTGTCACGAGATTAATACCGAAGAAGTAGTGGAACAACCTTGGTTCCATGAAATCAAAAGGTATCTCGAGACCAGAGATTATCCTGAAGGAGCTTCCGTAAATGACAAGAAGTTCTTAAGGAAATTCGCTGCTAAGTTCTTCCTGAGCAACGACATCCTTTACAAACGAAGCCATGATTGTGTATTACTCCGATGCATAGACAAAGCTGAAGCAGAGTTGATCATGACTGATATACACAGCGGCACATTTGACACTCACTTGAGCGGGCATACGATGGCTAAGAAGATCCTAAGGGCAGGCTATTACTGGTCTACCATGGAAGCTGACTGCCATCAACACTCCCGTACTTGCCATAAATGTCAAGTCTACGCTGACAAAGTTCATATCCCTCAGGTTCCTCTCAATGTTCTGACTGCTCCTTGGCCATTTGCAATGTGGGGCATTGACATGATTGGAGAAATCAAGCCCACGGCTTCCAACGGACATCACTTCATCCTGGTTGCCATTGACTATTTCACCAAATGGGTCGAAGCAGCTTCCTTCGCCTCTGTTACTAAAAATGTGGTTGCCCGCTTTATCAAGCAAAATCTCATATGTCGGTATGGTGTTCCGGACAGGATCATCACAGACAACGATACAAATCTGAATAACACGATGATCACCGCATTGTGCGAACAGTTCAAGATTTATCATCACAATTCATCTCCCTATCGGCCGAAGATGAACGGTGTTGTTGAAGCTACGAACAAAAACATTAAGAGGATCATTCAGAAAATGACGGTCACTTACAAAGACTGGCATGAGATGTTACAGTTTGCTCTGCATGGATACCATACGACGGCACGTACTTCAACTGGGGCAACCCCATTTTCTTTGGTTTATGGCATGGAAGCTGTTTTGCCTATGGAAGTTCAGATTCCTTCTCTAAGGATTATGAAGGATGCAGGTTTGAATGAAGATGATTGGATGCAGACCCGACTTGATCAACTCAATCTGATCGACGAAAAGCGACTTGCTGCTATATGCCATGGTCAGGCGTATCAAAAACGAATGATCAAGGCCTTCAATAAGAAAGTAAGACGTCAAGTGTATCAAGTCGGAGATCTCGTAGTCAAGCGGATTATCTTGCCACAAAGTGATCCCAGGGGCAAATGGACTCCTACATATGAAGGACCATTTGTGATCAAGAGCATATTTTCTGGTGGTGCAATGATTCTGACCACCATGGACGGCGACGATTTGCCGCACCCTGCGAACGCAGACATAGTCAAAAGATACTACGCATAAAATAACCCGACTGTAGGTGTTTAGGTATTGGCTTGCATTTTTGGTAAATCCCAAGTATATGTGTGAATGTCATGACTGATGTCATAACATTCTAGTTCAGGTTGTACTAACTCAATAGGTACATGTGCAGAAAAATATTGTAATTCAAATACTGATGTTTAGAAGTGTGTATCTGAGCATGTTTGCAAAATGATCACATTTTGCTAATCAGTAGACAGGTTTTCTCAGATGTCATAACAGATGTTATGACATCCTGTTCTGAACTAACAGGATTGCAGGATTGGATAAGTCTGAGTTTTTTCAGGAAATAACTCAGTCCCCTCTAAACAGAATCCTGCGTTTTCTGAGGAGTAACCTAGCTCAATCCTAACCTGATCAACAAAGTACTGTGACCTGGTCTTTAGGTCAAACGGAATCAACCCTAGGTTTTTGGAAACCCTAACTGAAGTTGCAGCTGCTATATATTCAACAGAGCTGCGGTTTTTGAAGACATCCCTGCTGATTGATTAGAAGATCAATTTTGTAATCTGTATAGATTTGTTTATTGTACTCCAAGCAATTATCATTGTGATAAGTGCCTTGGAATAGGTTTCAATTGTAAGGGTTGTGTAGCACTCAAAGCTTTGAAGCAAGAGTGTTTGAATGTTACTTGACTAAAGCTGTGAAGCAGAGTCAAGTTAGTTGTGTACAACACTCAAAGCTGTGAAGCACGAGTGATTGTGTTACTTGATTAAAAAGCTGTGAAGCTTAATCAAGTGTGTATTTTTGAAGAGTGTCTTCATTAATTCTTAAGTCAAATTGGTTTATGTATCACTGCTGTGATTGAGGGGGAGTGAGTAGGAACTCAGGTTTAAGTTGTACTTAGATTAGAATTGCATTGGGTAGGTCTTAAGTGAAGGAGATAAACTGGTTGGTTTATTCCTGAATTAACATCTCTTATAGTGGATTCTCTCCCTGGCTTGGTAGCCCCCAGAGTAGGTGTTGTTGCACACTGAACTGGGTAAACAATTGACTGTGTTATTTACTGCTTTTTTACTGTCATATAGTAAGTCAGATACGGTGTCATAACATTGGACGTGACATTGAGTATCTGTAGCCAGAATTTCAATTGGTATCAGAGCAGGCACCCTGCCTGTATTACTGGGTGAGATCTAGGGATATCACTTTCTGGCACTATGGACAAAGAAGGAGTTTTTGGAAATAGACCACCCATTCTGGATGGAACTAATTATGACTACTGGAAACCTCGTATGATTGCCTTCCTAAAATCTCTGGACAAAAAGGCTTGGAGAGCTGCTGACAAAGGATGGATTCATCCCACCATAACTGAGGAAGATGGGACAATCAGTCTGAAGCCTGAGGAAGATTGGAGTAAAGAAGAAGATGAGCTAGCCCTGGGAAATTCCAAAGCTCTAAATGCCTTGTTCAATGGAATTGATAGAAATATTTTCAGATTAGTTCATCAATATGAACTGGCCAAGGAAGTTTGGGACACTCTCAAAACTACTCATGAGGGAACTTCCAAAGTAAAAATGTCAAGGCTTCAGATGTTGACCACTAAGTTTGAGAATCTAAAAATGATGGAAGATGAAACCATTCATGAGTTTCACATGAACATCTTGGAGATTGCCAACACCTCAGGAGCACTGGGAGAAAAAATGTCAGAAGAAAAACTGGTGAGGAAGATTCTCAGATCCTTGCCTAAAAGATTTGCAATGAAGGTGACTGCCATAGAGGAAGCCCAGGACATTAGCAAGTTGAAAGTGGATGAACTTATTGGGTCTCTTCAGACTTTTGAGATGGGAATCACTAATGATGATGTCAAAAAGAACAAGAGCATAGCACTTATGTCCAACACTGATGTTGAAGAAAACATTTCAGAAGCTATAGCCATGCTAGGAAGACAGTTCAACAAACTCATCAAAAGAATAGATCCAAAGTCAAGGTCTAATGTTCATAACATTTCCTCTGACATTGACAGTTCCAGCAGAAGACCAAGGTCAGATGAGAAGGGAGTTCAAGGCAGAGGAATTCAATGCCATGGTTGTGAAGGATATGGGCATATTCGAGCTGAATGTCCTACCTTTCTTAAGAAACAAAAAGGAATGACAGTTACTTGGTCTGACTGTGATTCAGAAAGTAATTCTGAAGAAGAGACTGCCAAACGAGTTACTGCTTTAACTGGTGTTTGTACCTCTGAAAGTGACATCAGTGATGAAGAGGTGACTTTTGAGGAACTGGCTGAAACGTACAAGGAATTGTGTATCAGAAGTACTGAAGTCTGTGTGCAGAATAAGAAACAATCAAAACTCATCATAAAGATGGAGGCTGAAAAACGGGCAAACCTTGAAACTATAAGTCTTCTAGAAGGAGAAGTTCAATTGCTGAACTCACAACTGAATCAAATGACCAAATCTGTCAAGATGTTGACAAATGGAACTGACAAATTGGAAGAGATCCTACAGATTGGACAAAATGTGGGAAATAAATCTGGTCTAGGATTTATGAAAGCAACGAAATCTGGTTCTGGTAGGCAAATGTCAAAACAGATGTCTCAACACAACTCTCGACATCAGGAACAGAAACATATGAGGAAAAGGTACCAAAGATGGAAATGTCATCATTGTGGTAGATATGGCCACATAAAGCGTTTCTGCTTCAGATTACATGGATACCCTAATCAGAATTCAGGTGTCAAACCTAAGTCTAAAAAGGTACCACATGCTCCTCAATGGAAGAAAAAGGCTACTGCACTGATAGCTCACACTTCCCTGAGGGTCTCAGCAAAGGAAGACTGGTACTTTGACAGTGGATGTTCCAGACATATGACTGGAATCAAGAACCTCCTCAATAATGTTAAGCCTCACACCACCAGTTTTGTGACCTTTGGAGATGGGGCTAAAGGTGAAATCAAAGGAGTTGGTGATTTGAACTGCCCTGGAGTTCCAAGTCTAAATGAAGTACTGCTGGTGAAAGGACTGACCGCTAATCTCATTAGTATCAGTCAACTGTGTGATCTAGGATTCAAGGTCAATTTCTCAAAATCTGAATGCCTTGTAATCAATGACAAACAAGAGACAGTAATGAAAGGAGTCAGATCCAAAGACAACTGTTACTTATGGGAGGCTGAGAACACTAATTTCTCATCTGTGTGTTGCATTGCAAAAGAAGAAAAAGAGGTGAAACTGTGGCACCAAAAACTTGGCCATCTTCACCTAAGGGGTATGAAGAGGATTATCTCCTTGGAGGCAGTCAGAGGGATTCCAAAACTGCTAATTGATGAAGGAAGAGTTTGTGGTGAATGTCAGGTGGGTAAGCAGACGAGGATGTCACATCCAAAGTCAAGACATCTGACCACCACTAAGGTTCTAGAACTCCTCCATATGGATCTGATGGGACCAATGCAAGTAGAGAGCCTTGGTGGTAAAAGATATGCCTATGTGGTTGTGGATGATTTTTCCAGATTCACCTGGATTAATTTCATTAGAGAAAAATCAGATGCATTTGAAGTCTTTAGAGAACTGTGCAAAAGAATTCAAAGAGAGAAGGAAGGATGTATTGTCAGAATCAGAAGTGATCATGGCAAGGAATTTGAAAACAGCAAGTTTGATGACTTCTGTGCTTCAGAAGGAATCAGTCATGAGTTTTCTTCTCCCATAACACCTCAGCAAAATGGAGTTGTGGAAAGAAAAAACAGGACCATACAAGAATCTGCCAGAGCAATGTTACATGCCAAAAGACTTCCTATGTATTTTTGGGCTGAAGCTATGAATACAGCTTGCTATGTTCATAACAGGGTCACCTTGAGAAAGGGAACCTCATCCACCATATATGAACTCTGGAAAGGAAGAAAACAACTGTGAAGTACTTCCATGTGTTTGGCAGCAAATGCTATATCCTGTCTGATCGTGAACAGAGAAGAAAACTGGACTCCAAAAGTGATGAAGGCATATTTCTAGGATACTCCTCAAACAGCAGAGCTTATAGAGTATTCAACTCCAGAACCAAAACCATGATGGAATCAATAAATGTCATAATTGATGACTATCATGAAGAAACAGATGTTCCTTGTACTGTTGAGACATTCTTTGAGACTTCAACCCAACAGGATGATCTACCCAACTCCACCACAACAGAATCAGAATCAAAGGAAGCTAGCAAGACTCCTTCCATCAGAATTCAGAAGGATCATCCAAAAGAGCTCATCATAGGAGATCCTAATAGTGGAGTCATCACAAGATCTAGAGAAATCATCTCAAATTCTTGTTTTGTGTCCAAAATAGAACCAAGAAATGTCAAGGAAGCCTTAACTGATGAATATTGGATTGGTGCAATGCAAGATGAACTGAACCAATTCAAGCAACATGAAGTTTGGGAACTGGTTCCTAGACCTGAAGGAGCTAACATCATTGGGACAAAATGGATATTCAAGAACAAGTCAGATGCTGAAGGAGTTGTCACCAGAAATAAGGCGAGACTTATTGCTCAAGGATACACCCAGGTTGAAGGGGTTGACTTTGATGAAACCTTTGCACCTGTAGCCAGGTTGGAATCAATCAGACTCTTGTTGTCAATTGCTTGTCTTCTGAAGTTCAAGTTATTTCAGATGGATGTGAAAAGTGCCTTTCTAAATGGGTACTTAAATGAGGAAGCTTATGTGGAACAACCTAAAGGTTTTGTGGATCCAACCCATCCTGATCATGTCTACAAATTGAGAAAAGCTCTATATGGGCTGAAACAAGCTCCTAGAGCATGGTATGACAGGTTAACAAAGTTTCTCTCAGACAAAGGCTACAGAAAAGGAGGCTTGGACAAAACTCTATTTGTCAAAACTGAAGGAGGGAAGTTGATGGTTGCCCAAATATATGTTGATGACATAGTGTTTGGCGGAATGTCAGAACATATGGTTAAACACTTTGCTGACCAGATGCAGGCTGAATTTGAAATGAGTCTCATGGGAGAACTAACTTATTTTCTTGGACTACAAGTCTCACAGATGGAGGACTCAATCTTCTTATCTCAAAGCAAGTATGCTAAGAATATTGTAAAGAAGTTTGGTATGGAGAATGCAAGTCACAAAAGGACTCCTGCTCCTACTCATCTAAAGCTCTCCAAAGATTCAAGTGGGGTTAAGGTGGATCAAAGTCTGTACAGAAGCATGATAGGAAGCTTGTTGTACTTAACTGCCAGCAGACCTGATATTGCCTTTGCAGTTGGAGTTTGTGCTAGATACCAAGCTGATCCCAAAGTCAGTCATATCAATCAAGTGAAGAGAATTTTGAAGTATGTAAGTGGTACTTACAACTATGGATTGTTGTATACTCATGGCTGTGAACCGACTCTGACTGGTTACTGTGATGCTGATTGGGCTGGTAGTGCTGATGATAGAAAAAGCACCTCTGGAGGATGTTTCTTTTTGGGAAGTAATCTGGTTTCCTGGTTCAGCAAGAAACAGAATTGTGTGTCTCTTTCCACCGCTGAAGCTGAATATATTGCAGCTGGTAGTAGCTGCTCTCAAATGTTATGGATGAAACAGATGCTCACTGAGTATAATGTCACACAAGATGTTATGACATTGTACTGTGACAATCTGAGTACAATCAACATATCCAAGAATCCCATTCAGCACAGCAGGACCAAACATATTGACATACGACATCACTTTATTAGAGACCTTGTAGAAGAGAAGACCATCAAATTGGAACATGTTGCCACTGAGCTACAGCTGGCTGACATTTTTACCAAGGCTTTGGATGCAAACCAATTTGAAAACTTAAGGGGTAAGCTGGGTATTTGCCAACATGAGGAATTGTAGCAATTAATTTTGCTTAAAACAAAGACCAAAGGACTTATGCCTGTTCTGATTGGTTTAAAATTGTATTTTCTCATTTCCTACAACTCTTTTAAGAAGTTGAATAGGCACTCCTTTGCTTCGTTCCTCTCTCGTCTTCTCATCAATCAGGAATTTCTTCTCATTTGCTGTTGGTCCTTCAAAACTGACAAAATGTCTCAAACGCCATCATCATCCAATACGACCATCTCAACCTCTTCATCTGATCAAGAATCTGGGACAATCTCTTCCTGTCTGGACTCTGATGTTCTGGAGATCTGTTCTCATAGAACTAACCCCACCAAGGCCAAAGAGTTGAGAACAAGACATACAGGTAATCCATCTCATCCTTCCTCTTCAGTTCCCCCTGAAATTGCAAATAGGGAAGGGACAGCCTATGTTAATCAAGCAATAGCAAAAATTGTTTCCCGAATTCTGAACGAGAACCACTCAGTTCCTGGCATTTCTGTTCCTCTGAACCAAGAAAACTCAAATGCTGAAACAAATCCAAATGTCTCTAAGAATGTTGAGACATCAAACAAAGAGAAAAATGCTGACATTGCTCACAAGAAAAGAAAGAAGCCTGAATTCTCTGAATCTGATGACAGTACTTGAAGGATGTTTGCTACTTGGTGGTGTTGCTGGTGGAGTTTGGAAGTGTGTTCTGCTGTTGTCTGCTGCTGATCTCATTATTTTGTCTTGGATAACTGTATAACTTTATAAACATGTAATCTTTGGCCCATTTGTGGCTAAAGTGGGGGAGAATATTTTTGGTACTGCTTAATTAGTACGTAACACTATATTTTTCTGCTGTCACTTATTTCTGCTGCTATCTATCTATCTCTGATTGTTTAGGGACTTTAGCCAAAAATCTGCCAAAGGGGGAGTTTGTAGGTGTTTAGGTATTGGCTTGCATTTTTGGTAAATCCCAAGTGTATGTGTGAATGTCATGACTGATGTCATAACATTCTAGTTCAGGTTGTACTAACTCAATAGGTACATGTGCAGAAAAATATTGTAATTCAAATACTGATGTTTAGAAGTGTGTATCTGAGCATGTTTGCAAAATGATCACATTTTGCTAATCAGTAGACAGGTTTTCTCAGATGTCATAACAAATGTTATGACATCCTGTTCTGAACTAACAGGATTGCAGGATTGGATAAGTCTGAGTTTTTTCAGGAAATAACTCAGTCCCCTCTAAACAGAATCCTGCGTTTTCTGAGGAGTAACCTAGCTCAATCCTAACCTGATCAACAAAGTACTGTGACCTGGTCTTTAGGTCAAACGGAATCAACCCTAGGTTTTTGGAAACCCTAACTGAAGTTGCAGCTGCTATATATTCAACAGAGCTGCGGTTTTTGAAGACATCCCTGCTGATTGATTAGAAGATCAATTTTGTAATCTGTATATATTTGTTTATTGTACTCCAAGCAATTATCATTGTGATAAGTGCCTTGGAATAGGTTTCAATTGTAAGGGTTGTGTAGCACTCAAAGCTTTGAAGCAAGAGTGTTTGAATGTTACTTGACTAAAGTTGTGAAGCAGAGTCAAGTTAGTTGTGTACAACACTCAAAGCTGTGAAGCACGAGTGATTGTGTTACTTGATTAAAAAGATGTGAAGCTTAATCAAGTGTGTATTTTTGAAGAGTGTCTTCATTAATTCTTAAGTCAAATTGGTTTATGTATCACTGCTGTGATTGAGGGGGAGTGAGTAGGAACTCAGGTTTAAGTTGTACTTAGATTAGAATTGCATTGGGTAGGTCTTAAGTGAAGGAGATAAACTGGTTGGTTTATTCCTGAATTAACATCTCTTATAGTGGATTCTCTCCCTGGCTTGGTAGCCCCCAGAGTAGGTGTTGTTGCACACTGAACTGGGTAAACAATTGACTGTGTTATTTACTGCTTTTTTACTGTCATATAGTAAGTCAGATACGGTGTCATAACATTGGACGTGACATTGAGTATCTGTAGCCAGAATTTCACCGACAAGTCGAAAACCCAAAAGGGCGGCTTGGGCAAAAAATGGGCATCCCGGTGAACCGAAAACCCGAAAGGGCAGTTCAGGCAAAAATTAGGGATAAAAACAAAAAAAATCTGTACACCCGGCAAGTTGAAAACCCGAAAGGGCGGCTTGGGCAAAAAGGGGTTTCCCGGTGGATCGAAAACCCGAAAGGGCGATTCAGGCAAAAGTTAGGTAATTAAAGCGTATGACTATGTCTCGTCGGATCACTTCAAAAGACAATCTCCTCATCAACCGGTTCCAGGCTTCTGATCAATCCGGTCATCGGCAAACGAAGCATTGAATGGACAGATATTCAGAGTTGTGAAAGCTATAGTAGAATGGAATCCCATGGAATTATTTCACATAGCCATCTTTATTTTGTATAAATTTTTCAAATATTTACGACAAAAATCCTCTTACTAGGATGATTGTCTCCTTTGTACAAATATACTCATAGAAAATCAATACAAATACTTTTCCCAGAAATTTGTGTGATTTCCTTTTCTTTTCTCTTGCACTATTTGTTTTATTTTGAGAAACGTCTAATGTTTTGTTAAATAGGCATATGCATTTGAACATAATCATTTCCTTATGAACCAAGAAAGAGGATTACTGATAGGTTGAAGGTACAGTTGGATAACCTGATACCCTTTCGAAGGAAACCCCCAGGAGATTTGGAATCCATATCCCTAGCAAGTCTGGAAGCTTATCCCCAGTAGATTTTGGAAGCTTATCCCCCGCAGAGTACGGGCGTCTCTCCCGAGTTTTATTCAAAGTTATTCCTCACAAGGGCTTATAACTGGGTTATCCTCAGCTAACAACCACAGAAGATCGCACTCGCCAAAATTCTTCCTATCCCCAGCGGAGTTCATCAGAGTTCCCGAATATAACTTATCAATACAATCCCCAGAGGAGGTTGTCTTTGTACATCCCCGGGCCAGAGGATCCTCCAGAACTCATTTCCCCTCAGAGTTTAAGTTTCAGTATCCCCAGCCGAGCTAAAGCTTCAAATTGTCAATCCCCCAGCGGAGCCAGACTAATGAACCTTTTCCCCAGAGTTTTAGGAAGGAAAATCTTGAGTTCCCTAAGTGAAGTCGCCAGAGATACTTCCCTCCAAGCTGAAGATTCTCAGTCTTACCTCCCCAGCATGAGTCTATTAGATTGGAACTCCCCAGTAGAAGTCATCAGGAATTCCCCAGGAGATTGGTATACAACCCAAGCTCTTTATTCCCCAGCAACAACCAGGAATTATTCTTCCCGACAGCAGTCGAGATACTATCATCTTCAGCCATCTCGGATTCATCTATCTGTTGCAAGACAGCTCTCCAGCTTACATGCGCATCCATTTACATTCATATCATATAACATACATTGTATCATGCATCATGACATTGCATATAACTAACTCTTTACCTTTTCAGGTAAGATCAGTCGAAAGACTAGAATCATTATCTTCCGAGATTCTTTCCAGGAATAGTTCAGATGTGACCCAGACACGGCAAAATTCTAATGCTTATTCCAGATTTATCCGGATGCAGTTTTTCACAAGCTCATCATCAGGAAACCCTACACCGGTTCCTCCTCAACTCCAAGATTTCTGAAAACAGTTCACGGGTTCTCCAAGTAACGGATGTTAACCTATCGCTTGTTCAGTTTCTTCTCAAAGACTTCTGAAAACAGTCTATGGATTCTTCCCAACAACGGACGTTAATCTATCACTTGTTCAGATGCAACCTCTGAAAACAGTTTACGGACGCTTCCCAACAACGAATGCTGCTCTATTGCTTATTCAACTCCAAGACTTCTGAAAATAGCTTATGGATTCCTCCCAACAACGGATGTTAATCTATCACTTGTTCAGATGCAACCTTTGAAAACAGTTTACGCACGCTTCTCAACAACGGATGCTGCTCTATTGCTTATTCAACTCCAAGACTTCTGAAAACAGCTTATGGATTCCTCCCAACAACGGATGTTAATTTATCACTTGTTCAGATGCAACCTTTGAAAACAGTTTACGGACGCTTCCCAACAACGGATGCTGCTCTATTGCTTATTCAACTCCAAGACTTCTGAAAACAGCTTATGGATTCTTCCCAACAACGGATGTTAATCTATCACTTGTTCAGATGCAACCTTTGAAAACAGTTTACGGACACTTCCCAACAACGGATGCTGCTCTATTGCTTATTCAACTTCAAGATTTCTGAAAACAGTTCACGGGTTCTCCAAGTAACGGATGTTAACCTATCACTTGTACAGTTTCTTCTCAAGATTTTTTTTTTTTTGAAAACAGCTTACGGATTCCTCCCAACAACGGATGTCAATCTATTGCTTATTTAGACCCCCAGTTTGAAGATGGTCCAAAGCTTGGACACCTTCCTGATACTCGTTCCAGATGGCATCTTTAAGCCCATCCCCGCCAAGTTTCTGCCACATCTTCCAGATGGCATCTTTAAGCCCATCTCCAAATGGCATCTCTAAGCCCATTCCCTCATCCATTGCTTTGACGAGCGCAAATTTAGGGGCACTCTAGTGTCCAATCTCCTTTTACCCTCGAGCCACGAAAGGCAAACCTGCCAATCTAACTCTTCGGATTCAAGAAGATTGAACAGGGGAAACTGTTGTACCCCAAAATTTTCCCTCCCATTTCTCATTGATTTCTCATCACAAAGCCCTTGAAGCTCAAGATCCAGTTAGGGTTTCATCTGCTCAAGACTTCTCCTTGCACTGTTGACCCAAATTAGGGTTTGTGTTTGCACAAAGATATTTTGACCAAAAATGCCTAAGATGACTTTCTTGCTTCATATTGGACTCCCAAGTTTATCCATATCAAGTTTCAAGCCTTGATTCCAAGTTTTGCCCAGTCAATTGGACAGTTGACCTAGAAATCAACTGTATTGGGGAAAAAGTCAACTGTGGCCAATTGACAGTCAAACCTCATGAAAATTGACCCACATCAACATTATGAACTCATATGAACCATTTGGTCAAGTTTGGATCACAATTCCACAAGAAATTTGATCAGATCACCAAAAGGGCAAAATGGTCATTTTTAGGGTTTTGACTGCACAGAGGCAATTTTTGACTGTTTGACCTAGCCAATGGAAAACCAAGCTCACATATGGACTCAAGGACCCCATGGAATTATCTTGACATGCTCAACAAGTTCAAAAGATCCCAAATGCACAAAGTTGACAGTTGAATTTCCCAGTCAATTGATCAATTTTGACTGTATACTGAAAAGTCAAACTTTGACTTTTTGGTCAAAATCAAGGGTCAAGATTCATTTTTCATCAAAACATGCCAAATCATGAAACTTGTTCACCAAGAAATCAAAATTTGCAAATTAGGGTTTGAAATGAGAATTTTTCATAACTTAGAATTTTTCTAAGTTATGAAAAACCCTAATTTTTTCCTAACTTTGCCCCACTTTCTCACCATGATTCATTTGGATTCAAACAAATGTCAAAACATGAAAGTTGTAGCTTGTTGCATAATCTACAACTTTGATTCACAAAGTTTTCCCAAATGAGGCTTGTATCTCAAGTTACAATTTTTTGAATAAGGGTACTAAACCATTCTTAACTTAGTGAAATTTTAACCTATTTTGGCAAGGTTTTCTACCTAACTTCAAGTCCATTTTCCATACACTTCCACTTGGAATTTCAATTTGCATTTCAAAGATGGATTGTATTACACATTCCAAGCTTTCCAAAATATCAAATAACTCATCAAACAACCTCATAACTTGAGAGAATCGAATTTCACAATATGGCAAAAACTCACTTTTGAATTGGTCATGTACATGTTCCTAACTTATGCCATTTTCAAGTCAGCTTAGTTTGTGCTACATTACAGGTCCTTAAACCATTCCATACTCAATAATTTAATGCATGTTCATTGTACTAAGGCCTTGTTTCATGAGCTTATGCATTACATGTTGAATAAAGCCATTTATGGAAAAAGCAAAATAGCCATTTTTGCAAAAGCAAGCTTTATGTCCAATTGAAAATCCAACAAGTACAGATGAAATATAATTGGCACAAGATTATGAGCAAAACACTCTGATCAAGACAAGGTTAGCAGCATGATTAGGGGGGCCTCTACCTGCCTAGAACATCAACTTGGTTTTTGTTTGCTTAAGTGTGAAGCAAAGTGGCATAACATAGCATAACTTTCATCTCAGCATTAGAACACTTAAGCAATTGTTTTGTACACTTCCTAATCATCAAGCACAAGCTAGAACACGACTCCAATACCTCCAATACCTCCACAAACTCAGAACCACCATCAAACTGCTCAAACAGAGCAACCTCTGCAGATTGAGTTCTAACTCTCAATCCTTTCAAGCATTCTTGCCCTAACCACTTCAGACACCTTCCCTACCATCAATCCAAACTATCCAAAGCATTAGAAGCAACCTGTAACTCCTCTAACCCTTTTGACCATTTTCACTTTTCTGGTTGCAGGTGAAGAGCTCTAGCACGATTCAAAAGGTTTCAAGATAAAGTAAAGCTTGGAATAGCATCCCTGGACATCAAGGAAGCTATACCAATCATCACCTTGCATTGAAAGTTTCTCCATTGCCAGATAGAACCTCAACTGAACAGGTAAGTTCATGAACTCGTATCTCTCTTATTAGGCATTGTTAGCTTTAGGTTTGTGAAGATAATATGTCACATTCATAGCCCTGAACATGCCCATGTAATTAGATTTCATTTATATTATGTGTGCTGCAAGAATTTTGAGTCTGAACATGGCAGAAAACTTAGGACAGGATTTGGGAATGTCAAAATTCTCTCTCATTTCTGAGAGTTAGGATGAGTTTTTTATATATTTAGAGTCGTGATTCAATGCTTAACATTTCTTATGTTGGAAGTTTGTGCAAAAGATCAAAGAATCCAGGTGTTTGAATTGGAAGAACAGGCGCGCGTTTTTGTTCAGAGGTTGAAGAAGAAGTTATCTGGGCTGAGCTTGTTTTGTATTTTCTTTTCACACACTCTTTTCACTTTGACACCCCCTGAGCCCATTTTGTGTATTTGCATGATTTTTTGATTTTTCTTTTTTCATTTTGACTCATTTATTTTTGCTTATAATATAAAAAATATAAAAAATATTTTTCTCACCATTTTTGAATTTATAGGCATTTATTTGTTTAGTTTAAGTTATTTGTACATAAATACATATATATATTATTTAGAATAAATAGGAAAAATAATGCAAATATACTTTCTTTTCTGATTTTATCACATTTTCCCTTTTGAAAATATTTTATACAAAATATACTTTTTTATATAAATATTAAATATTATTATTTTTATATATATAGTATTTATTTAATAAATAATAAAGATATATATATATATATATTAATATACTTAGGGCAAAAAATACTAAATACATACATTTTTTATTTTATTAATATTTGACATGAAAAATACTTTTTATAAATATACTTCATTTTATTTTATTTTTGTACATAATAAATAAATACTTGTGTAAATTAATTAATATATATATTACTTAATAAAAATTAGGGTTTTACCCTTAAAACATAAAAACTCCAAAAATAATACTTTTTTTATTTTATTTATTTAACATAAATAATGCCCTTTTTTATACATATAAAAATCTTTTTTTGCATTTTTGCATCTTTATTGTATTTTCCATTTAATTTATGCAATTAATTACTTGTAAATGTTCCAAAAAATGATGTAATAGCTAGGTTTAATTTCTTTGTCTAAATATCCCCCCATTTGAACATTTGTACCCCCCCTTCCCATATTGTGTTGTAATAGTGTAGGAATTTTACTTTTCGCACTTTAAACGCTTCCTAAATATACCATGCTAGAATTAGGGTTTGTATGCAAATAAAAAGAACAAAATAGCTTGACCTAATTTCAAGATAAATAAGCATGAAATTGGACAACACATATCACACTTGCACCCCTAGGGTATTCCACTTTGTTGCCTTCAAATAAATGGGCCATATTGCATGTTAGGTTTCTTTGGGTAAAACAAACAATCAAATGATCATAGTCCCTCGATGACGCTTTCGAAAAGTTGCCTAAAATGATCAAGTCCCTTTCAAAGAGAAATTGCCCAAAGACACTTAGCACTATTGCAATTATGGTCTAAACGATGACCCGTGCCCGTCCCTTTCATCCTAACACAAGATTGTCCACCAAATGCAATGGTGGAACAAAATTGTCAAAAGGTTTAAAACATAACAAAAATCTTTGAGAACTTTAGGCTAGATAACTCTTAGGTACTTGTCAATTTGTAAAAGAAAACACTTGCCTATTTTCAAACCACACTTCACAAACACTTTCAAAACAAACTTTCAAAAAACCTTGAAATATCTTTTCAAAAGACAAAACACCTTTTGTAAAACATTCGAGTAAAGAATTGTTACAAGGGTAGCCTATACAAGGCATCTCTTTTCAAAACATTTTCAAAACCACACACCAAGCACCATTTCAAACAATTGAAAACCAAGGCAAGTTGATCTAAGCAAGTACCTAAGAGCCCATGGATAACCATGGATAGAAAGGGTGCTAATACCTTCCCTTTCTATAATCTACTCCCCGAACCCAAGAAAAATCTCAAAGGTTTTTGCTGTGCTTTTTAAACCTTTCCTTAGGATAAAATAAAAAGTCGGTGGCGACTCTTGCTCAACCGAAACATTTGTGAAAACAAACGCAAAACCCATAGTCAGTTCTCCCACCGTATCACACACACAATCTCCGCCAATAATAGCAGCAGCAACAGAAGCTCCAACAAGCATGACAGACAATCATGCTCCCCCTAAATAGTTGCATCCAACAAGCAACCATAATCACTAATCTCTCCTTAGCAATAGCACAATCCTATCAGCATGTTAATTAACATGTCAAGACATGTTTCATAACGTCATGATACACATAACACACTAACATTTTACTCCTCTTTTAAGCCAAAAATTGATAAAAGTAGAGTAAATGTAAACAAAATGGAAGCACATAGAACACACAAGCTAAAAACACAGATGAAAGCACATAGTAGCCGATGGGAAAAAACAATCACCGATGGAAACACACACACTTCAACAACTTCAGGTGGTCATTCACCTATTTCCCTTGTCAAAGATCCTCTTGCACTTCTTACTTATGTCACATACTTTAGGAATGTTGACACTAAATTTCTCTACCAGCACCTCATAATTGGTTTTCTTCAAACCAACTTCCTTTTTTTGCAAGGACCTTTTGTTCCACCTTTTTGCAGGTCCAACACTAACACTTTTCTTAGGAATATCATGCACCACAAAATAGAAGAAAGATAGAGTATATGTTGCCTTCCTCCACACTTGTAATTGTTATAACTTCTCAAAAGTGCATATTCCTAACTCACTCCTCAATTTCTCAAATTGATTTGCATCTAAAGCCTTAGTAATGGATAATAAATCACTGTTTAGTTTCTTGTTGAACCAAGAGATGAGATTATTCTCCAAGAATATCCATTCTCTAGAAGCATTTTTCTATCATCAACATCTTTTATCCAATCTTCATCACAATACCCCACAAACTTAATATTGGACTCATTGTATTCCTCATGTTTTGGATCAACACTCTGCAGAGATGATGTTTCAACATCCTTTTTAACGTCAATTAATTGTTGAATGGTAAAATCATCAACCAAAACATTTAGAGATTCTTTTATGGCTTTGGTTCTGAAATTAAAAATTATATACCCTCCACCCATAAATATCCCATCAGTTCTCCTAGGATCCATCTTCCTCATTTGTTCTCTCTAAATGAATTTATAAAGATCATTTCATTTTTCTTTGATAAAGTTCATCTAAACATATTTTGAAAAATCATCAACAACCAACAAACATATCTCTTTCTACCAGAACTGTCAACCTGCATAGGTTCCATTAAATCCATATGAAGAATTTCTAACCCCTTGGAAGTAATCTGATGTTGCAACTTTGGATGTGACATCTTGATTTGCTTCCCAATTTGACACTCTCCACATACTCTTCATTCATCAATTTTGAGCTTAGGAATGCCTTTGATAGCTTCTTTAGACACAATATTCTCCATACCTTTCAGATGCAAATGACCAAGTTTTTGATACCACAACTTGACTTCATCTTCCTTGGACAACATACATGTGGAGGAATTATATGTTTCTTGCGGTATCCACAAATAGCAATCGTTTTTAGTCATAACTCCCCTCATCAGCACATCATTATTCTCATTTGTAACCAGACATTTGGATGGTGAAATTCACATTTAGACCTTGATTACATAACCGACTTATACTGATCAGATTGACAAAATATTCTTTCACAAGAAGCACTTCATCTAGACTAGGAAGTCCAATACAATTTAACCTTCTCATCCCTTTAATTTCACCTTTAGCTCCATCATCAAAAGTGACAAAACTAGTGGAATAAGACTTAATGTCCATTAAATACTTTTTAAACCCTGTCATATGTCTAAAACATCCACTGTCAAAGTGTCAGTCTTCTCTAGATGAAGCTCTAAAAGAAGTATGGGCTATAAAACAAGTATCAACAACCTTAGGTTTCCATTCCTTTCTAGTTTTAACCATTACATGATTAGCCTTAGAATATTTTGGATGTTTAGGATAATCATACAATCTATAACATAATGGTTTTATGTGATCATATTTATCATAATAATGATATTTCCAAGGCTGAAACCTGGCTATGGTCTGAGTTTTCTGAAGTCTGCCTGGATGTTATAACATTTGGTCAGGCATTATGAGCTTGTTCTTCACTTCAGCAGGAATAAATTTTGTCACATGGATTTTCTTTGATTATTTAGACTGATAATTAAATCCTATACCATTAAGTGTTCTACCTCCTTCCCAATTTGAAGAATTTCATCCAACACATTAGACTCATTGTTTAACATTCTTATAGATTTGGTCATGTTTTCAAGTTTTAAAGTCTATAGGACTTCCTCACCTTAAGCTCAGAGTTTGTGGATAGAAGTTTCTCTTTTTCTTCCTGTAGTTGAACTATAATCTTCTTTTACTTTTATCCTGAATTAAACATGTATTTACTTCTAATACAAAGTTCCTTGTAGGAAGCAGCTAATTCTTCATAAGATTGATCCTCATCACAAGAATCTTCATCAGATTCATCTACTTGTCAGTATTGTAACATACTTATCAGTTTCACCTTCAGAATCACCAGTCTAGAAAGTAGTCAATTCATTCTTCTATTTCTTGAGAAATATGGGTCATTCTGGCCTCATGTGACCAAAACTCTGACATTCATGGTGATGCATGTATTTTCCTTGATTTGGCTTATCCTCTGTTCTTCCATTTCTTTGAATCTAACTATTATTTTTGATGTCAAGACAAATATTATTGACATTTGATCTTGACTTCATACTCTTTAGCACCTTATTGAATTGCCTCCCAAGAAACACAATGACATTAGAAATTCCTTCATCAGTATCCAGATCACATTGATCCTCTTCATCTTCAGTGTTGGATATAAAATCTATGATTTTGTTCTTCTTTCTAGATATTTCATTAATAGCTAACTCAAATTTTTGAAGTGATCCAATAAGTTCATTAACCCTCAGGTTGCTAGTGTTATAAGCTTCTTCAATGGTTGTCACCTTCATGTCAAATCTCCTAGGTAAGGATCAAAGAATATTTCTAACAAGTTTTTATTCTGACATCTTTTCTCCCAAGACACTATATGCATTTGCTATTTCAAGAACCTTCATTTGATATTCTTGGATGGTTTCATCATCATTTATATTTAGATTCTCAAATTTAGTAGTGAGAAGCTGAAGTCTTGACATCTTCACTTTAGAAGTACCTCCATGAGTTATCCTGAGAATTTCCCAAGCATCATGGGCTACAGTACATGTATTAATCAACCTGAACACATTCTTGTCCACTCCATTGAATAGAGCATCCAAAGCCTTGGAATTTCCAATAGCTAATTTATCATCCTCTTCAGACCAATCTTCCTCTATCTTTAAAGATGCATTCTCATCTTTGTCCTTCTCAACAAGATGATCCCATCCTTTCAAAACAGCCTTCCATGCTTTGTTTTTCATGGATTTCAAAAAAGTTATCATTATAACCTTCCACTAGTCATAATTTGAACCATCTAACAGAGGTGGTCTATTGTTGTATCCTATTTCCTTGTCCATAGTACTCGGAATATTCTCCCTGGAGCTCACTCAATAAACAGAATAGAGTGCCTGCTTTGATACCAACTTAAATTCAAGCATTTGCAATACAAATTTCAAGATTGATATCTCAACACAAAACACAATGTCAGAACAGATGTTATAATATCGTCTGCTGACACAAACTTGCTAAAACAAAAGATTCTACAGAAGATAAATTGCAGATAATTAAATAAGACAATCAATTGTTATCTCAGTTCGGTGCAAGTCACCTACTTTGTGGCTACCAAGCCAGGAAGGAAATTCAATATGATAGTATTAGTTCAAAGCATAAATAACCCTAGTTTACAACTTCTCGCCTAATCACTACTTTGTGCAACTTCTACCTAGTCACCTCTATATATGAAATCCCCCTCTCACTTTCAATCACCGCAGTGATACCTACAGTCACAAACCTTGTGACTAGACTAAATAACTAAATAGAAAATTACACTTCAAATACAAAAATACTTAGTTTTGCTTAAAAGCTTCAACTAAGAACAATACTCAACTTTTTGCTTAAAAGCTCACGAGTGAGAACAATAACTTATATAAAATGAAATAACAATCAGTCAAATTTAATGCATCAAAATATACATCAGTGACATACAAAGAACAAAAACACAAAGAACTTAAAAGACCCCCAAAACCCCAATCCTTATTTTGCACCCATGTTTCCTTCAATGTGAGTGTTTGCTATTTTAGGTCTAGCAAATCGTTATTTATAGACTCTTGGAGTATGAACTTGGACTCTTCAAATCAAATTCAATCTTTACATTTTAAATCACCTACAAGATCTTGACATAAAATAGGAACAAATCTTTTAAAGTTTCCTAAAAAGTCTCCAAGATCCTTTTTAATGAAACCAAATCAAATATGTGTTTGTTCCTAATCAATCTCCTTGACTTGCAAAGAATAATGAGATATATCCAAAAGGATCTCTCAAAAACAAATCAAATTTGTCAAGAGATTAAAGCACCAAAGCATGCTGCATAACATACCAAGATGTCAAGATATTTGACTCAACATCTATCTGATACACGTGACAGTGAAATCTATCATGACAGTTGATTATGATATTGTGACATCTTGCTCAACATCACTCCAGAACCATGTTTTAGCAAAATTTATGTCAATCCTAAAACCATATATTTAACAATCTCCCCCCTTTGACAAATTTTGAATAAAATAATCATTGTGCAATAACCCTAGAGAGAGGATTATATATAATAGGATTTTATTAAATTTCATATTAAATGAGATAAAAAATAAAATAAATACATGACCATTTCTTTTTTCTAAAAAATAGAGTATTTATATGGCAGTTTGATTTATTCTTATTAACAACTGAGATTTAGTGGTGTCAATGAATCCTGACTCTAGATCATCTATCTTAATCCAACGATTAATAAGTATCCTCTCATATAAAAAATAATATTCTCATTAGATATGCTCCATATCATTCTTATATATATATATATATATATATATATATATATATATATATATATATATATATATATATATATATATATATATATATATATGTGTGTGTGTGTGTGTGTGTGTGTGTGTGCGCGCGTGTGTCTGTGTGTGTGAACGTGCGTGAGTGTGTGTGTGTGCGTGAGCGCGCGTGTGTGTGTGTGTGTGAACGTGCGTGAGTGCGAGTGTGTGTGTGTGTGTGTGTGTGTGTGAATGTGCATGAGTGCCAGTGTGTGTGTATGTGTGAACGTGCGTGAGTGTGTGTGTGTATGTGTGAATGTGCGTGAGTGTGTGTGTATGTGTGAACGTGCGTGAGTGTGTGTGTATGTGTGAACGTGCGTGAGTGTGTGGTGACTCGTGGCATGTGTGTGTGCGCGTAAGTGTGTGGTGACCCATGGTGTGTGTGTGTGTATGTGTGTGTGAGTGTGTGTATGTGTATGTGTGTGTGAACATGCGTGTGTGCGTGCGAGTGTGTGTGTGTGTCTGTGTGTGTGTGTGTGTGTGAACATGCATGAGTGTGTGCGAGTGTGTGTGTGTATGCGTGTGTGAATGTGTGTGTGTGAATGTGTGTGAGTGTGTGGTGACCCGTGGCGTGTGTGTGTGTGTGAACATGCGTGAGTGTGTGTGTGTGTGTGTGTGTGTGTGTGTGTGTGCGTGTGTGAACGTGCGTGAGTGTGTGGTGACCCGTGGTGCGTGTGTGTGTGCGTGCATGAGTGTTGGCTCCTAAATTCGACACCCATATTTATTATCATATAGACCATTAATTATGAGTCAAAAGAGTTTCCTACATAAGAAGGCTTCGACCAGCTGATCATGTCGAAGGCTCATCAAAGAATGATAAGATACTTAGAGAAATTCCTTTAAGTTGGAATCTTGTTGTCTTCGACGTCGAAGGAACCTCTCGATAAAGGTACCTGATGCCCAAGGTCGAACGGTTTGAGATTTGAATTGTTGGAGGGAAAACGGTTCCCAGCAGTTACCAAGTGCAACGTGTCGAGAACATAAGCGTCGAAGGTTGTGAGCGTGCCATGTAGCGTCATCTCGAAGCAGTGTAACTGCCCAGCGGTTACTTAGGAATTTTTTAGTATAAATACTAGTTGTTCACGTAGTTTTCGGGTGTGTTCATCATTTTATACAAGTTACTCATTCAGATTCAAGTACCCAGCGTGAGAGAAAGAATCATTGAGAATGTATGTGTGAAACACCATTTAAATTAATCAAAGTCTTTTATATTCAAGCAATTTACCGTTGTTCATTTATTTACTTCCGTCGAAGCCTTTTTATTCAACAATTCCTTAACGCTTTTTATTTATTCTACCAAGCTTTTCTCCATGCAATTTACTTAAAGTGTCTTTACTTTACTGGCATTAATCACCATTAGGGTTAGTCAAACTCCAGAAAATCAACCATGTCTTAGGATCAATCTGATCGATCCTGCGAGTCACCAAATAAGTAACCTTTTGGAAGATCAGCGGTTGTTTACCATTTTTTACGGTAAACAAATTGGCACACCCGGTGGGACCTTGTGTTGATTTTCTTACGATTAACCATTTTATATAAAATATCCTCCTTTTTCGAGAGTATTGTATGTTATTGAGAAGTGGTAGAATATACACCAACGAAACCAATACTAGGAGAAGAAGTGGAGAAATGGCGAATCCGCCAAGCAACGGAGAAATCCCACAGACAAATGTGGGAGCAACGGTTATCCCAACCGTAAGTGAAGTGGTAACCGCTGGTTCAACGCCAGCAGTAACGGTTACACAAACGGGGCCATTACCTCCATTTACAGGCCCCAGAATGCCTTTGGGAACTCCCCCACCAAGGGGAAACCAAGGAACTAGGCCATATGTTCCCCCAGGTTTTTCGACAGTTGGTTTAAATCGAGAACCACC
This sequence comes from Vicia faba, assembly GCA_948472305.1. Lineage (NCBI taxonomy): Eukaryota > Viridiplantae > Streptophyta > Magnoliopsida > Fabales > Fabaceae > Vicia > Vicia faba. Next base: position 249,039,898 of record OX451738.1, on the reverse strand, counting down.
CTATGGCATGCCAACTTCTGAATTAGCTAGCCTGACGAATGCTACGTCCACTTTTTCAGATCCTTTAGTGAGCGCCTCTTCGCCACTCCAAGGCTCTGGGGTTGGTATGACGAACAGGGGTAGGACCCAACTCTTAGGAGGAACGTCCCAAGTAATGCATGGCCTTACGAATTCCTCGACAGCAGTCCTGAGGCAGCAAATGGACGAAAGCAACCACGACATGGTTCAAATGTTGGCACAAACTTTAAGTACAGTGCTAAATCCTCTAATACAGAATACCACCCAGTCGAATCAGCAAATGACAGCGCAAATGTCGTGTCTGGCAGATTTTTTTGGGGTACCCCAACCTATTCGACAGCCTCAAAGGGCACAAATAAGGGGGAACCAAGGCATACTTCTAGAGGAAGAAACCACTATTAACCAAGTCCAACAGTCTGTCGAAGAGAACCTTAGGGTACAAATGGAACAACCCGGGGTCGAAGAACCTAGAGTTATATCCCCGGAAATAAGGATGGTTAATAGAAACCAAAACGTTGACGAAGTAGTTCAGCAGATCCAATACCAGAATGTTGGTTTGGAGAATAACTTGACAGCCATGATTGAAAGAATCATGATGCAAAATGGGATGAATACGGGCTTCCGTAGGCCCAACTTCACATCCCCGCTGTCGGAATATGTGTTACAAACGGACTTGCCTCCTAGATGCAAAGTCCCTAAGTTCACTAAGTTTTCAGGGGACACCACAGAATCCACTGTCGAACATGTGGCAAGATACTTAATCGAAGCATGAGAAATTTCAAACAATGAGAACCTGAGGATTAAGTATTTCCCAAGTTCCCTAACTAAGAATGTGTTTACTTGGTTCACAACTCTCCCCCCCAATTCGATCCACCATTGGACCCAGTTGGAGAGATTATTCCATGAGCAATTCTACATGGGACAAACCAAGATAAGCCTGAAAGAGTTGGCCAGTGTAAAGAGGAGGTTCACTGAGCCTATAGACGAATACCTAAATAGGTTTAGGTTGCTCAAGGCAAGATGCTTTACGCAATTGCCAGAACATGAGTTAGTCGAAATGGCCGCAGGAGGTCTAGATTACTCCATTAGGAAGAAATTAGACACTCAGTACCTGAGGGATATGGCCCAATTGGCCGATAGGGTTCGACAGGTAGAACGCCTTAAAGCTGAAAAAGCCATGGCGACGAAAACTCATAAAAGAGAAAGGATAACGTATACCAAGATGGACGATGAAGATCCAGAAACGTTCGACGAACCTATAACCGTCGAAGAAAGTGAGGTCGATTTAGCTGAGTTAAAACAAGGGCCACCATACTCTTGCAAACTACTAGTCCCCTCGAGTGGAAAAAACCCCACTGGTCCTGAAAAGGACAATGATAGGTTCCCTAAAAAGACTTACAGTTTTGATATTACGAAATGTGATGAAATTTTTTATTTACTTGTAAAAGATGGCCAAATGATAATACCCCCAGGGGTAAAAGTGTCTCCTCTTGATCAAAGAAAGAAAAAAGGCTATTGTAAATATCATAACTTTCTGGGCCATAAAACATCTCAATGTTTTCTTTTCAGGGATCTCGTGCAGAATGCTATCGAAGAAGGGAGGCTGAAGTTCGCTGATAAGGCCCCCGTGGATGTGGATTCGAGCCCTTTGCAGGCGGAAGCCCACTATGTTGAACCTTCAGAGGTGAATGTGATCGAAGCTTCCAGAAGTCAGGTAAAAAGGCCAGGGATAACCATGGTCGAAGTCACCAAAGATCATATCAATATGCCAATCTTTGTCAGTTTTTCTGGGAACCTTTCTAGAAAGACAATTGAAGCAGTCCAAAAGGTCGCTGAAGGTCCAAAACTAGAGACAGTTGGAGCCTCAAAATCTGGAACTAAACCCATTTCCTACTTGGCTACAGTGCAAGGCCAGACGAAAGACCTGGAGGCTCAAATGAAGCAAATGACTCTTGCCACTAAAGACAACATGAATGTCAACATGGTTGAAATCTCTGAATCAAAAGTTTCAAAGGAGACCATTAGGCAAGAGCAAGCAAACAAAACGGCTTTTCCTCTGGAGAACGAAAATCTGGCAGAATTCCTACAACGATGCCAGAAGAAGAAATCATAAGTGATGTTGTGTCCTCGATGCAGCTCTATTTTTGACAAGAAAGTTGCTGAACACATCGAAGGTGTGAGAGCAGCAAACAGAAATTGGAGTAGAAATGCCCAAAAAGGTGCAGGCTCTGATGCTCGACACGATCCCAGAATAACCTACCAAAAGGGTTCAAATCAGGAAAGGAGGCCACCAACTTTCAGGCCTCCAACCAATGTGCCAGTTGATACATGGCTCAAAACATCGAGTCGAAAGAGACCCAGCGAAGAAAGGTGGCATTCCTTTAAAGTGCCAAGAGGTTCATCTTTAACACTCAAGAAAGAACCTCATGTAGGTGCCTTCAAAGTGACCCAAGTATCAAGTAACTACAAGGGAAAGAACCCAATGTCTCGATCCCAGTGGAGAAGATACCAAAGGCGGCGCAAGGCTGAGAGAGAAGCTGTCAACGAACCAAAAGCAGAGTCAAGTTCAAATGTCCCCCAGCGAAAGCACATAAAGCCTTTGGAGAGGGAACCGGTATCCAATAGGTTAGTATGGCCTGAACAAGGCGAAGCTGGTGACGAAGATGGCTCTGAGTCTGATGACACATTAGACATCATGGTAAATATAGTTTCAGTTTTGCCAATCGAATTCAACTGCCAAATGGAAGTCGAATCGAACGATTGGGAAGTCGAACAAGAGATGGCCAAGCATAGGCCAGTTTGCTACTTCGTCATGGGTAATGGTTGCACTGAAGAGCAGAATGGTTTCTTCGAACCACCAACTGAGGCGATGAAAAGTCACCTCAAGCCTTTATTCATAAGGGCAAAACTCGAAGAGGCCACTGTAAACAAAATCTTGGTGGATTGTGGGGAAACCATCAACATAATTCCCCACTTCATGCTAAGAAAAATAGGCAAGAGTGATGAAAACATCAAGCCTCATAATATGGTCCTATCGAACTACGAAGGCGGAATAGGGACCACCATGGGTGTGATTCAACTAGATCTCAAAGTGGGATCCATCCTTCGACCAACCATGTTTATGGTCATATCGGCTAAACCTAATTACAACCTTTTGTTGGGCCGAGAATGGATACATGGTGTAGGAGCAGTACCATCATCAATGCATCAAAGGGTGATATTATGGCGTCCTGATGGAATTGTCGAGAATATAGAAGCATATCAGAGCTACTACTTAGGCGAAGTAAATCACCTAGGAAGAGCTGACTTCGACAAAAATTTGGCTCACATTGGGCCATGTCCAGCACCTAACTTTGACATGGCGCCAACGCCAAATGCTTTTTGTTCCTTGTACCTGCATCCTGATCATGGGTTTCAATGGGATAAAGAAGATTTATCCCACATTGATTTCAGTGGGCTAACTGACATCCAGCCAACTGGTTGGGGAAGTGAATTCAGTGATAATGACTAAGTCAGAAGCATTGCAGCGAATCTCGGCTTATGTAGCCGAAACAAAAATGATAGCTGCTCTCGAAGCCGAAGTAAAATATATGGCCACCAAGGCCAATGACCAATAGCTACCTTCTGCAGGTCCTGGAAAAGATTTCGACCCAGAACCACCAGATATAGGTCCTGGAAAAGATTTCGACCCAGAATCTCCTGATATCATGACAGAAGGAATGCAGGATCAAAGGCTCGACGCCATCTACGATGATGAACCTTTGGGATTCGAAAAGGACCCCCTGGCGAACAACATCAAAATGTTAGCGCAGGATCCTTTAGAAGAAATCAACTTGGGTGAAGGGTTAGATAAAAGGCCCACTTACATCAGCGCCAAAATAGACCCAGAGCTCAGGGTTGAAGTGATCCAATTATTAAGGGAGTTCAAGGACTGCTTTGCATGGGATTACGACGAGATGCCTGGTCTCAACAGAGGGTTGGTAGAACTTCAGTTGCCAATCAAACCTGGAAAAAAGCCAGTCAAGCAATGTCCAAGACGCTTCGCTCCAGAAATACTGTCGAAGATCAAAACGGAAGTCGAAAGACTGCTGAAGTGCAAATTCATACGAGCTACGAGGTACGTCGAATGGATTGCAAACATTGTGCCAGTAATTAAGAAAAATGGTACGTTGAGGGTGTGCATAGATTTCAGAGATCTGAATGCTGCAACACCCAAAGATGAATATCCTATGCCTGTGGCGGAAATGTTAGTTGACTCTGCCGCTGGCCACGAGTACCTGAGCATTCTCGACGGTTACTCAGGATACAATCAAATTTTCATTGCTGAAGAAGATGTGTCGAAAATAGCTTTTCGATGCCCCGGGGTTATAGGCACTTACGAATGGGTAGTAATGTCTTTTGGTATGAAAAACGCTGGGGCAACATATCAGCGAGCGATGAACTCTATCTTCCATGATTTTATTAACACTTTCATGCAAGTATATATTGATGATATCGTTGTAAAATCTGTTTCCAAGAAGAACCATATAGACCACCTTCGACAATCATTTGAAAGAATGAGAGAGCATGGTATGAAAATGAACCCTTTGAAGTGTGCGTTTTGTGTGAAAGCTGGAGATTTCTTGGGCTTCGTCGTCCACAAAAAAGGAATCAAAATCAACCAGAACAAGACAAAGGCAATCTTGGAAGCGAAAGCGCCAACGAATAAGAAGGAAATGCAATCTCTGCTGGGCAAGATAAACTTCTTGAGGAGATTTATATCTAACCTAAGTGGAAAAGCGCAAGCCTTCTCACCCTTACTTCGATTGAATAAGGAAGGATTCGAGTGGGGGCAAGAGCAACAGGAAGCCTTCGACAAGATTAAAGGGTATCTCACCAAGCCACATATTTTGGTGCCTCCTTGTAGCAATAGGAGTATGAGATTGTACATAGCTGCATCCGACAAAACTTTGGGAAGCATGTTAGCCCAAGAAGATGAAAATGGAGTCGAAAGACCCATTTACTACCTTAGCAGAGTTTTGAACGATGCAGAAACTAGATATAGCGAAGTTGAAAAATTATGTCTATGTCTTTATTTCTCTTGTACAAAGCTCAAACAGTATATAAAACCAGTTGATGTGTATGTTTCGTCTCATTTTGATGTTTTCAAATACATGTTGTCGAAACCCATCTTGCACAGTCGAATTGGCAAGTGGACGCTAGCATTAACTGAGTATTCATTGACCTTTATAGCTCTTAAGGCAATAAAAGGGCAAGTGGTAGCAGACTTTATAGTCGACCACTCGATTCAGGTTGAAAATATAAATTGCATGGAGATAGAACCCTGGAAATTTTACTTCGATGGTTCCATCCATAAAGATGGAACGGGAGTAGGGGTCTTAATTATTTCTCCAGAAAAAATTCCAACAACATTCAAGTACAAGATAGAAGGTACTTGTTCGAACAATGAGGCTGAATACGAAGCTCTAATTACTGGCCTTGAAATATTGTTGGAATTGGGGGCAACTCGAGTCGAAATAATGGGAGACTCAGAGTTAGTCATTAAGTAAGTCACAAAAGAGTACAAATGCATAAGAGAAAATCTTATTATGTACTTTGTGATAGCAAATCGTTTATTGAAAAAATTCGAGGTGGTTAATATTCGACACATACCTAGATTGGAAAACCAAGTAGCCAATGATTTGGCACAAATCGCATCTGGGTATAAGATTTCAAAAACGAGATTACAAAGAGCAATCGAAGTTCGAGAAAAAATAAAAGCAACTAGTTTGTTTCCAACTGACTTGGAATCAACAAGACTAGGGTATGCTGATCGAAGGAATTTCGAAATTTCGTTCATAGATAATTTATCAGAGCAGGATTGGAGGAAACCCATTGTAGATTATCTACAAAATCCAGCAACTTTGACAGAACGAAAAATAAAATATAGGGCGTTAAGTTACGTACTCATGGGTAACGAGTTGTTCAAAAAGACGCCTGAAGGGGTATTATTAAAATGCTTAAGCGAAACTGAAGCATACATATCCCTTTCGACTACGCATGCTGGAGCATGTGGGGCTCACCAAGTAGGCCATAAGATGAAATGGTTGTTGTTTCGACAAGGACTATACTGGCCCACTATCTTGAAAGATTGTATTGAGTTCGCGAAGGGTTGCCAGGAATGTCAAGTCCATACTGGCATCCAACATGTACCAGCAAGCAAACTTCACTCAATAGTGAAACCTTGGCCTTTTAGAGGATGGGCGTTGGATCTTATTGGAGAGATTCGACCAGCATCATCAAAGAGCCAGAAGTATATACTGGTAGGCATTGATTATTTCACTAAATGGATCGAAGCTATCCCTTTAGTCAACGCAGACCAAGAAAATGTCATTGAATTTATTCAAAAGAACATTATCTACCGATTTGGAATCCCTGAGACTATAACAACTGATCAAGGGTCAGTGTTTACTGGTCGAAAGATGCAGGAATTCGCTCAAGAAACAGGCTTTAGACTCCTAACATCAACACCTTATTACGCGCAGGCAAATGGTCAAGTCGAAGCAGCGAATAAAATAGTGATTGGCCTGATAAAAAAGCATGTGGGAAAGAAGCCAAAAAATTGGCACAAAACGTTAGACCAGATCTTGTGGGCCTGTCGAACGTCCCCAAAGGAAGCCACAGGTACAACACCATGTCGGCTAACTTATGGTCATGACGCAGTACTGCCAGCAGAAATTTGTCTTCAATCAGCAAGATTTCAGAGACATCAAGATATTCCCTCTGAGGTTTATTGGGATATGATGTTAGACGAACTAGTAGATTTAGACGAAGAAAGACTACGAGCTCTCGACCTACTGAGAATTCAGAAGAAAAGAGTGGAAGACTCTTACAATAAGAAAGTAAAACCTAAGTCATTCTTGCCTGGAGAATTATTTTGGAAGGTAATTCTCCCCATGGATCGAAGAGATCGAAGCATGGGAAAATGGTCACCCAAGTGGGAAGGACCGTTCAGAATTATTCAAACTTTTTCTGGTGGAGCATATGAGGTCGAAGAGTTAAGCGAAGATAAAAGACTCTTGAGGGTAAACGGCAAATATTTTAAAAAATATAAACCTATGCTCCAAGAGATCAAAATAAATAACAGTTAATAATTACGTTAACCATAAGGCCAAAATGGAAAATGATATTAATTAACCAAAATGGCTACATTGTGTTACAAAAAATTACAGTACATGGTCAATGAGGTGCAGAGCAAAATTAAAAAGGGACAGAAGCTTTAAGTCGAAGATATTTGGCTCGCTGCAACTCCAGCCGTTTGTTACACAAGGCATTCGCCTGAGAAATTTTGGCAATCTGGCCATCTAGGGCTTGGGCCCTTTCAGTGAACTCTAGGCCTCGAGCAACTTCATCTTGGCTCTCTACGTCTGAAACGGTCGAAAGGAGTTCCTCTTTGCGCTTAGTGTTAGCGTTTAACCTGGCCTCCAACTCCTCGATCTGCGCCTTGATAGAGGCGTTATCTTGATTTATGGCTTCGATTTTCCTGTTGCTTGGACGTCTTTTGTTTCGACAATTCTGCAATTCGAGAAGTCGATTCAGCTACTTCAGTCCAAGCAGAAGAACTCTTGCCATGCAGTGTTTCGAGTTGGCTGTTGAACCCCCTTCGACGATTGTAGTCCGCAGAGACTTGGTCAATAATGGAGTATAACTCTAAGATGAAGCTGGAAATCTCTGGAGAAACAGCAAGCAAATCAACTGCACCCAAGACAGCTCCCAAACAAGACTGGGCAGTAGGATCCCCCTCCAAAGCCTTCATTAGATCCCTCTTGAAGAACTAAGCCTTGACTTTCTTCAAGACCTCATCGAGAGGAGAAGTCTAAGTAGACTTCCCTGATGCAGTAGAAGCATCATGGCTAGGGTCAGATGAATTTTCCCTGCTCTCAATGATGGCATTCAGGTAGCCAATTGGATCGTTTTGCTTCAAGAGGTCCAAATCCTCTTTAGACCTGGGCTTTGTTGAGGTAACCGTTTCTGCAGCAGTGTGGGTTTGGGGCTGATCATTTTCAGCAGCGTCAACATGACCCTCTTCATTATGTTGCTCTTCTGTCTCATTGACCACTTGAGCTTCCTCCTGGTGGTGCTCCTCTGTTTCAGCAAGGACTTCATCATCCACCAGTTCCTCCTCTCGTTGTCTGCTATGGTCAGCAGAGTCTTGTGGCTCTGAAGTTTGATTTACTTCATTAGCAGAACTGACGAAAGAAGAAGGATGGTGAATGGGTTCCCCTGCGCTGTTTACAAAGGAATCAGAACCTTCGACAGGATGCCCAGTTGGTGCTGAAGTTCCAGCGGTCTTCTGAAAATAGAAAAGGAAAAATATTCTGATTTAGGGAGATGCACAATCGAAGGTGATCGTCGACACCTAAGTTAAAAGTGGTCGAAGGCACTACCTGTAAAGGAACTTCAGCCCCAGGGCTAGAGTTGTCACTCTCAATGGGTTTGCTGAGCAAGACGTTTAGCTCCTCCTCTGTGGGCTCTTCGATGATCACAGGAGGTGGCCTGGGTTTATTCCCTGCGACCTTGGTTCTGATCACAGGGCGAGGCTCAGGAACAGGGGCAGCCTTCTTCAGCTTTCTCCGTTTGAGAGGAACAGGGGGAGATTCATCCTCGTCGCCACTCGAAGATTCGACCATTAATGCAGGTCGCTTCTTAGGCGCAGGTTCCTGAAAGTCCCAAATGGAGTTGATTTAAAATGCAGCATCGAAAACCAGGATGTTTAAAACAAAAGCAGGAGACAAGAGAGATTTTTGTTACCTGTGTTGGAGGTTTTGTAGAGGGACCTCCACCCTGATGGCTGTCTGTGGCCTTCTTAGCCACAAGTTTTCGAACAACTGAAAGAAGACACGTTCACAAGTTATATTTGGCAGATATAAGTTGAAATGAAAAGACAGGTATAATTTGAGGAGGGAACGTACATTTCTTTATTTTGTCGAGAACCAAGACGAAGGACTTCTGGAGTTTGTCTGCAAAATCTTTTTCGTCGAAGAACTCTTCGATGTAATATCTCTTCCACCAGTCTTCAAAAGATGGTGAACAGAGGAAGTTGAGTTGGTAGTCGAACAATGATAGTACGGTCCGACCAACGTACCTACTAATATGCTTAGTAGCAGCATCCTCAGAGTAGTCATTACAAAAGTACAACAACGATTTCTCCCGAGGATAAATTGGAGAAGGAAGCGATTGGATGATGCCAAACTGTCGAGAGACAAGATTCGGCTGGTAAGCAATCAGGCTCAGCTGATTCTTTGAACTCTTGAAGCGCAATGGCATTATCCTTGGAGTGAGAAACGCTTCCCACATCGTTGTGTGCTCTTCGAGGTGAGGATCCTCTGATGATTTAGGATGGGGCCTGGTAAACCACCCTGGGCCAAACTTTCGACCGACGAAAGGAGCCATGGTCGAGGTAAATTCCTTCCTCCCTGCAAACATCTGAACGAAGTTTGCAAAGGTTTTTTGTAGCTCCAGCCCATCTTCAGTAGGAGTTAATAAGGCAAGCCTGGTGCCTTCGACACGCCTTCTGGATATCTCAGGAGCCTTTTCGTTTATTTGAGTCTTATGGGGTAGAAATGATTCAAAAGTGGCGTTTAGCCAGAGTTGAAGTAGCCAGAAGGGTCCAGCAAGCAGCAAGCTGGATCTATTTTCTATTATTTTTAATTGAGACGCTCCACTACTTATTGACTCATACAGGTTTGCCAGTATTAATTCGGCCAAACAGATGTTTTGACCGTGATGAAGCTGAGTAGCAAGGGTGACCATTTTCTTCGTCACCTGTAGGGATTTCGTGCAGAACACGAAGCGTGACAGCCAAAGGGCTAGAAACGCGATGTGCTCCACATCAGTCACCACAGTCGTCGATTTGTCATGGTAGTGGTTGGTGTAGGTGGTATAAGTGGGTTTAGTAGCTGAAAACCCAATCTGGTCTTCAGACATTTCCTCTGGGTCGAAGTAGTCCCCAGTTGGTCGAAGACCAGTGATAGCGGCCACGTCGAAGAGAGTGGGTGTTACCATTCCACAAGGCAGGTGGAAGGTGTAGTGAGTATAGTCCCAAAATAGCAAAGAAGCTACCAGGATTTCAGGACAATAGGTGAGACCAGTTTTGGACAGCATGACTAGGTCATAAATCCCCATGCCCTTCCAAATCGAAGCCTGGAACTTCTCCATCTTGTTGAGCCAAGCGTTGTATTCTGGTGTAAGGTTAGGGCTAGACCTAAAAGCCCTAACCCCCCTGTTAAAGAATCGAAGATCTATTTTCTCTTTTGTAGGATCTTCGGTATCATCTGTCGCCTTCTTGGAGCACCCAATGGGCTTGAGTGCCTCATGCACGGGGAAGAAACCCTCGATTTTCGTTGGGTTAGCAATGCATGTAGAAAGGGGGCCAGACATAGCAAAAACCTGGTTGGAATAGCCAACAGGAATCAGCAGTTGAGGACCATAAGTTTCACGCTCAGCATCTCCCATGGGTTCAGGAACCCTTCGCATTCCCATGGAGTTAACTATCGGAGCGGTTGAGAAGATTTTCGGTTGAGTAGTTTGAGAGGGAGTGCTAGATCTGGGGACATTGGAAGCACGAGAACGTGAGGCCATTTTTTGGTTTGAGATGAAGATGGATGAAGAACAAAGATTTCTGGGTTTGGAGAGGAAGAAACAAAGGTTTGCTTGCAGGAAATTTTGTTCGACTTAAGGCTTGGATGAAAGAAAGCGTAAAGAGTCCAACAAGGGGCACTAAGTGCTATTTATAGTGATTGAAAAATCACAAGACTCGAGGTCATTTAATGTCTCAGACAAGAGTGGGCACGTGGCGCTCATTTGGTGATGTAGCCGTTCTGAAGAACGGAAACGGTGCAGCGTGCGTCCTCAATTTCGGGAAATAGTCATGATGACAACATTTGAAAAGACATCGTGCGTGCTAAATGCCTTACTAAAGTGACGTCTTGGGAACAGGTGAAATGATGACTTTTTGAGATTGTCAGTTGGTTGGTAGGAGGCGAAAAGCACACAAACTAATTTGTGGCTGAGAATGAAGGACAGGTGTCGAATGGAATATCAAAGAATGCCTTTTTCTTTTGGTGTCGAAATAAGACATTCTTGGGGGGCAATTTGTTGGCTCTTAAATTCGACACCCATATTTATTATCATATAGACCATTAATTATGAGTCAAAAGAGTTTCCTACATAAGAAGGCTTCGACCAGCTGATCATGTCGAAGGCTCATCAAAGAATGACAAGATACTTAGAGAATTTCCTTTAAGTTGGAATCTTGTTGTCTTCGACGTCGAAGGAACCTCTCGACAAAGGTACCTGATGCCCAAGGTCGAACGGTTTGAGATTTGAATTGTTGGAGGGAAAACGGTTCCCAGCAGTTACCAAGTGGAACGTGTCGAGAACATAAGCGTCGAAGGTTGTGAGCGTGCCATGTGGCGTCATCTCGAAGCAGTGTAACTGCCCAGCGGTTACTTAGGAGTTTTTTAGTATAAATACTAGTTGTTCACGTAGTTTTCGGGTGTGTTCATCATTTTATACAAGTTACTCATTCAGATTCAAGTACCCAGCGTGAGAGAAAAAATCATTGAGAATGTATGTGTGAAACACCATTTAAATTAATCAAAGTCTTTTATATTCAAGCAATTTATCGTTGTTCATTTATTTACTTCCGTCGAAGCCTTTTTATTCAACAATTCCTTAACGCTTTTTATTTATTCTATCAAGCTTTTCTCCATGCAATTTACTTAAAGTGTCTTTACTTTACTGACATTAATCACCATTAGGGTTAGTCAAACTCCAGAAAATCAACCATGTCTTAGGATCAACCTGATTGATCCTACGAGTCACCAAATAAGTAACATTTTGGAAGATCAGCGGTTGTTTACCATTTTTTACGGTAAACAATGAGTGTGTGGTGACCCATGGTGTGTGTGTGGGTGCGTGTCTGCATGCGTGCGTGGGTGTATGTGTGTGAGCGCATGCGTCTGTGTGAGAACGTGCGTGAGTGCGTGCGTGCGTGTGAACATGCGTGAGTGCGTGCGAGTGTGTCTGTGTGAGAACTTGCGTGAGTGTGTGTGTGTGTGTGTGTGCGTGCACGCGCGCGTGTGTGTGTGTGGACGTGCGTGAGTGCATGCGAGTGTGTGTGTGTGTGTGTGTGTGTATGTGCGTGTGCGCGTGCGTGTGTATGTGTGTGAACATGCGTGAGTGCGAGTGTGCGTGTGTGTGCGTGCATGAGTATATGATAACCCGTGTTTTGATACATTTTAGTTTTTATCTAACAATGTATTTAGGTGGAGATTAATTTTTTGTATTGTAATGTTGAATTATTATTGTCAACAATGTAATATGAATATATATATATATATATATATATATATATATATATATATATATATATATATATATATATATATATATATATATATATATATATATATATATACAATTGCATAAATATGTTTGTATCGCTGGAAAAGCGAAAGGGTCAACCTGTCAAATTTTACTTCAATTACTTGAAATGCGTTTGTGTGTGTGTGTGTGTGCGCGAGTGCGTGTGTGTGTTTGTGCGAGTGTGTGTCCGTGAGTGAGTGTGTGGTGCCCCGTGTTTTGGTACATTTTAATTTTTATCTAACAATGTATTTAGGTGAAGATTAATTTTTTGTATTGTAATGTTGAATTATTATTGTCAACAATGTAATATGGATACATTTTAATATATATATATATATATATATATATATATATATATATATATATATATATATATAATTGCTTAAATATGTTCGTATCACTGGAAAAGCGAAATGGTCAACCGGTCAAGTTTTACTTCAATTATTTGAAATGCGTTTGAATAACATACTTTTTCGATTGGATATGACTGTGACTATTCCTCAGGCCCGTCAATTAGTTAACCACAGAAATCTATCGTTGTAAACCTGAAGATATAATTAGCAAGGATGAACAAAAATATATCTCTCTATCTCTCTCCCTCCCTCCCTATATATATATATATATATATATATATATATATATATATATATATATATATATATATATATATATATATATATATATATATATATATATATATATATATATATATATATATATATATATATATATATATATATATATATATATATATATATATATATATATATATATATATATATATATATATATATATTAGTTGTAAAATTTTCAATGTTAATGAAAAATGTTTCTATTTAACTAAAATATTCTGTCAGAACAATTTCTACAAAACAACTATTACCAAGATTTAATCCAGACGAAAAACTTTTCCTTGTGCTTTTCTAAACTTAAATGCTTTAATCCAAAATTTAAGTTATAAAATATCTTCTAAGACGTGATTGAGTATTTCTAAGATCCATATTGATCAAAACACATGTATAAATATAAAGGCCCCTCATGTTGTTAACAAAATCATCACATAATATCTCAATAATTATATGTTCTATTTGTCTACTTCAATGACAAGAGTCCCTTCTTGAATTTAGGTTCACAAAAATCACTCCTTTGTCAATGTGAAATATATACTAAAGACTTTCTTACGATACCCAAACAATCCAGAGTTATGAATCTCTATTATCATTCACCCTTAATTAATAACAAATGAAAAAAACAGTTCAACAAGTTTGAACTAAACACGAAAATTATGTGGAATACATTTTATCGTTTTAACACAATGGATTTAATTGAAGTGAATGTTACAGTTGTAAGATCTGTCAACAATATTCTAAAGATGCTGAAATATCCTCTTGTTGCTGAAATATAATGTTAGATTTATGTTAATGAAATTCTATATAATTTACGTATTTTATGTATATTTTATGCATTTCATAACAAAGATTTATGTTAACTTGTGTTGTTTTTTCCATTTCTAAATTGTTTTTGGTAGGATAATGTTCTGGATTGGACCGACACTTGTCCCACTGTTGGGGAAATCCAATCTAGCATCTTAACCAAAAACATAAAACCATACAGCCCAAACTGAGGACCGTTAGGAATTTTCTCACATGTGCACTAGGAGAACATAGCTCACGTGTCCCTATCATCATCATCCTGCCCTCCAGGTCCAACTCCGCTTTATCAGAGCAGTTGACTAGGGAGGAGACCACGTGCTGAACTCTATACACCCTCTGTAAACCCTAACAGTCTTCGTTGATGGGCCTTATCGTGACCCATCACTGAAGACCTTGGCCCATCGTTGAGGGCTATAAATACCCTCTCACCTGAGAGAGTCAGGTATTCAATCACTCACTCATCCTCTCATACTTACATTTGTTCTGAACCTTACTTTAACATCAGAATATCTTGCAAGTACTCCCACTTCAAATTCAATTGCTGCTCAATTTCAAACTTGTGACATTTGACAATCCCTCCTAATCAGATACGATCAGATAACAAGAAAGGTTCCAAAAATTAACTTACTTAAAAAAAATAATACATATCTTAAACTTTGTATTGGCCTAGGTGTGAGACTTGAATGTAGTTGCATTTTGAGTGTATTCGGAGTTTAACTTCTAGATTTTATGGGCATTATTAATTTACACTAGAGGAGCGAAGAGTAATGCCCGAGAAAAGTGAAAAGAGTTTTAAAAAAAAATAAGATAGAAAATGTGTAGGATAGAAAAATAAAATAATCAAAGTGATAATCAATGTCAAAAAAAGCATTTCAAAAACTTGAAAATAATCTAGCATACAATTTCCTCCGAGTCGATTCAGCAGTCCAAACAAATAGCAGATGGTTATAGGTTATATCTGACTATGTAAGCTAATGACCAAAACTAGCTTCTGCGTGTTAATAGCATTTCAACCTTCAACTCCTTGAGAATTATCTTGCAAGTCAAACATATAATGTTGTTTCAATCATTACTTTCTTCTAAACAATATGTAATTTATATAATTTTGCATTTAACACGCACAACATCTCAGAAATCCGATGGCTTCATGAGGACACTAGACAGAGCACAAAAAAACACAACCTTATAACCGTTTAAATGCACATTCAAAATGCCATAGTCGATAGTACAACAAGGAGGGGCGGGGGACATCAATATTCTCCAGGTTTGCAACCAAAGTAACTATTAATACAATGTCAACAAGGGGAGAGAAAAGGAAGAGATATCAACCTAAGTGAAGTAAATAGGCCAATTGAAGTAGTATGAATCCCGGTGTGCCTTGTCCCATGTCTTGTTCCACTGCAACAACACAAGGTTTTATACAGTTAAATAAAGCACAAGGTAAAAATAGTTTAGCTTTATTGAGCTAAACTTTCGATAAAAAATAGGTAGTAGAGGGATGTAAAATACCATACCATGAACTCATATGGCTGGTTCTTCTTCATCGCTCTTTTCCAATGATATTGCTCAAATAGCATTACCCTATCATGCCAGCTGCACATTGAAGTATCTTAGATGAGAGAAAAGGATTTGGCGCAAAAGAAAACTTCACCGAGCAAAATCATAATTAGGGAGAAATTGTGACAGGCTACCAAATCTCACAAGCAGGAGGGGAAAAAACCAAGAAGAAATACAAGACATAAGTACATTATTGAACTATATGCATTTTGAGCATTATAATGAACCTCCATACCAAGTCATTGCTTTAGATTCGCGCCATAGATAAGCTTAGAACTCAATATCAATCAAACCATTTCAAACTCTTGAATTAAGAAATAACAAAAGTGGCTGTTTGAAATCATATGACTTCCAAGTCATTATTTTTCCATATGAATAAACATATGCAATAATATGACATCCTTAACTAAGGCGTGTTTGGTTCTACGTTAAAAACAATTGATCCAATTTTTTATTCTCTAAAGAGGGGTGGTTTTAGGGTTAATTTTTTATCCAAAATCTCTCCTCTAAATTCTTTTTCTTTTCCTTTTCATTCAAATAAGTAATGTCACATATATTTTTAGTTTTTTCCTTTGTGATTTTGTGTCTTAGTGCAACGTTGTGTTGATCGTCGTGTTATTGCAGCGTTATTTGGTTTTTTCGTCTTTAGTACGGTGTTTGTTCGATTTAGATTGACAAATTAGTTTCGACTCGCTGCATATTTATTGGTGAGTTGACGTCCTCAACACTGCAGACTCGGAGACATGGGTATTCCGAGTATTTCAATTTCGTGATATTTGTAGGCTTTGTCACATTTATAGGCATTTTACGGTTATATGCTATTAACATAGATGCTGTGAGTTTGTTCACAGATTCATCCTTTTCAATTTATAGTGATTTTGAATTTGTATTATTCGATGTATTCTATCAATTTGAATTAACAAAAGAATGACGTTTTTAGTATAAAAAATAAAATTGCAAAAGTGACTTGAATAGTAAAATTTCAATATAAATATCAGGTTATACAAAAGCTACAAATGTTAGAACTAATTTTGAAAAGTATAATAAATTCAGAAATCAATTAACCTAATCAGAAATCAGAGACACTAAGGCAGTTACATATTGAACGAAAACGTAGATTCAGGCTAATTAAAATCCTAAATAACTGTTTAAACACGAAATCATGCAGGGTGAAGAGAAAACCCTAAAATTAAAGCAAGTGTGTTGAGTTAAAGAAAATGAATGAATGGAAAAGAGAAAGAGAAGAGAGTGATACTTGAAGGTGGTGGAACCGGTGTGCCAAAAGTAGGGATTGATGCAGTTCATGGCGGTGAAGGCAAGGGATCCGATCCAAATGTTGACGAAACGGTGGGGGTCGGCATGGGGAACGCCTGGGTCGCCGCGATAAGCAGAGCTGAAATACTTGTCCATTCTTTCCGCCTTCTGTTTCTCACACAACTGCCTCCTCTTCTCTCTTATCCACTTCTATGTGAACGACTATGCTGATTAGATTAGATTAGATTATATGCGCTTACGACGTCGTTTTTCAGATTTTGTGCTCCTAAATTAATTTCCAACAAGTTAAACAATTATTGTTATATTATTTTTGAAGAAAAAGAGTATGCATGACACTGCAAAGTATTTTTACACGGTGACAAATCTCGCTATCTCGTAAATTATATTTTTAATTTTTAAATACTAATATAATATAGTTGAATGGTATAACTTGTAATTTTATTAAATGATGACGTAAAATTAATTGGTACTTTCTCTTATTTTTGTTGGTGCAAGGTAATTAAGTGGGAGAAGAATAATGAACAAGAATGATAATAAGACTATTATTATATATCAAATATAAGAGATAAAATTGGGTACAATATTGATAGTGTAGTATAGCATATTTATACTAAATATTGAAAACGCTAAAAAATCTTATTAAAGATAAGCATTGAGAATTGTAGATATTAACTCAATTATATTTCCAATACCATTCCTTAATTTAGATATTTTATCATAAGTTAACAATATCAATCTTATCTCTCAAGCGAAAAAATTGATCCTTCTTAATTGCCTTCGTCAGAAGATCTGCTAACTGTTTCTGAGTGTTGCAGTGCAGAACTTCTAACACTACTTTCTGCACTTGACTTCTGAGAAAATGACACTCCGTCTCAATGTGCTTGCTTCTTCCATGTAGCACTGGATTCTTGGCAAGATCAATTGCAGGCTTATTATCAATCATCAGCTTTAGAGGTTCCTCAACTTCAACCTTCAGATCATATAAGAGATTCAGAAGCCAAACAGCTTGACAAGCAGCTACAGCACCTGCGATATACTCAGCTTCACATGTTGATAGAGCTACGACGGGCTGTTTCTTGGAGCTCCAGGAAATGGGACCTCCCAGAAATTTAAACAAATATCCATAAGTACTTCTATTGTCCACTTTGTCTCCACACCAGTCAGAATCAGAATAACTTACTAATTTTGGTTATGTCTTTCTTTCAGAAGGAAACAATACTCCATATTTCAGGGTTCCTTTGATATATCTTAGAATTCTGACAGCAGCTTGGAAATGAGACCACTTTGGATTACTCATGAATCTGCTAATCAATCTAACTGCATAACAAATGTCAAGTCTAGTATTGCATAAATACCTTAGAGAACCGACCAACTGTTTAAAGGTTGTAGTATCAACAAAATCACCATCAGAGTCAGAATCCAATTTTTGATTGGTTTCTGATGGTGTCACAGCAACTTTACAATTCTGCAGCTTAAATCTTTTCAGAAGTTCTAGTTCGTACTTCAACTGATACAGAATGATACCCTTCTTCGAGTACATAATCTTCATCCCTAAAAAATATGTCATTTTTCCTAGATCTGTCATCTCAAACTCATTCATCAGAACTTCTTTGAACTTCTTTATATCTTCTGGGCAGCTACCTGTTAGCAAAATGTCATCAACATAGAGACACAGCGGAATCATATTGTTATCAGAGTGTTGCACATAAACGCCATATTCCATCTCACATTTCTGAAACTTCTGTTTCTTGAAAAACGAATCAATTTTCAGATTCTAAGCTCTAGGCGCTTGCTTCAGTCCATACAGAGCTTTATTCAACTTGTATACCATTCCTTCCTGATTCTTTTTCACAAATCCAGGAGGTTGTGACACATAAACTTCTTCCTGTAATGGACCATTCAGAAATGCAGACTTCACATCCAGATGCGTCAAAGGCCAATTTCTATTTGCAGCTAAAGCAATCACCAATCTGATTGTTTCATGCCTAGCTACAGGCGCAAACACCTCAAAGTAATCTAGCCCAGGTTTCTGAAGAAAACCTCTAGCTACTAGTCTAGCTTTGTGCTTGCCAATTGAACCATCTGACTTAAGTTTCAATTTAAAAACCCATCTGACGCTGATGGCTTTTTTCTTATCTGGAAGTTTAGTCAATTTCCATGTTTTGTTCCTTTCTATTTCCTCAAGTTCTTATTTCATGGCATTCAGTCATTCTTTCTTCTCGAGAGCTTCATCAATGTCCACTGGTTCAAAATCTATTAACATGGCACACTGAACGACTTCTCCTTTAGAGTCAACTTCATTATCCTGCAACATGTCAAAATCTGCAAACCTTCTTGGTTTTTGTCTGATTCTCTGTGGTCTTTGAGCTTGTTCTGAAGTTGTACCAGAACTACTACCTTCAGAGTTACCACCTTCGGAGTTTCCCCTTCCAGAACTATGATCACCACCAGATTCTGGATCATCAGCACCTAAATTTGACACCCTTGTTTTTATTAATATAAACCATTAATCATGAGGGATGGTTTCGACCAGCTGATTCTGTCGAAATGCTCATCAGAAGATGGCAAGGTACTTAGAGAATTTCTTCTAAGTAGGAATTTTGTTGCCTTCGACGTCGAAGGTGCTTCTCGACAAAGGTATTCGATGCTCAGAGTGGAACGGTTTGAGATTCAAATGTTTGGAGGGAAAACGGTTCCCAGCGGTTACCAAGTGCAACGTGCCAAGATCAGGAGCGCCGAATGCTGTGAGCATGCCAAGTGGAGTCATCTCGAAGCAGCGTAACCGCCCGACGGTTACTTGAGATGTGTTTAGTATAAATATTAGTTGTTCACGTGGTTTTTCGCGTGTGTTCACAATTATATACAAGTCACTCATTTAGATTCAAGTACCCAGTGTGAGCGAAAGAATTGTTGAGAATGTATGTGTGAAACACCATTTAAATTAATCAAAGTTATTTATTTTCCAGAACTTTATTGCCTTTCATTTGCTTTTCCCAGTCGAAGCCTTTATTTAAAGCTTTCTTTCATTCTACCAAGTTTTCTTCATGCAATTTACATAAAGTGTCTTTATTTTTCTTATCATTAACCATCATTAAACTTAATCAAAACCCCAAAAATCAACCATGTCTTAGGATCAATCTGATCGATCCTGCGAGTCACCAAATAAGTAACCTTTTGGAGGATCAGCGGTTGTTTACCAATTTCCACGGTAAACAAATTGGCACACCCGGTGGGACCTTGTGTTGATTTTGAAGGTTAGCCGTATTTATACAGAATATCATCTTTTTCGAGAAGTATTGCATGTTATTGAGAAGTGGTAGAATATACACTAACAATACCAATACTGCCAGAAGAAGAGAAGCGATGGCGAATCCGCCAAACAATAGCGAAATCCCACAAACAAATGTGGGAACAACGGTTATCCCAACCGTAAGTGAAGCGATAACCGATGGTTCAACACCAGCAGTAACGGTCACACAAACGGGGCCATTACCTCTGTTCACTGGCCCTAGAGTGCCTTTGGGAACTCCCCCACCAAGGGGAAATCCAGGAACTAGGCCTTATGTTCCCCCAGGATTTATGACAGGCGGTCCAAATCGAGAACCACTCTATGGCATGCCAACGTCTGAATTGGCTAGCCTGACGAACGCTGCGTCCACTTTTTCAGACCCTTTAGTGAGTGCCTCTTCGCCACTCCAAGGTTCTGGAGTTGGTATGGCGAACAGAAATAGGACCCAACTCTTAGGAGGAACGTCCCAAGTAGCGCATGGCCTTACAAATGCCTCGACAGCAGTCTTGAGGCAACAAATGGACGAAAGCAACCACGATATGGTTCAAATGTTGGCACAAACTTTAAGTACAGTGCTGTATCCTCTAATACAAAACACCACCCAGTCGAATCAGCAGATGACAGCGCAAATGACGCGTCTGGCTGATTTCTTTGGGGTACCCCAACCTATTCGACAGCCCCAAAGGGCGCAAATAAGGGGAAACCAAGGTATACTTCTAGAGGAAGAAACCACTATTAACCAAGTCCAGCAGCCTGTCGAAGAAAACCTTAGGGCGCGATTGGAGCAACCCGGGGTCGAAGAACCTAGGGTCATAGCCCCAGAGGTAAGGATAGTCAACAGAAACCAAAATGCTGACGAAGTAGTTCAGCACATCCAATATCAGAACATGGGTTTGGAAAATAACCTGGCAGCCATGATCGAAAGAATCATGACGCAAAATGGGATGAATATGGGCTTTCGTAGGCCCAACTTCACATCCCCACTGTCAGAATATGTGTTACAAACAGACTTACCTCCTAGATGTAAAGTCCCTAAGTTCACTAAATTTTCAGGGGACACGACAGAATCTACTGTCGAACATGTGGCGAGATACTTGATTGAAGCAGGAGATATTTCAAACAACGAAAACCTGAGGATTAAGTATTTCCCAAGTTCTTTAACAAAGAACGCGTTTACTTGGTTCATAACTCTCCCCCCCCCCCCCCCCCCAATTCGATCCATCATTGGACCCAGTTGGAGAGAATGTTCCATGAGCAATTCTACATGGGACAAACCAAGATAAGCCTGAAAGAATTGGCCAGTGTAAAGAGACATTTCACTGAACCTATAGACGAATATCTAAATAGGTTTAGGTTGCTCAAAGCAAGATGCTTTACGCAAGTGCCAGAACATGAGTTAGTCGAAATAGCCGCAGGGGGCTTAGATTATTCCATTAGGAAGAAATTAGACACTCAATACCTGAGAGACATGGCCCAATTGGCCGATAGAGTTCGACAGGTAGAACGCCTTAAGGCTGAAAAAGCCAAGGCGACAAAAACTCATAAAAGAGAGAGGATAGCATATGTCGAAATGGATGATGAAGATCCAGAAACCTTCGACGAAACTATAACCGTCGAAGAAAGCAAGGTCGATTTAGCGGAACTAAAATAAGGGCCACCATACTCTTGCAAACTGCTAGTCCCCTCAAGTGGAAAAAATCCCACTGGTCCGGAAAGGGCCAACGATAGGTTCCCCAAAAAGACTTACAGTTTTGATATTACAAAATGTGATGAAATCTTTGACTTACTTGTAAAAGATGGCCAAATGATAGTACCCCCAGGGGTAAAAGTGCCTCCTCTTGATCAAAGAAAGAAAAGAGGCTTTTGTAAATATCATAATTTTCTGGGCCATAAAACATCTCAATGTTTTCTTTTCAGGAATCTCGTGCAAGACGCTATCGAAGAAGGGAGGTTGAAGTTTGCTGACAAGACCCCCATGACTGTGGACTCCAACTCTTTGCAGGCTGAAGCCCATTATGCTGAACCTTCAGAGGTGAACGTGATCGAGGCATCCAGAAGCCAGTCGAAGAGGCCAGAAATAACTATGGTCGAAGTCACTAAGGATCATGTCAACATGCCAATCTTTGGCAATTTTTCTGGGAATCTATCTAGAAAAACAATTGAAGCGGTCCAAAAGGCGGTCGAAAGCCCAAAGCTGGAGACAGTTGGAGCCCAAAAATCTGGAACAAACCCCAGTTCTTACTTGGCTGCAGTTCAAGGCCAGACAGAGGACTTGGAGATTCAGATGAAGCAGTTGACTCTGGCCACCAAAGACACCATGAATGTCAACATGGTCGAAGTCTCTGAACCAAAAGCATCAGAGGAGGCCATTAGGCAAGAACAAGCCAACAAAACTGCTTTCCCTCGGGAAAATGAAAATCTGGTAGATTTCCTGCAAAGATGCCAGAAGAAGAAGTCAGAAGTGATGCTGTGTCCTCGATGCAGCTCGATTTTCGACAAAAAAGCTGCTGAACATATCCAAGGTGTAAGAGCAGCAAACAGAAAAAGGGAAAGTGTTGATACTCGACATGACCCCAGAAGAACCTACCAAAAGGGTTCAAATCAAGAAAAGAGACCACTGACTTTCAGGCCTCCAACCAATGTGCCAGTTGATACGTGGTACAAAACATCTGGTCGAAAGAGACCAAGCGAGGAAAGATGGCACTCCTTCGAAGTGCCAAGAGGTTCATCTTTTACACATAAGAAAGAACCTCAGGTTGCTACCCCTAAAGTGACCCAGGTATCAAGCAACTACAAAGGGAAGAATCCCATGTCTCGATCCCAATGGAGGAGATACCAGAGTGGCGAAAGGCTGAGAGGGAAGCTGCTAATGAACCAAAGCCAGAATCAAGTTCAAATGTCCCTCAGAGAAAGCAGAGGAAGCCTCTGGAAAGACAACCGGTGACCAATAGGCTAGTCTGGCCTAACCAGGGTGAAGTTGATAACGAAGATGGCTCTGAGTCTGATGACACCTTAGATATCATGGTGAACATAGTCTCAGTTTTTCCAAGAGAGTTCAACCGCCAGGTGGAGGTCGAAGCAAGCGATTGGGAAGTTGAACAAGAAATGGCCAAGCATAGGCCAGTATGCTACTTCGTCATGGATAATGGCGCTACTGAAGAGCAAAATGGGTTCTTCGAACCTCCTACAGAGGCGATGAAAAATCACCTCAAGCCTTTATTTATAAGGGCTAAACTCGAAGAAACCACAGTAAATAAGATCTTGGTGGACTGTGGGGCAACCATCAACATCATCCCTCACTTTATGCTGAGAAAAATAGGCAAGAGCGATGAAAACATCAAGCCTCACAACACGGTCATGTCGAATTATGAAGGCGGCATATGGACCACTATGGGTGTGATCCAACTGGACATCAAGGTGGGATCTATCCTTCGACCAACTATGTTTATGGTCATATCGGCCAAACCAAATTATAATCTTTTGTTGGGTCGTGAATGGATACATGGTGTTGGAGCTGTACCATCATCAATGCACCAAAGGTTGATACTATGGCGCCCTGATGGAATGGTCGAAAACATAGAAGCGGATCAAAGTTATTACTTAGGCGAAGTAAATCACCTAGGGATGGCAGACTTCGACAAAAATCTGGCTCACATTGGGCCATGCCCAGCACCTGACTTCGACTTGGCGCCAGCGCCAAATGCTTTTTGTTCCTTATACCTGCACCCTGAGCATGGTTTTCAATGGGACAGAGAAGACTTGTCCCACATTGATTTTAGTGGGCTAACTGATATCCAGCCAACTGGTTGGGGAAGTGAATTCAGTGACAATGACTGAGTCACAATCACTGCAACGAATTTCGGCTTACGTAGCCGAAACAAAGATGATAACGGCTCTCGAAGCCGAAGTAAAATATATGGCCACACAGGCCAATGATCAAGAGTTACCTTCTGCAGGTCGTGGAAAGGATTTCGATCCAGAACCTCCTGATATCATGCCAGAAGGAATGCAGGAACAGAGGCTCGACGCCATCTACGACGATGAGCCTTTGGGATTCGAAAAGGACCCCTTAGCGAACAACATCAAAATGTTAGCGCAGGATCCTTTAGAAGAAATCAACTTGGGCGAAGGGTTAGAGAAAAAGCCAACTTACATTAGCGCAAAAATAGACCCAGAACTCAGGTTGGAAGTAATCCAGTTGTTAAAGGAGTTCAAGGACTGTTTTGCATGGGATTACGACGAGATGCCTGGTCTCGACAGAGGATTGGTAGAACTTCAGTTGCCAATCAAACCTGGGAAGAAGCCAGTCAAGCAAAGTCCAAGACGCTTCTCTCCAGAAATACTGTCGAAGATCAAAACGGAAGTCGAAAGACTACTGAAGTGCAAATTCATACGAGCTACGAGGTATGTCGAATGGATTGCAAACATTGTGCCAGTGATTAAGAAAAATGGTACATTGAGGGTGTGCATAGATTTCAGAGATTCGAATGCTGCTACACCCAAAGATGAATATCCTATGCCTGTGGCGGAAATGCTAGTCGATTCTGCCGCTGGCTATGAGTACCTGAGTATGCTCGATGGTTATTCAGGATATAATCAAATATTCATTGCTGAAGAAGATGTGTCGAAAACAGCTTTTCGATGCCCCGGGGCTTTAGGCACTTACGAATGGGTAGTGATGCCTTTTGGCCTAAAGAACGTCGGGGCAACATATCAACGAGCGATGAACTCTATCTTCCATGATTTTATTAACACTTTTATGCAAGTATATATTGATGACATTGTTGTAAAATCTGTATCCAGGAAGAACCATATAGACCACCTTCGACAATCATTCGAAAGAATGAGAGAACATGGTCTGAAAATGAACCCTTTGAAGTGTGCGTTCTATGTGAAAGCTGGAGATTTCTTAGGCTTCGTCGTTCACAAGAAAGGAATCGAAATCAACCAGAACAAGACGAAGGCAATTCTGGAAGCGAAAGTGCCAGCAAACAAAAAGGAACTGCAATCTCTACTGGGCAAGATAAATTTCTTAAGGAGATTCATATCTAACCTAAGTGGGAAAGCTCAAGCCTTTTCACCCTTACTTCGATTGAACAAAGAAAGATTCGAATGGGGGTGTGATCGGTGGATCTGGAACTGACTGTTTAACGCTGGTTCGCGAAATGTCGTGGAAGCAAGAGTCGCCACCGTCTTTTATTTTCTCCAAATGGAAAGGACAAAAGCACAGAAAAATTCCTTAAAGAGATTGCTCTCGGTTCGGGAGGTAGATTATAGAAAGGGAAGGTGTTAGCACCCTTTATATCCATGGTTATCCATGGGCTCTTAGATACTTGCTCATTTGTGTTTTCAAAAATGGTTTGTTTGCTTTTCAATGTGGGTTTTAAAAAGTTTCTTTGAAAATTCCAGTTCGACTCTTGTATCGGTCCTCAAGAGTGTTTGAAAAATTGCTTTCGAAAGCTTTTTGAAAAGGTGTCGGTGTGAAAAGTATTTTTGAATTTGTTTCTGAATTTAGAGCAAGTATCCACGAGTCGTCTACCTACCCTAAGGAATTCGTTTGTGTAAATGTCCTTTAAAGTAGTGCCATCCCACCATTGAGAGGTAGGTAGCACCACCGCTGGAGGTGTTCGGGTCAATTCGAGATTCGGGACATGGTAATCACCAGAGAAATGGGAAGACACCTTAGAAGCTACCCTCATGCCAGGTTCCCGGATCATGAGGACTTACTAAGACATCCTCTACTCGACGATCACCTTTCGAGGCAAGGCAACAGTGAAGCGTACCCTAGGGGTGGTGTGTGATTTGTGTGTCAGATCATTTATTTTTGTCTTGTGTCATGTTATTGGTGATCTAGCGTTTGTTTTTATTTTTGTCCATTCATTCTTGCATGCATTTGTTAATAGTTAAAAATTGCAAGAAATAAAAGTTCTAAAGCTATTACAAAAGGCGCGGGTCCACATCGCCAAAATTTCCAGGACCCAATTTGACAGAAAAAATAAAGAATTAAAGAAAAGTAAAGAATTAAAAGTGCGGCAGATTAATTACACGGCTTTGGGAGAGATACAGAAATATTAAACGAAAAAGAATAAATACGCGACTTGAATTTTAAATTGAAACGAGGGCGTTGGACCCTTTTTGCAAAATTAAATTAAATGATGAAATTAATTAATTAAAAAAAGAAAAGAAATTGTTTTTTTTTGTTGGTATTTTATGATTTCAATGAAAAAGAATTAATTAAAATAAATGCTAACCCTAATTCTAATTGTTTTTAATTTATTAAAAAAAGAAGATTAAATTTTAACCTAAAATTAACCCTAATTAATTTACATGCAATTTAATTACAAAAATAAATATTTAACATTTTAACTATTATGAAAGAAAAGTAAAAAAGGAATAAAAAATTATCATAACCCTAATTCTATATTTTTTAGATTTTTATATTAAAAAAAATTAAGATTAAAACCTAAATTAAAACTAAATGAATTAATGCAATTTATTTATGAAAATACTAAAATAAAATATTTACTATTTTTCATCTTTTCTGATTTTTTTATGGTGTTTTGTGTTTTTTATATTATTTATGAAAATATTAAGTTAAAGAAACTAATTAAAAAATAATATTTGAAATAAGTAAAATAAAGAGAAGAAATAAAAATTCAAACCTAGGGGGGTATCTGTCCCCAAAGTGGAGGTGAACTCTTTAGCAATCTGGCCCAATGAGCTTCAGGCCTGGATGACTTTTCCAATCACGTACTCAAGCGTTGACTCACGTGTACCATGTTCCTCAAATCTGTGCCCTTGGATTGATGAAACTGAACGTGTGGACGGTTGGATTTTGAAGGTGCATGATACGCTTCAGCATTGAAACTACATGGGAATATTGATTGAAAAATAACATGGAAATAGTGAGGACCTGGGGCTCGAACCCAGGTCATGAACGTTACCAGCACATACATATACCACTGAGCCATCCCACGCGCGTTTAACATATAATGACTAACAAATATTATAAAAGAAAAATAGTCAGTGGCTCAAAAACGCGCGAAGAATTTGAATGATCCAATCAGCGCCTTCCACTTCATCGTCCTCTTCGTTGTGTTCTTTTTTCCTGAAACACAAAGACAATAAGCAACGGTTTTCAAACATTGCTATAGACACTATATTAGAAAATAGCGAATAGCCCCTGGGGCTTCATAAATTAGGCGCGATGGCCTCATTCTCTTCGTCCAAACGCCCTGAATTGGATGGTCTAGGTCTTACACGCCAATTGTTCCTTAAACGAAAACCCCTAATTTGAAAACCTAAGAACCCTAAAAAGCAACAATGGTGAATTTGCATACAATGTATAAAAACGCAATTAAAGTAGATGATTAGCTTCAGAACACATCATATAGTATGAATCCATTAAAAATATGCAATGAAAATGTCTAAATCTTGAAATACGATTATGAAAAAAAATGAGAAAAGCTTGACTTCTGTACAATGATTCAGAGGGTTAGGGACTATGTTCTTGATCCAGGAAGGTTCCTTGATGTCCCAGGAATGTGATAGGATCGTTGTTTTGGCTTGAATCAAACTCTAACCCTGTTTTCAGTTTTTAGATTTTTCACCAAAAAGTCAAGTTTTCTAATGGAGTTTCTGCGCAGCTTTGTGGTTCTGAGGCATTAGGTCTTGATTGTGTATGTATAGGAGAGTGATTAGGGTTGAAAAACTTGATCAAAATCCATGAATTAATGAATATGATATTTGATTTTTTAACCATGATTTTCAAATCTTTTTCACATGCTTTTGCTACCAAATCATGACCAATCCAATTGATTCTTTCCATATATGGTTAGGCACGAAATCTTGAGTATATATTATGCACAAAAAGATTGAAAAACTTAGGTTAAGTATTTTTCATGTATTTAATTGATTTAAATGAATTATTATTAATAAAAATTCAAATAAATAAATAAAAAATGAAGAAAAACTTCCCTTTGGGCCAAGTGGTCGTGCACATGCCTTGGATGATGAATTGTGGAAGAAAAAGAGGCCCATTAGCAATTTTAGGTCATCTGAACCAATGTTGACTTTTCAAAATATCCAAAAATTTCCCAACTTCCACAAGGCATAACTTGCTCAATTTTTAAGCTTTGCTCATGTTCTTGGACATTTTGGAAAGGTATTTGAGTCCCCTGACCAATTCCTTTGGTCCCATGTCATTTTGATTTACCAATCTCAAGTTATGGCCTTTGACTTAAAGTCCCTTTTTGTTGACTTTTGAAAATGACCTATAATGTTGAAATTGATAACTTTTTGTGAGAGAATTTCTTGGACTTGGAGTATGAAGATGAGTTGTAGGAAATGTCTTTATCTTCAAAATGAGCTTTGGATGGAATTTTTCTGATAATCCATGTGAAAGTTATGCCTTGGTCAATTTGCAGTTGACTTTTTCAACTGTCCAAATAAGGAAACTTTTGCATCTTGATGATTTTTGAGCCAAACTTTGAGAATCATGATCAAGCATTGATCAAATGATGTTTGTGGCTTCAAAATGAGATGTTGACCAAAAATTTGAACTTTTGACTGTCAAATGACCATTTTGCCCCTACAGTTGACTGTAGTGCAATTAGGGTTTTGACTGTGCAATTTTGTGCTGAAAGTCTTGAAACTTGGTATGAGGGTGCTTGACCATATTTGTAGGCATGTGAGACTTGATTGGACCCTTGGAAACTTCATTTTCTTGATCAGAACCAAAACCCTAATTTTGACTGCTTAGGAGGCCCTTGAACTGTGCAACCCCTTGGGGAATTTTGAAACTTTGACTTGGCAATTTCTTGAAGAATATGGGAGGGCAAATTTTGGGGTACAACAGTTTCCCCTGTTCAATCTTCTTAGACCTGAGGATGCAGATTGGCTGACGTGCCTTTCGTAATCCGAAGGTGGAAGATGATTGAACACTAGAGTGCCCAGAAATTTGCGCTCACATAGTAGCAGTGTGATGGTGGAATGGGCTTATAGATGCCATTCTGAGAGATGCTGGAAGGTGGATGGGCTTATAGATGCCATCTGGATGTTGATCGCATAAGAGATTCCTTAGCGAGAACTTGCATACCTGCAAAAGAAAAATGAGTACCTGACATGTTGCAGGAGCTGGTTTTCAGATGCTTGGTATAGATGTGTCCTGACTGGTTACAGGAGCTGAGTCTGGATCTTCAAACGGTGATGAATGAACCAGGGATGGTTACTACCTCAGCATGAACGGTGAGAGAACCTTGGATGACCTTAACTTCAACAGCAATTGTTGAGAAAATCTTGGGATTACCACCTCCGCAGGATCGGGGAGAGAACCATAGGCAATTATAATCTCAAAAGCGGACGTTTGAGAAAAACCTGGAATGGAATTATCGTCTCCGCAGGATCGGGGAGAGAACCATAGGAAATTATAATCTCAAAAGCGGACGTTTGAGAAAAACCTGGAATGGAATTATCGTCTCCGCAGCATTGGGGAGAGAACCATAGGAAATTATAATCTCAATAACATTCATTGAGAAAAACCTGGAATGGAATTATCGTCTCCGCAACATTGGGGAAAGGACCATAGGAAATTATAATCTCAAAAGCGGACGTTTGAGAAAAACCTGGAATGGAATTATCGTCTCCGCAGCATTGGGGAGAGAACCATAGGAAATTATAATCTCAATAACATTCATTGAGAAAAACCTTTGATAACTTCTACTGAGTCTTCATCAGAAAAATCTGTTTGGGGTCGATTTAGCTGGACTAGAGAAGGCCTTGGACTGGATAAGAAATCTTTGGAGTTGATTAACTGAACCTGTCTAGGTCTTGAAATATGATTGAGAATTTAACTGAATCCTTCCTGAAAGGTAAAGGTCAGTCATATGCAATGCATGATATGGACCAAGCAATGATGTTCTCAACATAAGTGAGATTTGTAAGATATGATGCGTACATGCATGCTATAATGATGTATGTGATGTTTATGTATGTTTTCGTCTAGGAAAGTAAATCCTTGACGGGTGTCGGGAAGTCACTCTTGGGCTGATGTTGAAGAATAAGCTTTTACTTCCGCTGGGGATGATAGTTGCAAGAATACCGGTGGGAGAAGATGACTCCGTTGGGGAATAAACTTGGCGAATGGAATAACTCTGCGGGGGGAAAAGTACTCTAGCGATCTTGCTGGGAAGCGATACTCTGTGGGGAGAAAGATATCTTTGCTGGAATGTTGATAATAACTTGCTGGGGATACTCTTGTTGCGTTGGAAGTGTTGATAGACTTCGCTGGGATAAGAAGACTTCGTCGAGGACGCTCTTTCCGTGGCTTTTGGCTGAGGATAACCCAGTTATATCCTGGTAAGGAAATAACTCTTTGAATAAAGTCGGGAGACACGTTCGTGCTCTGCGAGGATAAGCTTCCAAAATCTGCTGGGGATAAGCTTACTGCTTGGGGAGATGAATTCCAAATTTCCTGGGGAACTAGATTGGACTCTCCTGGGGAAGTTTTGAACTGTGGGGGAAGTGATTCCTTTGAATGTTTGATATACCGCCGGGGAACAATCTTTAGACCAAGACTGCCGGGGATGCTTGTTAAGAATATGTATACTGCTGGGGAATGTTGAGATCTGCTGGAGGATACTCAGCTTCCTTAAGTTTGATACCATAGCTTCGCCTGAGGAGAGTATACTGTCTTGCTGACTTACTCTCTGGGGAATTGAGATACCTGGTTATGTTTTTAGCTGAACCTACCTTGGTACCTTGGAGGACAGAACAATTAGATTGCTTAGACAACTCTTTTGCTGCCCCTGTTTCTAATGTTACCTGTAATTAATCCTTTGTTTCGTATGCAAATGTTTATGAGTTAGCAACTTATTGTCAATGCATATATCACAAATTGAACCTTGGACGTTCTTCGCAAAACAAAACAAAAAAAGAAAAAAACAATTGCCACTTTTAACTGAAAAGTATATTTGTATTGATTTTTTGAATGGCCTGAAAATATGCGTTTTGTGTACAAGAGGCTGACGTCCTAGTAAGAGAACGCCGCCGAACAAAAGAGTTTATACAAATTTTGTACAAAAGAAAATAAAACAGCTGTGTGAAATGAATGATCCCACTGGGTTTCAACTCTGCTATTGCCTTTATAACTCCAAGCGTCTCATCACTTGATGACCTAAACGAAGAATGAAGCTGACTGATCGATGCCGTCTGAGCTTGATGTAGATACCGGATTCTGGATGCAAAGTGATCAATGAGACATAGTATTACGCTTTTATCCCTAACTTTTGCCTGGACCGCCCTTTCGGGTTTTCAGTCCACCGGGATACCCATTTTTGCCCAAGCCGCCTTTTCAGGTTTTCGACTTGCCGGGTGTACAGATTTTTTTATTTTCATCCCTTCATTTTGCCTGAACCCTTTTGGTTCGACGGGAAGCCCTAATTTTTGCCTAGGCATGTCAGCCTAGCGGGTCTTTTTTCATGCGTAGTATCTTTTTACTATGTCTGCATTGGCGGGGTGAGGAAGGTCGTCACCATCCATGTTGGTTAGAATCATGGCTCCTCCTGAGAACACATGCTTAACCACAAATGGCCCTTCGTACGTAGGGGTCCATTTGCCCCTTGGATCACTCCGAGGAAGGA
Source organism: Vicia faba (assembly GCA_948472305.1). Taxonomy (NCBI): domain Eukaryota; kingdom Viridiplantae; phylum Streptophyta; class Magnoliopsida; order Fabales; family Fabaceae; genus Vicia; species Vicia faba. Next base: position 249,008,279 of record OX451738.1, on the reverse strand, counting down.
TGATTCGCTTGATTACCAGATCCCCAACTTGATATTCCTGTGGTCTGACCTTTTTGTTAAATGTCCTGATCATCCGTTTCTGATACGTCTGACCATGACAGATAGTAGCAAGTCTCTTTTCATCAATAAGGTTGAGCTGATCAAGTCGTGTCTGGATCCAATCATCTTCGTTCAGATTTGCATCCTTCATTATCCGGAGAGAGGGTATTTTCACTTCGATCGGTAAGACTGCCTCCATACCATAAACCAAAGAGAAAGGAGTTGCCCCGGTTGACGTCCTAGCTGAGGTACGGTACCCATGTAGAGCGAACGGTAACATCTCGTGCCAATCCTTATAAGTCACTGTCATCTTCTGCACGATTTTCTTGATGTTCTTATTTGCTGCTTCTACAGCCCCATTCATCCTCGGTCTGTAAGGAGAAGAATTGTGGTGCTATATTTTGAACTGCTCGCAGAGCTCAGTGATCATCTTGTTATTCAGATTGGTACCGTTATCTGTAATAATTCTCTCAGGGACGCCGTATCGACAGATCAGGTTATGTCGAATGAACCGTGCCACAACAGTCTTGGTTACCGTAGCGTAGGAAGCTGCTTCAACCCACTTCATAAAATAATCAATCGCCACTAGGATGAAGCGATGCCCATTGGATGCCGTAGGTTTAATCTCACCGATCATGTCTATGCCCCACATTGCAAACGGCCAAGGCGCAGTCAGAACATTCAGAGGGACTGGAGGAACATGCACCTTGTCTGCATAGATCTGGCACTTATGGCATGTCCTGGAATGTTGGTAGCAGTCAGCTTCCATTGTGGACCAGTAATACCCTGCCCGAAGGATCTTCTTAGCCATAGTGTGTCCACTGGAATGTGTACCAAAGGTCCCTTCATGTAGCTCTTCCATGATCCTTTCTGCTTCAGTCTTATCCACACAATGCAGTAAGGTTGAATCATGGTTTCGCTTGTACAAGATGTCGTTGCTAAGGAAGAACTTTGCTGCGAACCTTCTCAGGAATTTCTTATCATTGATAGAGGCACCTTCAGGGTATTCTTGAGCTTCCAGATATCTCTTCACCTCATGGTACCAAGGCTTCTCAGTCACCAATTCAGTCTCGAGATCGCAACAGTATGCCGGTTCGTCCAGTTTCCATATGATGATCCGGGGAGCCTCATTATCCCATTTAACTTTGAACATAGAAGCCATTGTAGCTAACACGTCCGCCAGCTGATTCTCTTCTCTTGGAAAGTGTTCAAAGGTTATCTCTGTAAAGTGGGGGATCAGGGTCAACACACATTCTCTGTAAGGGATAAGATTCGGATGTTTCGTACCCCACTCTCCTTTGATCTGATTGATCACAAGAGCGGAATCTCCGAAGACACTCAGAAACTTGATCCTTAGATCGATCGCAGCTTGAAGACCCATGATGCACGCCTCATACTCTGCCATGTTGTTGGTACAGTTGAAACATAGCCGTGCAGTGAGCGGAGTATGAGTGCCTTGAGGTGATATGATTATAGCGCCGATACCGTTACCCAAAGCATTGGAGGCTCCGTCAAAGTGCATAGACCATCGGGATCCTTCCTCAGGTCCTTCATCCGGTCCAGGTACTTCACAATCAGTCACAATCATGATGCTTTCATCCGGAAACTCGAAGTTCATTGACTGATAGTCGTCTACAGCTTGATGAGCCAAGTGGTCTGCCAATACACTTCCCTTGATGGCTTTCTGGGTCGTGTACTGAATGTCGTATTCCGTCAAGATCATTTGCCATCTTGCAATTCTCCCAGACAGAGCAGGCTTTTCAAATATGTACTTTATAGGATCCATCTTTGAGATCAACAAGGTAGTGTGAGTCAGCATATACTGTCTCAGCCGGCGAGCAGCCCATACCAAAGCACAACAAGTTTTCTCAAGCAGTGAGTATCGGGTTTCACAGTCGGTAAACTTTTTGCTAAGGTAATAAATGGCGTGCTCTTTTTGGCCAGACTCGTCATGCTGCCCCAGCACACACCCCATTGAGTTGTCAAGCACTGTCAGGTATAATATCAGAGGTCTCCCTTCAACTGGTGGCATAAGGATGGGTGGTTCTTGGAGATACTCCTTGATTCTGTCAAAAGCAGCCTGACATTCATCATTCCAACGTACTACCTGATCTTTCTTCAGCAGCTTGAAGATTGGCTCACAGGTAGCGGTTAGGTGTGAGATGAAGCGAGCAATGTGATTCAGGCGTCCTAGAAAGCCTCTGACCTCTTTCTCTGTCCTGGGAACTGGCATCTCTTGAATAGCTTTAACCTTAGCAGGGTCCACTTGAATACCCTTATCACTGACCACGAAGCCTAGCAACTTTCCCGATCTTACCCCGAAGGTGCACTTGTTCGGGTTCAACCTCAGCTTGTATAGTTTCAACCGGTCAAACAACTTCTGCAGATGATCTAGGTGCTCTTCCTCAGTCTGGGACCTTGCGATCATGTCGTCCACATACACTTCTATCTCATGATGGATCATGTCATGAAATAAAGCAACCATGGCACGTTGGTAGGTTGCCACAGCGTTCTTTAGTCCAAAAGGCATGACCTTGTAGCAGAAAGTGCCCCACTGAGTAACAAAGGTAGTCTTCTCCATGTCTTCAGGTGCCATCTTGATCTGATTGTAACCTGAAAAGCCATCCATGAAAGAGAATACCTTGTGCTGAGCTGTATTATCAACAAGGACATCAATGTGAGGTAGGGGGAAGTCATCCTTGGGGCTGGCCCTGTTCAGATCCCTGTAGTCGACACACATTCTGACCTTGCCGTCCTTCTTAGGTACCGGCACCACATTAGCAACCCACTGAGGGTAAGAAGTGACTGCAAGGAACCCGGCATCAAACTGTTTCATAACCTCGGCTTTGATCTTCTCATACATCTCTGGACGCATACGGCGGACCTTTTGCTTAACCGGAGGGCAATCTTCCTTAGTTGGCAAGTGATGGACCACAATGTCGGTATCCAACCCGGGCATGTCTTCGTAGGACCAGGCAAAGATCTCCATATAATCATGCAGCATTTGAGTCAACCGTTGCTTCACGCTGAGCTCTAGGTTAGCACCAATCTTTACCTCTTTCCTGTCTGCCTCAGTACCCAAGTTTATTGTTTCCACTGGCTCTTCATGGGGTTGAATTGCCCTTTCTTCCTGAAGTAACAGTCTTGCAAGCTCGCCAGGCACTTCGCAATCATCTTCACCTTCGTCTTCGGCTAAGTTGATCGGATTTTCGAAGTCATAACTGGCAGTAGCAGAGTCGTTATCAGTGAGATCCAGGGTGGATTGAAACCTGTATGAGTGAGTGTGTGTGTAAATACAGCTGTTTTGAAATATATGTAAAGGAAGAAAAGACAGCAAAGGAGCATAAGATTTGTAATGCGAGAAAACGTCCAAGATTTTCATTTATGATATATGAAATGACAATTTATATGCCCTCACAAATGAGACCACGGTGCCTCGGGTAAGACACCGGGCCATAGAGTTTATTATTGTTTATTACAGATACCAAAAACATAGGAATTCATTACTTAGTAACAAGAGAAACATGTAGATTGTCCTTTGCACTCCAATTGTTAAGTCCACTGTCGGTTGCCGGGTAAATCCAGCTATCAAACTCAGCTTCATCCACTTCATCCTCGTCCCCAATAGCATTCACTCCATGAGCAGGCAGGGGAGATGTCACTACATTAGGCTTCTCAGACGCCTCAAACTGTACCTCCTTGGCGTCAATAAGGTCTTGCAGCTTGCTCATTAATGCCCAACAATCATCAGTGAAATGTCCCGGGCTATCAGAATGATAAGCACAACGAGCATTTGGGTTGTACTTGGGAGACGTAGTATTTGGAAACTTCGGAGCCTCTCTGACGGTCACTAAGTTGGTTGAGAGCAACTGTGGTAAGATTTGCGACAAGGTCATGCTCAAACGGGTAAACTCTCTCCGGGGTCTTTCAGCCCTTTGAGGATTGGTTGGCCGAGGAGCGGCAGCAGGCTTAGCAATCATTACCGCACTGACAGATTGGCGGCGCTCAGATCTCTCTGGTCTCTTGGAACCATATACAACACTAGCCTCCTTCTTGAAGGGTTTCTTCTCAGAACTAGACGATGCACCCTTCGGAATCTTACCAGACTTTAACCCAGCTTCAATTCTCTCTCCAGTTAGAATCAGATCAGTGAACCCTGCAGACGAATTCCCAATAAGATGGTTGAAAATGGCCCAGATAGGGTCCCCCAAAACATGTCTACCAACTCTCGATCAGTCAACGGAGGCTGCACCCTGCCAGCCAGATCCCTCCACTTCTGAGCGTACTCCTTGAAACCTTCACTTGAACCTAACGACATACCCTGGAGTTGGGTACGTGTAGGGGCAAGGTCGGCATTATACTGATACTGCTTGTAGAAAGCAGTAGCCAACTCCTCCCAGTTACGAACCTTGGTCCCATCCAGCTGATAGAACCATTCGAGATGAGTCCCTGAAAGACTCTCCTGGAAGAAGTGGATCCACAAATTCTTATCCGCTGAGTACGGTTGGATTTTCCGAACATAGGACCTGAGATGTAGCTTGGGACAAGACGCCCCGTCATATTTAGTGAAAGATGGTGCTTTGAACTTCCGAGGAATGATCACACCAGTAGACAAACCCAGATCTCCAAAATCCAGCCCAGGTACCTGTTGTATCTCCATAGCATTCAACCTATCCTCCAGTTGCTTGTAACGGTCTTCTGCCGGAGGATATTACTCTTCATCAAAATCAGTCTCGTTGTCGGAGACTACCGGACTAGGACCTTTTTCTGCTCGAGGAATACTCTTGCCAATGGAAGAACCAGCCTCTTCATTCTGCAAAGTATTGCCAAACCTTCGGCCCGAGCTGAACAGAACAGTTATTCTCTTCTTCTTCTTCTCCTTCTTCAGGAGCAGAGCTTTCAACTCTTCTTGGCCTTGAGCCAAACCCTTGATTAATTCCTGAAATTGCGCATTCTGCGCCTGAAGAGCTTTGATGGATGTCTCAGTTGATGATGAGTCGGGATTCATGATGCTGAAATAAACAGCGAAGAACTGTAAGCAACCTGAAAAGAGGAAAAACCTACTATGCACATGATGAATGATATGTGTTTATGCAATGCATTCAAGGGTTCGAAAGTTCAAATCCGTTGTAGACAAAAAGGAACACACGTTATCATTAAGGAAATAATTGTTCGGTATATCAAAGCCTCATGGGCATAAATTACAAAAGTAAATCAATCCCAAAATACACTGCGCATCCTCTTTGGAGCTATGTAAGTGTTGAGATTCCTCTCCTCATGCAACAGGCGGGTGAGCTCCAAGACCTTCTTTTCACTGGCATGTAGACTGGTCTCAAGAGAATTCCGTTCTTCCTTAAGCTGGATCCAGCTCTTCTGCATCTCTTCCCAGGATGTGGGCATATCAGGGTGCTGAATAGTGTAGGACACTTCTCCTTCCAAGACTGGCTCTTTGATCACAGGGAGCATATGAGGATAAGGCATCACTAACTTCTGGGAGCGGGCTCGTACCCACTTGAGATAAGGTTCCAACGGGATGGAGTTCCTGTGCCCCAGTGTCTTACTGTCTATCCTACTTGGCATCCTCCAGGCTCTGATAAATCTCTAGCGAAGTCCTTGAGTATCGTTGTCGAAGTCAAAAACTATGTCAGGAATTAACATGTCGTGAGGACCATCCCTCCGAGCATAACCAAACTGTCTCCAAGCCAGGCATGGGCTGTAAGTAATACCTCCTCTGATTCCAAGTAGAGGAACATTAGGGTACTCCCCGCAACGATCAATGATAGTGACATCCTCTTTGGACCTAGGGCACCAATGTATATCCGCATGTGTAAGAGTCATCAACCGTTGTGACCATCTCAAACCCCGCTCATTCTTCAAAACTGATTGTGGAAGGTGCGAAATAAACCACCTTCCCAGGAGAGGAGTGCAACACATAAGGACACCTCTTTTTCTCATGGTTCGAGTGTAACACGAGTGAAGGATGTCCCCCAGCAACGTAGGTATAGGATTCCTGGACATAAATATCTGAACGGCACTGATATCAATAAGCTGATCTGGGTTAGGGAACAACACCAAACCATAGACAAGGAGGGCCACAACTTCTTCAAAAGCTTGTAGGTCAAGGGAGTTCCAACATTCATGGGCCTTTTCAAACAGAAACCTGGCTAAGAACCCTTTGATACCACTTCTAACTTCCCAATGTCCCTTGAGGTCAGATGACTGTAGGTGCAAGGCTTTAGCAATCTCTTCAAGCTTGGGTTCCTTTTCCATACCGTTGTAGGGTAGCTGATCAAGGATAGGGATCTTCAGGAGCCGGGAGAACTCCTCCAATGTAGGTACCAACTGATAGTCCAAGAAGGTGAAACAGTGATGCAGAGGGTCAAAGAATTGGAACAAGACCTTTATCATATCTTCCTCAATGTTGGTATTGACCAAGCTGATGAGACTTCCATGTCTTTCACTGAATGAAGAGTTCTCGGGAATCCTGGATATAAGCTCCTTAAGCTGAGGAGGGATCCTTACAAGACTGATTTGAATTGTCTTTCTACGAACGGTTTCCATGTCCTACAAAACAAGAACAAAGATGAAAATTCGAACCCCTGAAATGGTTAGTCAATGTATATGATGCTGGATGATGTCATGATGCTATGACTAAACACACCACAGATATTTACAAAGACAAACACGTAAGGCACGCAAGGCACACAAGACAAGCCCTTAGGGTTTAAGGCCAGCATGGGGTCTGGGTAGTACCCTCTTGAAGTTGGTGGGTTCAACCTGTCCTATCAAAGTAACCGGGTTCTAAGGGTCCCAATATCACGGGATTGCTTTCATTGTTCATCGTTTCGATTTAGCCACTGAACTGGCGACCGAAATATTCCAGGAAAGCAACCCTCAATTGAGTGTAGTATCGAGTATCAACCAACCTCGGACTGCACCAAAGTCAGTTATCTCACTACCCTAAAGAGGCCAAGATAGTTCAATTAAGGTTCCTAAGGTCTGTTGATGCTTCACGACACCACGCGGAGGCCCCGTACTCTCCTTGACTGAACTCAAGGGTTACCGGTACACACCAAAGTGCCACATCAACGTAGCAGACTATTTCAACCATGTCGGTATACCCCGCACAGTTCCCTCACAGCCTTGTTGCTACTTTCTAAGAAGGTATCCCCAGATCCGGGTTAGGATCTATAGAACTCCCAAGCAACCCACAATTTAAAGCACACAAGGAAAACAATTGAAAACACAATTATGAACTAGCCCTAAGGTACACCTCACTTTAAGATTAGTCTCCCCAGCAGAGTCGCCAGTTCTGTGATCGGTGGATCTGGAACTGACTGTTTAACGCTGGTTCGCGAAATGTCGCGGAAGCAAGAGTCGCCACCGTCTTTTATTTTCTCCAAATGGAAAGGACAAAAGCACAGAAAAATTCCTTAAAGAGATTGCTCTCGGTTCGGGAGGTAGATTATAGAAAGGGAAGGTGTTAGCACCCTTTCTATCCATGGTTATCCATGGGCTCTTAGATACTTGCTCATTTGTGTTTTCAAAAATGGTTTGTTTGCTTTTCAATGTGGGTTTTAAAAAGTTTCTTTGAAAATTCCAGTTCGACTCTTGTATCGGTCCTCAAGAGTGTTTGAAAAATTGCTTTCGAAAGCTTTTTGAAAAGGTGTCGGTGTGAAAAGTATTTTTGAATTTGTTTCTGAATTTAGAGCAAGTATCCACGAGTCGTCTACCTACCCTAAGGAATTCGTCTGTGTAAATGTCCTTTAAAGTAGTGCCATCCCACCATTGAGAGGTAGGTAGCACCACCATTGGAGGTGTTCGGGTCAATTCGAGGTTCGGGACATGGTGATCACCAGAGCAATGGGAAGACACCTTAGAAGCTACCCTCATGCCAAGTTCCCGGATCATGAGGACTTACTAAGACATCCTCTACTCGACGATCACCTTTCGAGGCAAGGCAACAGTGAAGCGTACCCTAGGGGTGGTGTGTGATTTGTGTGTCAGATTCATTTATTTTTGTCTTGTGTCATGTTATTGGTGATCTAGCGTTTGTTTTTATTTTTGTCCATTCATTCTTGCATGCATTTGTTAATAGTTAAAAATTGCAAGAAATAAAAGTTCTAAAGCTATTACAAAAGGCGCGGGTCCACATCGCCAAAATTTCCAGGACCCGATTTGACAGAAAAAATAAAAAATTAAAGAAAAGTAAAGAATTAAAAGTGCGGCAGATTAATTACACGGCTTTGGGAGAGATACAGAAATATTAAACGAAAAAGAATAAATACGCGACTTGAATTTTAAATTGAAACGAGGGCGTTGGACCCTTTTTGCAAAATTAAATTAAATGATGAAATTAATTAATTAAAAAAAGAAAAGAAATTGTTTTTTTTTTTTGGTATTTTATGATTTCAATGAAAAAGAATTAATTAAAATAAATGCTAACCCTAATTCTAATTGTTTTTAATTTATTAAAAAAAGAAGATTAAATTTTAACCTAAAATTAACCCTAATTAATTTACATGCAATTTAATTACAAAAATAAATATTTAACATTTTAACTATTATGAAAGAAAAGTAAAAAAGGAATAAAAAATTATCATAACCCTAATTCTATATTTTTTAGATTTTTATATTAAAAAAAATTAAGATTAAAACCTAAATTAAAACTAAATGAATTAATGCAATTTATTTATGAAAATACTAAAATAAAATATTTACTATTTTTCATCTTTTCTGATTTTTTTATGGTGTTTTGTGTTTTTTATATTATTTATGAAAATATTAAGTTAAAGAAACTAATTAAAAAATAATATTTGAAATAAGTAAAATAAAGAGAAGAAATAAAAATTCAAACCTAGGGGGGTATCTGTCCCCAAAGTGGAGGTGAACTCTTTAGCAATCTAGCCCAATGAGCTTCAGGCCTGGCTGACTTTTCCAATCATGTACTCAAGCGTTGACTCACGCGTACCATGTTCCTCAAATCTGTGCCCTTGGATTGATGAAACTGAACGTGTGGACGGTTGGATTTTGAAGGTGCATGATACGCTTCAGCATTGAAACTGCATGGGAATATTGATTGAAAAATAACATGGAAATAGTGAGGACCTGGGGCTCGAACCCAGGTCATGAACGTTACCAGCACATACATATACCACTGAGCCATCCCACGCGCGTTTAACATATAATGACTAACAAATATTATAAAAGAAAAATAGTCAGTGGCTTAAAAACGCGCGAAGAATTTGAATGATCCAATCAGCGCCTTCCACTTCATCATTCTCTTCGTTGTGTTCTTTTTTCCTGAAACACAAAGACAATAAGCAACGGTTTTCAAACGTTGCTATAGACACTATATTAGAAAATAGCGAATAGCCCCTGGGGCTTCATAAATTAGGCGCGATGGCCTCATTCTCTTCGTCCAAACGCCCTGAATTGGATGGTCTAGGTCTTACACGCCAATTGTTCCTTAAACGAAAACCCCTAATTTGAAAACCTAAGAACCCTAAAAAGCAACAATGGTGAATTTGCATACAATGTATAAAAACGCAATTAAAGTAGATGATTAGCTTCAGAACACATCATATAGTATGAATCCATTAAAAATATGCAATGAAAATGTCTAAATCTTGAAATACGATTATGAAAAAAAATGAGAAAAGCTTGACTTCTGTACAATGATTCAGAGGGTTAGGGACTATGTTCTTGATCCAGGAAGGTTCCTTGATGTCCCAGGAATGTGATAGGATCGTTGTTTTGGCTTGAATCAAACTCTAACCCTGTTTTCAGTTTTTAGATTTTTCACCAAAAAGTCAAGTTTTCTAATGGAGTTTCTGCGCAACTTTGTGGTTCTGAGGCATTAGGTCTTGATTGTGTATGTATAGGAGAGTGATTAGGGTTGAAAAACTTGATCAAAATCCATGAATTAATGAATATGATATTTGATTTTTTAACCATGATTTTCAAATCTTTTTCACATGCTTTTGCTACCAAATCATGACCAATCCAATTGATTCTTTCCATATATGGTTAGGCACGAAATCTTGAGTATATATTATGCACAAAAAGATTGAAAAACTTAGGTTAAGTATTTTTCATGTATTTAATTGATTTAAATGAATTATTATTAATAAAAATTCAAATAAATAAATAAAAAATGAAGAAAAACTTCCATTTGGGCCAAGTGGTCGTGCACATGCCTTGGATGATGAATTGTGGAAGAAAAAGAGGCCCATTAGCAATTTTAGGTCATTTGAACCAATGTTGACTTTTCAAAATATCCAAAAATTTTCCAACTTCCACAAGGCATAACTTGCTCAATTTTTAAGCTTTACTCATGTTCTTGGACATTTTGGAAAGGTCTTTGAGTCCCCTAACCAGTGCCTTTGGTCCCATGTCATTTTGATTTACCAATCTCAAGTTATGGCCTTTGACTTAAAGTACCTTTTTGTTGACTTTTGAAAATGACCTATAATGTTGAAATTGATAACTTTTTGTGAGAGCATTTCTTGGACTTGGAGTATGAAGATGAGTTGTAGGAAATGTCTTTCTCTTCAAAATGAGCTTTGGATGGAATTTTTCTGATAATCCATGTGAAAGTTATGCCTTGGTCAATTTGCAGTTGACTTTTTCAACTGTCCAAATAAGGAAACTTTTGCATCTTGATGATTTTTGAGCCAAACTTTGAGAATCATGATCAAGCATTGATCAAATGATGTTTGTGGCTTCAAAATGAGATGTTGACCAAAAATTTGAACTTTTGACTGTCAAATGACCATTTTGCCCCTACAGTTGACTGTAGTGCAATTAGGGTTTTGACTGTGCAATTTTGTGCTGAAAGTCTTGAAACTTGGTATGAGGGTGCTTGACCATATTTGTAGGCATGTGAGACTTGATTGGACCTTTGGAAACTTCATTTTCTTGATCAGAACCAAAACCCTAATTTTGACTGCTTAGGAGGCCCTTGAACTGTGCAACCTGTTGTACCCCAAAATTTGTCCTCCCATATTCTCCAATAAACTGCCAAGCCAAGTCACAAAATTCCCCAAGGGTTGCACAGTCCAACTGTCCCCTATACAGTCAAAACTAGGGTTTGTGTTCTGATCAAGAAAAGGAAGTGTTCAAAGGCCCAATCAAGTCTCACATGCCTACAAATATGGTCAAGTATCCTCATATCAAGTTTCAAGGCATTCAGCTCAAGATTGCACAGTCAAAACCCTAAATTGCACTACAGTCAACTGTAGGGGCAAAATGGTCATTTGACAGTCAAAAGTTCAAATTTTTGGTCAACATATCATTTTGAAGCCACAAACATCATTTGATCAATGCTTGATCATGATTCTCAAAATTTGGCTCAGAAATCATCAAAGATGCAAAAGTTGCTATATTTGGACAGCTGAAAAAGTCAACTGAAATTGACCAGGGCATAACTTTCACATGGATTATCAGAAAAATTCCATCCAAAGCTCATTTTGAAGAGAAAGACATTTCCTACAACTCATCTTCATACTTCAAGTCCAAGAAATGCTCTCACAAAAAGTTATCAATTTCAACATTATAGGTCATTTTCAAAAGTCAACAAAAAGGGACTTTAAGTCAAAGGCCATAACTTGAGATTGGTAAATCAAAATGACATGGGACCAAAGGCATTGGTTAAAGGACTCAAAGACCTTTCCAAAATGTCCAAGAACATGAGAAAATCTTAAAAATTGAGCAAGTTATGCCTTGTAGAAGTTGGGAAATTTTTGTGAAGTGGCAAAAGTCAACTATCCTTGAAAATCCAATTTTGACAAAAGGGCCCCATTTTTCTCACTTTGTTCATCCTTGTCATGCCACACACGTGTTCCATGGTTAGTTTCAAGACCAAATATTGATTTTTTTATTTTATTTAATTTTTGATGATTTAATTCATTTTAATTCTTTGAAAATTCAAATAAAACTTAAAAATCAATGAAATAGTGTCAAATGAACTTGGACAATTTCTATGTATCATGAACCAACTCAAGAAATCAGGCTAGGGTTCATTTGCACACTAGGTCTAGGTTTTGGCTAAAAAGAAGGAAAATGGTTAATGGAAGAAACCCTAAGACCAATTCTTTCCCAAGCTTGAGTTTAGGTCAAAAAAACAAACCAATTCCCTTCCATGAGATGCATTGAGTCAAACCCTAACCATAGTGCAGCAAAAGGCTCGCTCAAAAGTGGATTGGAATTTTGAAAATTTGGACATAAAATGCAAATCTGATTTCAAAGCTAGGGATCTTTTCAAGCCTTAATTTTTGTACCAATAGCTTCCTGAGACAATTCTGAACGTATCCCAAATCATAACATCAATCAAAACTCCTTGAACTGGTATCCACGAGTCCAACTGCATCTTAAAAATTTTGAAATCATATAGCACGATTCAAGCACATTCTTGCAGTTTTTTTTAGATATTCATACTCATGATGATGTTTCTGAACTAACCCTTGCGTTTAATTTCATTTTTGTGCCATGAATAAGAACTTGCCATTTTCGAATCCTAGGGTTACAGTTTCTTTAATTTAGGGGTTTTCAGTCCAGGAACAATTAGCCCATGAAAGTCACACCATTGCATTCCTGGCATCTGGACGAAGAGAATGAGATGCTCGCGCCTAATTTCTGATCACCACAGCCCTATTCGTTATTTATCCATAGCCACCCTAACGCCATGGTTGAAAAACCGTGGCCAATGTGTTTTGCTTTTTACAGGGATGAAGATGATGATGCGTTGTCAACCATTGGTTCGCTAATTCAAAATTTGCGCGCGTGTAATCTTTATGCGTTGGTTTTATTTTATATTGTTTATTAACTATTATATGTTAAATGATATCAAGTGGCTCAGCTGGCAGGGACGCGCACTAGGGACTCTCATGACCTGGGTTCAAACCCCAGGTCTCACACATTTCTCATATTGTTTTTTCATTTGAATTCCCATGCAGCGCTCACATTGATGCTCACCATACTCCATCAGAATTCAACCTCCACGTGTCCCAGGGCCTCAGATCCATGGCCAATGTTCAAGATGCACCATACATCAAGTCAACAGGCGTGCACAGGATTAGAAAAGTCAACCAATTCAAGCAAAAATGGGCCAGGCTTTTTCAAATCTGCACCTCCAATTCTGGGGACTACACCCCCTGGTTTGCCTTGTCATTTTTTTTTATATTTCTTTCTTTAATTTTTCTTTTCATTTCTTTTATTTGCTTAATTTAATTAATTTATTTTTCTACAAAACATAAAAAACATTCAAAAAAATCAGAAAAGTCAAAAATTTTGATAATTATTTTATTTTAAATATTGTTTTCTTTTATAAATAAATTACATGTAATTAATTAGTTTAATTAGGTTTTCAAGTTTAATTCTTTTTTTAATAAAAACCCAAAAAAACATAGAATTAGGTTAATTAACAATGTTCATTTTTTTCTTTTTTTCATAATATAATTATTAATTTATTCTATTTTATAATTAAATGTATATAATTAACTTAGATTTAAATTAGGTTAAAAATTAAATCTCTTTCTTAAAAACTTAAAAAACATTAGAACTAGGGTTTAGCATTTTAATTTTAAATAATTTTTTCTTTTTTTCTTTTAAACCTAAAAGACACAAAAATACTATTTTTTCATTTAATTTTAATTTTAGATTCCTTGATTAATTTTAATAGTTTGTAAAAGGGTCCAACGCCCTAATTTTGTTTAATCTCTTTATTTCGCGCATTTGTTTGATATTGTTTAAATAATTCTGTATATGCCCCAAAGCCATGTAATTTAAAATTCTCGCACTTTTTTATTCGCTTTATTTATTTTCAGTCAAATCGGGTTCGGTTTTTTTGGCGATGTGGACCCGCGCCGGTTGTAATAATTTAGGTTTATTTTCTTGCAAATATATAACTGTTAATAAATATGCATGAAAGAATGTATGGACCCAAAAATAAAATCAAGCGTAGATCACAACAAGCATGACAAGACAAACAATAAACTGAAAATGACACACAATTCACACACCACCCTTAGGGTACGCCTCACTGTTGCCTTTCGAAAGGTGATCGTCGAGTAGAAGACGTCTTAGTAAGTCCTCATGATCCGGGAACCTGGCATGAGGGTAGCTTCTAAGGTGTCCTCCCATTGCTCCGGTGATCACCATGTCCTTCAAACTCGAATTGACCCGAACACCTCCAACGGTGGTGCTACCTACCTCTCAATGGTGGGATGGCACTACTTTAAAGGACATTTACACAGACGAATTCCTTAGGGTAGGTAGGTTCTCGTAGATACTTGCTCTAATTTCAAACAAAACAAAAAATCTTTTCACACCAACACACTTTCAAAAACTTTCAAAACAAACTTTTCAAACACTCTGACGTATGAGTTGACCTGAAACTTTTCAAAGAATATTTTTGAAACCCACATTGAAAAGCAAGCACACATTTTGAAAACACATTGGGCAAGTACCTAAGAGCCCATGGATAACCATGGATAGAAAGGGTGCTAACACCTTCCCTTTCTATAACCTACCTCCCGAACCGAGAGCAATCTCTTTAAGGAATTTTTCTGTGCTTTTGTCCTTTCCTATTGGAGAAAATAAAAGACGGTGGTGACTCTTGCTTCCGCGACATTTCGCGAACCAGCTTTAAAACAGTCAGTTCCAGATCCACCGATCACAGAACTGGCGACTCTGCTGGGGAAAAAAAAACTTAAAGTGAGGTGTACCTTAGGGTTAGTTCATAACTGTGTTTTCAATTGTATTGCTTTGTTTGCTTTAAATTATGGGACTGTCTTGGGAGTTCTATAGATCCTAACCCGGATCTGGGGGATACCCTTTTAGAAAGTAGCAACAAGGCTGTGAGGGAACTGTGCGGGGTATACCGACATGGTTGAAACAGTCTGCTACGTTGATGTGGCACTTTGGTGTGTACCGGTAACCCTTGAGTCAGTCAAGGAGAGTACGGGGCCTCCGCGTGGTGTCATGAAGCATCAACAGACCTTAGGAACCTTAATTGAACCATCTTGGCCTCTTTAGGGTAGTGAGATAACTGACTTTGGTGCAGTCCGAGGTTGGTTGATACTCGATACTACACTCAATTGAGGGTTGCTTTCCTGGAATATTTCGGTCGCCAGTTCAGTGGCTAAATCGAAACGATGAACAATGAAAGCAATCCCGTGATATTGGGAACCTTAGAACCCGGTTACTTTGATAGGACAGGTTGAACCCACCAACTTCAAGAGGGTACTACCCAGACTCCATGCTGGCCTAAACTTTAAGGGCTTCTCTTGTGTGACTTGTGTGCCTTCCTACTTGAACTACTTGCATGCTTATTACCTGACATTTGTCTCTTGCAGGTTGTGTTTGTAGTCCTTAATTAGGACTCATAACAGGGTATTCTAAGTTTCTTGCAGGTTTTTGCAGTCCTTAATTGGGACTCATAACAGGGTTACTCACATTACCCCATGCATATCATGACATCATACAATTGCATACATCCTAACCCATTTCAAGGATCTCAAGGGCTTGTGATACAGGTCATATAAATCAAACATCTAGCAAGGGGCAAAAGGATTTATTTTCCTCTAGCCAATGTTGTCAGGGGCTATGACCCACTTGATATGGTGAGCCTTTGACTCTTGAAGAAGAGTTCTTAATAACATGGGTGTCCTTCAATCAAGCTCTAAATTCCAAATGCTAACAAATTTCCTTGTTTACCCCGCGAGGTCCTTGAAAACATTGCATGCATATCATACACATCATTGCATCACAGGTATCCCTTTCGCAGGTCACTCACCTTTCCCGCTGTTTATTTCAGCCATGGCTTCCCAACAAGACAATCAGGACTTTCTTGCTCAAGAGACCCGGTTCGGGAAAATCCTCCTGAATCTATCCAAGGGGCAGGAAGAGCTAAGGACACTTATCATGGAGACTTTTGTCAGGAACAGTGCTGAGGATGAAAGGCTGGAACACCTACAAGCTGAGGTGGATGCATTGAAAGCCCAGATGCTGGGGCAGATGACTGCCATTCAGGGTTTAACTCAAAGACAAGATGAGCTCGGGGTTCTCATCAACAAACTGCTTCAGGGCAACCAACTGGGGCAAACATCTAAGGGTAAAAAGCCAATCATCGTTCAACCACCTTCGAGACAAAGAGGCAAGGAGAAAGCTCCTCATATGGCTCCAGTATCACCAATTCAGCAGCAACTTCACCAACTTCAGACAGACAAGCCCAGGAGGCAGTTCACCCCGCTCAATATGTCGCCGTTTCAAGCTTTACAACGCCTGTTGAGATTGAACCTGATCACGTTAAGGGATCATCCCCAGAACCCCAACACAGCACATCCTGCTTATGATCCCAATAAAAGGTGTGCCTACCACTCTGCCTGTCCAGGACATAATGCAAACGAGTGTTGGGCTTTGAAAAACAAGATCCAGGACCTGATTGATGAAGGAGCACTGGAATTCACACAAGATGGTCAGGCTGAATTTTTCTACCATCCCTCCAAGGCTCACCATTTGAAGTGACAAGCCCTGAGACTAGAAATTTTTGTTCATTCGAATGTTCAAGTTGCAATTTTCTTTTGTTCAAACATTTACTCATGGTTAAAACATTGTTATTTCATTAATGCATCGCTTATGTCTATTTTGAATCAATATATTCGTATTCACTATACGCAAATTATTTTCATATTTGTTCTGATGTCAACTCTCAATCAATAATTCTAAGCCTCTTGAGGGAGGATGACGAAAACGATACCATAATTTACAGTATGCTTTTGAACAGACCCCGCTGATGAGGTACAGGCATTGTTTCAATTCCTAAACACTGGAGTAATAAGGAAGATAATCCCTCGTCAACCCCTTTGAGCCAAAGAAGTAGGAGTTTTTCTTTTCGAAAATTAAAACCCTTTATCATAGCCTGGGGCAGGGTAGTTCTCTCAGTTGATCCAAGTGCATGACGAATAGCACCGAAGAGATCTTTACAAAACAAAACGAAGAAAGACAGTGATGGTTCCGAATAATCAATAAAGAAAGGCAGTCATTATCTCAAAAATAAAAAACCCCTTAAGTCGAAACCCATGAAGGAGACTTACGAAACTGGGGCATCCCGCTGACTGTAATCACAAAAGAAACAGTTCAGGCAAAAAATAGGGATCACAAAATCAAAAAAGGAGGTCACACAAACCCTCGACAAAAATGATGACTGCCTATTCAGAATAAATCATCAACATCCGAACCATCACCGGAAAATCAGAACGAAGACTCAAACAAGGTCTAACGCATGATCAACTGAGTTTAGGTTTGAAGAACTTCACGAAGAGCGGGTGGGTACAAATAATTTGAGCCTTTATTCTTTGTTTCTTAAACCGTGAACCAGGCCATGTTATAACCCTTAAGTCCTAGCTGAAGCACGGGTTAGTTTGAAAGCATACTGTTACGAAAGGTATCCTGACTCCTGAAGGCCTACGGTAAATACAGAGTTGACATCATGTTTTACAAACATTAATTTGTTTTATGAAAAAATGCATTTTCAAAATCTTCAAGACAAACATAAGCTTTGCATTTTTAACATAACTCTGTTTGCATATGACTTTTTGTGTGAACAGCAAGGAAATTCGCACGACGAATGCCTAATGAACAGAAGTACCTCCAATCAAGGGGCATGGCATGACTATTGTCCATCATCTGGGGCAGTTAAGTCAAGATCCAGAGAATCTCTCAAAAGGCCAAAAAGCCTGGGGCAAATCTCTGCCTGAGTCACTTGGGGCAATCCAGCAACGAATCTTGCACGATCAGACACCTTCTGACAATATGGTGACACCACCAGCCTGGGGCAAATCTCCGTCTAAGTCACCTGGGGCATTGGACGATCAAACGAAGATCTTCTGGGGCATGACAAAGTATTTCCAACAGGGGCAACTCCCCACATTCTGAGAAATATGGACATAGTCGAAAGAATACTACGCAAAATCAAAGACCCGCTAGGTTGACACACCTAGGCAAAAATAAGGGATTCCCGGCGAACCAAAAGGGTTCGGGCAAAAATAAGGGATGAAATGAAAAAATCTGTACACCCGGCAAGTCGAAAACCTGAAAAGGCGGCTTGGGCAAAAATGGGTATCCCGGTGGACTGAAAACCCGAAAAGGCGGTCCAGGCAAAAGTTAGGGATCAAAGCGTACAAGTATGTCCCAGCATCTCGGCACCTGCCTACCAGAAGACTCGTCAAGTACTCCCACAAGTGCCTCCTCCCACTGAAACTGGGGCAATAAGGAGTTGTCTAAAAAATCCGGTTGCTCTGTCCATCATAGGTTCGGCTAAAGAATGCGACCCAGATATTTTCACTCCCCGCAGAACACGAACGCGTCGTCCGGCTTTATTCAAAGAGTTATTTCCTTAATAAGATATAACTGGGTTATCCTCAGCCAATAGCCACGGAAAAGACCGTCCTCAGTAAAGTCTTATCATCCCCAGCGGAAGCAAAAGCTTATTCTCCAACATCAGCCCAGGAGTGACTTCCCGGCACCCGTCAAGGATTTATTTTCCTAGACGAAAGCATACATTCATAAACATCACATTTTCGTACATCATGACACATGCATGTACGCATCATGTCATACAATTGCATTTATGCCGTTGCTTGATTCATATCACGTACTGCATATAACTGACCTTTACCTTTCAGGAAGGATACAGTTGAATGATCAGCTATGTCAAAATAGACAAAACACCGTCAGAAAAGACAAATCCCGTCATAAGAGACAAATCCGGTCAAAGAATACAAATCCAGTTTAAATCAATGCCTAAAGATTCCTCTGATACAACTCGTCGTTATAGACACTCGTCGTGATAGACACTCGTCGTGATAGACACTCGTCGTGATAGACACTCGTCGTGATAGACACTCGTCGTGATAGACACTCGTCGTGATAGACACTCGTCGTGATAGACACTCGTCGTGATAGACACTCGTCGTGATAGACACTCGTCGTGATAGACACTCGTCGTGATAGACACTCGTCGTGATAGACACTCGTCGTGATAGACACTCGTCGTGATAGACACTCGTCGTGATAGACACTCGTCGTGATAGACACTCGTCGTGATAGACACTCGTCGTGATAGACACTCTTCGTGATAGACACTCGTCGTGATAGACACTCGTTGTGATAGACACTCGTCGTGATAGAAACTCGTCGTGATAGACACTCGTCGTGATAGACACTCATCGTGATAGACACTCGTCGTGATAGACACTCGTCGTGATAGACACTCGTCGTGATAGACACTCGTCGTGATAGACACTCGTCGTGATAGACACTCGTCGTGATAGACACTCGTTGTGATAGATACTCGTCGTGATAGACACTCGTCGTGATAGACACTCGTCAGTGTAGACTTGTCGTTATAGACATTCGTCATAGACACTAGTCGCTATAGACACCCATCGTTAAAGACCACTCGTCCTTGGAAACAACCTGTCAGTAGAGACAACTTCATCACCGTTTGAAGATCCAGACCCAGCTCCTGCGACGTGTCAGGTACTCATTTTCTTTTGCAGGTATGCAGGTTCTCGCTAAGGAATCTCTTACGCGATCAACATCCAGATGGCATCTATAAGCCCATCATCCTACCCATCAATCTCCAAATGGCATCTATAAGCCCATTCCCCCACCACACTGCTACCATGTGAGCGCAAATTTCTGGGCACTCTAGTGTCCAATCATCTTCTACCCTCGGATTACAAAAGGCACGTCAGCCAATCTCCATCCTCAGGTCTAAGAAGATTGAACAGGGGCAACTGTTGTACCCCAAAATTTGCCCTCCCATATTCTCCAATAAACTGCCAAGCCAAGTCACAAAATTCCCCAAGGGTTGCACAGTCCAACTGTCCCCTATACAGTCAAAACTAGGGTTTGTGTTCTGATCAAGAAAAGGAAGTGTTCAAAGGCCCAATCAAGTCTCACATGCCTACAAAGATGGTCAAGTATCCTCATATCAAGTTTCAAGGCATTCAGCTCAAGATTGCACAGTCAAAACCCTAAATTGCACTACAGTCAACTGTAGGGGCAAAATGGTCATTTGACAGTCAAAAGTTCAAATTTTTGGTCAACATATCATTTTGAAGCCACAAACATCATTTGATCAATGCTTGATCATGATTCTCAAAATTTGGCTCAGAAATCATCAAAGATGCAAAAGTTGCTATATTTGGACAGCTGAAAAAGTCAACTGAAATTGACCAGGGCATAACTTTCACATGGATTATCAGAAAAATTCCATCCAAAGCTCATTTTGAAGAGAAAGACATTTCCTACAACTCATCTTCATACTTCAAGTCCAAGAAATGCTCTCACAAAAAGTTATCAATTTCAACATTATAGGTCATTTTCAAAAGTCAACAAAAAGGGACTTTAAGTCAAAGGCCATAACTTGAGATTGGTAAATCAAAATGACATGGGACCAAAGGCATTGGTTAAAGGACTCAAAGACCTTTCCAAAATGTCCAAGAACATGAGAAAATCTTAAAAATTGAGCAAGTTATGCCTTGTAGAAGTTGGGAAATTTTTGTGAAGTGGCAAAAGTCAACTATCCTTGAAAATCCAATTTTGACAAAAGGGCCCCATTTTTCTCACTTTGTTCATCCTTGTCATGCCACACACGTGTTCCATGGTTAGTTTCAAGACCAAATATTGATTTTTTTATTTTATTTAATTTTTGATGATTTAATTCATTTTAATTCTTTGAAAATTCAAATAAAACTTAAAAATCAATGAAATAGTGTCAAATGAACTTGGACAATTTCTATGTATCATGAACCAACTCAAGAAATCAGGCTAGGGTTCATTTGCACACTAGGTCTAGGTTTTGGCTAAAAAGAAGGAAAATGGTTAATGGAAGAAACCCTAAGACCAATTCTTTCCCAAGCTTGAGTTTAGGTCAAAAAAACAAACCAATTCCCTTCCATGAGATGCATTGAGTCAAACCCTAACCATAGTGCAGCAAAAGGCTCGCTCAAAAGTGGATTGGAATTTTGAAAATTTGGACATAAAATGCAAATCTGATTTCAAAGCTAGGGATCTTTTCAAGCCTTAATTTTTGTACCAATAGCTTCCTGAGACAATTCTGAACGTATCCCAAATCATAACATCAATCAAAACTCCTTGAACTGGTATCCACGAGTCCAACTGCATCTTAAAAATTTTGAAATCATATAGCACGATTCAAGCACATTCTTGCAGTTTTTTTTAGATATTCATACTCATGATGATGTTTCTGAACTAACCCTTGCGTTTAATTTCATTTTTGTGCCATGAATAAGAACTTGCCATTTTCGAATCCTAGGGTTACAGTTTCTTTAATTTAGGGGTTTTCAGTCCAGGAACAATTAGCCCATGAAAGTCACACCATTGCATTCCTGGCATCTGGACGAAGAGAATGAGATGCTCGCGCCTAATTTCTGATCACCACAGCCCTATTCGTTATTTCTCCATAGCCACCCTAACGCCATGGTTGAAAAACCGTGGCCAATGTGTTTTGCTTTTTACAGGGATGAAGATGATGATGCGTTGTCAACCATTGGTTCGCTAATTCAAAATTTGCGCGCGTGTAATCTTTATGCGTTGGTTTTATTTTATATTGTTTATTAACTATTATATGTTAAATGATATCAAGTGGCTCAGCTGGCAGGGACGCGCACTAGGGACTCTCATGACCTGGGTTCAAACCCCAGGTCTCACACATTTCTCATATTGTTTTTTCATTTGAATTCCCATGCAGCGCTCACATTGATGCTCACCATACTCCATCAGAATTCAACCTCCACGTGTCCCAGGGCCTCAGATCCATGGCCAATGTTCAAGATGCACCATACATCAAGTCAACAGGCGTGCACAGGATTAGAAAAGTCAACCAATTCAAGCAAAAATGGGCCAGGCTTTTTCAAATCTGCACCTCCAATTCTGGGGACTACACCCCCTGGTTTGCCTTGTCATTTTTTTTTATATTTCTTTCTTTAATTTTTCTTTTCATTTCTTTTATTTGCTTAATTTAATTAATTTATTTTTCTACAAAACATAAAAAACATTCAAAAAAATCAGAAAAGTCAAAAATTTTGATAATTATTTTATTTTAAATATTGTTTTCTTTTATAAATAAATTACATGTAATTAATTAGTTTAATTAGGTTTTCAAGTTTAATTCTTTTTTTAATAAAAACCCAAAAAAACATAGAATTAGGTTAATTAACAATGTTCATTTTTTTCTTTTTTTCATAATATAATTATTAATTTATTCTATTTTATAATTAAATGTATATAATTAACTTAGATTTAAATTAGGTTAAAAATTAAATCTCTTTCTTAAAAACTTAAAAAACATTAGAACTAGGGTTTAGCATTTTAATTTTAAATAATTTTTTCTTTTTTTCTTTTAAACCTAAAAGACACAAAAATACTATTTTTTCATTTAATTTTAATTTTAGATTCCTTGATTAATTTTAATAGTTTGTAAAAGGGTCCAACGCCCTAATTTTGTTTAATCTCTTTATTTCGCGCATTTGTTTGATATTGTTTAAATAATTCTGTATATGCCCCAAAGCCATGTAATTTAAAATTCTCGCACTTTTTTATTCGCTTTATTTATTTTCAGTCAAATCGGGTTCGGTTTTTTTGGCGATGTGGACCCGCGCCGGTTGTAATAATTTAGGTTTATTTTCTTGCAAATATATAACTGTTAATAAATATGCATGAAAGAATGTATGGACCCAAAAATAAAATCAAGCGTAGATCACAACAAGCATGACAAGACAAACAATAAACTGAAAATGACACACAATTCACACACCACCCTTAGGGTACGCCTCACTGTTGCCTTTCGAAAGGTGATCGTCGAGTAGAAGACGTCTTAGTAAGTCCTCATGATCCGGGAACCTGGCATGAGGGTAGCTTCTAAGGTGTCCTCCCATTGCTCCGGTGATCACCATGTCCTTCAAACTCGAATTGACCCGAACACCTCCAACGGTGGTGCTACCTACCTCTCAATGGTGGGATGGCACTACTTTAAAGGACATTTACACAGACGAATTCCTTAGGGTAGGTAGGTTCTCGTAGATACTTGCTCTAATTTCAAACAAAACAAAAAATCTTTTCACACCAACACACTTTCAAAAACTTTCAAAACAAACTTTTCAAACACTCTGACGTATGAGTTGACCTGAAACTTTTCAAAGAATATTTTTGAAACCCACATTGAAAAGCAAGCACACATTTTGAAAACACATTGGGCAAGTACCTAAGAGCCCATGGATAACCATGGATAGAAAGGGTGCTAACACCTTCCCTTTCTATAACCTACCTCCCGAACCGAGAGCAATCTCTTTAAGGAATTTTTCTGTGCTTTTGTCCTTTCCTATTGGAGAAAATAAAAGACGGTGGCGACTCTTGCTTCCGCGACATTTCGCGAACCAGCTTTAAAACAGTCAGTTCCAGATCCACCGATCACACAACCCCTTGGGGAATTTTGAAACTTTGACTTGGCAATTTCTTGAAGAATATGGGAGGGCAAATTTTGGGGTACAATAGGGGGCAAGAGCAACAAGAAGCCTTCGACAAAATCAAAGGGTATCTCACAAAGCCACCTATTTTGGTGCCTCCTTGCAGCAACAGGAGTATGAGATTGTACATAGATGCATCCGACAAAACTTTGGGAAGCATGTTAGCCCAAGAAGATGAAAATGGAGTCGAAAGACCCATTTACTATCTTAGTAGAGTTTTGAACGATGCAGAAACTAGATATAGCGAAGTTGAAAAATTATGTCTATGTCTTTATTTCTCTTGTACAAAGCTCAAACAATATATAAAGCCAGTTGATGTGTATGTTTCGTCTCATTTTGATGTTTTCAAGTACATGTTGTCGAAACCCATCCTGCACAGCCGAATTGGCAAGTGGGCGCTAGCGTTAACTGAGTACTCCTTGACCTTTATGCCTCTTAAGGCAGTGAAAGGACAAGTGGTGGCAGACTTTATAGTCGACCACTCAATTCAGGTTGAGAATATAAATTATGTGGAGATAGAGCCTTGGAAATTCTACTTCGATGGTTCCAGCCATAAAGATGGAACAGGAGTAGGGGTCTTGATTATTTCTCCAGAAAAAATTCCAACAACATTCAAGTACAAGATATCAGGTACTTGTTCGAACAATGAGGCTGAGTACGAAGCTCTAATTACTGGCCTTGAGATATTGTTGGAATTGGGGGCAACTCGAGTCGAAATAATGGGAGACTCAGAGTTAGTCATTAAGCAAGTCACAAAAGAATATAAGTGCATAAGAGAAAATCTTATTATGTACTTTGTGATAGCAAATCGTTTATTGAAAAAATTCGAAATGGTCAACATTCAACACATACCCAGATTGGAAAATCAAATAGCCAACGATTTGGCACAAATTGCATCTGGGTACAAAATTTCAAAAACGAGATTACAAAGAGAAATCGAAGTCCGAGAAAAAATAAAAGCAACTAGTCTGTCACCAACAGACTTGAAATCGACAAGACTAGGGTATGCTGATCAAAGGAACTTTGAAATATCGTTCATAGACAATTTGTCAGAGCAAGATTGGAGGAAACCCATTGTGGATTATCTACAAAATCCAGCAGCTTCGACAGAACGAAAAATAAAATATAGGGCGTTGAGTTACGTACTCATGGGTAATGAGTTATTTAAAAAGACGCCTGAAGGGGTACTGCTAAAGTGCTTAAGTGAAACTGAAGCATACATAGCCCTTTCGACTACGCACGCTGGAGCATGTGGGGCTTACCAAGTGGGCCATAAGATGAAATGGTTGTTGTTTCGACAAGGACTATACTGGCCCACCATCTTGAAAGATTGTGTCGAGTTCGCGAAGGGGTGTCAGGAATGTCAAGTCCATACAGGCATCCAGCATGTACCAGCAAGCGAACTTCACTCAATAGTGAAACCTTGGCCCTTTAGAGGATGGCCGTTGGACCTTATTGGAGAGATTCGACCAGCATCATCAAAGAGCCAGAAGTATATATTGGTAGGCATTGATTATTTCACTAAGTGGATCGAAGCTATTCCTTTAGTCAATGTAGACCAAGAAAATGTCATTGAATTTATTCAAAAGAACATTATCTTTAGATTTGGAATCCCTGAAACTATAACGACTGATCAAGGATCAGTTTTTACCGGTCGAAAGATGCAGGAATTCGCTCAAGAAACAGGCTTTAGACTCCTAACGTCAACGCCTTATTATGCACAGGAAAACGGTCAAGTCGAAGCAGCGAATAAAATAGTGATTGGCTTGATAAAAAAGCATGTAGGGAAGAAGCCAAAAAATTGGCATAAGACGTTAGACCAGATCTTGTGGGCCTGTCGAACGTCCCCAAAAGAAGCCATAGGTACAACACCATATCGACTAACTTTTGGTCATGACGCAGTGTTGCCAGCGGAAATTTGTCTTCAATCTGCAAGGGTTCAGAGACATCATGATATCCCCTCTGAGGTTTATTGGGATATGATGTTAGACGAACTAGTGGATTTAGACAAAGAGAGACTACGCGCTCTCGACCTACTAAGGATTCAGAAGAAAAGAGTGGAAGACTCTTACAATAAAAAAGTGAAACCTAAGGCATTCTCGCCTGGAGAATTAGTTTGGAAGGTGATTCTCCCCATGGATCGAAGGGATCGAAGCATGGGAAAATGGTCACCCAAATGGGAAGGACCATTCAGAATTATCCAAACTTTTTCTGGTGGAGCTTATGAAGTCGAAGAGTTAAGTGAAGATAAAAGACTCTTGAGAGTAAACGGAAAATATTTGAAAAAGTATAAACCTATGCTCCAAGAGATCAAAATAAATAGCAAGTAATGATCAAATTAACCATAAATAGCCAAAATGGAAAATTTTATAAGAATTAGCCAAAATGGTTACATTGTCAAATAAATATTACAATACATGGTTAATAAAGGGCTGAGTAAATTAGAAGGGGATAGAATCTCTAAGTCGAAGGTACTTGGCTTGCTGCAACTCCAGTCTTTTGTTACACAAGGCATTCGCCTGGGAAAGCTTGGCAATTTGGTCATCGAAGGCTTGGGCTTTCTCAGCAAACTCTAGGCCTCGTGTAACTTCAGCTTGGCTCTCTGTGTCTGAAATAGTCGAGAGAAGCTCCTCCCTGCGTTTGGTATTAGCATTTATCTTGGCCTCCAGCTCTTCGATTTGCGCCTTTATAGAGGCATTGTCTCGATCTATTGCGTCAATTTCTTCTTGCTTGGATGCCTTCTGCTTCGACAACTCTGCAATTCGAGAAGTCGTCTCAGCTACCTCAGTCCAGGCAGAAGAACTTTTGCCATGTAGCGCTTTGAGCTGGCTGTTGAAGCCTCTCTGACGTCGATAGTCTGCAGAGACTTGGTCAACAATGGAGTATAACTCCAAGATAAAGCTCGAAACCTCTGGAGTCACAGCAAACAAGTCGACTGCATTCAAAACAGCTCCCAAACAAGACGGAGCAGTAGGATCCCCCTCCAAATCCTTCATCAAGTCTTTCTTGAAGAACTGAGCCTTGACCTTCATCAAAGCCTCATCAAGAGGAGAAGTCGAAGTGGACTTCCCCGATGCAGTAGAAGCATCATGACTAAGGTCAGATGAACTTCCCCTACTCTCAATAATGGCATTCAGGTAGCCGATGGGATCAGTTTGCTTCAAGAGTGCCAAGTCTTCTTTAGACTTATGCTTTGTCGAGGTGGTAACCCTTACAGCAGCGTTGGCTTGGGGTTGAAGTTGTTGAGTAGCGTTTGCATCGACATGACTCTCTTCGACATGTAGTTCTGTAGTGCCAGCATCAGCATGATCCCCTTCGTCATGTTGTTCCTCTGACAGATCGATCACTTGAGTTTCCTTTGGTTGTTGTTCCTATGCTTCGGCATTGGCTTCATTGTTCGCCAATTCCTCCTCTTATGGCCTACTGTGTTCAGCAGAGTCTAGTGTCTCTGAAGTCTTTGGTGCTGAACTTTCGGTGGTCTCCTGAAAATAGAAGAGGAAGAATCTTTTGGTTTAGAAAGAGACACAATCGAATGAGAGCATCGACACCTGAGTTAAAAAAGGTCAGAGAAACTACCTGCAGAGGAATTTCAGCCCCAGGGCTGGAATTATCACTTTCGACGGGTTTATTGAGCAAAACATTTAGCTCCTCCTCCGTGGGTTCTTCGATAATCACGGGAGGTGGCCTGGGTCTTCTCCCTGCAACCTTTATTCTGATCATGGGTCGAGACTCAGGAGAAGTAGCATCTTTCTTCAATTTTCTCCGTTTAAGAGGAGCGGGGGGAGATTCGTCCTCGTCGTCACTCCCAGATTCGACCGTTAGTGCAGGTCTTTTCTTGGGTGAAGGTGCCTGAAAACCAATTGGAGTTCGATTTAGAACGCTACATCGAAAAGCAGGATGTTAAAACCAGAGGGAAATAATAAAAGTTTGGTTACCGGTGCTGAAGGTTTTATCGAAGGACCTCCCCCATGATGGCTTTCTGTAGTTTTCGCCGGTGCTGAAGGTTTTGTCAAGGGACCTCCTCCCTGATGGCCTTCTGCGGCTTTCTTTGCTGCAGGCTTTCGAACAACTGAAAGAAGACGCGTTCACAAGTTATAATTAACAAGTTACAAGTCGAAATGGAAAGACAAAAATAATTTGGAGAGTGAACGTACATTTCTTTATTTTGTCAAGGACTAGAACGAAGGACTTCTGAAGTTCGTCCACAAAATCTTTTTCGTCGAAGAACTCTTCAACATAGTAACTCTTCCACCAGTCTTCGAAAGATGGTGAACAAAGGAAGTTAAGTTGATAGTCGAACATTGAAAGTACTGTTCGACCAGCGTACCTGCCGATATGCTTGGTGGCAGCATCCTCAGTATAGTCATTGCAAAAATATAACATTAATTTCTCCCTAGGAAAAATAGGAGAAGGAAGTGATTGAATGATACCAAACTGTCGAGAGACCAAGTTTGGTTGGTAAGCGATCAAGCTCAGGTGATTCTTAGAGCTCTTAAAGCGCAGTGGCATTATTCTGGGTGTGAGAAATGCTTCCCACATTATTGTGTGTTCTTCGACATGAGGGTCACCTGACGACTTGGGATGGGGCCTGGTGAACCATTATGGACCAACCTTTCGACGAGCGAAAGGATCCATGGTCGAAGTGAATTCTTTTCTTCTTGCAAACATCAAGACGAAGTTTGCAAAAGTCTGTTGAAGTTCCAGCCCATCTTCAGTCGGGGTCAGTAAAGCCAATCTGGTGCCTTCGGTACGCCTTTTTGCTATCTCAGGAGCTTGCTCATTTATCTGAGTTTTCTGAGGTAAGAAAGACTCGAAAGTGGCATTTAGCCATAGCTGAAGTAGCCAAAAGGGTCATGCAAGCAACAGACTGGCTCTATTTTCGATGACCTTTAACAGAGTCGCTCCACTGCTGATCGACTCTTACAGATTCGCCAAGATTAATTCTGCCAAACAAATGTTTTGGCCATGGTGAAGCTGGGTAGCAAGGGTGACCATTTTCTTTGTCACCTGTAAAGACTTCGTACAGAACACAAAGCGTGATAGCCAAAGGGCTAGAAACGCAATGTGCTCCACATCCGTCACATTGGCCGTCGACCTGTCATGGTAATGGTTGATATAGGTGGTATAGGTGGGTTTAGTAGCTGAGAACCCAATTTGGTCTTCCAACATTTCCTCTGGGTCGAAATAATCCCCAGTTGGTCGAAGACCGGTGATGGCAGCCACGTCGAAAAGCGTGGGTGTTAGCATTCCACAAGGAAGGTGGAAAGTGAAATGAGTATAATCCCAGAAAAGCAAAGAGGCTATCAGCATCTCAAGGGAGTAGTTGAGACCCGTCTTCGACAGCATGACTAGGTTGTATATCCCCAGGTTCTTCCAGATCGAAGCCTGGCTTTTTTCCATCTTCTCTAGCCAAGCGCTGTAGTCTGGTGTGAGTCTAGGGCTAGACCTAAAAGCCCTAACACCCCTATTGAAGAAGCGAAGATCTATCTTCTCCTTAGCGGGATCTTCGTTGTCATCTGCAGCCTTTTTGGAGCACCCAACAGGTTTGAGCGCCTCAAGCACCGGGAAGAAGTTCTTGATCTTCGTGGATTCATCAATGCATGGGGATAACGGGCCAGACATGGCGAAAATCTGGTTGGAGTATCCAACCGGAATCAGTAGTTGATGTGAATAAGCTTCACGCTCAGCAGTTTCCAGGGGTTCAGGAACCCTTCGCAGGCCTGTAGGGGTAACTGTTGGAACAGTTGAGAAGATTTTTGGTTTAGCATTTCTAGAAGGAATGTTGGAACTAGGAGCATTAGAGGAACCTGAAGCCATTTTTGGGTTAAGATTGAAAGTGGAGTGAAGAACAAAGTGTTTGCAGATTTGCAGAAGTTTTTGTTCAAACAATAAGGTTTGAATGCAGAATAGCGTGAAAAAGTCCCACAATGGGTACCTAGCGCTATTTATAGTGGTTGAGAAATCACAAAATTCGAGGCCATTTAATGTTGCAGAAGATAGTGGGACACGTGGCGCTCCTTCGCTGACATAGCCGTTCTGCAGAAACGAAACGGTGCAGCGTGCGCCCTCGTTTTTGGGAAATTATCATGATGACAATCTGTGAAAAGACATTGGGCACGCTAAACGCCTCACTGAGGTGACGTCTTAGGTACATATGGAATGATGGTTTTTTTTCTTGGGATTGTCAGTTGGTTGGTAGAAGACAAAAAGCGCACAGTTTAATTTGTGGCTAAGAATAAAGGACAGGTGTCGAGTGGAATCTCAAAGAATGCCTTTTTCTTTTCAGCGTCGAAATAAGGCATTCTTGGGGGGCAATTTGTTGGCTCCTAAATTCGACACCCTTGTTTTTATTAATATAAACCATTAATCATGAGGGATGGTTTCGACCAACTGATTCTGTCGAAATGCTCATCAGAAGATGGCAAGGTACTTAGAGAATTTCTTCTAAGTAGGAATTTTGTTGCCTTCGACGTCGAAGGTGCTTCTCGACAAAGGTATTCGATGCTCAGAGTGGAACGGTTTGAGATTCAAATGTTTGGAGGGAAAACGGTTCCCAGCGGTTACCAAGTGCAACGTGCCAAGATCAGGAGCGTCGAATGCTGTGAGCATGCCAAGTGGAGTCATCTCGAAGCAGCGTAACCGCCCGACGGTTACTTGAGATGTGTTTAGTATAAATATTAGTTGTTCACGTGGTTTTTCGCGTGTGTTCACAATTATATACAAGTCACTCATTTAGATTCAAGTACCCAGTGTGAGCGAAAGAATTGTTGAGAATGTATGTGTGAAACACCATTTAAATTAATCAAAGTCATTTATTTTCCAGAACTTTATTGCCTTTCATTTGCTTTTCCCAGTCGAAGCCTTTATTTAAAGCTTTCTTTCATTCTACCAAGTTTTCTTCATGCAATTTACATAAAGTGTCTTTATTTTTCTTATCATTAACCATCATTAAACTTAATCAAAACCCCAAAAATCAACCATGTCTTAGGATCAATTTGATCGAACCTGCGAGTCACCAAATAAGTAACCTTTTGGAGGATCAGCGGTTGTTTACCAATTTCCATGGTAAACAGCTTCATCAATGTCCACTGGTTCAAAATCTATTAACATGGCACACTGAACGACTTCTCCTTTAGAGTCAACTTCATTATCCTGCAACATGTCAAAATCTGCAAACCTTCTTGGTTTTTGTCTGATTCTCTGTGGTCTTTGAGCTTGTTCTGAAGTTGTACCAAAACTACTACCTTCAGAGTTACCACCTTCAGAGTTTCCCCTTCCAGAACTATGATCACCACCAGATTCTGGATCATCATCAACATCTGAATCAGAATCAGATCCATTGTCAGAATCTTCTTCTGACTCATCTTCAGAATCTTTAGAATCAGATTCATCTTCTGAACTTTCTAAAACATCTTCAAAGGCTAGCTTTAGTGTTGGCACTATACCAGAATCTGTTTGAGACTTGTTCCAATCCCATGTTTCAGACTCTTTCACCACAACGTCTCTGTTGACTTCAACTTTATTAGTTTATGGACAATAAAGCTTATATACACATGTATTGTGATACCCCACCAGTAACATTACTTTGCTTATATCATCCAGTTTTTGTCTTCTAGTTTCTGGAACATGTTTGTAACAGAAAGAGTCAAACACCTTCAGATGACCGACACTCTGCTTATCTCCAGTCCATTTTTCTAAAGGAACAACTTCCTTCAGCTTCTTCGTTGGACACCTGTTCAAAATATATGTTGATGTGGCAATAGCTTCTCCCCATAGCACGTGAGGTAGCTTTTTTTCTTTCAACATGCTTCTGGTCATATCAAGCAAAGTTTTGTTTCTTCTTTCAGCAAGACCGTTGTGCTGAGGAGTATATGGAACAATAACCTCATGTTCTATTCCATTCTCTTCACAGAACTTCTAGAACTCTGTAGAATTATACTCACCTCCACCATCCGTTCTCAGAATCTTCAACTTTTGACCACTCTGCTTCTCAGCCTTTACTTTGAACTTCTGGAACTCAGTAAACACTTCATGCTTGAACTTAGTTAAACACTTCTCTATGATTACCTGTTCAGACAAAGTTTCTCCACACACCTTCATCTCGTCAGTGATCAGAATCACTCTGGAGATATATTCAGAAACTTTCTCATTGTTCTTCATGTTCAAGTTCTCATATTGCTTTCGCAGGGATTGAAGCTTCACCTTCTTTACCGATGCGTCACCACTGTAATATCTCACTAGTAAATCTCACGCCCCTTTTGACGTTGTTGAATTAGTAATCTTCTCGAACACACTTTCATCCACACACTGATGGATATAGAGCAGAGCTTTCTGGTCCCTCTTCCTCATAACCCTCTTAACAGTTTTTTGTTCTTCAGTTGCATATGCTGCAGCTGGTACATAACCATTTGTAACCAGATCTAGAATATCTTGCACACCAAACAACACACGCATTTGTATCATCCATTTGTTCCGGTTTTTGTCATTAAAAACTGGAAGTTTGGTGTTCAAACTATTGTTTCCACTCATTTTAAACCTTGCACATATTTTTTTCCAGATCTTCAAACACACTATTTTCCAACCCACAAAATCAGATTCTGTTCAGATTTTGTTCAGATTTTGTTCAAGATTTCAACAGAAAATCAATGAACCAAAATCAAACACACAGCTCACAATCACTCGTGTTTCCCAGAAAAAACAGAACCAAATGCTCTAGATACTAATTTGTTGGTGCAAGGTAATGCAGTGAGAGAAGAAGAATGAACAAAAATGATAACAAGACTACTGTTGTATATCAAATAGAGGAGATAAAATTGGGTACAATATTGATAGTCTAGTATAACATATTTATACTAAATATTGAAAATGGCAAAAGACCCTATTAAAGATAAACATTGGGAATTGTAGATATTGACTAAACTATATTTTCAATAATTTTAGTAATAGAAATATAGGTGACATATGGTTTAATTAAGTCCCTCAACCAAAAAATATTTCATTAGATTAGATCAAGGGTTTAAGACTATTATAATTAAATATTTGTGTGTTTGTACGAGTTAAAAATATATTATACGATTCAATTATATTTTAATATATATTAAAAATAATATTTATGTATATTTTTTTATTTGAAATTAATTGATTGTGTCTCGTGCTAATTTTAATAGTATTTTCAACATTAGAAAGAACTACTTATGCTAAGTGCATTGATAAGAAAACATTTTAAATGATAAGAAATAAATTTATATCTTAAATGATAAAATAGAAATGTGAATAATACAAAAACCAGTTTAGTAGTGTAATCTGATATGAAATGTAATGTGAGTAGGTGAAATAGTTCAAATGAAACATCTAACAGAATACATATATAAGTTTCATCATTCAAAACTAATATTTAGACATTTTGAAAAAGTGGTAGAGATGTCATAACCTACAAAAATGGTAAAGGAAGAAGTCAGTAGTGATATTTGATATAAGATGTAAATAAAAGGAATTAGACACAGGAAAAATAGCACATTAAGGAAGTCTTCAATAAAGTTGTTTGAGTAATAACATGGAAGTGGTAAATAGCTGTATAGAGTATAGTTGTTAGATTTGAGAATGCTAAATCTCCGCAATCTAGCTCCTTAGCCAATAATCAATAGAAAAGGCATAAACAAATTAGAAATTAAAATGAGATATGTGTGAAACATGTGATACTGATAGGAATGTAGATTCATAATTAATAGGACTTATTTGAAATGTGAATTGTGACTGAGACTAAATTGTGACAGTGTACATACAGATTAAATCATCAAATATATCATTGGCAGTATGTTTATGAGATTGGAAATATTATTGCATCTATTTTCGTTAACATACAGTGAACAAAAGTATTTAGTATAAGTTTAGACATGAAGTATATGTGATTTACAGGGCTTTAAAATGGTATCCCAACATAGAATTATAAAATATTTCAAAAGAAGTGTAAAATAATAGTTAAACATAATGTAAGTATGGATAACCGAAACATAAGTTTTAAACCTGATTTGATGTGTTTTGGTAAAATCGCCAAGCATAATGTTTAAACTTTGGAAATTCCACCTACATGACCAATTAATTTGATGGATTAATATTGAACAACATTTAGGAGTAGTTGTACCAATAAGATTTAACTACAAATATCAGGGAAAGTGGTTCGTAATTGCTTTAGTTCATATTAAAGTAGAAATATTTAGTTTCAAAAGATACAACTTGGACAACATGGTATTATTAATCAGGTACAACATGTTTATAGACAACAGATTTCTATTCAACAGTTTATTGTTGACAGTGTTAGAATAATATAGTAAGTGTGAGTAAGTGGAGAATGTGGAGACTTAAGTATATATAAGTGGAAGAACTCACTCACCTATCACCTTAAGGTTTTAGGTGGATAAGTGGTGTGTCTTTTACAAAGATGTTTTTAGTCTTACACTATGTATCAATGCTCCTAGTAATCTCCCCAACAGTGGTATCAGAGCATTTGGTTCGAGAAAGAGATAGAAAGAGACTTGTATCAAAATACACCTAGAAAGTGGTGTTCCGTTGCAAGATGTCAATCGTGATACAAATGGGGGAGCATTGTGTACTCACATTTGAGGGAGGGTGTTGGAATAATATAGAAAGTGTGAGTAAGTGGTGAATAAGTGGTGTGTCTTTCACAAATATGATTTTTCCTATCTTATGTATTAATGTTTCTAATATCTCTCATTAACTGATACTAAATATAGTATGAACTTTATTCAAAAGGTACGGTATCATAAATATCATAATGATGTAGACATGAACTTTAGAGAAGCATGCTATTCAAAAACAAAATTAAGGTGATATGTCTGCAAATCAAAGTCGTATCTCCTACACAGCTTCAAATGTACTTGGTGATGTGATGTTCATCATTTTTTATGGCTGTAGGCTGACTCTATAAGGTCTACTTTGAAGCTAGGATGTGATATGCTTTGGCTAAATAAACTGTCCATTCAAACATACATGTGAATAACTATAATAAAAAGAAAAGCAAAAGCAAAAACAAAATCAAATTATATTTCTATTACACGTGATATAGATATGTCATAACACTGACAGGTTTAAGTGTTAGATTCCTATCTCGAAAAAAATGTGATTTTGAACATTTATATTACTCCAGACAATGCTCAACTTTACACAGTGGATTAAAGAGGTTATTAGCAAAAATGCAGGAAACTGTGAATGAATGCATGATAGTTAAAAGAATTGTTCGTTTTTGTTTTGTTCCATCAAAAGAAATCATTTCTATTTTTTTTTTTTATACTTAAAGAAATCAAATAATATATAAATGAGTTAATTCTTGTCAGAGTAAAGTAGTACACAATAACATAGAATGATTACTTATCTCAAATTATTGATTATCTTAACTTCAAAAGAAAAATCTCAACGGTACTAACAAATTGAATGTTTATAATAAGTATTTGAGATATTACCTATAAATGCTTTTCAACCATGATTTGAGATATTCAAACTTAAAGATAAATTTATCATTCAATAATAAATTCTATCTAGACACCATTTCATAAATTTGTTGAAAACTTAATAAAATTTATGATGAATTTCTACCACAATGACAATTTAATTATGAGACAAACAAAAAAAGAAGACAAGATAAATAATTTATGCAGAGTTTCTCTCTGCTCACAAACTGTGAAAATTTTCTTATTCACTTTGTAACTGCAAAATACTGTGAATGACTTGCTTGACTTGCTTACAAGAATAGAGGTCACTCCCTCTATTTATAACTGAGCTTACACCCTAAGCCCAAAGTTAAAAATATCTATTTTCTTACTAAATCAAATATAATCTATTATAAACTTAAATCAAATATATTTAAATCTAGACAAATTTAATCTTTAGGACACTATGAATTATAATTTAAAACACCACCTAATTCATTGTGTCTAAACTATTTATATTCATCAGGACTTTTAGCCTTCTGAATACTTCGACTTGCAATCCCTTCGTCATGATGTCTGTAATTTGATTCTCAATTCTGCAGTATTCCAAATTCATCTCCCCATCTGCTATCTGCTTGCGAAGATAATGGAACCTCATTTCGATGTGTTTACTTCGACCATGTGCTATTGGATTCTTCGCCAGATTGATAGCTGACATGTTGTCGATCTTCATGGTAATTGCTCCATGATCTTTCTCTGTTATCTCTTCGACCAAGTTCACCATCCAAGTTGCTTGACATGCACAAAGAGAAGCAGCTATGTATTCTGCTTCGCATGATGATAATACCACTACTGGTTCCTTTCTTGAATTCTAAGTAACTGGTGCACCACCTAGCATAAACATATATCCTGTTGTTGACTTTTGATCTTCAGCATCACTACACCAACTCGAATCAGTGTATCCCACTAACTTGCATTCTTCTATCTCAAACCTCTTGAGAATTTCTCTTGCATATCTTATTTGATGCATCATCAAACCTCTACTGCTCTTGTTGAATTTGATACCAAGAAAATATGAAATCTCACCCAAATCAGACATTTCGAATTCCTTACTGAGATCACCTTTGAAGTCTTCGATCTCACTTTTGCAGCTATTTGTTATCAACAAATCATCTACATAGAGACATAGTATAAGCAATTCACTCTTGCTTCTTCTTACATATACTCCATGTTCAGTTGTGCACTTCACAAATTTCTTCTCCCTTAGAAAACTGTCAATTTTCTTATTCCAAGCTCTTGGAGCTTGTTTCAATCCATACAGGGCTTTATGCAACTTGTACACCTTTCTTTCTTCGTCATGTTTCACAAACCCAATTAGTTGTTTAACATAAACTTCTTCTTCTAAGGGCCCATTCAGGAATGCACACTTCACGTCCATCTGACATATGTGCCAACTGTTTATTTCTGCTAGACTAACAGCCAACCTGATTGTTTCGATCCTAGCAACAGGTGCAAAAACTTCATCAAAGTCAATTCCTTCTTTGTAGAAATTCTTCGCCACAAGTCTTGCTTTGTGTCGAGTTACTTCCCCTTTCGAATTCGTTTTTACTTTGTATACCCACTTGACATCAATTTCCTTCTTGCCTTGAGGAAATTCGAAAAGTGACCAAGTGTTGTTGTCTTCGATAGACTTCACTTCTTCGTTTATTGCTTTCACCCACTTTGAATCCTTTAATGCTTCAGCTACATTAACAGGTTCGACATCTGCATATAAAGCATAACGTATCAGCTCACCTTCATCATCTATCATATCATCTGATGTAATCACACAATCTTGCAGGCATGCGTCTTGTTCTTTGAGATCTGCTTGTACTTGGTATATCTGTTGGTTCCTCTTCTGTTTCGACTTGAGTTTCTGGTTCTTCGAATAGGATTCCCACTGAATCTTTCTTGACATTTTTAGTCCAATCCCATTCTTTAAACTCATCTATGATCACGTCTCTGTTGATCACAATCTGCTTTTTCACTAGATCGAACAACTTGTAGCCTCCTGTCGAATGATATCCAACTAGAATCATTTGACTTGACTTGTCATCAAGTTTTCTTACAATGAAATAAATAAAATACAAAAACTCCTAAGACATAAAGGTTGAACGCATCCTCTTTGGTGCGATGTAGGCGTTCAGACTCCGCTCTTCATGAAGTTGCTTGGTGAGTTCTAGAAGCTTCTTCTCACTGGCGTAGAATCGGGCCTCGAAAGTGTCTCGTTCTTCCTTTAGCTGAACCCAATCTCTTTGCAAGTCTTCGAGAGAGATAGGCATGTTGGGATGAAGGACAGTGTACGAGACATCTCCTTTAACAACAGGCTCTATGATAACAAGGAGGATAGAAGGTTAAGGCATTACGAGACTCTGAGCACGAGCTCACACCCACCTAAGGTAAGGTTCAAGGGGAATCTAATTTTTGTGTCCCAATGTCCTACTATCCACCTTATTTACCATCCTCCAAGCTTGTATAAACCTCTGACGGTAGCCTTGATCGTCGTTTTCATAGTCGAACACCAAACCTTGGATGAGCATCTCATGAGGACCATCTCTTCGGTCATACCCAAACTATCATAAAGTTAAGCAAGGGTTGTAAGTGATACCTCCCCTAATATCAATCAGAGGGACGTTAGGAAATTCCACACAATGGTCAATGATAGAAGTATCTTCCAAGGATCTCGAACACCAATGAATATCAAAGTGGGTGAGGGACATCATCCTTTGAGACCATGTAAATATTTGCTCGTTCTTCAATGTTGATCGAGGTAGGTGTGAAGTGAACCACTTGGCGAGTAGGGGAATACAACACAAGAGAGTACCTCTTTTCTTCATGGTGTGGGTATGGAAGTAATGTAAGATGTCTCCCAGCAAGGTAGGTATAGGATTGAGAGAGAGAAAGACTTTGATGGCATTTACATCTATGAATTGGTCCGAGTTGGGGAATAGAACCAAACCATAGATGAGAAGGGCCAAGATGTCTTCAAAGGCTTGAAAATACATATCTTCCCAAAATGAACGAGTCTTTTTCAATAGAAACTTGGCTAGGAACCCTTTGACTCTGCTTCTTGTCTCCCAATTTTCTATAATGTCGACTCTCTTCAGATGCAAAGCTTCGGCGATGACCTCAGGTTTCAGAATCCCTTCTAGACCGATGAACGATATCTGATCAAGCACAGGCACTCCTAATAGTAGAGAGAACTCTTCTAATGTAGGTACCAACTGATAGTCAGGAAAGGTGGAGCAATGATGTATGGGATCAAAGAATTAGAAGAGCACACACATAATCTCCTCTTGGAAATTGGAGGTAGCCAAACTGAGGAGTCGACCATATTTCCTGGTAAAAGGAGAATCTCCGAGAACCCTTGATGCTAACTCTTGGAGCTGAGGGTGCGCTTTCACGAAGCTGATTCGGATGGTGTTCCTTCGGACGGGATCCATGGCCTACAAAAAAAAGCAAAGGTAAATTCCTAAATCCTTGAAATGGTTAGCGAGAATTCTTATGATGTTATGATGTTTATGATGTTATGTACAACTAAGCAAGTTGTTATGTACACACAAAGCAGACAAGCCCTTAAGTTTAGGCTTGCATGGGGTTTATAGTTAAGTACCCTCTTGAAGTTTAGTTGGCTCAACCTGTCCTAGTAATAGTAACCGGGTTCTAAAGGACATCAATATCACCGGCCTTTCTTTTAGGCATTGTCTCAGCATAATCAATCCTTTCTTGCGGCCGAGATATCCCAAAAGTCCAATCTCAATGAGTGTAGTATCGAGTATCAACCAGTTTTCAGCTTTCCACTGAAACTGGTTATCTCACTACGCCCTAATGGCCAAGTTGTTCAATTAAGGTTCTAAGGTCAGTTAGTGCTTTATGACGCCGCTCAGCGGCCCAGTGTTCTCCTCGATTCAACACAAGGGAGACCAGTACCAACAAATGCGTCACACTGACGTAGCAATTATTTCAACCATATCGGTCTATGTTGTACAATTTTCATAATCTATTGCTACTTACCTAAAATGTGCCCCAGATCCGGGTAGAGGATCAAAATAAGCCCAAACAAGGAACCATAATGTAAAGCAAGCAAGTCAAATAAAGAAAAGCAAGTAAAGGTGATCTAGCCCTAAGGTAACCCCACTTTTAAGTGAGTCTCCAGTAGAGTCGCCAGTTCTGTAACACGGTGGGAGAACTGACTTGGGTGTTTTTAGGTTTTATCGCAATTGTTGCAGTTAGCAAGAGTCACCACCGACTTTTTTTTATCCAATAAGGAAAGGTTGAAAAGAACAGGAACGACCTTTCGAGATTATTTCTTGAGTTCGGGGGGTAGGTTATGAAAAGGGAAGGTGTTAGCACCCTTTTCATCCGTAGTTGTCTACGGACTCTTAGTTGCTTGCTAGATCACTTGCTTTTTGTTTGAAAGTGTGTTTGTATGTGGGTTTTGAAAGTATTTTGAAAAGGTGTGCCTTTGTAATGATTCTCGTCTCTATAAGAATACGTACAAAGTGTTTGGTCTTTTAAAAAATGTTTCAAAGTGGAGTCGTGGGTGTATAAAATGTTTTTGTTGTGGGCAAGCGGGCAACTAGGAGCAACCTACCTACTCAAAAGGTCTTAAATGTTCTTTTCCTTCTCCTTTAGATATTGTTATCTCACCATTGTTTTGGTAAGAAACCCCATCGTTGGATGTGAAGGGACAGGCACAGGACATTTTGTATAGTCATCGAAGGAAAACTATGAGACATTTTAGCAATTTTCGTTTTAGGGAGTAGATCATTTACCGAAGGCAACATCGAGGGACATTGGGGGAATACGATATTTTATTGAGGTTCTTTGCTAAAATTCCCATATTCGATGGACATGACTATTTTTCGAAAGGCAACAAAGCGGGATTACCCTAAGGGTGCAAGTGTAAACGTGTGTTTGATTTACATGCATTTAGTCTTGATTAGGGTTATCTACTTGTTGGTTTTATGTCTTGCCATACAAATCCTAATTACTAGCATTTATATTTGAAAGCGGTAAATTGCAAAAATGTAAAGTCCTACGCTATTACATCATTTAGGGATCGGGGTACAAATTTACAAATGGGGGGTTGCAAGAATCTTAAATCCTAATTATCTATTACAACCATATTGAATTATACAAATACAATAAAAAGAAATGATTTGTTTTGAAAATGGTTTTTTGTCTTAATAAATTAAAAGGAAAATAATCATTTAATAAAAGAAAATAGTTTTGATGTCTTTTTATAAAAATAGTTCTAATGCTAAAAATGATTAAAAAAATAAGAGAGAAAAAGAAAAATAATGAGAAATAGGATCAGCATGTTACTGCAAACAAAAATAAAAGGGGACCAGAAGTTCTGATGCTAGGCGCGCTGTGGTTCAGAATGAAACGTCAAATGTAATCAGAAGTTCTGGGTTGATGCACATTTGGGTCCTGAAAGAAACGTTAGCAGAAAAAACAGAAGTTTTGGGTTGCTATGTGCTAAAGTTCTGAGTGTTAAGACGGTGAGAAAAATCCTAGAAGTCCTGTGTGTTTTAAAATAGTAAGAAAGCCTAGAAGTTTTGTGTGTTAAAAACAGTGAGGAGAACTCAGAAGTTCTGTGTGTTAAAACAATAAGACAACCTAGAAATTCCGGTACTGCATCATAACAATGTGAAAACCTAGAAGTTCTGATGTGTTAAAACAGTGAGGAGAATTCAACAGTTTCGTGTTGTGTTAAACGGTGAGTGAAAATCAAAAGTTTTGTGTTGTGTTAAACAGTTAGTGAAAAATCAGAAGTTTTGTGTGTTAAAACAGTAAGAAATATTAGAAGTTTTGTGTGTTAAAA
Source organism: Vicia faba (assembly GCA_948472305.1). Lineage (NCBI taxonomy): Eukaryota > Viridiplantae > Streptophyta > Magnoliopsida > Fabales > Fabaceae > Vicia > Vicia faba. The sequence goes on along the minus strand of OX451738.1, from coordinate 248,967,372 downwards.
TAGTGAGGAGAACTCAGAAGTTCTGTGTTACACTTCAACTCCTTCCTTACATTAATCAGCACATCAGTAACTTATTCAGTTCTTAACAACAGCAAATCAGAAAGATAAAAGCACAACAGTTTATAGAAGTTCTAATCCTAATTTTGAGCCTAGCTTTATTCGAGAAGTTCTGATCCACGATTTTTCTTACTTATGCAATGATATGGACAACATCAATACTATGATATTTACGTATTTAATGATGTTTTGAATGAAAAGATTCAAAGTCAGAAAGCCTTACCTTGAATCTGGAACGTGTGTTTGGGACTTGAGCTGCTGCCTTCAGATGTTCTGGAGTCAGCAAGAACAACGGAACAAAAAATGTTATTTTCTTTGATTCAAAGGGAAGAACAAAGGTTTTGGTTTTGTTTAGGAATTCAGGGTTCACGAATGTTTTACTGTTTTCTTTTCTCTCTTTGATAATTCTCTCTTTCCAAAGTCCATCCTCTTGAACGTGTGATGGAGCAACTTATTTATAGATGAGTTTGTTGTGGTTTTAGGGGGAAGAACAAATGGGATTTAAACCTTTTTGGCATATTGTTCCATTGCTTTTTAATTACAGCTTTTGTATGCTAATTTGGTGCAATACGGGGTTTGAGAAAGCGCAGACGTGGACTAGATCAACAACTGATTGTAGGACTGTGTTATAGTAGGGCAGGAGGCTGCTCAAACAAGGTTTTGGGATTTAGTGATATTTTGATTGCAGAAGACCAGAAACGTAGCCTCCATATGCTGAAGAGTCATGTTTTGACCGAAGAACATTGCTTCCATATGTTCTGATTGAAGAGTCATATTTTGAACCTTCTTTGCAAATTCAGATTGCATTCGCGTGGAGGCTGGCCCAGAAGTTCTGAAGTATCATATTCTCTTAACACTTAGAAAATTTTCTAAATGTTTAGAAATTTGATCTTTTCAAAATAATTTATGACTTTTGATTTTGATGGATTAATTTCATGTCTTGATGAAATATAATTGTTGAAACTTGATTTTTGATCCCAAAAGTCAAAGTTTGACTTTTCAGTGTGCTTTTGACCATTTTGCCCTTGTGAATGACTTTCTTGAAAAATTGTAATCCAAGGCTTGAAACTTGATGGAAGTAAACTTGAGGTCCTGGATGATCCTTTGAGAAATGAGAGGGAAAATTTTGGGGTACAATAGTGGTGCTTGTGTACAAGGGTGATTAAGTCACGCCTGAAGGTTGTTGAAGATTTTTTGTTTGTTCCGCTGCATCTGATAGAAAACTCTGGTTGGTTCCTGGTGTATCTGGTGTTGAGGCTGTAAGGAGGTTTGCCCTTGCAATACAATAAGTTAGAGCTTTGTGATTTGTTCCTATCTGAGGGTGTATCCTGTATTGTATTGATACTTGGAGGTTATTTTAACCAGCCTGCTAAAGTTGCCAAAGATATTTGAAGATTATCTCAAGTCCACTCATAAAGGCACTTTTAAGTGAGTTTGTTGAAAAGAGATTTGAAGAAGGTTAGAAGCAATTTATTTTTGCTTTTAACTCTAAAAGGCCAATCTTCAGCCTTTGTCAAAGGATCTCTTGGTGTGTTCCTTGGAATCATGTTCTATCAGATGTTATAACATCACGTCAGCAAGTTGACCAGATCTTATTTTGAGCATAGATCTTTGTTCGTGAGATCGAGTAGATGAATTTTCATTATTTATTTGTTTAATGTCATGAAAAATTAAGCAAGTTATGGACAAATCAAGTCAAAAGAGGGTTGTTGTGTTTTTTTTGATTTTTTTCATAATTTTATGTTGTTTATTTACTTATTTTGAGCATAGATTCTTCTTCGTGAGACAGAGTAGATTAATTTTAATTATTCATTTGCTTAATTTTATGAAAATTTGAGAAAGTTGTGACATTTTTACTATTTTGTTGGAAGCTTTTTCTTCTATTTTTGTTGCTACGGGAATAATAATTAAATATGGGATTAGGAAGAAGTCTTCCCATACCCCCTTGATTGCTAAGTAGACCCTTGTCGGATCCCCTCCTTTGGGTCTAGAGCATTTTCCTCATTGCACCCCCTATTTTGTAGCTCATTGTCTTTTATTTATTCTTATATTTTTCTTTTTAAAAATACGGCCTTGAGTCCATTTTTTTTACTCTTTCACACTCTTGTACCGATAGTGCATCCACTTCCCTTTTATTAATTCTTTTATTTTTAATTATTTTATTTATTTATTTTATTTTATTTTCTTTAGTTTTTTTCTCTCATTCTCCTTATGTAACAAAATTTACCTCTATTCTCATAGCATTGTAATAATTGTATCGATTTCTTTTGCATTTGTTTATTGACTTTATGTGATTTTTAATTAAGATTTGGATAGTTTAAAGACATACTCGATCCAATGTCGAGTCTTTTTCCAAATAAACTCCAAATCAATTGCAACGTCAAGTCTTCTTATGATCACTCAAAACATTTTCATAATCAATTCTCAAACGCTCAATCTAACGTCGAGTTGTCTTTGCAAAAACCATTTTCACAACAAACTTGGAGTGAAAAAGGTTGGTTGAGAACATTTTGTTCCTCCAATTTTGAGTACTTGGATCATTTGTTGTTTCAGACTTGTGGTCCAATGATTGTCCTCCATGCAAAAAATGTCTTAAATAAGTGAATCTTGATTCCACCTCACAAATTTCATAAATAAAACTTTTGAGATGAAAAATAATTGGTTGAAATGTACTAGTTTCCCCAATTTCGAGTACTTGAATCGTTTGTTATTTCAGACATGTGATCTGATGCTTGTCTCCGACATAAAAAATACACTCAACTCATTCAAACGTTTTTGCTTTTGGCTTTTCTATTCAAAACCTTTCAAAATGAGAGACACTTCAACCATTCATGTGACGATGCAAACAACATTCCTTCCACATGTGAATATTGAACTTTTTCCACTCAAATGCAATGATGGTGAGAATCCGTATGAATCTAGATTCACTCATCCATTCTTGAAGTGATGCAAATGTTCCATTATCCATATTTCGGGCAGCAATTTTTTCCGGTTGAATGTGATCGAGTACCTCTCACTAAAAAGAACCAACCCACAAACATTTGTTACCCGGACTACGAAGCTCTGACTTCTTTATTGCACCATGAGGATATGTAGGCACAAGATTTCGAAATCTTGGCGAGCACAATAATATAAAAATCCAAAAAATATTTTTTTTCTTTCTCTTTTCTCGCATAATAATTAGAAGATCGGAAACATTCACGCTAACACTCATTTGCAAAACTAACTAAACAGGTACCGTTGAGTACAACGGATGTGGGGTGCTAATACACTCCACTTGCATAACTGACTCCCGTACCCGCTCTTGGTTGCGATGACCATTATTTTTCCTTCTTGGGTTTTATTCGATATTTTCCAGTTCCTTTGAAACAAATAAAGATCGGTGGCGACTTTGTTGTATTTCGAGTGTTCCTTATGCTCAGATATTTTTACGTCGCGACAGCGAGTACTAGCATCCTCTCTCCCCCCGCACGCGCCCTCGTAACTAAAAATCAAGTTTTCCCCACACCCCGCATCCGCCCTCCAATTAAATCGGATTTCTCCGTTAAATTTGGGGCGGCGGGTCTGGGATGGACCAGATTTATTTACCATGCCTAAATCTATATGAGAATATGTCACTCCACTTTTATATGTGATCAGATGCCCATATCTTTACCTAAATCAGTTATTTGTTATAGTAAGATCCAAAGCTGACGAAAACTCCAAAATGAATATATCTTTCGCATTCACCCCCCCCCCCCCCCCCCCCCCCCCCCCCCCATAAACCATTCCCCTCATACATGCTCTTAAAACCCTCTTGCTACGCTCCCTATATGTCCATTGAGATCCCCTCTTAGAAAAAGTTTTTCTCCTTGGAGTAAATTTTGAAGTAAGCTTTCTAAATCCTCCCAAATTATTACATTAAGGTGTTTTGCTAACCCAACCTAAGATGCATAAGCACTAATAATTTTAAATGTCTTGTTCACTATAAATTTCGAGACTGTGATTCAATCTCCTACTCTTTTCATGTCAATAATATCTTTTTTCCACTCCTTGTCTACAATAATCCCCATCCTATTTTTCAATCTAACTTTCTTGTGTACCAACGCTTAAATCTCGAATTATCTAATTCTTTTGTTTTTTTACTTATCCACTTAATTTCTTGTAGACATATAAAATTGATCTTCCTCTTACTAGTGTCCACTATTTCTATAAATTTTCCAGTAAGACAAAATCATGATGGATTATCTCACCAAATGAGACAATATTTCATAAACGTAGTGGAGTAGGACTTGAGGTACTGACCATGTTCGAGACTAAAACCCTTTAATCCCTTAACCTCAATTTGAGACGATAGTATGTGTTGTTTGGTCCCTTAGCCTCAATAGGGGACAACCCTTACTTATGAACTTATTTATGCTTCAGTGTCTATTGTTATAAGACGATGACGAATAAATTATGTGCAGTGTTGCGCTGAAGATAAATCAATATCTTCTACTTCATCATTACTTCAGTCATCTCTTGTATTATAATGAGTATTAAAATCATTACTTCAATCACCTCTTATATTACAATGAGTCTATTAAAATGAATTTAATACGTCATAAATTCATAGACTAGATTGATAAAAGAGACTAATACTCAAATAATAAGTTGGTATTTATGTTCACACTAAATATGACATTTGTTCGTTTTAGTTAATCATTTTGATTATTGATTCCACTAAATCCTCTTTGAATCTGTCTTTAAAACTTACTCTCAAACGAGTGTACAATTAAACAATGTTTCAGTTTTGGAGAATTTTTGTGAATTAAGCCATCAAGAAGAATTATAGATATGAGATAACTTTCTCTATTGGCACCTTTCAGATATGAGGCATATCAATATTGAACACATTATTTGCAGCCTAACAAGCTCAAGCAACTTTTCACCAAGAAAATCAAGATCGATCGCTTTTATTTTGGACATAACCATTCTATTGCACCAAAAGTTAATTCAAGGTTTAAGTAAAACATTCACATAATTGTGGTCAACTTGTAGCTACATCATCATAAATAAAATTGCTATAGTAGTAATAGTAAACATCCCGTCCAAATTAACAAGTGTCCATTACAAAAAAGTAAATTATGAAGCAACAAAAGAAAACTGCAAAAACTAGTACATTAACCAATAGAGATATCAAATGTTTAAAATAAATAAAAAGACTCAATTGCCAAGAATGCTTAATCAATTATAGAAGTCTTCAATGTCTCAACTTCTCATTCATTTCAACAGGAAAGATTTTGCCTCGATGGTTGAAGATCATGAAGTCTAAGTTGGCAGGTAAAGAAACAATCCTGCATCCATAGTAAAAAAACCGCGGTGATGGGGACTTGGGGTCCAATTAATACCATAACAAGTCAGATAGATAGTAATGTAAGACTAAGTACTACATCACGAGGTTCCACATTTCAGTATGTACAGAGTACAACCGCCGACCAGGGAGAACAATTGCAAAGTTTTGGATTTTGGAGTCCCGTCTCATAAACATCATTAAACAATTTCAATGTGAAAACAAAAACTCCATAATAACAAAATACGCATATAACAAAATCCAAAACAGGTGTGTGAATATGAAGAGCTTGGAATATTATTAGGCAGCAAACTTTTATACAAACATATTCATACACTAGACATCATGGGACATATTAATGAAGAACTTCTCCATATTGGGGGATTTTGATCCAACGAAGACAAAATAAATCTCCATGCAAGGTGGAGGGCTACTTCTCCAACCTATTCCCTTTCATCTTCTATTTATCCTCAAAGGTCAAAGTCCTCCCTTATTTTCCCCCTCCAAACTCCCATACAAAGCCTAAGACAAGTTACTGGACCTTGCCAATGCATTTGAATTATAATCTACTCCACTACTATTGGAAGTTGTTTACTGAAGAAGAAGGGAAAGGAAAGGAAGGAAAGGGATAGGGGAGCTACTTCTCTCATTTGGGTGTTCAACTTAGAAAAGGATGGAAAACATAAAACCCAAGAACGAGTACATTTTATTATTGAAGAAAAATAGCTACAATCCCTTCTCCGTTGCTTGCTTATATGGAGAAGATATCAGTCTCAAGCAGGGGACAGTACAAGAACATGCTAGCACTTTAAGGGAATTGTTTTCTCAGATCCCAAACCTTATTCACAATTTTCTCACCTTTTCCCTCTCCCTACTTCACCTATTATGATCCCATTCCCACTACCGAAATCTAGACCTATCACATAGCTAGGTTGTTACACTTATGTGGAAAATAGACTTAGATGGTCTGAACATGTAGAGAGAAGACCGGTAAATTTTGTGACAAGGAGAGTAGATCAAATGGAGAGAAATCAGACAACTAGAGGAAGAGGAAGACCTAGAAAGACTATAAGAGAGACAATTGAGAAAGATCTTGAGATTAATGAATTGGATAGAAATATGTTTCTAGATAGAACATTATGGCGAAAGTTGACCCATGTAGCCAACCCCACTAAGTGGAATAAGACTTGGTTGATGTTACAGTATAGCTAGGTTGTTACACTCAACGTTGTCAAAATCCCACAATGAACTTTGCACTCTGAACTCACTTCTTTCCCAGAACTCAACCAAACAATAAATCTAACATCTCAACAAAAAAAAACTATCTTATGTGTCATTAATTTTGTAAAATCAAATCTCCTAAAGGTAACTTTTCACACACCTATTTATGAACTATGTCAGTTATAGGTTTATAGGAAAAAGAGCAATTCAGCATGTTGCAGAGAAGAAGCTATTAGAGAATTAGTTCGCTCAGTTTATACCAACCTCATTTTCCAACCATCTTAACTTCCAAATATCATCTATTTCAATTCCCCAACTATTTCAGCTTTCTGTCATAAAATCCCAAGACAGATTCGATAAGCATCATAACTTGACCACAATATTCCTACCAAGCATAAAACAGCAAGAGCAACTTATGTCGAGTATAGAGTAAATCAACATTTCAGTCATCGGGATGGTAAGGGTCAAACAATTGAGTCACTCAAGTAGCAAATCAGTCCGTTAAGTTAAAGAACGCCAATCAATTTAGCCCTTCTACCAAACTATCTCTTTAGCACAACATCCATAAAAAACTAATGAAAGGTCTTCATGTTGACTTTCACAGTCTCTTGTTGCATCAAAACAAACACTTAACCCTTAAAATTATGGTGTTAATTTTGAAAAAAGAACTAAATTAACTGATATTGTTCAATTTAAAGGGCTAAAGTGTTGTTTTGTAAATTTGAATGACTAAATTGAACAACCTTTAGAAATTTCAAGGAATAAAATGTTGATTTACTCGTCAGTATAACATCTCACATAAATCACGAGGTTACATTCCCCTAAGCTGCTTATCAACAAAAAAAAACTCTCATAGTCTACATGGTCATCTTTGAGGGCGTGCAAGACGGACTATCGCACAAGGCCTAAAATTTATCACGATTAAACCGTATCTAAATAGGGCCTCATAAAATCTTTGTCACTCTTAAAACATGGTCAAATAGGACCTGTAATTACTTTGTCATGGTTGAAACATAGCTAACCTACACAGGACCTCAAAAAACTTAAAACGGCTCAGATAGTCTACTCTAGGAAGTGTATCAGCTTTTGCTGCACACATACATCCCAACAGCAATAATATCAAGCTGCTAGTTCTCTAAAATCACTAGAACCTCTTGCAAACAATAAGCCGTCAGATAACAAAATCAAATCAACCACTAGCATTAATTCACATTCACTAAAACTCAACTAGTATCAAAAAGAGAAAGAAGCAAGATTTACCTATTCTCTTCAGAATCTGGGTGGATACACAAAAGCTTCCCAGGCACAGTCAAAGCAGCCCAAGTACAAAGTAATAACCCTAAAGACAGTTCAAACACCACCTACATTTTCAAACTCTCAACACTCAGAAAATTCCAATAAACAACAAACACAAATCAATCTTATATTAGCAAATAATTTTCAACACTCACGCTCAAAGGAGAGCCAGAAAACTCTTCTTCTGTAATTTTCAACAAAGCCCTATCTGCAACCAAATCAAACCCAATTTTCAAAAAAAAAAAAAGTGAGCGTCAAATTCAAATACATCAAATAGAAGAAACATTGATTTTGGTGAGTGGCGCATACATTGGATGGTTGAATAAGCTGCGTGAAATAGAATCAGAACACCGACGAATCCAATAGCGAAACCTAATCCCATTGTTTTTGGTGAAACGGACAAAGATCGGCGATTTCGAGGAGGGGTGAGTCGATGAATCACACACGATTGGAGAAGTTAACCACGATGGTGATTAGCACTAAGAGCTGCAATTTAGTTCTTAATCAATTGAGTAAAACAGGGTTACTGTTTGGTTAAACCGAGAGGGGCACGGTTAATAAACAAAACAGGGTAAGTTTTGGTTAAATCGAAAGGAACGCGTTTAATAGATGAATAAATAAATAAAAATTAAATTAAAAAGGAAATTAAATTATTTTTGTCCCCTATTTTATTATTTTTAATGTTTTTATCCCTCTATTTTATTATATTTTTATCCATCTAGTTTTCTTAATTGAACCCAAAAATTCGCACCACTTATTTCAAACTCATCCATAGAAATTTGTCATTAAGGAAGGTTGAAGTCCAGTTGAAACCAAGGATTCGTCATCTCAGTATTTATTGTTATTTTTAATAAATAAATTATAAGTTTATGTTAACTTAAGAAATTAAATTCGAAAAAATCTTAAGAACATAAAAAGTTGGTTAAAAGGGTAAAAATGCTAGAATGTTTTTTAGTGTAAAGATTTAAGAAAATTGGGGCAATTACATATTCTTTGAGTCTTAAAATAAATGTTGTTTAAAGTTGTTACACACAGATTAAAAATAGTAATAATTGAGTCAAGAAAGATATTATTTTTATAAAATTATCCTTAATTACTATTGGCTAATATACATTGTCATAATTTGAAAAGAGTGTAGATAAAGGATAAAGTTGGTAAAACTTAATCAATATTGCATTGGAAAAGCAAAAAGATTATTATTATTTTGAGACAGTTTTTTAAAGTTAGAAAGACACTTATTATAAGATAGAGAGAGTAATAAACAAAAGAAAATGATAGAACAATATAATAAAAGAAACTTGAATTAAAAGTGGGACGCAAATTCATACATTTCTCACAAATTAAATATCTATATAACGTGAATGTTTGAATTTTATAGAGAGCAACAATGAAAAAATGCGAACAATTATCATAGAGACGAAATCTACTTATATACTTGTTTATCCGTGATTTTGGTGAACAATCACTTAGTTTTAAAATAATTACTCGTAAGATCAAACTAGAAAATCTTAGAGTACTTTGTGCATAGTTTCTAAGAAAAGTGTTTGGTTGTTATTGTAAAAAATAGAAATCAACACCAAATTTATAATGGACGAAGAATAAAAGTTGTAAGAAAAACAAGGGGTTTCGACATAAAATAAAGTGTAAATGAAAAAGTAAATGGTTGGAAAAGACAAGTGAAAAGTAAAGGAAAAAAGACTTTGCTTAAATGTATAAAGATTGATGTGCATAATCATACATATTTTCTCATAGGCAGAGTACTTTGAGTTTTGTAGTTTTTACAATGATGTTGCCACCTCGAATCCTAACACTAGAATCATTATATATACTAATACATAAATAACTGCATGCAACGACTATGTTTCTACCAATCAACACATATCTCATTGCATGGTTTCCAACCTTCTAACTTACTTCCACGTGTCTTCAATACATGTTTAAGACCAAAAAATAGTTACTCAATCTAATCTCTTCGTTTTGTTCCAATTGTCGCTGTCGACCATCAATCTTGTAGAACTCATGAGAACAACATTTTTCATAATATGAAAAATATGCTAAGTACCGGGTCTTAGAGTTAACATGGTAAATTCAACAACAATGATAGAAAATCACTTATGTCAGACACATCACCAAACATTATCACTTTTTACTAAGTATTTTCTTGGCATCTTTTTCCTGTGTCGAGTTCATCATGTATAAAATCCCATGCAAACAAATTTCCCCTAAAAAATGCCACTTTCGACCATTTCAAATACATATGGAATTTTTTAAACTTCTAACAATTGTTCCAAGTAGTGTGCTAACGTCATCGCCATCATGATTTTTTTACTAAAACATCTTTTAGAGACGTGCACCCATAAAACTTTCATCATGGCTCCGCTTTCTCAAGAAGAACGTGGGCCACAAAGATCAAAATCCTTCATTCTGCCTCTGAATTAATATCACGTGTCATCTTAGAGGGTGTTATGTGTTCGAATTCAAGAGAGAGAGAGAGAGAGAGAGAGAGAGAGAGAGAGAGAGAGAGAGAGAGAGGAGAGAGAGAGAGAGAGAGAGAGAGAGAGAGAGAGAGAGAGAGAGAGAGAGAGAGAGAGAGAGAGAGAGAGAGAGAGAGAGAGAGAGAGAGAGATAGTGAAGAGTTTTTCTTCATCACTATAAATACACTTCCCTTGTGTCATTTTCTTCTTTTCTACTCCTTCACCCCCTTAGTTTTCAAAGAAAAAACTCTGAAAAATCTTTTCACACTTCATCTTCTCCACGCCACTCACATTTTTTGCAATTATGGCTTCTCCATCAAACCAATAGAAGATATTTGTTACTTGTTATAAATGTGTCACGTGCAAGTATACATGTATTTTAAAATGTAGCAAATGATAAAAGTAATAATTATCGTACCCACATTGATTGAAATTGTTACTTAGATTGATTTTGCAATAAACTATCGTTTGAGATTAAGCATGAGTAGATAGAGAAATAATAATTAATTGTCACAAGTTCAGTTTACACTAAAAACACATCTAAACAGTGTAAGATGAGAGTGGTAATATATCAAGAGTGAATGTGGTGAGCTATGACACATTAATATTGTAGAAGCAAATATGTGTTCATAATGTGTTGTGTCGTGCCACAAAAAAATACAGAGTCGCCACCGAACTTTATTTATTCCAAAGAAAAGAGAAAATATCGAGAAAACCCCAGATGAAGAAAATGGTCGTTGAAACAGAATTTGTATTCTGGAGTCGACTATACTAAGGGAATGTATTAGCACCCCTCACATTCGTTGTACTCAATGAGAACCGTTTTGATTGTTTTGCGTGTAAGGGTGTTGTTTAGGTTTACTTGCTATTATTGCTTTATTATGCTGGACTTAAATAGGGAAAATAAGTTTTAAATTAGTGTGCTCACCAAGATTTTAAAAGCTTATGCCTACGTACCCTCAATGTGCGATGAGGAAATCAGATCTCCGTAGTTCTTGGGGTAGAAAATGAGTGTCTATTGGTTATTTTTATTGGACGATGTTAACGTTCGCATTCTAGAAGTTAAATGTTGCTTATATGCTTGCATATGGGAGACTTAATCATTTGTTTGTATTGCGGTAGAATGGATGCGCTTGGATCGCATTCTAGTAGTTAAACATAGCTTGTATCCTCACGCATGGGATGCTTAAGCATTAGTTTGTATTATGATAGAATGTCACTACTACAAAATGAGTAAACAACAACGCCATCGTCATCGTGGTTCTTCCCTACACCGTGGTAACATCTCTAAACTAAGGCGCTACCATATTATTTTTGTTTTTTAATTAAAAATTATTTCTATATAACAACGGTTGAGAATCCAACCTTGGTGATACCATAAATCTTTTATGGGTTCGAACTTCAGCGTCCTCATATATATTATTACTTTAATATTAAGGAACACCTTTTCTTTTTTATGCATTTTTAAATAAAAAAATTAAATGGTTATGACTACGGTTCATGTATTCCACCAATGTGACACGTTTATATATATCACCACGATTGATATTGTAAAGTATTGTGAGTATATTTATATATAAGCGAATTTACACTCGCTCTCTGACATTAGCGTCGTATCTTTCACAACAAAATCCTATAACCCATTTTTCTCTTCTTCATCATCATTAATATTCCTATTCTACACTATAACCGTCAATCTCATTCTTCTTACATAAATGTATTCTTCTTTTTCCTTATTCTCTCTTTTTTGTGTACGTTGTTGTTATGTTTCACATGGTTTTTATATAATTTTCTTCTTGTTAGATAGTTTATTGTTCTTTTCTTATTGTATGTTGTTCTATGTTGTTGTTTCATGTTGTGTTGTTGATAAATAATCTTGCGGTTTCACATGTTGATAATATTCATGGTGTTTGTAAGACTTAATAAACAACAACAACAAACTTCATCTAGTTTGATAAGTTATGAGAAGAAATATAAGATGTATGAAGCTATTGTGTAAACTTCATCCACCTTATACTTCTTTTTCATGGCTTCACAAACTAGATGAACCTCATATGGTGACGATGATGGTGGTAGAAAGCGTATAACATGAGTTGATAATGGTACATATGGTTTGTGTAGCAATGAAAAAAATACAAGTATGAAGTCATCGTGGAAACTTCATTCACCTTGTATTTCTTTTTCATTGCTTCACAAACTATATGAACTTCATAGGTCCACGGTTATTTTCAATAAAAATGCGCGTTCTATAAACAATCTACTATATTTTGTGATATTGTATGTTGTTAGTATTTTGTTGCTAAAATGTATGTTATTTTTATTGTGTTACATGTATTTGTTGTGTTTTTGTATGATGTTTTTGTTGACAAATGTTCTCAAAACAAGAATAAAACATTTCTAACTCATAAGAAAAAGGATTCATTGACTCATCAATATTTTATTCTTTAAATTCTTATACAGATTGACATACCAAGATGAAGTATAGTTTATTATATACTATGTATATTATTTGTTTCACTAACCTTTTAATGGAAATGCAACCATTTAAATTGACATAGGAACTATAATCTGAATATTAAGATGTATTTGAAAACCAACATATATCAATCATTTTATTCCGAATTGCATGTGTCTCATTCAACATATTTTATATTCCTTAACCCATAATATATATGCAATACGGTGGGAGAACTGACTTTACTGGTTTTGCGTTTTATCGTAAATATTGCGGTTAGCAAGAGTCGTCATTGACTTTTCTTTTATCCAATAAAGTAAAGGGTGAAAAGAACAGGAAAGACCTTTCGAGAATTTTTCTGAGTAAGGAGGGTAGTTTATGGAAAGGGGAGGTATTAGAACCCTTTCCATCTGTATTTATTTACGGGCTCTTAGTTGCTAGCTCACTTTGAAAATGCTTTTTGTATCAGTGTATTTGGAAATATTTTTGAAAAGATGCCTTAGTGCGGCAAACTTTGTATTGATTCTCGTATCGTTGAGAATGCATACAAATTGTTTTGTCTTTGAAAATATTTAGAAAAGAGAGGGTATATGTGGAAATTTTGTTTTGTTTTGTGAGAAAGTAACTATAAGTTATCTACCTACTCGAAAAATATTTATTTTTTTCCTTTTTCCTTTAGACAGTGATATCCTATCATTAGTTAGCAGGTAGCCCTATCATTGGATGTTTTTAGGGACAAGCGAGGGTCATCGTACAGTCACGAAGGCAACTCGTAAGACGCTTTAGCAATTACCCTAAGGTACTAAGATCATTTACCGAGGAAGCATTGAAGGGTCATCGAGGGACTATGATCTTTTAACCAAAGGGTCTTTGCTAAAACTTCTCACGTTTGAGAGTCGTGACTGTTGATTTCTGAAGGCAACAAGTGAGGGTACCTTAGAGGTGCGCATGTGTGAAGTGTATTGTGTTTCAATTATGTTTATCTTGGATGTTAGGTTTTTCTACCGTTTACTTTATGCACGCCTAATTAATCTAGCAATTAGGTATATACATAAAGGCAGAAAGTAAAAGTGCGGGAAGTACGCTACGCTATTACATCGCTTCGGGGATGGGGGAATACAAACCAAAAATTTTGGGGATGAAAAAGGTAAAGGTCCTAATTAGCTATTACAAACTATGTACAGTTACAATATTATGGAAAATAATGCAAAAATATAAATAAACGCGCGGAGAATGGAAAAGGGAAAGATGTCTAAGAAAACCCTAAAAAAAATTCTAAGTATAAGAGAAATCTTTTTGGTGTTTTTTATTGTTTAGAAAAATAATTAAATTATGAAAACCTAATTCTAATTAGTTTTTATTGACAAAAATTATAATGTGATTTAATTTAAAAATAACTTAAATCTAATATTTTTGTAATTTTTTTGATTTTATGATTATAAAAAAAAAGATCAAAGAAAGTTAAATAAATAAAACAAAAAAAGAAATAGAAATGGGCCAAGCGCTGCAAAAGGAAAAATGGGGTGTGGATTTCAGAATTTTCTAGGCCCATGTCAAGGAGGCCCAGGCGCCTGTGAGATCTGATAAAGGTAGCTCCTTGAGGTGCACCATGGACCTGGTCAATCAGCTGTGTTGGATCTGGTTGAATGATGTTGATTGAAGATGCACACCATGCGCGTGCTAGTTTTGCAAACATTAGATCTATAATGAGAATACAAGAAAAATGAAAATGCCTTACGCCGGGATCGAACCCAGGACAAAGAGAATGAGTGTCTTATGTGCGTGTGTGTTGCCACTGGGGTGGCGTGATTCATCTGGTAGTGAAATCAAGCAATAACATTATAATGCAAAACACGTGCTAATGCCAGATAAGCAAAACGCGTGCGCTCAAGTAGGCCATTATTATTTGAATCAACCAATCGAACTACTCCAACGTACCATGTGTTTCTCAGGTGAGTCAGACCACCCCTCACGGTGGTAAACTCTTTCTTCTCTGGTGGCCAAAAACTTAAAACATGCAAAACAAAAAGAATCAAATCACAAGTTTCAAGCTACCCCCCCCCCCTAAATCAGGGTCTGCCAATCCAACTGCACCATCCATTTGCCCTGAAAAACGCTTGTACGCATAGATACGAAGAGCACAGCCGTTTGCGCCCTAACTATGGTGTTTTTGGATTCAGGCACCTGAGCTCACATGTGACACGTTAGATTTACTCAAAACATCAATAATAATATGAATGCATGCGTAAAACTGATTTAAATTACACGATCAAGGAAATTTGAAATCAAAATTTTTACCAAACTGGAGGGATGGTCTGAAGGGATTCTGAGACGCATGTGGTTGAGTAATGATGTGGATCGCCTCCTAGAGGTCTCGGAAGGATGAGGGGGGCGCTGGTTTTGAGTGAGAGAGGTTGAAACTTAGGTTATAAGTTTTACAACTTCTTGGAAATTTTGTGAATTTTGAGCTCTCTCTTAGGCAGTATATTTCGTGTCTTTGGCATGGCTTGGCTTGCATAAATATAGAGAAGGGAAATGACTCCACAAATATGGAGCAAAATCAAGCCATGATAGCCTTAACCAAAACAAAATAAAACACTTTAATTTTTTTCCATTTTGAGATATTCTCTTCCTTGTTTAACCTTGCACGGAATTGGCATGTTGACAGACTTGCATAAGTTCATAATGGGCTTGTAATGGACTGAAATCAAAAGGCCCAAGTCCTTACACATTTATCTCATATTTTAATTTGATTTTATTTGCTTTTAAATGAATAAAAAAATCCAAATAAAAGAAATAAAATCGTGAAAAATATGTGAATGGTTTTAGAGGTCCTATATTATCTTATGAACATGTTTTAATGTCAAAAGTTAGACCCACTAGTTTGCTCATTTTGCATTTCATGAATTTCTTCAAAATTGTCCAACTTGTGTAACTTATAACTTGCTCAATTTTCATCGTTTGAAGGTGATCTTAGACTTTTTGGAAATCTCAAGATGTCCTCTACACTTTCTCTTTTGATCATTTTTGCATTTGGAGAAATTATCTTGATGTCAGATGCCTTCACAAAAAGTGTATTTTGTTGACTTTTGAAAATAACCTATAATGTATTAGCTCATATCTTTCAAATGAAGCATTTTTTGGACTTGAGAATTAAAGCAAAGTTGTAGAGAATTGAATTTCCTTTAAAATGGGATTTTGTTAGGGAAAAGTTGATGAAGTATATAAAAGTTATGTCTGGTCAAAGTTCAATTGACTTCTCCTAAGGAAACCCTAATTTGACAATTCTTGACTTTTGATGATTTGAGGGATTTCTTTGAGGAATCATGATCAAACCTTGATCAAATGATGAATATCACTTCAAAATGTTGATGTTGACCAAAAATATTGAATTTTGACTATATGTTGACCATAATTGACTTTCTATCCAATATAGTTGATTTTCAATCATCTGAGTCATTGACTGAGCAAACTTGTGATGTAGGACTTTAAACTTGACATGAACCTTGGGGAAGACCTATAGAGAACTATGGAAACCACTTGAGCACTTTGCAAACCAAATTTCCTTGAGAAACTCAAAACCCTAGTTGTAGACCATTGGCTTAGGAGGAGCATTGACTAGTCAACCCTTGAGTATCTTGAGTATTTGAGAACCTTTGAAAGCATGGGAGAGAAAATTTTGGGGTACAACATCTGACCCTGTTCAATCTTTTTAAACCTGAAGAGTTAGATTTACATGTTTTCTATTCGTGACTTGAAGGTAGAAGATGATTGGACACTTAAGTGCCCATAAATTTGCACTCGCATGTGCAAGCAGTGATGTTGTTGGTTGATTGTACCAGAAATGAGATTTATAGATTCCATTTGGAGAGGTGACGGTGAGTCGTCAAAGATGGGCTTATAGATGCCATCTAAAGTAATTGTTGACTTCAAATAGAAGAAGTATCAGAATAAATCTTTGGTTGATTTAAACTGGGCCAAAAAATGTTTATACTTGTCTACAACTAGAAGAAGTATCAGAATAAATCCATGCTTGATTTAATCTGAGCCAGAAGATATTCATGCTATTCTTTTTCTGGAAGAAGTATTAGAATAAATCTATGATTGATTTAAACTGAGCCATAAGATATTTGCTGAAAGAAGTATCAGAATAAATACACGTTTGATTTAAACTGAGCCAAAAGATTTTTACAACTGATTTCAACTGGGAGAAGTATCAGAATAGATCTATGGTCGATCCTTTTGAGCCAGAAGATGTATATGTTTGACTTTAACTGGAAGAAGTATCAGAATAAATTTATGGTTGATTTAAACTGAGCCAAAAAATGTTGCCTTTGACTTTAACTAGGAGAAGTATCAGAGTAAATCTTTGGTCGATTTAATCAGAGCCAGAAGCTATCTGTGATCGTCTTCAACTGGAAGAAGTATCAGGATAAATCTTTGGTAGATTTAATCTGAGCCAGAGGAGTTTTTTTTTGTTTTTAACTGGAAGAAGTATCAGAATAAATATTAGGTCAATTTAATCTGAGCCTGAAAAAGGTCCGCTGAAAGAAGTATCAGAATAAATCTTTGGTCGATTTTATCTGAGCCAGAGGATGCTTGTGCTCGTTTTTATCTGGAAGAAGTATTAGAATAAATATAGCTTAATCTAAATGGAGCCAAAAGATGATTTGCTGGAAGAAGTATCAGAATAAATTTGTGGTTGGTTTAATCTGAGCTAGAAAATGTCTTCAACGTATCAAAATAGACCTACGCTTGATCTAAGTTGAGCCAGAAGAACGTCTACTGGAAGAAGTATCAGAATAAATCTTATGGTTAATTTAAACTGAGCCAACAAATATTTATGCTTGACTTAATCTGGAAGAAGTATCAGAATAAATCCATGCTTGATTTAATCTGAGCCAGAAAATGTCTATGATCATCTTCAACTGGGAGAAGTATTAGAATAGACCTACGCTCGATCTAAAATGAGCCATAAGATGTTGTCTTTGAGCAGACTGTCTGGTCATACAAGTAATTGATGATATTTGTTTGTTTGACTAATCTTTCCTAAAAAGGTAAAGAGTTAGTTGTATGCAATGTCATGATGTATGAAATGCATTGTGTAATGATATTCTCAAAATAAATGAGATTGTGTTATATGCGTTTTGTATGTATATGCTATGATGTTCGTAAATGATGTATGAATATGAAATGTTGTTGAAGTGTATTTGTAAACTCGAGCAGCATCTTTGTCTGGGGAAAGATAAATCCCTGACTGTTGCTGGAGATGAAAAGTATGTGTATCTTCAATCTTCTGGGGATTGTTTCTGTAGGGGATTCCTGCTGTCTGTTTGAGGAAACTCCGCTGGGGAATTTTGATTTCTGCTTGGGAGAGAAAAGTTTAAAACTTTGGTTGTTCCTTGCTCTACTAGGGATTATAATTCTTGTATACCCTGACTAGGGATAAAAGAGATGGATAACCTTTCGACTCGTCTAGGGAGGATAAAGTTGACTGATATCTGGTATGATTTCAGATTTAGCAGCAACTCCCTGGGGATAGTAACTCGGGCTATCCTTTGCTGGAGGCAGGGATCCTGCTAGTACTCTATGGTAGAAGCAGACCCAAGATGGGAAGATTGAACTTCACTTGGGAAATAAACCCTTTTGGGGAAATAAACCCTGTTGACGGAAATCTGAACTTCGTTGGGGAAGTAAACCCTGTTGATGGAGGTCTGAACTCCACTGGGAAAGTAAAACCTGTTGATGGAGGAATACTCTATTGAGGGAAACTCCTTGCTGAGGAGAATGAGCTATGCTGGAGAGAAGTAGTTTGTAGGGGATTTTACAGTTTTGAAAACTCAGCTGGGTAGAAGAATTTCCATAAACTATAATGATTGGGACTTCGTAGATGAGTGATATCACTGGGAAGAAGAATATACTACTTTATCTACCAGAGCGATCTGCGGGGGAAATTGCGGAGAATGTATGAACTTGCGAAAATTACTTTGCATGGATAATCTCATGGAAGTGGCTCTGTGGGGATTTGTGGATGGCTTGGACGCTATCCCAACTCCTAGAGTCTTGAGTAAACGCTTATTTCTGTTTTTGCACATATATTTGTCAACAGTCAATTGTATTCATATGCATATGCTCATTCAATTTTAGTCATTGGACATTTTGCAAACAAAACAGAAAAAGTAAAACAGAACTTGGCTTTGAAATTGTATTTGTATTAATAGTTTGCCTATGAACAGACGATTTTTGTACAAAGAGATGGAAATCCTAGTAAGAGGAAGTCTTCGAGGAAAATATTACAAAGTGAAAACAAAACATATAGCGATGTGTGAATAATCTCGTCGGGTTCCAACTCTGTTATTGTCCCTATATCTTCAAGCATCCCAGCCTTTGCTGTCGGAAGAAAGTGAGTGAATTAATTTGTATCGTTTGAGCTCTGATTTTGGTAAGAAAGCTTGTTGTGAGTGATCCAATGGGGACATAGTCGTACGCTTTTCCCTAATTTTTTCCTGGACTTCCCTTTCGGGTTTTCAGTCCACCGGGATACCCTTTTTTGCCCAAGTCGCCTTTTCAGGTTTTTGACTTGTCGAGTGTACAATTTTTTCATATATACCCTTATTTTTTCCCGAACCTTTTTGGTTTGCTGGGATGGCCTTATTTTTGCCTAGGTCAGTCAACCTAGCGAGTCATTTTTATGCGTAGTATCTTTTGACTATGTCTGCATTCACAGGGTGCAGGAAATCTTCACCGCCCATGGTGGTCAGTATTATAGCTTCACTAGAAAATATTTTCTTGATTACAAATGACCCTTCGTAAGTGGGAGTCCATTTTCCGCTGGGATCATCCTGCGATAGAATGATACGCTTTATTACCAAGTCACCAGCCTGATATACCCGATGCTTGATCTATTTATTAAATGCCTTGACCATGCATTTCTGATACATATGACCGTGACAAACAGACGCAAGCCTTTTCTCGTTGATTAGATTTAACTGATCCAACCTGGTTTGAACCCACTCGTCTTTGTCCAAGTCTGCATCTTTCATGATCCTTAGAAAAGGAAATCAGAACCTCGATTGGTAGGACAACTTCCATACCGTAAACCAGAGAGAATGGGGGTTGCCCCAGTTGATGTTCTAGCCAAAGTGCAGTAGCCGTGGAGAGTAAACGGTAACATCTCGTGCCAATATTTTTATGTCACAACCATCTTCTGTATGATCTTCTTGATGTTCTTATTAACGGCTTCCACTATGCCATTCATCTTAGGTCGATACAGAGAAGAGTTGTGATGCTTGATCTTGAAATGCATGCAGAGCTCAGTGATCATTTTGTTGAGATTGGTATCGTTGTCTGTGATAATTCTCTCGGGGATACCATACCGACATATAAGGTTATGCTTGATGAACTGGGCGACCACATTCTTGGTAACAAAGGCGAATGAGGCTGCTTCAACCTATTTTGTAAAGTAATCAATGGCAACGAGGATGAAGCGGTGTCCGTTAGAGGTTGTAGGCTTGATTTCTCCGATCATATCAATGCCCCACATTGAGAATGACCAAGGAGCAGTCATGACATTCAAAGGTACTGGAGGCACATGAACTTTATCAGCATAAATTTGGCACTTATGACAAGTTCTCGAGTGGTGGTGATAGTCAGTTTCCATAGTCGACCAATAGTAACCAGCTCTCAAAGTCTTTTTAGCCATAGTATGCCCACTGGAGTGAGTACCTAAGACACCTTTGTGCATATCTTACATAATTTCTTCTGCTTCTTTCTTGTCCACACAACGAAGCAGGATTGAATCATGATTGCACTTGTATAGAATTCCATTGCTCAAGAAGAACTTAGACGAGAATCTCTGTAGGAATTTCTTGTCATTGATGGATGCCCCTTCTGGGTACTCTTGAGCCTCAAGATACCTTTTCACTTCATGAAACCAAGGTTTTTGCTCTACCCTATTAGTGTTAATTTCACAGCAGTGTGCTGGTTCGTCGAATCTTTCAACGGTAATCCTGGGAGCCTCATTCTCCCATCTGACCTTTAACATGGATGACATGGTATCCAAGGCGCCTGCCAGCTGATTCTCTTCTCTTGGTATGTGTTCAAAGGTAATTTCTTTGAAATACGGGATCAAGGTTAACACATGCTCTTTATAAGGAATTAGATTTGGATGTTTTGTATTCCAATCTCCCTTAACTTGACTGATCACCAAAGCTGAGTCTCTATACATGCTTAAGAACTTGATTCTCAAGTCAATATCAACCCTAAGACCCATGATGCATGCTTTTTTATTCGGCCATATTATTGGTGCAGTCAAAGCATAGTCTGGTGAAGAAGGTTGTATGGAAACCTGCGGGAGAGATGATCACATCACCGATTCCGTTGCCAAGTGCATTGGAAACTCCATCGAAAACCATAGTCCATCGGGATCCTGGCTCAAGTCCTTCATACAATCTAGGTTCTTCATAATCCGTTACTAGTATAATATTCTCGTCCAGGAATTCAAAATTCATAGATTGATAGTTGTCTATAACCTGATGTGCCAAATGGTCGGCCATTATACTTCCTTTTATTTCATTTTGAGTGGCGTACAGGATACCGTATTCTCTTAAGACCATCTGCCATCAAGCTATTCTTATGGAAAGAGATGGTTTCTCGAATATGTACTTGATGGGATCCATTTTAGAGATCAACAATGTAGTATGGGTCAACATATATTGTCTTAGTCGACGAGCAGCCCATGCCAAAGCGCAACAATTTTTCTCAAGTAGTGAATATCTTGTTTCACAGTCGGTAAACTTTTTCTAAGGTAGTATATTGCATGCTCTTTTCGACCAAACTCGTCATGTTGCCCCAGTACACACCCCATTGAGTTCTCTAGCACTGTTAAGTACATCATTAGAGGTCGTCCTTCAACTGGTGGCATCAGAATATAAGGTTCTTGTAGGTACACCTTAATTTTATCAAAGGCTAATTGACAATCGTCGTTCCATTTTACTACTTGATCTTTCTTCAGCAGCTTGAAGATTGGCTCACAAGTAACACTCAAATGCGAAATGAAACGAGCAATGTAATTCAGCCTTTCTAAGAAACCCCTGACTTCCTTCTCGATATGAGGATCTGAAATCTCTTGAACGACTTTAACTTTTGTTGGGTCAACCTCAATACCCTTGCCACTGACGACGAAACCCAGGAGTTTACCGGATCTCACCCTAAAGGTGCACTTGTTCGGGTTTAGCCTCAATTTATACTTCCTCAGTATTTCAAATAGTTTATGCAGACGATCCAGGTGCTCTTCTTCAGTTTGTGACCTTGCTATCATGTCTTCAACGTAGACCTCTATCTCGTGGTGAATCATGTCATGAAATAAAGCTACCATGGCACGCTGATAAGCTGCCCCAGTGTTTTCAACCCAAAAGGCATAACCTTGTAGCAGAAAGTGCCCCACTGTATGACAAAGGTAGTTTTCTCCATGTCTTCAGGCGTCATCTTGATTTGATTATAACCTGAGAAACCATCCATGAAGAGAATACATTGTGCTGAGCAGTGTTGTCGATTAAAACATCGATATGTGGTAGTGGGAAGTCGTCTTTGGGGCTTGCCCTATTCAGGTCCCTGTAATCTACGCACATACGTACCTTGCCGTCTTTCTTTGGCACCAGAACAACATTAGCAACCCATTAAGGATATGACGTCACTGCTAAGAAACCTGCATTGAATTGCTTCTTAACCCTGACTTTGATCTTTTCTGACATTTTAGGACGCATGAGACGAACCTTCTGCTTAATCGGAGCACAACCCTCTTACATTGACAGACAATGAACCACAATATCGATATCGACCCTAGCATGTCTTTGTATGACCAAGCAAAGATTTCAACATATTCATGCAACATCTGAATTAGTCTGCTCTTGGCACTGCTCTCTAAGTTGACGCCGATCTTGACCTCTTTCTTGTCTGTCTCGGTACCCAAGTTTATAACTTCGACCGACTCTTCATGTGGTTAGATAGCCTTTTCTTCTTGTATCAAGAGTCTGACAAGTTCTCCAAGTATTTCACAATCTTCCTCACCTTCGTCCTCGGCTTGGTAGATCAGATTTTCAAAGTCATATGCGACAATAGTGTCATACCCCAAATTTATCCATCTTTATTTCTACGGTCAAAAAATATTTTCAAAACATTGGTTTTATAATATTCTTTTATTTTTATAAATATTCGCTCCCTAACCTATTTAAAAATATAATAATTTATTCCAAATTATTTGTATTTTTAAAATAGCAAATATCTCCACATCTTTCATATACTTTCAAATTGAGTTTATTTATAAATCAGTAACATATCACAATTGGTAAAAATGAAGCTTGCAAGTGTAAGGTCACAGTTTCGAATCTCTTGTGCTGCACTTTCAACATTTTCTTTTTTCTATATTTTGTCACTAATTTTCTTTCCTTTTTTGGAAAACAAGTTTTGGGCTTTCTTTTGGACTTTTGGATAACTTAGTCTCTAAGTCTTTGTTAACCTAATTCACTCTATAAATAAGACTATTGTTGTCCTAAAATTTTCATCCACAAATCAACAATCATCCACAAAAACTTGCTTCTTTCTTTTTCTTATAATCCTGTTCTTAGTTTATTATAGGATTGTTGTCTATATCAGACAACAACAATATTTTCTTTATTCTTAACCAATGATTACATTTGAGGCCATCCACCCTTTTAATTTCAATTGCTTTTAGCTTTATTTAAATTTGCTTAAACCATGTGATGATATCTCATGATTGTTTTTGGCTTCTTTAAAATTATTTTGTTCAACAATTTCCAACCTATATTTTTAAACCTAACATCGTTCTTGTTTGCTTTTGTCTTGAACAACACAACGATTTCTTACATTCGCAGACTCACACACACGGTATATTCACATCAAACCATTGCATATGTATTTTTTCACAACTCCTAAAAAACTATTGCCTCCTCATATATCATCAACATTAATCCATCCAACATTATTACCTTTCTAACATGAACCAAATTTCATAAAACAATCACAAACTTGTTTCATTGTCAAACATGTTCAAAACCTCATGCATATTAACAAAACGTGTGTAACTCGTAAATTTCACAGCTTTTCAACAACCTGCACTCTTCAATTTCTCATCATGCTAACCATGAATTCAAAAACCAAATTCATACAAACAACATCCTTTTTACTGTCTGTCAACTAAACAAAACCCTTTAATTTCTAAACAAAACATCATCTGTTTTACAATTTTTTACTAATTCCCTCAAATATATTATTCATTGTCTTCTTCACACTTAAATCAAAACAATCTCCATACACAAATCCAACAAAACAACTTGCAACAAAACTCTTCTCAGTATCAATAAAAACCATAAACTAAGCTGCAAATAAAATTTCTTCATCAAACTTTCTTCGTCCCTCACTGTTCTCGCGATTTACCCTCTATCTCCAACCACAAACCCACCGCGATCCAGCGCCGCAACGCACCATCACTGTTCCACAATCGCGCCTCCTCAGATCTTCAATCAGACAGCGACGAAGCCGCCGAACACAACCCTCACTCTGCACCACCCGTCCACATCTACCGCTGACGCAAGAGCCTCCGACGGACGACTCCAACATCCGTGACAACGAACCCCATTGTTGACTATGCCGTCCACGCTTTATCTCTGATCCCCGCCGCCGAATCACCCAGCTTCAAAACTGCTGTCACCACCGATCACGATCCACTTCCCGTTTTCTGAAAAAAGTATATTTTGAAATGAGGTCACAAAGAGAGATAAGTATTTGCTTGTTCCATTTTTTTTGTTTTCATTTTTGACATGCCAGGTGTTACCTTATGATTGGATACAAAAATATTTGAAAAAAAAACAAAGAAAATGATGATAATGGGTGCCGCCCCAACTGTTGTTACTGCTTATTCTTTTTTTATCATTTATTTATTTTCATTTAGTTAATTATGTATATTAAGCAAGGGTTCCATTTGGTAATTGGGCCTTGGGGAGGTTTTGGGCTCAAGATTTATTTGCTTGCTTACACTTCCTCCTTCATCATTTATATCCTGACTTTTTAATCAATTCTGTTTAATTAGTTTTAGGATAAATTAATTTATTTATATTTATTAATTATTGATTCAAACATTTTATAAATAATAGGATGTTCATTTTAGAGTAATTAAATCGGTTGACACATCGTCTATCGGTTTATTATTTAAAATTCAATAATTTAAATCTGCACAATTCATCAAATAATCCATCCGTGAATGACACGTGGCCAATATCTAGCAACGTGATGAGAAGACTATATCAGACTCCCCCGCTCTACGTCTTAAAACAGTTAACCAACGTCAATTTTTTTTTACTAATATAATGAAAAACCCAATATATTTTCGAAAAAGGATTAAGGAGAATTTCTTTTGAAATTAACTGTGAACTACGTCTACGCTCACACAATTTTCAACCCAAACAAGGTTCAATGATAAATTCGAAAGTAATTCTATGCAATTCTATTAAAAAACACCAACTAACACCGCGAACTACGAAATGGAACTCTGATTCCTCCTAAGAGGATACGTAGGCATGCGATCAAAAATCGTGGCGAGTCCCGCTAAATAAAATTCAAACCCTTTTTCCCAATAATAATTAAAAACCTCTAAGATCGCGCTTCTAAACCCAGTATCCTTGTGAACAAGGTAGATAAGAGTGTCTAACACCTTCCCCTCGTCTGGAACTGAGTCCAAATCTAGAATCTCTGACTTTTATGATTATTCCTTTATACTCCCTTCCTTTAGGATAAAAATTAAGGGTGGCGACTCTATAATTAAAAAACCAGTTGCAACAGCTGGCGACTTTGTTGGAGACTCAACCCTAGGTTTAGAAGCCTTATCTTTCAATTTTAGGGTTTTCAGGGTTTTTCTTATTTATTTTGGGTTTTATTTTTTCTTACTTAATTATTTACTTATTTTCTTGCCTATTCTTTATTTTTCATATTATTCATATATCTTTGGTGGGATTTAAGAATTCTACAAAATTATTCTCAAAACCCTTAGAAAGAAGGTTCGTCTATTAGCCAAGGGGTTACATCAATCCTATGAGTTTATGTGACGACTTCGGCTAGAGTCGGTGGAATTCCGCAAAAGGAATACCTCTCGAGAGACATCCTCTAGGGAAGTAGAACTTTGAAATGATACCTATGACTCTTCGTACGGCCTTTAAACCAAAATCTCGTGATGAGACCTTTCATGACCTAGAGACGAAAGTTTTGGTCTGTAAAGAGACTCCGCTTAAGGGAGGCCCCAGTGCCTTTCCCTCTAGTGTCATTCATGATACCCTTAAGGAAGCCACCTTATGGGGAGGGTAGAATATCCGTATGCCAATACTAATAACCTACCTTATAAGATACCTTTCACAAATTCCACTACAATCTACAAACCCGCAAGGGTTATCCCTTCATTCACTACTATCTCTAGCCCATATGGCTTCTGTCTTTATCATCATCCATGTCCTGTAGGGACTCCTCGTCGCCTTTCATTAGGCCATAATCCTCAAAAAATTCCCGCCTGTCTCAATCTCTGAGATAATATAGGACATCATCAAATATATGTGTTGTACCCCAAAATTTGCCCTCCCATTTTCCATTCAAGATGATATCCCAGGGTTCCTCAAACACTCAATATGACTCAAAAGTTGATCAAGCAGATTCTCTTCCTAGGCAAACAATCAGCAATTAGGGTTTGGCGCTTCTCAAAGAAAATAGAGCCCTCAAGGTTTCAAATGATTTTCATAGGTCTTCATATTTCCTCAGAGTTGTGTAAACCAGTTTTCAAACCTTGCAGTACAAGTTTGCTCAACCAATGGTTCATATGACTGAAAATGACTACAGCAACCCTTAAATCAATCCTTTTGGCGAGAATAAATTCAAACGATTGTAACTTCTTCATTATTCATTATTTTTGAGCGGTTTTCCTTGCGTATGATTCTCCCTGATTCCACCTCAAATTTCTCTTCACAAGTCAAGAGTTGATTACACGTAGAAGATCACCAAAATTCAAATGCGTTAGAAGTTGCATCTTGAATTTTGACCTAATTTCAAGTAACGGTCGTCTGATCGTTATTTCTTCAAATTACAAGACCTTGAGATGATTATTTTTGCATATTATCCTAAGTGATGTCATCAACAAATTCTCTTCAAGGATCTAGGCCGAATTATGCTTAAAAGGCTTTGAAAAGTTAGTGAAAACACTATGGGTCATTTTGTGATTTAGAATGTTCATAACTCCTAAGTTTAGTTCTTGTCCTAATCGTTTCCTCAAGACTTTTGTTTTTATGATGAGATTGTTCATGGTATATAATGTTAGGTGCGGGATTTATTGGATGGTTGTTGACTAGTTCAAGTCATGGGTGTTTGAAGCATTGGTGATTATTTGAATTAAATTTGATTTTTGACTAATGTTCTCGAAGAATTGTTGGATCTTTCAAGAATGGTTCAAGGATTCAGTTGCATCCACCATTTGAGATATTCAGGCTAATCACGTTTGAAATATCTGCTTTCAAAATTAAATTTCATTCAGGTGGACAATTTTGAGCCATACAAATCAACATCGTTTCAAGCTCAAATTTATTTTCAATAAATAGTTTGTATCAAGTATTCAATAATCCGGAAGAATTTACCCGAAACTCAAAAATTCAATTTCAATTCAACGATCATCATCCAAGGTTCCATTGATTTATGTGCAAAAAAAAACAATTTCAGAATATACTTCAAAGAGGATTACAATTTAAGATACAAATCACATTTTGTCTTGTTTACAAAAGGAAAAGGAAAGAAATAATGTTTCTTCGTTCGCTTGATCTTCAAGAAACTCATTCACTCCTCACTATATCATCTTTGTCTTTCAACCTTGATCGCCCAATTCTCGGTTGCACATGAAACAAGGAAAAAAAGAATATTAGCAAGTATGTGAAAAATTCAGGAACTATTTGTTTAGAAAGAATTTTTTCTCATCATAAGGGTTATGCTTGGAATCAGAAAATTAAGAGGTCATGTGTTAAAGCTCAAAGCCTCATACGAATCAATTTCAATCATGGGGATTTATTTTCCATTTGCAAATCACAAAGATAAATCTTGGTTCACAAAAAGAAAAGAGGTGGTTTAAATGAAATCACAATGGGCAAATACAAGTTAGCAGCATCACAAATCAAAGATTAAAGCCCAACAAAAGCCTCAATTTTGTCCTATCATCGACCCAAATAAATATGCTCATTGAAAATCATAAAACATGTCTTTTGGTTCACAAATACAGCAAATAAGACAAACAGAAAAGTCCTGTATTGCTGCCCAAACTTGCTAACAAAACAGCCCAACAATTGCATAAAATAGGCAACATAAAATCTGCAGCAATAAAGATATAACAGCAGCATGCCTCAAGTGTTCAAACTGGCCAAACAATTCCCCCCAAAATGTTATCACACTACTATGATAAAAAGAGACAAAAGCATCAAAAACAAGGGCAGAACAACAACAGTAACATCACCAAAAAACACAAAAATCATCACAAATTTCTTTGTTTTAACAGCAACAGCATCATCAAAATATACAAAGAAGAACAGTTCATACAGCAACCAAGCAAAAACACCCTCCTCATCATCATTTTACTCACATATCCCTTCAGAATTTAAAAAGGAGAAAGAAGGAAAGTTTACAAAGGAGACTTCCCTGTCAAACGAAAAGCCAACGACAAGAACGATTGAGGAACTGAAAGCGGACAGAGGTAGCAACACATAAAAAGTTTAAAGGGATCGTTCATAAAGCTTCAATCCTGTAAGTCTCGCTTCCTGACCTCATAAGTATACTGCCGCTTTGTGTTATTTTGATTAGTTGTTGAACTTTCTTTACGCTACTGCTTCGATATCATTTTCGTAACTGTTTGAGCATGAAAAATAAAAAAACAGTTATACAGTAAACCCTTAAAAAAATAACTTACCTCTTCAACCTCTCTCTCCCTCTATCTCTGCTAGCCTCAGATCACACCAAGGCTTCCCTATTTTCGTCTTCCTCCCAACAACTTTTCATACTCCATCCTTCAAACAACAACCTGCCATCATCCAGTCACCGATCAGACCGAAGAGGAAAAGAAGGAGTTGCTTTCAACTTTCATCGTTGTCTTATTCCTTTCCTACTTCATCAAACCTCTCTCACTCTCATGGCCATCGGAACAGAACTCGTGAATCTCACCCTCAATAATTTACGGATTCGTCAGAAGTTTTCAGGTCCCGCTCAGGAACAAAAGAGATCAATCTCTAAGACGATTTTTGACGTTTGGAAAAGTGAAGGGGTTTGAATTTGTTTAGAAAGAGATTTCTGTTTTTACAGTAAGATAAGAATAGAATATTGATAATGTTGAACTCGCGCTTTCCTTCCCCATGTTAACAATGATGATTCTGCATTTTTTCTCTTCCCAAAACAGTAAAAATAATATTTAATCTGCTTCCCTTTCCCAACAACAAAATCTGCGGCGCGTTTTGTGTGTTTAGGTTTGCACGAACCCCTTATTTCCACTGTCAACCGGGTCAGCCCATTGGGCTGCTGGCCCTATCCTCCTTACCATTTCCCCTTTTTTGTTTAATTGAAGTGTAGATATAACAAATAAGTAACGTAGTTCGGTTGGCAAGGCGTATCCGTGACAACCCAAAAGACCTGAGTTCGACTCCTCCCTTGGGAATTTCTATTTTGTTTTTTAATTATTTTAATCTTACTTCCCTAATTTATTAGTTCATATTTAGTTTTAATTCTTAAAATTCAATTAAACTTAAAATATACAATTTTTATAATTAGTTAGTTTAGACTTTGTAAGTAATTTTTATCAACTTTTTTTTTCTCTAATAAACTTTCTTTTTAAATTTTTTTTTATATAATAAAATTCAAAAAGTATATAGAATATGATTTTATTTTCTTTTTATATATTCTCACAAACACAAAATACCAAACAAAAAGGTATATACAATTGAATTAATTTCTTTTAATCAATTATTTTCTTTTCTTTTCTTTCCAAACTTTACAAACAAAATAACTAAGAATTTTTATTGCCATACTTTGTTAATTAATTGTCCTAGACTGTTATAATTAATCGATTCAATTTGATTTGGTTGTATTGATTGCCTATTTGGACTTTTAATCGCATTCGACTCATCCCCATTTGTGAATTTGTACCCCCATTCCCGAAAACTCTGTAATAGCATAAAATTTCAAATTCTGCAATTTACTATTTTCCTTATACTGTATAGTAATTAGGCGTGCATGGAAAGATTCAAAATTAATCGCTAGATAACCTAATTTCAAAGACAAAATTAACTTGAATCGAACACACTTTCACACGTGCACCTCTAGGGTAACCTCACTTGTTGCCTCAAAAACACAATCATGTCCCTCGAATATGGGACACTTTAGCAATGACCCTTCGATAAAAAAAGATCGTAGTCCCTCGATGACCCTCGATGTTGCCTTCGATAAAACGTTCTCGTCCCTTACGAAAATTACTAAAGCGTCACATAAGTTGCTTTCAATGACTGTAAAATTGACCCACGCATGTCCCTTTACATCCAACGATGGGGCTTCTTACCAAATTAATGGTAAGATAGCAACATTAAAAGGAGGAAGAAAAGAATATTGGAAACCTTTCGAGTAGGTAGATTCGCTCCTAGTTACTCGTTTGCTCACGACAAAAACATTTTTACACCAACACTTTCGTCTCAAAACATTTTCAAAAAAATAAATAATACCATTTTGTATACGTTCTTATAGAGACGAGAACCATTGCAAAATATCTTTTCAAAACACAATCCACAAACACATCTTTGAACCATCTTTCGAAACAAAACTTTGTACGCGTTCTTATAGAAACGAGAACCATTACAAAGAGATTTTTCAAAAAACTTTCAACGCCCATACCACAAGCACATTGTCAAACAAAAGCAAGTGATCTAAACGAGTAACTAAGAGCCCATGGAAAACTATGGATGAAAAGGGTGCTAATACCTTCCCTTTTCATAATCTACCCCCTGAACCCGGGAAATAATCTCGAAAGGTCTTTCCTGAGCTTTTTTACCTTTCCTTTTGGATAAAAGAAAAGTCGATGGAGACTCTTGCTATCCGCACAACTGCGATCAAAATGCAAAACACCAAGTCAGTTCTCCCACCGTATCACAGAACTGGCGACTCTGCTGGGGAAAATCTAAAAGTGGGGTTACCTTAGGGTTAGATCACCTTTACTCATTTTCGTTATTTGATTTATATGCTTTATATTTAGTTCTTTGTATTGGGCTTGCTTTGATCCTCCACCCGGATTTGGGACACCTTTTTAGGTAAATAGCAATAGATTGTGGAAACTGTACGACATAGACCGATACGGTTGAAACAATGGCTATGTTAGTGTGACGTATTTGTGGGTACCGGTATCCCTCGTGGTGAATCGAGGAGAATAAGGGGCCGCTGAGTGGCGTCATGAAGCACTAACTGACTTTAGAACCCTAATTGAACAAACTTGGCCATTAGGACGCAGTAAGATAGCCGGTTTCAGTGTAGAGCTGAAAATTGGTTGATACTCGATACTACACTCATTGGGGCTAGACTTTTGGGATATCTCCGCCGCAAGAAAAGATTGTTGTGCTGAGATAATGCCTAAGAGAAAGGTCGGTGATATTGAGATCCTTTAGAACCCGATCACTATTGCTAGGAAAGGTTGAGCCAACTAGACTTCAAGAGGTTACTTACTTACAAAACTCATGCAAGCCTAAAACATAAGGACTTGTTTGTTGTGTGTGTATATATTTACTTGTACATAAACATCATAAACATCATGAACATCATACACATGCTCACTAACCATTTCAAGGATTTAGAAATTTATCTTTGTTTTTGTTTTGTAGGACATGAATTCTCTCCGAAGAAACACCATCCGAATCAGCTTTGTAAAAGCACATCCTCAACTTCAAGAGCTAGCCTAAAGAGTGCCCCGGGATTCTCCTTTTACTAATAAATATGGTCGACTCCTCAGTTTGGCTACATACAACTTCCAAGAAGAGATGATGTGTGTACTATTCCAATTCTTTGATCCCGTACATCATTGTTTCACTTTCCCAGACTATCAGTTTGTACCTACACTGGAAGAGTTCTCTCTACTCTTAGGGATACCCGTGCTTGATCAGATACCGTTCACCGGTCTAGAAGGGATTCCAAAACTTGAAGTCATCGCCAAAGCTTTACATGTGAAGAGGGCCGACGTCATAGCCAATTGGGAAACAAGAAGCGGGGTTAAAGGCTTTCTAGCTAAGTTTCTATTGGAAAAAGCTAGTTCATTATGGGATGACATGGATTTCCAAGCTTTCGAAGACGTCCTAGCTCTTCTCATTTATAGTTTTGTTCTGTTTCCCAATTCGGACCAATTCATAAATGTTAACGCCATCAAAGTCTTTCTCTCTCGCAATCCTATACCTATCTTACTAGGAGACATCTTGCATTGCCTTCATACCCGCACCATGAAGAAAAAAGGTACTCTTTTGTGTTGTATCCCCCTACTCGCTAAGTGGTTCACTTCACACCTGCCTCAGTCAACATTGAGGAACGAGCAAAGACTGACTTGGTCTCAAAGGATGATGTCTCTCACCCACTCTGATATCTGTTGGTGTTCAAGATCCTTGGAAGATGTCTCTATCATTGACCGCTGTGGGGAGTTCCCTAACGTACCTCTGCTTGGTATTAGGGAAGGTATCACCTAAAACCCATGCTTAGCTCTTCGACAGTTTGGGTATGCTCGAAGAGACGGCCCTCATGAGATGCTCATCCAAGGTCTGGTGTTCGACTACGACAAAGAAGACCAAGGTTACCGCCATAGGTTTACACGTGCTTGGGGAATGGTGAACAAGGTGGATAGTAGGACTTTGGGCCATAAAAACTCTATCCCTCTCGAGCCTTACCTTAGGTGGGTACAAGCTCGTGCCCAGAGTCTCTTAATGCCTTACCCTTCCATTCTTCCTGTCATCATTGAGCCTGTTATTGAAGGAGACGTCCCATACACCATTCTTCATCCTGACATGCCTACCTCTCTCGAATACCTACAGAAAGCTTGGGTTCAGTTGAAGGAAGAGCGAGACACCTTTGAAGCCCAATATTACGCTAGTGAGAAGAAGGTTCTGGAGCTCACCAAACTGCTTAATGAAGAGAAAAACCTGAATGCCTACATTGCTCCAAAGAGGATGCGTTCAGTCTTTTTGTCTTAGGAGTTTGGTTGTATTTTTTTTCTTTCATTGTAAGCCCAAGGAGGCATGATGTATTCAAACTTGGTTTTATTAATATAATGTGTGTTCTTTTTAGTTTGAAAAAATTTAAATCTCTAAATTTCCTTAAAATCATTTGCATATTGCATCTTCATTCATCATAACATCATACAAGTTTCTCATAACAGGTCACCTTATCCTTCTACTGTTTATTTCAGTGAGATGGATGTTGAACATACTGTGAAAGATCTTCAGGCGCAGAACGCCCAGTTTCAACAAATGCTCTTGGCTCTGACAAAAGGACAAGAGGAGTTGAAGACTCTGCTGGCCAAAGAGAAGAAGAAGAAAATGAAGAAATCAACCAGTGTTGTGATCATGGGTAGAAGGGTTAAAGGACAAGCCAAATGGACTTTGGACTTTGTGACATCATCGGGTGAAGGAGATAATCAAGGAGACGGGACCCAGGAAGTGAAAAATGACCCAACATCTGCGGAAGAGGAAGAACCTGATTACTCTGAGGAGCAATATCCTCATGCTGATGATAAATACAAATAACTAGAGGATCATTTGAATGCTATGGAGATTCAGAGGGTACCCGGTTTGGATTTTGAAGAATTAGGACTTATCTCAGGGGTTGTCATCCCGTAGAAATTCAAGGTTCCCACTTTCGCCAAATACAACGGTGTCTCTTGCCCAAAGCTACATCTAAGGTCATACGTCAGAAAGATTCAACCCCATACGGCTGACAAGAATCTATGGGTGCATTTCTTCCAAGAGAGCTTATCTGGGACGCAGTTGGATTGGTTCTATCAATTGGAAGGGACCAATGTTCGCAATTGGGAAGGCTTGGCCGCCGCTTTCTACAAACAATATCAGTACAATGCTGATTTAGCTCCAACTAGGACGCAATTGCAAGGCATGTATATGGGGGGATCTCGCATGCAGAGTCCAACCCCCTCTATCTGACAGAGAATTAATGGGTATGTTCCTTGGCACCTTGTCAGGACCATTCTTCAACCACCTGATCGGGAGTTCCTCAGCTGGATTTACTGAATTAATCATGACTGGTGAGAAGGTCGAAACCGGTATAAAAAGCGGCAAAATTCAAAGAGATGCATCCTCGAGTATGATGAAGAAGCCCTTTGTTGGAAAGAAGGAGGTCAGTGCTGCATATGACTATAGGAATCAAAACAAAGCTGACCGTCTCCCGACGCTAGGGGCTGTTATGATTTATAATCCTGTGCCAAATCAACAGCAAAATTATCAGCGCAAACCAGAAGCGCCCATGAGACGATTTACCCGGATTAACATGACCATGTCTCAAATTTTGCCACACCTTATGAAGACCAATTTGGCAATTTTAAAGGAAGCTCCCAAGAACCCCAATACTGCTTCTCCTCACTACAACCCGAACGCCCGATGTGCGTATCATTCTGAAAGCCCGGGGCACGATACAAATGACTGTTGGGCCTTAAAGAATAAGGTGCAAGACCATATCGATGCGAAAGAGATTGAGTTTGATCTCCAAGAAGCGCCTAATGTAATAACGGCGCCAATGCCCAGACATGGCCAAGGTATCAACACCATTGATGATGATTGTTTTGTCTCCTCCGTGAATAACTTAATTACTACTTTGTTGACTATGATGCGGTGGGAGAACTGACTTGAGGTTTTACGTTTGTGTTCGCAAATGTTTCGGTTTAGCAAGAGTCGCCATCGACTTTTTATTTTATCCAAAGGAAAGGTCAAAAAGCACAGGAAAGACCTTTGAGATGTTTTCTTGGGTTCGGGGGGTAGATTATGAAAAGGGAAGGTGCTAGCACCCTTTTCATCCATGGTTTTCCATGGGGTCTTAGTTACTTGTTTTAGATCACTTGCTTTTGCTTTTCAATTGTTTGAAATGATGCTTTTGTGTGTGGTTTTTGAAAGTATTTTGAAAATAGGACTTTGTTTAGGCAACCTTTGTAATGATTCTTGTTTGAATGTATACAAAGGTGTTTGTCTTTTGAAAAATGTTTCAATGTTTGAAAGTTTGTTTTGGGAAATGTTTTGAAGTTGTGTTGTGATGTGTTTTTGAAAATAGCAAGGATGTTTGTAAGTTTGATCAAGTAACTAAGAGTTGTCTACCCTACTCAAAGATCTTTCCTACAAATTTTTAACCCTTTGACATTGTTGTTTTACCATTGTATTTGGTAAACAACCTTGTGTTTGGATGTTAAACGGGACAAGCACGAGTCATCGTATGACCATGATAGCAATTGTGCTAAGTATCTTTAGCAAGTTTTTTGAGGGTCTAGATCATTTATGTATAGGAAACCAAGATAGCGTCATCGAGGGACTATGATCTTTTGTTTTGTTTTTGTTTTGCCAAGATACCTAGCATGCATACCATGGCCATGTTTTTTAAGGCAACAAATGGATGAAACCCTAGGGGTGCTTGTGTGCATTGTGTTGTCAATTTTCATGCATTTTTGTCTTGTATTAGTCAAGCTATTTGTTTTGATTTTGGTCTTGCATACAAACCCTAATGTTTCTATCATGGCATATTTGAAAGCAATAAAGTGCGTAAAAGTAAATCTAATACTATTACGACATTGATATGGGGAGGGGGATACAAGTTTGAATAGGGGGATATTTGCAAGAAAATAAAGTCCTAATTCAACTATTACAACCAAATTGAATTCATTGTACAAATAAAAAATTGACAAATATTTAAATGAGAAATTAAATATAAATATGCAAAAATGTTTTTTTGTATTTTATTTTATGTATGCAAAATAAATTATTTAATGTCATAAATAATAAAAATATTAATGATTATTTTTGAAAAGGGTAAAAAACCCTAATTTTTGGTATATATATATATATATATATATATATATATATATATATATATATATATATATATATATATATATATATATATATATATATATATATATATATATATATATATATATATATATATATATATATATATATATATATATATATATATATATATATATATATATATATATATATATATATATATATATATATATATATATATATATATTATATTATTTACTCATTTTTATGTACAAGAAAATAAATAAAAATATTCACAAAAATATTAAAAAATAAAATATGTGGGAAAATATTATTTTATATGTATAAATAATAAAAATAAAAATATATAATATTTTTGTATTAATTATAAGTTTTTTTTATTTAAGAAAATAAATATATTAAACCTAATAAACTAAATATTATGCCAAAAATAAAATAAAAAAATAAAATAAAATGTGAAAATTAAAGAAAATATTTTTGGTAATTTTTTATATTTAGAAAAAATAATAAAAGTCAGAAATGAAAATAGAAATGGAAAATATATAAAAAAATAAAATCAATGGACCAAGGGGGTGCAGAAAGCAAGCTAGGGGGGTGTCAATAGTCAAAAGAACCAAGCCCAACCCATGATCCTCTTCATCCCTGTCCTCCAAAACAAGAAAACACGCGCCATGTTCAAACTGCTAACTCCTGCATTTGTGCTTAAAAACAAAAACTTGCAACATGAAATTTATAGCTCTTGATCACACGATTCTAACCATGTAAAAAACTTAATCTAACTCTCAAAGACCAGAGAGAATTTCTCTGGCCCTAAATCTTGACCTAGTTTTTTCAAAAAGTTCAACTATCAAATACTCCTAGCTCAGTTAACATAAATGAATTCTATGCATATGTACAGCTCAAGGGCAATGGGGACTACATTTTTTCTTCACAAACCTAAGCCTAATGATTCCTAAATAGAGAGATAGAAGTTTGAAATTTACCTGTTTCAGTCAAGCTCGAGTATGGCAATGCAACAACTTTCAGTGAGGCCTGAGGTTCCTTTGAGCTTGCTTGGTGTTCCCTTGATCTTTCCCAATGCTCAGCTTGCTTTGAAATGGCTTGAATCTCTCTATAGAACTCAACCTGCAAACTCAGAATTTGAAAATGGTGAAGTGTGTAAATGGAGTTACAGTGACTTGGGAATGGTTGGGATAGTTTAGGTATGTTGTATGGAGGGTGTTGAAACTGGTTTCAAGCAAAACGCACGAGTGGATTTTGTTTTGGAAGTCAAACTGCAGAACCTGCTCTGTTTTGATAAGAACTTGGTGTCTTGATGTTAGAGGGTGTTTGAGAGGCTTAGGGTTCGTGTTTCTGACCTTAGGCAATGTGAAAAACTTGTTTGAAATGAATCCAACACTTGGTTATATCAGATTACAAAGTTGTGGTGATTTTGCAAGTTGACTTGTTTTTGAAGTAAAAGTGGGAAGTGACAAAGGCAAGGTTGTACAGGCCTGTACCCTAGCTGCACAAAGTTGGTGAACTTTGCCTGATATTAAAGAGCTTTTTTTCCAGCAAAAGGCTTGGTGTATGGCTCAAGATAATCAATTTGACATAAAGCATGCTTTATGTAAATGGCATTGTTATCTTTTTGCCAAAAATGGATTAATCCTTTGTATAATGCTTCATAGATCAGAACAATGCCTCTAACCAATGTGTTTGCATTTAATTTATGAGCGTGGAAGGGTTTAAGGACCTGTAAACCAAGTACAATCATGGTTGGACAAAATTTGCAACTTGTAGCAACATGAAAAATGCCATGGACAAAAGTGAGAAATGGCCATTGTCTTTTCTTTGATTCTCCCTAACCATAAATGATTTTGGAGAGTTCTTAGACATTTTGGAAAGCTTGTAACATGCTCTGAAATCCATATTTGAAATGCATTTTGAAATTTCAATTGGAACTATGTGAAAAATTGCCATGAAGATAGGTCAAAATCCTGCCTAAACTAGGGCAAAATTTCACTAAGTTAGAAAGTATTTGGACCCTTATTCATAAAATCATAACTTGACATCCAGGCATCTTTTTGGAAAACTTTGTGAATCAAAGTAGTATATTTTGTGTAGGACTACAACTTTCATGTTGGAAGTTGTCTTTGAATCCAATTGCATCATGGTTAAAAAGTTGGGAAAAGTTGGGAAAAAATAAGAAATTTTCATAACTTAGAAAATTTCTAAGTTATGAAAATTTTCCATTTTAAATCCTAATTTTCAAAATTAGGTTTCTTGGTGAACAAGTTTCATGTTTTGGCACATCTTGATGAAAAATGACCCTTGGCACTTGATTTTGACCAAAAAGTCAAAGTTTGACTTTTCAGTATACAGTTGATTTTTGATCAGTTGACTGGAAAATTCATTTGTCAATCCAATGCATTTGAGATCTTTTGAACCTTGTGATTAGGTCAAGATGATGCCATTGAGTCCTTGAATCCATGCTTGAACCCAATTTTCCATTGGCTAGGTGAAAAATCAGAAATTGCCCTTCTGTAGTCAAAACCCTAAAAATGACCATTTTGCCCTTTTGATGATCTGATCAAATTTCTTGAGGAGTTGTGGTCCAAACTTGATCAATGGTTCATATGAGTCTATAATGTTGACGTGGATAAAAAATTATGAGGTTTTACTGTAAATTGGCCACAGTTGACTTTTTCCCCAATACAGTTGATTTCTAGGTCAACTGTCTAATTGATTGGGCAAAAATTTGATTCAAGGCTTGAAACTTGGTATGGGAAATCTTATAAGTCCAACATGAAGTATGAAAGTCAAATTAAGCATTGGAAGTCCAAAAATCCTTGTGCAAACTCAAACGCTAATTTTAGGTCAACAATGCAAGGAGATGTCTTGAGCAGAGCAAACCCTAATCCTGTCTGGAGTCCAAAGAGTCTTGTGAGGGGAAATATTGACAAAATGAGAGGGAAAATTTTGGGGTACAACAGCTGCCCCTGTTCAATCTTCTTGAACCTGAAGAGTTAGATTGGCGAGTTTGCCTTTCGTGACTCGAAGGTAAAAGATGATTGGACACTAGAGTGCCCGTAAATTTGCACTCGTCAAGATGTAGTTGAGGGAATGGGCTTAAAGATGCCATTTGGAGATGGTAGAATCTTGTTAGAGATGGGCTTAAAGATGTCATCCAAGACTGTTTGTTGAAAATCAGGAGAATGAACATCAGAATGGTATCCGTATCTGGAACGTATCTGAGTTGTATCTGGAGATTGGATCTGTATGAGCAAGGGAATGGTGTCCGTGTCGGGAGTGTATCTGAGCTGTAACTGGATTTGATTCTTGAATGAATAACAGAATGACTGCCGTGTCTGGAGTGTATCTGTATTGTATCTGAATTTGAAATCTGAATAAGCGACAGAATGACATCCGTGTCTGGAGCATCTCTAGGCCGGGGAAACGTTTGAATGAGTGACAGAATGGCAACCGTGTATGGAGCGTATCTGGACTGTATCTGAGGTTGAGATCTGTATGAGTAGCAGAATGACTTCCGTGTCTGGAGTGTATCTGTATTGTAACTGGGATCTGAATAAGTGACAGAATGACTTCCGTGTTTGGAGTGTATCTGAACTTGAAGTTGATAGTTGAATCTGAATGAGAAATAGAATGGCATCCGTGTATGGAGCGTATCTAATCTGCATCTGATTGTTGAAGTCTGAATGAGTGACAGAATGACATCCGTGTCTGGTGCGTATCTGTACCGTATCTTGACTTTGAATTCTGAATGAGTAATAGAATGACCTCCGTGTCTGGGGTGTATCCATACTGTATCTGAATAAGAGATTTAAATGAGTAACATAATGACTTCCATGTCTTGGAGTGTATCCGTACTGTATCTGAAATCTTTGAATATTTGTTAAAGATAACTTTTAATCTTATCCTGAAAAGGGTAAAATGTTAGCTGAAACACAAAGTTATGTTGCATGAAATTTATGATGCAGTAAAATGTGTTTTATCGATGTTTATGATATATGAATGTAATGTATGTGCATGTAAGCTGATTTGCTGTCTTGCTGAAGAAAATAAATCCTTGATAGCTGTAGATAATAAAATCCTTGACTGCTGTCGGGGAAAATAAATCCTTGACCGCTGCTGGAGGTTCAAAATCTTTGATTGCTGAGGATGAGAAATCTTTGGACCACTGTTGGGGATAGAAAATCCTTGGCGACTTGTGGGGATTAACAAGAACTTTGACAACTTCTGTAGGGATGTGAGAATCCTTCCTGACTTTCCTGGGGATATAGGGATCCTTCAAGTCTGCTTGAGAAACTTGCTTGGGGAATCCAGATAACTTTGATGACTATGGCTGGAGATTACACCATGGGAATCCTTACTCGGCTGGGGAATAAGAAAACTCTGACGAATCTCTACTGGGGATTAGATGAAAGAAAACCTTGATCTGTTGGAGAATGAGGAAGACTCTGACGGCTTCAGCGGGGAATTAAGAATGAGAAACTTCGATCTCCTGGGGAAAATGAAACCTTGGGGGCTTCACTAGAGAAGTGAAAAAGAGAATCTTCGATCTGTAGGAGATTAAAAATTCTGACAAATTCATGCTGGGAGTAATGAAAACTCGGGTAACTTCACTGGGGAATCAGGAATGAGAATCTTCAATGTATTAGGGGCATTTGAAATCTTGGGGACTTCAAACTGGGGAGTTAAGAATGAGAATCTTCATTCTGTTGAGGAGTAAGAAACTCTGTGGGGAATAGCTATACTGCTGGGGAGTATCTATCTTGCTGGAAAGTAAGTTCAAGACTCTTTGGGGAATAAGCTTATTCCTGTTTGGAAAAAGTTCAGGAGTTTGGGCTGTATGCCAATCTACTGGGGAATTATCCGGAGGTTGGGGATAAAAGTTAACTGTCATCTGGTTGATTCTCAGACTTTAAGACAACTTGCCGGGGAATCTGGAGAAACTGGATGGTTTCTGCTGTGGATTGGTAGTTGGAAATTTGACTTCGCTGGGGAAGAAGGTTTCATCTTTGCTGGGGATTTATGACCCAAAGTTTTTGCTCCGCTGGGAATTGGGAGTTTGAAGACTTAACTCTGATGGAAATTAAAGGTTTGAAAATATGACTCCGTTGGGGATTGGGAGTTTGAAGATTTAGACTCTGGCGAGGATTTTGAAATTTAATTCCGCTGGGGATATGTATTTCAAGGTTTTAGCTCCGCTGGGGATCCAGATGATGTACTGCAGGGGATTTCTCTTGGAATAGCCTAAAGACGTTTTCCTATCCTTTCAACCTGTCAGTAATTATTCTTTCACATTTCGTTTATTTGTAAACAGTGATTATTTTCAAATGCATATGCTCATTTAATAAAGCATTGGACGTTTTCAAATAAAACACAAGTGTAAAGAAAAAGAAAAGGCAAATAGTTTTATGTACTTTGAAGTATCTTTGTATTAACTTTGTGTAAGTATTTTGTACAAAGGAGACATACATCCTAGTAAGAGAATGTTGTCATAAAAATTGAGAAAAATTTATACAAAGAAAGATGGCTATGTGTAAAAATTCCATGGGGTTCCCATTCTACTATAGCCTTCGTAACTCTGAATATCTTGTCCATTCGCTGCTTCGTCTGAAGATGATTGAGTTGATCAGTAGCCCGGAGTTTGTCCGTGAAGAGATTGTCCTTAAAGTGATCCGACGAGACATGGTCATACGCTTTAATTCCCTAACTTTTTCCTGGACCGCCCTTTCGGGTTTTCAGTCCACCGGGAAACCCTTTTTTGCCCAAGTCGCCCTTTTGGGTTTTCAACTTGCCGGGTGTACAGATTTTTTTTATTTATCCCTAATTTTTTCCTGAACCGTCCTTTCGGATTTTTGATTCACCGGGATGCCCATTTTTGCCCAAGTCGCCCTTTCGGGTTTTCAACTTGCCGAGTCGTTTATGCGTAGTATCTTTTGACTATGTCTGTGTTCGCAGGGTGTGGCAGGTCGTCTCCGTCCATGGTGGTCAAGATCATTGCCCCACCAGAAAAGATGTTTTTGATCACAAATGGTCCTTCGTAGGTAGGATTCCATTTTCCCCTGGGATCACTTTGCGGCAAGATGATCCGCTTGATTACAAGATCCCCGACTTGATATACCTGGTGCCTGACTTTCTTGTTGAAATCCTTGATCATTCGTTTCTGATACGCCTGACCGTGGCAAACAGTAGTAAGTCGCTTTTCATCAATCAAGTTAAGTTGATCAAGCCGGGTCTGAATCCTATCGTCTTCACTCAAACCAGCATCCTTCATGATTCTTAAGGAGGGAATCTGAACCTCGATAGGTAAAACAACCTTCATGCCGTATACCAAAGAATAGGGTGTTGCCCCAGTTGATGTACGTGCCGTGGTACGGTACCTGTGCAGAGCAAACGGTAACATCTCATGCCAGTCCTTGTAGGTGACTGTCATCTTTTGTATGATCTTCTTGATATTTTT
The DNA here is from genome assembly GCA_948472305.1 of Vicia faba. Taxonomy (NCBI): domain Eukaryota; kingdom Viridiplantae; phylum Streptophyta; class Magnoliopsida; order Fabales; family Fabaceae; genus Vicia; species Vicia faba. The sequence continues at coordinate 248,924,972 of OX451738.1, read as the reverse complement.
GTTTGCAGCTTTGACAACACCGTTCATCTTTGGCCGATAGGGAGATGAATTGTGATGTTGAATCTGGAACTATTCGCACAGAGTGGTGATCATAGTGTTGTTCATGTTTGTACCGTTGTCAGTGATAATCCTTTCGGGGATACCATACCGGCATATGAGGTTCTGCTTGATGAAGCGGGCAACCATATTCTTTGTGACGGATGCGAAGGATGCTGCTTCGACCCACTTGGTAAAGTAGTCAATGGCCACCAGGATGAAGCGGTGTCCATTGGATGCTGTAGGCTTGATCTCTCCAATCATGTCGATTCCCCACATTGCGAATGGCCAAGGAGTTGTTAAGACATTGAGAGGAACTGGATGTATGTGTACCTTGTCTGCATAGATTTGACATTTGTGACAAGTACGGGAATGTTGATGGCAGTCAGCTTCCATGGTAGACCAGTAATAGCCTGCCCGTAGAATCTTCTTAGCCATCGTATGTCCGCTAGAGTGAGTGCCAAAGGTACCATTGTGCAGTTCATACATGATCTGCTCAGCTTCAACCTTGTCCACATAACAAATCAATATGCAATCGTGATTGCGCTTGTAAAGGATACCATTGCTCAGGAAGAACTTGGCAGAGAACCTCCTTAAGAACTTTTTGTCGTTGACTGAAGCTCCTTCAGGGTATTCTTGAGTCTCGAGATACCTTTTGACGTCATGAAACCAAGGTCGGTCCACTACTTCTTCGGTATTAATCTCGTGACAATGTGCAGGTTCGTCCATCCATTCAATAGTAATTTGAGGAGCCTCATTATCCCAGTTAAGTTTAAACATGGATGACATTGTAGCTAGCGCATCTGCTAACTGATTCTCTTCTCGCGGGAAGTGCTCGAAGGTAATCTGCTCGAAATGTGATAACAATGTCAGGACATGTTCTTTGTAAGGGATGAGGTTTGGATGTTTAGTATCCCACTCTCCTTTGATTTGACTGATAACTAAAGCGGAGTCCCCAAATACAATCAAAGATTTGATTCCCAAGTCAATAGCGGCCTAGAGACCAAAGATAGAAGCTTCATACTCGGCCATGTTGTTGGTGCAGCTGAAGTAGAGTCTGGCAGTGAAAGGTGTATGGCAACCTTCTGGTGAAATAAGTACCGTGCCGATACTGTTTCCAAGTGCGTTGGAGGCGCCATCAAAGTACAGGGTCCATCGGGATCCTTGTTCAGGTCCGTCATACGGTCTATTCTCTTCAATGTTGTCCAATGTCATGATATCCTCGTCGGGGAAGTCGAACCTCATGGATTGGTAATCTTCAACAACTTGATGGGCCAGATGACCAGCTAGCACACTCCCTTTTATAGATTTTTGGGTCGTGTACTGTATATCGTACTCTGTGAGGATCATCTGGCATCTAGCGATTATTCCGGATAGAGCAGGCTTTTCAAAGATGTACTTGATCGGATCCATCTTAGAGATCAACAAAGTGGTATGAGTCAACATATACTGCCTTAGCCGGCGAGCAGCCCATACCAAAGCGCATCAAGTTTTCTCGAGCAGTGAGTATCGGGTCTCACAGTCGGTAAACTTTTTGCTAAGGTAATAAATGACATGCTCTTTTCGGCCAGACTCGTCATGTTGGCCCAATACGCACCCCATTGAATTCTCCAGGACGGTCAGATACATGATTAGCGGCCTTCCTTCGAAGGGTGGCATCAAGATATGAGGTTCCAGCAAATACTCCTTGAATTTATCGAAAGCAAATTGACAGTCATCATTCCATTTAACCACCTGATCTTTCTTCAACAGCTTGATGATTGGCTCACAGGTTGATGTTAGGTGAGAAATGAACCTTGCAATGTAGTTTAGACGTCCCAAGAAACCTCTGACCTCCTTCTCAGTGCGAGGGGCAGGGATTTCTTGTATAGCTTTGACTTTGGAAGGATCAACCTTGATGCCTTTGTTACTGACAATGAAACCCAAGAGTTTACCGGACCTGACTCCGAAAGTGCACTTGTTAGGGTTCAGTCTGAGCTTGTACTCCTTCAACCTGACAAACAGCTTTTGCAGATGGTCGAGGTGTTCTTCTTCAGTTTGTGAACGGGATATCATGTTGGCTACGTAGACCTCTATCTCATGATGTATCATATCATGAAACAAAGCCGCCATGGCGTGTTGATAGGTTGCCCCAGCATTCTTCAGTCTGAATGGCATCACCTTGTAACAGAACGTACCCCACTGTGTAACAAAGGTAGTTTTCTCCATGTCCTCAGGGGCCATTTTGATCTGGTTATAGCCTGAGAATCCGTCCATGAAAGAAAATACCTTGTGTTGAGCTGTATTGTCAACCAAGATGTCAATGTACGGAAGTGGAAAGTCATCTTTAGGGCTGGCCCTGTTTAAGTCTCTGTAATCTACACACATTCTTACTTTGCCGTCCTTCTTAGGCACGGGCACAATGTTAGCAACCCATTGTGGATAGGAGGTAACAGCAAGAAATCCAGCATTGAACTGCTTCATAACTTCTGCTTTGATCTTTTCAGACATGTCGGGCCTCGTGCGGCGAACTTTCTGTTTAACTGGTGGACAGTCTTCTCTTGTAGGGAGACAGTGAACCACAATATCTGTATCAAGCCCCAACATGTCTTCGTATGGCAAGGAGAAGATCTCAACATATTCATTCAACAACTGAACTAAACGCTCTTTGACACTTGGCTCTAGGTTGGCACCTACTCTAACTTCTTTTCTGTCTTCCTCTGTTCCCAAGTTGATTGTCTCTTTCTTCCTGTTGTAGCAGTCTAGCCAACTCTCCAGGCACCTCACAGTCTTCATCACCTTCGTATTCAGTATGGTAGAAAAGATCTTCAGAGTCACTGAAGGTCATAGCAGAATTGTTACCCATGGAATCCGGAATGGATGGGTACCTGCATTTGTGAGTGTGGGTGTGTATAAGGGATAGCCACCTTTAAACAAATAAAATGTAAAAAGAAAGAAAATGAACACAAAAGTTTATATGTGAAAACGTCCATGATTCATTAAAATGGCATATGAAGATGAAAAAATCAAACCCTTACAAATGGACCTATGCACCTCGGGTAAGGCACAAGGTTAAAAGTGTACGAATTGTTTAAGAATTATTACAAACCAACAGAAATGTTTGAAAGATCAATTACTGATTGATGAAAGTAATGGGAATAAAGTCCTTTGCCTCCCAATTGCATAGTCCTCCTTCAACAGTAGGGAAAATCCATTCTTCCAGATTGCTCTCCTCTTCACCATCCTCCAAAGCACTGACTCCATGATGGGTGATCTTCACTGGTGGCCCTCCAGCCCGGGAGCGATGCACAACCTTTTGAGCAGAAGCAGTGAAACCCAAGCCGAATTTATCAGATTTGAAAGGGAAATTGGGAAGCTGCCCCCAGATTGTGCTTCCTCCTTCTTCAATCACAGCCTTTGCATCTTTGAGCGACGACATCCGAGGCGGAGGTCGGGTAATCATGGGTACAGAAGGCACTGTCTTGGTTGCTGCAATCTCCTGAGCTACTTCTTCAAAATGCTGAAAGGGGGTTTCGATGAATTCACCATCTAATTCCACATAGCAGAAAGAATTAAGATGGCTTATCATGTATTCCTCTTCACCGTGAACTGTCACAATTTTCCCCTGGACAGGGTACTTGAGCTTTTGATGCAGAGTTGAAGTGACGGCTCCAGCATGATGAATCCAGGGTCTTCCCAACAAGCAAGAATAGGAGGGACAGATGTCCATGACATAGAATGTGGAGTTGAAGGTTTCAGTTTCCACCTTAATCGGGATGTCCACCTCCCCGTGGACCATCCGTTTAGAACCATCAAAGGCTCTGACAATGATGTTGCTGGGTTTCAAAGTTAGACCTTCACAATCTAGCCTATCCAATGCCTTCTTTGGTAAGACGTTCAACGATGAACCAGTGTCTACCAAAACGTGTGCCAGAGTAGTCCCTCTGCATTCCATCGAGACATGCAAAGCGTTATTATGTTTTCTCCCTTTGATTGTTAGGTCAGCATCGGAGAATCCTAAATCGTTATCGGCTATTAGGCTAGCTACACATTCTTGGAACTGATCCGCGGAGGTTTCATGGGGCACATGGGCCGTCTTCAAGAATTTGATCAAAGCTTTAGCATGAGCTTCTGAACAAATCAGCAAGGCCAGCATAGAGATTTTTGAGGGGATTTGCCCCAGTTGCTCTACAACATTATAATCGCTTTTCTTGATTATTTTCAAAATCTCTTCCATTTCTTTTTGAGAGGTTTCAGGGATGATCAACGGCTGAGCCCTCGTCCTGACAGGCTCTTCTTGCATCCCTTTCCCTCTATCATCAACAGCAGCAGAGGGGACAACTTCAGGAGTCACAACTTCTTCAATAATCAGAGTTCTCGCAGATATGTTGACCGGCACAGGGGTAACCTTAGGAGCAGCTGAGGGTCCGAAGATTGCCTTTGGAGGCGCAATCTCCGGAGAGAAAATTCTCCCACTGCGGGTGATTTTACTCGTTCTGACAATGTTTCCAATGTCGGAAGTCTCTTCATCAGAACTATCTTCAGTTGATTCAATTTGTTTAATACCGTGGTAAAAGATCTCTCCCCCATAGTTCCACGGTATTGATTTGTTGGACTTGTACGGGATAGGCCCCAACATGGTTATCTTCAAAGGTAGAATCTTCGGATCGGATGTAATCTTAACAGGTCTTTTGGAGACCTTGGAAAGATTGGTGGATATGGTAATTATTGAAATATCATTGATAGGAGTCGGTGTAACAGGAGTCTTTTCAAAGAGGATTTCTTGGTTATCCATTAGGCACTGGATGCCTAACTTCAACAATGGACAGTCGGTTGGTAAGGATGAACAAAGGCATCAATCTTCTTTACAACCTAGGAAAATCCCAGCCTTCAGCAAATTCAACTTGATTATCGGTAGCGGAGTCATCAAATCATCAACAGTAGCAATAAAAGATCTTCTTCAACAGCATGGGCATTGTGGCCATGCTTTGGCATTGGAGCAGAAATCACATTAGGCTTTTCAGGGGCATCGAATTCAACTTCTTTAGCATCTATTAAATCCTGAATCTTGTTCTTGAGGGCCCAATAATTATTGGTGTCGTGCCCTATACTGTCTGAATGATAAGCACACTTGGCATTTGAATGGTAGAAAGGAGAAGTTGTATTCGGATTCTTCGGGGACTCTTTCAGACTAACAAGGTTTAACTTCAGAAGATGGGGTAAAACCTGAGCGGGAGTCATGTTTATCCGGGTGTATTGCCGTGCAGGCCTTTCCACTCTTGCTTGGTTGGTTCTAGGTTGAACATTTCTGGGCTGATCAACTGCAGACTTCTGAATCATTACGGCCCCCACCGCTGGCTGGCGCTCAACTCTTCCTTGACTTCTTTGGGAGTAGACAGCTGAGACTTCTTTCTTTGCTGGAAAGGTCTTTTTGATGGCAGCGAAATCAGATGCATCCTTTTGAATTTTTCCGCTCTTGATTCCGGCTTCAACTCTCTCACCAGTTAGTATCAACTCGGTGAAACCCGCAAACGAACTTCTGATCAAGTGATTGAAAAAGGGACCTGACAAGGTACCCAAGAACATATCCATAAGCTCCCTCTCAGATAGAGGTGGTTGTACTCGCCCCGCCAAGTCTCTCCATTTCTGGGCATACTCCTTAAAGCCTTCATTTGATACCATGCACATACTCTGTAATTGAGTACGGGTTGGTGCTAAATCCACATTATATTGATATTGTCTGTAGAAGGCAGCAGCCAAATCCTCCCAATTGTGCACATCAGACCTCTCTAGCTGGTAAAACCAATCTAACTGCGTCCCCGAAAGTCTGTCCTAGAAGAAATGAACCCGTAAGTCTTTATCAGAAGAATGCAGTTGGATTTTTCTGACGTAAGACCGTAGATGCATCTTTGGACAAGACAAATCGTCGTATTTAGAAAATAGAGGCACCTTAAACTTAGGGGGAATGACAATCCCATAAGCCAACCCTAGATCTTCAAAGTCCAGCCCAGGCACTCTCTGCACCTCAATAGCTTCCAGACGCTCTTCCAAATTCTTGTATTTGTCATCTGCAGGAGGGTACTGCTGCTCAGAATAGTCTTCATCCTCTTCTTCTTCTTATTCTTCTTCCTCAGACTCAGTTGGCACTGCAGCTCACTTTCCTTTACCTACCCCTTCATCAGATGTTGAGGGGAAATCCAGGACCCTTCTAGCTTGACCTTCAAATCTTCTACCCATGGTAGCCACACCAACCCTCTTCTTTTTCTTTTTCTCCTTTTCCTTTTCCAGTAGAGTTTTAAGCTCTTCTTGACCCTTTGCCAAGGTCATGAGTAGCTGTTGGAACTGTGCATTCTGCGCTTGTAAGTCTTTGACCGTCTGCTCTATATCCATCTTGCTGAAATAAACAGCAGAGAGATAAGGAAACCTGGTGTGAAGACCTGCTTATGCATATGATGAATGATATGTTATTCATGTAATGCATTCAAGGATTCAGAAATTCAAATTTGTTTTAAACAAAAAGAACACACGTCATATTAATAAGATATAATTTGTTAGTACATAAATGCCCCATGGGAAAAATAATACAAAATTCTAATGTAAAAATATGTTGCGCATCCTCTTTGGTGCAATGTAGGTGTTGAGATTCTGCTCTTCGTGAAGTTGGCGAGTAAGTTCCAAAACCTTCTTCTCACTGGCGTAGAATTGGGATTCAAAAGTATCGCGCTCTCCCTTGAGCTGTATCCAACTCCTTTGTAAATCTTCAAGTGATGTTGGCATGTCAGGATGTAGGAGGGTGTATGGAACCTCTCCTTCCATAACAGGCTCTTTGATCACAGGTAGAATGTAGGGGTAAGGAATCATAAGACTTTGGGCGCGGGTTCGTACCCACTTGAGGTAAGGCTCACTAGGGATGGAATTCTTGTGTCCCAAGGTCTTACTGTCCACTTTGTTGGGCATCCTCCAAGCTCGGATGAACCTTTGTCGAAGTCCTTAATCGTCGTTGTCGAAGTCAAAAACCAAGTCTGGAATCAGCATGTCATGTGGGCCATCCCTTCGGATATACCCAAACTGTCTCAGAGCCAAGCAGGGGTTGCAGGTGATGCCTCCCCTAATGCCAAGTAGAGGGACATTAGGGAATTCCCCACAACGATCAATGATGATAACATTTTCTCTGGATCGAGAAAACCAATGAACATCTGAATGTGTAAGAGTCATCAATCGTTGTGACCACCTCAAACCTTGTTCATTCTTCAAAACTGATTGGGGAAGATGAGAAATAAACCATCTTTCCAGAAGAGGAGTACAACACATGAGAACACCTCTTTTCCTCATTGTTCGAGTGTGAAATGAGTGGAGGATATCCCCAAGTAATGTAGGCACCGGATTATGAGCCAAGAAAATTTCGACAGCACTTACATCTATAAGTTGGTCAGGGTTTGGGAACAAGACCAACCCATAGATGAGAAGAGCCACAATCTCCTCAAAAGCTTGTAAGTCCAATGAATTCCAGCAGCTTTGGGCCTTCTCAAATAGAAACTTTGACAAGAAACCCTCGACACCACTTCTAGTTTCCCAATGACCTATGATATCAAATGGTTGCAAGTGTAGGGCTTGAGCAACATCTTCAGGCTTTGGATCTCTTTTCGTACCGTTGTAGGGTAGTTGATGGAGAATAGGAATCCTCAGGAGTTGAGAAAATTCCTCCAAAGTAGGCACAAGCTGGTAATCAGGAAATGTGAAGCAGTGGTGTAGGGGGTCAAAGAACTGGAAGAGAACTTTCACCATGTCTTCCTCAGTGTTGGTGTTGACTAAGTTGAGAAGACGACCATGCCTCTGAGTGAATGGAGAATTCTCAGGAATCCTTGAAGCTAGCTCCTTGAGTTGAGGAGGAATTCTTACAAGGTTGACTTGGATTGTTTTCCTGTGAAGTGAATCCATTACCTACAAAACAGGAACAAAGATGAAGATCCAAATCCTTGAAATGGTTAGTGGATGCATATGATGCTTCATGATGTTATGATGTTATGCACAAGTATAGATGTACAAACAAATCACACAAGATCCTAGTTTCAGGCTTGCATGGGGTTTCATAGGTAAGTACCCTCTTTAAGTTTAGTTGGCTTAACCTGTCCTATAAATAGTAACCGGGTTCTAAGGAGCTCAATATCACTGGATTATTTTCTGTGTTCATTGTTTCAGTTTATCCACTTTACTGGCGACCAAAATATTCCAATAAAACAACCCTCAATGAGTGTAGTATCGAGTATCTACCAACTTCAGACTGCACCAAAGTCGGTCATCTCACTACCCCTAAAAAGGCTAAGATGGTCAAGTAAAGGTTCTAAACGTCCATTAGTGCTTCATGACATTACTCAGCGGCCCCGTATTCTCTTTGATTAACTCAAAGGCTACCGGTACCCACAAATATGTCTCACTAATATAGCTATTGCTTCAACCATGTCGGTATACCCAGCATAGTTTCCATAACGTATTGCTATTTACCTATGAATGTTTCCTAAATCCGGGTAGAGGATTTCAAACCTAAACAATAGAACCAAATGTAAAGCAATCAAGTCAAACAAGATAAGCATGTAAAGGTGATCTAAACCCTAAGGTAACCCCACTTTTTTTTAAATCCCCAGCAGAGTCGCCAGTTATGTGATGCGGTGGAAGAACTGACTTGAGGTTTTGCGTTTGTGTTCGCAAATGTTTCGGTTTAGCAAGAGTCGCCACTGACTTTTTATTTTATCCAAAGGAAAGGTAAAAAAGCACAGGAAATACCTTTGAGATGTTTTCTTGGGTTCGGGGGGTAGATTATGAAAAGGGAAGGTGCTAGCACCCTTTTCATCCATGGTTTTCCATGGGCTCTTAGTTACTTGTTTTAGATCACTTTCTTTTGCTTTTCAATTGTTTGAAATGGTGCTTTTGTGTGTGGTTTTTGAAAGTATTTTGAAAAGAGGCCTTTGTTTAGGCAACCTTTGTAATGATTCTTGTTTGAATGTATACAAAGGTGTTTGTCCTTTGAAAAATGTTTCAATGTTTGAAAGTTTGTTTTGGGAAATGTTTTGAAGTTGTGTTGTGATGTGTTTTTGAAAATAGCAAGGATGTTTGCAAGTTTGATTAAGTAACTAAGAGTTGTCTACCATACTCAAAGATCTTTCCTACACATTTTTAACCCTTTGACATTGTTGTTTTACCATTGTATTTGGTAAACAACCTTGTGTTTGGATGTTAAACGGGACAGGCGCGGGTCATCGTATGACCATGATAGCAATTGTGCTAAGTATCTTTAGCAAGTTTTTTGAGGGTCTAGATCATTTATGTATAGGCAACCAAGATAGCGTCATCGAGGGACTATGATCTTTTGTTTTGTTTTTGTTTTGCCAAGATACCTAGCATGCATACCATAGCCATGTTTTTTAAGGCAACAAGTGGATGAAACCCTAGGGGTGCTTGTGTGCATTGTGTTGTCAATTTTTATGCATTTTTGCCTTGTATTAGTCAAGCTATTTGTTTTGATTTTGGTCTTGCATCCAAACCCTAATCTTTCTATCATGGCATATTTGAAAGCAATAAAGTGCGTAAAAGTAAATCTAATACTATTACGACATTGATATGGGGAGGGGGATACAAGTTTGAATAGGGGGATATTTGCAAGAAAATAAAGCCCTAATTCAACTATTACAACCAAATTGAATTCATTGTACAAATAAAAAATTGACGAATATTTAAATGAGCAATTAAATATAAATATGCAAAAATGTTTTTTTGTATTTTATTTTATGTATGTAAAATAAATTATTTAATGTCCTAAATAATAAAAATATTAATGATTATTTTTGAAAAGGGTAAAAAACCCTAATTCTTGGTTTAAGAAAATATATATATTATATTATTTATTCATTTTTATGTACAAGAAAATAAATAAAAATATTCACAAAAATATTAAAAAATAAAATATGTGGGAAAATATTATTTTATATGTATAAATAATAAAAATAAAAATATATAATATTTTTGTATTAATTATAAGTTTTTTTTATTTAAGAAAATAAATATATTAAACCTAATAAACTAAATATTATGCCAAAAATAAAATAAAAAAATAAAATAAAAAGTGAAAATTAAAGAAAATATTTTTGGTAATTTTTTATATTTAGAAAAAATAATAAAAGTCAGACATGAAAATAGAAATGGAAAATATATAAAAAAAAATAAAATCAATGGGCCAAGGGGTGCAGAAAGCAAGCTAGGGGGGTGTCAATAGTCAAAAGAACCAAGCCCAGCCCATGATCCTCTTCATCCCTGTCCTCCAGAACAAGAAAACGCGCGCCATGTTCAAACTGCTAACTCCTGCATTTATGCTTAAAAACAAAAACTTGCAACATGAAAGTTATAGCTCTTGATCACACGATTCTAACCATGTAAAAAACTTAATCTAACTCTCAAAGACCAGAGAGAATTTCTTTGTCCCTAAATCTTGACCTAGTTTTTTCAGAAAGTTCAACTATCAAATACTCCTAGCTCAGTTAACATAAATGAATTCTATGCATATGTACAACTCAAGGGCAATGAGGACTACATTTTTTCTTCACAAACCTAAGCCTAATGATTCCTAAATAGAGAGATAGAAGTTTGAAATTTACCTATTTCAGTCAAGCTTGAGTATGGCAATGCAGCAACTTTCAGTGAGGCCTGAGGTTCCTTTGAGCTTGCTTGGTGTTCCCTTGATCTTTCGCAATGCTCAACTTGCTTTGAAATGGCTTGAATCTCTCTATAGAACTCAACCTGCAAACTCAGAATTTGAAAATGGTGAAGTGTGTAAATGGAGTTACAGTGACTTGGGAATGGTTGGGATAGTTTAGGTATGTTGTATGGAGTGTGTTGAAACTGGTTGCAAGCAAAACGCACGAGTGGATTTTGTTTTGGAAGTCAAACTGCAGAACCTGTCATGTTTTGACAAGAACTTGGTGTCTTGATGTTAGAGGGTGTTTGAGAGGCTTAGGGTTTGTGTTTCTGACCTTAGGCAATGTGAAAAACTTGTTTGAAATGAATCCAACACTTGGTTATATCAGATTACAAAGTTGTGGTGATTTTGCAAGTTGACTTGTTTTTGAAGTAAAAGTGGGAAGTGACAAAGGCAAGGTTGTACAGGCCTGTATCCTAGCTGCACAAAGTTGGTGAACTTTTCCTGATATTAGGGAGCTTTGTTTTCAGCAAAATGCTTGGTGTATGGCTCAAGATAATCAATTTGACATAAAGCATGCTTTATGTAAATGGCATTGTTATCTTTTTGCCAAAAATGGATTAATCCTTTGTATAATGTTTCATAGATCAGAACAATGCCTCTAACCAATGTGTTTGCATTTAATTTATGAGTGTGAAAGGGTTTAAGGACCTGTAAACCAAGTACAAGCATGGTTGGACAAAATTTGCAACTTGTAGCAACATGAAAAATGCCATGGACAAAAGTGAGAAATGGCCATTTTCTTTTCTTCGATTCTCCCTAACCATAAATGATTTTGGAGAGTTCTTGGACATTTTAGAAAGCTTGTAACATGCTCTATAATACATCTTTGAAATGCATTTTTAAATTCGAATTGGAACTATGTGAAAAATTTCCATGAAGATAGGTTAAGATCCTGCCTAAACTAGGGCAAAATTTCACTAAGTTAGAAAGTTTTTGGACCCTTATTCAAAAAATCATAACTTGAGATCCATGCATCTTTTGGGAAAACTTTATGAATCAAAGTTGTAGATTTTGTGGAGAACTACAACTTTCATGTTGGAAGTTTTCTTTGAATCCAATTTCATCATGGTGAAAAAGTTGGGAAAAAATAAGAAATTTTCATAAATTAGAAAATTTCTAAGTTATGAAAATTTTCCATTTTAAACCCTAATTTTCAAAATTAGGTTTCTTAGTGAACAAGTTTCATGTTTTGACACATCTTGATGAAAAATGACCCTTGGCACTTGATTTTGACCAAAAAGTCAAAGTTTGACTTTTCAGTATACAGTTGATTTTTGATCAGTTGACTGGAAAATTCATCTGTTAATCCAATGCATTTGAGATCTTTTGAACCTTGTGATTAGGTCAAGATGATGCCATTGAGTCCTTGAATCCATGCTTGAACCCCAATTTTCCATTGGCTAGGTGAAAAATCAGAAATTGCCCTTCTGTAGTCAAAACCCTAAAAATGACCATTTTGCCCTTTTGATGATCTGATGAAATTTCTTGAGGAGTTGTGGTCCAAACTTGATCAAATGGTTCATATGAATCTATAATGTTGATGTGGATAAAAAATTATGAGGTTTGACTGTAAATTGGCCACAATTGACTTTTTCCCCAATACAGCTGATTTTTAGGTCAACTGTCCAATTGACTGGGCAAAAATTTGATTTAAGGCTTGAAACTTGGTATGGGTAATCTTATAAGTCCAACATGAAGTATGAAAGTCAAATTAAGCATTCGAAGTCCAAAAATCCTTGTGCAAACTCAAACCCTAATTTCAGGTCAACAGTGCAAGGAGATGTCTTGAGCAGAGCAAACCCTAATCCTGTCTGGAGTCCAAAGAGTCTTGTGAGGGGAAATCTTAACAAAATGAGAGGGAAAATTTTGGGGTAAAACATTGACCATTAAACAGAATCTACTGCAAGCCGATCTGTTTCCGGGTTGTGATGAAAATTGTCACTTTTGCAAGTCTCTACCGAACGGTTGTTTGTTACTAAAGATAGGCGTCCAGCGCCTGATGACTAGCAAAGAAATCCTATTTAAAAATCTACCCCTTATCAAAAGTTCTTATTAAGATGTTTCGATAATCACCATTTCCAACAATCTTCCCAGGGTCTCCACCAAAAGACCCGTCAGGATTACATTTGTCCCAAGATCCGCACCTTTAATCATCACTATGCCAAGACCAATATCATACTCTTCGGATAAAGCTGTTCCCTGGAGTTATGAGGCTGACGTTTATTACTATGGCGTCAAGCAAGATCAGTTGGTTGTCAAAGGCAAAGTTGCAAGAGATATTGATCCCGATATCAGTAACATCATTGGGACCAGCAAAATAACAAGAAATGGAAGAGTCTTCTCACCTAAGATTTCTCCAAAGACCGTTGCTACTCCTGTGATCATTCCTACTGCCACTCCTACCAACATTCCTAGCGATACTCCTACTGTTATCCCTGCTACCAATACAAGGGGCAAAGAGTTTTTGATTGAGCCTTCCCAAGCAAGAGAACGTCTCAAGATCATCCTTGAAGCTTCTAGAGAGGAGATAGAAGAAATACTGAAGATAATCAAGAAAAGTGACTACAACATTGTAGAAAAATGGGGCAGACCCCCTCGAAGATATCATTGTTATCCTTACCTTTATGTTCTGAGGTCCACGCCAAAGCCTTGGTAATTTTCTTAAGACTGCCCACGTGCCCCAAGAGACCTCCATCGACCAATTTGAAAATTGTGTGGCCAGTCTAACTGTTGATAACTGATTGGGCTTTTTCGATGCTGATTTAACCTCTAAGGGAAGGAAGCACAATGATGCCTTGCATATTTCCATTGAATGTAGGGGCACCACACTTGCCCATGTTTTGGTGGATACCGGCTCATCATTGAATGTTTTTCCCAAGAATGCTCTCGACCGACTGGATTGCGAGGGGCTTATCTTGAAACCGAGCAACATCATAGTAAGGGCCTTTGATGGTTCCAAGAGGACAGTGCACGGAGAAGTTAGTATCCCCATAAAAATTGGGACTAAGACTTTTGACTCAACTTTCTATGTGATGGACATCCGCCCATCGTACTCTTGTCTATTGGGTCGGCCTTGGATCCATGGTGCAGGTTCCGTCACTTCAACCTTGCACCAAATGCTAAAATACCCGATTAAAGGAAAGATTGTCACGGTTCACGGAGAGGAGGAGTACATGGTTAGCCATCTGAACTCTTTCAGGTATGTTGAAATGGATGGTGAATTCACCGAGACTCCCTGTCAGAACTTTGAGGAGGTTCTAACAACGGTCGCAACAACCAAGTATACTCCAAAGGTCCCGAAGATTACCAGACCTCCACTGAAGATGGCCTCTTTGAAAGATGCTCGAGCAGTAGTTGAAGAAGGAGGGTGTACCATCTGGGGTCAGCTTCCGGATATTCCCTACAAGTCCGACAAATTTGGCTTAGGGTTCACTTCAGAAGCCCAAAGAGCTGTTCGACGTTCTCGCACTGGGGGACCACCTCTGTGTATCAACAGTCAAAGAGTCAATGCAGTAGAAGACAGTGATGGCAGCTGTGATATGGACGAATGGATTTTTCCAATCACCAATGGAGGGCTCAACAATTGGGAGGCCAAAGATTTCATTCCTATTATTTTTATTCAAGAGTAATTGTCTTTTAATATTTTCAGGCTTGTAATATTTAAACAATTCATACTTTTAAAACCTTGTATCTTACCCGAGGCACAACGGTCCATTTGTGAGGGTTGTCACTTCATTCTCATATGTCATTAATGAATCGTGGACGTTTTTGCATCAAATTTTATGTTCTTTGTCTTTCTTTCTTACATTTTATTTTCTTTCAAAAGTAGCTATGCTCTTACACACACTCACATATTAAAATGAAGATCTACATCCACTCAGGATCCCATGGGTAACAACTCTGCTATGGCCAATTGTGACTTTGAAAATACGATCTACCAAGCCAAAGACGAAAGTGAGGAAGATTGTGAGGTGCCAGGGGAGTTGGCCAGGTTGTTGTAACAGGAAGAAAGGACCATTCAGACGCACGAAGAGCCGGTCGAAACAATTAACTTGGGAACTGAGGAAGATAAAAAGGAGGTCAAGGTAGGTGCCAATTTGGAACCTAATGTCAAGGAGCGTCTGATTCAGTTGCTGCACGATTATGTTGAAGTCTTTGCCTGGTCGTATGAAGACATGCCGGGACTTGATACAGACATTGTGGTACATCATCTGCCTACAAGGGAAGATTTTCCTCTAGTAAAGCAAAAGGTTCTCCGCATGAGGCCTGATATGTCAGAAAATATCAAGGCAGAAGTCATGAAGCAATTCAATGCTGGATTTTTGGCTGTCACCTCTTATCCCCAATGGGTGGCCAATGTTGTTCATGTGCCCAAGAAAGACGGTAAAGTGCGAATGTGTATGGACTACAGAGATTTGAATAGGGCAAGCCCCAAAGATGATTTCCCACTCCCCCACATCGACATTCTAGTTGACAATACGGAACAACACAAAGTGTTTTCCTTCATGGACGATTTCTCAGGCTACAACCAAATCAAAATGGTGCCTGAGGATATGGAGAAAACAACCTTTGTTACACAGTGGGGAACTTTCTGCTATAAGGCATGCCATTCTGACTGAAGAATGCAGGGGCAACTTATCAACGCGCCATGGTAGCTTTATTTAATGACATGATACATCATGAGATAAAGGTCTACGTTAACAATATGATAGCCAGATCGCAAATGGAAGAAGAGCACCTTGATCACTTACAAAAACTGTTTGATAGGCTGAAGAAGTACAAATTGAGATTGAATCCAAACAAGTGCACGTTCGAAGTTCGGTCTGGTAAGCTCCTAGGCTTTGTCGTCAGCAACAAAGGTATCGAGGTTGATCCTGCCAAGGTTAAAGCGATACAAGAGATGCCTTCTCCTCATACTGAGAAAGAAGTCAGAGGATTCTTGGGACGTTTGAATTACATCATCAGGTTTATTTCTCACCTGACAGCTACTTGTGAGCCAATCTTCAAGCTCTTGAAAAAAGATCAGGTAGTCAAATGGAATGACGAATGCCAAGTTGCTTTTGAAAAAATCAAGGAATATTTACAAGAACCTCCTGTGTTGTTACCACCCGTCGAGGGAAGACCTTTAATCCTGTATTTGACTGCTTTAGAAAACTCAATGAGGGTGTGTGTTGGGGCAGCATGATGAGTCTGGACGAAAAGAGCATGCTATTTATTACCTGAGCAAAAATTTTACCGACTGTGAAACAAGATATTCACTGCTCGAGAAAACTTGTTGCGCTCTGGCATGGGCTGCTCGCCAACTGAGACAATATATGCTGACCCATACTAATCTATTGATATCTAAAATGGATCCGATAAAATACATCTTTGAGAAGCCCGCTCTTTCTGGGAGAATAGCAAGATGGTAGATGATCCTGATAGAATATGACATACAGTATACTACCCAGAAAGCTATAAAGGGTAGTGTATTGGCTGATCACCTTGCTCACCAAGTTGTGGAAGACTATCAATCCATGAAGTTTGAATTCTCGGATGAATACATCATGACATTAGACAACTGTGAAGAAATCATGCCATATGACGGACCTAAACAAGGATCCCGATGGACCCTATTCTTTGATGGAGCATCCAATGCACTGGGAAATGGTATCGATGCCGTACTCATATCTTCGGAGGGATTTCATACTCCCTTTACTGCCAGACTTTGCTTCAACTGTACAAACAACATGGCAGAATACGAAGCATGCATCTTTAGTCTCAAAGCTGATATAGACTTGGGGATCAAATCCTTGGATGTATTTAGAGATTCAACTTTGGTCATCAGTTAGATCAAAGGGGAATGAGACACCAAACACCCCAACCTTATCCCTTACAAAGAACATGTATTGACATTGTTGCCTCATTTTGAGAAGATTACCTTCGAGCATTTCTCGCGAGAAGAAAATCAGCTAGCAGACACACTAGCTACAATGTCATCTATGTTTAAACTTAATTGGGATAACGAGGCTCCTCAAATCACTATTGAGCGGATGGATGAACCATCCTACTGTCACGAGATCGGTACTGAAGAAGTAGTGGATTAACCTTGGTTCCTTGAGGTTAAAAGGTATCTCGAGTCTCAGGAATCTCCAGAAGGGACTTCCGTGAATGACAAGAATTTCCTAAGAAGATTCTCGGCTAAGTTCTTCCTTAGTAACGACATTTTATACAAACACAGTCATGACTCTGTATTACTTCAGTGCATAGACAAGGTTGAAGCTGAAAGGATCATGGTTGAATTACACAAAGGCACTTTTGGTACCCATTCCAGTGGGCATACGATGGCAAAGAAAATCCTACGGGCAGGCTATTATTGGTCTACCATGGAGGAATATTGCTATCAACACTCTCGGACTTGCCATAAGTGTCATATTTATGCTGATAAAGTGCACGTACCTCCGGTTCCTCTGAATGTCTTGACGGCTCCTTGGCCCTTTGCTATGTGGGGAATTGATATGATTGGGGAAATCAAGCCAACAACCTCCAATGGACACCGCTTCATCTTGGTGGCCATCGACTACTTTACAAAGTGGGTTGAGGCAGCTTCTTTCACTTCCATTACCAAGAATGTTATCGCCTGGTTCATCAAACAGAATCTCATATGTCGGTACGGCATCCTAGAGAGAATCCTCACTGATAATGGTATGAATATAAACAACACTATGATCACCACCTTGTGCGAGCAATTCAAGATCCAACATCACAATTCTTTCCCTTACCGGCCAAAGATGAATGGCGCTGTAGAAGCTGCTAACAAAAACATTAAGAAGATCATATAGAAAATGACAGTCACATATAAAGACTGGCATGAGATGCTACCGTTCGCTCTCCACGGGTATCATACCACAACTCACACATCAACTGGGGAAACACCTTATTCTCTGGTATACGACATGGATGCCGTCTTACCTATTGAGGTCCAGATCCCCTCTCTGAGGATCATGAAGGATGCTGGTTTGAACAAAGAAGATTGGATCCAGACTCGACTTGACCAGTTGAACTTGATTGATGAGAAGAGGCTTGCAGCTATCTGTCATGGTCAGATATACCAAAAACGCATGATCAAAGCTTTTAATAAAAAGGTCAAACGTCAGGTATATCGGGTCGGTGACTTGGTAATCAAGCGTATCATTTTTCCACAAGGTGATCCCAGGGGAAAATGGACTCCTACATATGAAGGGCCGTTTGTAATCAAAATCATATTCCCTGGTGGAGCAATGATCTTGACCACTATGGATGGCGACGACCTCCCGCACCCTGTAAATATGGGCATAGTTAAAAGATACTACGCATGATCAAAGACCCGCTAGGTTGACTGGCCTAGGCAAAAATAAGGGCTTCCCGACGAACCAAAAGGGTTCGGGCAAAAATAAGGGATGAAAATTAAAAAAATATGTACACCCAGCAAGTCAAAAACCCGAAAGGGCAGCTTGGGCAAAAATGGGTATCCCGGTGGACTGAAAACCCGAGAGGGCGGTCCAGGAAAAAGTTAGGGATTGAAGCGTATGACTATGTCCCATTGGATCATCTTGCAAACAATTTTCAGCATTGACCAATCAACTCAAACGGTTCTAATCAATCCAATCAACTTTGTCGAGGCGACAAGTGGACAAGACACTCAGAGACACAAAGACTATAGCAGAATGGGAACCCCATGGGATTATTGCACATAGTTATCTTTTCTTTGTATCAATTTTCATTTTTTTTACGACGACATTCTCTTACTAGAATGCTCATCTCATTGTACAAAAATAATTATTCAAGTTAGTACAAAGATATCCCCTTTGGAAGTGCAAAACCATTTGTTTTTTTTCTTCTTTATTTCTGTGTCTTGTTTACAAAAACATCCAATGATTTATTTTTGAACATATGCATTTGAACGCGATTACTGTTACAAATAAACAGGAAACAGAAATACAATTACTAAGGACTTTAAGAAATAGGATAATATCTATAGGCCATTCCATAAAATCCCCGCAGGTACCTTCTCCAGCAAGAGCGGAAGCAATTACATCCTACCACAGGATCATTAACGTATCCCCAGTTTGCAGCCTGTTGGTATCAAGCACTCTCATACCCCTATCAGAGCAAAGCTTCTAGCTACCGCTCTAGAGGTTCCCCAGTAAGTTGCCTAACTTCTCAGGTTTCCCCAACAGGATTTCACGAAGTCTACAAGCAATGTCCGGCATTTTCCTCCTACAATAGAGTTTATTTCTCTAATGATTGGAAACTCACTCATCAGTGCTTCAAAAGGGATTTATTTTCCCCGCTTCCAACAACACTACGGAACGAATAATATTTGGGTCCATACATTTTCATTCATACGTCATAGCATTGACAACACAAGTACATACAGTGCAATCTCATTTATTTTGAGAAACAACATTATACCATGCATTATATACATCATGACATTGCATACAACTAACTCTTCACCTTTTCAGGAAAAATTAATCGTCACGAAATTATCATCAGCAAATTTTCGACAGACAAATATTTTGAACAAGTCAAATACAGATCAGTTCCCGAGAAAGGACTGGTTGACCATCTGCATAGCAAACATTTCCTTCAAACTTCTATTGGTTCAGATAAATCTCTCAATAGTTTATTCTGATTCATTTCCAGATTCTTACTGGTTCAGATAAATCTCTCAACGGTTTATTCTGATTCGTTTCCAAATTCTTACTGGTTCAGATAAATCTCTTAACGGTTTATTCTTATTCATTTCTAGATTCTCACTGGTTCAGATAAATATATCAACGGTTTATTCTGATTCGTTTCCAAATTCTTACTGGTTCAGATAAATCTCTCAATGGTTTATTCTGATTCATTTCCAGATTCTTACTGGTTCAGATAAATCTCTCAACGGTTTATTATGATTCATTTCCAGATTCTCACTGGTTCAGATAAATCTCTCAATGGTTTATTCTGATTCGTTTCTAGATTCTTACTGGTTCAGATAAATCTCTCAACGGTTTATTCTGATTCATTTCAAGATTCTTACTGGTACAGATAAATCTCTCAACAGTTTATTCTGATTCGTTTCCAGATTCACTGATTCAATTAAATCTCTCAACGGTTTATTCTGATTCATTTCCAGATTCTTACTTGTTCAGATAAATCTCTCAACGGTTTGTTCTGATTCATTTCCAGATTCTCACTGGTTCAGATAAATCTCTCAACGGTTTATTCTGATTCGTTTCCAGATTCTTACTGGTTCAGATAAATCTCTCAACAGTTTATTCTGATTCATTTCCAGATTCTTACTGGTTCAGATAAATCTCTCAACGATTTATTCTGATTCATTTCCAGATTCACTGATTCAATTAAATCTCTCAACGTTTTATTCTGATTCGTTTCCAGATTCTTACTGGTTCAGATAAATCCCTCAACGGTTTATTCTGATTTGTTTTCTGTTAAAATCGAGTTCAGACTTTCTGTCAATAATCATCTTTGGATGGAATCTATAAAGCCCATCTCTGACGATTCTCCATCGCTTCTCCAAATGGCATCTTTAAGCCCATTTCCTTACGCAATCGACCAGCGCATCATCAAGTGCAAATTTATGGGCACTCTAGTGTTCAATCATCTTCTACTTTCAAGCCACGAATGACAAACACATCGATCTAGCTTTTCAAGGTTAAGAAGATTGAACAGGGGCAGATGTTGTACCCCAAAATTTGCCCTCCCATTTTCCATTCAAGATGCTATCCCAGGGTTCCTCAAACACTCAATTTGGCTGAAAAGTTGATCAAGCAGATTCTCTTCCTAGGCAAACAATCAGCAATTAGGGTTTGGCGCTTCTCAAAGAAAATTGAGCCCTCAAGGTTTCAAATGATTTTCACAGGTCTTCATATTTACTCAGAGTTGTGTAAACCAGTTTTCAAACCTCGCAGTACAAGTTTGCTCAACCAATGGTTCAGATGACTGAAAATGACTACAGCAACCCCAAAATCAATCCTTTTGGCGAGAACAAATTCAAATGATTGTAACTTCTTCATTATTCATTGTTTTTGAGCGGTTTTACTTGCATATGATTCTCCCTGATGCCACCTCAAATTTATCTTCACAAGTCAAGAGCTGATTACGCATAAAAGATCACCAAAATTCGAATGCGTTAGAAGTCACATATTAAATTTTGACCTAATTTCAAGTAACGACCGTCTGATTGTTATTTCTTCAAATTACAAGACCTTCAGATGATTATTTTTGCATATTGTCCTAAGTGGTGTCATCAACAAATTCTCTTCAAGGATCTAGGCCGAATTATGCTTAAAAGGCTTTGAAAAGTTGGTGAAAACGCTATGGGTCATTTTGTGATTTAGAATGTTCATAACGCCTAAGTTTAATTCTTGTCCTAATCGTTTCCTCAAGACTTTTGTTTTTATGATGAGATCGTTCATGGTATAGAATGTTAGGTGCATGATTTATTGGATGGTTGTTGACTAGTTCAAGTCATGGGTGTTTGAAGCATTGGTGATTATTTGAATTAAAGTGGATTTTTGACTAATGTTCTCGAAGAATTGTTGGCTCTTTCAATAATGGTTCAAGGATTCAGTTGCATCCATCATTTAAGATATTCGGGCTAATCACGTTTGAAATATCCGCTTTCAAAATTAAATTTCATTCAGGTGGACAATTTTGAGCCATACAAATCAACATCATTTCAAGCTCAAATTTATTTTCAATAAATAGTTTGTATCAAGTATTCAATAATCCGAAAGAATTTACCCGAAACTCAAAAATTCAATTCCAATTCAATGATCATCATCCAAGGTTCCATTGATTTATGTTACAAAAAAAAACAATTTCAGAATATACTTCAAAGAGGATTACAATTTAAGATACAAATCACATTTTGTCTTGTTTACAAAAGGAAAAGTAAAGAAATAATGTTTCTTCGTTCGCTTCATCTTCAAGAAACTCATTCACTCCTCGCTATAGCCTCTTTGTCTTTCAACCTTGATCGCCCAATTCTCAGTTGCACATGAAACAAGGAAAAAAAAGAATATTAGCAAGTATGTGAAAACTTCAGGAACTATTTGTTTAGAAAGAATTTTTTCTCATCATAAGGGTTATGCTTGGAATCAAAAAATTAAGAGGTCATGTGTTAAAGCTCAAAGCCTCATACGAATCAATTTCAATCATGGGATTTATTTTCCATTTGCAAATCACAAAGATAAATCTCGGTTCACAAAAAGAAAAGAGGTGGTTTAAATGAAATCACAATGGGCAAATACAAGTTAGCAGCATCACAAATCAAAGATTAAAGCCCAACAAAAGCCTCAATTTTGTCCTACCATCGGCCAAAATAAATATGCTCATTGAAAATCATAAAACATGTCTTTTGATTCACAAATACAACAAATAAGACAAAGAGAAAAGTCCTGCATTTCTGCCCAAACCTGCTAACAAAACAGCCCAACAATTGCATAAAATAGGCAACATAAAATCTGCAGCAATAAAGATATAACAACAGCATGCCTCAAGTGTTCAAACTGGCCAAATATTTCCCCCCAAAATGTTATCACACTACTATGATAAAAAGAGACAGAAGCATCAAAAACAAGGGCAGAACAACAACAATAACATCACCAAAAAACACAAAAATCATCACAAATTTCTTTGTTTTAACAGCAACAACATCATCAAAATATACAAAGAAGAACAGTTCATACAACAACCAAGCAAAAACACCCTCCTCATCATCATTTTCCTCACATATCCCTTCAGAATTTAAAAAGGAGAAAGAAGGAAAGTTTACAAAGGAGACTTCCCTGTCAAACGAAAAGCCAACGACAAGAACGATTGAGGAACTGAAAGCGGACAGAGGCAGCAGCAAATAAAAAGTTCAAAGGGATTGTTCATAAAGCTCCAATCCTATAAGTCTTGCTTCCTGACCTCATAAGTATACTGCCGCTTTGCGTTATTTTGATTAGTTGTTGAACTTTCTTTACGCTACTGCTTCGATATCATTTTCGTAATTGTTCGAGCATGAAAAATAAATAAAATAAAAAAAAAACAGTTATACAGTAAAACCTTAAAAAAATAACTTACCTCTTCAACCTCTCTCTCCCTCTATCTCTGCTAGCCTCAGACCACACCAAGGCTTCCCTATTTCCGTCTTCCTCCCAACAACTTTTCGTACTCCATCCTTCAAACAACAACCTGCCATTATCCAGTCACCGATCCGACCGAAGAGGAAAAGAAGGAGTTGCTTTCAACTTTCATTGTTGTCTTATTCCTTTCCTACTTCATCAAACCTCTCTCACTCTCATGGCCATCAGAACATAACTCGTGAATCTCACCCTCAATAATTTACAGATTCGTCGGAAGTTTTCAGGTCCCGCTCAGGAACAAAAGAGATCGATCTCTAAGACGATTTTTGACGTTTGGAAAAGTGAAGGGGTTTGAATTTGTTTAGAAAGAGATTTTTGTTTTTACAATAAGATAAGAATAGAATATTGATAATGTTGAACTTGCGCTTTCCTTCCCCATGTTAATAATGATGATTCTTCATTTTTTCTCTTCTCGAAACAGTAAAAATAATATTTAATCCGCTTCCTTTTCCCAACAACAAAACCTGTGGCGCGTTTTGTGTGTTTAGGTTTGCAGCGAACCCTTCATTTCCACTGTCAACCGAGTCAGCCCATTGGGCTGCTGGCCCAATCCTCCTTACCATTTTTCCTTTTTAGTTTAATTGAAGTGTAGATATAACAAATAAGTAACATAGTTCAGTTGGCAAGGCGTATCCGTGACAACCCAAAATACCTGAGTTCGACTCCTCCCTTGGGCATTTCTATTTTGTTTTTTAATTCTTTTAATCTTACTTCCCTAATTTATTAGTTCATATTTAGTTTTAATTCTTAAAATTCAATTAAACTTAAAATATACAATTTTTATAATTAGTTAGTTTAGACTTTGTAAGTAATTTTTATCAACTTTTTTTTTCTCTCATAAACTTTCTTTTTAAATTTTTTTTTATATAATAAAATTCAAAAAGTATATAGAATATGATTTTATTTTCTTTTTATATATTCTCACAAACACAAAATACCAAACAAAAAGGTATATACAATTGACTTAATTTCTTTTAATCAATTATTTTATTTTCTTTTCTTTCCAAACTTTACAAACAAAATAACTTAGAATTTTTATTGCCATACTTTGTTAATTAATTGTCCTAGACTGTTAAATTAATCGATTCAATTCAATTTGGTTGTATTGATTGCCTATTTGGACTTTTAATCGCATTCGACTCATCCCCATTTGTGAATTTGTACCCCCATTCCCGAAAACTCTGTAATAGCGTAAAATTTCAAATTCCGCAATTTACTGTTTTCCTTATACTGTATAGTAATTAGGCGTGCATGGCAAGATTCAAAATTAATTGCTAGGTAACCTAATTTCAAAGACAAAATTAACTTGAATCGAACACACTTTCACACATGCACCTCTAGGGTAACCTCGCTTGTTGCCTCAAAAACACAGTCATGTCCCTCGAATATGGGACGCTTTAGCAATGACCCTTCGATTAAAAAAGATTGTAGTCACTCGATGACCCTCGACGTTGCCTTCGATAAAATGATCTCGTCCCTTACGAAAATTTCTAAAGCGTCACATAAGTTGCTTTCGATGACTGTAAAATTGACCCACGCCTGTCCCTTTACATCCAACGATGGGGCTTCTTACCAAATTAATGGTAAGATAGCAACATTAAAAGGAGGAAGAAAAGAACATTGGAAACCTTTCGAGTAGGTAGATTCGCTCCTAGTTACTCGTTTGCTCACGACAAAAATATTTTTACACCAACACTTTCGTCTCAAAACATTTAAAAAAAAACAAGACCATTTTGTATACGTTCTTATAGAGACGAGAACCATTGTAAAACATATTTTCAAAACAATTTCCAAAACACAATCCACAAACACATATTTGAACCATCTTTCGAAACAAAACTTTGTACGCGTTCTTATAGAAACGAGAACCATTACAAAGAGATTTTTCAAAACACTTTCAACGCCCATACCACAAGCACACTGTCAAACAAAGCAAGTGATCTAAACGAGTAACTAAGAGCCCATGGAAAACCATGGATGAAAAGGGTGCTAATACCTTCCCTTTTCATAATCTACCCCCAAACCTGAGAAATAATCTCGATAGGTCTTTCCTGTGCTTTTTTACCTTTCCTTTTGGATAAAAGAAAAGTCGGTGGCGACTCTTGCTATCCGCACAAATGCGATCAAAACGCAAAACACCAAGCCAGTTCTCCCACCGTATCACAATATGCCTATTATCACCTTCGTCCTTAAAGAGTCCATTCCTGTATTGATCTCTGAGATAGTGTAGCATATTATCATTTCCATCATTAAACTTGTATAGGGTACCCTCATGTTTACCTTCATATTACGTCCACGTCGCATTACATCTCCATGAAATTTTTAGCATACCCTTAAAGTCAAAAATATTTTTTCATACCCATGCATTTACATACATTCATACGTTTGCATCTCATGCATTTCCACCTTCGTCCTTTATTATCCATATGCTAGCTGATTTCTCGGTACTCACAAACAAACTTAAGAAAATCTGAAACTGTGGAAGAATGAGATTATATACTAGAGACTCAATGAAGCTTGGTCCTACAAGTCTTAATGGTGAGAGAAGGCTGCGCTTCACCATGACAAACTACAAGCCTACACAGCGCCTCAAATGCCCCTACCATTGGTGATTCCTATACATCAAAAGCAACTGTCCTATCAATGAAATAAGTAGGGGTGTTCGCGCTGCGGTTTGGGCGGTTTTGAAGCAAAAAATCACCCGAACCGCAAGAGAAAAAAACATGCGGTTCGGTTTGGTTCGGTTGGCTTTTAAAAATAAATCCGAACCAAACCAAACCAAACTAATGCGGTTTGGATTGGTTCGGTTGGTTCGGTTTTTTACAAAAAAAATTATTAAGTCATACAAACAAATATAGAGGAAAATATAATTTTGTATTTAATTGTTCGTACATTACCATAAAAAAATTTATAATTGTCAAAATAAGTTTATAATTTGATACATAAAATTGCGTATTATAATTTTATCTAAATCTAAAGAATGATATAAACAAGATTGCATTCTTAAATAAATATTATACAAAGAATACGATAAAATATATTTTGTGAAAATAGTATTTATAAATGAATAATATTTTATTTTTTTATGATTTGTAAATTAAAATGAATATAATACAAAGTATGATAAAATATACACATAATACATGTTTATTTCTCTAAAGAATTAAAGAAATATATATTGGTTAGGAAGATTTTATAACATAATGTGGTTTTGTTTGGTTTGGTTCGGTTTGTAAAATACAAACTGCAAACCGAACCGAACCGTGCGGTTCCGCGAGAAAATGACCCAAACACATCCGAACCAAATGCGTTTTTTTGCGGTTTCGGTTTGGTTCGGTTCGGTTTTGCGGTTTTCTATTGGACCGGTTTGGTTTTGAACACCCCTAGAAATAAGTATGCCCAAGAAAAGTCAAGGTTCATCCCTATGATCTGACAAGTCCAAAAACTACGAAGCATCTCCTAAAGTCAGTGGATCAACGAGAAGGCTTATCTCTATATCATTAGGCTTTAATCATTTCAAATTGTAATTTCTTTCTTTCTAAGTGTTATTTGTCATAAATTTTGTACTCTTTGGTCAATTAATTCTAATAAAATAAGCATGCATGTTTTTGAAATCGATTCATTCCACAAATACTCAAAGACTTTCTATTCTTCTCTTCTTTTTCCATTTTTCACTTCAACAAACTTCGATGGAGAATGATGAAAATACAAAATAATCGAATTTTGCTGACATATGCTTTTTAATAGTAAGGCTTAGCTGATGATGTAAGACATTATTTCACTTCCTAAATAGTGGAGATATAAGGAGTTAATCCGTAGTTAACCCCCTCGAGCCAGAAGTCGGAGTTCTTTCTATTCTATAAAAAACCTTAATCTTAACCAGGGGCAGGGTAGATTTCAATTAATTCAACGATGCACTCAAATCCTAGGACAATTGAAACGATCTAAGCAAAGGTTCAAGCATATATCATTCCTCGATACATCGTTGAGGAAATGATCTAAGCAAAGGTTCAAGCACGTCATCTTCCCCGTCTTCATCATCTAAGATTGAAGAATTAACAAAGTCCACGACGTCTTTCTTCCTTAACACATTAATCAAGTTCGGAGAAACGATGAAGACGAAGCTTACAATAATCAGCATGACAGTAAAAAATTTTCAAAACCAAAGGAAAAAAAAAAGAAATTAAAAAAAAGTGAAAGCCTGCTAAGTCAAAGCAAATAAAAAAATTTACTTAGGCAAAAGTTAGGGCATCCCGGTGGATCAAAAAAATTATAAAAAAAAACCGGTCCATGCAAAAATAAGGGTTTGAAAATAATAAATTGGAGAACAATATTGTGACTGCCACCTCAAGAATCATTAAGGCTTCTCATCAACGCTTGGATCTTATAAACACTCAGATCTCACCAATCCTTGGATCTTATTGATGCTTTTCATCAGTGCTTGGATCTTTGCCTACGCTTCTCATCATCTACGCGACTACAAAACTTCTCTTGGGGATTAAACGCATCAGTTTGATTAATTAAACTTAGGGTTGGAGAACATCAAGGAGAATGGGGTGGGTCAAATAAATTTTGAGCCTTATATCTTTTGTTTCCTAAACCACGAACCGCGGACACATTATAACCTTCAAAAGTCCTAATTGAGGCTAGATTCACTATGAAAGCATACCCAACAAGATTTGTGTTAAACTGACTCCTATATTTGTTAAAATCATTTCTAACTACTTCACTTCTTCGAATATTCATCTTCAAATCTTCCACTTCTTTTCAAATAATCCATTTCAAGAACGTGCATGTGCATCAAACGAAATTACTTTTTCAAAATGTACAATTTTATCTACGAACCAATACTTAGCATCAAAGAGATTTCAAAAAAGACCTGATCAAAGGCCATCCTTTCCAAGAAGCTCCTAATTGGAGAAATAGCATCTAAGGGGATCCCTATAAACAAGGGCATATACTAATGGTCATAGGGTTATATCACATGAAGATACTTTTGACAAGAGGTGAGCATTCTGAGGTTCAATCAATTTGGATCAAATTTCAAAGCATTGTTCAATTAGGGGAATACCCTTCGAAGAAGAATTCCTTAGTCAAGTTATATCATAATAATGTATGACTCGGTTTCCTCATGTTAACAAGACTCTCAAGGAATTGATGATCAGGGGCAGCCTTCCGAGATTCAAATGTTGGGGCAGTGCATATAAGTTCATCCTACTGCACGTAGGGTCTAAATTCTTCAATCAACTTCGAGTACAAACTTTTCAAAGCTTCAAATACTTGGGACAACCTATGACAAGTTCATAGCAAGGTCTAAGTTCCTTCTAAGGACACTTCCTCCAGATCTTGGAGATTGAGGGGCATGTCTTTAAAAATTCGAATGTTGCAGCAAACTATTGCGAGACTCGATCAAAAAAGAAGTTGATACAAAAGGGTCCATCAAAGCCAAGCATTTTCAAGAATCTTTTAATCAGGGGCATAATACAAAATAGTGGGGTCATCCACATTATGATCACACTATTTCCAAGCTCATATTAAATGGAATCTCCTCCAAGACCCTACACACAAATTAAAAAAGAAACTGTCCATACAGGGCAAGCTCTCTGCGCACTTTCAAAACCTCTAGTGGGTATTTCTTCTACATCAACGGTCTTCAAATTCAAATCGAGTATCAGGGAATCATGCAAGCACAACACTATACCATCATGTGACAAGAAACATTGTTGCATAATTAAACCTCTACACTCTAATCATCCACGACCCATCACGGGGGCACCATTCAAAAAAGCATTCAAGTCATAATCATAAAGCATAAGGCTGCATAAATCATGTATTAGGGCTCTTCGATCCAAAACTAGGCTATACTTAACATGTCATCCATCTGACGAAATCTGTTGTACCAAAAAAATTTCCCTCTCAATTTCTCAAAGATTCTCTCACAAGATCTCCATTGATTCAAGACTGCACAAGGATTGATCAGCTCAAGATAGCTCCCTAAACACTGATAACTCAAAATTAGGGTTTGAGTTTGTATAAGTAAAATTGGACCTTTAATGCTTCATATGATTTTCATGGATCATTTTGGACTCCCAAGATTGCTCATGTCAAGTATCAGGCTTTGAATCACATTTTTGCTCAGTCAATTGATTAGTTGACCTAAAATCAACTATATTGGGCAAAAGGTCAACTGTGGTCAATTCATAGTTAAACTTCATAACTTTTGATTCATATCAACATTTTGAACTCATATATGTCAGTTGTTCAAGTTTGGATCACAATTCCTCAAGAAATTTGATCAAATCACAAAAGGGAAAAATGGTCAAAATTAGGGTTTTGACTGAGAAGGCTTGATTTTTTACTTTCAACCCAAATACATGACTTGTTGGTTTGAGACATGATATAAAGAATCCAAATGCATAATTTTTACCTAATGGCATGGTTCAAAACATTTCTCAGAATTAATTGATTGGTAGTTGAAAATTGGTCAACTAATGAAAAAGTAAATTGTACACTGAAAAGTCAAACTTTGACTTTTATATCAAAATCAAGTTTCAAAAATCATATTTCATCAATACATGTCAAAGTATGAAGATTGTTAATCAAGAAATCAAAAGTCAAGATTACTTTAAAAAAAGTCAAAGTTCTAAACACAGAAAATTTTCTAAGTGTTAAGGAAAATATGATAATTTCATAACTTTGTGCCAAATTTTCACCATGATGCAAGATGATTCAAGAAAAACATCCAACATGAAAGTTGTAGATCTCAATGAGATCTAAAATATTATAAGGCAAAACTTTTCTAGAAATTCTTGGATCTCAAATTATAAATCCATGAAGACATGTCCATGAAACTAAAACACTTAGTAAAATTCTGAGCGTTTTAATTCAGAATTTTGACAGAAGTTATGGGACAAGTTTCACACAGTTACAATGGGATTTTTCAAAAGTGATTCAAAGAGTGATTGAATAGAATGTTACAAGCTTTTTAAAAAGTCAAAGAACTCCTTCAGATCATGTTTGAGTAGGGAGAATCAAAGATCATAAGTTGGACATTCATTCTTAAATTATAAGTCAGTTTCATGATGAACATCTGATCTAATTCCAAGCAACGCTGCATAATCCCATTTTCCAGGCCCTCTAACTTGTGCATATATCCTTAATCAGAAGATTACACAAGCTTTTGAGCTATGAACCACTTGATTTAAGCTTTGTCCAATACACCTTGCCATTTAAGGAAGAAAGTTCACACTTCCATTTTGGAAAAGTGACTTTAATCACAAAGTCAACTCTCCCTGAGATTTGTGTTTGTTATTTTTGCACAAGTGTTATACCCCAAAATTTTCCCTCCCATATTTCTCAAAACATTTCAAGAAAGATCCCCAAGTTGCTCAAGGTAGTCCAAGGGTTGGCCAGACAAGCTCTCTCCTTAGGCAGTCTACCTCAAATTAGGGTTTAATGTTGCATCAAGATACTTGAGTCCAAGGGACCCCAAATGATTAAAATTGTCCTAATATGTTCTCAAGATCATCCATGTCAAGTTTCAAGACCTACAGAGGAAGTTTGCTCAGTTAATTGCTCAAAGGCCCAAAAATGGACCATGCTAGGGCAAAAGTCAACTGTGGCCCACATACAGTCAAACTTCAAGATTTTTGGTCAACATCCTCATTTTGAATTATATTTCATCATTTGATCAAGGGTTGATCATGATTCATCAAGGATTTCTCATAATTCATCAAGACTCAAAATTTGCTAAATTAGGGTTTTGCAGGAAAAGTCAACTCAACTTTGACCAAGCATAACTTTCTCATACTTTATGATAAATGACCCATCCAAAGCTAATTTTGAATAGGATGCAATTCCCTACAATCCATCTTCATCTCCAAAGTTCAAAATATGCACTCACAAGAAGTTATGAATTTGGACATTATAGGTCATTTTGAAAAGTCAACAAAAACACCTTTTTTGTCAAAGCTTCATACATGAGCATGGAATATCAAATTGAGATGAGACCAAAAGAGTTGATTAGAGGACATATCAAGATTTCTAAAAAGTCAAAGAACACCTCCAAAGAGTCAAAACTGAGGAAGTTATACATTGGTGAAGTTGACCCTTTTTGCAAAATTGCCAAAAGTCAACTATGCCTAAAACTTCAAATTTTGCCAAATGGGCCCAATCTTTTTCACTTGTTCTGAGTTGGAAACATAGTCCATGAGATATAGCCTTTGCCACTTGTCATTATCATATTTTTATTATTTATTTTGATTTTTATTTGATTTAAATCAATTTTAATCAAAATAAATCATATAAAATCCAAAATATTGAAAACAAAAGATTTTGTGCTTGTTTCAGGTTTCAATTACAACTAGCATCAAATCAAACTCGTGCAAGGCATTAGGGTGGACAAAAAGATTGGTTTTAGGCCAATTTTGGAAATATTTTTAAGGTGTATCAAATCAAGATCCAATTCATTGATGGAGGAAGATTGAGGCCAGGTTTTCAAACCTAATTCACTCCTTAATACATATAGAAGCAATGCAGATCAAAAGCTAGGTTAAAAGCAGGTACAACAAGGAGAACAGAATTGAAAAAAATCAAGAAAAAATGCAAGATCAAATTCAGTGTTCCAGGCATCCTCAAGGCCTTCCAGCTATCTCAATCACTTCCTGAAACTCCCAACAAGTGAAAGCAGTCGAAACCAAGCATTTTCAAGCCCTATACAGCGTTGTAAGTCAGTCACGATACCCAACATTTCTTGAATTCGAATTCCATGATTTAGGCATTGTTAGCATGAATTAGCCACATATTCTTGATCTATGGAACATTTGCAAGCTTCATGTATTGATTAATTGCATTTATATGGCCTGGGGTGGATTTCACCATTGTTAGGGTTTTGGATTCCGTTTTAGGGTTTTTGCTTGCAGGTGAAATTAACTTTCATGAATGGTATCATCATGTTTAGGAGGATGAGACGAGTCCAACCATGGCATTAGATGTCATTTATATGGCCCATAGAAGATTTGGGAACGAACCCTGTTTATAGTAACGGACAAACGTCCGTAGGTAAAAGTCTGGGACTTTTACCCACTGAGAGAGGAAGAAGATGACCAGTTGGCACCCTTCCATTGGCTTGTTCAACTTTCGCGCGCTGAATTGATATATGTGGCTTTTTTAATATTTGTTTATTGTTTTGTAATATTATTACAACAAGAATAATTGGCCCAGTGGTAGCCAGGCAAGCTTTAAGGCGCTGGAAGCTTGAGGTCAGGGGTTCGATCCCTGCCTCCACCAAAATGCATTTTTCTTAATTTCTTTCAGGTAATCTCATGTGCATACCAAGCCAAGGAGTATCATACGTCTCCATAATCCAGCATGCCAAGTGGCTAGATGGTCAAATCTGATGGCCATCCAGGATGGAACACCAAAGGCCAAGTCAAACGCGTAGCACAGGATCTCACAAGTCAACGTGGGCTTCAGATTGTTGGGCCCAGCATGCTATTTGCTCCCCTCCAAAACACTATTCAGGCCCAATTTATTTCTCTAGTTTTATTTTTATTTTTATTTATTTCCTTTAATTTATTTATTTATTTACTAACCAATTAAATTATTTTCTTTTTTATCAAAAAGTCACAAAAATATTATTTTTCACCAATTAGATTTAGGTATATTTTTTATCAATAAATTAATTAATTTAATTAGGTTATTAATTTTAGATAATTTTAATTCTTTTTGTACATAATTAAAAATAATTAGAATAATTAGGTTTTTATTCCAAATTCAATTTTTCTTTCTTTTCTTAAAAATAACAAAAAAAACCAAAAATAGGTCTTGTAATTATTTTTACTAATTAATTTAATCACTAATTAATTTTTGTATTTAATTTAGAAAACTTAATTCTTTTCTTTAAAAAAATATTAAAAACAACAAAAACATTTTTCTTTTGATTAGGAGGGTCAAAACCCTAATTTCTCGTCGATCTAATGTTCATCGCGCGCTTTATTATTATTATTTACCATATTGATGTAACTGCCTACAGTTTGTAATAGCTTAATTAGGGCATTTATTTTATTTATCGCTTTTGTGATCGGTGGAAATAGAACTGACTATTTTGGAATGCTGGTTCGCGTTTGCGTTTGTTTTCGCAAAATGTCGCGGTAAGCAAGAGTCACCACCGTCTTTTATTTTATCCAACAAGGAAAGGACAAAAGCACACAAAAATTACTTTTCGAGATGTTTCTCGGGTTCGGGAGGTAGATTATAGAAAGGGAAGGTGTTAGCACCCTTTCTATCCGTGGTTATCCACGGACTCTTAGGTACTTGCTCACTGTGTTTTCAAAAAGTTTTGCTTTTCTTCTGTTCGTGGGTTTTGAAAAGAGTTTTGTTTGAAAACTTCGATTTAACTCTTGTTTCTGTCCTCAAGAGTGTATGAAGTGTTTTGTTGAAAACTTTGTTTGAAAAGTGTAAGTGCGAGAATTTTTTTTTTGTTTTGAAAGAGCAAGTACCTAAGAACCTCTACCTACTCAAAAGGAATTAAATTGTGTAAATGTCCCTTTAGACAAAGCTATCCCACTATGAAGGAGTAGGTAGCATCGTCGTTGGAGTTTTCGGGTCAATTCGATTAA
The DNA here is from genome assembly GCA_948472305.1 of Vicia faba. Classification (NCBI taxonomy): domain Eukaryota; kingdom Viridiplantae; phylum Streptophyta; class Magnoliopsida; order Fabales; family Fabaceae; genus Vicia; species Vicia faba. The sequence continues at coordinate 248,891,427 of OX451738.1, read as the reverse complement.
GGGACATGTGGTCACTAAAGCAATGTTAGGAAGCCTTAGCGGTAACCCTAATGTCCTAGATCATTTTATCTGAGGCAACCGTTTCGAGGCAACTTATGATCTTTGGACAAGAGGGCGACCTCTAAAACTTCTTATACTCAATGACCACGTTCGAGGCAACCAAGTGAGGCGTACCCTAGGAGTGGCATGTGCAAATGTGTCAATTTTCAGTTATGTTATCTTTGTACATGTTATGGTGAGCTACGCTTGTTTTTAAGTTAAGATAGACCTTGTCATGCATAGCCTATTATTCATACATCTAGCAGTTAATGGTTGCAGAAAATAAAACTAAGCTATTACAAAGCGTCAGGTATTTACATCGCCAAAAACAACCCTTGAAATTAAAATGCGGAAAGTAAAATAAAAGCGGTAAAAGGTCCTAAGTTTAAAGCTATTACATCCTTGAAGCAGTTACAATTATATGGAATATGAATCAAAAAATAATACGCGCGAGAAAAATTGAATCAGAGAGCTTTAGGGTTTTGCCCCCTTTTGAGAAAGAAGGAGATTTTGTTATTTTTTGAATTAAATGAATTTAAACCTAAGTTAATTAATTAATTAAATGAAAAAAGATATTTTTTTTGGGTTTTTTGAATGTTCAAGGAAATAAAAAAAATAAAATGATTAAATATATTAAAAACCTAATTCTACACCAATTTTAATTTATTGCAAAAATATTAATATTATGCCTAATTAAAACTAAACAAATTATGTTAATATTTATTTACAAAATAAATTAATTAAATTTAATAAATAAAAATATTATATTTTTTATGTTTTATGAATTTTTTATAAAAAAAATATTAATTTGTTAGTGATATAAATAATAATTATAAAGATAACTAAATGAAAGAAAAAATAAAAAAAGAAAGGAAAAGAAATAAACTCATGAAGGGGGTGTTGGGCCCAATTTTGTGGTGTATTTGCAATTCCCAGGCCCATTAGCGCCCAGCCTGTTTGACCCTTGTGATTCCCTGCGTGCTCGTTGACCAGGGCGTATGGTGGAGACTCAGCTTTGGCCATTGGATTTGATTTACTGGCCATCTGGCGCTTGGAAATTGAATACACACGGTAGACCACCTTCTGGGCATTGCATGGGAACACCTGAAGAAAAAATCAAATAAACGTTCTGGGGGACCTGGGATTCGAACCCAGGTCCCAATGGCTTTTTCATCCACTTGCTTGCCAACTCAACTAGCGCGTGTCTTTGTTGTTAGAATAAATAATGGATATTATATGTAAAAACAACTAATATGTTGTGAACAAAAAAATAAAGCGCGTAATTCAAATAAACGAACCAGATGACAACACGTCATCATCTTCAACCTTGGTTCTGCACAAAATAGAATCAAATAGTGGGGGTTTTTAACCTCCACTACCTCCTGCACGAAAAATAGCGAATAAACACAAAGCAAAAAGAAATATTTCGCGAGGTATGTGTTGGAATCGTCTTGGTCTCACGAATTCAACCATGTATCCCATTGGTTCCAATTTTTCCTGGTTTGGAAAGCCCTATTTGAAAGCTTGAAAACCTTAGAACTTCAATCATGGCATCTCTCGGTTTAGGACATTATGGTTCAATTCAGTCATTCCATTAGCTTTGTACAATCTCTAGCAATGCAAATCAATCACAAAAACATGTCAAATGCGTATGAATCAAGAGATACAATTTTGAATTATAAGTGCAAACCGTGAGATGGTATTTCGTGATTCTTTGAGCTTTGGTGCTTGAATTTGATTGCAAATCACTCCTGGTACCTCCTGCAATGTGTTTGGATGGACGGGGCACCTTGAATTGGCCTAGATTGCAAGAACAAGTTTTAAGTTTTCTTGAAATTTCTTGAAATTGGTATGGCCGTTCTGCAGTCTTTTTGTCGTGAATTAGGTTATGCTTGGGTTGCTTGTATATAAGGGAATCAGTTTAGGTCAAAATTTGGACCCATACCCATGTGCATTGAAGATTGAATCTTTGATTGACAAATCAAATATTCTTGATTTTTCATGATTGAACAAGTTGCCAAAATTGGATATTTTTGTATCTTTTAGCTTGTGCACGAATTGGAATTGCTTGGTCAGCATATTTGGATCACATTTGGTTCACAAATAGATTTAAGAATCAAATCTTTTATTTTCTTATAATTTAAATTAATTAAATGAATTAATATGTATTAAAAATCCATTTAATTAATAAATTTAAGAAAATAAATCCAATTTAACTTGGAGGGTCGTGCACAGGTCATGGGTGAAGTTTCAAAAAGAGATTTGAGACCCATTAGCAAAAAGAAGGTGTTTTGAGCAAAGTTGACTTTTGCAAATTCATGAAAATTGCCCAACTTCTCCAATGCATAACTTGCTCAATTTTGATCATATGACCATGTTCTTGGACATTTTGGAAAGCCCTTAAAGTCCTATAACCAATGCTTTTGGTCCCATGTCATTTGGATTTACCAATCTCAAGTTATGGCCTTTGACTCAAAGTGTACTTTTGTTGGCTTTTGAAATTGACCTATAATGTAAAAATTTGTAACTTTTTGTGAGAGCCTTTCTTGATCTTGGGGTGTGAAGATGGATTGTAGGAAATTGCATCCTCTTCAAAATTAGATTTGGATGGGATTTTTATGATAAACCATGAAAGAGTTATGCCCTGGTCAAAGTACAGTTGACTTTTCTACTGTCCAAAAATAGTAACTTTTGCATCTTGATGATTTTTGAGCTATTCTCGTGGGATCATGATCAAGACTTGATCAAATGATGATTGTGAAATCAAAATAAGACGTTGACCAAGAATTCTGACTTTTGACTGCAAAATGACCATTTTGCCCTTGCAGTTGACTGTAGATCAAATGGGGCTTTTGACTGTGCAAACTGGCACTGTGATTCTTGAAACTTGGCATGTAGGTGCTTGGGAATGTATATAGGCCTATGAGACTTGATTGAACCATTGAAAACCATAAATTCCTTGAAAGAACCAAAACCCTAATTTCAGCTGTCTACTGCTTAGGAGATGGTTTGACTGTCTAACTCTTGAGCAATCTTGAACCATTTGGAGATGATTCTTGACATATCTTGAGGAATATGGGAGGGCAAATTTTGGGGTACAAAGTTGCCCCTGTTCAATCTTCTTAAACCTGAGGATGTAGATTGGCTTGCGTGCCTTTCGTGATCCGAAGGTGGAAGATGATTGAACACTAAAGTACCCCGAAATTTGCACTCGCATGCTGTAGTATCAGCAATGTGATGTCAGGAATAGGATTACAGATGCCATTTGGAGCATGTTGATAGAAGGATGGGCTTATAGATGCCATCTGGAGATTGTTTGTTGAATTGCAATTTTTATAAGTTGAAAGAAGGATCCTGTGTAGGGTTGCCTGATGATGAGTCAGTGTAAAACTGCATCTGAAAGAGAAGGAACCGGTGTAGAGTTGCTTCATGATGGTCAAGTAGATAAGTGTCCTGTCTGGTTTTAGGTATTAACCTACAATCAGTCGTCCATAGAATTTTCCTGGCTTGTTACAGGTATTAAACTGGGACTTGAAAAGGTTGGCCGATGAGATAGTTGTCCTAGCTGGTTACAGGTATTGATCTCTGACCTGAGAAAGAAAAATAGTCTTCCTGGCTTGTTACAGGTATTAATTTTCAATCCCTTCGTGTAGATAATTTCCTGGCTGGTTACAGGTATTGATCTACAATCAGTCGTCCACATATATTTTTCCTGGCTTGCTACAGGTATTAATCTGGAACTTGAAAAGGTTGGCTGATGAGATAGTTGTCCTGGTTGGTTTCAGGTATTAATCTTTGACCTGAGAAATGAAGATCTTCCTGGCTTGTTACAGGTGTTAATCTTCAATCTCTTTGTGTAGATGGTTTTCCTGGCTTGTTTCAGGTATTAACCTACAATCAGTCGTCCGCAGAATTTTCCTGGCTTGTTACAGGTATTCATCTGGAACTTAAGAAAGGTTGGTCGAGGAGATAGTTGTCCTGGCTGGTTTCAGGTATTAATCTCTGACCTGAGAAAGAAAGATGGTCTTCCTGGCTTGTTACAGGTATTGATCTTCAATATCTTCATGTAGATAACTTTCCTGGCTTGTTACAGGTATTCATCTACAATCAGTCGTCCACAGATATTTTCCTGGCTTGTTACAGGTATCAATCTGGAACTTTAAAAAAGGTTGGCCGGTGAGATAGTTGTCCTGGCTGGTTACAGGTATTGATCTCTGACCTGAGAAAGAAAAATAGTTTTCCTGGCTTGTTACAGGTATTAGTTTTCAATCTCTTCGTATAGGTGATTTTCCTGGCTGGTTTCAGGTATTAACCTACAATCAGTCGTCCACCGATGTTTTTCCTGGCTTGCTACAGGTATTAATCTGGAACTTGAAAAGGTTGGTCGCTGAGATAGTTGTCCTGGCTGGTTTCAGGTATTAATCTCTGACCTGAGAAAGAAAGATGGTCTTCCTGGCTTGTTACATGTATTGATCTTCCATCTCTTCATGTAGATAACTTTCATGGCTTGTTACAGGTATTGATCTACAATCAGTCTCCCACAGATATTTTCCGGGCTTGTTACAGGTATTCATCTGGAACTTAAGAAAGGTTGGTCGAGGAGATAGTTGTCCTGGCTGGTTTCAGGTATTAATCTCTGACCTGAGAAAGAAAGATGGTCTTCCTGGCTTGTTATAGGTATTGATCTTCAATCTCTTCACGTATATAACTTTCCTGGCTTGTTACAGGTATTGATCTACAATCAGTCGTCCACAGATATTTTCCTGGCTTGTTACAGGTATTAATCTGGAACTTGAAAAGGTTGGCCGATGAGATAGTTGTCCTGGCTGGTTTCAGGTATTGATCTCTGACCTGAGAAAGAAAGTCTTCCTGGCTTGTTACAGGTATTGATCTTCAATCTCTTTGTGTAGATGGTTTTCCTGGCTTGTTTCAGGTATTAACCTACAATCAGTCGTCCGCAGAATTTTCCTGGCTTGTTACAGGTATTCATCTGGAACTTAAGAAACGTTGGTCGAGGAGATAGTTGTCCTGGCTGGTTTCGGGTATTAATCTCTGACCTGAGAAAGAAAGATGGTCTTCCTGGCTTGTTACAGGTATTGATCTTCAATCTCTTCATGTAGATAACTTTCCTGGCTTGTTACAGGTATTCATCTACAATCAGTCATCCACAGATATTTTCCTGGCTTGTTACAGGTATCAATCTGGAACTTTAAAAAAGGTTGGCCGATGGGATAGTTGTCCTTGCTGGTTACAGGTATTGATCTCTAACCTGAGAAAGAAAAATAGTTTTCCTGGCTTGTTACAGGTATTAATTTTCAATCTCTTCGTGTAGGTGATTTTCCTGGCTGGTTTCAGGTACTAACCTACAATCAGTCGTCCACAGATGTTTTTCCTGGCTTGCTACAGGTATTAATCTGGAACTTGAAAAGGTTGGCCGCTCAGATATTTGTCCTGGCTGGTTTCAGGTATTAATCTTTGACCTGAGAAAGAAAGATGGTCTTCCTGGCTTGTTACATGTATTGATCTTCCATCTCTTCATGTAGATAACTTTCATGGCTTGTTACAGGTATTGATCTACAATCAGTCGTCCACAGATATTTTCCGGGCTTGTTACAGGTATTCATCTGGAACTAAAGAAAGGTTGGTCGAGGAGATAGTTGTCCTGGCTGGTTTCAGGTATTAATCTCTGACCTGAGAAATAAAGATGGTATTCCTGGCTTGTTACAGGTATTGATCTTCAATCTCTTCACGTAGATAACTTTCCCCGCTTGTTACAGGTATTGATCTACAATCAGTCGTCCATAGATATTTTCCTGGCTTGTTACAGGTATTAATCTGGAACTTGAAAAGGTTGGCCGATGAGATAGTTGTCCTGGCTGGTTTCAGGTATTGATCTCTGACCTGAGAAAGAAATTCTTCCTGGCTTGTTACAGGTATTGATCTTCAATCTCTTCATGTAGATAATTTCCTAACTGGTTTCAGGTATTAACCTACAATCAGTCGTCCATAGAATTTTCCTGGCTTGTTACAGGTATTAAACTGGGACTTGAAAAGGTTGATGGTGACCATCTTTTGGTTGACCTTCTCCTGAAAAAGGTAAACGTTAGCTGTATGCAATGTCATGATGTATGAAATGCATGATGTCATGATGTTCTCAAAAATAAATGAGATCGTGTCGTATGCACTTTATCATGTATGTAAATAGGAGGTATGAAATGTAAAATGTTTATGAATGTATTTTCGTATGGGAAAATAAATCCCGGAGCTGCTGGAGAATAGAGTTGAGTTCTTCGTTTCCGCTGGGGATGATGAACGAAGATGATTGTGAGAATAAACCTGCAGGAGAAAATAATTCTGTTGTGGAATAAACTGGTGAAGATATTACTCTGCGGGGAATTACTCTGTGGGAAGAGATGCTTTGCTGAGATTTTAACGATAACTCCGCTGGGGATTCCGTTGATAAGCTCTGTTGGGGATTTTGATGATGAACTCCGCTGGGGATAGAAAGAACTTCACTGGGGATGATCTTTCAGTTGCAACTTGCTGAGGATAACCCCGTTAGACTCTTGTGGGGATAACCTCTAAATTTGGCTGAGGAGGTGCATTTGTATTCTACAGGGGGCAAGCTTCCAGAATCTACTGGGTAAGATGATTCAATTTTCTATTGGGGAAACTTTTTAGACTGCGCTGGGGAAATGGCTCCACTGGGGGTATCTTGTATTCTGCCGGGGAACATTCTTATATTTTGTTGAGGAATATTAAGACTACTGGGGATGCTCTCTATGCTTGTTGGGGAATATCTTTATACTCCACTGGGGAATATTAAGACCTTCTGGGAATACCGAGCCTTTTCGAGACTGATGGTAGACTAACTCTGCTTGGGGGAGAGTATTGCTGATTCCTTCGTAGTTGCAAGTCTCAGTGGGGAGAGCTACCATTACTGTCTTACTATGCGGGGAGTGAAGGTATCTTGGTCATACTCTTCAACTGAATCTACCTTGTACCTGGAGGACAGAGCAGCTTGTACAGTTCGGACAATTCTTATTGCCCCAGTTTCTGCGGGAGAAGAAGGCCTATGAGGTGCTTCATAACTGCCGATTGACAAATCTTCTTTTGGGAGGCAAGTGACGAGATGATGGGACATAGTCGTACGCTTTGATCCCTAACTTTTTCCTGGACCGCCCTTTCGGGTGTTCAGTCCATCGGGATACCCTTTTTTGCCCAAGCCGCCTTTTCAGGTTTTCGACTTGCCGGGTGTAAAAATTTTTTATTTTCATCCCTTAATTTTGCCCGAACCCTTTTGGTTCGCCGGGAAGCCCTTATTTTTGCCTAGGCCAGTCAACCTAGCGGGTCTTTGATTATGCGTAGTACTTTTTGACTATATCCACGTTCTCAGAGTGCAGGGAGTTGTCACTGTCAGTAGTGTTGTGTCGCCATACTACCAGAAGATGTTTGATCATGCAAGATTCGTTGCTGGGATTCACGTCCAATGCCCCAAGTGACTCAGGCGGAGATTTGCCCCTGGCCACTTGGCATTTTGAGAGATTCCTTGAATCTTGACTTGACTGCCCCAGATGATGGAAAATGATCATGTCTGCCCCTTGGTTGGAAGTGTTTTTTTCCCCTTGAGGTGACTCTTTTTATTGAGAAGGTTTTTGTTCACTAGATATTCGTCGTGCGAATTTCTCTGCTGTTTGAACAAATAGCCATATGCAAACAATGTTATTTTAAGAATGCAAAGCTTATGTCTGTCTTAAAGTTTTTTTTTTTTGAAAATGCAGTTTTCAATAAAACAAGTGAATTTTTTGTAAAATGTGATGTCAACTCAGGATTTTACAGCAAGCCCTACAAGAGTCAGGATACCTTTTGTAACAGTATGCTTTCTAACTAACCCATGCTTCAGCTAGGACTTTTAAGGGTTATAACGTAGCCTGGTTCACGGTTTAAGAAACAAAGGATAAAGGCTCAAATTTTATTTGTACCCACCCGTTCTTCATGATGTTCTTCGATCCTAAACTCAGCTAATCGTGCATTAGATCTTGTTTGAGTCTTTGCTCTGATATTCCAGTGATGGTTCGGATACTGATAATTTATTTTGAACAAGAAGTCATTTTTATAACATTTTTCATGTTGTTGAGGATTTATAGCGACCTCTTTCTTTTTGATTTTGTTATCCCTGTCTTTTTGCCTGAACTGTTTCTTTTGTGATTACAGTCAGCGAGATGCCCCAGTTTTTTGTAAGTCTCCTTCATAGGTTTTGACTTATTGGGCTTTTATTTTGAGAGACAATGACTGCCTGTCCTTACGATTATACGAAACCATCGCTGTTCTTTTGTTTCGGAAGGACTTCTTTGATGCCATTCATTGTGCACCTGGATCAGCTGAGAAAACTACCCTGCCCCAGGTTATAATTAAGGGTTTTAATTTTTGCGAAAAGAAAAACTCCAACTTCTTTGGCTCAAAGGGGTTGACGAGGGATTATCTTCCTTATAACTCCACTGTTTAGGATTTGAAACAATGCTTGTACCTCATCAGCGGGATCTGTTCAAAAGCATACTGTAAAGATCGTGGTATCGTTTTCGTCATCCTCCCTCAGAAGGTTTAGAGTTTTAGATCGAGAGTTTGAACATCACAAAAAGGAAATATGAAGCAATTTTAAGCATAGTGAAAAAAATTAATTCAAAACAGACACGTGTAATGCATTAATGAAATAAAAGAGTTTGACATGATAATTGTTTGAATAAGCAAAGAAAAATACAACTTTAGAATTCAAATGAACAAAAGTGCTTTCAATCCTAGCCATGTTTTGGCAAGGGAGCAATGATCACATTGGGAGTCTCAGGAGGCTCGAATTCGATCTCCTTAGCATCAATCATATTCTGAATCTTGTATTTCAGCGCCCAACAATCGTCAGTATCGTGCCCCAGACTACCGGAATGATAAGCACACCTTGCATCTTGGTTGTAGTTAGGAGAAGAAGTCTTAGGGTTCAGAGGAGGGTTTATCACCGTAATTAGATTCATCTTCAACATGTGCTGCAATGCTTGTGACAATGGCATGTTGATGTTGGTGAACTGTCTTTTAGGCTCGTCCGGCCTTTGTTGATTTCCCTTTTGCTGTTGTCGGTGTGACGCCGAACAAGAGATCAAGACTGCCCCTACGTATTGGTCACGACGACTCTTTTGACTGTGCACATCATTAGACTCTTTCTTCCCACTGTAAGGCTTTTTATGAGCATCAGAAGGTGTAGCTTCTTGAATCTTCCCACTTTTGATGCCAGCTTCAACTCTCTCCTCAGTCAAGATAAGGTCTGTGAACCCGGATGAAGAGTTTCCAATCAGATGATTAAAGAATGGACCAGACAGGGTACCCAGGAAAATATCGACGAGCTCACGATCAGTTAAAGGTGGCTGCACCCTTCCGGCAAGGTCTCTCCATTTTTGAGCATACTCTTTAAATCCTTCACCCGTCCCTATTGACATACCCTGGAGTTGGGTACGCGTAGGAGCAAGGTCGGAATTATACTGATACTGCTTATAGAACGCAGTAGCCAAATCTTCCCAGTTACGGATACTGGCTCCATCCAGCTGATAGAACCACTCAAGCTGAGTCCCTGAGAGACTGTCTTGAAAGAAATGGATCCACAAATTTTTATCAGCGGTGTAAGGCTGGATCTTCCTTACATATGACCGGAGGTGCAGCTTTGGACAAGAAGCTCCGTCATACTTGGCAAAGTCAGGTGCCTTAAACTTATGGGGAATCACCACTCCAGCTGATAGACCCAGATCTCCAAAGTCCAGGCCGGGCACCTTCTGTATTTCCACAATGCTCAAGCGGTCTTCCAGTTGTTTGTACTTATCCTCAGCAGGGGGATACTGTTTTTCATCACAGTCCGTCTCGTTGTCAGAGACTATAGGGATAAGAGCCATCCTTTCTTGTGGGCTATCCTTCCCTCCAGATGAGGTGGTTAGATCAACCTCATTCTGCAGTCCGTTTCCAAACCTGCGTCCGGTGTTGAATAAGACAGTCCTCTTCTTCTTCTTCTTCCTCTCTTTCAGAATCAGGGTCTTCAGGTCCTGCTGACCCTTAGCTAGGCTCATGACCAACTCTTGAAACTGGGCATTCTGGGCCTGGAGGGCCTTGATAGCTTGCTCAGTGGAAGGTTCGGTAGACATGATGATTGCTGAAATAAACAGCGAAGAAGATAAGAGACCTGTAATGGTACCTGTAATGCAATGATATGTATGATATATGTATGCAATGTTTTCAAGGATCTCGTGGGGTAAACAAAGAAACTTGTTAGCATTTGAATTTTGCAGCTTGATTGAAGGAACTTCATGTTGCTGAGAGTCCTTCTTCAAGAGTCAGGCTCACCAAATCGAGTGGGTCATAGCCCCTGACTCAAGTTATCGTGCTTGGATTTCTAGACAACCTTGGCTAGAGGAAAATAAATCCCCTTTGCCCCTTGCTAGACATTTGGTTCGTCCTGACCTACATCACAAACCTTTGAGATCCTTGAAATGGTTAAGGAAATGTTATGGTATGATGTTATGATGTGTATTCTATGCGTTTAAGCAAAAGTGTGAGGTGATGTAAGTAAGCCCTGCAATAAATTCAAATTGTTGGATAAGGACTGTAAACAAAACCTGCAAGGAACTCATGCTGTCAGATAACAAGAATGTGCAAGTAGTTCAAGTTTGAAGGCACACAAGTCACACAAAAGAGCACTTAGATTTCAGGCTGGCATGAAGCTTAGGTACTACCCTCTTTCAGTTTCAGTTGGTTAAGACCTGTCCTAAAAATAGTAACCGGGTTCTAGAGGATCTCAATATCACTGACTACCCTCAATCGATTATAATTCCAGTTTGGCAACCTTTTCTTGCGGCCGGAACCATCGCGAGAGTTTAGTCTCAATGAGTGTAGCATACTGCTACTGTTCTATGGCCAAGTTGGTCAATTTAAGGTTCTAAGGTCAGTTGGTGCTTAATGAATCCTCAGAAGACCCATATTCTCCTCGTTCCAACACAAGGGATATCGGTACAGACCAAGGTGTCACACCAACGTAGCTACTGCTTCATCCGTGTCGGTCTACGCCGGAAAGATCCCTCACAGTTTATTGCTACTTACCTAAAAAAGGGTACCCCCAGATCCGGGTTAGGATCTATAAAACTCTGATACAAGCCCACAAAGTTTAAAGCATACAGAGCATACAATTGAAAACACAAGTGATCTAATCCTAAGGTACACCTCACTTATTTAAGATGTCCCCAGCAGAGTCGCCAGTTCTGTGATCGGTGGAAATAGAACTGACTGTTTTGGAATGCTGGTTCGCGTTTGCGTTTGTTTTTGCAAAATGTCGCGGTAAGCAAAAGTCGCCACCGTCTTTTATTTTATCCAACAAGGAAAGGACAAAAGCACAGAAAAATTCCTTTTCGAGATGTTTCTCGGGTTCGGGAGGTAGATTATAGAAAGGGAAGGTGTTAGCACCCTTTCTATCCGTGGTTATCCACGGGCTCTTAGGTACTTGCTCACTGTGTTTTCAAAAAGTTTTGCTTTTCTTCTGTTCGTGGGTTTTGAAAAGATTTTTGTTTGAAAACTTCGATTTAACTCTTGTTTCTGTCCTCAAGAGTGTATGAAGTGTTTTGTTGAAAACTTTGTTTGAAAAGTGTAAGTGCGAGAAATTTGTTTTGTTTTGAAAGAGCAAGTACCTAAGAACCTCTACCTACTCAAAAGGAATTAAACTGTGCAAATGTCCCTTTAGACAATGTTATCCCACTATGAAGGAGTAGGTAGCATCATCGTTGGAGTTTTCGGGTCAATTCGATTAAGGGACATGTGGTCACTAAAGCAATGTTAGGACGCCTTAGAGGTAACCCTAATGTCCTAGATCATTTTATCTGAGGCAACTTATGATCTTTGGACAAGAGGGCGACCTCTAAAACTTCCTATACTCAATGACCACGTTCGAGGCAACCAAGTGAGGCGTACCCTAGGAGTGGCATGTGCAAATGTGTCAATTTTCAGTTATGTTATCTTTGTACATGTTATGGTGAGCTACAATTGTTTTTAAGTTAAGATAGATCTTGTCATGCATAGCCTATTATTCATACATCTAGCAGTTAATGGTTGCGGAAAATAAAACTAAGCTATTACAAGGCGTCAGGTATTTACATCGCCAAAAACAACCCTTGAAATTAAAATGCGGAAAGTAAAATAAAAGCGGTAAAAGGTCGTAAGTTTAAAGCTATTACATCCTTGAAGAAGTTACAATTATATGGAATATGAATCAAAAAATAATACGCGCGAGAAAAATTGAATCGGAGAGCTTTAGAGTTTTGCCCCCTTTTGAGAAAGAAGGAGATTTTGTTATTTTTTGAATTAAATGAATTTAAACCTAAGTTAATTAATTAATTAAATGAAAAAAGATATTTTTTTTGGGTTTTTTGAATGTTCAAGGAAATAAAAAAAATAAAATGATTAAATATATTAAAAACCTAATTCTACACCAATTTTAATTTATTGCAAAAATATTAATATTATGCCTAATTAAAACTAAACAAATTATGTTAATATTTATTTACAAAATAAACTAATTAAATTTAATAAATAAAAATATTATATTTTTTATGTTTTCTGAATTTTTTATAAAAAAAATATTAATTTGTTAGTGATATAAATAATAATTATAAAGATAACTAAATGAAAGAAAAAATAAAAAAAGAAAGGAAAAGAAATAAACTCATGAAGGGGGTGTTGGGCCCAATTTTGTGGTGTATTTGCAATTCCCAGGCCCATTAGCGCCCAACCTGTTTGACCCTTGTGATTCCCTGCGTGCTCGTTGACTAGGGCGTATGGTGGAGACTCAGCTTTGGCCATTGGATTTGATTTACTGGCCATCTGGCGCTTGGAAATTGAATACACACGGTAGACCACCTTCTGGGCATTGCATGGGAACACCTGAAGAAAAAATCAAATAAACATTCTGGGGGACCTGGGATTCGAACCCAGGTCCCAATGGCTTTTTCATCCACTTGCTTGCCAACTCAACTAGCGCGTGTCTTTGTTGTTAGAATAAATAATGGATATTATATGTAAAAACAACTAATATGTTGTGAACAAAAAAATAAAGCGCGTAATTCAAATACACGAACCAGATGACAACACGTCATCATCTTCAACCTTGGTTCTGCACAAAATAGAATCAAATAGCGGGGATTTTTAACCTCCACTACCTCCTGCACGAAAAATAGCGAATAGACACAGAGCAAAAAGAAATATTTCGCGAGGTATGTGTTGGAATCGTCTTGGTCTCACGAATTCAACCATGTATCCCATTGGTTCCAATTTTTCCTGGTTTCGAAAGCCCTATTTGAAAGCTTGAAAACCCTAGAAATTCAATCATGGCATCTCTCGCTTTAGGGCATTATGGTTCAATTCAGTCATTCCATTAGCTTTGTACAATCTCTAGCAATGCAAATCAATCACAAAAACATGTCAAATGCATATGAATTAAGAGATACAATTTTGAATTATAAGTGCAAACCGTGAGATGGTATTTCGTGATTCCTTGAGCTTTGGTGCTTGAATTTGATTGCAAATCACTCCTGGTACCTCCTGCAATGTGTTTGGATGGACAGGGCACCTTGAATTGGCCTAGATTGCAAGAACAAGTTTTGAGTTTTCTTGAAATTTCTTGAAATTGGTATGGCCGTTCTGCAGTCTTTTTGTCGTGAATTAGGTTATGCTTGGCTTGCTTGCATATAAGGGAATCAGTTTAGGTCAAAATTTGGACCCATACCCATGTGCATTGAAGATTGAATCTTTGATTGACAAATCAAATATTCTTGATTTTTCATGATTGAACAAGTTGCCAAAATTGGATATTTTTGTATCTTTTAGCTTGTGCACGAATTGGCATTGCTTGGTCAGCATATTTGGTTCACAAATAGATTTAAGAATCAAATCTTTTATTTTCTTATAATTTAAATTAATTAAATGAATTAATATGTATTAAAAATCCATTTAATTAATAAATTTAAGAAAATAAATCCAATTTAACTTGGAGGGTCGTGCACAGGTCATGGGTGAAGTTTCAAAAAGATATTTGAGACCCATTAGCAAAAAGAAGGTGTTTTGAGCAAAGTTGACTTTTGGAAATTCATGAAAATTGCCCAACTTCTCCAATGCATAACTTGCTCAATTTTGATCATATGACCATGTTCTTGGACATTTTGGAAAGCCCTTGAAGTCCTCTAACCAATGCTTTTGGTCCCATGTCATTTGGATTTACCAATCTCAAGTTATGGCCTTTGACTCAAAGTGTACTTTTGTTGGCTTTTGAAATTGACCTATAATGTAAAAATTTGCAACTTTTTGTGAGAGCCTTTCTTGATCTTGGGGTGTGAAGATGGATTGTAGGAAATTGCATCCTCTTCAAAATGAGCTTTGGATGAGATTTTTCTGATAAACCATGAAAGAGTTATGCCCTGGTCAAAGTACAATTGACTTTTCTATTGTCCAAAAATAGTAACTTTTGCATCTTGATGATTTTTGAGCTATTCTTGTGGGATCATGATCAAGACTTGATCAAATGATGATTGTGAACTAAAAATAAGATGTTGACCAAGAATTCCGACTTTTGACTTCAAAATGACCATTTTGCCCTTGCAGTTGACTGTAGATCAAATGGGGCTTTTGACTGTGCAAACTGGCACTGTGAGTCTTGAAACTTGGCATGTAGGTGCTTGGGAATGTATATAGGCCTATGAGACTTGATTGAACCAATGAAAACCCCAAATTCCTTGAAAGAACCAAAACCCTAATTTCAGTTGTCTACTGCTTAAAAGATGGTTTGACTGTCTAACTCTTGAGAAATCTTGAACCATTTGGAGATGATTCTTGACATATCTTGAGGAATATGGGAGGGCAAATTTTGGGGTACAACAGTTGCCCCTGTTCAATCTTCTTAAACCTGAGGATGTAGATTGGCTTGCGTGCCTTTCGTGATCCGAAGGTGGAAGATGATTGAACACTAAAGTGCCCAGAAATTTGCACTCGCATGGTGTAGTATCAGCAATGTGATGTCAGGAATGGGATTACAGATGCCATTTGGAGGTTGTTGATATAAGGATGGGCTTATAGATGCCATCTGGAGATTGTTTGTTGAATTGTAATTTTTGTAAGTTGAAAGAAGGATCCTGTGTAGGGTTGCCTGATGATGAGTCAGTGTAAAACTGCATCTGAAAGAGAAGGAACCGGTGTAGAGTTGCTTAATGATGGTCAAGTAGATAACTGTCTTGTCTGGTTTCAGGTATTAACCTACAATCAGTCGTCCATAGAATTTTCCTGGCTTGTTACAGGTATTAAACTGGGACTTGAAAAGGTTGGCCGATGAGATAGTTGTCCTGGCTGGTTACAAGTATTGATCTCTGACCTGAGAAATAAAAATAGTCTTCCTGGCTTGTTACAGATATTAATTTTCAATCCCTTCGTGTAGATAATTTCTTGGATGGTTACAGGTATTGATCTACAATCAGTCGTCCACAGATATTTTTCCTGGCTTGCTACAGGTATTAATCTGGAACTTGAAAAGGTTGGCCGATGAGATAGTTGTCTTGGATGGTTTCAGGTATTAATCTTTGACTTGAGAAATGAAGATCTTCCTGGCTTGTTACAGGTGTTAATCTTAAATCTCTTTGTGTAGATGGTTTTTCTGGCTTGTTTCAGGTATTAACCTACAATCAGTCGTCCGCAGAATTTTCCTGGCTTGTTACAGGTATTCATCTGGAACTTAAGAAAGGTTGGTCGAGGAGATAGTTGTCCTGGCTGGTTTCAGGTATTAATCTCTGACCTGAGAAAGAAAGATGGTCTTCCTGGCTTGTTACAGGTATTGATCTTCAATCTCTTCATGTAGATAACTTTCCTGGCTTGTTACAGGTATTCATCTACAATCAGTCGTCCACATATATTTTCCTGGCTTGTTACAGGTATCAATCTGGAACTTTAAAAAAGGTTGGCCGATGAGATAGTTGTCCTGGCTGGTTACAGGTATTGATCTCTGACCTGAGAAAGAAAAATAGTTTTCCTGGCTTGTTACAGGTATTAATTTTCAATCTCTTCGTGTAGGTGGTTTTCCTGGATGGTTTCAGGTATTAACCTACAATCAGTCGTCCACAGATGTTTTTCCTGGCTTGCTACAGGTATTAATCTGGAACTTGAAAAGGTTGGCCGCTGAGATAGTTGTCCTGGCTGGTTTGAGGTGTTAATCTCTGACCTGAGAAAGAAAGATGGTCTTCCTGGCTTATTACAGGTATTGATCTACAATCATTCGTCCACAGATATTTTCCTGGCTTGTTACAGGTATTCATCTGGAACTTAAGAAAGGTTGGCCGAGGAGATAGTTGTCCTGGCTGGTTTCAGGTATTAATCTCTGACCTGAGAAAGAAAGACGGTCTTCCTGGCTTGTTACAGGTATTGATCTTCAATCTCTTCACGTAGATAACTTTCCTGGCTTGTTACAGGTATTGATCTACAATCAGTCGTCCACAGATATTTTCCTAGCTTGTTACAGGTATTAATCTGGAACTTGAAAAGGTTGGCCGATGAGATAGTTGTCATGGCTGGTTTCAGGTATTAATCTTTGACCTGAGAAATGAAGATCTTCCTGGCTTGTTACAGGTGTTAATCTTCAATCTCTTTGTGTAGATGGTTTTCCTGGCTTGTTTCAGGTATTAACCTACAATCAGTCGTCCGCAGAATTTTCCTGGCTTGTTACAGGTATTCATCTGGAACTTAAGAAAGGTTGGTCGAGGAGATAGTTGTCCTGGCTGGTTTCAGGTATTAATCTCTGACCTGAGAAAGAAAGATGGTCTTCCTGGCTTGTTACAGGTATTGATCTTCAATATCTTCATGTAGATAACTTTCCTGGCTTGTTACAGGTATTCATCTACAATCAGTCGTCCACAGATATTTTCCTGGCTTGTTACAGGTATCAATCTGGAACTTTAAAAAAGGTTGGCCGATGAGATATTTGTTCTGGCTGGTTACAGGTATTGATCTCTGACCTGAGAAAGAAAAATAGTTTTCCTGGCTTGTTACATGTATTAATTTTCAATCTCTTCGTGTAGGTGATTTTCCTGGATGGTTTCAGGTATTAACCTACAATCAGTCGTCCACAGATGTTTTTCCTGGCTTGCTACAGGTATTAATCTGGAACTTGAAAAGGTTGGTCGCTGAGATAGTTGTCCTGGCTGGTTTCAGGTATTAATCTCTGACCTGAGAAAGAAAGATGGTCTTCCTGGCTTGTTACATGTATTGATCTTCCATCTCTTCATGTAGATAACTTTCATGGCTTGTTACAGGTATTGATCTACAATCAGTCGTCCACAGATATTTTCCGGGCTTGTTACAGGTATTCATCTGGAACTTAAGAAAGGTTGGTCGAGGAGATAGTTGTCCTGGCTGGTTTCAGGTATTAATCTCTGACCTGAGAAAGAAAGATGGTCTTCCTGGCATGTTACAGGTATTGATCTTCAATCTCTTCACGTATATAACTTTCCTGGCTTGTTACAGGTATTGATCTACAATCAGTCGTCCACAGATATTTTCCTGGCTTGTTACAGGTATTAATTTGGAACTTGAAAAGGTTGGCCGATGAGATAGTTGTCCTGGCTGGTTTCAGGTATTGATCTCTGACCTGAGAAAGAAAGTCTTCCTGGCTTGTTACAGGTATTGATCTTCAATCTCTTCATGTAGATAATTTCCTGGCTCATTTCAGGTATTAACCTACAATCAGTCGTCCATAGAATTTTCCTGGCTTGCTACAGGTATTAAACTGGGACTTGAAAAGGTTGATGGTGACCATCTTTTGGTTGGCCTTCTCCTGAAAAAGGTAAACATTAGCTGTATGCAATGTCATGATGTATGAAATGCATGGTGTCATGATGTTCTCAAAAATAAATGAGATCGTGTCGTATGCACTTTATCATGTATGTAAATAGGAGGTATGAAATGTGAAATGTTTATAAATGTATTTTCGTCTGGGAAAATAAATCCCGGAGCTGCTGGAGAATAGAGTTGAGTTCTTCGTTTCCGCTGGGGATGATGAACGAAGATGATTGTGAGAATAAACCTGCAGGAGAAAATAATTCTGTTGGGGAATAAACTGGTGAAGATATTACTCTGCGGGGAATTACTCTGTGGGAAGAGATGCTTTGCTGAGATTTTAACGATAACTCCGCTGGGGATTCCGTTGATAAGCTCTGTTGGGGATTTTGATGATGAACTCCGCTGGGGATAGAAAGAACTTCACTGGGGATGATCTTTCAGTTGCAACTTGCTGAGGATAACCCCGTTAGACTCTTGTGGGGATAACCTCTGAATTTGGCTGAGGAGGTGCATTTGTATTCTGCAGGGGGCAAGCTTCCAGAATCTACTGGGTAAGATGATTCAATTCTCTATTGGGGAAACTTTTTAGACTGCACTGGGGAAATGGCTCCACTGGGGGTATCTTGTATTCTGCGGGGAACATTCTTATATTTTGTTGAGGAATATTAAGACTGCCGGGGATGCTCTCTATGCTTACTGGGGAATATATTTATACTTCGCTGGGGAATATTAAGACCTTCTGGGAATACCGAGCCTTTTCGGGACTGACGGTAGACTAACTCTGCTTGGGGGAGAGTATTGCTGATTCCTTCGTAGTTGCAAGTCTCAGTGGGGAGAGCTACCATTACTGTCTTACTCTGCGGGGAGTGAAGGTATCTTGGTCATACTCTTCAACTGAATCTACCTTGTACCTGGAGGACAGAGCAGCTTGTACAGTTCGGACAATTCTTATTGCCCCAGTTTCTGCGGGAGAAGAAGGCCTATGAGGTGCTTGATAACTGCCGATTGACAAATCTTCTTCTGGGAGGCAAGTGACGAGATGATGGGACATAGTCGTACACTTTGATCCCTAACTTTTGCCTGGACCGCCCTTTCGGGTTTTCAGTCCATCGGGATACCCTTTTTTGCCCAAGCCGCCTTTTCAGGTTTTCGACTTGCCGGGTGTACAAATTTTTTATTTTCATCCCTTAATTTTGCCCGAACCCTTTTGGTTCGCCGGGAAGCCCTTATTTTTGCCTAGGCCAGTCAACCTAGCGGGTCTTTGATTATGCGTAGTATTTTTTGACTATGTCCACGTTCTCAGAGTGCAGGGAGTTGTCACTGTCAGTAGTGTTGTGTCGCCATACTACCAGAAGATGTTTGATCATGCAAGATTCGTTGTTGGGATTCACGTCCAATGCCCCAAGTGACTCAGGCGGAGATTTGCCCCTGGCCACTTGGCATTTTGAGAGATTCCTTGAATCTTGACTTGACTGCCCCAGATGATGAAAAATGATCATGTTTGCCCCTTGGTTGGAAGTGTTTTTTCCCCTTGAGGTGACTCTTTTTATTGAGAAGGTTTTTATTCACTAGATATTCGTCGTGCGAATTTCTCTGCTGTTTGAACAAATAGCCATATACAAACAATGTTATTTTAAGAATGCAAAGCTTATGTCTGTCTTGAAGTTTTTTTTTTTGAAAATGCAGTTTTCAATAAAACAAGTGAATTTTTTGTAAAATGTGATGTCAACTCAGGATTTTACAGCAAGCCCTACAGGAGTCAGGATACCTTTTGTAACAGTATGCTTTCGAACTAACCCATGCTTCAGCTAGGACTTTTAAGGGTTATAACATGGCCTGGTTCACGGTTTAAGAAACAAAGGATAAAGGCTCAAATTTTATTTGTACCCACCCGTTCTTCATGATGTTCTTCGATCCTAAACTCAGCTAATCGTGCATTAGATCTTGTTTGACTCTTTGCTCTGATATTCCAGTGATGGTTCGGATACTGATAATTTATTTTGAACAGGAAGTCATTTTTATAACATTTTTCATGTTGTTGAGGATTTATAGCGACCTCTTTCTTTTTGATTTTATTATCCCTGTCTTTTTGCCTGAACTGTTTCTTTTGTGACTACAGTCAGCGGGATGTCCCAGTTTTTTGTAAGTCTCCTTCATAGGTTTTGACTTATTGGGCTTTTATTTTGAGAGACAATGACTGCCTGTCCTTACGATTATACGAAACCATCGCTGTTCTTTTGTTTCGGAAGGACTTCTTTGATGCCATTCATTGTGCACCTGGATCAGCTGAGAAAACTACCCTGCCCCAGGTTATAATTAAGGGTTTTAATTTTTGCGAAAAGAAAAACTCCAACTTTTTTGGCTCAAAGGGGTTGACGAGGGATTATCTTCCTTATAACTCCACTGTTTAGGATTTGAAACAATGCCTGTACCTCATCAGCGGGGTCTGTTCAAAAGCATACTGTAAAGATCGTGGTATCGTTTTCGTCATCCTCCCTCAGAAGGTTTAGAGTTTTAGATCGAGAGTTTGAACATCACAAAAAGGAAATATGAAGCAATTTTAAGCATAGTGAAAACAATTAATTCAAAACAGACACGTGTAATGCATTAATGAAATAAAAGAGTTTGACATGATAATTGTTTGAATAAGCAAAGAAAAATACAACTTCAGAATTCAAATGAACAAAAGTGCTTTCAATCCTAGCCATGTTTTGGCAAGGGAGCAATGATCACATTGGGAGTCTCAGGAGGCTCGAATTCGATCTCCTTAGTATCAATCATATTTTGAATCTTGTATTTCAGCGCCCAACAATCGTCAGTATCGTGCCCCGGACTACCGGAATGATAAGCACACCTTGCATCTGGGTTGTAGTTAGGAGATGAAGTCTTAGGGTTCAGAGGAGGGTTTATCACCGTAATCAGATTCATCTTCAACATGTGCTGCAATGCTTGTGACAATGGCATGTTGATGTTGGTGAACTGTCTTTTAGGCTCGTCCGGCCTTCGTTGATTTCCCTTTTGCTATTGTCGGTGTGACGCAGAACCAGAGTCAAGACTGCCCCTACGTGTTGGTCACGACGACTCTTTTGACTGTGCACAGCATTGGACTCTTTCTTCCCACTGTAAGGCTTTTTATGAGCATCAGAAGGTGTAGCTTCTTGAATCTTCCCACTTTTGATGCCAGCTTCAACTCTCTCCCCAGTCAAGATAAGGTCTGTGAACCCGGCTGAAGAGTTTCTAATCAGATGATTAAAGAATGGACCAGACAGGGTCCCCAGGAAAATATCGACGAGCTCACGATCAGTTAAAGGTGGCTGCACCCTTCCGGCAAGGTCTCTCCATTTTTGAGCATACTCTTTAAATCCTTCACCCGTCCCTATTGACATACTCTGGAGTTGGGTACGCGTAGGAGCGAGGTCGGAATTATACTGATACTGCTTATAGAACGCAGTAGCCAAATCTTCCCAGTTACGGATACTGGCTCCATCCAGCTGATAGAACCACTCAAGATGAGTCCCTGAGAGACTGTCTTGAAAGAAATGGATCCACAAATTTTTATCAGCGGTGTAAGGCTAGATCTTCCTTACATATGACCAGAGGTGCAGCTTTGGACAAGAAGCTCCGTCATACTTGGCAAAGTCAGGTGCCTTAAACTTATGGGGAATCACCACTCCAGCTGATAGACCCAGATCTCCAAAGTCCAGGCCGGGCACCTTCTGTATTTCCACAGCGCTCAAGCGGTCTTCCAGTTGTTTGTACTTATCCTCAGCAGGGGGATACTGTTCTTCATCACAGTCCGTCTCGTTGTCAGAGACTATAGGGATATGAGCCTTCCTTTTTTATGGGCTATCCTTCCCTCCAGATGAGGTGGTTAGATCAACCTCATTCTGCAGTCCGTTTCCAAACCTGCGTCCGGTGTTGAACAGGACAATCCTCTTCTTCTTCTTCTTCCTCTCTTTCAGAATCAGGGTCTTCAGGTCCTGCTGACCCTTAGCTAGGCTCATGACCAACTCTTGAAACTGGGCATTCTGGGCCTAGAGGGCCTTGATAGCTTGCTCAGTGGAAGGTTCGGTAGACATGATGATTGCTGAAATAAACAACGAAGAAGATAAGAGACCTGTAATGGTACCTGTAATGCAATGATATGTATGATATATGTATGCAATGTTTTCAAGGATCTCGTGGGGTAAACAAAGAAACTTGTTAGCATTTGAATTTTACAGCTTGATTGAAGGAACTTCATGTTGCTGAGAGTCCTTCTTCAAGAGTCAGGCTCACCATATCGAGCGGGTCATAGCCCTTGACTCAATTTATCGTGCTTGGATTTCTAGACAACCTTGGCTAGAGGAAAATAAATCCCCTTTGCCCCTTGCTAGACATTTGGTTCGTCCTGACCTGCATGACAAACCTTTGAGATCCTTGAAATGGTTAAGGAAATGTTATGGTATGATGTTATGATGTGTATGCTATGCATTTAAGAAAAAGTGTGAGGTGATGTAAGTAAGCCCTGCAATAAATCCAAATTGTTGGATAAGGACTGTAAACAAAACCTACAAGGAACTCATGCTGTCAGATAACAAGAATGTGCAAGTAGTTCAAGTTTGAAGGCACACAAGTCACACAAAAGAGCACTTAGATTTCAGGGTGGCATGAAGCTTAGGTACTACCCTCTTTCAGTTTCAGTTGGTTAAGACCTGTCCTAAAAATAGTAACCGGGTTCTAGAGGATCTCAATATCACTGACTACCCTCAATCGTTCATAAATCCAGTTTGGCAACCTTTTCTTGCGGCCGGAACCATCGCGAGAGTTTAGTCTCAATGAGTGTAGCATATTGCTACTGTTCTATGGCCAAGTTGGTCAATTTAAGGTTCTAAGGTCAGTTGGTGCTTAATGACTCCTCAGAAGACCCATATTCTCCTCGTTCCAACACAAGGGATATCAGTACAGACCAATGTGTCACACCAACGTAGCTACTGCTTCATCCGTGTCGGTCGACGCCGGACAGATCCCTCACAGTTTATTTCTACTTACCTAAAAAAGGGTACCCCCAGATCCGGGTTAGGATCTATAAAACTCTGATACAAGCCCACAAAGTTTAAAGCATACAGAGCATACAATTGAAAACACAAGTGATCTAATCCTAAGGTACACCTCACTTATTTAAGATGTCCCCAGCAGAGTCGCCAGTTCTGTGATCGGTGGAAATAGAACTGACTGTTTTGGAATGCTGGTTCGCGTTTGCGTTTGTTTTTGCAAAATGTCGCGGTAAGCAAGAGTCGCCACCGTCTTTTATTTTATCCAACAAGGAAAGGACAAAAGCACAGAAAAATTCCTTTTCGAGATGTTTCTCGGGTTCGGGAGGTAGATTATAGAAAGGGAAGGTGTTAGCACCCTTTCTATCCATGGTTATCCACGGGCTCTTAGGTACTTGCTCACTGTGTTTTCAAAAAGTTTTGCTTTTCTTCTGTTCGTGGGTTTTGAAAAGAGTTTTGTTTGAAAACTTCGATTTAACTCTTGTTTCTGTCCTCAAGAGTGTATGAAGTGTTTTGTTGAAAACTTTGTTTGAAAAGTGTAAGTGCGAGAAATTTGTTTTGTTTTGAAAGAGCAAGTACCTAAGAACCTCTACCTACTCAAAAGGAATTAAATTGTGCAAATGTCCCTTTAGACAATGCTATCCCACTATGAAGGAGTAGGTAGCATCGTCGTTGGAGTTTTCGGGTCAATTCGATTAAGGGACATGTGGTCACTAAAGCAATGTTAGGACACCTTAGCGGTAACCCTAATGTCCTAGATCATTTTATCTGAGGCAACCGTTTCGAGGCAACTTATGATCTTTGGAAAAGAGGGCGACCTCTAAAACTTCCTATACTCAATGACCATGTTCGAGGCAACCAAGTGAGGTGTACCCTAGGAGTGGCATGTGCAAATGTGTCAATTTTCAGTTATGTTATCTTTGTACATGTTATGGTGAGCTACGGTTGTTTTTAAGTTAAGATAGATCTTGTCATGCATAGCCTATTATTCATACATCTAGCAGTTAATGGTTGCGGAAAATAAAACTAAGCTATTACAAGGCGTCGGGTATTTACATCGCCAAAAACAACCCTTAAAATTAAAATGCGGAAAGTAAAATAAAAGCGGTAAAAGGTCCTAAGTTTAAAGCTATTACACCCTTGAAGAAGTTACAATTATATGGAATATGAATCAAAAAATAATACGCGCAAGAAAAATTGATTCGGAGAGCTTTAGGGTTTTGCCCCCTTTTGAGAAAGAAGGAGATTTTGTTATTTTTTGAATTAAATGAATTTAAACCTAAGTTAATTAATTAATTAAATGAAAAAAGATATTTTTTTTGGGTTTTTTGAATGTTCAAGGAAATAAAAAAAAATAAAATGATTAAATATATTAAAAACCTAATTCTACACCAATTTTAATTTATTGCAAAAATATTAATATTATGCCTAATTAAAACTAAACAAATTATGTTAATATTTATTTACAAAATAAACTAATTAAATTTAATAAATAAAAATATTATATTTTTTTATGTTTTCTGAATTTTTTATAAAAAAAATATTAATTTGTTAGTGATATAAATAATAATTATAAAGATAACTAAATGAAAGAAAAAATAAAAAAAGAAAGGAAAAGAAATAAACTCATGAAGGGGGTGTTGGGCCCAATTTTGTGGTGTATTTGCAATTCCCAGGCCCATTAGCGCCCAGCCTGTTTGACCCTTGTGATTCCCTGCGTACTCGTTGACTAGGGCGTATGATGGAGACTCAGCTTTGGCCATTGGATTTGATTTACTGGCCATCTGGCGCTTAGAAATTGAATACACACGGTAGACCACCTTCCGGGCATTGCATGGGAACACCTGAAGAAAAAATCAAATAAACGTTCTGGGGGACCTGGGATTCGAACCCAGGTCCCAATGGCTTTTTCATCCACTTGCTTGCCAACTCAACTAGCGAGTGTCTTTGTTGTTAGAATAAATAATGGATATTATATGTAAAAACAACTAATATGCTGTGAACAAAAAAATAAAGCGCGTAATTCAAATACACGAACCAGATGACAACACGTCATCATCTTCAACCTTGGTTCTGCATAAAATAGAATCAAATAGCGGGGGGTTTTAACCTCCACTACCTCCTGCACGAAAAATAGCGAATAGACACAGAGCAAAAAGAAATATTTCGCGAGGTATGTGTTGGAATCGTCTTGGTCTCACGAATTCAACCATGTATCCCATTGGTTCCAATTTTTCCTAGTTTGGAAAGCCCTATTTCAAAGCTTGAAAACCCTAGAAATTCAATCATGGCATCTCTCGGTTTAGGGAATTATGGTTCAATTCAGTCATTCCATTAGCTTTGTATAATCTCTAGCAATGCAAATCAATCACAAAAACATGTCAAATGCGTATGAATTAAGAGATACAATTTTGAATTATAAGTGCAAACCGTGAGATGGTATTTCGTGATTCCTTGAGCTTTGGTGCTTGAATTTGATTGCAAATCACTCCTGGTACCTCCTGCAATGTGTTTGGATGGACAGGGCACCTTGAATTGGCCTAGATTGCAAGAACAAGTTTTGAGTTTTCTTGAAATTTCTTGAAATTGGTATGGCCGTTCTGCAGTCTTTTTGTCGTGAATTAGGTTATGCTTGGCTTGCTTGCATATAAGGGAATCAGTTTAGGTCAAAATTTGGACCCATACCCATGTGCATTGAAGATTGAATCTTTGATTGACAAATCAAATATTCTTGATTTTTCATGATTGAACAAGTTGCCAAAATTGGATATTTTTGTATCTTTTAGCTTGTGCACGAATTGGCATTGCTTGGTCAGCATATTTGGATCACATTTGGTTCACAAATAGATTTAAGAATCAAATCTTTTATTTTCTTATAATTTAAATTAATTAAATGAATTAATATGTATTAGAAATCCATTTAATTAATAAATTTAAGAAAATAAATCCAATTTAACTTGGAGGGTCGTGCACAGGTCATGGGTGAAGTTTCAAAAAGAGATTTGAGACCCATTAGCAAAAAGAAGGTGTTTTGAGCAAAGTTGACTTTTGCAAATTCATGAAAATTGCCCAACTTGCTCAATTTTGATCTTATGACCATGTTCTTGGACATTTTGGAAAGCCCTTGAAGTCCTCTAACCAATGCTTTTTGTCCCATGTCATTTGGATTTACCAATCTCAAGTTATGGCCTTTGACTCAAAGTGTACTTTTGTTGGCTTTTGAAATTGACCTATAATGTAAAAATTTGTAACTTTTTGTGAGAGCCTTTATTGATCTTGGGGTGTGAAGATGTATTGTAGGAAATTGCATCCTCTTCAAAATGAGCTTTGGATGGGATTTTTCTGATAAACCATGAAAGAGTTATGCCCTGGTAAAAGTACAGTTGACTTTTCTACTGTCCAAAAATAGTAACTTTTGCATCTTGATGATTTTTGAGCTATTCTTGTGGGATCATGATCAAGACTTGATAAAATGATGATTGTGCACTAAAAATAAGATGTTGACCAAGAATTATGACTTTTGACTGCAAAATGACCATTTTGCCCTTGTAGTTGACTGTAGATCAAATGGGGCTTTTGACTGTGCAAACTGGCACTGTGAGTCTTGAAACTTGGCATGTAGGTGCTTGGGAATGTATATAGGCCTATGAGACTTGATTGAACCATTGAAAACCCCAAATTCCTTGAAAGAACCAAAACCCTAATTTCAGCTGTCTACTGCTTAGGAGATGGTTTGACTGTCTAACTCTTGAGCAATCTTGAACCATTTGGAGATGATTCTTGACATATCTTGAGGAATATGGGAGGGCAAATTTTGAGGTACAACAACTTTATTTTTAAAAGGGTTTGTTTTTGGCTATGTAAATACCCGAAGCCTTGTAATAGCGTAGTTTAATTCTCGCATTTTTAATTCCGCAAATTATTAACTGTTAGATGTATGATAATAGGATGCATGACAAGAATGTATGATTAATTTTAAAACAGTTAGATCACCCTAAATGTGCAAAGATAAATAATCTGAAATTGAATTACTCGCACATGCACACTCCTAGGGTACACTCCTACTTGGTTGCCTTCGGTAAACGGTCATTGAGTATAGGATGTTTTAGTAGTCGTCCTTTTGTCCAAAGATCAAAGTTGCCTCGGAAAGGTTGCCTCGGATATTGTTGCCTCGGATAATTAATATAAGACATTAGGGTTACTACTAAGACGTCCTAACATTGCTTTAGTGACCGTACGTCTCTTTCGAATTGACCCTCAAAACTCCAACGATGGTGCTACCTACTCACTAATAGTGGGATAGCATTGTCTAAAGGAAACAAACATAGAACGATTCTTTTTTTCGAGTAGGTAGATTAGTTCTTAAGTACTTGCTAATCCAAACAAAACTTTTTTCACACTTACACTCCTTTACAAACAAAGCTTTCAAAAACACTTCATTACACTCTTGAAGAGAGAAGCAAGAGTTAAATCGAAGTCAAAACAAAAGCTTTTCAAATCACGCAAACACAAAGAAAACAATTTTGAAAATGATGAGCAAGTACCTAAGAGCCCGTAGATAACTACGGATAGAAAGGGTGCTAATACCTTCCCTTTCTATAATTTACCCCCCGTACTCAGAAATATCTCAAAAAAGGAATTTTTCTGTGCTTTTTTCCTTTCCTGTTGGATAAAATAAAAGTCGGTGGCGACTCTTGCTTACCGCGACATTTTGCAAACACAAACGCAAAATGCAAACCAGGAAATTCCTTTAAAAAAGGAAACACGTCCCGGTTCTGGCCACCGTATCACAGAACTGGCGACTTTGTTGGGGAATTATAAGTGGGGTGTACCTTAGGATTATTTCATCATATTGTTTTCAACTGATTGATTTGTTTGCTTTATATTTGTAGGCTTTGTATCGGAGTTACTATAGATCCTAACCCGAATCTGGGGATACCCTTTAGGTAAGTAGCAATAGACTGTGAGGGAACTGTACGGCATAGACCGATACGGTTGAAGCAGTAGCTACGTTGGTGTGACACATTAGTTGGTATCGATATCCCTTGTGGAGGAACAAGGAGAGTATGGGGCTGCTAGTGGGTCATTAAGCATCAACTGATCTTAGAACCTATAATTGACCAACTTGGCCATAGAAAAGTAGCAGAATGCTACACTCATTGGGACCATACTCTCGCGATGGTTTCGGCGGCAAGAAAAGGTTGCTAAGCTGAAACTATGACCGGTCGAGGATGGTCAGTGATATTGAGAACCTCTAGAACCCGGTTACTATTATTAGGATAGGTTGAACCAACTAAACTGAAAGAGGGTAGTACCTAAACTCCATGCTAGCCTGAAATTTAAGGGCTACTGTGTGACTTGTTTGCGCTTACCATGTTTTCTATCTGTGATACTTGTGGTGTGTTTCTATCATGACATCATGCATCATGACATCACATGCATATTTCATAAGACTAACCATTTCAAATACCGAGGGGATTCATCTTTGTTATGTTTTGCAGATCATGGCATCTATGCGCAGAAATACCATTTGGATCAGCTTCGTGCAGATACCTGCTCAGCTTAGAGAGTCTGTTTCAAAAGTTCCTGATACTTCTTCCTTTGTTAGAAGACATGGTCATCTCCTTACCTTGGTCACTTCAAAGCTGGATGAGCAAATGATGAGCGTGTTGTTCCAGTTCTTTGACCCGTTGCATCACTGTTTCACCTTCCCGTACTATCAGCTAGTCCCTACTTTGGAGGAGTTTTCTGATTTACTTGGCATATCTATTCTAGAGCAGACACCCTTTACAGGTTTGGAGATAGCTCCTAGGCCAGAGGATATTGCTTCAGCCCTCCATCTAATAATGGTTGATGTAGTATCTAACTGGGACATTCGGAGTGGGATTAAAGGCTTCTTGGCTAAGTTTTTGATTGATCAAGCTCAACAGTTCTGGGATAGTTTGGACTTTCAAGCATTTGAAGACATCCTGGCTCTCCTCATCTATGGCCTAGTTCTGTTCCCAAATTCAGATTCTTTTGTCGATGTGAGCGCAGTCAAGATCTTCATGTCCTGTAACCCAGTGCCTACACTTCTAGGTGATATTCTACATGCTCTTTATACCCGTACTGTTCGGAGAAGGGGAACTCTCATGTGTTGTGCACCGCTGCTGGCGAGGTGGTTTATTTCTCACCTCCCCAAATCTTTATTGAAGAATGAGGAAGGTATGGGTTGGGCTTACAGAATCATGTCCCTTGCTCATACAAACATCCTTTGGAGTACTAAAGATATGGAAAAGGTAGCTGTCATTGATCGCTGTGGGGAATACCCCAATGTTCCATTGCTGGGAATTAGAGGAGGAATAACCTATAATCCTTGTTTGGCCTTACGACAGTTCGGACGAGCTCGAAGGGACGGTCCTCATGAGTTGCTGCTTCCAGACATTGTCTTTGACGTCAAGGGGGATGTTGAGGGACATCACTGCAGATTTATACGAGCCTGGGATAGGGTGAACAGGTCTGATCCACATGAGCTAGGAATGAAGACTTCTCTCCCAATGTAACCGTATCTCCAGTGGGTTCGAGCCTGTGCTCAAAAGCTGGAGATGCCATATGAAGTCGTTTTGCCGGTGATTCTAGAGCATATTGATGAAGAAGGGGTTCCTTATATGGTCCTCCATCCATACATGCCTACTGATATTGGGGCATTAAAGAGATCTCGAATCCAGTTAAGGGAGGAAAGGGATACCTACAGAGAGAAGTATCATGAGCAGGACCAGAAGATCCTGAAGCTTACAAGGCAGGTAGAGACTGAGAGGACAATCAACGATTATGTCAGCACGAAAGGAAAACGACCATGGGAGTTCTGATGTCTTTTACTATTTCTAGTTTAGATTTGCTTTTCAGTATTTCTTTTGTAACGCCTTAAAGGCATTTGTTAAACATTGCTTCAAGTTTTAATCTAATAAAGTGTGTTTTATTTTGGTTTACAAATTTGAATCTCCCAAAGTCTTTGAAATCATTTCATACGCATTTCATTCCCATGCACCTCATTACAGATACCATTACAGGTTGCTTATCTTCTTCGCTGTTTATTTCAGCAATATGTCTTCTGAAACACCTACTGATCAAGCCATCAAGGCTCTGCAAGCTCAGAATGCTCATTTCCAGGAGATGTTCTTGAACTTAGCCAAAGGTCAACAAGATTTGAAGACTCTTATCTTGAAGGACAAGAAGAAGAAGAAGAAGGTGGTCCTGCTGAATATGGGTCGCAGATTCGGGAATAATTTGCGACAGGAAACTGATTTGTCCCATTCACCTGGAGGGGGAGAGAATCAAGAGGAAAGGAATGGTCCTAGCCCTATGGTTTCTGACAATGAAACTGACTTTGACGAAGACCAGTATCCTCTTGCCGAGGATAGGTATAAGCAACTCGAAGACCGGTTGAGCGCAATGGAGATCCAGAAGATACCTGGGTTGGACTTTGGAGATTTGGGTTTGGCATCTGGGGTGGTGATCCCACACAAGTTTAAAGCTCATGTCTTTTCTAAGTACGACGGGGTCTCCTGCCCGAAGTTACACCTCCGCTCGTATGTCAGAAAGATTCAACCATATACTGCTGATAGGAACCTTTGGGTTCATTTCTTTCAAGATAGTATGTCAGGGACTCAACTTAAATGGTTCTATCAACTGGAAGAAGCTAACATCCGCAACTGGGAGGACCTCGCTGCTGCTTTTTACAAGCAATACCAGTATAATGCCGACCTTACTCCCACGCGTACTCAACTTGAGGGTATGTCTATGGATACAGGCGAAGGCTTTAAGGACTACGCTCAGAAGTGGAGAGATCTTGCTGGAAGAGTACAACCCCCACTGACTGATAGGGATTTGGTGGATATGTTTCTTGGGACTTTGTCTGGTCCATATTTCAATCATTTGATCGGTAGTTCATCGTCTGGGTTCACTGAATTGATTATGACTGGGGATAGGGTTGAAGCTGGTATCAAGAGCAGCAAGATACAAAAAGGTGCTTCATCAAGTACAGAGAAGAAGCCTTTCGAGAAGGAATCTAGTGTAGTTTACAGCTCGAGGAGCCAAAACCGACCCGAACACCACCAAGCAGTGAACGCGGTGGTAATATCAAGGCCAACTGTTGCCCCACAACGCAACAATCAACAAAGAGTAGAGAGACCGCAAAGGCAGTATACTCGGCTCAATATGACTCTATCTTAAATTCTGCCGCAACTGTTGAAAACCAACTTGGTGACTCTGAGGGAGGCTCCAAAGAATCCTAGTATTACATCACCGCTGTGCTTATCACTCTGATAGCCCAGGGCATGATACAAACAACTGCTGGGCTTTGAAGAATAAGGTACAAGACCTGATTGATGCTAAGGAGATCGAGTTTAAAGCGCCGGAAAAGCCTAATGTCATGACTGCTCCTATGCCCAAGCATGGAGTAAATGTTATGGATGACGATTCGTTTGTAACTTCTGTAGAAGACATTTCTACTATGTTGATGACAGTGAAGAAGAACTTATTATTGGCCAGTTTATTTCTGGGCTGTGGCGAAGGTTGCCACCTATGTTCCATCCTACCTACTGGTTGTCATTTGTTGAAATCAGATGTTCAACGCCTGATGGATAACAAAGAGATCTTGTTCGAGAAAACTTTGGTTCCATTGATTCCTGTTGAAGATGTTTCCATAATCACCATTTCTGCCAATTCTTCCAAGGCTTCCTCGAGAAAGCCTGTTAGAATTACATCTGTTCCGAGAGTTGCTCCATTGATCATTACTATTCCTGGACCTATCCCTTACACGTCGGATAAGGTTGTCCCGTGGAACTATGGGGCCGATGTGTATTATCATGAGATTAAACAAGACTTGAAGGTTGAAGAGGCTGATACTGATGTCAGCAATATTATTGGGTCTAGCAAAGTCACCCGAAGCGGAAGACTTTTCTCTCCTGAGATCTCCCCACCAATTGTTCAAAAGCCTGTTGTCATTCCACCTGCCAGTACATCTGCTACTGTCCCTGTTCATATTCCAATCATTACCCCTGTCACCGAGTCATCTGACGCTCGGGGCAAAGGGATCACCGGTGAGCCTGCCCGGACGGAGGCACCAAAGAAGATTATTGTTGAAACCTCTAGGCAGGAGATAGAGGAAATTTTGAAGATCATCAAGAAAAGCGACTACAACATAGTCGAACAGCTGGGGCAAACCCCGTCGAAGATCTACATGTTATCTTTATTGTTGTGCTCAGAAGCCCATGCCAAGGCTCTGATTGCTTTCCTTAAAACTGCGCATGTGCCACAAGAGACATCTGCTGACCTGTTCAAAGACTGTGTGGCTAGTTTGATAGCTGACAACGAGTTGGGTTTCTTCGACGCAGATTTGACTGCCAAAGGAAAGAATCACAATGATGCTCTGCATGTTTCAATCGAGTGCAGGGGCACTACTTTGGCCCATGTGCTGGTGGATACTGGTTCCTCGTTAAATGTTTTACCCAAGAAAGCATTAGATCGGTTGGACTATGAAGGGTTGGTTTTGAAGCCAGGTAATATTGTGGTTAGGGCCTTTGACGGATCCAAAAGGATGGTACACGGAGAAGTGGATGTTCCTGTTAAGGTTGGTTCCCAGACTTTCGCGTCTACATTCTATGTGATGGACATTCGACCATCCTATTCTTGTTTGCTGGGTCTCCGTGGATTCATAAGGCTGGGGCAGTAACTTCTACGCTCCATCAGATGTTGTAATACCCATTAAAAGGGAAAATTGTTACAGTACAAGGAGAAGAAGAGTACATGGTGAGCCACCTTAACTCTTTTCGGTATGTGGAAATGGATGGGGAGTTCATTGAAACCCCGTGTCAAAACTTTGAACAAGTCCCCCAGACTCTGGCGTCGACTGAAACTGTTACTGAAGATCCTCCAATGAAGATGGCTTCCCTCAAGGATGCCCAGGCTGTTATTGAAAAAGGTGGGTGTGAGAATTGGGGCCAACTCCCTGACATTGCACACAAGACTGACAAATTTGGTTTGGGTTTTACTGCAGAAGCTCAAAGGACTGTTTGGCGTGCGCGGATTGGAAGACCTCCCATGTGTATCACAAATCTGGAAGTGAATGCAATGGAAGATGATGATGAAGAGTCTGAGTTTGAAAGCTGGATTTACCCGATTACCAACGGCGGATTAAGCAATTGGACGACAAAGGACTTCATGCCCATTTCTTTTATTACATAGTAATAAGACTTTTGTTTTGAGATTTGTAACAGACAATTTTAAAATTTACGGCCCGGTGCCTTGCCCGAGACACCGTGCCTTTGTTTGTGAGGGCTTATTATGTGTCATTTCCATATATCATCAATAAAAACATTGAAAGTTTCTCTTGCATTACAAATTTTGCGCTCCTTGTTTTCATTTTCTATCTTGTAAAACATCTATTTGTCTTACACACACTCACATATACAGGTCTACATCCACTCTGGATCCCACTAATAACGATTCTGCTACTGCCAGTTATGAATTCGAAAGTTCGATCAACCAAGCTGAGGACAAAGGTGAGGATGATTGTGAAGTGCCTGGAGAACTTGCTAGACTGTTACTTCAGGAAGAGAGGGCCATACAGCCGCATGAAGAGCCAGTGGAAACAGTAAATCTGGGTACAAAGGAAGACAAGAAAGAGGTCAAGATTGGTGCAAATCTGGAGTCTAGTGTTAAACAACGGTTGATACAGATGCTGTGTGACTATGTTGAGATCTTTTCCTGGTCTTATGAAGATATGCCTGGGTTGGATACTGACATTGTGGTTCACCGCTTGCCAACTAAGAAAGACTGTCCTCCAGTGAAACAAAAAGTTTGCCGAATGCGCCCGGAGATGTCTGAGAAAATCAAGGCTGAGGTTATGAAACAGTTTGATGCCGGTTTTCTAGCAGTTACTTCTTACCCGCAATGGGTTGCCAACGTGGTTCCGGTGCTGAAGAAAGATGGTAAGGTTTGAATGTGTGTTGACTATAGGGATCTGAACAGGGCGAGCCCCAAGGATGATTTCCCTCTGCCTCATATCGATGTTCTGGTGGACAACACCGCACGGCATAAGGTCTTCTCCTTCATGGATGGTTTCTATGGTTACAATCAGATTAAGATGGCTCCTGAGGATATGGAAAAGACAAATTTTGTTACACAATGGGGTACCTTTTGCTACAAAGTCATGCCGTTTGGATTAAAGAATGTTGGGGCAACGTATCAGCGCGCCATTGTCGCTTTGTTCCACGACATGATTCATCATGAGATTGAGGTATACGTTGACGACACGATTGCAAGATCCGAGACTGAAGAGGAACATCTTGACCATCTCCAGAAGTTATTTGACAGGTCGAAGTTGTACAGAATGAGGCTAAATCCGAACAAGTGCACCTTCGGGGTGAGGTCTGGTAAGCTGCTGGGTTTCGTTGTTAGTGATAAAGGTATTCAAGTGGATCCCGCAAAGGTGAAGGCTATACAGGAAATGCCAGCTCCCCGAACAGAAAAAGAAGTCAGAGGCTTTATGGGACGTCTGAACTATATTGCCTGATTCATCTCACACCTGACTGCTACTTGTGAACCAATTTCAAGCTACTGAAGAAAGATCAAGTGGTAACATAGAACGATGATTGTCAGGCCGCTTTTGAAAGGATCAAAGAATATCTCTAAGAGCCTCCTATTCTGATGCCTCCGGTTGAAGGGAGACCTTTGATTTTATACTTGATAGTACTCGACAATTCGATGGGGTGTGTGCTGGGGCAGCATAACGAGTCTGGCCAAAAAGAGCATGTTATTTACTACCTTAGAAAAAAGTTTACCGACTGCGAGACCCGATACTCGTTGCTTGATAAAACTTGCTGCGCTTTGGCATGGGCTGCTCGCCGGCTGAGACAATATATGTTGACTCACACGACTCTATTGATATCAAAGATGGATCCAATAAAGTATATATTCGAAAAGCCTGCCTTGTTCGGAAGAATAGCAAGATGACAGATGATCTTGACTGAATACGACATCCAATACACGACCCAAAAGGCAATCAAGGGAAGTGTGTTGGAGGATCATTTGGCGCATCAGGCAGTGGACGATTACCAGTCTATGAACTTCGAGTTTTCGGATGAGAACATCATGTTGGTGACTGACTGTGAAACACCTGAACCGGATGAAGGACCTGAGGAGGGATCTCGATGGTCCATGTACTTTGACGGAGCTTCAAATGCTTTGGGTAATGGCATTGGCGCCGTGATTATATCTCCTGAAGGCTGTCATACTCCGTTTACCTCCCGCTTATGTTTTAACTGCACCAACATCATGGCAGAGTATGAAGCGTGCATTATGGGTCTTCGAGCAGCTATTGACATAAGGATTAAGTTCTTAAGTGTGTTCGGAGATTCTGCTCTCCTGATCAGCCAGATCAAAGGCGAGTGGGATACGAAACACCCAAATCTTATTCCTTACAAGGAGTATGTGTTGATGTTGCTTACGCACTTCGAGGAGATAACCTTTTAACACTTTCCCATAGAGGAGAATCAGTTGGCGGACGCGCTAGCTACAATGTCTTCTATGTTTAAGGTCAGATGGGACAATGAAGCTCCCCAAATTACCATTGAGAGGTTGGACGAACCTGCACATTGCTGTGACATTGAGACTGAAGAGGTAACAAAAAAACCTTGGTTTCACGAGGTAAAGAGGTATCTTGAGGCTCAGGAATACCCCGAGGGTGCATCTGTTAATGATAAGAAGTTTCTGAGGAGGTTCGTGGTGAAGTTCTTCATCAGTAATGGTATTCTTTACAAGCGTAACCATGACTCGACCTTACTGTGATGTGTGGATAAGAGCGAGGCGGAAAGAATTATGGTAGAGTTAAATGAAGGTACTTTCAGGACTCATTCCAGTTGACACACCATGGCAAAGAACATCCTACGGGCAGGATATTATTGGTATACCATGGAAGCCGACTGTTATCAGCATTCTCGGACCTGTCATAAGTGTCATGTCTATGCTGATAAGGTGCATATACCTCCAGTTCCTCTGAACGTCTCGACAACACCTTGGCCTTTTGCAATGTGGGGCATCGATATGATCGGTGAGATCAGACCTACTGCGTCTAACGGGCATCGTTTCATCTTGGTAGCAATTGATTACTTTACGAAGTGGGTTGGAGCAGCTTCCTTTGATACAGTAACCAAAAACGTCGTGGCACGATTTATTCGGCACAATCTGATCTGTCGATACGGTTTACCTGAGAGGATCATTACAGATAATGGTACAAATCTAAACAATATGATGATCACCAAGCTCTGCAAGTAGTTCAAGATACAGCATCACAACTCTTCTCCTTACCGGCCGAAGATGAATGGGGCTGTAGAAGCGGCTAATAAGAATATCAAGAAGATTGTGCAGAAGATGACGGTGACATACAAAGATTGGCACGAGATGTTACCATTTACTCTTCATGGGTACCGCACCTCAGCGCAGACATCAACAGGGGCAACACCCTATTCCTTGGTATATGGTATGGAGGCGGTCTTGCCCATTGAAGTTCAGATACCCTCTCTTCGGATTATGAAGGATGCAGGTTTGAGCGAAGATGACTGGATTCAAACCCGACTTGATCAACTAAACTTAATCGACGAGAAGAGACTTACTGCTATTTGTCATGGTCAAACATATAAAAAACAGATGATCAATGCATTTAACAAGAAAGTTAGACGACAAGAGTATCAAGTTGGGGATCTGGTGATCAAACGCATCATCCTACCACAAGGTGATCCCAGGGGCAAATAGACCCCTACTTACGAAGGGTCGTTTGTGGTTAAGAACATTTTCTCAGGAGGAGCTATGATTCTGACCACCATGGATGGTGACGACTTTCCTCACCCTGTCAATGCAGACATAGTGAAAAATACTACGCATAATCAAAGACCCGCTAGGTTGACTGGCCTAGGAAAAAATAAGGGCTTCCCGGCGAACCAAAAGGGTTCGGGAAAAAAATAAAGGGATGAAAATGAAAAATCTGTACACTCGGCAAGTCGAAAACCTGAAAAGGCGGATTGGGAAAAAAAGGGTATCCCAGTGGACTGAAAACCCGAAAGGGCGGTCCAGGCAAAAATTAGGGATTAAAGCGTAATACTATGTCTCATCGGATCATCTTGCAACCAGACTTCGGTATCGACTATCAAGCTCAGACGACACTAATCAATCTGATCTACCTTCAACCAAGTAGCAAAGTGATGAGATGCTCGAGGACATAAGGGAAATAACAGAGTTAGATCCCAGTGGGATTATTCACATAGCTGTTTTTCTTTGTTTTTCACAAATTGTATAAATTCTACTTGTTTAGCGGCGCTCTCTTACTAGGACGGCAGCCTCTTGTACAAAAAACGCCTATTTACAGGCCAACTTCAAAATCAATACAATTCATTTTCACAAAGAAATTTCAATTTTTTTTTTATTTTTCTATTTTGTTTTGCAAGAACGTCCAATGTTCATTTTTGATATATGCATTTGACATTGATTGCTGCTCATAAATATTTACATGCGAAACAAAAGACGATTACTTGTAATATCAAAAACAGGGGCAAAACGAGAAATGTCCAAACCGTACAATTGCTCTACCCACCAGGTATAGGGATAGACCTAGTTGGAGAAAATGATTGAAAGCACATTCACTCCCCGCAAAGTAAGAAAAAGACAGTAATGTTAACTCTCCCCAGCCGAGGCTCACAATCGCGAGTAAGTCAATGATATTCTCCCCCAAGCAGAGTTTATCTATCACCAGCACTGGAAGATTATCCCCAGTCGAGTTTGGAGAATTATCCCCAGTAGACTCTGGAAGATTATCCCCAGTAGACTCTGGAAGATTGTCCCCAATAGAGTCTAAAAGGTTATCCCAGCGAAATCGCAACTGGAAAATCATCCCCAGCGGAGTTCATTCCTTTCACAAACAAAAATTCAATCCCCGACAGGTTTCATTATCACTAGCAACGGTGATTCATCCCCAGCTGAGGTTATTTCTCCAAGTCAATAGGTCCTCTAGCAGAATCTGTCCTCCCCACAGAGACATTTCCTCGTCAGTTTATTCCCCAGCGGAGTTATCCTCTCCTGCAGGTTTATTCCCACAATCATCTTCATTCATTATCCCCAGCAGAAACGAAGAATTCAACTCTTTTCTCCAGCAGCACTCCGGGATTTATTTTCCCCAGCTAAAAACACCACCTTTCCATACATAATGACACATGCATATACGCATCATACAAACACAATCTCATTTATTTTGAGAACATCATTGCTCGATACATATCATGCATTACATACAACTAACCTTTACCTTTCAGGAAGGATACAATCAAATTCTCACATAATTCAAGCTATGAAGCCTTTACCTCAGTTGAATAACGGACGAGCGAAGTTCCTAAATGTCAACAGAGACGATTCCCCAGTTGAATACGGACGACCGAAACTCCTAAAATTCAATTTTCCTCTTCAATAGAGATGATTCCTCAGTCGAATACGGACGACCGAAGTTCCTAAAATTCAACAGAGATGATTCCTCAGTAGAATACGGACGATCGAAGTTCCTAAAATTTAACAGAGATGTTCCTCAGTAGAATACGGACGACCGAAGTTCCTAAAATTCAACATAGATGATTCCTCAGTCGAATACGGATGATCAAAGTTCCTAAAATTCAACAAAGATGTTTCCTCAGTCGAATACGGATGACTGAAGTTCCTAAAATTCAACAGAGATGATTCCTCAGTCGAATACGGACGATCGAAGTTCCTAAAATTCAACAGAGATGCTTCCTCAGTCGAATACGAACGATCAAAGTTCCTAAAATTCAACAGAGATGTTTCCTCAGTAGAATACGGATGACCGAAGTTCCTAAAATTCAACAAAGATGTTTCCTCAGTCGAATACGGATGACCGAAGTTCCTAAAATTCAACAGAGATGTTTCCTCAGTCGAATACGGACGACCGAAGTTCCTAAAATTCAACAGAGATGATTCCTTAGTAGAATACGGACAATCGGAGTTCCTAAAATTCAACAGAGATGTTTCCTCAGTAGAATACGGACGATCGAAGTTCCTAAAATTCATCAGAGATGATTCCTCAGTCGAATACGGACGATCGAAGTTCCTAAAATTCAACAGAGATGTTTCCTCAGTAGAATACGGACGACCGAAGTTCCTAAAATTCAACATAGATGTTTCCTCAGTAGAATACGAACGATCGAAGTTCCTAAAATTCATCAGAGATGATTCCTCAGTCGAATACGGACGATCGAAGTTCCTAAAATTCAACAGAGATGTTTCCTCAGTAGAATACGGACGACCGAAGTTCCTAAAATTCAACAAAGATGTTTCCTCAGTAGAATACGAACGACCGAAGTTCCTAAAATTCAAACAGAGACGACTCACCAACAGAATAACGGACGACGAAGCTCCTAAAATTCTACTTCTCTCAATAAAGATCATCCGTCCCCAGCGGAATCTTCCTCAACGATAGGTATACAAGCTCTCGCTAAGGAATCTCTTATGCGATCGACACTCCTTCAGATGGAATTTTCAAGCCCATCCCCTCGTCAGTAATTTCCAAATGGCATCTGTAAGCCCATTCCCGACATCGCAAGACGGACACCAATTCATGCGAGTGCAAATTTCTGGCCACTCTAGTGTTCAATCATCTTCCACCTTCGGATCACGAAAGGCATGAAAGCCAATCTACATCCTCAGGTTTAAAAATATTGAATAGGGGCAGCTGTTGTACCCCAAAATTTCCCCTCCATATTTCTCAAAACATTTCAAGAAAGATCCCCAAGTTGCTCAAGGTAGTCCAAGGGTTGGCAAGACAAGCTCTCTCCTTAGGCAGTCTACCTCAAATTAGGGTTTAATGTTGCATCAAGATACTTGAGTCCAAGGGACCCCAAATGATCAAAATTTTCCTAATATGTTCTCAAGATCATCCATGTCAAGTTTCAAGACCTACAGAGGAAGTTTGCTCAGTCAATTGCTCAAAGGCCCAAAAATCGACTGTGCTAGGGCAAAAGTCAACTGTGGCCCACATACAGTCAAACTTCAAGATTTATGGTCAACATCCTCATTTTG
This sequence comes from Vicia faba, assembly GCA_948472305.1. NCBI lineage: Eukaryota > Viridiplantae > Streptophyta > Magnoliopsida > Fabales > Fabaceae > Vicia > Vicia faba. The sequence continues at coordinate 248,851,357 of OX451738.1, read as the reverse complement.
AAGTATATTTCATCATTTGATCAATTGTTGATCATGATTCATCAAGGATTGCTCATAATTCATCAAGACTCAAAAGTTGCTAAATTAGGGTTTTGTAGGGAAAGTCAACTCAACTTTGACCAATCATACCTTTCTCATAATTTATGAGAAATGACCCATCCAAAGCTCATTTTTAAGAGGATGAAATTCCCTACAATCCATCTTCAGCTCCCAAGTTCAAAATATGCACTCACAAGAAGTTATGAATTTGGACATTATAGGTCATTTTGAAAAGTCAGCAAAAACACCTTTTTTGTCAAAGCTTCATACATGAGAATGGAATATTAAATTGAGATGATAACAAAAGGTTTGATTATAGGACATCTCAAGCTTTCTAAAAAGTCCGAGAACACCTCCAAAGAGTCAAAATTGAGGAAGTTATGCATTGGTGAAGTTGACCCTTTTTGCAAAATTGCCAAAAGTCAACTATGCCTAAAACTTCAAATTTTGCCAAATGGGCCCAATCTTTTTCACTTGTTCTGAGTTGGTAACATAGTCCACGAGCTCTAGCCTTTGCCACTTGTCATTATCATATTTTTATTATTTATTTTTATTTGATTTAAATCAATTTTAATCAAAATAAATCATATAAAATCCAAAATATTGAAAACAAAAGATTCTGTGCTTGTTTCAGGTTTCAATTACAGCTAGCATCAAATCAAACTCGTGCAAGGCATTAGGGTGGACAAAAAGATCGGGTTTAGGCCAATTTTGGAAAGATTTTTAAGGTGTATCAAATCAAGATCCAATTCATTGATGTAGGAAGATTGAGGCCAGGTTTTCAAACCTAATTCACTTCTTAATACATATAGAAGCAATGCAGATCAAAAGCTAGGTTAGAAGCAGGCGCAACAAGGAGAACATAATTGAAAAAAATCAAGAAAAAGTGCAAGATCAAATTCAGTGTTCCAGGCATCCTCAAGGCCTTCCAGCTATCTCAATCACTTCCTGACACTCCCAACATTTCTTGAATTAGAATTCCATGATTTAGGCATTGTTAGCATGGATTAGCCACATATTCTTGATCTATGGAACATTTGCAAGCTTCCTGTATTGATTAATTGCATTTATATGGCCAGGGGTGGATTTCACCATTGTTAGGGTTTTGGATTCCGTTTTAGGGTTTTTCCTTTAGGTGAAGTTAGCTTTCATGAATGGTATCATCATGTTCAGGAGGATGAGACGAGTCCAACCATGGCATTAGATGTCATTTATATGGCCCATGGAAGATTTGGGAACGAACCCTGTTTATAGCAACGGACAAACGTCCGTAGGTAAAAGTCTGGGACTTTTACCCATGGAGAGAGGAAGAAGATGACCAGTTCGCACCCTTCCATTGGCTTGTTCAAATTTCGCGCGCTGAATTGATATATGTGGCTTTTTAAATATTTGTTTATTGTTTTGTAATATTATTACAACAAGAACAATTGGCCCAGTGGTAGCCATGCAAGCTTTAAGGCGCTGGAAGCTTGAGGTCAGGGGTTCGACCCCTGCCTCCACCAAAATGCATTTTTCTTAATTTCTTTCAGGTAATCTCATGTGCATACCAAGCCAAGGAGTATCATACGTCTCCATAATCCAGCGTGCCAAGTGGCCAGATGGTCAAATCCGATGGCCATCCAGGATGGAACACCAAAGGCCAAGTCAAACGCGTAGCACAGGATCTCACAAGTCAACGTGGGCTTCAGATTGTTGGGCCCAGCATGCTATTTGCACCCCTCCAAAACACTATTCAGGCCCAATTTCTTTCTCTAGTTTTACTTATTTATTTATTTCCTTTAATTTATTTATTTATTTACTAACCAATTAAATTATTTTCTTTTTTATCAAAAAGTCACAAAAATATTATTTTTCACCAATTAGATTTAGGTATATTTTTATCAATAAATTAATTAATTTAATTAGGTTATTAATTTTAGATAATTTTAATTCTTTTTGTACATAATTAAAAATAATTAGAATAATTAGGTTTTTATTCCAAATTCAATTTTTCTTTCTTTTCTTAAAAATAACAAAAAAAACAAAAATAGGTCTTGTAATTATTTTTACTAATTAATTTAATCACTAATTAAATTTTGTATTTAATTTAGAAAACTTAATTCTTTTCTTTAAAAAAATATTAAAAACAACAAAAACATTTTTCTTTTGATTAGGAGGGTCAAAACCCTAATTTCTCGTCGATCTAATTTTCATCGCACACTTTATTATTATTATTTACCATATTGATGTAACTGCCTACAGTTTGTAATAGCTTAATTATGTCATTTATTTTATTTATCGCTTTATTTTTCAAAGGGTTTGTTTTTGGCTATGTAAATACCTGAAGCCTTGTAATAGCGTAGTTTAATTCTCGCATTTTTAATTCTGTAAATAATTAACTGTTAGATGTATGATAATAGGATGCATGACAAGGAATTTTTCCGTGCTTTTTTCCTTTCCTGTTGGATAAAATAAAAGTTGGTGGCAACTCTTGCTTACCGCGACATTTTGCGAACACAAACGCAAAACGGAAACCAGCAAATTCCTTTAAAAAAAGGAAACACGTCCCGGTTCTGGCCACCGTATCACAATAAGCATCCCCTACAAACTCAGAGCAGGCATGTTTAAAGTTTCTAGCCACCCTACCTTGCCTTGAAACCATGTTTGTCTAAGCTTGCTTAAAAAACAAGTCAAAAATCCATAACATGTAACTTTGTACTTCTGAATTCTCCAAGCTTCCAAACCCTTTGCCTATAAATTAAACCTTCATTTGGAAGCTAAAAGAGGATTGGAAAAGCCCTGAAACTCATTAAAACTCCCTAGAATCAGAAATTGCAACACAAGCACAAAAACTTTTCATTTTTGATTTTTGAATCCAATCTCCAAATCCTCTCGTGCGTTTCTTGGCCAAACCATCCACAAAGCTTCTAATACACATATAGAAGTTATCACAACCTCTATTCTCAAACTGTAACACCATCTTCACCAACATCCATTTTTAGAAATAGAGCATTACATATATACTTTTTCAAAACATTCCAGCCACCCATAGCTCAAGCTAAGGGTTGCATTAGCTTCCTAGGAACTTGAGGAAGTTAACTAGATCATCACAACAACTTGAATCAAGCTCTAGGTCAAAACATGATCTCCAGCTGCAAGGTGAGTTTTTTTTTTTTTTCATCTCATTATTTAGGCATTGTTAGGCTTGCATTTTCAAAGACAAAATGTAGATATCATTGCCTCGAAACTGTACATATCCATAGATTTCATTTATATGGCCTGAGTAGATAGAATTTTGGATCAGAACTTCCTAGAAAAATTAGGGTTTAGATTAGGGATAGCAAAATCCATGCTTGTTTTTAATTTATAGTTTTAATGTTTTACAGCTCTGGAACCATGATGAAATTATCCATAACTTTCATGTTTACATTTTCCATTTTGGTTGAGAAATGAATGAGTTATAGCTGCTATGGCTGACGCGAGGAAGAATATGAAGTTCATCAGCAGAACTGATTTTGTAATATATATTTATGGTTTTGTTTATAATACCGGATGTATATCCACCCCAGTGGTAGAGAGCGCGTGCGCAAGGCATTAGTGTTAAGGGTCCTGGGTTCTAGCCCCAGGAGCATCTTTTGTTTTTATTTCTTAACATTTTACCCCATTCACTTGTTAACAGCACGCCTGGGCCAGAACTTCCGGGCTTTCTCATTTTTCCTTCCATCATCACCCTCCCACCCCCATTTACTTGTTAACAGCATGCTTGGGCCCGAACTTCTGGGCTTTCTCATTTTTTTCCAGCATCGCCCCCCCCCCCCCCCCCATTTACTTGTTAACAGCACGCTTGGGCCAGAACTTCTGGGCTTTCCTCATTTTTGCTTCCGGTATCACCCCCCCACTTACTTGTTAGCAGCGCACATGGGCCCAGAACTTCTGGGCTTTCTCATTTTGCTTCCAGCAACCCCCCCCCCCCATCCATTTTTTTCATCACGCATCTCAGCATAACCTTCTTTTTATTTTCTTTCTGATTCTGATAAAAAAAAATACATTTGGGCCTAAACCAAACAGAAATCAGTTTTACTTACAAACATTGTTTCCACTTTCTAAATCCCCTTGACTTTAATTTTATATTTTTATTTTATTTTCTTTCCTTTATTATTTTTAGTATCATTATTATTATTTTTATTAATCAAAAACACAAAAAATATATTACATTAAATATTTAGATTATTTAGTTTATTTTTATTTAACTTCTTAAAATAAAAAGACCAAGAATATTTTCCTATTTAACTTCTTTTCTTTAGCTTAATATTAAACTTAGATTTAGTTCATTTTCTTTAGAATTTAGGATTTCTCAATTAATTAACTTTGTATACTAATTTAATCAACATTCTTTTATAAAACCCTTAAAAACTTGCTTTCTTCAAATAAAATTAGTTTCTTTGTTTATTAACTTAATCTTAATTTTTTTTCTTATTTTAGTTAATTATTTTCTTTTAGTTAATTAGGTCACAAATCCCCTTTCTTAAATAAAATCCAAAGCAAATTTCATTTCTTTTCCATTTTTATTTTTATGCATTATATTCACTCTATTTCTTGTACATTATATACATTTCAATTCTTGTACATTATTCAAGTTCAATATGGCTGTAATAGATAATTAGGTTTAATTTCTTGCAATCCCCATTTGTAAATTTGTACACCCCATCCCCAAATGATGTAATAGCGTAGGATACTTACTTTCCGCAATTTACCGCTTTCATATAAATGCTAGTAATTTATGGTTTGTATGGAAAGATAAAATCAATGCTTAGAAAATCCTAATCCAAGATAAACCAAGCATGAAATACAAACACTTGCACACTTTTCACCTCTAGGGTCTACTCTACTTTGCTTCCTTAAAAATGGTCATGTTATGCATGTGAGACGCCTTAGCAAATAAAAATAAAAGATACAAGATCATAGTCCCTCGACGACGCTATAAATGTTGCCTTACAAATGATCTTAGTCCCTTAAGAAATATGCTAAGGTATCTCACAACATTGCATTTTATAACTATACGATGACCCACACCCGTCCTTTCACATCCAAAGATAAGGCTTCTTACCAATCAATGATAAGATAACAAAATCAAAGGAAGGAAGAAATGAACAAAATACTTTTGAGTAGGAAAAACGTTCTTAGTTATTTGATCACAATCCATCTTCAAAAATAAACATATTTTCAAACACACTAAACACTTTAAAAAATATGAAATATTTTCAAAAGTCCAACACTTTGTATGCATTCTTATAGAGACGAGAATCATTACAAAGTTTGCCTAAACGAAGGCGCTTTTCAAAAATACTTTCAAAACTCACCCCAAAAACATTTCAAACAAAGCAATTTCAAAAGTGATCTAGCAAGGAACTAAGATCCCATAGATAACTATGGATGAAAAGGGTACTAACACATTCCCTTTTCATAACCTACCCCCCAAACTCAAGAAAATATCTCAAAAGTATTTCCTGTTCTTTTCATCCTTTCTTTATTGGATAAAAGAAAAGCCGGTGGCGACTCTTGCTATCTGCGACAATTGCGATAAAGCGCAAAACACCCAAGTCGGTTCTTCCACCATATTACAAAACTGGCGACTCTGCTGGGGATTACTAAAAAGTGGGGTTACCTTAGAGTTAGATCATATTTACTTGATTTTATTATTTGATTTGTTTGCTTTACATTTATAGGTCCTTGTTTGGGTTTGTATTGATCCTCTACCCAGATCTGGGAACATCATTAGATAAGTAGCAATGAATCATGGGGATTGTACGGGATATACCGACATGGTTGAAGCGATGGCTACGTTAGTGTGACACATTTGTTGGTATCGATAGCCCTTGAGTCTAGTCAAGGAGAATACGAGGCCGATGTATGGTGTCATAAAGCATTAACTGACCTTAGAACCTTTAATTGAACAACTTGGCCATAAGAAAGTAGTGAGATAGCCGGCTTTGGTGCAGTCCAAAGGTTGTTGATACTCAAAAATACGCTCATTGAGATTGGACTTTCAGGATATTTCGGTCGCCAATAAAGAGGCTTGCGCTGAAACAATTCCCGATGAAGAAAGATCAGTGATATTGAGATTCCCTAGATCTTGGTTACTTTCTAGGACAGGTTGAGCCAACTAAACTTCAAGAGGGTATTTACCAATGAAACCTCATGCAAGCCTAAACCTAAGGACTTGTTTGCTTTGCTTGTGTATATACTTGTACATGACATCATACCATGGCATTTTTCATTAACCATTTCAAGGACCTAGAGATTTATTTTTGTTCTGTTTTGCAGGACATGACTTCCACTTGTAGAAATACTATGCAAGTCAACCTCGTAAGAGTGCCTCCTCAACTCAAAGAATTAGCGTCAAGGGTTCCTGAGAATTATCTGTTCACTGAGAGACATATTAGACTTCTCAATCGGGTTACCTCAAGCCTTGATGAAGACATGATGAAGGTCCTATTTCAATTCTTCGTCCCTTTGCACCATTGGTTTACCTTTCCTGATTACTAAGTTGTGACCACTATGGAAGAATTTTCTCAACTCTTTGGAACCCCTATCCTTGATCAACTGCCCTTCAACGGTATTGAAAGAGACCCAATACCTGAGGAGATTTCTCAAGCTCTACATTTGCAACGATCTAACGTTGTGGCCAATTGGGAAATGAGAAGTGGTGTCAAAGGTTTCCTAGCCAAGTTTTTGTTGGAGAAGGCTCAAGATTCTTGGGATGCTTTGGATCTACAAGCTTTTGAAAAAGTATTGTCTCTTCTCATCTATGGGATGGTACTGTTTCCTAATTCGGACCAACTTATAGATATGAATGCAATCAAAAAATTTCTATCTCGCAATCCGGTGCCTACTTTACTTGGGGATATATTGCATTCTCTTCACTCTCGCACCATGAAGAGAAGAGGACTTCTTATGTGTTGCACTCCTATTTTAGCTAGGTGGTTTATTTTTCACCTACCGCGATCTTTTGTGAAGAACGAGCAAGGCTTAAGATGGTCTAGTAGGTTGATGTCACTCACACATTCTGATATCTATTGGTGTGCTTGATCTATGGAGGACATTACTATTATTGACCTTTATGGGGAATTCCATAATGTCCCTCTACTTGGAATTATAGGAGGTATCACCTACAATCCTTGTTTGGCTTTGCGACAGTTTGGGTATGCTAGGAGGGATGGCCCTCACGATGCACTTGTCCAAGGAATTTCATTTGACTACGAGAATGATGTCCAAGGTTATCGTTAGAGATTCATACGAGCTTGGGGCATGGTTAACAAGGTTGATAGCAAGAAATTGGGGCATAAAAACTCCATTCCTTTAGAGCCTTATCTCAAGTGGGTGAGAACTCACGCCTAAAACCTCATGATGCCTTATGAAGCCATCTTACCTATCACCGCGGAGCCTGTTACCGAAGGAGATGTTCCATATATCGCCCTTTATCCTTACATGCCTACTTCTCTTAAAGATCTGCAAAGAGCTTGGATTCAGCTAAAGGAAGAGCGAGACACCTTAGAAACCCAATTCTACGCAAGTAAACAGAAGGTTTTGGAGCTTACGAGACAACTTCATGAAGAGCGAAGTTTGAACGCCTACATTGCACCGAAGAGGATGTGCTCGACCTTATTGTCTTAGGAGTTTATTTTGTGTTCATTTCCACCATTGTAAGCCCAAGAGGCATGTTTGTAATCAATTTGAACTTATTAATGCAATTGATGTTTATTCCTTTTGTCTAAACAAATTTAAATCTTCTAAGTCCTTGAAATCATTTGCATACGCATTTTCATGCATCATGACATAAACAGGTTTTCCACAATAGGTTTCCTTATCTTTCTACTGTTTATTTCAGTAAGATGGATATCGAACAAACAATGAAGGACTTGCAAGCACAAAATTCCCAGTTCCAAGAGACCTTGCTGACTCTGGCTAAGGGGAAACAAGAGCTGATGACTATGCTAGTAGCCAAGAAGAAAACCAAAAAGAAGGCCTTCATCAACATGGGTAAGAGGTTCAAAGGTCCGGTTCATCAAGTACAGATAGTCGAAGAGTCGTATGAGGAGGACGAAAAATCAAGACGAAGATGAAAGGAGAACCCGTGCTAGGGGTGCCAATAGTCAAGCTTCCGAAGATGAATATTACTTTGGTGAGCAATATCCTCCGGCTGAGGATAAATACAAGCAGTTGGAGGATAAACTGAAGGCTGTTGAAATTCAAGTCATGTCTAGTTTGTATTTTAGTGAGTTGGGCTTAATACCTGGGGTCGTCATCCCCCATAAGTTCAAAATACTGGTCTTCTCCAAGTATGACGTGGTTTCTTGCCCGAAACTTCATTTAAGGTCTTACGTGCACAAGATGCAGCCGTACACTACCGATAAAAAGCTCTGGATCCATTTCTTCCAAGAGAGTCTGGCTGGGACTCAACTAGAATGGTTCTATCAGCTGGAGGGTTCCCGCGTCCACACATGGGAAGATCTAGCCACTGCTTTTTATCATCAGTATCAATATAATGTTGACCTGGCACCAACTAGAGTACAACTTCAAGATATGACAATGGATACCAATGTGGGGTTTAAGGAGTACGCGTAAAAATGGAGGGATCTTGCTGGTAGGGTCCAACCACCACTAACTGACAGAGAACAAGTTGACATGTTCATGGGTACATTGACCAGCCCATTTTACAACCTATTGATTGGTAGTTCTTCATCTGGTTTCACCGAGTTGATCCTAACTTGTGAAAGGGTCGAAAGTGGCATTAAGAGCGGAAAAATTCCGATGACATCTTCTTCCGCATCCAACGCTATTGTTGTACCCCAAAATTTTCCCTCTCAATTCTCAAGGGTTTTCTCACAAAGATTCTTCGGATTCAAGCTTGCACAAGTGCATTGGGATTTTCCCGTACCAGAATTAAAAGAAAACTGTCAAAAAGGGAGAAAACAGATAAAAAATAACATTTTTGACAAATTTGGAGAAATTTAAGCTTCCTTTTATTTGGAACCCTTCGATTTCCTCTCAGCCTCTTTCGATTGCCCAAGTTTAAATCCTCTCAGCCTCCTTCAATTGCTCAAAATCAGCTACGTGCAAGCTGCTTCGATTGGGCACATGCTGCCTGCTGCCCGCATGTTGTTTCGATTGGGCACATGTTACCTGTCACATGTTGCTTGCAAAGCTGCTTCGATTGGGCACATGCTGCCTGCTGCCTGCATGTTGTTTCGTGGAAAGCTTCGATGGGACAAAATAACCATCTCAATGCATCCTTCGAATTCACTTGCACCAAGGGCCCCTTGCAGACTTTGCTTCATACAAGCTTCGTTTGGGACAAGAGGTGTCTTCATGCAAGATTTGACTAAAGTTCTTGTTTCCCTTGAAGTAACACCCTTCGATTCAGAAGGAACTTCCCTCATGCTAAACAGACACAAGACATTTGACTCCAGCATGCACCTTTCATTTGGCAACATGTGACTCCTGGAAAGAAAACCTTCGATTGGACAGAAGTATATACCTACAAAGCTTCGTTTGAAGTTATGATTCCTTTCGAATCAACATGCTTCGAATCTAGTCTGGGCCATTCGAAGCAAGCTTGTTTGAAGCAAGTCTGAACAAATCTCAGGACAAAATCTCACTTGTCAGGCTTACTTTGTTTCCAAATCTTTATAATCATAGGTTTGTACAAAGGTTTTGAACTTTGTCTTTTGGATAATACTATTCTTTACAAAAGGCTACTATCTCTTTCTTTTCATAGAAAGCACTTTTATCACAAAAGCAGCTTTCCACCTAAATTTCGTCTGAACGAAAAGCAGGGCCAGAGGCACAAGTCTAATCAACTGCCAACAACCCCTCACTTGTACCTTTCAAGTTTCATTATTTTATTATTCTATACAAGGCTGGCTTTGGAAGATATCCATTCTTTTTCTTTATAAATTGAGGAATTTTTGCAAAGCTAGGGGAGGGCTTTTGGACCAGGCGAAAAGAATCTCCAAATTGTTCTCAAACACAAACACAAAACTCTCAAGTTCATCAACACTTGAGAAATCAAAATCCAGAACCACACTTCAGTCTCCTTCGATTCTGAAGAACACCCCACCACCTAGAAGTTCTTATTGTTCAAACTCAAAAAACAACCCCCTGTGACAACTCTTCAAATTAAAGGTAAAACCCCCCTTTGTGACAACTCTTTGAATCCCTTCCTGCCAGCGCCAGCAGTTCAGACTCGAAGCCCACACACCAGCTTCAAGGTAAGTTCCCTTAACCTTAAGCTTTTCGTTTCAAACATAACATGTAAATAATATTTTATCCTTTTTTATTATTTCCATACTTTCGATTGCATGCTTTTTCCAAGTGCATGTTAAATCTAATCTGTACAGTCCACTAAAAATGTTGGAATAAAAAATATGCACGCTTGCTTCGATGCATACACATGATTAAATACAGACATGTTCAGCACACACACACACACACACACACACACACACTTGCTTCAAACACACTGACCTGCAGGCCCATCCAGAGGCACGCTCACACTGATTTCACTGTCACAGTCGAAGAAGACAAAAAGGCAGGCTTCACCACACTGGTTTCCAGCCAGAATCGAAAGGCACAACCTGTTGCTTCCAGGCCCATTCAAAGGATACAACACACTGGTGCCAGCCCCAGTCGAAGGATACAACACACTGGTGCCAGCCCCAATCGAAGGACACGCCTACACTGGTTCCAACTCCAATCGAAGGACACGCCTGCATTAGTGCCAAATCCCAATCGAAGGAGGCCCATAATTTCCAATCGAAGAGTTCTCCTGCCCCAATCGAAAGACACTTATTTTCCTTCATTTTTTCTTGCTTTTATTTTATTTTTTCCTTTTATATTTTCATGCAATTAGATATGGTTGTAATAGTGTAGGATTTTATCTTTCTGCATTTTTATTACTTTTCTACAAATGCTAGTAAAATAGGGAATGTATGGCAAGATAAAACCAACAAGTAGACAACCCTTAATCAAGAAAAAATGCATGCAAATCAAACACACTTTGCACATATGCACCCTTAGGGTAATACCACTTGTTGCCTATTGGAAAAATAGTCATGTCCCTTTAACATGGGCGTTTTAGCAAAGACCCTCGCTAAAAGATCATAGTCCCTCGATGACCCTCGATGTTGCCTTCGATAAACGATCTAGTCCTTAAACGACATTGCTAAAATGTCCCATAGGTTGCCTTTTATGACTATACAAACGTCCCATGTTTGTCCCTTCATATCCAACGATGGGGCTTCTTACCAAAACAATGGTAAGATAACAACATCTAAAGGAGGAGGAAAAGAACATCTAAGACCTTTTGAGTAGGTAGATTCGCTCCTAGTTGCTCGCTTGCTCATAACAAAAACATTTTATACACCAACACTCTCATTTTGAAACATTTTCAAAATACAAACACTTTATACACGTTCTTATAGAAACGAGAGCCATTACAAAGACAACTTTTCAAAGTCACTTTCAAAAACATATTCCACAAACACCTCTTTGAACTATTTTCAAAATAACACTTTGTACGCATTCTTGTAGAAACGAGAACCATTACAAAGACATTTTTAAAATACTTCCAAAACCCAAACCACAAGCACATTCAAACAAAAAAGCAAAGTGATCTAGCAAGCAATTAAGAGCCCGTAGATAACTACGGATGAAAAGGGTGCTAATACCTTCCCTTTTAATAATCTACTCCCCGAACTCAAAAACATCTCTAAAGGTCTTTCTTGTTCTTTTCAGCCTTTCCTTTTTGGATAAAAGAAAATTCAGTGGCGACTCTTGCTATCCGCAACAATTGCGATAAAACACAAAACACCCAAACCAGTTCTCCCACCACGTTATAGAACTGGCGACTCTGCTGGGGATAAAACTTAAAAAGTGGGGTTACCTTAGGTTTAGATCACCTTTACTTGCTTTACATTTTTAGGTCCTTGTTTGGGTTATTGTTAAAGATCCTACACCCGGATCTGGGGCACCTTTTTAGGTAAGTAGCAATAAATCATGGAAGTTGTATGACATAGACCGATATGGACGAAGTGATAGCTATGTTAGCATGATACTTTGGCTTGTACTAATGTTCCTTGAGTCAGTTAAGGATAACATTAGGCTTCCTTAGTGTCATTAAGCATTAACTGACCTTTAGAACCTTTTAATTGACTCATCCTTGGCCATTAGGAAGTAGTGAGATAGCCGACTTTGGTTCCGACCGAAGATTGGTTGATACTCGATGCTACGCTCATTGAGACTGGACTTTTGGGATATCTCGGCCGCAAGAAAAGATTTATTAAGCTGAGATAATACCTAAAAGAAAGGTCAGTGATATTGAGATCCCTTAGAACCCGGTTACTATTAACTAGGACAGGTTGAGCCAACTAAACTTCAAGAAGGTACTTACCTACAAAACTCTATGCAAGCTTAAACCTAAGGATTTGCCTGCTTTGTGTGAATATGATTATTTGTATATAAACTTGCTTACTTTGCATACTTGTACATAATATCATAGCATTATACCATAGCATTTTCAATAACCATTTCAAGGATCTCAAGGGTCTATGATGCAGGGTCACATTGAACCAGACGCCTATCAAGGGGAAAGAGGATTTATTTTCCTCTAACCAAACACCGTCAAAGATAAAGCACAACAACTTGAGTCAAGGGCTACAACCTACTTGACATGGTGAGCTTAATTCTCGTGGAAGGACATCCACCGATATAAAGTTCTCCAATCAAAACTGTAAGTGACTATTAACATTTACCCCGCGAGATCCTTGAAAACATGCATCCACATATCATGCATCATATCATGACAGGTTTCTCCCATACAAGTCTTCTTATCTTCCTACTGTTTATTTCAGTAGAGATGGCCCTAGAATAGACCATCAAGGATATCCAGGCTCAAAACGCTCAACTTCAAGAGATGTTCTTGAACCTATCCAAGGGACAAGAAGAGGTGGAGGCGCTCCTCACCAGGGGCATGGTCATGGGAAACCCTGGGGACGACATAGATGACCAATTAGAGCAGTTACAAACCGAGATAGCCATAATGAAAGTCCAGATGATGGTACAACTGGTGGGCCAGATGGCTCTCATCCAAAACTTGGCTCAAGGACAAGAAGAGCTGAGAGTCCTCATCAATAAGCTTCGTTAAGACGGATGTAACCAAATGGGGAAAACAGCTAGAATTGGGGATCAAGTTATCATTCAGCCTCCCATGAGACAAGAAGCCAGTGTAAGGGATAGAAGACCTTCCCAAATTACTTCCACGTCACGAGCCCAATAACGACTTCGTCAACATCAACCAAAAAATCAGCAAAGGAAAAGCGAGCCCAAAAGACAGTTTACCAACATCAACATACCACTGTCTCAAGCTTTGCAACACATGTTGAGGATGAATCTGATTACACCAATAAGACCTCATCCAAATCTCAAAAAAATTTCTCCCAGCTACAATCCCGATGCCAGGTGTGCCTATCATTCTGATAGTTCTGGGCATGATACAAACGATTGTTGGGCGCTAAAGTACAAGATTCAAAACCTGATCGATGAAGGAATGCTGGAGTTCACACAAGATGGCCAGACTGAATTCTTCTGCCGTCCCTCAAAGGCTCACCACCTAAAGTGACAAGTTCAGACAAAGAGGCTTCTGTTTATTTGAATTTTCAATTGTAATCTCTTTTATTATTCAAAGAATTATCTATTAATGTCAAACTTCGTTTCATTAATGCATTGCATATGTTTGTCTTGAATTCATCCATTCGTTTTCATTACATTTAAACTATGCTTTTTACTCTCTTTATGACATTCAACTCTTGCTAAAAGTTACAAGCCTTTAGAGGGAGGATGACGAAAATAATGCTATAATCTCATACAATATGCTTTTGAACAGGCCTTGCTGATGATGTACAGGCGTTCTTTCAAATCCTTAACACTGGAGTTATAAGGAAGATAATCCCTAGTCAACCCCTTCGAGCCAAAAAAGTAGAAGTTTTCTTTTTTTACACAAATTGAAACCTTTAATTAAAACCTGGGGTAAGGTAGTCTCTCAGTTAATTCAAATGCGCGTTCAGTCGCAAACTCTCACTTCGTATACAACGAGTGATATCAAAAACTTTCCTCTAGAATCAAAAGACAGTGATGGTTCCCTACCAAATAGGCAGTCATTATCTTTAAAAAAGAAAAGCCCACTAAGTCAAAACCTACAAAAGAGACTTAAGAAAAACTAGGGCATCCCGCTGACTGTAATCTCAAAACAAGAACAGTCAAGCAAAAACCAGGGATAACAAATCAAAAGAAAGAGGTCACTAAAAATCCTCAACAACATGAAAAATGTTGCAAAAATGATTGTCTTCCGATAAACTAAACTTGTCTGAACCATCACCGAAACGTTATTCCAGACTCAATTGGAGTTCGAATGCACAATTAGTTGAGTTTAGGATTGAAGAACATCACGAAGAGCGGGTGGGTACAAATATACTTTAAGCCTTATCCTTTGTTTCTTAAACCGTGAACCAAGCCACGTTACAACCCGTCAAAAGTCCTAATTGAAGCATGGGTTAGTTCGAAAGCATACTGTTACAAAAGGTATCCTGACTCCTGTAAGGCATTACTCTAAATCCTGAGTTGAATTTTTCTTACAAAATTTATTTACTTGCTAAAATGCATTTTCAAAATTTCAAGACAAGCATAAACTTTGCATTATTTGAATATCGTTGTTTGCATATGGCTATTTGTTTGACAGCAGAGAAATTCACACAACGAATATCCGATGAACGAAAGCTCTCTCGGTGAATAAAATCACTTCAAATGGGATGACACTTCCAATGACAAATCTCATATCAAAAAGGGGACATGACATGTCACTATCCAGCACACCTGGGGCAGTCCAGTCAAGATTCCAAGAAATCTATTAAGAAATGCTAAATAACCAGGGGCAGGTCTCCATCACTTAGGGTATTGAACACGAATCCCAACAAAGGGTTACATACAGTCAATTAGTTCCTGGCAGTGCCACAAACACTCGCTACTAGGGGCAGTGACAAATCTCCCCAAAATCCTTCTCATAGGATGATTCCCCAACCAGATTTTCAATCTCTGAAAACCTCTTCCCAGCTGAGTCGACCTTAAGAATCCTCGAGGATTTCCGCCAGTGAAGTCGTCACCTCTCCAACAGATTGGCAACACGGTTTATTTCCCCAATAAACGGCAGGATTCCCAAGCTTGAGTTAGCCTCTCCGACTACTACAAATCAAAGGACCATAACTCCTCTTCCCCAATAGACTACTCTACAATCCCCAACAAGTTACTGTGAAACCTGGACCCGACCAGATATCAGTTCAACTTCGTCCATCAAGAGATAACTCCCAGTAGAGCAACGGACAACCGAGACTCCTAATCTCTTTTCCCCAAGCAGGAATCAACACTCTCTACAAAGTTTTCAATATTCCCCAGCGGATTTCTCCTCAACAAAACAGGAATCCCCAGCGGAAACATTCTAATCAAAGTTTGAAGACACACCTACTCTTCAACAGTAGTCTGGGATTTAATTACTCCCCAACACTTGTCAAGGATTTATTTTCCAAGAAAAAATTACATTTCAACAACATTCATAGCATATGCATACAAAATACATATAACATAAATCTCATTTATTTTGAGAACATCATTACACAATGCATACATCATGACATTGCATACAAATAACTCTTTACCTTTTCAGGAAAGATCAATCAACAGACAAAGATCATCATCTCTTTGGAGTAGCAATCATCTAAGATTCCTTCATCATCCTTCTGAGGTAGTAATCGTCCAAGATTCCTTCATCATCCTGCTGAGGTAGTAATCGTCCAAGATTCCTTCATCATCCTGCTGAGGTAGTAATCTTCCAAGATTCCTTCATCCTCCTGTTGAGATTCTCTTCTAGAAATAGTTAAGTTGCGATCCAGATATGGCTGACATTCTGATACTTACTCCAGTTTCCTTCAAATACAGTCCAAATACGATCCAGATTCGGATGTCATTCTGACGCACATTCAGTACATCTCTTAGATACGAGTCAGATGCAATTATGAGTATTATTCTGATACTCATCCAAGACCTTCTCTGGTTTATTCAGATCGACACTAAGATCTCTCTGATTCCTATTTCTGTTGAAGACATTCCAAGACTTTTGTTTGGTTCAGTTGAATCGATCCTAAGATTCTTCTGATTTCCATTCCAGTCAAAGTTAATCCAAGACCTTCTCTGGTTCAGTCAGATCAACACTAAGATCTCTCTGATTCTTATTCCAGTTGAAGATATTCCAAGACTTTTGTCTGTTTTAGTTGAATTGATCCTAAGATTCTTCTGATTTCCATTCCAGTCAAAGAAAATTCAAGACCTCTACTAGTTCAGATAAATCGCCCCAAGATTTATTCTGATTCTTTCCAAGTAGGCATTTTCTCTGGTTCAGATAAATTGCTCCAATATTTATTCTGATTCTTTCCAGTCAAAGAAAATTCAAGACCTCTACTGGTTCAGTTTAAATCTCTCAACGGTTTATCCTGATTCTTTCCAAGAAGGCATTTTCTCTGGTTCAGATAAATCGCTCCAAGATTTATTCTGATTCTTTCCAGTCAAAGAAAATTCAAGATCTCTACTGGTTCAGTTTAAATCTCTCAATGGCTTATCCTGATTCCTTCCAAGTAGGCATTTTCTATGGTTCAGATAAATCGCTCCAAGATTTATTATGATTCTTTCCAGTCAAAGAAAATTCAAGACCTCTACTGGTTTAGTTTAAATATCTCAACAGTTTATCCTGATTCTCTCCAAGTAGGCATTTTCTCTGGTTCAGATAAATCGCTCCAAGATTTATTCTGATTCTTTCCAGTCAAAGAAAATTCAAGACCTTTATTGGTTCAGTTTAAATCTCTCAACGGTTTATCCTGATTCTTTCCAAGTAGGAATTTTCTATGGTTCAAATAAATCACTCCAAGATTTATTATGATTCTTTCCAGTCAAATAAAATTCAAGACCTCTACTGGTTCAGATAAATCGCCCCAAGATTTATTCTGATTCTTTCCAGACCTCTAATGGTTCAGTTTAAATCTCTCAATAGTTTATCCCGATTCTTTCATGTAGACATTTTCTCTGGTTTAGATAAATCGCTCCAAGATTTATTCTGATTCTTTCTAGTTAAAGTTAAATCAAGACCTCTACCAGTTCAGTTTAAATCTCGCAATGGTTTATCCTGATCCTTTCCTGTAGACATTTTCTCTAGTTCAGATAAGTCGCTCCAAGATTTATTCTGATTCTTTCTAGTTAAAGAAAATTCAAGACCTCTACTGGTTCAGTTTAAATCTCTCAATGGTTTATTCTGATTCTTTCCTGTAGACATTTTCTATGGTTCAGATAAGTTTCTCCAAGATTTATTCTGATTCTTTCCAGTTAAAGAAAATTCAAGACCTCTACTGGTTTAATTTAAATCTCTCAATGTTTTATCCCAATTCTTTCCAAGTAGACATCTTCTCTGGTTCAGATAAATTGCTCCAAGATTTATTCTGATTCTTTCCAGTTAAAGAAAACTCCAGACCACTGCTGGTTCAGTTTAAATCTCCCAACGGTTTATTCTGATTCTTTCCCACATACATCTTATCTCTGGTTCAGATAAATCACTCCAAAATTTATTCTGGTTCTTCTTCAAACCACTATTGGTTCAGTTTAAATCTCTCAATGGTTTATTCTGATTCTTTCCCGCAAACATCTTTCTCTGGTTCAGATAAATTGCTCCAAGATTTATTCTGATTATTTTCCAGTTGAAATCAAGCTTAGATTTAGTCTAATTTCTGTCAACAATCACCTTTGGATGGCATCTATAAGCCCATCTCCAACAGCTATCAATCATTTCTCCAAATGGCATCTTTAAGCCCATTCCCTACACAATCAACCACAACATCATCGAGTGCAAATTTCTGGGTACTCTAGTGTTCAATCATCTTCCACCTTCAAGTCACGAATGGCAGATTTTCCAATATAACTCTTCAGATGTAAGAAGATTGAACAGGGGCAGTTGTTGTACCCCAAAATTTGCCCTCTCAATTCTCAAGGGTTTTCTCACAAATGTTCTCAGGATTCAAGCTTGCACAAGTGCATTGGGATTTTCCAGTACGAGAACTAAAAAAAACTGTCATTAAGGGAGAAAACAGATAAAAATAACATTTTTGACAAATTTGGAGAAATTTAAGCTTCCTTTGATTTGGTACCCTTTGATTGCCTCTCGGCCTATTTCGATTTCCCAAGTTTACTGCCTCTAAGCCTCCTTCGATTGCTCAAAATCACCTTCCTACAAGCTTCTTCGATTGGGCACATGCTGCCTGTTGCCTGCATGTTGTTTCGATTGGGCACATGTTGCCTGCAAAACTGCTTTGATTAGGCACATGCTGCCTGCTGCCTGCATGTTGTTTCGTTTGGAGCAAGCTTCGATGGGACAAAATAACCATCTCTATGTATCCTTCGAATTCACTTGCAGCAAGAGCCCCTTGCATACTTTGCTTCATACAAGCTTCGTTTGGGCCAAGAGGTGTCTTCATGCAAGATTTGACTAAAGTTATTGTTTCCCTTGAAGGAACACCCTTCGATTCAGAAGGAACTTCCCTCATGCTAAACAGACACAAGGCATTTGACTCCAGCATGCACCTTTTGTTTGGCCACATGTTACTCCTGGAAAGCAAACCTTCGATTGGACAGAAGTATCTACCTATAAAGCTTCATTTGAAGTTCTGATTCCTTTCGAATCAGCATGCTTCGAATCCAGTCCGGGCCATTCGAAGCAAGCTTGTTTGAAGCAAGTCTGAACAAATCTCAAAACCAAATCTCACTTGTCAGGCTTACTTTGTTTCCAAATCTTTATAATCATAAGTTTGTACAAAGGTTTTGAACTTTGTCTTTTGGATAATACTATTCTTGACAAAAGGCTACTATCTCATTCTTTTCATAGAAAGCACTTTTATCACAAAAGCAGTTTTCCACCTGAATTTCGTCTAAACAAAAAGAAGGGCTAGAGGCATAAGTCTAATCAACTGCCAACATCCCCCCACTTGTACCTTTCACGTTTTATTATTTTATTATTCTTTGCAAGGCTGGCTTTGGAAGATATCCATTATTTTTATATATAAATAGAAGAATTTTTGCAAAGCTGGGGGAGGACTTTTGGACCAGGCGAAAAGAATCTCCAAATTTATCTCAAACACAAACACAAAACTCTCAAGTTCATCAATGTTTTACAGTGGCAGAACCGACTGTTTAATACTAGTTTGTGTTGTGGTTTGTGTTCGCAAAATGTCGCGGTAAGCAAGAGTCGCCACCGACTTTTATTTCATCCAATCATGGAAAAGGAAAAAGAATAGAAAAAACCTTTTTCGAGATGTTTCTGAGTACGGGGGGTAGATTATAGAAAGGGAAGGTGTTAACACCCTTTCTATCCGTAGTTATCTACGAGCTCTTAGGTACTTGCTCATTTTTTAAAATTGCTTGTGTGTTTTTGTCTTGAAAATGTTTTTACTTCGTGATAACCCTTGTATCAGTCCTCAAGGATGTGACGAAGTTTGTTTTGAAAATTTGTTTTGAAAGGTGTTGGTGTGAAAAGTTTTTATTGAGTAAGTACCTACTAGCATCTACCTACTCGAAAAAAGGTTGTTTTTGTTCTATTTCCTTTAGACAGTGCTATCCCACTATTAAAGAGTAGGTAGCACCGTCGTTGGAGTTTGTAAGGGACATTCTAAAGGGACAAGTACAATCACTAAAGCAATAGTTAGAAAACTTTAGTAATAACCCTAGAGTCTTAAGATCTTTCCAAGGCAATGTTTCCGAGGCAACATTTCCGAGGTAACATTCGAATGGGACAATTTGGTGTCTTCAGACTGGAGGGCAACCACTAAAATCTCTTATGCTTAATGATTGTTTACCGAAGGCAACCGAAGTGAGGTAAACCCTAGGAGTGAACATGTGCGAGTGATTTGTTTCAGTTATTTTAATCTTTGCACATTAGGGTTTTCTAACTGCTTTAATTTTTCATGCATTCTTGCCATACAATCCTATTAGCCATACATCTAACAGTTAAAGATTGCGGAAATTAAAAGTGCGAGGAAGTAAAACCTAGCTATTACAAGGCTTCGAGGAGGGGGATTAATTACATAACCAAAAATCACGGATTTAAAGCAAGAAATAAAACCCTAATTTAACTATTACAAACCCTGAACAGTTATAAAATAATGGAAAAAATAATTAACAAGCGCGCGACAAATTAAATACGAGGACGGTAATTAATAACTTAAAACCCTAATTGAGAGGAAGAAATTTTTGTGGATTTTTATTTGAGAAAACAATTAAATCACAAATTAATTAAACCTAATTTCTAATTGTTTTTAATTATGAAAGAAGTTAATTAACCTAATTCACTAATTAAATTTAAAAAGTATTTTATGAGAAAAATGATTTTTGTGTATTTTTTGAGAAAGATTAATTAAATTATGTACAAATAAAATCCTAAGTCTAATTATTTTTAAATTATGAAAGAAATTAAAGTTGCCCTAAATTAATTAAACTAATTAATTAAAAATATTATTTATTAAGAAAATAAGTCTTTTTTGTGATTTTTTGATTTGTTAATTTAATAAAATAATTTTTGTATTGATTACAAAAACAAAATAATTAAAGAAAAGAAATTAAAGAAAAATAGTAGAAATAACCAAATGGGCCTGTTGTTAGCAAATCTGGGGGGTGTATGCTGAACTTCTGAAACCCAGAAGGATGGCCCAGAGTCTGGCGCCTGATCCAATGAGACCATCTTCTGGGGACTCATGGTGGACCTGCATATACTGGCGTTGGATCTGGCTGAAGATGGATCCAGAGGATGAGATCAGAGGGCGCGTGATGATCCTCAGGAGGTGAGGTGTGCTGGATTTGGCTGGAGGTGGATCCAGAGGATGAGATTAAAGGGTGTGTGATGATCCTCAGAAGGTGAGGTATGCTGGATCTGGCTGGAGGTGGATCCAGAGGATGAGATCAGAGGGCGCGTGATGATCCTCAGAAGGTGAGATGTGCTGGATCTGGATGGAGGTGGATCCAGAGGATGAGATTAAAGGGTGTGTGATGATCCTCAGAAGGTGAGGTATGCTGGATCTGGCTGGAGGTGGATCCAGAGGATGAGATCAGAGGGTGCGTGATGATCCTCAGAAGATGAGGTGTGAAGCATGGGATTTGTCTGAAATAATTAGGAAAATTATAAAATGCACACGCCTGGGATCGAACCCAGGACGTGTGCATCAAAGGCGTGTCTCCCAACCATCTGCGTTGTGTTGTTAACTTGTTAACATAATGAATACAAAACATAATATAAGAAAAATAAAAGAATCTGCTTCCAAACGCGCGAAATTCAAATGGGCGAATGGTTGGCTGACACACATTGTCTTCTTCCCTTTCTCCGTCGCCTTAGGCCTGTAACTTTGACCTACTGACATTTGTTTGTAGGTATAACCCTGTTACATTCAAAAATCTCACACACGTAATATAAATTCCAATGGAAACCATAGATCAATTGGGTGTGAAGCCTTGATCACCATGGTATCTATTATTAGGCCTAATTTTTCTTAAATCACAAAACCCCAAATTGGAGCACGAAACCCTAGCAATGGCAAAAGCTTATTCCTGCACTATAACTTAAATCAAACTATCCAGAAACATTGCAAACATGATGATGAACACAAATATATGGGCAAAATACATTTATAATGCGTAAATCATAGAAATTGAATTTGAGTTCTTAGTGCAAACCATGGTGCTCTTGGGGACGATTTCTGGATGCTTTGAGGCTTGCAAATGATGTTGTTAGCTTCATGGGATGTCCAGGAATCGGTTGCTAGGCTTGAAACTCCTTGAGGATGGCTCTAAGATGGATTTTGATCTCCCATTTTTGTCCAAATTTTTGAGTTTCTTTCTTGCCGTTTCACGCCTCCAATCCTCTTGTTTTTGATATGGAATTATTATGCACTTATAGTAGACTGAATTAGGTCAACAAATTTGTATCAAATCTTTGAGAATTATGAAAATTGGATTTGATTTGCTTCATGTATGATTTATTCCCAAAACTTGCTTCAATCCAATCTTTTTCAACCCTAATGAACCTTGCACGACTTGGCTGGCATACTAGCTGTACATGGACTCAAAATATGGATAAAAATCTCAAGATTTGATTTGTTTTCATTATTTTACCATTTAATTTGATTTATTTTGATTTAAATGAATAAAAAATCAAAATAAATTATAAAAATAATAAAATAAGAGGTGAATGAGCTCAGGGGTCGTGGGTCCTATTAGAAACATGTTTCAAGCAAGAAAACATGGGCCCCTTTGGAAAAAATGCAAATTTGATCAATGTTGACTTTTGACAATTTTCCAAAAATTGCCAACTTTGACAATGCACAACTCTCTCAATTTTGATCCTAGGAGGATGTTCTTGGACTTTTTAGAAAGCTTAGGATGTCCCATAAGCAAGCCTTTTGGTCTAATCTCAATTGGGTCTTCCATTTTCATGTATGAAGCTTTGACCCAAAAGGTGTTTTTGTTGACTTTTCAAAAGGACCTATAATGTCAAAATTCATATCTTTTTATGAATACATATTTTGAACTTGTGAGCTGAAGATGAGTTGTAGGGAATTGTATCCTATTCATAATGATATTTGGATGGAAAATTTCTGATAAATCATTTGGAAGTTATGCTTGGTCAAAGTTGGGTTGACTTTTCCTAAGAAACCCTAATTTAGCAACTTTTGGGTTTTGATGAATTTGGAGCATTCCTTGGGGAATCATGATCTACCCTTGATCAAATGATGGATAAAACTTCAAAATGATGATGTTGACCAAAAATCTTGGATTTTGACTGTATGTGGGCCACAATTGACTTTTGATCTAATACAGTCGATTCTCAAGCATCTGAGCAGTTGGCTGAGCAAACTTCTTATGCAAGGCTTGAAACTTGGCATGGATGATCTTGGGAACATATTAAGACCATGGAGAGAATAGGAGACCTTTGTGGTCCTCTCATCTTGATGAAAATGGAAACTCTAACTTGGGGTATACTGCCTTAGGAGAGAGTTTGTATGGTCAACTCTTGGGCTTCCTTGAGCAACTTGGGGACCTCAATTGACATGTATTGAGTAAAATGAGAGGGAAAATTTTGGGGTACAACAATCAACACTTGAGAAATCAAAAACCCAGAACCACACTTCAGTCTCCTTCGATTATGAAGAACACCCCACCACCTAGAAGTTCTTTTCGTTCAAACTCAAAAAACAACCTCCTGTGACAACTCTTCAAATCAAAGGTAAAACCCCCCTTTGTGATAACTCTTCAAATCCCCTCCTGCCAGCGCCAGCAGTTCAGGCTCGAAGCTCACACACCAGCTTCAAGGTTAGTCCCCTTAACCTTAAGCTTTTCATTTCAAACATAACATGTAAATAATATTTGCTCCTTTTTTATTATTTCGATACTTTCGATTGCATGCTTTTTTCAAGTACGTGTTAAAGCTAATCTGTATAGTCCACTAAAAATGTTGGAATATAAAATATGCACGCTTGCTTCGATGCATACACATGCTTCGATACAGACATGTTCAGCACACACACACACTTGCTTCAAACATACTGACCTGCAGGCCCAACCAGAGGCACACTCACATTGGTTTCACTGGCCCAGTCGAAGAAAACAAAAAGGCAGGCTGCACCACACTAGTTTCCAGGAAGAATTGAAAGGCATAACCTGCTGCTTCCAGGCCCAGTCGAAGGATACAACACACTGGTGCCAGCCTCAGTCTAAGGATACAACACACTGGTGCCAACCCCAATCGAAGGACACGCCTACACTGGTGCCAACTCCAATCGAAGGACACACCTGCATTGGTGCCAAATCCCAATCGAAGGAGGCCCATAATTTCCAATCGAAGAGTTCTCCTACCCCAATCGAAAGACACTTATTTCCCTTCATTTTTTCTTGCTTTTATTTTATTTTTGCCTTTTATATTTTCATGCAATTCGATATGGTTGTAATAGTGTATGATTTTATCTTTCTGCATTTTTATTACTTTTGTACAAATGCTAGTAAAATAGGGAATGTATGGCAAGATAAAACCAACAAGTAGACAACCATTAATTAAGACAAAATGCATGCAAATCAAACACACTTTGCACACATGAACCCTTAGGGTAATCCCACTTGTTGCCTACCAAAAAAATAGTCATGTCCCTCGAACATGGGCGTTTTAGCAAAGACCCTCGATAAAAGATCGTAGTCCTTCGATGTTGCCTTCGGTAAACGATCTAGTCCCTAAACAACATTGCTAAAATGTCCCATAGGTTTCCTTTTATGACTATACAAACGTCCCACGCCCGTCCCTTCACATCCAACGTTGGGGCTTCTTACCAAAACAATGGTAATATAGCAACATCTAAAGGAGGAGGAAAATAACATATAAGACCTTTTGAGTAGGTAGATTCGCTCCTAGTTGCTCGCTTGCTCACAACAAAAACATTTTATACACCAACACTCTCATTTTGAAAAAATTTCAAAAGACAAACACTTTGTACACGTTCTTATAGAAACGAGAGCCATTACAAAGACACCTTTTCAAAATCACTTTCAAAAACATTCCACAAACACCTCTTTGAACTATTTTCAAAACAAACTTTGTACGCATTCTTATAGAAACGAGAACCATTACAAATTTTTTTTCAAAATACTTTCAAAACCCACACCACAAGCACATTCAAACAAAAAAGCAAGTGATCTAGTAAGCAACTAAGAGCCCGTAGATAACTACGGATATGTGATACGGTGGGAGAACTGACTTGGGTTTTGCGTTTGTGTTTGCAAATGTTTCGGTTTAGCAAGAGTCGCCACCGACTTTTTATTTTATCCTAAGGAAAGGTCAAAAAGCACAGGAAAGACCTTTGAGATGTTTTCTTGGGTTCAGGGAGTAGATTATAGAAAGGGAATGTATTATCACCCTTTCTATCCATGGTTATCCATGGGCTCTTTGTTTGCTTAGATCACTTGCTTTGCATTTTCAATTGTTTGAAATGGTGCTTTGTGTGTGGTTTTTTTGAAAGATGTTTTGAAAAGAGGCCATCATTGTGTCAACCTTTGTAATGATTCTTGTTTGAATGTATACAAAGGTGTACGTACTTTTGAAAGGTTTTCAATGTTTTGAAAGTTGTTTTGAAATTGTGTTGTGGAGTGTGTTTTGAAAAATAGCAAGGATGTTTTGCAAGATTTTTGATCAAGTAACTAAGAGTTGTCTACCCTATTTTACTCAAAGATCTTTCTTATGTTTTTAACCCTTTTAACAGTGTTGTTTCACCATTGTATTTGGTGAACAACCTTGTGTTAGGATATTAACGGGACAGGCGCGGGTCATTGTATGACCATGATAGCAATGTTGTGAAATGACTTAGCACTTTTCTGTAGGGACTAAGATCATTTTTTGAAAGGGCAACTTTGATAGCGTCATCGAGGGACTATGATCTTTTTTCAGTTCGTTTGTGCTAAGACATCCCACATGCATAACATGGCCATTTTTATAAAGCAACAAGTGGATGGAACCCTATGGGTGCAAGTGTGCATTGTGTTTGTTTTTCATGCATTGTTATCTTTGATTTTTGGGTTGTCTAACTGTTGATTTTATCTTGCCATACACACCTAATTACTAGCATTTGTACAAAGCAATAAAAATGCAGGAACTAAATATTCTACACTATTACAACCATATTGAATTGCATGAGAATATAAAGGCAAAAATAAGGTAAAAGCAAGAAAAAATGGATCTTTCGATTGAGGCAGAAGCACCCTTCGATTTGCATTATGTTGGCCTCCTTCGATTGGGGCTGGCATCAGTAAGGTCATGGACTTCGATTGGGCTTTGGCACCAGTCAGGTCATGTACTTCAATTGGGCTTTGGCACCAGTCAGGTCATGTATTTCGATTGGAGGCTGGCACCAGCATGGAAGTGCCTTTCGTCTGAGCCTGGACTTAGTGCAAGTGTGCCTCTGGCTGGGCCTTTCTGCCTTGTTGCCTTCTTCGATTGGGCCTGGAATCTGTGCAAGATGCAATCTTCCTTTCTGTCTCCTTCGATTGGGCCTGGAATCTGTGCAAGGTGCAATCTGCCTTTCTGTCTCCTTCGATTAGGTATGGAGTCAATGCAAGATGCAATCTGGCTTTCTGTCTCCTTCGATTGGGTCTGGAGTCAGCGAGGAAGCCTGGGGCTTCGTTTCATACTCATGTCTTTTGTTTATTTCGTTTGAGATATTAAATAGCAACATGGCCCAAGGCCATGCTATCATTACCTCAGGGCCAGGTTAGTTCTCAGAGCATTTGTAACAAATCAAAGAACAAAACCAAAAGGAGAGACAATAAAAACAAACTAAAAGAGTGGAAACGAAAAGGTAACAAACACTATGTATATGTTTGAAACGAAAAGGAAGCTTATTTACATGTTATGCCAGAAATGAAGGGTTCAAGGTTAAGAATGACTTACCTTGCTTGAGGCTGGAACGTGTGCTGGGCCTTTAAGTGGTTTCCTTAAATGCTTCTGGATTCAAAGGGGGGAACCAAGAGTTATGTCTTTGATACTGGATAAGTGTGAGGTTCTTCCTATTGGATTCAAAGGGTAACAAGGTATAGGTATGTTTCAGATTCTAAGAGGATAAGTGTTTGCTCTTTGGTTTGATACAGGCAGGTCTGAGTTTTTGTTAGTTTTGATACAGGCAGGTCTGAGTTTTTGTTAGTTTTGATACAGGCTTGCTTGCAGTTGCAGTTGGACTGGCTTTAGGCAGGTTTGTTTACTGTTGCAGTTGAACTGGATTGAGTTTTCTGGCTTTGGTAAGGAAGGCAGGTTTTGAGGTTATGCAGGCCTCAAGGCTTGTTGTGCCTTAAGCTTGTATTTGTAACACAGGTTTGATGTTCTGGTGTTAGGCAGGAGGATGCAGTTCTAGATTTGTTGTTTGGATTCTGGGTATGTGTTTGAGTGTTTAAGTGTTTAAGTGTTTAAGTGTTCAAGTGTTTAAGTGTTTGAGAATTTTGTGGTGTGTGAGAATTTTGAAGATACATTCCTCTGGCCAAAAAAGCCCTCCCTCAGCTTTGCATAAATTCCTCTATTTATAGAGGAAAATAATGGACCTGTCTTCAACAGCCAGCCTTGCAAAAAATAGTAAAATAATAGGTAACGTGATAGCACATGTGGTGGGCCTGTTGGCAGTTGGGGTGCAGAGGCTGTGACTCATGCTTCTGTCATTGCTTGTGGAGCAAAAATAATAAAATAAGGCCCAGCTGTAAAGTAAATATCCACTTGTGCCATAACAGCAAGATGAATGGTTCAGATGGAGTTGCTTCATGCTGAAGGAAAATAGGTGCAAGGCTCAAGACAGACTTTCCTAAAAGGTAGTACTGTGCTATTAAGTGCAAGTGGTCTTAGACAATAAATGGGTACAAGCCTAAAAAGGGAAGACACGTGGCCTAGCCTATGGGTCTGAATGTCCAACTTGATCTTTTGAGTCGAATCCTCCATCTTTCTACACCTTTTAACCAGACAGCATTCATTTTCACCAGCTGTGTGTCCTTCGAATGAACCAACTGTGTGTTCTTCGAATGTCCCTTCGAATGGACCTTCTTTGCCAGCTTCAAAGTCCAATTCGAATCTATTTGGAACCTTCCCTATTAGGCAACTTCGACCAGCCCTTGGCCTTGTGATGATTCTAAGTTCTGATTCGAAGTGTTCAGAACTTCCTTCATCAGAGCATCTTAGATTAAGAGAAACTCTGCACTAAAATGCCATTCGAAGGTCATTTCGTCCTGATGTTCTTATTAAGGGAAACTCTGAAGTTCCAGTTGAAGGACACTCTGAAGTTCCAGTCCAGGGACCTTTTGAAATGCCAATTGAAGGGTATTCCTGGGTCGAAGGACATTCCTGAGTCGAAGGACACTGTTTCAAAGGGAACCAAAAACTCAATCGAAACCTGTATGGAGATCATTTCCTTCTGAGTCGAAGGAGACCTATTTAAATTCACATTGCCCAGACGAAACTTGTATCGAAGAAAACATAATGCCAAATCGAAAGCTCATGCTCGAAGGAAGCATATTGCCCAATCGAAGCAGGCTTGCAAGAAGCATATGCCCAATCGAAGCAGTCTTGTAGGCAGTGAACTTGTCCAAATCGAAACAGGCTTACAGGAAGCTAAAATAGGTTTTCAAAGCAAGCATGCAGGCAACATGCTTGGTGAATCGAAGGGTCTGCTTTGCAGGGGGCACTTGTGGCCAGCAAACATGGTTTTCAAGGCAAGCAATGTAGGCAGCAAAAGTCACAAACGAAGCCTGCAACAAGAAGTCACATGCCAAGGCGAAAGAGGCACGCTAGCATCCATTTTGAGCAATCGAAGGAGGCCAAGAGTCAATCGAAGGATTCTGATCGAAAGATGCCTAAAGGCCAATCGAAAGAGCTGAAACGAAGAACACTTGTATTTCTCCAATTTTTGTCAAAATAATATTTTTATCTGTTTGTTTCCATTTTTGACAGTTTCCTTTTAATTTTGGTATTTGGAACATCCAAATGCACTTGTTCAAGCTTGAACCTTGAAAATCTTTGTAAGAAAGGCCTTGAGAATTGAGAGGGCAAATTTTGGGGTACAACAGCTGCCCCTGTTCAATCTTCTTGAACCTGAAGAGTTAGATTGGCAGTTTTGTCGTTCGCGACTCGAAGGTAAAAGATGATTGGACACTAGAGTGCCCAAAACATTTGCACTCATCAAAGCGTAGTTTGAGGGAATGGGCTTAAAGATGCCATTTGGAGATGGTGGAATCTTGCTGGAGATGGGCTTAAAGATGCCATCCAAGAATGTTTGTTGAATTGCAATGTTGTAGGTCAGAAGAATGAGCATCAAAATGGTATCCGTGTCTGGAATGCCATTGAACTGTATCTGGGGACTGAGTTTGTATGAGCAAAAGAATGGCGTCCGTGTCTGGCGTGTATCTGAGTTGTAACTGTATTTGGATTTTGAATGAATATCAGAATGACTGCCGTGTCTGGAGTGTATCTGTATTCTGAATGGGTAATAGAGAAAAATCTGTGTATGGAGCAACTGTGTGCTGAGGATAAATTCTGAATGAGTGACAGAATGGCAACCGTGTCTGGAGCGTATCTGGGTTGTATCTGAACTTTGAGATCTGTATGAGTAGCAGAATGACTTCCGCGTCTAGAGTGTATCTGAAACTGTAACTGTGATCTGAATGAGTGACAAAATGGCAACCGTATCTGGAGCGTATCTGGACTGTATCTTGGAGTTGAGATCTGTATGAGTAGCAGAATGACTTCCATGTCTGGAGTGTATCTGAAACTGTAACTGGGATCTAAATAAGTGACAAAATGGCAACCGTGTCTGGAGCGTATCTGGACTGGATCTTGAGTTTGAGATCTGTATGAGTAGCAGAATGACTTCAGTGTCTGGAGTGTATCTGAAACTGTAACTGGGATCTGAATGAGTGACAGAATGGCAACCGTGTTTGGAGCGTATCTGGACTGTATCTTGAGTTTGAGATCTGTATGAGTAGCAAAATGACTTCCGTGTCTGGAGTGTATCTGAAATTGTAACTGGGATCTGAATGAGTGACATAATGGCAACCGTGTCTGGAGCGTATCTGGACTGTATCTTGAGTTTGAGATCTGTATGAGTAGCAGAATGACTTCCGTGTCTGGAGTGTATCTGAAACTGTAACTGGGATCTGAATGAGTGACAGAATGGCAACCGTATCTAGAGCGTATCTGGATTGTATCTGACTCGAAATTCTGAATGAGTAATAGAATGACAGCCGTGTCTGGAGTGTATCCTTACTGTATCTGAATTGGAGTTATGAATGAGTAATAGAATGACCGCCGTGTTTTGGGGTGTATCCATACTGTATCTGAATAATTGTTAATGATAGCTTTTTAATCTTATCCTGAAAAGGGTAAAAATGTTAGCTGAACACAAAATTATGTTGCATGATATGTATGATGCAATGAATTGTGTTTCGTAAATGTTTATGATATATGGATGTAATGATTATGCATGTAAGCTGAGTAGCTGTCTTGCTGAGGAAAATAAATCCTTGATAGCTGGAGATAATGAAAATCTTGACTGCTGCCGGGGAAAGTAAATCTTTGACCGAAGCTTGGGGATTCCACAAATCTTTGACTGTTGAAGATGAGAAATCCTTGCTAACTGCTCGGGGATTGAAGATCTTCGATTGTTGAGGGATCTCAGGACTACTGTTGGGGATTGAAAATCCTTGGTGACTTGTGAGGGGTTTTAACAAAACTTCACTAACTTCTGCGGGGAATGAGGATTCTGACGATCTCTACTGGGGAATTAAAACCTGGGAGACTTTCGCTGGAGAAGTGAGACTGAGAATCTTCAGTCTGCTGGGAAATATCTCTGTGGGGAGAATGTTCACCGTTCTGGTTCCGCTGGGGGATAGGATTTTCAGGGTTTTCGGGCTCCACTGGGGATCTTGAAACTTGACTCTGATGGGAATTTTGAAATTCATCTCAGCTGGGTAATCAAGTTCTAGAAAGCATTTGCTCTGCTGAGGATTCTGAAGTTTAACTCTGTTAGGGAAATATATTCCGAATTTTAACTCTGTTGAGGATCTTGAAGTTTAGTTCCGTTGGGGATTTCTTTTGAAATGGCATAAAGATATCTTCCTAACCTTCAACCTCTCAGTAATCATCTTTTCTCAATTTCGCTTTATTTGTAAGCAATGATTATGTTCAAATGCATATGCCTATTTAACAAAACATTGGACGTTTTTTAAATAAAACATAAGTGTAAAAAAGAAAAGGAAGGCAAGCAAATTTCTGCACTTGGAAGTGTATTTGTATTAACTTTTATGAGTATCTTTGTACAAAAGAGACGGGCATCCTAGTAAGAGAATGTTGTCGTAAAAATTGAAATATTTTATACAGAAGAAAGATGGCTATGTGTAACAATTCCATGGGATTCCCATTCTGCTATAGCCTTCACAACTCTGAATATCTTGTCCATTCATTGCTTCGTCCGTCGATGACTAGGTTGATCAGAAGCTCGGAGCTTGTTGATGAAGAGATTGTTCTTAAAGTGATCCGACGAGACACATTCATACGCTTTAATTCCCTAACTTTTGCCTGGATCGCCCTTTCGGGTTTTCGATCCACCGGGAAACCCTTTTTTGCCCAAGTCGCCCTTTCGGGTTTTCAACTTGCCGGGTGTACAGATTTTTTGTTTTATCCCTAATTTTTGCCTGAACCGCCCTTTCGGGTTTTCGGTTCACCGGGATGCCCATTTTTGCCCAAGTCGCCCTTTCGGGTTTTCGACTTGTCGGGTTATTTTATGCGTAGTATCTTTTGACTATGTCTGCGTTTGCAGGGTGTGGCAAATCGTCGCCGTCCATGGTGGTCAAAATCATTGCCCCACCAGAAAAGATACTCTTGATCACAAATGGTCCTTCGTAAGTAGGAGTCCACTTGCCCCTGGGATCACTTTGCGGTAAGATGATCCGCTTGATTACAAGATCTCCAACTCGATATATCTGACGCCTGACTTTCTTGTTGAAAGCCTTGATCATGCGTTTTTGATACGCCTGACCATGACAAACAGCAGTAAGTCGCTTCTCGTCGATCAAATTGAGTTGATCAAGCCGGGTCTGAATCCAATCGTCTTCACTCAAACCAGTGTCTTTCATGATCCTTAAGGAAGGAATCCGAACTTCCATGGGTAGGACAGCCTCCAAGCCATACACCAAAGAAAATAGGGTTGCCCCTGTTGAAGTACGTGCCGTGGTACGATATCCATGCAGAGAAAACGGTAACATCTCGTGCCAGTCCTTGTAGGTGACTGTCATCTTTTGAATGATCTTCTTGATATTTTTGTTCGCAACTTCAACAACACCGTTCATCTTCGGCCGATAGGGAGATGAATTGTGATGATAAATCTTGAACTGTTCGCATAGAGCGGTGATCATAGTATTGTTCAGATTTGTACCGTTGTCTGGGATGATCCTGTCGGGGACACCATACCGGCATATGAGGTTCTGCTTAATGAAACGGGCAACCACATTCTTTGTAACGGAGGCAAAGGAAGCTGCCTCGACCCATTTGGTAAAATAATCAATGGCGACCAAGATGAAGCGATGTCCATTGGATGCCGTGGGCTTGATCTCTCCAATCATGTTGATGCCCCACATTGCGAATGGCCAAGGAGCTGTCAGAACGTTGAGTGGAATAGGGGGAATATGTACTTTGTCGGCGTAGACTTGGCATTTGTGGCACGTACGGGAATGTTGGTGGCAATCAGCTTCCATGGTAGACCAATAGTAGCCAGCCCTTAGAATTTTCTTAGCCATCGTATGTCCGCTCAAGTGGGTGCCAAATGTGCCATTGTGTATTTCAGTCATGATCAACTCTGCTTCAGCTTTGTCTACACATCGAAGTAAAACACAATCATGGCTGCATTTATAAAGGATGCCATTGCTCAGGAAGAACTTGGCAGCAAATCTTCTTAAGAACTTTTTGTCATTGACTGAAGCTCCTTCGGGATATTCTCTAGTCTGGAGATACCTTTTGATTTCATGAAACCAGGGTTGTCCCACTACTTCTTCGGTATTAATCTCATGACAGTGCGCAGGTTCATCCATTTGCTCGATGGTAATTTGGGGAGTCTCGTTATCCCAATTGAGTTTAAACATGGAAGACATTGTAGCCAGAGCATCTGCTAGCTGATTCTTTTCTCGCGGAAAATGCTCGAAAGTAATCTGCTCGAAATGAGGCAACAAAGTCAGGACATGTTCCTTGTATGGGATAAGATTAGGATGTTTGGTGTCCCACTCTCCTTTGAATTGACTGATAACCAAAGCCGAGTCCCCAAATACGACCAAAGATTTGATCCCCAGGTCTATAGCAGCCTTGAGACCAAAGATGCAAGCTTCATACTCGACCATGTTGTTGGTACAGCTGAAACAAAGTCGGGCAGTGAAGGGTGTATGGCAGCCTTCCGGAGAGATGAGTACTGCACCGATACCGTTTCCAAGTGCATTTGAAGCACCATCAAAGTACAGGGTCCATCGGGATCCTTGTTCAGGTCCGTCATACGGTCTGTTACTTTCGATATCGTCCAATGTCATGATGTCCTCGTCCGGGAAGTCGAATCTCATAGATTGATAATCTTCGACGGCTTGATGAGCTAGATGGTCAGCTAGTACACTCCCCTTTATAGCTTTTTGGGTAGTATATTGGATGTCATACTCAGTCAGGATCATCTGCCATCTAGCGATTCTTCCTGATAAAGCAGGCTTTTCGAAGATATACTTGATTGGATCTATTTTGGAAATCAACAAAGTGGTATGAGTCAACATGTACTGCCTTAGTCGGTGAGCAGCCCATACCAAAGCGCATCAAGTTTTCTCGAGCAGTGAGTAGCGAATCTCACAATCGGTAAACTTTTTGCTAAGGTAATAAATGGCATGCTCTTTTTGACCAGACTCGTCATGTTGGCCCAGCACGCACCCCATTGAGTTATCCAAAACAGTCAGATACATGATCAACGACCTTCCTGCAACGGGTGGCATCAAAATAGGAGGTTCCAATAAGTATTCCTTGATCTTATCAAAAGCAACTTGACAATCGTTGTTCCATTCAACTACCTGATCCTTCTTCAACAGCTTGAAAATCGGCTCACAGGTGGATGTCAGGTGAGAGATGAATCTTGCAATATAGTTCAAGCGTCCCAAGAATCCTCTAACCTCCTTTTCAGTACGGGGGGATGGCATTTCTTGTATAGCTTTCACTTTAACAGGATTGACCTCAATACCTTTGTTGCTGACAATAAATCCCAAGAGCTTACCAGACCTAACTCCAAAAGTGCACTTGCTTGGATTCAGTCTGAGTTTATACTCCTTCAGCCTGGCAAACAGCTTTTGCAAATGACTAAGGTGCTCTTCTTCTGTTTGTGATCGAGCTATTATGTCGTCTACGTAAACTTCGATCTCGTGATGTATCATATCATGAAACAAAGCTACCATGGCGCGTTGATAAGTTGCCCCTGCGTTCTTCAGTCCGAACGGCATCACCTTGTAGCAGAAGGTACCCTATTGTGTAACAAAGGTTGTTTTCTCCATGTCCTCGGGGGCCATTTTAATCTGGTTGTAACCCGAGAATCCATCCATGAAGGAGAAAACCTTGTGTTGAGCGGTGTTATCAACCAAGACATCAATATGAGGTAGAGGGAAATCATCTTTAGGGCTAGCCCTGTTCAAATCCCGATATTCCACACACATTTTGACCTTGCCGTCTTTTTTGGGTACGGGCACAATGTTAGCAACCCATTGTGGATAGGTTGTAACGGCCAGAAATCCGGCGTTGAATTGCTTTTACTTCAGTTTTAATCTTCTCAGATATGTCAGGTCTCATTCGGCGAACCTTTTGCTTGATCGGTGGACAGTCTTCTCTTGTAGGGAGACGGTGAACCACGGTATCTGTGTCTAAACCTGGCATGTCTTCATAAGACCAAGCAAAGATCTCAACGTATTCATTCAACAACTGTATTAAGCGTTCCTTGACACTTGGTTCCAAGTTGGCACCCACTTTTACTTCTTTCCTGTCCTCCTCTGTCCCTAAGTTGATGGTTTCTAACAACTCTTCATGAGGCAAGATGGCCCTCTCTTCTTGTTGTAGAAGTCTGGCTAACTCTCCCGGCACTTCACAATCTTCGTCAACTTCGTACTCAGCTTGATTGACCAGATCTTCAGAGTTATCGAAGGCTAAAACAGAATAGTCACCCATGGAATCCGGAGTGGATGGGTACCTGCATTTGTGAATGTGGGTGTGTGTAAGGGATAGCCATCTTTAAACAAACAAAAATGCAAAAAGGAAAGAAAATGAACACAGCAGTTTATAGATGAAAAGCGTCCAATGATTCGTTAAAATATGGCATATGATTATGAAGAAAATCAAGCCCTTACAAGTAGACCTACATGCCCCGGGAAAGGCATGAGGTG
Source organism: Vicia faba (assembly GCA_948472305.1). Taxonomy (NCBI): domain Eukaryota; kingdom Viridiplantae; phylum Streptophyta; class Magnoliopsida; order Fabales; family Fabaceae; genus Vicia; species Vicia faba. The sequence continues at coordinate 248,816,203 of OX451738.1, read as the reverse complement.
AAAAATAGTGTGCGGATTGTTTTAGTTATTACAGACCATAGAAAATGGGAAATTGTTCAAAGATAAAATTACTGGTTGATAAAGGTGATAGGGACAAAATCCTTTGCTTCCCAATTGCTCAAACCCCCTTCGACAGTCGGAAAGATCCAATCTTCAAAGTGGCTCTCCTCATCTTCATCTTCTACAACATTGATTCCATGGAGAGAAATCTTGACGGGTTTTCTTTTGGTCTTGGAGCGACGCATAGCCTTCTGTCCTGCAGCAGTAAACCCCAACCCAAACTTGTCTGTCTTATAAGGAATGTCAGGAAACTGTCCCCATACTGTGTTATTCCCCTCCTTAATCACAGCCTCTGCGTCTTTGAGAGATGCCATCCTAGTCACCTGCTTGGGAATGATAAGTACTTCAGCCACTGTCTTCGCAACTGCTACCTCGGGAGAAACTTCTTCGAAATGATGGAAAGGCGTTTCAATGAACTCTCCATACACCTCCACATATCGAAAGGAATTGAGATGATTAATCATGTACTCCTCCTCACCATGCACAGTTATGATTTTACCCTTAACAGGATACTTCAGCATCTGGTGCAAAGAGGATGTAACTGCCCCGGCATGATGAATCCACGGTCTTCCCAGCAAACATGAGTATGACGGACGGATGTCCATCACGTAGAAGGTGGAGTTGAACACTTCAGTGCCTACCTTGATGGGAATATCAACCTCCCCATGAACCATTCTTTTGGAACCATCGAAAGCTCTGACGATAATGTTGCTAGGCTTGAGGGTCAAACCTTCACAATCCAAACGGTCTAAGGCCTTCTTTGGCAGCACATTCAGGGAAGAACCAGTATCGACCAAGACATGGGCGAGTGTGGTCCCTCGGCACTCAACTGAAACATATAATGCATCATTGTGCTTCCTTCCTTTGGGAGTTAGGTCATCGTCGGAAAAGCCCAGGCCATTGTCAGCAGTAAGACTGGCCACACAGTTTTGGAATTGGTCAGCCGAGGTCTCTTGGGGGACATGTGCTGTCTTCAAGAATTTAATCAGAGCCTTAGAGTGGGCCTCTGAACAGAGCAGGAGAGCTAACATTGAGATTTTAGAAGGGGTTTGCCCCAATTGTTCCACAACGTCATAGTCACTTTTTCTGATTACTTTTAGGATCTCATCCATCTCCTTCTGAGTGGTTTCGGGGATAACCACATCATGAGCCTTCGTCCTGATAGGCTCTTTCAGTATCCCCTTACCTTTGTTGGTGTTATCAGCGGATGGTCTTTCTTCAGGAGTGTTTAACTCTTTAATCACTGGGCCTTACACAGAGAGTCCAACAGGTGCAAAATTTTTTAAGGGTCCAAAGACTGCTCGGGGGGAGCAATCTCTGGAGAAAAGATCCGGCCACTGCGGGTGATCTTGCTAGTACCCGCGATGTTTCCTATGTTAGGGTCTTCTTCAGAAATTTCTTGGACAATTTTAATTTGTTTGATGCCGTGGTAGAAGATTTCTCCCTCATAGTTCCACGGTATCATTTTGCTTGATTGGTATGGGAAGGGTCCCGGCATTGTGATCTTTAGAGGTGCACATTCAGAGTTGGGTGTAATCCTGACAGGCCTTTTGCAAGCCTTGGGAGGATTGTCGGAAATGGTTATGATGGCAATATCATTGGTTGAGGTATCACAAGTGTCAGGAGCAATCAGATTGAAAGTGTTAACAGGGGTTTTCTGAAAAAGTATTTCTTGAGTATCCATCAGGCGTTGGACACCCGACTTCAACATTGGACAATCATCTTGAATATTCATACAAAAATATCAATCTTTATCACAACCAGGAAAGATCTCGGCTCTCAACAAATTTTCTTTTATCACTAACAATGGAGTCAACAGATTGGCAACATCAGTAACATGGAGATTTTCAAAAACAGCATGCACATTGTGACCGTGCTTGGGCATTGGCGCGAATATAACATTGGGCTTTTCAGGAGCGTCAAACTCGACCTCTTTGGCGTCAATTAAATCCTGAATTTTGTTCTTGAGTGCCCAGCAATTATTGGTATCGTGCCCAATACTGTCGGAATGGTAAGCACACTTGGCTTTTGGATTGTAAGATGGAGAGGTGGTATTTACATTCTTTGGCGCCTCTTTTAAATTAGCAAGATTCAATTTCAGGAGATGTGGAAGGATCTGAGCAGGTGTCATATTTACTGGGGTAAACTGTCGTGGTGGCCTTTGCTGATAAGTTCTGGGCTGATCATTCCTCGGTTGGCTGTTTCTAAACGGGTCTGATGCGGACTTCTGTATTAATACGGCCCCTACTGTTGGCCGACGTTCTTCTCTTTCCCGATTTTTCTGGGTGTACACAGCAGATACCTCTTTCTTGGTTGGGAAAGGTTTTCTAACAGCTGTGGATGCGAAAGCATCCTTTTGAATCTTTCCACTTTTGATACCGGCTTCCACCCTCTCGCCAGTCAAAATCAACTCAGTAAATCCTGCAGAGGAGCTTCCGATTAGATGTTTGAAGAAAGGTCCAGATAGGGTCCCCAAAAACATGTCAACTAATTCCCTATCTGATAGCGGTGGCTGCACCCTTCCAGCCAGGTCGCGCCACTTCTGGGCGTACTCCTTGAACCCTTCATTTGAAGCCATCCCCATACTCTATAACTGAGTACGGGTAGGCGCCAAATCAGCATTGTACTGATACTGACGATAGAAAGCGACTGCCAAGTCTTCCCAATTGTGGACCTCTGATCTCTTGAGCTGGTAAAACCAATCTAATTGAGTGCCAGACAAGTTGTCTTGGAAAAAGTGCACCCAGAGATTTTTGTCGGATGAATGTGGCTGGATCTTTCTAACATACGACCTTAAGTGCATCTTAGGGAAAGATAGACCGTCGTACTTGGTGAATGTCAGGACTTTGAACTTAGGAGGGATAACAATCCCAGATACAAGCCCCATCTCCTCAAAATCCAATCCGGGCACCCTCTGCAACTCCATAGCTGCCAATCTGTCTTCAAGGTTCTTATACTTGTCATCCGCTGGTGGATACTGTTGTTCTGAATAGTCTTCGTCTGCTTCCTCTTCCTCCTTTTCTACCTCAGATTCGGAAGGCACAGTAACTCTTTTCCCTTTGCCAATCCCTTCGTCGGACGTTGATGGAAACTCAAGAGTCCTTCTAGCATCACCCTCAAATATTCTTCTGAAAGTAGCTACCCCCGGTCTCCTTTTCTTTTTCTTCTCTTTATTCTTCTCTAGCAAAGCTTTGAGATCCTCTTGACCCTTTGCCAAGGTCATGAGGAGTTGCTGAAATTGTGAATTTTGTGCCTGTAGGTCCTTCACTGTTTGCTCCAAATCCATCTTACTGAAATAAATAGCAGAAAGATAAGGAAACCTGGCTTGAAGACCTGTTTATGCATATGATGAATGATATGTTGTTCATGTAATGCATTCAAGGGTTCAAAAATTCAAATTTGTTGCAAACAAAAAAGAACGCACGTCATATTAAGAAGAAATTTGTTAGTACATAAATGCCCCATGGACGAAATATTACAAAAATCTTAATGTAAAAAGACGTTGCACATCCTTTTTGGTGCGACGTAGGTGTTAAGAGTTTCCTCCTCGTGAAGTCGGCGGGTGAGCTCTAAGACCTTCTCCTCACTGGCATAGAAGCTGGCTTCAAAAGTATCCCGTTCTTCTCCGAGTTGGATCCAACTCTTTTGCATTTCCTCCCATGATGTTGGCATGTCAGGATATAGGATGGTGTATGGAACCTCTCCTTCCTTAACAGGCTCTTTGATCAAGGGGAGAATGTGAGGATATGGCATCATGAGATTCTGGGAGCGGGTTCGTACCCACTTGAGGTAAGGCTCAAGGGGGATGGAATTCTTGTGCCCCAGTGTCTTACTATCCACCTTGTTAGGCATCCTCCAAGCTCTGATGAACCTTTGGCGAAGTCCTTGCGCATCGTTGTCGAAGTCAAAAACTAGGTCAGGAATCAGCATGTCATGAGGGCCATCCCTCCGAGCATATCCAAATTGTCTCAAGGCTAGGCAAGGGTTGTAGGTGATGCCTCCCCTAATACCAAGTAATGGGACATTAGGGAATTCACCACAAATTTCAATGAGGATGACATTTTCTCTGGACCGAGAACACCAATGTACATCAGAATGTGTGAGGGTCATCAACCGTTGTGACCACCTTAAACCCTGCTCATTCTTCAGAATTGATTGTGGAAGGTGAGAAATAAACCACCTTGCTAGGAGAGGAGTACAACACATGAGAACACCTCTTTTCCTCATTGTTCGTGTGTAAAGTGAGTGTAGGATGTCCCCAAGTAACGTAGGTATGGGATTATTGGACATGGAAATCTTAACAGCATTCACATCTATAAGTTGGTCAGGGTTTGGGAACAAGACCAACCCATAAATAAGGAGTGCCACAATTTCTTCAAAGGCTTGTAGATCAAGAGAATTCTAGCAGTCCTGTGCCTTCTCGAACAGAAACCTTGCCAAGAATCCTTTGACACCACTTCTGGTTTCCCAATGCCCCTTGATGTCAGATGGTTGCAAGTGCAATGCTTGAGCAACATCTTCATGTTTTGGTTCTTTTTTCGTACTGTTGTAGGGTAGTTGATTAAGAATAGGAATTCTCAGGAGTTGAGAAAATTCCTCCAAAGTAGGCACCAATTGGTAGTCAGGGAATGTGAAACAGTGGTGTAGGGGGTCAAAGAACTGGAAGAGAACTTTAACCATGTCTTCCTCAATGTTGGTGTTGACTAAGCTGAGAAGTCTACCATGTCTTTCACTGAAGAGAGAATTTTCTGGAATTCTGGATGTAAGCTCCTTGAGTTGAGGTGGGATTCTCACAAGGTTGACTTGAATTGTTTTCCTGCGAAGAGTTTCCATGACCTACAAAACAAGAACAAAGATGAAGATCCACACCCTTGAAATGGTTAGTGGATGCATATGATGCTTTATGTTATTCATGATGTATGCACAAACACAAGTACAAGCAAGTCACATAAAAACCCTAGTTTCAGGCTTGCATGAGGTTTCATAGGTGTGATCGGTGGATCTGGAACTGACTGTTTAACGCTGGTTCGCGAAATGTCGCGGAAGCAAGAGTCGCCACCGTCTTTTATTTTCTCCAACATGGACAGGACAAAAGCACAGAAAAATTCCTTATAGAGATTGCTCTCGGTTCGGGAGGTAGGTTATAGAAAGGGAAGGTGTTAGCACCCTTTCTATCCATGGTTATCCATGGGCTCTTAGATACTTGCTCATTTGTGTTTTCAAAATAGTTTGTTTGCTTTTCAACTGAGGGTTTTAAAAAGTTTCTTTGAAAATTCCAGTTCGACTCTTGTATCGGTCCTCAAGAGTGTTTGAAAAATTGCTTTCGAAAGCTTTTTGAAAAGGTGTCGGTGTGAAAAGTATTTTTTGATTTGTTTTGAAATTAGAGCAAGTATCTACGAGAACCTACCTACCCTAAGGAATTCGTCTGTGTAAATGTCCTTTCAAGTAGTGCCATCCCACCATTGAGAGGTAGGTAGCACCACCGTTGGAGGTGTTCGGGTCAATTCGAGGTTCGGGACATGGTGATCACCAGAGCAATGGGAAGACACCTTAGAAGCTACCCTCATGCCAGGTTCCCGGATCATGAGGACTTACTAAGACATCCTCTACTCGACGATCACCTTTCGAGGCAAGGCAACAGTGAGGCGTATCCTAGGGGTGGTGTGTGCGATTCGTGTGTCGTTTTCATTTGTATTTGTCTTGTCATGTTATTGGTTTTCTACGCTTGATTTTTTTTTAAGGCCATTCATTCTTTCATGCTTTTTGTTAACAGTTTAAGAATATTTGCGGAAAAGTAAATTCTAAGCTATTACAAATGGCGCGGGTCCACATCGCCAAAATTAAACCGGACCCGATTTGACGGAAAAAATAAAGAAGCAAATAAAGTAAAAGTGCGAGAGGTAATTGTTACAAAGCTTTGGGAGAGATACATAATTATTTAAGCGAAATAAAATAAATATGCGAAATTAAACAATTAAGTCGAAAGGAGGGCGTTGGACCCTTTTGCAAAATTAAATTTAATGAGGAATTAAAATTTAAAATTAAAAGAAAATGTTTTTGGTATTTTAGTATTTTATGATTTAATATGAAAAAAGAGAATTAATTAAAATTAAAACAAAATGTTAAACCTAGTTCTAATTATTTTTTAAGTTATTAAGAAAATATTGAAGTTTTTAACCTAAATAAAATCCTAATTTTTTTTATGTACAATTCAATTATGAAAATAAATAAATGAATAATGTTATGATAAAAAAAGGAAAAAATTAAAAGGAATAAAAATTATCAATTAAACCTAAGTCTATATTTTTGGATTTTTATTATGAAAAGAATTTAAATCAAACCTAATTTAAAACTAAATTTATTATATACAATTTATTTACAAAAAAATGTGAAAATTAAATATTTTATTATGTTTTTGTCTTTTTCTGATTTTTATGAAGTTTTTATATTTTGTGAGAATAATTAATTAAATTAAAACAAACAAAGTAAATAAAATAACAAAAATAAAATATAAGAAAAAAAATAGAAAATTACAAACCAGTGAGGGGTTCAGTCCCAAATTAGGAGGTATGGGTCCAGTAATTTGGCCCAACAAGCTCTTAGATCCGTTTGACTTTGGCCATTAGCGTGTAGCGACGTTGACCTGGGCATAGCGTGTTCTTTGAATCCACGCCCTTGATCTGGTTCTAACGTGCACGTGGATGGATAGATGATGAAGTACATGGTGCGTCTATGTTACTGAAGCTGCATGGGAAATGTTATTGAAAAATAATATAGAAATAATACAGACCTGGGGTTCGAACCCAGGTCTTGAGCTTTGCCAATCCTTATGTTTGCCGTCTGTGCCAATTTACGCGTTTGTTAAATAAATAAACAATAAATATTATAAAAAGAAAACGGAGAGTTAGTGGATCCAACGCGCGAAAATTCAAACTGGCTAATCATGTTTTGCCAACGCATCGTCCTCTTCATCATCCCTGTAACATAAAACATTAGGCAACAGTTTTGCACGCGTCCTCTTAGGCCGGTTTCCAGGAAATAACGATTAAGCCTACAGTGTTCATAAATTAGGCGCGAGCATGGTGTCTTCTCCGTCTAGATGAGCTGAGTCGAATGATGGTGATCTCAAAGGCTAATTTTTCCTTGTTTCAAAAGCCCCAAATTAAGGTCCTGTAAACCCTAAAAAATAACCATGGCATATTCTTGTATAGCTCACAAAAACACAATTAATTCATCCAGTTAGCTTCAGAACACGTTATTCAATATAAATGCATACTCAAAATGCCATGAAAACGCTTAAATCTGGAAACACGAATTTGAAAAATATGAGAGAAAAGTAGACTTCTGTATACCAATTCAACGCGTTAGAGTGGGTGTTCTTGATCTGAAAACTTTCCTTGATGTTCCAGGAAGGTGATAGAATGGTTCTTTTTGCCTGAATCGTCCTCCAACCTTACTTTCAGAATTGAGTTTTTAAGCCAAATTTCCAAGTTTGTATATTGGTCTCTAGCGCAGCTTTCCGTGTCTTGTGATTAGGGTTCTCATCTAGCATTTGTACTGAAGGCATTAGGTTAACAAAATTGATGAAAATCTCTTGCAATCATGGATTGAATATTTGATTTTTCTTAAGGATCTTTTCATATCTTTTTCACATGTTCTTGTATCAATTAGCATCCAATCACCCCAAATCTTTCCTAGTTTGCATTTACACGAAATATTGACCTTAAAACATGTATAAAAAGATTGGTTTGGTTAATTTACACATTTTTCATATATTTAATTGATTTAATTGAATTAATATAAATAAAAATTCAAATAAATAAATAAAAAATGAGAAAATACTTCCCTTTGGGCCAAGTGGTCGTGCATATGCTTAGAATGATGAATCATGGAAGAAAAATGGGCCCATTAGCAATTTTAGGTCATTTGGATCAAAGTTGACTTTTCAAAATATCCAAAAATTTCCCAACTTCCACAAGGCATAACTTGCTCAATTTTTGAGCTTTTCTCATGTTCTTGGACATTTTGGAAAGGTCCTTGAGTCCTCTAACCAATGCCTTTGGTCCCATGTCATTTTGATTTACCAATATCAAGTTATGGCCTTTGACTTAAAGTCCCTTTTTGTTGACTTTTGAAAATGACCTATAATGTTGAAATTGATAACTTTTTGTGAGAGCATTTCTTGGACTTGAAGTATGAAGATGAGTTGTAGGAAATGTCTTTCTCTTCAAAATGATCTTTGAATGGGATTTTTCTGATAATCCATGTGAAAGTTATGCCCTGGTCAATTTCAGTTGACTTTTTCAGCTGTCTAAATATAGTAACTTTTGCATCTTGATGATTTTCTGAGCCAAATTTTGAGAATCATGATCAAGCATTGATCAAATTATGTTTGTGGCTTCAAAATGATATGTTGACCAAAAATTTGAACTTTTGACTGCCAAATGACCATTTTGCCCCTACAGTTGACTGTAGTGCAATTTAGGGTTTTGACTGTGCAATTTTGAGCTGAATGTCTTGAAACTTGATATGAAGATACTTGACCATATTTGTAAGCATGTGAGACTTGATTGGCCCTTTGAAAACTTCCTTTTCTTGATCAGAACCCAAACCCTAGTTTTGACTGTATAGGAGACAATTGCACTGTGCAACCCTTGGGGAATTTTGCAGCTTGGCTTGACAATTTCTTGAAGAATATGGGAGGGCAAATTTTGGGGTACAACAGTTGCCCCTGTTCAATCTTCTTAGACCTGAGGATGCAGATTGGCTGACGTGCCTTTCGTAATCCGAGGGTAGAAGATGATTGGACACTAGAGTGCCCAGAAATTTGCGCTCGCATGTTAGCAGTGTGATGGGAATGGGCTTATAGATGCCATTTGGAGATTGCTGAATAGGATGATGGGCTTATAGATGCCATCTGGATGTTGATCGCGTAGGAGATTCCTTAGCGAGAACCTGCATACCTGCAAAAGAACAAATGAGTACCTGACACGTTGCAGGAGCTGGTTTTCAGATGCTTGGTATAGACGTGTCCTGACTGGTTACAGGAGCTGAGTCTGGAGCTTCAAACGGCGATGAATGAACCAGGGATGGTTACTGTCTTAGCATGAATGGTAAGAGAACCTTGGGTGATTTTAACTTCAACAACGCTCGTTGAGAAAATCTTGGTGGGAAATACCATCTTCGCAGGATCGGAACGAGAACCATAGGCCATTATAATCTGAAAGGGAATCACCTCACTCGCCGTCGGAGAGGGAATCATAGGAAAAGGAATTGTCACCTCACTCACCATCGGAGAGGGAAACCTAGGAGATTATCACCTCACTCACCGTCGGAGAGGGAAACATTTGAAAAAGGAATTACCACCTCACTCGCCGTCGGAGAGGGAACCATAGGAGACTATCACCTCACACTCACCGTCGGAGAGGGAAACATCTGAAAAAGGACTTACCACCTCACTCACCGTTGGAGAGGGGACCATAGGAGACTATCACCTCACACTCACCGTCGGAGAGGGAGACATCTGAAAAAGGACTTACCACCTCACTCGCCGTTGGAGAGGGAACCATAGGAGACTATCACCTCACACTCACCGTCGGAGAGGGAAACATCTGAAAAAGGAATTACCACCTCACTCACCGTTGGAGAGGGGACCATAGGTTCTGCTGAGTCTTTATCAGAAAAATCTGTTGGGAATCGATTTAGCTGGACTAGAGGAGGTCTTGAAATATCTTCAACTGGAATAAGTGTCAGAACGTTGCCATATCTGGTTTACATCTGGACTATATCTGGAAGGAGATTTGGAAGCAGCAATCAGAACGTCACCATATCTGGGTCATATCTGAAACTATATCTAGAAGGAAATCTGGCAGCAGTATCAGAACGTCACCATATCTGGTTTACATCTGAAACTATATCTGGAAGGAAATCTGGAAGCAGTATCAGAACGTCGCCATCCCTGGGTCATATCTGAAACTATATCTAGAAGGAAATCTGGAAGCAGCATCAGAACGTCACCATATCTGGTTTATATCTGAAACTATATCTAGAAGGAAGTCTGGAAGCAGTATCAAAACGTCACCATATCTGGTTTACATCTGAAACTATATCTGGAAGGAAATATGGAAGCAGTATCAGAACGTCGCCATCCCTGGGTCATATCTGAAACTATATCTAGAAGGAAATCTGGAAGCAGCATCAGAACGTCACCATATCTGGTTTATATCTGAAACTATATCTAGAAGGAAGTCTGGAAGCAGTATCAGAACGTCACCATATCTGGTTTACATCTGAAACTATATCTGGAAGGAAATCTGGAAGCAGTATCAGAACGTCGCCATCCCTGGGTCATATCTGAAACTATATCTAGAATGAATTGCGATAGTTGATAGTAGTCATTTTTGTATTGATCTTTTCCTGAAAAGGCAAAACATAATTGTATGCAAAATCATGATGCATGAACTGTATGTCTTCAAAATTAATGAGATTCGTGTAGTATGATGCATATGCATGCTATAATGTATGAAGATGTGATGTTTATGAACATATGTTTTCGTCTTAGGAAAATAAATTCTTGACGAGTGCCGGGAAGTCACTCCTGGGCTGATATTGAAGAATAGATCTTTGCCTCCGCTGGGGATGATAGTTGCAAGAATACCGGTAGGAGAAGATAACTCCGTCGGGGAATGAAATTGGCGAATGGATTACTCTGCGGGGAGAAAAAGTGCCCTAGTGACTATGCTGGGAAGCAATACTCTGTGGGAAGCGGGATGTCTTGCTGAGTGTTGATAATAACTTGCTGAGGATGTCTTGTTGTTGGAAGTGTGAATAGACTTCGCTGGGGATAGGAAGACTTCGTCGAGGACGCTCTTTCCGTGGCTTTTGGCTGAGGATAACCCAGTTATATCCTATTAGGGAAATAACTCTTTGAATAAAGCCGGGAGACGCATTCGTGCTCTGCGAGGATAAGCTTCCAAAATCAACTGGGGATAAGCTTACTGCTTGGGGAGATGATTCCAACTTTCTTGGGGAAACTGGATTGGACTCTCTTGGGGAAGTATTGAACTGTATTGGTTACGTTCTTCAATAGAACCTATCTTGATACCTTAGAGGACAAAGCAATCAGATTGCTTAGACCACCCATTATTGCCCCTGTTTCTGATGTGGGAGCGGAAGATACCTGTGGAGGTGCTTGATAGTTGTTGATGGACAAACCTTCTTTTGGTAGACAGATGGCAGGAAAACGGGACATAGTCGTACGCTTTAATCCCTAACTTTTGCCTGGACCGCCCTTTCGGGTTTTCAGTCCACCGGGATACCCATTTTTGCCCAAGCCGCCTTTTCAGGTTTTCGACTTGCCGGGTGTACAAATTTTTTCATTTCACCCCTTCATTTTGCCCGAACCCTTTTGGTTCGCCGGGAAGCCCTTATTTTTGCCTAGGTGTGTCAACCTAGCGGGTCTTTGATTTTGCGTAGTATTTTTCGACTATGTCCACGCTCTTAGAATGCAGGTAGGTGCCCCTGGCTGCTTGTGTTGCCATATTACCAGAAGATGTCTGATCGTGCAAAATTTGTTGCTGGAATGCCCCAAGTGACTCAGGCGGAGATTTGCCCCAGGCTATTTGGCCTTTGAGAGATTCTCCGAATCTTGATTGGACTGCCCCAGATAATGGACCATGGTCATGTCTGCCCCTTGATTGGAGGTACTTTTGTTCATTAGGTATTCATTGTGCGAATTTCCCTGCTGTTCAAACAAAAAGTCATATGCAAACAAAGTTATGTTAAAAATGCAAAGCCTATGTCTGTCTTGAAGATTTTGAAAGTGCATTCTTCTTTTTCATAAAACAAATGAATATTTGTAAAACGTGATGTCAACTCCGTATTTACCGTAGGCCTTCAGGAGTCAGGATACCTTTTGTAACAGTATGCTTTCGAACTAACCCATGCTTCAGCTAGGACTTTTAAGGGTTATAACGTGGCTTGGTTCACGGTTTAAGAAACAAAGGATAAAGGCTCAAATTATTTGTACCCACCCGCTCTTCGTGATGTTCTCCAAACCTAAACTCAGTTGATCATACGTTAGACCTTGTTTGAGTCTTTGCTTTGATTTTCCGGTGATGATTCGGATGTTGATAACTTATTTTGAATAGGCAGTCATTTCTTTCTTGTTGAGGGTTGGTAAGACCTCTTTCTTGTATGATTTTTTTTTTGTTATCCCTTTCTTTTTTTTGCCTGAACTGTTTCCTTTTTCGGAATTACAGTCGGCGGGATGCCCCAGTTTCGTAAGTCCCTTTTATAGGTTTTGACTTTTTGGGCTTTTCATTTATGATTTTGTTTTTGATAATGACTGTCTGTCCTTATGATTGTTCTGAACCATCACTGTCTTTCTTTTTTCGTAAGGATCTCTTTGGTGCCATTCGTTATGCACTTGGATCAACTGAGAGACTACCCTGCCCCAGGTTATGATTAAGGGTTTTTTTAAATTTCGAAAAGAAAAAACTCCTACTTCTTTGGCTCAGATGGGTTGACGAGGGATTATCATCCTTATAACTCCAGTGTTTAGGGATTGAATTAATGCCTGTACCTCATCATCGGGGTCTGTTCAAAAGCATACTGTAGGTTATGGTATCGTTTTCGTCATCCTCCCTCAAGAGGCTTAGAGTTTTAGATCCAGAGTTGACATCAGAAAAAATATGAAAAGAAATTTGAACATAATGAAAACAATTGTATTAATTCCCAAAACAGACGTATGCGATGCATTGATAGAATAAAAGAGTTTGCTATGACATTAATTGTTTATATAAGCAAAGAAAAACACAACTCAGAAATTCAAATAAACAAAAGGTCTTCAACGATTGGGCAACGGAGCAGTGATTATGTTCAGAGTCTCAGGCACTTCAAACTGAATCTCCTCGACGTCGATCATGTCTTGAATCTTGTTCTTGAGAGGCCAGCAGTTGTCCGTAGTATGCCCCGGGCTATCAGAATGATATGCGCACCTATCATTGGGATAATAGTTGGGAGCAGAAGTGTTCGGATTCCGAAGAGGAGCCCTTAAGGTGATCAGCCCTGCCTTCAACATTTGTTGCAGTGCTTGATCCAGCGACATGTTGATTTTGGTGTACTGCCGTTTCTCCTTGCGCTGCTGCCCCTGTCCTTGTTGAGCAGGTCCAGGATTGGAGATCTGGATTGCCCCTACCTCATGACGGCTCTTTTTACCGTGTACAACATTGGATTCTTTCTTTCCATGATGAGGCTTCTTATCAGAAGGTGCAGCCTCTTGAATTTTCCCAGACCGGATGCCAGCTTCTATTCGCTCTCCAGTCAAGATAAGATCTGTGAATCCAGCAGACGAATTCCCAATTAGATGGTTGTAGAACGAACCAGACAGGGTCCCCAAGAACATATCAACAAGTTCCCGATCAGTCAGAGGTGGTTGTACCCTTCCAGCAAGATCCCTCCATTTCTGCGCATATTCTTTAAAACCTTCGCTTGATCCTAACCCTGGAGTTGGGTACGCGTAGGAGCAAGGTCGGCATTATATTGATACTGCTTGTAGAAAGCAGTAGCCAACTCCTCCCAGTTTCGAACCTTGGTCCCATCTAGCTGATAGAACCATTCGAGATGAGTCCCTGAAAGACTCTCCTGGAAGAAGTGGATCCACAAGTTCTTGTCCACCGTATATGGTTGAATCTTCCGAACATAGGACCTGAGTTGTAACTTGGGACAAGATGCCCCGTCATACTTGGTAAAGGATGGTGCTTTGAACTTCCGAGGAATAATCACACCAGTTGACAAACCCAGATCTCCAAAATCCAGCCCAGGTACCTGTTGGATCTCCATAGCATTCAGCCTATCCTCCAACTGTTTGTACTTGTCTTCGGCAGGAGGGTATTGTTCGTCGTTGAAATCTGTCTCGTTGTCGGAGACCACTGGACTGGGAACCCTTTCCCCCTGATTACTACCTTCCCTCACAGATGGAGTTGTCCTCTCAGTTTCAATCTGCGGTGCATTCCCAGATCTGCGTCTAGGGCTGAACAAAACAGTCCTCCTCTTCTTCTTTTCTTTCTTCAAGAGCAGAGCCTTCAGATCTTGTTTCCCCTGGGTCAAGTTCATGATCAACCCTTGGAACTGGGCGTTCTGATCCTGGAGGGCCTTGATGGACTGCTCAGCTGATGATTCAGGATTCATGACGATCGGCTGAAATAAACAGCGAAGAAGGGTAAGCAACCTGTCAAAGGGACACCTGTAATGCAATGAGATGTATGACATGCATGCAATGATTTCAAGGACCTCGCAGGGTAAACAGAGAAACTTGTTAGAGTTGGAAACTGGAAACTTGATTGAAGGAACTTCCTGTTGTAGAGAGCCCTTCTTCAAGGGTCAAAGGCTCACCATATCCAGTGGGTCATAGCCCCTGACAACCTTGGCTAGAGGAAAATAAATCCTCTTTGCCCCTTGCTGGATGTTTGATTTATCCTGACCTGCATCACAAGCCCTTGAGATCCTTGAAATGGGTTAGGATGTATGCAGTGGTATGATGTCATGCTATGCATGGGGTGATGTAGGTAAACCCTGTTATGAGTCCCAATTAAGGACTATAAACAACCCTGCAAGAAATTCAGTATACTTTGTTATGAGTCCCAATTAAGGACTGTAAACAAAACCTGCAAGAGATCTAGTAAACCCTGTTATGAGTCCCAATTAAGGACTATAAACAAAACCTGCAAGAACTTAGTACACCCTGTTATGAGTCCCAATTAAGGACTATAAACAAAACCTGCAAGAAATTTGGTAAACCTTGTCATGAGTCCTAGTTAAGGACTATAAACAAAACCTGCAAGAAATTCATGTGTCAGCTAACAAGCATGCAAGTAGGCAAGTACAAAGGCACACAAGTCACACAAGAGAAACCCTTAGGGTTTAAGCCAGCATGGGGTCTGGGTAGTACCCTCTTGAAGTTGGTGGGCTCAACCTGTCCTATTAGAAGTAACCGGGTTCTAAGGGTCCCAATATCACAGGATTGCTTTCATTGTTCATCGTTTCGATTTTAGCCACTGAACTGGCGACCGAAATATTCCAGGAAAGCAACCCTCAATTGGGTGTAGTATCGAGTATCAACCAACCTCGGACTGCACCAAAGTCAGTTATCTCACTACCCTAAAGAGGCCAAGATAGTTCAATTAAGGTTCCTAAGGTCTGTTGATGCTTCATGACACCACGCGGAGGCCCCGTACTCTCCTTGACTGAACTCAAGGGTTACCGGTACACACCAAAGTGCCACATCAACGTAGCAGACTGTTTCAACCATGTCGGTATACCCCGCACAGTTCCCTCACAGCCTTGTTGCTACTTTCTAAGAAGGTATCCCCAGATCCGGGTTAGGATCTATAGAACTCCCAAACAACCCACAATTTAAAGCACACAAAGCAATACAATTGAAAACATAGTTATGACCTAGCCCTAAGGTACACCTCACTTTAAGTAGTATCCCCAGCAGAGTCGCCAGTTCTGTGATCGGTGGATCTGGAACTGACTGTTTAACGCTGGTTCGCGAAATATCGCGGAAGCAAGAGTCGCCACCATCTTTTATTTTCTCCAACATGGACAGGACAAAAGCACAGAAAAATTCCTTATAGAGATTGCTCTCGGTTCGGGAGGTAGGTTATAGAAAGGGAAGGTGTTAGCACCCTTTCTATCCATGGTTATCCATGGGCTCTTAGATACTTGCTCATTTGTGTTTTCAAAATAGTTTGTTTGCTTTTCAACTGAGGGTTTTAAAAAGTTTCTTTGAAAATTCCAGTTCGACTCTTGTATCGGTCCTCAAGAGTGTTTGAAAAATTGCTTTCGAAAGCTTTTTGAAAAGGTGTCGGTGTGAAAAGTATTTTTTGATTTGTTTTGAAATTAGAGCAAGTATCTACGAGAACCTACCTACCCTAAGGAATTCGTCTGTGTAAATGTCCTTTCAAGTAGTGCCATCCCACCATTGAGAGGTAGGTAGCACCACCGTTGGAGGTGTTCGGGTCAATTCGAGGTTCGGGACATGGTGATCACCAGAGCAATGGGAAGACACCTTAGAAGCTACCCTCATGCCAGGTTCCCGGATCATGAGGACTTACTAAGACATCCTCTACTCGACGATCACCTTTCGAGGCAAGGCAACAGTGAGGCGTACCCTAGGGGTGGTGTGTGCGATTCGTGTGTCGTTTTCATTTGTATTTGTCTTGTCATGTTATTGGTTTTCTACGCTTGATTTTTTTTAAGGCCATTCATTCTTTCATGCTTTTTGTTAACAGTTTAAGAATATTTGCGGAAAAGTAAATTCTAAGCTATTACAAATGGCGCGGGTCCACATCGCCAAAATTAAACCGGACCCGATTTGACGGAAAAAATAAAGAAGCAAATAAAGTAAAAGTGCGAGAGGTAATTGTTACAAAGCTTTGGGAGAGATACATAATTATTTAAGCGAAATAAAATAAATATGCGAAATTAAACAATTAAGTCGAAAGGAGGGCGTTGGACCCTTTTGCAAAATTAAATTTAATGAGGAATTAAAATTTAAAATTAAAAGAAAATGTTTTTGGTATTTTAGTATTTTATGATTTAATATGAAAAAAGAGAATTAATTAAAATTAAAACAAAATGTTAAACCTAGTTCTAATTATTTTTTAAGTTATTAAGAAAATATTGAAGTTTTTAACCTAAATGAAATCCTAATTTTTTTTATGTACAATTCAATTATGAAAATAAATAAATGAATAATGTTATGATAAAAAAAGGAAAAAATTAAAAGGAATAAAAATTATCAATTAAACCTAAGTCTATATTTTTGGATTTTTATTATGAAAAGAATTTAAATCAAACCTAATTTAAAACTAAATTTATTATATACAATTTATTTACAAAAAAAATGTGAAAATTAAATATTTTATTATGTTTTTGTCTTTTTCTGATTTTTATGAAGTTTTTATATTTTGTGAGAATAATTAATTAAATTAAAACAAACAAAGTAAATAAAATAACAAAAATAAAATATAAGAAAAAAAATAGAAAATTACAAACCAGTGAGGGGTTCAGTCCCAAATTAGGAGGTATGGGTCCAGTAATTTGGCCCAACAAGCTCTTAGATCCGTTTGACTTTGGCCATTAGCGTGTAGCGACGTTGACCTGGGCATAGCGTGTTCTTTGAATCCACGCCCTTGATCTGGTTCTAACGTGCACGTGGATGGATAGATGATGAAGTACATGGTGCGTCTATGTTACTGAAGCTGCATGGGAAACGTTATTGAAAAATAATATAGAAATAATACATACCTAGGGTTCGAACCCAGGTCTTGAGCTTTGCCAATCCTTATGTTTGCCGTCTGTGCCAATTTACGCGTTTGTTAAATAAATAAACAATAAATATTATAAAAAGAAAACGGAGAGTTAGTGGATCCAACGCGTGAAAATTCAAACTGGCTAATCATGTTTTGCCAACGCATCGTCCTCTTCATCATCCCTGTAACATAAAACATTAGGCAACAGTTTTGCACGCGTCCTCTTAGGCCGGTTTCCAGGAAATAACGATTAAGCCTACAGTGTTCATAAATTAGGCGCGAGCATGGTGTCTTCTCCGTCTAGATGAGCTGAGTCGAATGATGGTGATCTCAAAGGCTAATTTTTCCTTGTTTCAAAAGCCCCAAATTAAGGTCCTGTAAACCCTAAAAAATAACCATGGCATATTCTTGTATAGCTCACAAAAACACAATTAATTCATCCAGTTAGCTTCAGAACACGTTATTCAATATAAATGCATACTCAAAATGCCATGAAAACGCTTAAATCTGGAAACACGAATTTGAAAAATATGAGAGAAAAGTAGACTTCTGTATACCAATTCAACGCGTTAGAGTGGGTGTTCTTGATCTGAAAACTTTCCTTGATGTTCCAGGAAGGTGATAGAATGGTTCTTTTTGCCTGAATCGTCCTCCAACCTTACTTTCAGAATTGAGTTTTTAAGCCAAATTTCCAAGTTTGTATATTGGTCTCTAGCGCAGCTTTCCGTGTCTTGTGATTAGGGTTCTCATCTAGCATTTGTACTGAAGGCATTAGGTTAACAAAATTGATGAAAATCTCTTGCAATCATGGATTGAATATTTGATTTTTCTTAAGGATCTTTTCATATCTTTTTCACATGTTCTTGTATCAATTAGAATCCAATCACCCCAAATCTTTCCTAGTTTGCATTTACACGAAATATTGACCTTAAAACATGTATAAAAAGATTGGTTTGGTTAATTTACACATTTTTCATATATTTAATTGATTTAATTGAATTAATATAAATAAAAATTCAAATAAATAAATAAAAAATGAGAAAATACTTCCCTTTGGGCCAAGTGGTCGTGCATATGCTTAGAATGATGAATCATGGAAGAAAAATGGGCCCATTAGCAATTTTAGGTCATTTGGATCAAAGTTGACTTTTCAAAATATCCAAAAATTTCCCAACTTCCACAAGGCATAACTTGCTCAATTTTTGAGCTTTTCTCATTTTCTTGGACATTTTGGAAAGGTCTTTGAGTCCTCTAACCAATGCCTTTGGTCCCATGTCATTTTGATATACCAATCTCAAGTTATGGCCTTTGACGTAAAGTCCCTTTTTGTTGACTTTTGAAAATGACCTATAATGTTGAAATTTATAACTTTTTGTGAGAGCATTTCTTGGACTTGAAGTATGAAGATGAGTTGTAGGAAATGTCTTTCTCTTCAAAATGAGCTTTGAATGGGATTTTTCTGATAATCCATGTGAAAGTTATGCCCTGGTCAATTTCAGTTGACTTTTTCAACTATCCAAATATAGTAACTTTTGCATCTTGATGATTTTCTGAGCCAAATTTTGAGAATCATGATCAAGCATTGATCAAATGATGTTTGTGGCTTCAAAATGATATGTTGACCAAAAATTTGAACTTTTGACTGCCAAATGACCATTTTGCCCCTACAGTTGACTGTAGTGCAATTTAGGGTTTTGACTGTGCAATTTTGAGCTGAATGTCTTGAAACTTGATATGAAGATACTTGACCATATTTGTAAGCATGTGAGACTTGATTGGCCCTTTGAAAACTTCCTTTTCTTGATCAGAACCCAAACCCTAGTTTTGACTGTATAGGAGACAATTGCACTGTGCAACCCTTGGGGAATTTTGCAGCTTGGCTTGGCAATTTCTTGAAGAATATGGGAGGGCAAATTTTGGGGTACAACAATAGGTAAGTACCCTCTTGAGTTTAGTTGGCTCAAAACCTGTCCTATAAATAGTAACCGGGTTCTAAGGAGCTCAATATCATCGGATTATTTTCTATGTTCATTGTTTTGGTTTAGCCACTTAACTGGCGACCAAAATATTCCAAGAAAACAACCCTCAATGAGTGTAGTATCGAGTATCTACCAACTTCGGACTGTACCAAAGCCGGTCATCTCACTACCCCTAATGAAAGGCCAAGATGGTCAAGTAAGGTTCTAGTTCATTAGTGCTTAATGACATCACTCAACGGCCCCGTATTCTCTTTGATTGACTCAAAGGCTACCGGTACTCACAAATATGTCGCACTAATATAGCTATTGCATCAACCGTGTCGGTATACCCCGCACAGTTTCCACAACGTATTGCTATCTATGAATGTTTCCCAAATCTGGGTGGAGGATTTCAAGCCCAAACAAGAGAACCAAAATGTAAAGCAATCAAAACAAACAATTAATCATGCAAAGGGTGATATAAGCCCTAAGGTTACTCCACTTTTAAATTCTTCCCCAGCAGAGTCGCCAGTTCTGTGATACGGTGGGAGAACTGACTTGGGTTTTGCGTTTGTTTTCGCAAATGTTTTGGTTTAGCAAGAGTCGCCACCGACTTTTTATTTTATCCTAAGGAAAGGTCAAAAAGCACAGGAAAGACCTTTGAGATGTTTTCTTGGGTTCGGGGAGTAGATTATAGAAAGGGAAGGTATTAGCACCCTTTATATCCATGGTTATCCATGGGCTCTTAGTTACTTGCTTAAATCACTTGCTTTGCATTTTCAATTGTTTGAAATGGTGCTTTGTGTGTGGTTTTTTTGAAAGATGTTTTGAAAAGAGACCATCATTGTGGCAACCTTTGTAATCATTCTTGTTTGAATGTATACAAAGGTGTACGTCCTTTTGAAAGGTTTTCAATGTTTTGAAAGTTGTTTTGAAATTGTGTTGTGGAGTGTGTTTTGAAAAATAGCAAGGATGTTTTGCAAGATTTTTGATCAAGTAACTAAGAGTTGTCTACCCTATTTTACTCAAAGATCTTTCTTATGTTTTTAACCCTTTTAACAGTGTTGTTTCACCATTGTATTTGGTGAACAACCTTGTGTTAGGATGTTAACGGGACAGGCGCGGGTCATCGTATGACCATGATAGCAATGTTGTGAAATGACTTAGCACTTTTCTGTAGGGACTAAGATCATTTTTTGAAAGGGAAACTTTGATAGCGTCATCTAGGGACTATGATCTTTTTTCAATTCGTTTGTGCTAAGACATCCCACATGCATAACATGGCCATTTTTATAAGGCAACAAGTGGATGGAACCCTAGGGGTGCAAGTGTGCATTGTGTTTGTTTTTCATGCATTGTTATCTTTGATTTTTGGGTTGTCTAACTATTGATTTTATCTTGCCATACACACCTAATTACTAGCATTTGTACAAAGCAATAAAAATGCAGGAACTAAATATCCTACACTATTACAACCATATTGAATTGCATGAGAATATAAAGGCAAAAATAAGGTAAAAGCAAGAAAAAATGGATCTTTCAATTGAGGCAGAAGCACCCTTCGATTTGCATTATGTTGGCCTCCTTCGATTGGGGCTGGCATCAGTAAGGTCATGGACTTCGATTGGGCTTTGGCACCAGTCAGGTCATGTACTTCGATTGGGCTTTGGCACCAGTCAGGTCATGTATTTCGATTGGAGGCTGGCACCAGCATGGAAGTGCCTTTCGTCTGAGCCTGGACTTAGTGCAAGTGTGCCTCTGGCTGGGCCTTTCTACCTTGTTGCCTTCTTCGATTGGGCCTGGAATCTGTGCAAGATGAAATCTGCCTTTCTGTCTCCTTCGATTGGGCCTGGAATCTGTGCAAGGTGCAATCTGCCTTTCTGTCTCCTTCGATTGGGTCTGGAGTCAGTGCAAGATGCAATATGGCTTTCTGTCTCCTTCGATTGGATCTGGAGTCAGTGAGGAAGCCTGGGGCTTCGTTTCATACTCCTGTCTTTTGTTTATTTCGTTTGAGATATTAAATAGCAACATGGCCCAAGGACATGCTATCATTACCTCAGGTCCAGGTTAGTTCTCAGAGCATTTGTAACAAATCAAAGAACAAAACCAAAAGGAGAGACAATAAAAACAAACTAAAAGAGTGGAAACGAAAAGGTAACAAACACTATGTATATGTTTGAAACGAAAAGGAAGCTTATTTATATGTTATGCCAGAAATGAAGGGTTCAAGGTTAAGAATGACTTACCTTGCTTGAGGCTGGAACGTGTGTTGGGCCTTTAAGTGGTTTTCTTGAATGCTTCTGGATTCAAAGGGGGGAACCATGAGTTATGTCTTTGATTATGGATAAGTGTGAGGTTCTTCCTACTGGATTCAAAGGGTAACAAGGTATAGGGATGTTTCAGATTCTAAGAGGATAAGTGTTTGCTCTTTGGTTTGATACAGGAAGGTCTGAGTTTTTGTTAGTTTTGATATAGGCAGGTCTGAGTTTTATTAGTTTTGATACAGGCTTGCTTGTAGTTGCAGTTGGACTAGCTTTAGGCAGGTTTGTTTGTAGTTGCAGTTGAACTAGATTGAGTTTTCTGGCTTTGGTAAGGAAGGCAGGTTTTGAGGTTATGCAGGCCTCAAGGCTTGTTGTGCCTTAGGCTTGTATTTGTAACACATGTTTGATGTTCTGGTGTTAGGCAGGAGGATGCAGTTCTAGATTTGTTGTTTGGATTCTGGGTATGTGTTTGAGTGTTTAAGTGTTTAAGTGTTTAAGTGTTTAAGTGTTTAAGTGTTTAAGTGTTTAAGTGTTCAAGTGTTTAAGTGTTTAAGTGTTTGAGAATTTTGTGGTGTGTGAGAATTTTGAAGATACGTTCCTCTGGCCAAAAAAGTCCTCCCTCAGCTTTGCATAAATTCCTCTATTTATAGAGGAAAATAATGGACCTGTCTTCAATAGCCAGCCTTGCAAAAAATAGTAAAATAATAGGTAACGTGACAACACATGTGGTGGGCCTGTTGGCAGTTGGGGTGCAGAGGTTGTGACTCATGCTTCTGTCATTGCTTGTGGAGCAAAAATAATAAAATAAGGCCCAGCTGGAAAGTAAATATCCACTTGTGCCACAACATCAAGATGAATGGTTCAGATGTTGTTGCTTCATGCTGATGGAAAATAGGTGCAAGGCTCAAGACAGACTTTCCTAAAAGGTAGTACTGTGCTATTAAGTGCAAGTGGTCTTAGACAATAAATGGGTACATGCCTAAAAAGGGAAGACACGTGGCCTAGCCTATGGGTCTGAATGTCCAACTTGATCTTTTGAGTCGAATCCTCCATCTTTCTACACCTTTCAACCAGACAGCATTCGTTTTCACCAGTTGTGTGTCCTTCGAATGAACCAACTGTGTGTTCTTCGAATGGCCCTTCGAATGGCCCTTCTTTGCCAGCTTCAAAGTCCAATTCGAATCTATTTGGAACCTTCCCTATTAGGCAACTTCGACCAGCCCTTGGCCTTGTGTTGAGTCTAAGTTCTGATTCGAAGTGTTCAAAACTTCCTTCATCAGAGCATCTTAGATTAAGTAAAACTCTGCACTGAAATGCCATTCGAAGGTCATTTCGTTCTGATGTTCTTATTAAGGGAAACTCTGAAGTTCCAGTTGAAGGACACTCTGAAGTTCCAGTCCAGGGACCTTTTGAAATTCCAATTGAAGGGTATTCCTGGGTCGAAGGACATTCCTGAGTCGAAGGACACTGTTTCAAAGGGAACCAAAAACTCAATCGAAACCTGTATGGAGATCATTTCCTTCTGAATTGAAGGAGACTTATTTGAATTCACATTGCCCAGACGAAACTTGTATCGAAGAAAACATATTGCCAAATCGAAAGCTCATGCTCGAAGGAAGCATATTGCCCAATCGAAGCATGCTTGTAGGCAGTGAACTTGTCCAAATTGAAACAGGCTTACAGGAAGCTAAAATAGGTTTTCAAAGCAAGCATGCAGGTGTGATCGGTGGATCTGGAACTGACTGTTTAACGCTGGTTCACGAAATGTCGCGGAAGCAAGAGTCGCCACCGTCTTTTATTTTCTCCAAATGGAAAGGACAAAAGCACATAAAAATTCCTTAAAGAGATTGCTCTCGGTTCGGGAGGTAGATTATAGAAAGGGAAGGTATTAGCACCCTTTCTATCCATGGTTATCCATGGGCTCTTAGATACTTGCTCACTTGTGTTTTCAAAAATGGTTTGTTTGCTTTTCAACTGTGGGTTTTAAAAAGTTTCTTTGAAAATTCCAGTTCGACTCTTGTATCGGTCCTCAAGAGTGTTTGAAAAGTTGCTTTCGAAAGCTTTTTGAAAAGGTGTCGGTGTGAAAAGTATTTTTGATTTGTTTTGAAATTAGAGCAAGTATCTAGAGTCGTCTACCTACCCTAAGGAATTCGTCTGTGTAAATGTCCTTTAAAGTAGTGCCATCCCACCATTGAGAGGTAGGTAGCACCACCGTTGGAGGTGTTCGGGTCAATTCGAAGTTCGGGACATGGTGATCACCAGAGTAATAGGAAGACACCTTAGAAGCTACCCTCATGCCAGGTTCCCGGATCATGAGGACTTACTAAGACATCCTCTACTCGACGATCACCTTTCGAAGGCAAGGCAACAGTGAGGCGTACCCTAGGGGTGGTGTGTGATTCGTGTGTCGTTTTCATTGATATTTGTCTTGTCATGTTATTGGTGTTCTCCGCTTGATTTTATTTTAAGGCCATTCATTCTTGCATGCTTTGTTTAACAGTTAAAAAATATTGCGGGAAAAGTAAAGATCTAAGCTATTACAAATGGCGCGGGTCCACATCGCCAAAATTAACCAGGACCCGATTTGACAGAAAGCAAAGAAATTAAAAGAATTGAAAAGTGCGAGAAGTAATTACAAGGCTTCGGGAGAGGTACATAATTATTTAAGCAAAATAAAATAAATATGCGAAATTAAACGATTAAACGAATCGAGGGCGTTGGACCCTTTTGCAAAATATTAAAATTACATGAATTTAATTAATTAAGAAAGACTTGTTTTTTTGGTATTTTTGTGTATTTTTATGTATTTTAAGATTTAATGAAAAAGGAGTTAATTAAAATTAAAATAAAACGCTAACCCTAATTCTAACGGCTTTTAAGTTATTAAGAAAAATATTAAAGTTTTTTAACCTAAATGAAACCCTAATTAATTTACATGCAAATTTGATTATAAAAATAAATAAAATAAATAATATTATTGTGAGAATTAAAAAAGGAATAAAAACATTAAACCTAATTCTATATTTTTTGGATTTTTTTGTTATGAAGGGAATTAAAATTAAACCTATTTTAAACTAATTCAATTATATACAATTTATTTATGAAAATAATTAAAAGAAAATACTTATTATATTTTTGATCTTTTCTGATTTTTTTATGCATTTTTTATATTTTGTAGAAATAATCAATTAATTTAAACAAATAAAGAAAATAAAATAACAATTAAAAATAAAACATGAAAAAAATGGAGAATTGCAAACCAGGGGGGGTGGTAGTCCCCAAAGTGGAGGTGAAATTATGAGAAATCTGGCCCAATAAGCAGTGATCCGTTTGACTTTTTTGAACAGCATGTTGAAGCGTGGACCAAGGTACAACGTGCTCTTTAGATCTGTGCCTTTGGTTTGATCTTCAGGGGCACGTGGACGTCTTGATTATGGTGGTGTATCATGCGCTTCACTTTTGAAATTGCATAGGAACATGTGTTGCAAAATAGTATGGAAATAACGTAGACCTGGGATTCGAACCCAGGTCATGGATGTTGCTAACGTCCTCGCTCACCAACTGCGCCAACTAACGCGTTTGATATTCTAATAACAAATAAATAATATAAAAGCAAAAATTGGTTAGTGGTCACCAACGCGCGAAAATTCAAATCAGCTTATCACGTTTCGCCACGTCTTCGTCTTCTTCATGTTCCTGAAAACAAAAAGGAACAGGCAACGGTTTTTGGGACGTTCTCTTAGGCAGGCTATTAGAAAATAGCGATTAGCCCTCAGTCGCTCATAAATTGAGCGCGAGGGTTGGTTTCTGTCCGTCCAAATGCGCTTGTTTTAATGATCAAGGTCATATGTCCCAATTTTGCCTGGTTTCAAAATCCCCAATTGGAAGCTCTGCAAACCCTAAAACTCGAACATGGTGAAATCGCATTGAGTGCACAAAAACACAATTAAATTGTACAGTTAGCATCAGAATCCATCAATGAGTAATAATCCCTAAGAAAAATGCAATGATTGTGCTTGAAAATAAAAATACGATTATGCAAAAAAGTAAGAAAAGTGGGACTTCTGTACAGCGTTTCAAGAGGTTATCTTTGATGCTTTTGATTGGAATATGTCCAGTAACCTCCAAGGAAGCTATTGGAATAGTTTTCGTGCCTTGAATCGCCTTGTAAAGATGATTTCAGTTTTGACTTTCTTTGGAGAAATTTCAAGTTTGTCAATGGCCTATGAGCGCAGCTTTGTGTCTAGCATGATTAGGTTTATGATCAAGCATATGTAGTGAGTCTATTAGGTTAACAAAACTCAATTAAATCTAATGCAATGATGGTTTTTGGAAATTTGATTTTAAGGATCTTTTTCATATCTTTTCCATGTGTTCTTTGTGTCAATTAGGATCCATTTGCTCCAAATCTTTCCCCATTTGATTAGGCACGAAATATTGAGTCCAAAACATGTATAAAAAGATTGGTTAGGTCAAGTTAGATATTTTTCATATATTTAAATGATTTAAATGAATTAATATAAATAATAATTCAAATAAATAAATAAAAAAATGAGAAAATACTTCCCTTTGGGCCAAGTGGTCGTTCACATGCTTAGAATGATGAATCATGGAAGAAAAATGGGCCCATTAGCAATTTTAGGTCATTTGACTCAATGTTGACTTTTCAACATATCCAAAAATTTCCCAACTTCCACAAGGCATAACTTGCTCAATTTTTAAGATTTTCTCATGTTCTTGGACATTTTGGAAAGCTCTTTGAGTCCTCTAACCAATGTCTTTGGTCCCATGTCATTTTGATTTACCAATCTCAAGTTATGGCCTTTGACTTAAAGTCCCCTTTTGTTGACTTTTGAAAATGACCTATAATGTTGAAATTGATAACTTTTTGTGAGAACATTTCTTGGACTTGAAGTATGAAGATGAGTTGTAGGAAATGTCTTTCTCTTAAAAATGAGCTTTGGATGGAATTTTTCTGATAATCCATGTGGAAGTTATGCCCTGGTCAATTTCAGTTGACTTTTTCAACTGTCCAAATAAGGAAACTTTTGCATCTTTGATGATTTCTGAGCCAAATTTTGAGAATCATGATCAAGCATTGATCAAATGATGTTTGTGGCTTAAAAATGATATGTTGACCAAAAATTTGAACTTTTGACTGTCAAATGACCATTTTGCCCCTACAGTTGACTGTAGTGCAATTTAGGGTTTTGACTGTGCAATTTTGAGCTGAATGCCTTGAAACTTGATATGAGGATACTTGACCATATTTGTAGGCATATGAGACTTGATTGGGCCTTTGAAAACTTCCTTTTCTTGATCAGAGCACAAAACCCTAATCTTGACTGTATAGGAGACTTTGCACTGTGCAACCCTTGGGGAATTTTGCAGCTTGACTTGGCAATTTCTTGAAGAATATGGGAGGGAAAATTTTGGGGTACAACAGTTGCCCCTGTTCAATCTTCTTAGACCTGAGGATGCAGATTGGCTGTCATGCCTTTCGTAATCCGAGGGTAGAAGATGATTGAACACTAGAGTGCCCAGAAATTTGCGCTCACATGTTAGCAGTGTGATGGGGATGGGCTTATAGATGCCATTTAGAGGTTGATCGCATAAGAGATTCCTTAGCGGGAACTTGCGTACCTGCAAAACAGAAAATGAGTACCTGACATGCTGCAGGAGCTGATTTTTAGATGCTTGGTATAGATATGTCCTGACTGGATACAGGAGCTGAATCTGGAGCTTCAAAAGATGATGAATGAACCAGGGATGGTTACTGCCTCAGCCTGAATGGTAAGAGAACCTTGGGTGACTTTAACTTCAACAACGCTTGTTGAGAAAATCTTGGTGGGAAATACCATCTTCGCAGGATCGGGACGAGAACCATAGGCCATTATAATCTGAAAAGGAATCATCTCACTCGCCGTCGGAGAGGGAATCATAAGAAAAGGGATTGTCACCTCACTCACCGTCGGAAAGGGAAACATCTGAGAAGGAATTACCACCTCACTCACCGTCGGAGAGGGGACCGTAGGAGATTATCACCTCACACTCACCGTTGGAGAGGGAAACATCTGAAAAGGACTTACCACCTCACTCGCCGTTGGAGAGGGAACCATAGGAGACTATCACCTCACACTCACCTTCGGAGAGGGAAACATCTGAAAAGGACTTACCACCTCACTCACCGTTGGAGAGGGAACCATAGGAGACTATCACCTCACACTCACCGTCGGAGAGGGAAACATCTGAAAAGGACTTACCACCTCACTCGCCGTTGGAGAGGGAACCATAGGAGACTATCACCTCACACTCACCGTCGGAGAGGGAAACATCTGAAAAGGACTTACCACCTCACTCGCCGTTGGAGAGGGAACCAAAGGAGACTATCACCTCACACTCACCGTCGGAGAGGGAAACATCTGAAAAGGACTTACCACCTCACTCGCTGTTGGAGAGGGAACCATAGGAGACTATCACCTCACACTCACCGTCGGAGAGGGAAACATCTGAAAAGGACTTACCACCTCACTCGCCGTTGGAGAGGGAACCATAGGAGACTATCACCTCACACTCACCGTCGGAGAGGGAAACATCTGAAAAGGACTTACCACCTCACTCGCCGTTGGAGAGGGAACCATAGGAGACTTTTACCTCACACTCACCGTGGGAGAGGGAAACATCTGAAAAGGACTTACCACCTCACTCACCGTTGGAGAGGGAACCATGGGAAACTATCACCTCACACTCACCGTCGAAGAGGGAAACATCTTGAAAAAGGAATTACCACCTCACTCACCGTCGGAGAGGGAACCATGGGAAACTATCACCTCACACTCACCGTCGGAGAGGGAAACATCTTGAAAAAGGAATTACCACCTCACTCACCGTCGGAGAGGGAACCATCTGGGATGACTTCTACTTTAGTCTTTATCAGAAAAATCTGTTGGGAGTCGATTTAACTGGACTAGAGAAGGCCTCGAAATATGTTTGAGCATTTTAACTGCATCTTTCTTGAAAGGTAAAGGTCAGTCATATGCAATGCATGATATGGATCAAGCAATGATGCTCTCAACATAAATGAGATTTGTATGATATAATGCGTCTATGCATGCTATAATGATGTATGTGATGTTTAGGAATGTATGTTTTCGTCTAGGAAAGTAAATCCTTGATGGGTGCCGGGAAGCCATATCCTGGGCTGATGTTGAAGAATAGATTTTGCTTCCGCTGGGGATGATAACTGCAAGAATATTGGTAGGAGCAGATGACTCCGTTGCGGAATAAACTTGGCAAATGGAAGATTCTGCGGGGAGAAAAGATACTCTAGCGGCCATGCTGGGAAGCAATACTCTGTGGGGAGAGGGATGCCTTGCTGAGTGTAGATAATAATTTGCTGGGGATATTTTTGCTGTATTGGAAGTGTTGATAGACTTCGCTGGGGATAAGAAGACCTCGTCGACGACGCTCTTTCCGTGGCTTTTGGCTGAGGATAACCCAGTTATATCCTGTTAAGGAAATAACTCTTTAAATCAAGCCGGACGACGCGTTCGTGCTCTGTGAGGGGATAAGCTTCCAGAATCTACTGGGGGATAAGCTTATTGCTTGGGGAGATGAATTCCAACTTTCCTGGGGAACTGGATTGGACTCTCCTGGGGAAGTTTTGAACTGCGGGGGAAGTGATTCCTTTGAATGTTTGATATGCCACCGGGGAACAATCTTTAGGCCAAGACTGCCGGGGATGCTTGTTAAGAACACATGTATATATGCTGCTGAGGAAGGTTGAGATCTGCGGGAGGATACTCAACTTCCTTAAAGATTTGATAACTTTGCTTGAGGAGAGTGTACTGTCTTGCTTACTCTCTGGGGAATTAATATGTACTGGCCATGTTCTTTAGTTGAACCTACCTTGGTACCTTGGAGGACGGAACAACTAGGTTGCTTGGACCACTCATCATTGCCCCTGTTTCTGATGTGGGAGAGGAAGACCTGCGAGGTGCTAATAGTCATTGATGAACCAACCTTCTTCTGATAGGCAGGTGACACGATGACAGGACATAGTCGTACGCTTTGATCCCTAACTTTTGCCTGGACCGCCCTTTCGGGTTTTCAGTCCACCGGGATACCCATTTTTGCCCAAGCCGCCTTTTCAGGTTTTCGACTTGCCGGGTGTACAGTTTTTTCATTTCGTCCCTTATTTTTGCCCGAACCCTTTTGGTTCGCCGGGAAGCCCTTATTTTTGCCTAGGTATGTCAACCTAGCGGGTCTTTGATTTTGCGTAGTATCTTTTCGACTATGTCCATGCTCTCATAATGTAGGGAGTTGCCCCTGTTAGAAGTTTTTTGTCATGCTACCAGAAGGTGTTTGATCAGGCAAGATTCGTTGTTGGAATCCCCCAGGTGACTCATGTGGAGATTTGACCCAGACTATTTGGCCTTTTAGAGATTCTCCGAATCTTGATTGGACTGCCCCAGATAACGGACCATGGTCATGTCTGCCCTTTGATTGGAGGTACTTCTGTTCATTAGGCATTCGTCGTGCAAACTTCTATGCTGTTCAAACAAAAAGTCATATGCAAACAAAGTTATGTTGAAAATGCAAAGCCTATGTCTGTCTTGAAGATTTTGAAAATGCATTCTTTTTCATAAAACAAATGAATGTTTGTAAAACATGATGTCAACTCTGTATTTACCGTAGGCCTTAAGGAGTCAGGATACCTTTCGTAACAGTATGCTTTCGAATTAACCCATGCTTCAGCTAGGACTTTTAAGGGTTATAACGTGGCCTGGTTCATGGTTTAAGAAACAAAGGATAAAGGCTCAAATTATTTGTACCCACCCGCTCTTCGTGATGTTCTCCAAACCTAAACTCAGTTGATCATATGTTAGACCTTGTTTGAGTCTTTGTCCTGATGTTCCAATGATGGTTCGGATACTGATGATTTGTTTTGAATGAGCAGTCATTTCTTTTTCGTTGAGGGCTTGTAGGACCTCTTTCTTTTTGATTTCGTTATCCCTATTTTTTGCCTGAACTGTTTCTTTTTGGAATTACAGTCAGCGGGATGCCCCAGTTTCATAAGTCCCTTTTTATAGGTTTTGACTTCTTGGGCTTTTCGTTTATGATTTTTTTTGATAATGACTGCCTGTCCTTTTGATTGTTCTGAACCATCACTGTCTTTCTTTTTTCGTAAGGACCTCTCTTGGTGCCGTTCGTTATGCGTTTGGATCAACTGAGAGACTACCCTGCCCCAGGTTATGATTAAGGGTTTTAAATTTCGAAAAGAAAAACTCCTACTTCTTTGGCTCAGAGGGGTTGACGAGGGATTATCTTCCTTATAACTCCAGTGTTTAGGATTTGAAACAATGTCTGTACCTCATCAGCCAGGTCTGTTCAAAAGCATACTGTAATGATCGCGGTATCGTTTTCGTCATCCTCCCTCAAGAGGCTTAGAATTATTAATCGAGAGTTAACATTAGAAAAAATATGAAAATAATTTGCATATAGTGAATACGAATATATTGTTTCAAAATAGACATAAGCGATGCATTAATGTGATAACAATGTTTAACATGAATAAATGTTTGGACAAAAGAAAATTGCAACTGGAACATCCGAATGAACAAAATTTTTCTAGTCTCAGGGCTTGTCACTTCAAGTGGTGAGTCTTGCAGGGGTAGTAGAAGAACTCAGCCTGGCCATCTTGGGTGAATTCCACAGCTCCTTCCTCAATCAGGTCCTGGATTTTATTTTTCAGAGTCCAACAGTCCTCTGTGGCATGCCCCGGACTGTCAGAATGATAAGCGCAGTGAGCGTTGGGGTCATATCTTGAGAGTGTCCTGTTGGGATTCTTAGGAGGATCCTTTAGAGTTACCAAGTTCAACCTCAGCAGTTGTTGTAAGGCTTGAGGCAGCGACACGCTGAGCTTGGTGAATTGCCTTTTGGGCTTGTCTGGCTGAAACTGGTGAGGTTGATACTGAATTGGTGATACTGGAGCCATATGAGGAGCTTTCTCCTTGCCTCTTTGTCCCAAAGATGGTCGAACGATGACTGGCTTTTTACCCTTAGATGTTTGCCCCAGTTGGTTATTCTGAAGCAGTTGGTTGACGAGAAACCGGAGCTCATCTTGTCTTTGAGCTAAACCTTGAATGGCATTCCTCTGCCCCAGCATTTGGGCTTTCATAGCATCCATCTCAGCTTGTAGGTGTTTCAGCCTTTCATCCTCAGCACTATTCCTGACAAAAGTCTCCATGAGAAGTGTCCTTAGCTCCTCTTGCCCCTTGGATAGATTCAGGAGGATTTTCCCGAACCGAGTCTCTTGAGTATGGAAGTCCTGGTTGTATTGTTGGGAAGCCATTGCTGAAATAAACAGCGCAGATGGTAAGTGACCTGCAACAAAGATACCTATTATGTAATGGTGTGTATGACACGCATGCAATGATTTCAAGGACCTCGAGGGGTAAACAAATTGTTAGAGTTGGAAACTGGTAACTTGATTGAAGGTACTTCATGTTGTTGAGAGTCCTTCTTCAAGGGTCAAAGGCTCACCATATCTAGTGGGTCATAGCCCCTGCCAACTTTGTCTAGAGGAAAATAAATCCTCTTTGCCCCTTGCTGGACAGTTGGTTCATCATGACCTGCATCACAAGCCCTTGAGATCCTTGAAATGGGTTAAGATGTATGCAATGGTATGATGTTATGCTATGCATGGGGTAATGTAAGTAACCTTGTTATGAGTCCCAATTAAGGACTGCAAACCAAAACCTGCAAGAAACTCAAGTAAAACCTGTTATGAGTCCTAATTAAGGACTATAAACGAAACCTGCAAGAAACTCGGTAAACCTTGTTATGAGTCCTAATTAAGGACTACAAACAAAACCTGCGAGAAACTCAAGTAAAACCTTGTTATGAGTCCCAATTAAGGACTATAAACAAAACCTGCAAGAAAGTTGGTAAACTTTGTTATGAGTCCTAATTAAGGACTATGACAAAAAACTGCAAGAAGCTTAGTAAGCCCTGTCATGGGTCCCAATTAAGGACTAAAATAAAACCTGCAAATAGTTCATGTGTCAGATAAAGCATGCAAGTAGTCAAGTACGAAGGCACACAAGTCACACAAAAGAGGCCCTTAGGGTTTAGGCCAGCATGAGGTCTAGGTATTACCCTCTTGAAGTTGGTGGGCTCAACCTGTCCTAATCAAAGTAACCGGGTTCTAAGGTTCCCAATATCACGGGATTGCTTTCATTGTTCATCGTTTCGATTTAGCCACTGAACTGGCGACCGAAATATTCCAGGAAAGCAACCCTCAATTGAGTGTAGTATCGAGTATCAACCAACCTCGGACTGCACCAAAGTCAGTTATCTCACTACCCTAAAGAGGCCAAGATAGTTCAATTAAGGTTCCTAAGGTCTGTTGATGCTTCACGACACCACGCGGAGGCCCCGTACTCTCCTTGACTGAACTCAAGGGTTACCGGTACACACCAAAGTGCCACATCAACGTAGCAGACTGTTTCAACCATGTCGGTATACCCCGCACAGTTCCCTCACAGTCTTGTTGCTACTTTCTAAGAAGGTATCCCCCAGATCCGGGTTAGGATCTATAGAACTCCCAAGCAACCCACAATTTAAAGCATACAAAGCAATACAATTGAAAACATAGTTATGACCTAGCCCTAAGGTACACCCCCCTTTAAGTATTTATCCCCAGCAGAGTCGCCAGTTCTGTGATCGGTGGATCTGGAACTGACTGTTTAACGCTGGTTCGCGAAATGTCGCGGAAGCAAGAGTCGCCACCGTCTTTTATTTTCTCCAAATGGAAAGGACAAAAGCACAGAAAAATTCCTTAAAGAGATTGCTCTCGGTTCGGGAGGTAGATTCTAGAAAGGGAAGGTATTAGCACCCTTTCTATCCATGGTTATCCATGGGCTCTTAGATACTTGCTCACTTGTGTTTTCAAAAATGGTTTGTTTGCTTTTCAACTGTGGGTTTTAAAAAGTTTCTTTGAAAATTCCAGTTCGACTCTTGTATCGGTCCTCAAGAGTGTTTGAAAAGTTGCTTTCGAAAGCTTTTTGAAAAGGTGTCGGTGTGAAAAGTATTTTTGATTTGTTTTGAAATTAGAGCAAGTATCTAGAGTCGTCTACCTACCCTAAGGAATTCGTCTGTGTAAATGTCCTTTAAAGTAGTGCCATCCCACCATTGAGAGGTAGGTAGCACCACCGTTGGAGGTGTTCGGGTCAATTCGAAGTTCGGGACATGGTGATCACCAGAGCAATAGGAAGACACCTTAGAAGCTACCCTCATGCCAGGTTCCCGGATCATGAGGACTTACTAAGACATCCTCTACTCGACGATCACCTTTCGAAGGCAAGGCAACAGTGAGGCGTACCCTAGGGGTGGTGTGTGATTCGTGTGTCGTTTTCATTGATATTTGTCTTGTCATGTTATTGGTGTTCTCCGCTTGATTTTATTTTAAGGCCATTCATTCTTGCATGCTTTGTTTAACAGTTAAAAATATTGCGGGAAAAGTAAAGATCTAAGCTATTACAAATGGCGCGGGTCCACATCGCCAAAATTAACCAGGACCCGATTTGACAGAAAGCAAAGAAATTAAAAGAATTGAAAAGTGCGAGAAGTAATTACAAGGCTTCGGGAGAGGTACATAATTATTTAAGCAAAATAAAATAAATATGCGAAATTAAACGATTAAACGAATCGAGGGCGTTGGACCCTTTTGCAAAATATTAAAATTACATGAATTTAATTAATTAAGAAAGACTTGTTTTTTTGGTATTTTTGTGTATTTTTATGTATTTTAAGATTTAATGAAAAAGGAGTTAATTAAAATTAAAATAAAACGCTAACCCTAATTCTAACGGCTTTTAAGTTATTAAGAAAAATATTAAAGTTTTTTAACCTAAATGAAACCCTAATTAATTTACATGCAAATTTGATTATAAAAATAAATAAAATAAATAATATTATTGTGAGAACTAAAAAAGGAATAAAAACATTAAACCTAATTCTATATTTTTTGGATTTTTTTGTTATGAAGGGAATTAAAATTAAACCTATTTTAAACTAATTCAATTATATACAATTTATTTCTGAAAATAATTAAAAGAAAATACTTATTATATTTTTGATCTTTTCTGATTTTTTTATGCATTTTTTATATTTTGTAGAAATAATCAATTAATTTAAACAAATAAAGAAAATAAAATAACAATTAAAAATAAAACATGAAAAAAATGGAGAATTGCAAACCAGGGGGGGTGGTAGTCCCCAAAGTGGAGGTGAAATTATGAGAAATCTGGCCCAATAAGCAGTGATCCGTTTGACTTTTTTGAACAGCATGTTGAAGCATGGACCAAGGTACAACGTGCTCTTTAGATCTGTGCCTTTGGTTTGATCTTCAGGGGCACGTGGACGTCTTGATTATGGTGGTGTATCATGCGCTTCACTTTTGAAATTGCATAGGAACATGTGTTGCAAAATAGTATGGAAATAACGTAGACCTGGGATTCGAACCCAGGTCATGGATGTTGCTAACGTCCTCGCTCACCAACTGCGCCAACTAACGCGTTTGATATTCTAATAACAAATAAATAATATAAAAGCAAAAATTGGTTAGTGGTCACCAACGCGCGAAAATTCAAATCAGCTTATCACGTTTCGCCACGTCTTCGTCTTCTTCATGTTCCTGAAAACAAAAAGGAACAGGCAACGGTTTTTGGGACGTTCTCTTAGGCAGGCTATTAGAAAATAGCGATTAGCCCTCAGTCGCTCATAAATTGAGCGCGAGGGTTGGTTTCTGTCCGTCCAAATGCGCTTGTTTTAATGATCAAGGTCATATGTCCCAATTTTGCCTGGTTTCAAAATCCCCAATTGGAAGCTCTGCAAACCCTAAAACTCGAACATGGTGAAATCGCATTGAGTGCACAAAACCACAATTAAATTGTACAGTTAGCATCAGAATCCATCAATGAGTAATAATCCCTAAGAAAAATGCAATGATTGTGCTTGAAAATAAAAATACGATTATGCAAAAAAGTAAGAAAAGTGGGACTTCTGTACAGCGTTTCAAGAGGTTATCTTTGATGCTTTTGATTGGAATATGTCCAGTAACCTCCAAGGAAGCTATTGGAATAGTTTTCGTGCCTTGAATCGCCTTGTAAAGATGATTTCAGTTTTGACTTTCTTTGGAGAAATTTCAAGTTTGTCAATGGCCTATGAGCGCAGCTTTGTGTCTAGCATGATTAGGTTTATGATCAAGCATATGTAGTGAGTCTATTAGGTTAACAAAACTCAATTAAATCTAATGCAATGATGGTTTTTGGAAATTTGATTTTAAGGATCTTTTTCATATCTTTTCCATGTGTTCTTTGTGTCAATTAGGATCCATTTGCTCCAAATCTTTCCCTATTTGATTAGGCACGAAATATTGAGTCCAAAACATGTATAAAAAGATTGGTTAGGTCAAGTTAGATATTTTTCATATATTTAAATGATTTAAATGAATTAATATAAATAATAATTCAAATAAATAAATAAAAAAATGAGAAAATACTTCCCTTTGGGCCAAGTGGTCGTGCACATGCTTAGAATGATGAATCATGGAAGAAAAATGGGCCCATTAGCAATTTTAGGTCATTTGACTCAATGTTGACTTTTCAACATATCCAAAAATTTCCCAACTTCCACAAGGCATAACTTGCTCAATTTTTAAGATTTTCTCATGTTCTTGGACATTTTGGAAAGGTATTTGAGTCCGCTAACCAATGTCTTTGGTCCCATGTCATTTTGATTTACCAATCCCAAGTTATGGCCTTTGACTTAAAGTCCCCTTTTGTTGACTTTTGAAAATGACCTATAATGTTGAAATTGATAACTTTTTGTGAGAACATTTCTTGGACTTGAAGTATGAAGATGAGTTGTAGGAAATGTTTTTCTCTTCAAAATGAGCTTTGGATGGAATTTTTCTGATAATCCATGTGGAAGTTATGCCCTGGTCAATTTCAGTTGACTTTTTCAGCTGTCCAAATAAGGAAACTTTTGCATCTTTGATGATTTCTGAGCCAAATTTTGAGAATCATGATCAAGCATTGATAAAATGATGTTTGTGGCTTCAAAATGATATGTTGACCAAAAATTTGAACTTTTGACTGTCAAATGACCATTTTGCCCCTAGAGTTGACTGTAGTGCAATTTAGGGTTTTGACTGTGCAATTTTGAGCTGAATGCCTTGAAACTTGATATGAGGATACTTGACCATATTTGTAGGCATATGAGACTTGATTGGGCCTTTGAAAACTTCCTTTTCTTGATCAGAGCACAAAACCCTAATCTTGACTGTATAGGAGACTTTGCACTGTGCAACCCTTAGGGAATTTTGCAGCTTGACTTGGCAATTTCTTGAAGAATATGGGAGGGCAAATTTTGGGGTACAACAGCAGGAAACATGCTTGGTGAATCGAAGGGTCTGCTTTGCAGGGGGAACTTGTGGCCAACAAACATGGTTTTCAAGGCAAGCAATGTAGGCAGCAAAAGTCACAAATGAAGCCTGCAACAAGAAGTCACATGCCCAGGCGAAAGAGGCACGCTAGCATCCATTTTGAGCAATCGTAGGAGGCCAAGAGTCAATCGAAGGATTCTGATCGAAATATGCCTAAAGGCCAATCGAAAGAGCTGAAACGAAGAACACTTGTATTTCTCCAATTTTTGTCAAAATAATATTTTTATCTGTTTGTTTCCATTTTTGACAGTTTCCTTTTAATTTTGGTATTTGGAACATCCAAATGCACTTGTTCAAGCTTGAACCTTGAAAATCTTTGTAAGAAAGGACTTGAGAATTGAGAGGGCAAATTTTTGGGGTACAACAGGATGAAAAGGGTGCTACTACCTTCCCTTTTCATAATCTACCCCCCGAACTCAAAAACATCTCTAAAGGTCTTTCCTGTTCTTTTAAAATAAAAGTCGGTGGCGACTCTTGCTATCCGCAACAATTGCGATAAAATGCAAAACACCCAAGTCAGTCCTCCCACCGTGTTACAGAACTGGAGACTCTGCTGGGGACAAAACTTAAAAAGTGGGGTTACCTTAGGGTTAGATCACCTTTACTTGCTTTGCTTGCTTTACATTTTTGGGTCCTTGTTTGGGTTATTGTTAAAGATCCAACACCCCGGATCCGGGGCACCTTTTTAGGTAAGTAGCAATAAATTATGGAAGTTGTACGGCATAGACTGATATGGACGAAGTGATAGCTATGTTAGCGTGATAATTTGGCTTGTACTAATGTTCCTTGAGTCAGTTAAGGATAACATTAGGCTTCCTTAGTGTCATTAAGTGTTAACTGACATTTAGAACCTTTTAATTGACTCATCCTTGGCCATTAGGAAGTAGTGAGATAGCCGGCTTTGGTTCCGGCTGAAGATTTGTTGATACTCGATGCTACGCTTGTTGAGACTAGACTTTTGGGATATCTCGGCCGCAAGAAAAGATTGATTGAGCTGAGATAATTCCTAAAAGAAAGGTCAGTGATATTGAGATCCCTTAGAACCCGGTTACTATTAACTAGGACAGGTTGAGCCAACTAAACTTCAAGTGAGTACTTACCTACAAAAATCCCTGCAAGCTTAAACCTAAATATTTGTCTGCTTTGTGTGAATATGATTATTTGTATATAAACTTGCTTACTTTGCATACTTGTACATAACATTATAACATCTACCATAGCATTTTCAATAACCATTTCAAGGATCTCAAGGGTCTATGATGTAGGGTGACATTGAACCAGACGTCTATCAAGGGGCAATAGGATTTATTTTCCTCTAACCAAACTCCGTCAAAGATAAAGAACAATAACTTGAGTCAAGGGCTACAACCCACTTGACATGGTGAGCTTAATTCTCGTGGAAGGACATCCACCGATACAAAGTTCTCCAATCAAAACTGTAAGTGACTACTAACATTTACCCCGCGAGATCCTTGAAAACATGCATCCACATATCATGCATCATATCATGACAGGTTTCTCCCATACATGTCTTCTTATCTTCCTACTATTTATTTCACTAGAGATGGCTCTGGAACAGACCATCAAGGACATCCAAGCTCAAAACGCTCAACTTCAAGAGATGTTCTTGAACCTATCCAAGGGACAAGAAGAGGTGAATGCGCTCCTCACCAGGGGCATGGTCATGGGAAATCCTGGGGACGACAGAGATCACCAATTGGAGCGGTTACAAATCGAGATAGCCTTAATCAAAGGCTCACCACCTAAAGTGTCAAGTTCAGACAAAGAGGCTTCTGTTTATTTGAATTTTCAATTGTAATCTCTTTTATTATTCAAACAATTATCTATTAATGTTAAACTTCGTTTCATTAATGCATTGCATATGTTTGTCTTGAATTCATACATTCATTTTAATTACATTTAAACTATTATTTTTACTCTCTTCATGACATTCAACTCTTGTTAAAAGTTACAAGCCTTTAGATGGAGGATGACGAAAACAATGCCATAATCTCATACATTATGCTTTTGAACAGGCCTTGCTGACGATTTACAAGCGTTATTTCAAATCCTAAACACTGGAGTTATAAGGAAGATAATCCCTATTCAACCCCTTCGAGCCAAAAAAAGTAGAAGTTTTCTTTTTTTACACAAATTGAAACCTTTAATCAAAACCTGGGGCAGGGTAGTCTCTCAGTTAATTCAAACACGTGTTCAGTCACAAACTCCCACTTCGTATACAACGAGTGATATCCAAAACTTTCCTCTGGAATCAAAAGACAGTGATGGTTCCCTACCAAATAGGCAGTCATTATCTCTCAAAAAGAAAAGCCCACTAAGTCAAAACCTACAAAAGAGACTTAAGAAAAACCGGGGCATCTTGCTGACTGTAATCTCAAGACAAGAACAGTCAGGCAAAAACCAGGGATAAAAAATCAAAAGAAAGAGGTCACTAAAAATCCTCAACAACATGAAAAATGTTGCAAAAATGATTGCCTTCCGATAAACTAAACTTGTTTGAACCATCACCAAAATGTCATTTCAGACTCAATTGGAGTTCGAACGCACAATTAGCTGAGTTTAGGATTGAAGAACATCACGAAGAGCGGGTGGGTACAAATATACTTTGAGGCTTATCCTTTGTTTCTTAAACCGTGAACTAAGCCACGTTACAACCCGTCAAAAGTCCTAATTGAATCATGGGTTAGTTTGAAAGCATAATGTTACAAAAGGTATCCTGACTCCTGTAAGGCATTACTCTAAATCCCGAGTTGAATTTTTCTTACAAAATTTCTTTACTTGCTAAAACACATTTTCAAATTTTCAAGACAAGCATAAACTTTGCATTATTTAAATATCGTTGTTTGCATATGGCTACCGTTAAGGATAATTTGCTGAGAGCTAGAGTGTTCCCTGGCTGTTCTAAAGGTTGTGTTTGTTGTTGTCAACAAATAAATGGGTGCAAGCGGCTGAAGGAAGGTGTGCAACGCCTGATAAATAGCCGCGATATTCTGTTTGAGAATATTCCTATCATCAAAAGTTTAACCAATAAAACTGAAGGCTTGACTATAATAACCATCTCCAATAAGCCACTTAGGATCCCCTTAAAGGGTCCTATCAGAATTTAAAATGAACCAACCATTGCTCCTTTAATAATCACTACCACTGGGCCTATCCCCCACTCCTCTGACAAAGCGTTTCCATGGAACTATGGTTCCGAGGTTTATTATCATGGGATAAATTAAGATTATTGGATCAACGAAAACAAAGCTGATGTTACTAATATTGCAAGTTCTAGTAAAGTAACAAGAACATGGAGGATCTTTTCCCCTGATATTTCACCACCCACTACTACAACAACTCCCGTCCGCATAACCTATGACAAGTCTAGTTCCAACACTAAAGGAAAAGAGAAAGAAGGTGAGCCTGCTGGGGTAGAGGCACCTACCAAAGATACTGATGCTGAAGATCCCTCCACTCGAGAGATGGAGGAAATCCTGAAAATCATAAAGAGCAACTTCAAAATTGTGGAGCAACTGGGGCAAACCTTCTCCAAAATTTCCATGTTGTCATTGTTTCTCTGCTCAGACCTTCATGCTCAGGCTCTAATCAAGTTCTTGAAGAAAGCCCACGTGCCCTAAGAAACTACAGTTGACCAGTTCGAGAACTGCGTAGCAAGTTTAATAGCTAACAATGTATTAGGGTTCTCCAACACTGATTTGAATCCTATGGGAAGGAACCACAATAAATCCTTGCATATCTCTGTTGAATGCAAGGGGACCACCCAGGCCCATGTCCTAATTGATACTGGATCATCTTTAAATGTGTTATCCAAAGGTGCTTTGGACCGGCTAGATTGTGAAGGACTAGTTTTGAAGCCAAGCGATATTGTTGTAAGGGCTTTCGATGGATCTAAGAGAATGGTTCATGGAGAGGTGGATCTCCCAATTAAAGTTGACTCACAGATTTTCAGCCCTACCTTTTATATAATTGACATACGTCCCGCCTACTCTTGTTTGCTCGGGTGCCCTTGGATCCATGGGGCAGGGGCAATAACATCCACCCTTCATCAAAAATTAAAATATCCAGTCAAGGTGAAGATTGTCACTGTTTGTGGTGAAGAGGAATTCATGGTGAGCCACCTCAATTCTTTCAAGTGTGTGTAAATGGATGGCAAATTTATAGAAACTCCATGCCAGACTTTTGAAATTGTTCCTCCTATGGTTTCCGCCACAAAAATCTCCTCCAACATATCAAAAGATGATGAAGTTATACCAAGAATGGTTTCACTTAAGGATGCTCGTGCCATGGTCGAAGATGGAAACTCCCGACATTCCGTTTAAAGTAGACAAATTCGGATTGGGTTTCACCATCAAAGCTCAGAAAGAAGTCAGGCGCGCTCGCGTGGGAAAGCCACCTCTCTGCATCGAAAGTCATGAAGTGAATGTTGTGGAAGACTCTGATGATGAATACACTTTTGAAGAATGGGTCTACCCTACTGCCGGAGGAAAGCTCAACAACTAGAATGCAAAGGATTTCACTCTCATCTCCTTCATTGAGGAGTAA
This sequence comes from Vicia faba, assembly GCA_948472305.1. Taxonomy (NCBI): domain Eukaryota; kingdom Viridiplantae; phylum Streptophyta; class Magnoliopsida; order Fabales; family Fabaceae; genus Vicia; species Vicia faba. The sequence goes on along the minus strand of OX451738.1, from coordinate 248,774,529 downwards.
TTACTGCTTACTGTTTTATGTCAATTCAAGAACTTTTGTCTGTAATCTTAAATTCCAAACAATGATTTTTAAGCCATGTGCCTTCCCAGGGCATTATGGTCCATTTGTTAAGGGTTTTGATCATTTTCATTTATCATGTGATCATTTAATATAAACCATTGGACCTTTTGCATTCATACTTTTGTGTTTATTGTCTTTCTTTTCCTTTATTACATTTTTTCAATAGCCATGTATCTTACATGCACACACACACAAACACACTTGAAGATCTTCATCCACTCCAAATCTCATTGCCAACGACTCTACTATTTCCAATTATGACTTCAAACATCCAATTAACCAAGCCAAAGACGAAGGCGAGGAAGTTTATGAAATACCAGAAGAATTAGCCAGACTTCTAATGCAAGAAGAGAAAGATATTCAACCTCATGAAGATACAGTCTGTTGTACCCCAAAATTTTCCCTCCCATATTCCTCAAAACATTTCAAGAAAAATCTCCAAGTGGCTCAAGGTTGTTCAAGAGTGGGTCAGATAAGTCATCTCCTAAGACAATCAACCCCAAATTAGGGTTTTGTGTTGCATCAAGGTCTTTAAATCCAAATGACCTCAAGTTCTCCCCAATGTCCTAATATGTTCTCAAGGTCATCCATGTCAAGTTTCAAGCCTTGCAGAAGAAGTTTGCTCAGTCAATTGCTCAAAGGGTCCAAAAATCGACTGTGCTAGGGCAAAAGTCAATTGTGGCCTACATACAGTCAAACTTCAAGATTTTTTTGTCAACATTCTCATTTTGAAGGATATTTCATCATTTGAACAAGGGTTGATCATGATTCATCAAGGATTGCTCAAAATTCATCAAGACTCAAAAGTTGCTAAATTAGGGTTTTGTAGGAAAAGTCAACTCAACTTTGACCAAGAATAACTTTCTCATACTTTATGAGAAATGACCCATCCAAAGCTCATTTTGAATAGGATGCAATTTCCTACAATCCATATTCATACCCCAAGATCAGAAAATGCACTCACAAGAAGTTATAAATTTGGACATTATAGGTCATTTTTGAAAGTCAACAAAAACACCTTTTTTTTCTCCAAAACTCATAACTTGAGCATGGAATATCAAAATGATATGAGACCAAAAGGGCTGGTTAGAATACATCTCAAGATTTCTAAAAAGTCTAAGAACACTTCCAAAAGTTCAAAGTTGAAGAAGTTATGCATTGTTGAAGTTGGGCATTTTTGCAAAATTGCCAAAAGTCAACCATCCCCAAAACTTCAAATTTTGTCAAATCGGCCCATTCTTTTCCACTTGATTTGAGCTTGCATCATTGCACACGTGTCCTAGCTTCAACCATGAGATCTTATTTTTATTATTTTATTTGATTTTTATTTGAATTTATTCATTTTAAATCAAATTAAATCATAAAAAATCCAAAGCTTTGATTACATGAGATCTTTTTGCTATTTCAGGTCTTGATTATCATCATTAACATCATCAAAATTCGTATCAAGCAATCCATGTACAAAAAGATTGAAAATTGGCAAATTTAGAAGGTTTAGTAATGGATAATCAAATCAAATTGGAAATCATTATTGGAGCAAGATTTGAATCAAGTTTGTTACCCTAATACATTCCATACTACATAAACAAGCCAAAGGAATTGAAATAAGGGTTAGAGGCTGCAGAAAGAAGCAAAACAAAACTTGAAAATATACAAAAAAAGCTTGAATTCGAATCCATAGCTAGAGGTGTTTTCAGAAGCCAAGACCTATCCCAATAGATTCCTAGGTGTTCACTCAACCTTCGTGGATCAAAAGAAAGCTCGCTCATACGCTCAAACGCCCTGTAAGTGTCACGATAATCCGCTCTGTACTTGAAATCACAACTCTCTATTCTTGCATCATTTGAACAAATCATTGCCATATTTGTGATCCTCATAACATTTCCAAGCTTTTGGCATTATTTAATTTTGTTTATTTGACTCATACTGCAAAATACCATAGTTATGGTTTCGTGGATAGTTTTGGGTGTTTTTGTTTCAGGGATAATTGGCCATCAAGAAGGGTATGGTTGTGACCGGGATGATGGGACGAGCACAACCATGCCCTTAGAATTCATTTTCATGGCTTACAGAGGATTTTGGAGTATGCATAACTTGTAGTGACAGTCTGTGCCCGTGGCTATAGGTTTTACAGGTTTTTAGCCACGGACGAAGGTTGAAGACAATACGTGGCACTCAACCATTGCCCCATTCAAACCATGCGCGCATATTTTTTTGTTCTGACCAATCTTTGTTTTGTTTTATAATCATTATTTTGCATAATATTAACAAATGGAACAGTTGGCGTAGTGGTAAGCGTGTACATCCAATAGCCTACAGGACCTAGGTTCGAATCCCAGGTCCCCCACTTTCTTTGTTATTTTTCTTTTTCCGGCAATTGTGTGTACATCCAGGCTTGCAGTGTACCATACACCTTCACATATCCAATTCCCAGATGGCCCAAGGCCAAATCTGATGGTCAAAGCGCTGAAGGACTACATGGAGCAAAGTCAACACATGCACACTGAATCAGGGAAAGTCCACCAAGGCCAACTCTAATGGGCCTCAGATTGCTATTAGCACTCCAAATTCAGGCCCAACCCCTTCTTCTCTTCTATTTATTTTTTTTTGTTTTAACTAATTGTTTTATTATTTTAATTTAATTTCTAACCAATTAAAATTTAGCTTTTTATAAAATAAAATCACCAAAAAGATTTTTATATTTAATCAAATTGTAACTTTTATTTTATTTTATTAATAAATACTAATTAATTGATTTAGGTTTTAATTAGAATTACTTTAACATATTTTTGTAAATAATTAAAATTAAATTAGACTTAATTAGGTTTTTACTAATTCAATTAATTTTTATTTCTTTCTTAAAATAACAAAAAAACCAAAAAATGATTTATTTTCATTAATTAATTAATTAATTTAATTTAGCAATTAATTTAGATTAATTTATTTCTTAAAATAAAAAAAATGTTTCTTTAAAGGGTCAAAACCCTAATTTGCACTCGATTTAATTTCTCGCACGCGTTGCATTCTTTTATCCATTTATGTACTTGCTCCCGACTTGTAATAGCTTAATAGGATTTTTATTTATCTTTTATCGCTTTATTTATTTTTTAAAGGGTTTGTCTTTGGCGATGTAAATACCCGACGCCTTGTAATTTAAATTCCACACTTTTATTTCCCGCAAATTATAACTGTTAGATGTTTGATAATAGGTTTACATGACAAGACTGAATGTTTTAATCTAAAATCAACTTAGATCACCATTAACATGTACAAAGATAAAAATAACTGAAAACAACACACTCGCACCTGCGCACTCTTAGGGTACACCTCACTTGGTTGCCTTTGTACACGGTCATTAAGTATAAGTCACTTTAGAGGTCGCCCTCTTGTCTAAAAGATCATAGTCGCCTCGAAACGGTTGCCTCGGATTTGTTGCCTCAAACAAATGATCTAAGACATTATGGTTACCGCTAAGGCGTCCTAACATTGCTTTGGTGACCGCCAGTCCCTAAATTCGAATTGACCCTCAAACTCCAACGACGATGCTACCTACTCATCAATAGTGGGATAGCATTGTCTAAAGGAAGATAGCATAGAACGATTCCTTTTTCGAGTAGGTAGATGGTTCTTAGATACTTGCTCTTTCAAACACAAAAACTTTTGACACTTACACTTTTCGATCAAAGTTTACAAAAAACACTTCATACACTCTTGAGGACAGAAGCAAGAGTTAAATCGAAGTTTTCAAACAAAATTTTTTATTCAAAACCCACAAGCACAAAGAAAACACTTTTGAAAATAATTGAGCAAGTACCTAAGAGCCCTTGGATAACCACGGATAGAAAGGGTGCTAATACCTTCCCTTTCTATAATCTACCCCCCGAACCCGAGAAATATCTCGAAAAAGGAATTTTTCTGTGCTTTTTTCCTTTCTTTGTTGGATAAAATAAAAGTCGGTGGCGACTCTTGCTTACCGCGACATTTTGCGAAAACAAACGCAAAACACAAACCAACATCCCAAAAACAGTCAGTTCTTCCCACCGTATCACAGAACTGGTGACTCTGCTGGGGATGCTTATAAGTGGGGTGTACCTTAGGAATAGTTCATAATGTTTTCAATTGCTTGACTTGTATGATTTATCTTTGTGGGTTGAATCGGAGTTACTATAGATCCTAACCCGAATCTGGGGGATACCCTTTAGGTAAGTAGCAATAAACTGTGAGGGAGCTGTACGACATAGACCGATACGGTTGAAGCAGTAGCTACGTTGGTGTGGCACTTTAGTATGTACCGATATCCCTTGTGGCGCAACAAGGAGAATATGGGTCTGTTAAGGGGTCATTAAGCACCAACTGACCTTAGCACCTTTAAATTGACCAACTTGGCCATAAAACAATAGCAGTATGCTACACTCATTGAGACTAAACTCTCGCGATGATTCCGGCCGCAAGAAAAGGTTGCTAAACTGGAATTATGACCGATCGAGGGTAGTCAGTGATATTGAGATCCTCTAGAACCCGGTTACTATTTTTTAGGACAGGTTTAAACCAACTAAACTGAAATAGGGTAGTACCTAGACTCCTTGCCAACCTGAAATATAAGGGCTCTCTGTGTGACTTGTGTGCCTTTACCATGTTTGCTATTTGTGGATACTTGCGGTGTGTTTTCCATCATAACATCATGATATCATGACATTGCATGCATCTTGCATTGGACTAACCTATTTCAAAGACAGGAGGGATTCATCTTTGTTCTGTTTTGTAGGTCATGGCACCCATGCGTAGAAACACCATTCAGATCAACTTTGTCCAGGTTTCCACTCTGCTTAAAGAATTGGTTGCAAAGATGCCAGATACTACTTCCTTCATCAGAAGACATGGACACCTTCTTGGTTTGGTCACTTCCAAATTGGACGAGCAGATGATAAGTGTCTTAGTTCAGTTCTTTGATCCTATGTACCATTGTTTTACTTTTCCAGACTACCAGCTGGTCCCTACCTTGGAAGAGTTCTCTGATCTACTGGGTATCTCTATTCTGGAGCAGACCCCGTTTATAGGTTGGGAGAAGATCCTTAGGCCGGAAGAGATTGCTTCAGCCCTCCATCTGACAAAAGCTGAGGTAATGTCTAATTGGGAAACTCGTAGTGGAGCAAAGGGCTTTTTGACTAAATTCTTGGTTGGTAAGGCTAATCAGTTCTGGGACAGTCTAGACTTCCAGGCATTTGAGGACATTCTGGCTCTTCTTATATATGGTTTGGTGTTGTTTCCTAACTCGGATTCCTTTGTCGACGTCAATGCAGTGAATATTTTCATATCCGGAAATCCTGTGCCCACTCTCTTGGGTGACATTCTTCATTCTCTGCATGCTCGTACTGCTCGGAAGCGGGGAACCCTTATGAGCTGTGCTCCATTGTTGGCGAGGTGGTTTATTTCTCACCTCCCCAAATCAGATTTGAAGAACAAAGAAGGCATGGGCTGGGCCTATAGTGAAGAAGTGAAAAACACAAGAAGGGGGAGTTGAATTGTAAAACTGAAAATCAATGCAATGAATAAGATATTTTTATCCTGGTTCGTTTGATCTCAAACTACTCCAGTCCACCCGTCAAGGTGATTTCGCCTCTCTCCAACGAGGTCTTAATCCACTATATTCAACTGAATATTACAAACTGCTTTAACAACTGCTAAAGCCTTCTTGATGCAAACCACAACCCGGTTTGTCAAGGAAACACTTTCTTACAAAGAAGATAAATCTAGGTGTGAATGTTTTCTACAAAACTGTATCACAACTGTGATGTATACACAACTTAAGCTTATGAAACTAGATTGCTAAACAATGATTGAGATAAGGAGATATGTAATGTTTAGCAAACTGAGAGAAGGAAGATTATGATTAGCTTTTAGGCGTGTAAGATGTTGGAGAGCATTAGCCAATTCAATCTTCAAGTCTTGTTTATATAGCACTGAGATTGTTGAACGTTGGAGCAATATTCTTGATTCAATGCTAATAACAAACTTTCCTTATTGAGCAGATCTTGTCTGGAATGAGGCCGTTGGTAATAATTTGCTTTCAATGCACAGTGCCGTTGCTTACTTAATGCATGTTCTGGCTTGGCTCATTCTGACTCTGCTTAACTGCTGATGAACTGTTGTTTTCTTTATCAGAGTGTTGAGCGCAGTTCTGTTCATCAAGCTTCAGCATACACGTGAGTTGATCTTCTGATTCTGGTATTCTGATATAGCAACTTCTGATGCTGATTGTCAAGAACCAAATTTCTGATGCTTATTAGGTGTGATCTTGCTTATACCTATCAGAGTTTCTGTAAATCAGAACGTAACAATTTAGGTAGCAAATAGTTCTTACATGAATCATATAAATAATATATCTTTTCATTTTGTTATCATCAAAACTTAAACATAGGGTAGTAGATTCAAACTTTGTTCTAACAATCTCCCCCTTTTTGATGATGACAAAAACCAGATATTTTTAATTGAAAATAACGTGAAAAAGTATCAGAGAGATGTATCAGAGTAAGAGGTTATCAAAGATAAGGGATAAGAGTTGAGAGATACTCCCCCTGAGTTTATTACTTCCCTTTTTTATTCCAAGAGTTCTTCAGGATCAGATCTTTTTGCCTTTCTTTGAACATCAGAGTATCAGAGTCTTTGACTATCAGAAGCTTTAGATCAGCATATCAGAGCAGAGCTTCAGATCAGCGTATCAGAGCTTTTCTTGTCAGAGCTTTGCTTTGGGTCAGAGTATCAGAGCGGGTCAGAGTATCAGAGCTTTAGTCTTCAGAGTATCATGGAGCTTTCTTGTACCTGTAGACTTAAGCAAAACAGAAAAACATATTCAAGTATATCAGAGTTAGAATGTTCGAGAATTTCTGTCTTAGTAATCCGTTATTGTTTAAAATATCATTCTTGTTCTCCCCCTTTTTGTCAGCAATCAAAAAGTGTAAGTGATGTGCTAAAACAGTTAAGATCAGAAAAACTTGTCATATTAAAAGGTTCAGAATCAAACAAAACATATTAAAACAGTACAACAGATAATCAAGGAAAACATGAAAATGACATGAATGAAAAACTAAGGTTGGGGAGGAAAGCGTGTGAACAGGTTCTCCAGCATGGCTTTGATCTGATCAGCAGTCTCATTCTGCTTGTGTACCATGCTGACAACTGTGTCAATCTTGCTATCCTACACATCCATCCTTTCTTTCATCTTCTGGTCGTTTTCATCCATCCTTTGCTGCAGACGCATGTCATTCAGCTTCAGCTCTTCCAGAGTCTGCCTATCCAAGGCAGCTTGAGACACATCAGAAGCAGGGAGCTTCTGAGAGCTTTCTGCAACATCTTCTGCTTGACTTTCTTCAGCTTGAATGGTTTTGTCTTCTTCTGGTTGCACCTTTGGAGCTAGTTGTTTCTCATACCATGGCTCACTATCCAGAGGGAGCACGTCTTCCTGTGGCAGCTGACTTTCAACTTCCTTCAGCAGCTTGCTGAAGTTCTGTTGTGCCTGCTCATAGTTGATATCCTGCAACTTGAGGGCTTCAGCACGTACCCAAATTCTGAATTGTGACCAGAGCTGGTCAGAGGCAGCTGGGTCAATCATTCCAGGACAGACTTGCTTCAGAGAAGCAATCCACTGCTGTAAACATATTTCAAAATTCATAATACCAGAGCCAACATCTGGTTGTTTTGGTTTTGGGATGGCTATTTTATGTTTCAGATCAGCAAGACGGTCAAGGATTGTTAAGTCTATGAAGGTCCTGCTGGGGTTTTCGGTGGTTTGCTTGGCAGCTGTTTGTTTTGGAGATGGAGAGGGAGAATCAGAAATAATGATTGGACTGTTTGGTGTTTTGGGGGTATTTGGTGGTGTAGATTCTGATGAGGATGGCAGCTGGGCCATTGTGACTGTTGTTCCACATGGCAGCTGGATTGCCAGAAGTGATGGTTGAGGTGAATGAGGTTCAGAAGGTGGAGGAGAAGGAGTTTCAGAGTGATGAAACTCAGGTTGAGGTGATGGTGGATGAATTTCTGGTTGAGGAGAGGGAGACGGAATTGCTGGTTGAGGAGAAGTTGTTGGAATTTCTGGTTGTTCAGGGATAAGAGGTTCTTCTGGAATGGATGAGAGAGGTTGTTGTTGTTGTGGTTCTTCAGCAGATTGCTGTTGTTCTGGTTGTGGAGGAGGGACAATTGGTGGTTCAGAGTTTGGATTGACGGAGGAGTGATCAGAAGTGTGTTGATCAATGTCAGACAGCACTTTGTCAATTGCTGATGTTGTTGATATTGTTGGTTTTGGATGTTTGGTTCTGGGTCTTCTGAGTTGTAATGCCTCAAAAGGGTCATCTTCTGGTTCAGTTTCATCTATTGTTGGGATGGGGATTGAGATTCTATGAGAGGTTGGAGGTGGAATTGATGCTGGAATAGTAGAAGAATTTAAAACAGAAGCAGCAGATAAATTACCTCTTTTCTTGGGTGTCTGCTGGGATGATCCTTCTGATGGAGCCTTCCTTTTCTTCGTCTTCTTCAGAGTCACTTCTGGTTGAGGTTGGTGCAGATCTTTGATCTTCAGATTGGGATCTGTACCATCAGCTTTGCACGCGTCCATATATCTGAGAACTACTACTGGCTTGGATTCTATCTGAGAGAATAAAGGAAAGTCACTCAGTGGAACTCTTCTGCTGGTGATATCAGCAATAGGAGTAGCGTTGGGTTCCTTTTTGATATTCTCTATCAACTTCATTTTCTTCAAGTTCTTCGCGTTCAGAGGCTTCCCAACTGTTGGTTCAATGGTGCTTAACTCTTGAGCTTCTATCAGATGCTCTATCAGCCTATTCTCTGTTAGAATATCTGATATCAACCTTCCAAAGGGTATCCAATCCCTCTTTGTTCTTTCTTCTTCCCTGGTTTCCTTCACGCTTGTTCTGAGGTGGTTAAACAGAAGATGAGCCAAGTTGATTTTTACCTTCTGATTGATAAAGTAGATCAGAAACTGCTGATCCACATTTATGTAATCAGGGGAACTGGTTGGCTTCCTATGGTTAAAACACCCCAGAATTATCTTCGCCCAAACTCTGTGATGATCCTTCAGATCTTTGATCTTGCTGTTGGGCACCCCATGGGTGAAAATCCTTTCTGCTATGACACCCACGTCAGCACATCTCTCAACCATATCAATACAGCGGACGCCACCGCCACTGTAACCAATTAACCTTGCTATGTGATCCTCAGTGATCACAATCTTCTTCCCCATAATGTAGGAGGTGACTTGATGCGTTGAAGCCGTCGCATGAATCCAGAACTCCTTCACTAACATAGGGAATGTTGGTCCAACCAACCTGTCAAAATACCTTTCCCATTTCTGTGCCCTAACTTCTTCAGTTAAATCAAAACCGTTTTCCTTCAGACTTCCAAAATCAATGATCAATTCAGATAACACTTCAAGATTCTTCACAGGAGTGAGGAGTGTTCTGAATGGCACTTGATACTGTTCAGATGATGCTTTCTTCTGAGAACCTGCAGAAGCACTGCTGGAGGTTGCCATGTTCACACTTAAAGATTTTGAGAAAAACTGAGAAAAAGAGTTTGAGAGAGATGAACACAGAAAAAATGCAGAGAATGCTTGAGAAATAGTGAGAAACTGTAAAAGATTGAAATGAGAGGTTAACGTGTTTAAATAGGGTTCAGAATATTTTGAAATTGTAAACGTTTTTAAGAAAGAGAAATAAAATCATGATTACATTTTAAACACATGATTACTTTCATTTAATGCTTGCTGATTTTGGGGGATTTGAGAAAGATACTTAAAAACGGTTACCAGACATGTGTCTCAATGCACCCAATCAACGTTTTGCCTTCTCAGAAGCGTGCACGCGTTCTGCTTCAGAGATTTGCTGATGATTGGATGACACTTGTTTGATGTAGTGATCAGCACGTCTGTCTTTGAGCTTAGACTCTCAGATCTTTAGACTTGCATCTGATACAATCTGCATGTTCTATCTTTCTGAAAGGAGATTGATCAGAAGTTCACAGTAAAACAAATACATTCAGAAGATAAATATATGGAATTAGAACATTTTCACTCTGGGCAGATTTTCATGCTGAGATGTTTCAGAATGAAATTAAACCTATCTTCAGAAAGGGGTTTAGTGAAGATATCAGCCCGTTGATGGTCTGTATCTATAAATTTTAAATTCAAAATTCCTTTCTGAATATAGTCCCTAATGAAATGATGTTTTATTTCTATATGCTTAGCTCTAGAATGTAAAATGGGATTCTTACTTAAGCAAATAGCAGAAGTATTATCACAGAGTATAGGAATGTTACTCTCAAAAATCTGGAAGTCTTCAAGCTGACTTTTCATCCAGAGCATTTGTGTGCTACATCCTGCTGCTGCTATGTACTCAGCTTCTGCTGTTGATAGCGCAATTGTTGATTGCCTTTTGTTGGACCAAGAGATCAGATTTTCTCCTAGAAACTGGCAGCTTCCAAAAGTACTTTTACGCTCCACTCTGTCTCCTGCAAAGTCAGCATCGCAGTAGCCTACTAAACTGTAATCACTAGATTTTCTATAAAACAAACCCAGATTAGTAGTACCTTTTAGATACTTGAAAATTCGCTTAACAGCTGTTAAGTGAGATTCTCTAGGATCTGATTGGAATCTAGCACAAATACATACACTGAATAATATATCAGGTCTTGAAGCAGTCAGATAGAGGAGAGAACCAATCATACCTCTGTAGACTTTCTGTTCTACATTTTTGCTTACCTCTTCTCTTTCCAGAATGCACGTGGGATGCATTGGAATCTTTGATGGCTTACATTCTGAGAGGTCAAATTTCTTCAGAAGATCTCTGATGTATTTGCTCTGATGAATGTAAGTTCCCTCTGGAGTTTGATTGATCTGAATTCCTAGAAAGAGTTTCAGTTCCCCCATGAGGCTCATCTCAAATTCTGCCTGCATACACTTAGCAAATTTTCTTCCAAGAGAAGGATTAGTAGAACCAAAAATAATATCATCAACGTAAATTTGACAGACTAAGATGTCATTCTTAACTGATTTACAGAATAAGGTAGTGTCCACCTTCCCTCTGGTGAATTCATTTTCTAACAGAAAGTTACTTATCCTTTCATACCAAGCTCTGGGAGCTTGTTTCAGACCATATAGTGACTTCTTTAGTTTGAAAACATGTTCTGGATGTTTTGTATTTTCAAAACCAGGGGGTTGGTGCACATAAACTTCTTCTTCTATATAACCGTTTAAGAATGCACTCTTGACATCCATCTGATACAGAGTGATGCCTCTATTAACAGCAAATGAAATTAAAAGTCAGATAGATTCTAACCTGGCGACTGGGGCAAAGGTTTCTGTATAGTCTATCCCCTCTTGCTGACTATAACCTTGTGCAACCAGTCGTGCCTTGTTTCTGATGACTTCACCTTGTTCATTTAGCTTGTTTCTAAACACCCATCTTGTTCCAATGACGTTGAATCCTTTTGGTCTGGGAACAAGATCCCATACGTCATTTCTGGTGAATTGATTCAGCTCTTCTTGCATTGCCAGAATCCAGTCATTATCCAGAAGTGCTTCATCAATAGAAGAAGGTTCAATCAGAGACACAAGTCCCATGAGAGTTTCTTCAGAGTTTCTGAAGCTTGCTCTTGTTCTGATTGGATCTTCCTTTCTTCCTAAGATAGTCTCTTCTGGGTGATCCAAGCTGCTTATGGGTAATCTCTTCTGAGGTTGATCAGCAGCTGTTGTAGGATTGACAGCCGTGCTCCTTTCAGACGTTGAAGGAGTGTCTGTGTTGAGAGCTTCTGATGACTTGTCTTCAGAACCTGTAAATTCAATTTCCATACCTGCAAAAACTTCATTCTGCTTTGACTTTTCAGAGTCAAGCTTATCATCAAAACGAACACTGATTGATTCTTCCACAATCTGTGTTTCTGTATTGTATACTCTGTACCCTCTTGAGCGTTCAGAGTAGCCTAACATAATACACTTCTGTGCTTTAGAGTCAAACTTGTTCAAATAATTCTTTGTATTTAACATAAAACAAGTACATCCAAATGGATGAAAATATGAAATGTTGGGCTTTCTGTTCTTCCACAATTCATATGGAGTCTTTTCCAGAATAGGTCTTATTGAGATTCTATTCTGAATGTAGCACGCTATGTTTATTGCCTCTTCCCAGAAGATCTTAGCAACGTTTGTCTCATTGATCATGGTTCTGGCCATTTCTTGCAATGTTCTGTTCTTTCATTCTACAACTCCATTTTGTTGGGGAGTTCTAGGACAAGAGAAATCATGCAGAATGCCTCTGTCATTAAAGAATGACTCAAAATCTTTGTTTTCAAATTATCCACCATGATCACTTCTGACTTTAACGATTCTAAGATCCTTTTCATTCTGAACTTGGTTACAGAAGGTAACAAACACAGAGTGTGACTCGTCCTTGTGTCTTAAGAACTTTACCCATGTCCATCTGCTATAGTCATCTACGATTACTAACTGTGATCGGTGGATCTGGAACTGACTGTTTAACGCTGGTTCGCGAAATGTCGCGGAAGCAAGAGTCGCCACCGTCTTTTATTTTCTCCAAATGGAAAGGACAAAAGCACAGAAAAATTCCTTAAAGAGATTGCTCTCGGTTCGGGAGGTAGATTATAGAAAGGGAAGGTGTTAGCACCCTTTCTATCCATGGTTATCCATGGGCTCTTAGATACTTGCTCACTTGTGTTTTCAAAAATGGTTTGTTTGCTTTTCAATTGTGGGTTTTAAAAAGTTTCTTTGAAAATTCCAGTTCGACTCTTGTATCGGTCCTCAAGAGTGTTTGAAAAATTGCTTTCGGAAGCTTTTTGAAAAGGTGTTGGTGTGAAAAGTATTTTGTTTTGTTTTGAAATTTATAGCAAGTATCTAGAGTCGTCTACCTACCCTAAGGAATTCGTCTGTGTAAATGTCCTTTAAAGTAGTGCCATCCCACCATTGAGAGGTAGGTAGCACCACCGTTGGAGGTGTTCGGGTCAATTCGAGGTTCGGGACATGGTGATCACCAGAGCAATGGGAAGACACCTTAGAAGCTACCCTCATGCCAGGTTCCCGGATCATGAGGACTTACTAAGACATCCTCTACTCGACGATCACCTTTCGAGGCAAGGCAACAGTGAGGCGTACCCTAGGGGTGGTGTGTGATTTGTGTGTCAGATTCATTTATTTTTGTCTTATTCATGTCATTGGTGTTCTACGCTTGATTTTATTTTGTCCATACATTCTTTCATGCCATTTAATTAACAGTTAAGAAATATTGCGGGAAAAGTAAAAGTCTAAGGCTATTACAAATGGCGCGGGTCCACATCGCCAAAATTAAACCAGGACCCGATTTGACGGAAAAGATAAAGAAGTTAAAAATGCGAGAAGTAATTAAAATGTTACAAGGCCTTGGGAGAGATACATGAATATTTAAACGAAATAAAATAACATGCGAATTAATAAAAATTAAATTGAAACGAGGGCGTTGGACCCTTTTGCAAAATTAAATTCTATGGAATTAATTAATTAATAAAAAAAAAGGAATTATTTTTTGGTATTTTTAATATTTTATGTTTTAATATGAAAAGGAGAATTAATTAAAATTAAAATAAGATGCAAACCCTAATTCTAGTGGCTTTTAATTTATTAAAAAAATATTGAAGTTTTTGACCTAAATTAACCCTAAGTTATTTTCATGCAATTTGATTATAAAAAATAAAATATTTAATTATTTAATATATTTATGAAAGAAAAATAAAAAAGGATAAAAATTATTACTTAAACCTATTTCTACATTTCTTAGCTTTTATTATGAAAAGAATTAAAATTACAACCTAATTTAAAACTAAATAATTACATGCAAATTTATTTATGAAAATATTAGAAATAAAAATACTTATTATTTTAATTCTTTTCTGATTTTTTTATGGGTTTTTTATATTTATGAAAATAATAAAATTAATTACTAAAACAATAATTAAAAAGAAAAATAGAAAATAAAGAAAATAAAGAAAATGGGAAGAATTGCAAACCAAAGGGGGTTCAGATCCCAAATTAGGAGGTATTGTATAGCAATCCAGGCCCACTTAAATTGATGGCCTCTTTGACTTTTCAGGACGCGTGTACACGCGTTGACCAGGGTATATGGTGCTCTCCAATCCAGGGCCTTTGATCTGATGAAGCTGGACGCGTGGATGGATAGATGATGAAGGAATATGATGGTCCTTAATATTACGCCTGCATGTGATTGTAAATTGAAAAAATATATTGAAACAATGAAGACCTGGGGCTCGAACCCAGGTCATGTGCTTTACCACCAATTCTGCTTGCCAGCTGAGCCAATTGCGCGTTCTGATTAATAAACAACTAATAAATATTATACAGAAAAACAAATGGTCAGTGGTTCAAACGCGCGAAACATTTAAACGTTCCAATCAGTGCCTCCAACGTAATCGTCTTCCTCGCGTGGTTTTTGAATTTCCTGAAACATAAACAATGAGCAACGGTTTTCTACGCGTTCTCTTAGGCATGCTACTAAAAAATAGCGATTAGCCCTACGACGCTCATAAATTGAGCGCGAGGGTTCCATGGTCTCCGTCCAGACATGCTGATTACAACCATGCTACTCTTGAAGGCCAATTTTTCTTTAATTAGAAACCCCTAATTTGAGGTCCTGCAAACCCTAAAATATAATCATGGCATAATCGCGTATAGCACATAAAAATACAATTAAACATATTGGTTAGCTTCAGAATTTCACAAGGAATGTAAATCAACAATTAAAATGCCATAAGAATGCCTAGATGTCAAAGCACGATCATGAATTTTTTTTCTGTACAGGGGCGGTTCTTGTTACCAATTCCTTGAGTTTTGATGGATGTTTTTGATTGGAACACGTTCAGTAATCTTCAAGGAAGCTAATGGAATGGAAATCGTGCCTTGAATCAACCTGCAAAAAGGTTTTCAGAATTGATTTTTTTCAGAAAAAATTTCAAGTTTGTTTTCCAGTTTTCTCAGCAGCTGCGTGTGTCTGATCATTAGAGTTGTGTTCCTGGCTTATGTATGAATCAATTAGGTTAAGAAAAACAAATCAAATCCCTTGCAATGATGGTTTTGAAGATTTGATTTTCAAGCTTTGTTTTTTCAATCTTTTCCATGCATTTTTGTATCAATTATGATCTAATCAATCCAAATCTTTCCTTATTTGGCTAGGCACGAATTATTGAGTATAAAACATGTACAAAAAGATTTGTTAGGTTAAGTTAAATATTTTTCACATATTTAATTGATTTAAGTGAATTATTATAAATAAAAATTCAAATAAATAAAAAAAAATGAAAAAAATACTTCCCTTTGGGCCAAGTGGTCGTGCACATGCTTGGAATGATGAATTGTGGAAGAAAAATGGGCCCATTAGCAATTTTAGACCATTTGAATCAATGTTGACTTTTCAAAATATCCAAACATTTCCCAACTTCCACAAGGCATAACTTGCTCAATTTTTAAGCTTTTCTCATGTTCGTGGACATTTTGGAAAGGTCTTTGAGTCCTCTAACCAATGCCTTTGGTCCCATGTCATTTTGATTTACCAATATGAAGTTATGGCCTTTGACTTAAAGTCCCTTTTTGTTGACTTTTGAAAATGACCTATAATGTTGAAATTGATAACTTTTTGTGAGAGCATTTCTTGGACTTGAAGTATGAAGATGAGTTGTAGGAAATGTCTTTCTCTTCAAAATGAGCTTTGGATGGAATTTTTCTGATAATCCATGTGAAAGTTATGCCCTGGTCAATTTCAGTTGACTTTTTCAACTGTCCAAATAAGGAAACTTTTGCATCTTGATGATTTTTGAGCCAAGCTTTGAGAATCATGATCAAGCATTGATCAAATGATGTTCGTGGCTTCAAAATGATATGTTGACCAAAAATTTGAACTTTTGACTGTCAAATGACCATTTTGCCCCTACAGTTGACTGTAGTGCAATTTAGGGTTTTGACTGTGCAATTTTGAGCTGAATGTCTTGAAACTTGATATGAGGATGCTTGACCATATTTGTAGGCATGTGAGACTTGATTGGACCTTTGAAAACTTCATTTCCTTGATCAGAACATAAACCCTAATTTTGACTGCTTAGGAGACTCTTGCACTGTGCAACTCTTGGAGAATTTTGAAGCTTGACTTGGCAAATCTTGGAGAATATGGGAGGGCAAATTTTGGGGTACAATAGTTGCCCCTGTTCAATCTTCTTAGACCTGAGGATGCATATTGGCTGACGTGCCTTTCGTAATCCGAGGGTAGAAGATGATTGAACACTAGAGTGCCCAGAAATTTGCGCTCACATAGTAGCAGTGTGGTGATGGGAATGGGCTTATAGATGCCATTTAGAGATTGATGGATAGGATGATGGGCTTATAGATGCCATCTGGATGTTGATCGCGTAAGAGATTCCTTAGCGAGAACCTGCATATCTGCAAAAGAAAAATGATTACCTGACACGTTGCAGGAGCTGATTTTCAGATGCTTGGTATAGATGTGTCCTGACTGGTTACAGGAGCTGAGTCTGGAGCTTCACACAGTGATGAATAAATTGGGGATGGTTACCACCTCAGCACGAACAGTGAGAGAACCTTGGGTGACTTTAACTTCAACTACGCTCGTTGAGAAAATCTTGGTGGGAATTACCATCTTCGCAGTATCGGGAAGAGAACCAAAGGAAATTATAATCGGAAAGGGAATTACATCTCACACACCGTCGGGGAGAGAACCATAGGAAATCATAACCTGAAAGGGAATTATCACCTCATGCACCATCGGAGAGGGAACCATAGGAAATTATAACCTAAAAGGAATTATCACCTCACGCACCATCGGAGAGGGAACCATAGGAAATTATAACCTAAAAAGAATTATCATGTCACTCACCATCGGAGAGGGAACCAATAGAACATTATAATCTCAAAGAAAAACCTAAAATGGAAATCTCATGCACCTTCGGAGAGAGAACCAATAGGACATTATAATCTCAAGGGAAAACCTAAAATGGAAATCTCATGCACCGTCGGAGAGAGAACCAATAGGAAATATAATCTCAAAGAAAAACCTAAAATGGAAATCTCATGCACCGTCGGAGAGAGAACCAATAGGAAAATATAATCTTAAAGAAAAAAAACCTAAAATGGAAATCTCATGCACCGTCGGAGAGAGAACCAATAGGAAAATATAATCTCAAAGAAAAACCCAAAATGGAAATCTCATGCACCGTCGGAGAGAGAACCAATAGGACATTATAATCTCAAAGAAAAACCTAAAATGGAAATCTCATGCACCGTCGGAGAGAGAACCAATAGGAAAATATAATCTTAAAGAAAAACCTGAAATGGAAATCTCATGCACCGTCGGAGAGAGAACCAATAGGAAAATATAATCTTAAAGAAAAACCTAAAATGGAAATCTCATGCACCGTCGGAGAGAGAACCAATAGGAAAATATAATCTTAAAGAAAAACCTAAAATGGAAATCTCATGCACCGTCGGAGAGAGAACCAATAGGAAATTATAATCTCAAAGAAAAACCTAAAATGGAAATCTCATGCACCGTCGGAGAGAGAACCAATAGGACATTATAATCTCAAAGAAAAACCTAAAATGGAAATCTCATGCACCGTCGGAGAGAGAACCAATAGGAAAATATAATCTTAAAGAAAAACCTGAAATGGAAATCTCATGCACCGTCGGAGAGAGAACCAATAGGAAATTATAATCTCAAAGAAAAACCTAAAATGGAAATCTCATGCACCGTCGGAGAGAGAACCAATAGGACATTATAATCTCAAAGAAAAACCTAAAATGGAAATCTCATGCACCGTCGGAGAGAGAACCAATAGGAAAATATAATCTTAAAGAAAAACCTGAAATGGAAATCTCATGCACCGTCGGAGAGAGAACCAATAGGAAAATATAATCTTAAAGAAAAACCTAAAATGGAAATCTCATGCACCGTCGGAGAGAGAACCAATAGGAAATTATAATCTCAAAAAAAACCTAAAATGGAAATCTCATGCACCGTCGGAGAGAGAACCAATAGGAAAATATAATCTCAAAGAAAAACCTAAAATGGAAATCTCATGCACCGTCGGAGAGAGAACCAGTAGGGAATTATAATCTTAAAGAAAAACCTAAAAACTTTTACTGAGTCTTTATCAGAAAAATCTGTTGGGAGTCGATTTAGCTGGACTAGAGAGGGCCTTGGACTGGATAAGAAATCTTTGGAGTTGATTAACTGAACCGGTCTAGGTCTTGAAATATGATGGAGAATTTAGCTGAATCCTTCCTGGAAGGTAAAGATCAGTCATATGCAATGCATGATATGGATCAAGCAATGATGTTCTCAACATAAATGAGATTTGTATGATATGATGCGTACATGCATGCTATAATGATATATGTGATGTTTTATGATGTATGTTTTTTTTCGTCTAGGAAAGTAAACCCTTGACGGGTTCCGGGAAGTCATATCCTGGGCTGATCTTGAAGAAAAGATTTTTGCTTCCGCTGGGGATGATAGCTGCAAGAATACCGGTAGGAAAAGATGACTCCGTTGAGGAATAAACTTGGCAAATGGAAGATTCTGCGGGGAGAAAAATACTCTAGCGACCATGCTGGGGAGTGATACTCTGTGGGGATAGAGATGCTTTGCTGAATTGTTGAGAATGACTTGCTGAGGATATCTTTGTTGTATTGTTAGTAGTAACTTGCTGGGGATAAGAAGACTGTATTGACGACGACCTTTCCGTGGCTTTTGGCTGAGGATAACCCAGTTATATCCTGTTAAGGAAATAACTCTTTAAATAAAGCCGGACGACGCGTTCGTGCTCTGCGAGGGGATAAGCTTCCAGAATCTACTGGGGATAAGCTTACTGCTTGGGGAGATGAATTCCAACTTTCCTGGAGGACTAGATTGGAATTTCCTGGGGAAGTGATTCCTTTGAATGTTGAGATACCGCCGGGGGACAATCTTTAGACCAAGACTGCCGGGGATGCTTGTTACGAATATATGCTGCTGGGGAAAGTTGAGATCTGCGGGAGGATACCCAACTTCCTTGAGATTTGGTAACTCTGCTTGGAGAAGAATGCACTGACTGCTGACTTACTCTCTGGGGAATTGAGATATGTCGGTTATGTTCTTTAGCTGAACCTACCTTGGTACTTTGGAGGACCGAACAATTAGATTGCTTTAGACAACTCCTTATTGCCCCTGTTTCTAATGTTACCTGTAATAAATCCTTTATTTCGTATGCAAATATCTATGAGTTAGCAAATTATTGTCAATGCATATATCACAAATTGAACCTTGGACGTTCTTCGCAAAACAAAACAGAAAAAGAAAAACAATTGGCACATTTAACTGAAAAGTATATTTGCATTGATTTTTGAATGGCCTGAAAATAGGCGTTTTGTGTACAAGAGGCTGACGTCCTAGTAAGAGAACGCCGCCGAGCAAAAGAGTTTATACAAATTTTGTACAAAAGAAAATAAAACAGCTGTGTGAAATGGATGATCCACTGGGTTTCAACCCTGCTATTGCCTTTATAACTCCGAGCGTCTCATCACTTGATGACCTTGGTTGAAGGTGAAGCTGACTGATCGATGCCGTCTGAACTTGATGTAGATAACGGATTCTGGATGCAAGGTGATCAATGAGACATAATGTTACGCTTTTATCCCTAATTTTTGCCTGGACCGCCCTTTCGGGTTTTCGGTCCACCGGGATACCCATTTTTGCCCAAGCCGCCTTTTCAGGTTTTCGACTTGCCGGGTGTACAGATTTTTCATTTTCATCCCTTCATTTTGCCCGAACCCTTTTGGTTCGACGGGAAGCCCTAATTTTTGCCTAGGCATGTCAGCCTAGCGGGTCTTTTTCTCATGCGTAGTATCTTTTTACTATGTCTGCATTGGCGGGGTGAGGAAGGTCGTCACCATCCATGTTGGTCAATATCATTGCTCCTCCTGAGAACACATGTTTAACCACAAATGGCCCTTCGTACGTAGGGGTCCATTTTCCCCTTGGATCACTCTGAGGAAGGATGATTCGCTTGATTACCAGATCCCCAACTTGATATTCCTGTGGTCTGACCTTTTTGTTAAATGCCCTGATCATCCGTTTCTGATACGTCTGACCATGACAGATAGCAGCAAGTCTCTTTTCATCAATGAGGTTGAGCTGACCAAGTCGTGTCTGGATCCAATCATCTTCATTCAGGTTTGCATCCTTCATTATCCGGAGAGAGGGTATTTGCACTTCAATCGGTAAGACTGCCTCCATACCATAAACCAGAGAGAAGGGAGTTGCCCCGGTTGACGTTCTGGCTGAGGTACGGTACCCATGTAGAGCGAACGGTAACATCTCGTGCCAATCTTTATAGGTCACTGTCATCTTCTGCACGATTTTCTTGATGTTCTTATTTGCTGCTTCTACAGCCCCATTCATCTTCGGTCTGTAAGGAGAAGAATTGTGGTGCTGTATCTTGAACTGCTCGCAGAGCTCAGCGATCATCTTGTTATTTATATTGGTACCGTTGTCTGTAATTATTCTCTCTGGGACCCCATACCGACAGATCAGATTGTGTCGAATGAACCGTGCCACAACAGCCTTGGTTACCGTGGCATAGGATGCTGCTTCGACCCACTTCGTAAAATAATCAATCGCCACCAGGATGAAGCGATGTCCATTGGATGCCGTAGGTTTAATCTCGCCGATCATGTCTATGCCCCACATTGCAAACGGCCAAGGCGCAGTTAGAACATTCAGGGGAACTGGAGGAACATGCACCTTATCTGCGTAGATCTGGCACTTATGGCATGTCCTGGAATGTTGGTAGCAGTCAGCTTCCACTGTGGACCAGTAATACCCTGCCCGAAGGATCTTCTTAGCCATTGTGTGTCCACTGGAATGTGTACCAAAGGTCCCTTCATGTAGCTCTTCCATGATTCTTTCTGCTTCAGTCTTATCTACACAACGCAGTAAGGTTGAATCATGGTTTCGCTTGTACAAGATGCCGTTGCTAAGGAAGAACTTTGCTGCGAACCTTCTCAGGAATTTCTTGTCATTGACAGAGGCACCTTCAGGGTATTCCTGAGCTTCCAGATATCTTTTCACTTCATGGTACCAAGGCTTCTCAGTTACCAATTCAGTCTCGAGATCGCAACAGTATGCCGGTTCGTCCAGTTTCCAGATGATGATCCGGGGAGCCTCATTATCCCATTTGACCTTAAACATAGAAGACATTGTAGCTAACGCGTCCGCCAACTGATTCTCTTCTCTCGGAAAGTGTTCAAAGGTTATCTCTGTGAAGTGGGGGACCAGGGTCAACACACATTCTCTGTAAGGAATCAGGTTTGGATGTTTCGTATCCCACTCTCCTTTGATCTGATTGATCACAAGAGCGGAATCTCCGAAAACACTCAGAAACTTAATCCTTAGGTCAATCGCAGCTTGAAGACCCATGATGCACGCCTCATACTCCGCCATGTTGTTGGTACAGTTGAAACATAGCCGGGCAGTGAGTGGAGTATGAGTACCTTGTGGAGATATGATTATGGCACCGATACCGTTTCCCAAAGCATTGGAGGCTCCGTCAAAGTGCATAGACCATCGGGATCCTGGTTCAGGTCCTTCATCCGGTCCAGGTACTTCACAATCAGTCACTATCATAATGCTTTCATCCGGAAACTCGAAGTTCATTGACTGATAGTCATCTACGGCCTGATGTGCCAAGTGGTCTGCCAATACACTTCCCTTGATGGCTTTCTGGGTCGTGTACTGAATGTCGTATTCCGTCAAGATCATCTGCCATCTTGCAATCCTCCCAGACAGAGCAGGCTTTTCGAATATGTACTTTATAGGATCCATCTTTGAGATCAACAAGGTAGTGTGAGTCAGCATATACTGTCTCAGCCGGCGAGCAGCCCATACCAAAGCGCAGCAAGTTTTCTCAAGCAGTGAGTATCGGGTCTCACAGTCGGTAAACTTTTTGCTAAGGTAATAAATGGCATGCTCTTTTCGGCCAGACTCGTCATGCTGCCCCAGCACACACCCCATTGAGTTGTCAAGCACTGTTAGATATAGTGTCAGAGGTCTCCCTTCAACCGGTGGCATAAGGATAGGTGGTTCTTGGAGATACTCTTTGATTCTGTCAAAAGCAGCCTGACATTCATCGTTCCAATGTACTACCTGATCTTTCTTCAGCAGCTTGAAGATTGGCTCACAGGTAGCAGTCAGGTGTGAGATGAATCGAGCGATGTAATTCAGGCGTCCTAAAAAGCCTCTGACTTCCTTCTCTGTCTTAGGAACTGGCATCTCTTGAATAGCTTTGACCTTAGCAGGGTCCACTTGAATACCCTTATCACTGACCACGAAGCCTAGCAACTTTCCTGATCTTACCCCGAAGGTGCACTTGTTCGGGTTCAACCTCAGCTTGTACAGTTTCAGACGGTCAAACAACTTCTGCAGATGATCTAGGTGCTCTTCCTCAGTCTGGGACCTCGCGATCATGTCGTCAACATACACTTCTATCTCATGATGGATCATATCATGAAATAAAGCAACCATGGCTCGTTGGTAGGTTGCCCCAGCGTTCTTCAACCCGAATGGCATGACCTTGTAGCAGAAGGTACCCCACTGAGTAACAAATGTAGTCTTTTCCATGTCTTCAGGTGCCATATTGATCTGATTGTAACCTGAAAAGCCATCCATGAAAGAGAATACCTTGTGCTGAGCTGTATTATCAACAAGGACATCAATGTGAGGTAAGGGGAAGTTATCCTTGGGGCTGGCCCTGTTCAGATCCCTGTAATCGACATACATTCTGACCTTACCATCCTTCTTAGGTACTGGCACCACATTAGCAACCCACTGAGGGTAAGAAGTCACTGCAAGGAACCCGGCATCAAACTGCTTCATAACCTCGGCCTTAATCTTCTCGGACATCTCTGGACGCATCCGACGGACCTTTTGCTTAACTGGAGGGCAGTCTTCCTTAGTTGGCAAGTGATGGACCACAATATCGGTATCCAACCTGGGCATGTCTTCGTAGGACCAGGCAAAGATCTCCATATAATCATGCAGCATTTGAGTCAACCGTTGCTTCACGCTGAGCTCTAGGTTGGCACCAATCTTTACCTCTTTCCTGTCTACTTCAGTACCCAAGTTTATTGTTTCCACTGGCTCTTCATGGGGTTGAATTGCCCTCTCTTCCTGAAGCAACAGTCTTGCAAGCTCGCCAGGCACTTCGCAATCATCTTCACCTTCGTCTTCGGCTAAGTTGATCGGATTTTCGAAGTCATAACTGGAAGTAGCAGAGTCGTTACCAGTAAGATCCAGAGTGGATTGAAACCTGTATGAGTGAGTGTGTGTGTAAATACAGCTGTTTTGAAAAATATGTAAAGGAAAGAAAGACAGGAAAGGAGCATAAGATTTGTAATGCGAGAAAACATCCAAGATTTTCATTCATGATATATGAAATGACAATTTATATGCCCTCACAAAGGAGACCACGGTGCCTCGGGTAAGACACCGGGCCACAGAGTTTATTATTGTTTATTACAAAATAACAAAACATAGGAATTCATTACTCAGTAACAAGAGAAACAGGGAGATTGTCTTTTGCGCTCCAATTGTTAAGTCCACCATCGGTTGCCGGGTAGATCCAGCTATCAAACTCAGCTTCATCAACTTCCTCTTCGTCCCCAATAGCATTCACTCCATGAGCAGGCAGGGGCGCTGTCACTACATTAGGCTTCTCAGATGCCTCAAACTGTACCTCCTTGGCGTCAATAAGGTCCTGCAGCTTGTTCCTTAATGCCCAACAGTCATCAGTGGCATGCCCCGGGCTATCAGAATGATAAGCACAACGAGCATTCGGGTTGTACTTAGGAGATGTAGTATTTGGAAACTTTGGAGCCTCTCTGACAGTCACTAGGTTGGTTGAGAGCAACTGTGGCAGGATCTGCGATAGGGTCATGCTTAAGCGGGTGAACTCTCTCCGGGGTCTTTCAGCCCTTTGAGGATTGTTTGGCCGAGGAGCGGCAGCAGGCTTGGCAATCATTACCGCACTGACAGATTGGCGGCGCTCAGGTCTCTCTGATCTCTTGGAACCATACACGACACTAGCCTCCTTCTTGAAGGGTTTCTTCTCAGAACTAGATGATGCCCCCTTCGGAATCTTTCCAGACTTCAGCCCAGCCTCAATTCTCTCTCCAGTCAGAATCAAATCAGTGAACCCAGCAGAAGAATTCCCAATGAGATGGTTGAAAAATGGCCCAGATAGGGTCCCCAAGAACATGTCTACCAACTCCCGATCAGTCAATGGTGGCTGCACCCTGCCAGCCAGGTCTCTCCACTTCTGAGCGTACTCCTTAAAACCTTCACTTGAACCTAACGACATACCCTGGAGTTGGGTACGCGTAGGGGCAAGGTCGGCATTATACTGATACTGCTTGTAGAAAGCAGTAGCCAACTCCTCCCAGTTACGAACCTTGGTCCCATCCAGCTGATAGAACCATTCGAGATGAGTCCCTGAAAGACTCTCCTGGAAGAAGTGGATCCACAAATTCTTATCCGCAGAGTACGGTTGCATTTTCCGAACATAGGACCTTAGATGCAACTTGGGACAAGACGCCCCGTCATACTTAGAGAAGGATGGTGCTTTGAACTTGTGAGGGATAATCACACCAGTTGACAAACCCAGATCTCCGAAATCCAACCCAGGTACCTGTTGAACCTCCATAGCTTTCAACCTATCCTCCAGTTGCTTGTATTTGTCTTCTGCAGGAGGGTACTGCTCTTCATCAAAATCAGTCTCGTTGTCGGAGACTACCGGACTAGGAACCCTTGCTTCTTCCTGAGGACTACTCTTGCCAACAGAAGAACCAGCCTCTTCCTGCTGCAGAGCATTACCAAACCTTCGGCCCGAGTTGAACAGAACAATTCTTCTCTTCTTCTTCTTCTCCTTCTTCAGGAGCATAGCCTTCAGTTCTTCTTGGCCTTGAGCCAAACCCTTGATTAGTTCCTGAAACTGTGCATTCTGCACCTGAAGAGCCTTGATGGAGGTCTCAGTTGATGAAGAGTCGGGATTCATGATGCTGAAATAAACAGCGAAGAACTGTAAGCAACCTGAAAAGAGGAAAAACCTGCTATGCACATGATGAATGAGATGTGTTTATGCAATGCATTCAAGGGTTCGAAAGTTCAAATTTGTTGCAGACAAGAAAGAACACACATTATCATTAAGGAAATAACTGTTTAGTACATCAAAGCCTCATGGGCAAAATAATACAAAAGTCAAATCAATCCCAAAATATGCTACGCATCCTCTTTGGAGCTATGTAGGTGTTGAGATTCCTCTCCTCATGCAACAGGCGGGTGAGCTCCAAGACCTTCCTTTCACTGGCATGTAGACTAGTCTCAAGAGAATTCCGTTCTTCCTTAAGCTGGATCCAGCTCTTCTGCATCTCCTCCCAGGATGTGGGCATATCAGGGTGCTGAATAGTGTAGGACACTTCTCCTTCCAAGACCGGTTCTTTGATTACTGGGAGCATATGGGGATAAGGCATCACTAATTTCTGGGAGCGGGCGCGTACCCACTTGAGATAAGGTTCCAACGGGATGGAATTCCTGTGCCCCAGTGTCTTGCTGTCTATCCTACTTGGCATATTCCAAGCTCTGATAAATCTCTGGCGAAGTCCTTGAGTATCGTTGTCGAAGTCAAAAACTATGTCAGGAATCAACATGTCGTGAGGACCATCCCTCCGAGCATAACCAAACTGTCTCCAAGCCAGGCATGGGCTGTAAGTAATACCTCCCCTGATTCCAAGTAAAGGAACATTAGGGTACTCCCCGCAACGATCAATGATAGTGACATCTTCTCTGGACCTAGGGCACCAATGTGTATCAGCATGTGTAAGAGTCATCAACCGCTGTGACCATCTCAAACCCCGCTCATTCTTCAGGACAGATTGTGGAAGGTGCGAAATAAACCACCTTCCCAGGAGAGGAGTGCAACACATAAGGACACCTCTTTTTCTCATGGTTCGAGTGTAACATGAGTGAAGGATGTCCCCCAGCAATGTAGGTATAGGATTCTTGGACATAAAGATCTGGACAGCACTGATATCAATAAGCTGATCTGGGTTAGGGAACAACACCAAACCATAGACAAGGAGGGCCACAACCTCTTCAAAATCTTGCAAGTCAAGGGAGTTCCAACATTCATGGGCCTTTTCAAACAGAAACCTGGCTAAGAACCCTTTGATACCACTTCTAACTTCCCAATGTCCCTTGAGATCAGATGACTGTAGGTGCAAGGCTTTAGCCATCTCTTCAAGCTTAGGTTCCTTTTCTGTACCGTTGAAGGGTAGCTGATCAAGGATAGGGATCTTCAGGAGCCGGGAGAACTCCTCCAATGTAGGTACCAACTTATAGTCCAAGAAGGTGAAACAGTGTTGCAGAGGGTCAAAGAACTGGAACAGGACCTTGATCATATCTTCCTCAATGTTGGTATTAACCAAGCTGATGAGACTTCCATGTCTTTCACTGAATGAAGAGTTCTCGGGAATCCTGGATATAAGTTCCTTAAGCTGAGGAGGGATCCTTACAAGATTGACTTGAATTGTCTTTCTACGAACAGTTTCCATGTCCTACAAAACAAGAACAAAGATGAAAATTCGAACCCCTGAAATGGTTAGTCAATGCATATGATGCTGGATGATGTCATGATGCTATGATTAAACACACCACAGATATTTACAAAGACAAACATGTAAGGCACACAAGGCACACAAGACAAGCCCTTAAGGTTTAAGGCCAGCATGGGGTCTGGGTATTACCCTCTTGGAGTTGGTGGGTTCAACCTATCCTATTAGAAGTAACCGGGTTCTAAGGGTCCCAATATCACTGGATTGCTTTCATTGTTCATCGTTTCGATTTAGCCACTGAACTGGCGACCGAAATATTCCAGGAAAGCAACCCTCAATTGAGCGTAGTATCGAGTATCAACCAACCTCGGACTGCACCAAAGTCAGTTATCTCACTACCCTAAAGAGGCCAAGATAGTTCAATTAAGGTTCCTAAGGTCTGTTGATTCTTCACGACACCACGCGGAGGCCCCGTACTCTCCTTGACTGAACTCAAGGGTTACCGGTACACACCAAAGTGCCACATCAACGTAGCAGACTGTTTCAACCATGTCGGTATACCCCGCACAGTTCTCTCACAGCCTTGTTGCTACTTTCTAAGAAAGGTATCCCCCAGATCCGGGTTAGGATCTATAGAACTCCCAAGCAACCCACAATTTAAAGCACACAAGGAAAAACAATTGAAAACATAGTTATGAGCTAGCCCTAAGGTACACCTCACTTTAAGTTTTATCCCCAGCAGAGTCGCCAGTTCTGTGATCGGTGGATCTGGAACTGACTGTTTAACGCTGGTTCGCGAAATGTCGCGGAAGCAAGAGTCGCCACCGTCTTTTATTTTCTCCAAATGGAAAGGACAAAAGCACAGAAAAATTCCTTAAAGAGATTGCTCTCGGTTCGGGAGGTAGATTATAGAAAGGGAAGGTGTTAGCACCCTTTCTATCCATGGTTATCCATGGGCTCTTAGATACTTGCTCACTTGTGTTTTCAAAAATGGTTTGTTTGCTTTTCAATTGTGGGTTTTAAAAAGTTTCTTTGAAAATTCCAGTTCGACTCTTGTATCGGTCCTCAAGAGTGTTTGAAAAATTGCTTTCGGAAGCTTTTTGAAAAGGTGTTGGTGTGAAAAGTATTTTGTTTTGTTTTGAAATTTATAGCAAGTATCTAGAGTCGTCTACCTACCCTAAGGAATTCGTCTGTGTAAATGTCCTTTAAAGTAGTGCCATCCCACCATTGAGAGGTAGGTAGCACCACCGTTGGAGGTGTTCGGGTCAATTCGAGGTTCGGGACATGGTGATCACCAGAGCAATGGGAAGACACCTTAGAAGCTACCCTCATGCCAGGTTCCCGGATCATGAGGACTTACTAAGACATCCTCTACTCGACGATCACCTTTCGAGGCAAGGCAACAGTGAGGCGTACCCTAGGGGTGGTGTGTGATTTGTGTGTCAGATTCATTTATTTTTGTCTTATTCATGTCATTGGTGTTCTACGCTTGATTTTATTTTGTCCATACATTCTTTCATGCCATTTAATTAACAGTTAAGAAATATTGCGGGAAAAGTAAAAGTCTAAGGCTATTACAAATGGCGCGGGTCCACATCGCCAAAATTAAACCAGGACCCGATTTGACGGAAAAGATAAAGAAGTTAAAAATGCGAGAAGTAATTAAAATGTTACAAGGCCTTGGGAGAGATACATGAATATTTAAACGAAATAAAATAACATGCGAATTAATAAAAATTAAATTGAAACGAGGGCGTTGGACCCTTTTGCAAAATTAAATTCTATGGAATTAATTAATTAATAAAAAAAAAAGGAATTATTTTTTGGTATTTTTAATATTTTATGTTTTAATATGAAAAGGAGAATTAATTAAAATTAAAATAAGATGCAAACCCTAATTCTAGTGGCTTCTAATTTATTAAAAAATTATTGAAGTTTTTGACCTAAATTAACCCTAAGTTATTTTCATGCAATTTGATTATAAAAAATAAAATATTTAATTATTTAATATATTTATGAAAGAAAAATAAAAAAGGATAAAAATTATTACTTAAACCTATTTCTACATTTTTTAGCTTTTATTATGAAAAGAATTAAAATTACAACCTAATTTAAAACTAAATAATTAAATGCAAATTTATTTATGAAAATATTAGAAATAAAAATACTTATTATTTTAATTCTTTTCTGATTTTTTTATGGGTTTTTTATATTTATGAAAATAATAAAATTAATTACTAAAACAATAATTAAAAAGAAAAATAGAAAATAAAGAAAATAAAGAAAATGGGAAGAATTGCAAACCAAAGGGGGTTCAGATCCCAAATTAGGAGGTATTGTATAGCAATCCAGGCCCACTTAAATTGATGGCCTCTTTGACTTTTCAGGACGCGTGTACACGCGTTGACCAGGGTATATGGTGCTCTCCAATCCAGGGCCTTTGATCTGATGAAGCTGGGCGCGTGGATGGATAGATGATGAAGGAATATGATGGTCCTTAATATTACGCCTGCATGTGATTGTAAATTGAAAAAATATATTGAAACAATGAAGACCTGGGGCTCGAACCCAGGTCATGTGCTTTACCACCAATTCTGCTTGCCAGCTGAGCCAATTGCGCGTTCTGATTAATAAACAACTAATAAATATTATAAAGAAAAACAAATGGTCAGTGGTTCAAACGCGCGAAACATTTAAACGTTCCAATCAGTGCCTCCCACGTAATCGTCTTCCTCGCGTGGTTTTTGATTTTCCTGAAACATAAACAATGAGCAACGGTTTTCTACGCGTTCTCTTAGGCATGCTACTAAAAAATAGCGATTAGCCCTACGACGCTCATAAATTGAGCGCGAGGGTTCCATGGTCTCCGTCCAGACATGCTGATTACAACCATGGTACTCTTGAAGGCCAATTTTTCTTTAATTAGAAACCCCTAATTTGAGGTCCTGCAAACCCTAAAATATAATCATGGCATAATCGCGTATAGCACATAAAAATACAATTAAACATATTAGTTAGCTTCAGAATTTCACAAGGAATGTAAATCAACAATTAAAATGCCATAAGAATGCCTAGATGTCAAAGCACGATCATGAATTTTTTTCTGTACAGGGGCGGTTCTTGTTACCAATTCCTTGAGTTTTGATGGATGTTTTTGATTGGAACACGTTCAGTAATCTTCAAGGAAGCTAATGGAATGGAAATCGTTCCTTGAATCAACCTGCAAAAAGGTTTTCAGAATTGATTTTTTTCAGAAAAAATTTCAAGTTTGTTTTCCAGTTTTCTCAGCAGCTGCGTGTGTCTGATCATTAGGGTTGTGTTCCTGGCTTATGTATGAATCAATTAGGTTAAGAAAAACAAATCAAATCCCTTGCAATGATGGTTTTGAAGATTTGATTTCAAGCTTTGTTTTTTCAATCTTTTCCATGCATTTTTGTATCAATTATGATCTAATCAATCCAAATCTTTCCTTATTTGGCTAGGCACGAATTATTGAGTATAAAACATGTACAAAAACATTTGTTAGGTTAAGTTAAATATTTTTCACATATTTAATTGATTTAAGTGAATTATTATAAATAAAAATTCAAATAAATAAAAAAAATGAAAAGAATACTTCCCTTTGGGCCAAGTGGTCGTGCACATGCTTGGAATGATGAATTGTGGAAGAAAAATGGGCCCATTAGCAATTTTAGACCATTTGAATCAATGTTGACTTTTCAAAATATCCAAAAATTTCCCAACTTCCACAAGGCATAACTTGCTCAATTTTTAAGATTTTCTCATGTTCGTGGACATTTTGGAAAGGTCTTTGAGTCCTCTAACCAATGCCTTTGGTCCCATGTCATTTTGATTTACCAATATGAAGTTATGGCCTTTGACTTAAAGTCCCTTTTTGTTGACTTTTGAAAATGACCTATAATGTTGAAATTGATAACTTTTTGTGAGAGCATTTCTTGGACTTGAAGTATGAAGATGAGTTGTAGGAAATGTCTTTCTCTTCAAAATGAGCTTTGGATGGAATTTTTCTGATAATCCATGTGAAAGTTATGCCCTGGTCAATTTCAGTTGACTTTTTCAGCTGTCCAAATAAGGAAACTTTTGCATCTTGATGATTTTTGAGCCAAGCTTTGAGAATCATGATCAAGCATTGATCAAATGATGTTTGTGGCTTCAAAATGATATGTTGACCAAAAATTTGAACTTTTGACTGTCAAATGACCATTTTGCCCCTACAGTTGACTGTAGTGCAATTTAGGGTTTTGACTGTGCAATTTTGAGCTGAATGTCTTGAAACTTGATATGAGGATGCTTGACCATATTTGTAGGCATGTGAGACTTGATTGGACCTTTGAAAACTTCATTTCCTTGATCAGAACACAAACCCTAATTTTGACTGCTTAGGAGACTCTTGCACTGTGCAACTCTTGGAGAATTTTGAAGCTTGACTTGGCAAATCTTGGAGAATATGGGAGGGCAAATTTTGGGGTACAACACTAACCCATACTTCTTGCCACTGACTGAAGCAGTTTTAACTGGTCCAAATAAGTCAATGTGCAGAAGTTTTAATGGCTTAGAGGTAGAAACAACATTTTTAGATTTAAAAGAAGGTTTTGCAAACTTGCCTTTCTGACATGCTTCACACAGAGCATCTAAATTGAACTTCAAATTAGGAAGTCCTCTGACCAGATTGAGTTTGTTAATCTGAGATATTCTTCTCATACTAACATGCCCCAATCTTCTGTGCCAGATCCACTGCTCGTTGTTAACAGACAGAAGGCACTTTACATTCTGACTTTTTAGTTCAGAAAGTTTGATTTTGTAAATGTTGTTTTTCCTCTTACCATTAAACAGGATAGTCCCATCTTTCTGACTAACAGCTTTACATGATTTTTGATTAAAGATTATATCATAACCGTTATCACTTAATTGACTTATGGATAACAGATTATGCATTAATCGCAGAACATTATTAATAGAGGGAAGATTTCCATTACCTACAGTTCCAGAGCCAATTATCTTTCCCTTCTGATTGCCTCCAAAGCCAACGTGGCCTCCAGGCTTAAGTTCCAGGCTTTGGAACATATGCATTCTTCCCGTCATGTGTCGCGAGCAGCCAGAGTCCAGGTACCATGACTGGTGTTTCTGACTTGCTGCTAAAGATATCTGCAACATGTATTATTTTATCCTTAGGTACCCAGATTTTCTTGGGTCCTGATTTGTTAGTTTTACCAAAACTCTGGTTGAATTTTGGTTTCACAGAGTGCTTACTGCTAGTGTATTTAATATCATGTGTGTGACCATACACAAAATGTGAATTTAGCGGAGTGTGTTTAATGGTTAAGTCCATGACATTCTTTGGTGTAGGAACCTTACCTTGGTATCCTATTCCTTTCCTGCCATTTCTGCTAACTCCATAGATCATTGAAGCCATTTTGCTTCTATCTATGCTTTTAGCAAGGAACTTCTGGAAACTGTGATCATACTCCTTGATGATCTCATCAGCGTTGCTGGGAGTTTCAGAAATTGGTTCCTTCTGAGAGTTTTGTAAAGTGTTTTCTAATTTTGAAATCTTATTTCTCAGCTCAGAATTCTCCAATTTGAGACTCTCAGTCTTATTAGAGTCAGATTCAAGATTCCTTTTCAGGTCTCTGAATTTAACCTAATTTGCTGATACCTTTCCAGGATTTCATTAAGGCTTTCAGCAAGTTCAACCTTGGTAAAATTAACAGCAAAGTTAGGAAATACCTCTTCAGTGTCTGATTCAGAGTCTGATTCAGAAGCTTCACTATCTTCTTAAATGTTAGCCATGAGAGCTATGTTTGCCCTCTCATCATCTGATTCCGAGTCAGCTTCAGACGAGTCAGAGTCATCCCATGTATCCATGAGACTTTTCTTCTTTTCTCTCCCAAACTTTTTTTTGGGCTTTTCCCTCTTAAGCTTTGGGCAGTCACTCTTGTAGTGTCCTTGCTCATTGCACTCATAGCAGATGATGTCCTTGGTGTTTGGCTTTTTGCTACTTGAGGAGCCTTCAGATCTTCTGTATCCAGAGGAAGAATATGTCCTTCTGTATCTGGAAGAGAACTCGTTCTGATCAGATCTTCTAGGATTTCTGAACTTCCTTTGCCTCTGCTTCCACAGTTGATTTACTCTTCTGGAGAGGAGGGAGAGTTCGTCTTCTTCTGATGAGGATCCATCAGATGTTTCTTCAACTGCCTGCAAAACTTTAGACTCAGATTTTTTGTTAGATTTTAATGCTAAAGGCTTACCTTGCTTCAGAGGCTCGTCAGCTTCTAGCTCTATCTCATGACTTCTGAGGGAGCTGATAAGTTCCTCCAGAGTGATTTTGTTGAGATCTTTTGCTAGCTTCAGAGCTGTAACCATTGGTCTCCACTGCTTGGGTAAACTTCTGATGATTTTCTTGACATGGTCAGCAATAGAGTATCCTTTGTCCAGAACCTTGAGACCAGCTACCAGAATCTGGAATCTTGAGAACATTGTTTCAATGGATTCAGATTCTTCCATTTTGAACGCCTCATACTTCTAAATGAGCGCCAGAGCTTTAGTTTCTTTGACCTGAACGTTGCCCTCATGCGTCATTCTGAGTGAGTCAAAAATGTTCTTTGTTGTGTCTCTGTTGGAGATCTTTTCATATTCAGTATAGGAGATGGCGCTGAGGAGGATTGTTCTGGCCTTGTGGTGATTCTTGAAGTCACGCTTTTGTTGGTCAGACATTGTTTTTCTATCAATCTTCTGACCGCTTGCATTCACAGGGTGCATGTATCCATCTGTCACCATATCCCACAGATCAGCATCATGTGCCAGAAAGAAGCTTTCAATTCTGTCTTTCCAGTAATCAAAGTTTTCTCCATCAAAGACTGGAGGTTTGCCGCTGAATCTGTCTCTGTCCTCATGGTTGTCATTGCTGGTGTGAGAATAGTTTCCTGCCATTGTGTTTTTCTGACGCTGGATCTTGTACTGACACGGTTAAGTGTTTTAGCTCAGAACCAGGCGCTCTGATGCCAATTTAAGAAGTGAAAAACACAAGAAGGGGGGGTTGAATTGTAAAACTGAAAATCAATGCAATGAACAAGATATTTTTATCCTGGTTCGTTTGATCTCAAACTACTCCAGTCCACCCGTCAAGGTGATTTCGCCTCTCTCCAACGAGGTCTTAATCCATTATATTCAACTGAATATTACAAACTGCTTTAACAACTGCTAAAGCCTTCTTGATGCAAACCACAACTCGGTTTGTCAAGGAAACACTTTCTTACAAAGAAGATAAATCTAGGTGTAAATGTTTTCTACAAAACTGTATCACAACTGTGATGTATACACAACTTAAGCTTATGAAACTAGATTGCTAAACAATGATTGAGATAAGGAGATATGTAGTGTTTAGCAAACTGAGAGAAGGAAGATTATGATTAGCTTTTAGGCGTGTAAGATGTTGGAGAGCATTAGCCAATTCAATCTTCAAGTCTTGTTTATATAGCACTGAGATTGTTGAACGTTGGAGCAATATTCTTGATTCAATGCTAATAACAAACTTTCCTTATTGAGCAGATCTTGTCTGGAATGAGGCCGTTGGTAATAATTTGCTTTCAATGCACAGTGTCGTTGCTTACTTAATGCATGTTCTGGCTTGGCTCATTCTGACTCTGCTTAACTGCTGATGAACTGTTGTTTTCTTTATCAGAGTGTTGAGCGCAGTTCTGTTCATCAAGCTTCAGCATACACGTGAGTTGATCTTCTGATTCTGGTATTCTGATATAGCAACTTCTGATGCTGATTGTCAAGAACCAAATTTCTGATGCTTATTAGGTGTGATCTTGCTTATACCTATCAGAGTTTCTACAAATCAGAACGTAACAATTTAGGTAGCAAATAGTTCTTACATGAATCATATAAATAATATATCTTTTCATTTTGTTATCATCAAAACTTAAACATAGGGTAGTAGATTCAAACTTTGTTCTAACATATAGGATTATGTCTCTCTCTCATAATGACATCATTTGGACTATCAAGGGTATGGAAGATGTGGCCATTATTGATCACTGTGGGGAATACCCTAATGTTCCACTGATAGGAACCCATGGAGAAATCACTTATAACCCGTGTTTGGCCTTACGTCAGTTTGGGCGAGCTAGGAGGGAAGGACCTCATGAGTTACTAATGCCAAGTATTGTCTTTGATTTCCAAGGGGATAGTGACGAGCAACGCCGCAGATTCATAAGAGCTTGGGATAGGGTACACAGGTCTGATCCGCACGAGTTGGGTGCGAAGACTTCTCTACCAATGGAACCATATCTCCGATAGGTTTGAATATGTGCCCAAAAGCTGGGAATGCCGTATGAAGCCGTCTTGCCAATAATTGTTGAACTTGTTGATGAAGAGGGGGTTCCTCCTACCATCCTACACCCTTACATGCCTACTGACATTGGGGCATTGAAGAGGTCCTGGATGCAGCTGAGAGAAGAACGAGATACTTACCGAGAAAAGTATCACGAGCAAGAGCAGAAGATCCAGAAGTTGACAAGGCAGTTGGAGAATAAGTGGATCCTCAACGACTATGTCAGCACCAAGGGAAAACGACCATGGGAGCGCTGATTGTCTTTTGATTTATTTTCTAGTTTTGATTTATTTTTCAGTATTTCCTTTTTGTAACGCCTTAAAGGCATTTGTTGAACAATTGAATTCAAAGTTTATCTAATAAAAGTGTGTTTCATTTCTTGTTTACAAATTTGAATCTCTAAAAGTCTTTGAAATCATATCATGCTCTAATCATTCCCATGCACCTCATCACAGGTACCCTTACAGGTTTTTCTCATCTTCTTTGCTGTTTATTTCAGCATCATGTCTTCTAAAACATCAACTGAACAAGCAATCAAGGCTCTACAGGCTCAAAACGCCCAGTTCCAGGAATTGTTCATGAGTTTGGCTAAGGGTCAGCAAGATCTGAAGACCCTTATCTTGAAAGAGAAGAAGAAGAAGAAGAAGAAGAAGAAGAAGAAGAAGAAGAAGACGTTCCTATTTAATATAGGTCGCAGATTCGGAAACGATTTGCGAGAAGAGGTTGATTTGACCCCCTCATCTGGAGGGAAAGATAATCAGGAAGAAAGGAAGGCTCCTAGCCCTGTGGTTTCAAACAACGAGACGGACTTCGACGAAGACTAGTATCCTCCGGCCGAGGATAGATACAAGAAACTAGAAGACCGGTTGAGTGCGATGGAAGTGCAGAAGGTGTCTGGTCTGGACTTTGGTGATCTAGGTCTATCATCTGGGGTGGTGATTCCCCACAAGTTCAAAGCACCAGCCTTTTCTAAGTACGACGGGGTTTCTTGCTCGAAACTGCACCTCCGTTTGTATGTTAGGAAGATTCAGCCGTACACTGCTAACAAGAATCTCTGGATCCACTTCTTTCAAGACAGTCTCTCAGGGACTCAGCTTGAATGGTTTTACCACCTAGAAGGAGCCAGTATCCGTAATTGGGAGGACTTGGCTGCTGCTTTCTACAAGCAGTACCAATACAATGCCGACCTCGCTCCCACGCGTACCCAACTCCAGGGTATGTCAATGGGTGCAGGCAAAGGTTTCAAAGATTATGCTCAGAAGTGGAGGGACCTTGCTGGAAGAGTGCAACCTCCCTTGGCCAACAGAGAGCTAGAGGATATGTTTCTGGGGACCTTGTCTGGTCCATATTTCAACCATCTCATTGGAAGTTCATCGTCCGGGTTTACGGAGCTGATCATGACCAGGGAAAGAATTGAGGTCGGTATCAAATCCGGTAAAATATAGAAGGGTGCTTCATCAAGCACCGATAAGAAGCCTTTTAAGAAGGAGTCCAGTGCTGTTTACAGTTCAAAAAGTCAGAATAGACCTGAACGCCGCCAAGCTATTAATGCAGTAGTTATATCAAGACCTGTTGGTGCTCCTCAGCGCAACAATCAACCAAGGGCCGAGAGGCCGTGAAGACAGTTCACTCAGCTCAACATGACTTTATCCCAAATTCTACCGCAGTTATTAAAGACCAACTTGGTGATTCCAAGGGAGGCCCCGAAGAATCCAAACACAACCTCACCGAAGTACAACCCTAATGCCCGCTGTGCTTTTCACTCCGATAGCCCGAGGCATGATACAGATGATTGTTGGGTTTTGAAGAATAAGGTAAAGGACTTAATTGATGCGAAGGAGATTGAGTTCGAAGCACCTGAAAGACCTAATGTTGTGACAGCTCCTATGCCCAAGCATGGAGTGAATGCTATAGATGAAGACTTGTTTGTGGTTTCTGTGAAAGACATTGTTACTCCCTTAATGACTGTAAAGAATAACCTTCTGTTAGCCAGTTTATTTCCGGGTTGTGACGAAGATTGCCGTATGTGTTCCATCCTACCTACCGGTTGCCATCTTTTGAAGTCAGGTGTCCAACGCCTGATGGATAATAAAGAAATCCTGTTTGAGAAGACTCTTGTTCCTTTGGTTCCTACTGAAGAAGTTTCTATCATCACCATCTTCGAAAATTCTTCTAAGGCTTCCTCGAGAAAACCTGTTAGAATTACATTTGTTCCAAGAATCGCTCCCTTGATCATCACTGTTCCTGGGCCTATCCCCTATACATCCAATAAAGTTGTCCCATGGCATTATGGGGCTGACGTATACTATCACGGAGTTAAGCAAGACTTGAGTGCTGAGGAGGCTGATACTAACGTCAACAATATTGTGGGATCTAGTAAAGTCACCCGCAACGAAAGACTTTTCTCCCCTGAAATCTCTCCACCAGTTGTTCGGAAACCTGTTGTTATTACACCTGCCAGTGTACCTGATACTATTCCTGTTCAAGTTGCCATTATTACCCCTGTTTCCGAGTCATCTGTCACTCGGGGAAAAGGGACCACTGATGAGCCTGCTTGGAAGGAGGCACCAAAGACAATTACTGTGGAAGCCTCTAGACAAGAGATGGAGGAAATTCTGAAGATCATCAAAAAGAGCAACTACAATGTGGTCGAGCAGCTGGGGTAGACCCCATCCAAAATCTCTATGTTGTCTCTGTTGCTATGCTCAGAAGCCCATGCCAAGGCTCTGATTGCTTTCCTGAAGACTGCACACGTACCGCAAGAAACATCAGCTGATCAGTTTAAAGATTGCGTGGCTAGTCTGACTGCTGATAATGGGTTGGGTTTCTCTGACGCCGACCTGCCTGCTAAGGGGAGAAATCACAATGATGCCCTTCATGTCTCTATTTAATGCAGGGGTACTACGCTAGCCCATGTATTGGTGGATACTGGTTCCTCATTGAACATTTTACCTAAGAAAGCTCTAGACCGGTTGGACTGTGAGGGTTTAGAGCTGAAGCCAAGTAACATTGTTGTCAGGGCCTTTGATGGGTCAAAGAGAATGGTACACGGAGAAGTGGATATTCCAGTGAAGGTTGGTTCTCAGGTCTTTACGTCTACTTTTTATGTGATGGACATTCGGCCATCCTATTCTTGTTTGCTGAGTCGCCCATGGATCCACAAAGCTAGGGCAGTCACTTCAACACTCCACCAGATGCTGAAATACCCAGTCAAAGGGAAAATTGTGACAGTGCGAGGGGAGGAAGAGTACATGGTGAGCCACCTCAACTCTTTCCGGTATGTAGAGATGGATGGGGAGTTCATTGAGACCCCTTTTCAACACTTTGAAGAGGTTCCCCAGACACTAGCATCACCTGAAACTGTCAATGAAGATCCTCCTATGAAGATGGCTTCCTTTAAGGATGCCCGGGCTATTGTTGAGAAAGGTGGGTGTGCGAAGTGGGGACAACTCCCTGATTTTGCACATAAAACTAACAAGTTTGGTTTGGGTTTCACCGCAGAAGCTCAAAAGGCTGTTCAGAGTGCACGGATCAAAAGAGCTCCCCTGTTTATCAGCAATTCAGGAGTGAATGCCATTGAATACGACGTTGAAGAGTCTGAGTTCGACAGTTGGATCTACCCCACTACTAATGGTGGACTAAGCAACTGGACAGCGAAGGACTTCATCCCAATTTCTTTTGTTACCAAGTAATGAGACTTTTGTTTTGAATTTGTAACAGACA
Organism: Vicia faba; assembly: GCA_948472305.1. NCBI lineage: Eukaryota > Viridiplantae > Streptophyta > Magnoliopsida > Fabales > Fabaceae > Vicia > Vicia faba. Next base: position 248,735,668 of record OX451738.1, on the reverse strand, counting down.
ATGTTTTAAACTTTACGGCCCGGTGTCTTACACGGGGCACCGTGGTTTCATTTGTGAGGGCTTTATGTGTGTCATCTACATATATCATTAATAAAAGCATTGGACATTTTTTACATTTCAAATTTTGCGCTCCTTGTTTTTCTTTTATTATATATCGCTAAACAACTATTTTACACACACTCACATATCATGATCCACATCCACTCTGGATCCTACTGATAACGACTCTGCTACTGCCAATTATGACTTCGAAAGTCCGATCAACCAATCCGAAGACGAAGGTGAAGATAATTGCGAAGTGCCTGGTGAACTTGCTAGACTATTACTACAGGAAGAAAGAGACATACAACTCACAAAAGCCACAAATTCTGATGCCTACAGTTGAAGGGAGACTCTCGATATTATACTTGACAATACTCGACAATTCAATGGAGTGTGTGCTGGGGCAACATGACGAGTCTGGCCGAAAAGAGCATGCCATTGACTGCTTTAGCAAAGAGTTCACCGACTGTGAGATCCGATACTCGCTGCTCGAGAGAACTTGCTACGCTTTGGCATGGGCTGTTTGCTGGCTGAAACAGTATATGTTGGCTCACACTACCCTATTGATATCAAAGATACGAACGTCTTGACAGCTCCTTGGCCTTTTGCAATGTGGGGCATCGATATGATTGGCGAGATCAGACATACGAGATCTAACGGGCATTGTTTCATCCTGGTAGCGATTGATTACTTTACAAAGTGGGTTGAAGCAGCTTCTTTTGCTACTGTAACCAAGAACATTGTGGCACGGTTCATTCGGCACAACCTGATCTGTCGATACGGTGTACCAGAGAGGATCATTACGGACAATGGTATCAATCTCAACAACAAAATGATCACCGAACTTTGCAAGCAGTTCAAGATACAGCATCACAACTCTTCCCCTTACCGGTCGAAGATGAATGGGGCTGTAGAAGCAGCTAATAAGAACATCAAGAAGATCGTGCAGAAGATGACGGTGACATACAAAGACTGGCACGAGATGTTACCTTTTGCTCTTCATGGGTACCATACCTCAGCGCGAACGTCGACAGGGGCAACACCCTATTCCTTAGTTTATGGCATGGAGGCTGTCTTGCCCATTGAAGTTCAGATACCCTCTCTTCGGATTATGAAGGATGCAGGTTTGAGCGAAGATGACTGGATTCAGACCCGACTTGATCAGCTGAACCTAATCGACCAAAAGAGACTTACTGTTATTTGTCATGGTCAAACGTATCAAAAACGGATGATCAAGACATTTAACAAGAAAGTTAGACGACAAGAGTATCAAGTTGAGGATCTAGTAATCAAGCGCATTATCTTACCTCAAGGCGATCCCAGGGGAAAATGGACCCCTACTTACGAAGGGCCATTTATGGTTAAGAACATTTTCCCAGGAGGAGCTATGATTCTAACCACCACGGACGGTGACGATCTTCCTCACCCCGTTAATGCAGGCATAGTGAAAAGATACTACGCATAATCAACGACCCGCTAGGTTGACACACCTAGGCAAAAATAAGGGCTTCCCGGCGAACCAAAAGGGTTCGGGCAAAAGTAAGGGATGAAAATAAAAAATATGTACACCCGGCAAGTCGAAAACCTGAAAAGGCGGCTTGGGCAAAAAAGGGTATCCCGATGGACTGAAAACCCGAAAGGGCGGTCCAGGCAAAAATTAGGGATTACAGCGTAACACTATGTCTCATTGGATCACCTTGCATCCAGACTTCAGTATCGACTATCAAGCTCGGATGGCACTAATCAATCTGATCTACCTTCAACCAAGTAGTAAAGTGATGAGATGCTCGAGGATATAAAGACAATAGCAGAGTTGGAACCCAGTGGGATTGTTCACATAGCTATTTTGTTTAGTTTTTCACAAATTGTATAAATTCTATTTGTTCGGCGGCGTTCTCTTACTAGGACGTCAGCCTCTTGTACAAAAACGCCTATTTACAGGCCAAACTTCAAATCAATACAATTCATCTTCAAAGAAATTTCAAACTGTTTTTTCTTTATCTGTTTTATTTTGCAAAGAATGTCCAATGTTCATTTTTGATATATGCACTTGACATTAATTGCTGCTCATAAATATTTACATGCGAAACAAAAGACGATTACTCGTAATATCAGAAACAGGGGCAATAAGAATTGTCCAAACTGTACAGTTGCTCTGTCCACCAGGTACCAAGGTAGATTCAGCTGAAGAATATGGCCCAGGTGCATTCACTCCCCGCAGAGTAAGACAGTAATGACAACTCTCCCCAGCTGAGACTTGCAACTGTGAATGAATCGGTAATATTCTCCCCAAGCAGAGTTTATCTACCATCGACACTAAAAAGGATTAATATCCCCGGTAGTCTTAATATTCCCCAATGGAGTATAAGAATATTCCCCGGCAGAATACAAGATATCCCCAGTGGAGTTTGAAATTTTTCCCAGCACGGTCTGAAAAGCTTCCTCAGTGGAGTTTGGAGAATCATCCCCAGTAGACTTTGGAAGATTATCCCCAGCAAAGCTCAAAGGTTATCCCCAGTGAAGCCGCAACTGAAAAATCATCCCCAATGGAGTTCTTTCCCTTCACAAACAGGAATTCAGTCTCCAATAGGATTCAGTATCACCAACAATGGTAATTTATCCCCAACGGACTTTATCGGTGGAACCCTCAATAGAGCATCTCTCCCCCACAGAGTAATCTCCTCATCAGTTTATTCCCCAACAGAGTTATCCTCTCCTGCAGGTTTATTCTTATAATCATATTCGTTCGCCATCTCCAGCGGAAATGAAGAATTTAATTCTTTTCTCCAGCAGCTATTCGAGATTTATTTTCCCCAGCTAAAAACATTACATTTCCATACATCATGATACATGCATATACGCATCATACAACACAATCTCATTTATTTTGAGAACATCATTGCTTGATATATATCATGCATTGCATATGACTGACCTTTACCTTTCAGGAAAGATACAGTTAAGTTCTCAGCCATGTCGAAGACCTGACCGGCTCTTAAATCTCAACTGAATTATCTTCGGTTGAATTACAGATAAGGTTCTCAATCTCGACAATTTTCCTCCGTCGAAGTGTTGACGAGTTCTTAAATCTCAACAGAATTATTCTCCGTTGAAGTAAACAGACAGTCCTAGATCTTGATGAAGATGTTTCCCTCAGTCGAAGACCTGACCGGTTCTTAAATCTCAACTGAATTATTCTCGGTTGAATTACAGATAAGGTTCTCAATCTCGACAATTTTCCTCCGTCGAAGTGTGGACGAGTTCTTAAATCTCAACAGAATTATTCTCCGTTGAAGTAAAGAGACAGTCCTAGATCTTGATGAAGATGTTTCCCTCAGTCGAAGACCTGAACGGTTCTTAAATCTCAACCGAATTATTCTCGGTTTAATTACAGATAAGGTTCTCAATCTCGACAATTTTCCTCCGTCAAAGTGTGGATGAGTTCTTAAATCTCAACAGAATTATTCTCCGTTGAAGTAAACAGACAGTCCTAGATCTTGATGAAGATGTTTCCCTCAGTCGAAGACCTGACCGGTTCTTAAATCTCAACTAAATTATTCTCGGTTAAATTACAGATAAGGTTCTCAATCTCGACGATTTTCCTCCGTCGAAGTGTGGACGAGGGCTTAAATCTCAACAGAATTATTCTCCGTTGAAGTAAACAGACAGTCCTAGATCTTGATGAAGATGTTTCCCTCAGTCGAAGACCTGACCAGTTCTTAAATCTCAACTGAATTATTCTCGGTTGAATTACAGATAAGGTTCTCAATCTCGACAATTTTCCTCCGTCGAAGTGTGGACGAGTTCTTAAATCTCAACAGAATTATTCTCCGTTGAAGTAAACAGACAGTCCTAGATCTTGATGAAGATGTTTCCCTCAGTCGAAGACCTGACCGGTTCTTAAATCTCAACTGAATTATTCTCGGTTGAATTACAGATAAGGTTCTCAATCTCGACAATTTTCCTCCGTCGAAGTGTGGACGAGTTCTTAAATCTCAACAGAATTATTCTCCGTTGAAGTACAGACAGTTCCTAGATCTCGATGAAGATGTTTCCCTCAGTCGAAGTACTGACCGGTTCTTAAATCACAACTTAATTAGTCTCGGTTGAATTACATATAAGGTTCTAAATCTCGATAGATTTCCCCCAGTTGAATTACAGACAAGTTCTTAAAACTCAGCAGAGACGTTCTCTCAGCTGAGGTACAGGCAGGTTCCAAAATCTCAACAAAATTAGGCTTCCCCAGCGGAATCTTCCACAACAACAGCTATGCAAGCTCTCGCTAAGGAATCTCTTATGCGATCGACACTCCTACAGATGGCATATTTAAGCCCATCCTCCTGCCAGCAATCTCCAAATGGCATCTGTAAGCCCATTACCGACATCACAAGGCTGATACCACTTCATGCGAGTGCAAATTTCTGGGCACTTTAGTGTTCAATCATCTTCCACCTTCGGATCACGAAAGGCACAAAAGCCAATCTACATCCTCAGGTTTAAGAAGATTGAATAGGGGCAGCTATTGTACCCCAAAATTTTCCCTCCCATATTCCTCAAAACATTTCAAGAAAAATCTCCAAGTGGCTCAAGGTTGTTCAAGAGTGGGTCAGACAAGTCATCTCCTAAGACAGTCAATCCCAAATTAGAGTTTTGTGTTGCATCAAGGTCTTTGAATCCAAATGACCTCAAGTGCTCCCCAATGTCCTAATATGTTCTCAAGGTCATCCATGTCAAGTTTCAAGCCTTGCAGAAGAAGTTTGCTCAGTCAATTGCTCAAAGGGTCCAAAAATCGACTATGCTAGGGAAAAAGTCAACTGTGGCCTACATACAGTCAAACTTCAAGATTTTTTGTCAAAATTCTAATTTTGAAGGATATTTCATCATTTGATCAAGGGTTGATCATGATTCATCAAGGATTGCTCAAAATTCATCAAGACTCAAAAGTTGCTAAATTAGGGTTTTGTAGGAAAAGTCAACTCAAATTTGACCAAGCATAACTTTCTCATAATTTATGAGAAATGACCCATCCAAAGCTCATTTTGAATAGGATTCAATTTCCTACAATCCATATTCATACCCCAAGATCATAAAATGCACTCACAAGAAGTTATAAATTTGGACATTATAGGTCATTTTTGAAAGTCAACAAAAACACCTTTTTTGCCAAAACTCATAACTTGAGAATGGAATATCAAAATAATATGAGACCAAAATGGTTGGTTAGAATACATCTCAAGCTTTCTAAAAAGTCCAAGAACACTTCCAAAAGTTCAAAATTGAAGAAGTTATGCATTATTGAAGTTGGGCATTTTTGCAAAATTGCCAAAAGTCAACCATCCCCAAAACTTCAAATTCTGTTAAATGGGCCTATTCTTTTCCACTTGATTTGAGCTTGCATCATTGCACACGTGTCCTAGCTTCAACCATGAGCCCATATCTTATTTTTATTATTTTATTTGATTTTTATTTGAATTTATTCATTTTAAATCAAATTAAATCATAAAAAATCCAAAGCTTTGATTACATGAGATCTTTTTGCTATTTCAGGTCTTGATTATCATCATTAACATCATCAAAATTCGTATCAAGAAATCCATGTACAAAAAGATTGAAAATTGGCAAATTTGGAAGGTTTAGTCATGGAGAATCAAATCAAATTGGAAATCATTATTGGAGCAAGATTTGAATCAAGTTTGTTACCCTAATACATTCCATACTACATAAACAAGCCAAAGGAATCGAAATAAGGGTTAGAGGCTGCAGAAAGAAGCAAAACAAAACTTGAAAATATACAAAAAAAGCTTGAATTCGAATCCATAGCTAGAGGTGTTTTCAGAAGCCAAGACCTATCCCAATCGATTCCTAGGTGTTCACTCAACCTTCGTGGATCAAAAGCAAGCTCGCTCATACGCCCAAACGCCTGTAAATGTCACGATAATCCGCTCTGTACTTGAAATCATAACTCTCTGTTCTTGCATCATTTGAACAAATCATTGCCATATTTGTGATCCTCATAACATTTCCAAGCTTTTGGCATTATTTAATTTTGTTTATCTGACTCATACTGCAAAATACCATAGTTAGGGTTTCGTGGATAGTTTTGGGTGTTTTTGTTTCAGGGATAATTGGCCATCAAGAAAGGTATGGTTGTGACCAGGATGATGAGACGAGCACAACCATGCCCTTAGAATTTATTTTCATGGCTTACAGAGGTTTTGGAGTATGCATAACTTGTAGTGACGGTCTGTGTCCGTGGCTATAGGTTTTATAGGTTTTTAGCCACGGACGAAGGTTGAAGACAATATGTGGCACTCAACCATTGCCCCATTCAAACCACGCGCGCATATTTTTTTGTTCTGACCAATAATCTTTGTTTTGTTTTATAATCATTGTTTTGCATAATATTAACAAATGGAACAGTTGGCGTAGTGGTAAGCGTGTACATCCAATAGCCTACAGGACCTGGGTTCGAATCCCAGGTCCCCCACTTTCTTTGTTATTTTTCTTTTTCAGGCAATTGTGTGTACATCCAGGCTTGCAGTGTACCATACACCTTCACATATCCAATTGCCAGATGGCCCAAGGCCAAATCTGATGGTCAAAGCGCTGAAGGACTACATGGAGCAAAGTCAACACATGCACACTGAATCAAGGAAAGTCCACCAAGGCCAACTCTAATGGGCCTCAAATTGCTATTAGCACTCCAAATTCAGGCCCAACCCCTTCTTCTCTTCTATTTATTTTTTTTGTTTTAACTAATTGTTTTATTATTTCAATTTAATTTCTAACCAATTAAAATTTAGATTTTTATAAAATAAAATCACCAAAAAGATTTTTATATTTAATCAAATTGTAACTTTTATTTTATTTTATTAATAAATACTAATTAATTGATTTAGGTTTTAATTAGAATTACTTTAACATATTTTTGTAAATAATTAAAATTAAATTAGACTTAATTAGGTTTTTACTAATTCAATTAATTTTTATTTCTTTCTTAAAATAACAAAAATAACAAAAAATAATTTATTTTCATTAATTAATTAATTAATTTAATTTAGCAATTAATTTAGATTAATTTATTTCTTAAAATAAAAAACAAAAAAATGTTTCTTTAAAGGGTCAAAACCTTAATTTGCGCTCGATTTAATTTCTCGCACGCATTGCATTCTTTTATCCATTTATGTACTTGCTCCCGGATTGTAATAGCTTAATAGGATTTTTATTTATCTTTTATCGCTTTATTTATTTTTTAAAGGGTTTGTCTTTGGCGATGTAAATACCTGACACCTTGTAATTTAAATTCCGCACTTTTATTTCCCGCAAATTATAACTGTTAGATGTTTGATAATAGGTTTACATGACAAGACTGAATGTTTTAATCTAAAATCAACTTAGATCACCATCAACATGTACAAAGATAAAAATAATTGAAAACAACACACTCGCACCTGCGCACTCTTAGGGTACACCTCACTTGGTTGCCTTCGTACACGGTCATTAAGTATAGGTCACTTTAGAGGTTGCCCTCTTGTCTAAAAGATCATAGTCGCCTCGAAACGGTTGCCTCGGATTTGTTGCCTCAAAAAATGATCTAAGACATTAGGGTTACCACTAAGGCGTCCTAACATTGCTTTGGTGACCGCCAGTCCCTAAATTCGAATTGACCCTCAAACTTCAACGACGATGCTACCTACTCATCAATAGTCGGATAACATTGTCTAAAGGAAGATAGCATAGAACGATTCCTTTTTCGAGTAGGTAGATAGTTCTTAGATACTTACTCTTTCAAAAAGAAAAACTTTTTACAATTACACTTTTCGATCAAAGTTTTCAAAAACCACTTCATACACTCTTGAGGACAGAAGCAAGAGTTAAATCGGAGTTTTCAAACAAAAACTTTTATTCAAAACCCACAAGCACAAAGAAAACACTTTTGAAAACAATTGAGCAAGTACCTAAGAGCCCGTGGATAACCACAGATAGAAAGAGTGTTAATACCTTCCCTTTCTATAATCTACCCCCCGAACCCGAGAAATATCTCGAAAAAGGAATTTTTCTGTGCTTTTTTCCTTTCCTTGTTGGATAAAATAAAAGTCGGTGGCGACTCTTGCTTACCGCGACATTTTGCAAAAACAAACGCAAAACGCAAACCAGCATTCCAAAAACAGTCAGTTCTTCCCACCGTATCACATAGTCGAAGTTATCAACTTAGGTACTGAGACAGATAAGAAGGAAGTCAAGATCGGCGCCAGCCTAGAAGATGGTATCAAGAGCATATTGGTTCAGATGTTATATGACTATGTTGAAGTGTTTGCTTAGTCATACGAAGATATGCCAGTGTTGGATACCAACATTGTGGTTCATCGTCTACCAACAAAGGAAGATTGTCCTCCTGTTAAGCAAAAGGTTCATCGTATGCGGCCAGACATGTCTAAAAAGATAAAGGTTGAGGTAATGAAGCAATTAGATGCAGGTTTTCTGGCTGTCACATCTTATCATCAATAGGTTGCGAACGTGGTCCCCATGCCAAAGAAAGATGGAAAGGTTCACATGTGTGTAGATTATAAGGATCTGAATAGGGAAAGCCCCAAATATGATTTCCCTCTACCATATATTGACGTTTTAGTTGACAAAACCGCTCAACATAAAGTATTCTCCTTCATGGATGGATTTTCTGGCTACAACCAAATTAAGATGGCTCTCGAAGACATGAAAAAGACCACATTTGTTACACAATGGGGCACCTTTTGCTACAAAGTCATGCCGTTCGGATTATAGAATGCAGGAGAAACATATCAAAGAGCTATGGTAGCTTTATTTCATGATATGATTCATCACGAAACATAAGTTTATATGGATGATATGATTGCAAGGTCGCAAATCGAAGAAGAGCATCTCGATCACCTACACAAGCTATTCGTGAGGTTGAAAAAGTACAAGTTGAGGTTGAACCCTAATAAGTGCACATTCGGAGTAAGATTTGGAAAGCTTTTAGGTTTTGTCTTCAGTGGTAAAGGCATCGAAGTTGATCATGCAAAGGTAAAAGCCATCCAAGAAATGCCAGTTCCCTACTCTGAGAAGGAGGTCAGAGGATTCTTGGGTCGTTTTAATTACATTTCCCGTTTCATATCTCACTTAACTGCTACTTGGGAACCAATCTTCAAACTCTTGAAGAAAGATCAAGTAGTCAGATGGAACAACGACTGTCAAGCCACCTTTTGTAACGCCCCTAATTTAATTAATTATTTAATTAAATTAATTAAAGATTTAATTATTGGATATTTTCAAAGTTGAGAATTATCAGTATTATTCTAAGAAGCATAATTGGATAATTATGTTGAGTTGAGCAGTAAGTTGACAGTCAAATAAATTAGTCGATTTCATCGGAGAAATAATATTAGAAAAATAATATTATTATATTGGATTATTATTGAGTTGATTAAGTGGTGGAAAATAGTTTTATAATAATACTATTATTATTTCTTATGGACTTAGTTTAAAGTGTTGTTGGTAGTAAAAGGTAGGGTGTGAATATTAGGCCCAATAGAATTAATAATAGAAATTATATGTTAAAGTTGAATAAGAAGGAATTAGGTTTTTTTTGTCAAGTAGAAGAGAGAATAAGAAGTGGATGTAAAGAAAATAAGGGTTTTAGAGAAAAGGATGCAATACATTGAGAGGAGAAGAAGAATGAAGGTTTGGAGCTATGACAGCAGTAGGTTGCAATCGAAATTATAGAGCGATCTCCAATCCAAGGTAAGGGTGGAGTTTCTTATCCTATAATGGGGTTTATGAGAATTTGTATGTGGAATTTAGGGTGTAAATTTATTATTGTTTGTGTTTATTCATGGCAATTGATGTTAGAAAATTAATTAATGATGAATATTGGTGAAACTTTCGTATTCTTGTGTGTTGTTGGTTGATTGTTCCGTTGAAAATATGTGGATACGAAGGAAACTGGAGAAGTAATAAAGAATCATAGAATGGGGGTTTGATGTCTATCGTTAGTAGGTGGGGGGAAGTTCCTGTGACGATCGTCACAAGCTAGCAGGGAAAGCATAACGACCGTTATGGCCCGGGGAGAGGAAGTTATGTCGACCGACACAAGTGAGGAAGTGGAGGGAAAGTGCCCTTTGGCACTTGGCACTTGCTTCTGTCTCTGTTTTTCTGTTTCCCTGTTTCTCTATTTTTCTGTGGCACTATGCTATATAATTTTTATATGGTATCAGTGTGGAGTTTATTAAATACAAAAGCAGTTAGGGAACCAATTAAACTATTCTTATCAGTAGCATGTTATAACAGAAGGAACATTAATTGAAGTATCATATTTTTGTAGAGTTGTTCTATGTGATAGAGGATAATAGCAGAGATAATAATAAGTAGTAAATTTAGATGAACAGTAGAACAAAGTAGCAAGGTTAATATTTTGGCAGGGTAGTATATTAATGGAAGATGTAATAATTTAGCAGAGAATTATCAGTAGAAGTTGTAGATAGAGAACGAGTAGTTTTGGCAGAGACCAATAATAGCAGTGAGCTAAATAGCAGAGGTAGAGAAATTTAGTAGAATAAATTGATTAGTAGCAGTATAAATAAATAGTAGTAATAACAGTATATAAAACAATACCGGTTAGCCGAATTTGTAGATTTAAGCGGTAAAAGTAGTTAACCGGAATTGGTTGAAATGATCGGAATAAGTCGTATATACATATAGAAGCAACTTTAATAGAAGCACCTATATGTCAGTAATCTTAATTTAGCAATTCAACATAATTTTAACAATCTGTAGTAATAAGACAGAGTTAGAAATAATTAGTGAAGTTGCAGTAACTGTTTTGGAGGATTAACTAAATAGCAGAAGGGAATATATTGCCAAGTAGTATATGTTGTAAGTGATTTACAAGAAACAAGTGACACTCATTTGGCAGAGAAATATTAGTAGCAGTATAAATAAATAGTAGTAATAACAGTGTATAAAAAAATACCGCTTAGCCAAATTTGTAGATTTGAGCGGTAAAAGTAGTTAACCGGAATTAGTTGAAATTGTCGGAATAAGTCGTTGTCGAATACATTGTTGTTGTTGAATATGTTTTTTTTATATGTTGTGATTGATAAGTGGATTAAGTTGTAGGCCTATGTCCAGTGTTGAAGTGACGATGAGTATCTCTAATTATTGGTAAAGCGACGATATAGGCTTATGCCTTTGTGACGGTGATTGTTGTTGTTGTATGTGATTGTTGCATTCATTGAGTCACATGCATTTGCATTATTAAGTTGGCCTGGATTGGCACCATGCTGGCCTGGATTGGCAAAATATTAAGTTGAAGGCTTATGCCTTGTTGATGCCTCTATTAATTAGAAGTTATTAAGTCGGGAGTTATGCTCCGTTTCTAAGTTGGGAGTTCTGCTCCAATGGTACCACATGCATGTGCATTGTAATTAAGTCACATTTGATGTTGCATCTTGAGTTGTGGTGAAGATAGATTTGTTGTTGTTTTATGTTGTTGACTTGTGGTAACAAGTATTATCGAAAAGTTGTGAATTTAGTAGTTATGTTGTGTTGATGTTTTGTTGTGATTAAGTTGTTTATAAGTTGTGAAGTAGTGATTTCATATTCCTGAATTCTAATATATGATTTATCATACGCTCAATTATACGATTTGAGAATCTCACCCCTTACTGTTTGAATGTTACCCTTATGTTGGTAACGTGCAGGTAATCCAGAGTGAAGGTAGTTCACCTTTAGTAGGTGGAGTCGGTGTCATTGCTCTGATACGTAACACTCAGGGGGGGGGATGAATGCTTAATGCTTAGTTATTGATTATTTATTACTGTTGCTGAATCTTTAAGTTGTTTACATGAAGTAATTGTTGTCTTGAAGTTGTTTCAGTTTTATGAAAGAGGTTAATGATTTGAAGTTGAGTATGTGATTCCGCTGCTTATTAATAAAAAGTTGTTCGATGTTAAAGAATAAATCAAGTTGTTATCGGTTCATCCGAGTTAGGTGTTATGTATCTATTTTATATGTGATTAAATGAAGTTTGATTTTAAGTTGAAAAATGTAGCATCATATTTATGTTGAACTCTGATTTTATTATTATCCGCTGGGTAGAAATGGGGTGTTACAATAGTGGTATCAGAGCAGGTCGGTTCGTCCGACCAAGTTGTTTAATTTTGTTTGTTCCTTAGTACATGACAAGTGTGTGAAACACCGCCGGTACTTGTTTGCCTTAATTGTGGGAAGTTGGTTGAAGATAAGTGGGGGAGAAGCTTTGCTTCTCGGATATGTTCAATTGAAAGGTGTTGGTTCGGTGTGCTGTCGACAACGACAATGCAAGAATTGTTGGGGTCTTGTTGTTCTGGAATTTAAAGGTGACTTGGATTCAAGGTCTTATTGTTAGTCGAGTTAGAGCGCCTTGAGATATATTGATCAGACATTGTTGGGGCTTACTTCTCAAAGAATGAAGAGCGATGTAATATTTGTTGATTTATGAAGCAAGTGTAAGATGTCGATGTTTGAACAATGATGGAGTAATAAAGTTGCTGTAACTTTTGTGTTGGGATCACATAAGTGATTGTCGTAAGTAGTTGACGTTGATAAGTAGTTGGGAATCGCGAGTCTGAGTCGAAACTTGAAGAAGTGAGTAGCGTTGCGAAAGGAATTGTTGCCCTGGTGTTTTGGAACCTGAACTTTGGTGAAGGAATGCATCTCTTGAGTTATAAGAAGTTTGGTAGCACGAGATATGTTAAGAGTTGTTTGGAATATGTCTAAGTTGAAGACAAATGAGTTTCATAGTGGAATTTCCGTAAGCGAATCGTAGGAATCTACAGAATTGTTGTGGGACTTCAAAAATTCATAACTAGAGTTCCGGGCATTCGATTTGAGTTCCATTTGAAGCGTTGGAAATCTAACAAAATGAGCTTCATTTTAAAAATGGTTCCAGTATCTGTAATAGATTCGTTTATCACATGATGATATTGGAAGTATGTGCAGTTTGTTGTTAAGCTTGTCTTTGGGACTAGACTTGTTCTTTAGTGTTGTACGGGACGTCAGCGTCCGAGTTGGGTGAATTAAAGGAGAAATTGGAAGATTTATTTAAAGTAATTTGTTAAATCAAAGGTGTTGTACCCCAAAATTTGCCCTCCAATTTTTCTCAACACATTTCAAGTGAGGTCCTCAAATTGCTCAAACAAGTCCAAGGGTTGACCAGATAAACCCTCTCCTAAGGCAGTCTACCTCAAATTAGGGTTTTAGTTTGCATCAAGATGTTTGAATCAAAAGGGTCCCAAATAGTCACTATTATCCTAATATGTTCTCAAGATCATCCAAGCCAAGTTTCAAGCCTTGCAGAGGAAGTTTGCTCAGTCAATTGCTCAAAGGCCTGAAAATCGACTGTGCTAGGGCAAAAGTCAATTGTGGCCTACATACAGTCAAACTTCAATATTTTTGGTCAACATTCTCATTTTGAAGTATTATTCATCATTTTATCAAGGGTTGATCTTGATTCCTCAGAGATTGCTCACAATTCATCAAAATCCATAAGTTGCTAAATTAGGATTTTGTAGGAAAAGTCAACTCAACTTTGACCAAGCATAACTTTCTCATACTTTATCAAGAATGACCCATCCAAGGCTCATTTTTAAGAGGATGTAATTCCCTACAATTCATCTTCAGCTCCCAAGTTCAAAATATGCACTCACAAGAAGTTATGAATTTGGACATTATAGGTCATTTTGAAAAGTCAACACAAACACCTTTTTGTCAAAGCTTCATACATGAACATGGAAGACTCAATTGAGATGAGACAAAAAGGGTTGCTTAGAGGACATCCAAGCTTTCTAAAAAGTCAAATAACACATCTTTAGGGTCAAAATTGAAGGAGTTATGCATTGGTGAAGTTGACTTTTTTTGCAAAATTGCCAAAAGTCAAATGTGTCTCAAATTGCATTTTTTGTCAAATGGGCCCAACTTTTTGTGTTTGTATTGAGTTTGTAACATGATCCACGACCCATGATCCTTCCCACTTCTCTTTATTTTATTTTTTTCATTTATTTTGATTTTTATTTCAATTAATTTAATTTAAATCAAAATAAAATCATGAAAATATCAAAACTAATCAAGGCTTGAGATTTTGTGCATGTTTAGGTCTCTTAAATAGCTGGGAGGAGAATCAAGTCGTGCAAGGGGCATTTGGATACAAAAAGATTGAGTTTTGCTTGATTTAGAAAGATTTGAATAAGGATCAAATCATGATTCAATCACCTTAATTGAAAAAGATTTGAAGCAAATTTGTAACCCTAATCCATTCAAGGGTACATATAGAACATGTGCAGAACAAAAAAGAGAGGATTGGAGGCGTGAGAAGCTGAAAGAAAACTTGCAAAAAACTCAACAAAAGTGGTGAATCAAATTCCAATTTCCAGGCTTCTCCAAGCCCTTCCAAGCATACCATTCGCTTGCTGGACATCTAAGGACTCTATCCCAATCATTAGCAAGCATTTTCGTGCCCAAATATGCACTGTAAGTATCCCACAAACTCCATGTTTTATTGAAATCGAATCTCATAAATCAGGCACTCTTAGCATGATTTGTTTATATATTCTGCATCCTTGAAACATTTGCAAGATAATGATAATAATTAATTGCATTTTGGTTAACCATATAGAAAGTTGCCATGATTAGGGTTTAGGTTTCGTTTTTAGGAATTTTGCTTGCAGGAACAATTAGCCATGGAGAGTGGTACCGTGATGCTCGTGAGGTTGCCACGAGTTGTTTGGTACCACTGGAATTGATTTATCATGCGTGCAGTGAATTTTGGAAGATCACAGGGCTGTACCTACGCCCAGAAAACCATAGGTAAAAGTCCTGGACTTTTTCCAACAGAGGGAGGAAGAAGAAGGGTGGCTTGGCACCCCATGACTGGCCCATTTAAATTTCACGCGTTGGAGAATTGATATTTTGTGTTTTCCATATAATGCATTTTTGTTATTCTATGTACAATTAACAAGGCCAGCTCAGCTGGTAAGCGTGCAGGGAGAAAACACCTAAGGGCCTGGGTTCGATCCCTAGGTCCCCCATATTATTTCATGATTTTGTTTCTTGCATAATCAAGCACATGTGCATACAAGGTGACCACCATACGCCTTAATGTTCACCCGCCAGATCTCTAACAAGTTGGATCCAAGGGCCATCCTTTGGAGGTCCACAACGCACCCTAGTCAAGCCAATGCATGGGATCTGAAAAGTCAAACATGGACCAAGGCTTATTGGGCTCAGAAATGCAATTGACACCCCCCTTTTGCTTTGATATCAGGCCCATTTCTTTACTTCTCTTTTCTATTTCTTTTATTTATTTAATTTTTATTAATTATTTTCTAACATAAAATTAATTCTTTTTTTACAAAAACTCATAAAATCAATTTTCAACAATTTAGATTTAGGTTTTATCTTTGTCAAATTTAATTTAATAATTAGTTTAATTTAATTTTAGGGTAATTTTAATCTTTTTGTAAATAATTTAAAACAAATTAGAAATTAGGGTTTGTTTGATTTAATTTCTATTTTCTTTTCTTAAAATAACAAAAATGCAAAAATAGGTCAAATTAATTATTTTTCTTAATTTAAATTAATTAGTAACTAGGTTTGTATTTATTTAATTAAAACCTTATTTTTCTCAAAATAATCAAAAACAACAAAAAAATAATTCCTCTTTCAATTAGGTTTAGACGGGGTCAAAACCCTAATTTTTTCTCGTTCTCGTTTCACCACGCCCGTTTATTTATTTTTACGATATTAACGTAACTGCTCATGGGATGTAATAGTTCAATTAGGATTTTTCTTTTATTTATCGTTTTACGGGTTTTTGGCTATGTAATTAATCCCCCTCCCCGAAGCCTTGTAATAGCGTAGTTTTATTTCTCGCCTTTTAATTCTTGCAAATATTAACTGTTAGATGTATGATAATAAGATTGCATGACAAGAATGTATGTAAATTTTAAAATGGTTAGCAAACCCTAAATGTGAAAAGATAATAACTTGAAATCAAATCACTCGCACATGCGCACTCCTAGCGTATACTCTCACTTTGGTTTCCTTCGGTAAACGATCATTAAGTATAGGGTGATTTAGTGGTTGCTCTCTTGTCTAAACAAAGATCAAATGTCCCGTTCGGAAATGTTGTCTCGGAAAGGTTGCCTTGGAAATGTTGCCTCAAATACGATCTTAAGACATTAGAGTTATTACTAAGACGTCCTAACGTTGCTTTAGTGATTGTACGTCCCTTTCGAATTGATCCTTACAACTCCAACGATGGTGCTACCTACTCACTAATAGTGGGAAAGCGCTGTCTAAAGGAAACAAGAACATAAACATTCTCTTTTCGAGTAGGTAGATGTTAGTAGGTACTTGCTCAAAATCAAACTTTTCCAAGCTTACACTCTTTTCAAACAAAGTTTTCAAAAACACTTCGTAACACTCTTGAGGACGGATACAAGGGTTAGAATGAAGTAAAACCAAAACTTTTCAAAACACACAAACAGGGAAGCAATTTTTAAAATGATGAGCAAGTACCTAAGAGCCCGTAGAAAACTACGGATAGATAGGGTGCTAATACCTTCCCTTTCTATAATCTCGAAAAAGGAATTTTTCTGTGCTTTTTTCCTTTCCAGTATGGATAAAATAAAAGTCGGTGGTGACTCTTGCTTACCGTGACATTTTGCAAACACAAATGCAAAACACAAACCAGTATTTTCCTAAAACAGTCTGGTTCTTCCACCGTATCACAAAACTGGCGACTCTGCTGGGGAAGGATAAGTGGGGTATACCTTAAGATTAGTTCACCATAAATTGCTTCTCTTGTTTGTCTTGGTTGCTTTACTGTTAAAGGGTTTTGTAATGGGAGTTACTATAGATCCCAACCAGGATCTGGGGACACCTTTTAGGTAAGTAGCAATAAACTGTGAGGGAACTGTACGGTGTAGACCGATACAGTTGAAGCAGTAGCTACGTTGATGTGGCACATTGGTTGGTACCGGTATCCCTTGTGGAGAAACGAGGAGAATACGGGGCTACTATGTGTGTCGTTAAGCATCAACTGACCTTAGAACCCTTAATAGACTAACTTAGCCAATAGGAAGTAGTGAGATAGCCGGTCTCGGTATAAAGCTGGGAACTGGTTGATACTCGATACTACACTCATTGAGACCATAATGTCGAGATAGTTTCGGCCGCAAGAAAAGATTGCGTGAGCTGAAACCATGACCGATGGAGGATGGTCAGTGATATTGAGAACCTTTAAAACCTGGTTACTAATACTAGGACAGGTTGAAACCAACTGAACTTCAAGAGGGTAGTACCTAGACCTCGTGCAAGCCTTAAACTTAAGGGCTATTGTGTGACTTGTTTGCCTTTACCATGTCTGTTATCTGCTATACCTGTTGTGTGTTTTATCATGACATCATGCATCATAACATAGCATGCATACTTCATTATACTAACCATTTCAAATACCGAGGGGATTTATCTTTGTTCTGTTTTGCAGATTATGGCTTCCGTGCGCAGAAACACCATTTGAGTTAACTTTGTGCAAATACCTGCTCAACTCAAAGATTTAGCCTCGAGAGTTTCTGACACTTCTTCATTCATTATGAGACATGGTCAGCTTCTTAGCTTGGTTACCTCAAAGTTTGATGAGCAAATGATGAGTGTGCTCTTCCAGTTCTTCGATCTGGTGCATCATTGCTTCACTTTCCTGGATTATCAGCTAGTTCCCACTTTGGAAGAGTTTTCTCACTTGTTGGGCATATTCATCCTAGAGAAGATGCCCTTCACAGGTTTGGAAGAGACTCCTAGGCCAGAAGACATTGCTTCAGCTCTACATTTGAAACGGGCTGATGTAGTATCTAATTGGGAGACACGAAGAGGGGTTGAAGGTTTCTTAGCCAAGTTTCTGATGGATCAAGCTTAACTATTTTGGGATAACTTGGACTTTCAGGATTTTGAAGATATCTTGGCTCTCCTTATCTACGGTTTGGTTCTCTTCCCAAATCCATATTCCTTTGTGGATGTGAATGCGGTTAAGATCTTCTTGTCTCACAATCCTGTGCCTACTCTATTGGGTGATATCTTGCATGCCCTATACACTCGTACTGTGTGAAGAAGAGGGACCCTCATGTGTTGCATGCCGCTGTTGGCGAGGTGATTTATTTCTCACCTCCCCAAGTCCGTGTTGAAGAATGAAGAGGGTTTGGGATGGTCTTACAGGTTGATGTCACTTGTCCATGCAGACATTCTTTGGAGTTCTAAGGCTATGGAAAGCATTGCTGTCATTGATCGATGTGGGGGATATCCTAATGTCCTGTTGCTTGGAATCAGAGGGGGTATAACCTATAATCCCTGCTTAGCTCTGCAACAATTCGGTCACGCTCGGAGATACGGTCCTCATGAGCTACTTCTTACAGATATTGCATTTGACTACAAGGAGGACGTTGACGAGCCGAAGGTTTATACGAGCTTGGGGTATGGTAAATAGATCTGACCCTCAAGAGCTAGGACCAAGGACTTCTCTCCATATGCAACCTTATCTCCAGTGGGTCCGGGCTCGTGCTCAGAAGCTTGGGATGCCTTATGAAGCTGTGTTGCCAGTGATTGTGGAGCCTACCAATGAAGAGGGTGTTCCTTATACAGTCCTTTATCCCTACATGCCCACTGATCTTGGGGCATTGAAGAGATCCTGGATTCAGCTGAAAGAGGAGAGGGATACCTACCAGGAGAAGTACCATGAGCAAGAAAGGAAGATCTTAAAGCTCACTAGGCAACTTTAGAATGAAAGAATAATCAATGACTACGTCAGCACGAAGGGGAAGCGTCCATGGGATTTCTGATTTTGCTTTTTCTAGTTTAGACTTGTTGTTCATTTACTTCTTTGTAAACGCCTTAAAGGCATTGTTGAAACCTTTTTACAAGTTTAATCTAATAAAGTTTGTTTATTTCTTGGTTTGCAAATTTAAATCTCCAAAAGTCTTTGAAATCATTACATACACATCCCATTATCATGCACACCATTACAGGTACCATTACAGGTTTCTCATCTTCTTCGCTGTTTATTTCAGCAGTTATGTATTCCGATCAAGCTATCAAAGATCTTCAGAAACAAAATGCCCAATTCTAGGAGATGTTCTTAAGCTTGGCTAAAGGGTAAGAGGATTTGAAAGCTCTCATCCTGAAAGAGAAGGAGAAGGAGAAGGAGAAGAAGAAGAAGAAGAAGAAGAAGAAGAAGGTTGTTCTTTTGAGTATGGGTAAAAGGTTTGGGGATAGGATGAAACAACAAGTTGATCTGTCCCTTTCATCCAAAAGAGAGGAGGACCAAGAAGAAGAAAAGGGCCCCATCCCTACAGTTTCTGATAATGATACAAATTATGATGAAGAACAATATCCTCCTGCTGAAGATAGGTACAAACAACTTGAAGATCGACTGAGTGCTATGGAGTGTCAGAAGATCCCTGGTTTGGATTTTGAAGAACTAGGATTGGCATATGGGGTGGTGATCCCTCTTAAGTTCAAAGCTCTGGTTTTTGCCAAGTACGATGGATCATCCTGTCCAAAACTCCATCTCCGCTCGTATGTATGAAAAATCCAACCTTACACTGCTGATAGAAATTTGTGGGTACATTTCTTTCAAGATAGTCTGTCAGGGACTCAGCTTGAATGGTTTTATCAATTGGAAGGAGCTAATGTCCGAAACTGGGAGGACCTTGCTGCTGCTTTTTACAAACAGTATTAGTATAACGCCAAACTTGCTCCCACTCGTACTCAGCTTCAGGGTATGTCTATGGGTGCAAGTGAAGGTTTTAAGGACTATGCTCAAAAATGGAGAGATTTGGCTGGAAGAGTCCAACCCCCTTTGTCTGACGGGGAGTTGGTTGATATGTTTCTAGGGACGTTGTCTGGTCCATTTTTCAATCATCTGATCGGCAATTCGTCATCTGGGTTTACTGAATTAATTTTGACTGGGGAGAGAGTAGAAGCTGGTATCCGAAGTGGTAAGATACAGAAAGGTACTTCATCAATTGCAGAAAAGAAGCCTTTCACTGGTAAGAAATAAGCTAGTGCAATCTACGGCTCGAGGAGCCAAAGCAGACCTGAACACCGCCAAGCAGTAAATGCGGTAGTGATATCTAGACCCTCAGTTGCCCCACAATGCAACAATCAGCAAAGAATGGAGAGACCACCGAGATAGTACACTCGGCTCAATATGACCTTGTCTCAGATTCTACCACAGTTATTGAAGACTAATCTGGTAACTCTGAGGGAAGCCCCGAAAAATCCCAGCACCACATCTCCGCTATATAACCCGAACGCCCGCTGCGCTTATCACTCTGATAGCCCAGGTCATGATACGAACAACTGTTGGGCCTTGAAGAATAAGGTGCAAGATTTGATCGAAGCTAAAGAAATTGAGTTTGACGCTCCGGAGAAGCCCAACGTCATGACTGCTCCCATGCCCAAACATGGTCATGGAGTAAATGTTGTGGATAATGATTTATTTGTGACCTCCGTGGAAGAAATTTCTACTCCTTTGATTACAGTTAAGAAGAATCTATTGTTGGCCGGTTTATTTCCGGGATGTGGCAAAGGTTGCCACTTATGTTCAATTCTGCCTGCTGGTTGCCACTTTTTAAAATCAGGTGTTCAGCACCTGATGGATAACAAAAAGATCTTGTTCGAGAAAACTATGATTCCGTTATTTCCAGTTCAAGATGTTGCCATCGTAACCATTTCCGCCAATCCTTCCAAGGCTTCCTCGAGAAAGCTTGTTAGGATTACATCTATTCCCAGAATCGCTCTATTAATCATTACTATCTCGGGACCTATCCCATACACTTCGGATAAGGCTATCCCTTGGCGCTATGGTTCAGATGTGTATTACCATGGAGTAAAGCAAGACTTAAAGATTGAAGAAGCTGATGCTGATGTCAGCAATATTGTCGGGGCTAGCAAGGTCATACGAAGTGGAAGACTATTTTCTCCCGAGATTTCCCCTCCAACTGTTCACAAACCTGTTGTCATTCCATTTGCTAGTACATCAACTACCATCCCAGTGCCTATTCCAGTTATCACCCATGTCACCGAGCCATCTGGGACTCGGGGAAAATAAATCACAGGTGAGCCTGCCCGGATGGAGGCACCTAAGAAGATCATTGTAGAAACCTCTAAGCAGGAGATAGAGGAAATTCTGAAGATTATCAAGAAGAGTGACTACAACGTAGTCGAGCAGTTGGGGAAGACCCCGTAAAAAATCTCCATGTTGTCCTTGTTATTATATTCTGAAGCCTATGGAAATGCTTTAATTGCTTTCCTAAAAAATGCACATGTGCCGTAAGAGACTTCAGCTAATCAATTCAAAGATTGCGTAGCTAGCTTGACTGCCGACAATGGGTTGGGTTTCTTAGACGCAGATCTGACTGCTAAAGGAAGAAATCATAATGACGCTCTTCACGTCTCGATCGAGTGCAGGGGCACTACCATGGCCCATGTACTAGTGGATACCGGGTCCTCTTTGAATGTTTTGCCAAAGAAAGCATTAGACCATCTGGACTATGAAGGTTTGATTATGAAACCGAGTAATATTGTGGTTAGGGCTTTCGAAGGGTCAAAAAGGATGGTGCACGGGGAAGTGGACGTCCCTATTAAAGTTGGCTCTCAGACTTTCGCATCTACTTTCTATGTGATGGATATCCGACCATCATATTCTTGCTTGCTGGGTCGCCCGTGGATTCATAAGGCTGGGGCAATAACTTCTACCCTCCATCAAATGTTGAAATATCCAGTAAAGGGGAAGATTGTTACGGTGCGAGGAGAAGAGGAGTACATGGTGAGTCATCTTAACTCCTTTCGCTATATGGATATGGATGGAGAGTTCATCGAAACCCCGTGTCAGAACTTTAAAGAGGTTCCCTAGACTTTGGCATCAACTGAAGTTGCTGCTGACAAACCTCCGATGAAGATGGCTTCCCTCAAGGATGCCAGAGCTGTAATTGAAAAAGGTGGGTGTGCAAATTGGGGTCAGCTCCCTGATTTCACACACAAGACTGACAAGTTTGGTTTGGGCTTTACTGTAGAGGCTCAAATGGTTGTTTGGCACGTGCGAATTGGAAGACCTCCTCTGCACATCAGTAATCAGGGAGTGAATGCAATTGAGGATGATGAAGAAGAGTCAGATATCGACAGCTGGATCTACCTGACTACCAACGGTGGATTGAACAACTGGACAGTGAAGGACTTCGTGCCCGTTTCTTTTATTACACAGTAATAGACTTTTTGTTTTGAGATTTGTAATAAACAGTTTAAAACTTTACGGCCTGGTGCCTTGCCAGAGACACCTTGGATTTGTTTGTGAGGGCTTATTATTTGTCATTTTCATATATCATTAATAAAGCATTGGACGTTTTCTTGCATTACAAATTTTACTCTCCATGTTTTTTCTTTTCTATATCACTTTATCAAAACAGCTATTGTCTTACACACAATCACATATCATAATGCAGATCCACATCCACTATGGATCCCGTTGATAACGACTCTGCTATTGCCAGTTATGACTTTGAAAATCCAATCAACCAAGCTGATGATGAAGGTGAGGATGATTGTGAAGTGCCTGGGGAACTTGCTAGACTGTTACTACAGGAAGAGAGGGCCATACAGCCTCATGAAGAGCCAGTGGAATCAGTAAATTTGGGTACAAAGGAAGACAGGAAAGAGGTCAAGATAGGTGCGAATCTGGAGCCTAGTATCAAGCAACGGTTGATACAGATGATACACGACTATGTTGAGATCTTTTCTTGGTCTTATGAAGATATGCCCGGTTTGGACACTGATATTATGGTACACCGCCTACCAACTAAAGAAGACTGCCCTTCGGTAAAATAGAAGGTTCGCTATATGCGCCCAGAGATGTCTGAGAAAATCAAAGCTGAGGTCATGAAATAGTTTGACACCGGATTTCTAGCTGTTACTTCTTATCCGCAGTGGGTCGCCAACGTTGTTCCAATGCCCAAGAAGGATGGTAAGGTGCGGATGTGTGTGGACTATAGATATCTGAACAGGGCAAGCCCCAAGGATGATTTCCCACTCCCTCACATTGATGTTCTGGCCGACAAAAACGCGCAACATAAGGTCTTCTCCTTCATGGATGGTTTTTCTGGTTACAATCAGATTAAGATGGCTCCCGAGGACATGGAGAAGACAACTTTTGTTACACAGTGGGGCACCTTTTGCTACAAGGTCATGCCGTTCGGATTGAAGAATGCTGGGGAATCTTATCAGTGCGCCATGGTCGCTTTGTTCCACGACATGATTCACCATGAGATTGAGGTTTACGTTGATGACATGATCGCAAGGTCCCAGACTGAGGAAGAACACCTTGACCATCTCCATAAACTATTTGACAGGTTGAAGATGTATAAGCTAAGGTTGAACCCGAACAAGTGCACCTTCGGGGTGAGGTCTGGTAAGCTGCTGGGTTCGTTAGTGATAAAGGCATTCAAGTGGATCCTGCAAAGGTGAAGGCTATACAAGAAATTCCAACTCCCCGCACAAAAAAAGAAGTAAGAGGATTTTTGGGACGTCTGAACTACATTGCACGATTCATTTCACATCTGACTGCTACTTGTGAGCCAATCTTCAAGCTGCTGAAGAAAGATCAAGTGGTAAAATGGAATGATGAGTGTCAGGCCGCTTTCGAAAGGATCAAGGAATATATCCAAGAGCCACATATTATGATGCCTCCAGTTGAAGGAAGACCTTTGATCTTATACTTGACAGTACTCGACAATTCAATGGGGTGCGTGTTGGGGCAGCATGATGAGTCTGGCCGAAAAGAGCATGCTATTTACTACCTTAGCAAAAAGTTTACCGACTGTGAGACCCGATACTCACTGCTTGAGAAAACTTGTTGCGCTTTGGCATGGGCTGCTCGCCGGCTGAGATAGTATATGCTGACTCACACTACCCTATTGATATCAAAGATGGATCCAATGAAGTATATCTTCGAAAAGCCTGCTTTGTCCGGAAGAATAGCAAGATGGCAAATGATCTTAACTGAGTATGACATCCAATACACAACCCAAAAAGCAATCAAGGGGAGTGTGTTGGCAGATCATTTGGCGCATCAGGCCGTGGATGACTACCAGTCTATGAATTTCCAGTTTCCGGATGAGAACATCACGTTGGTGACTGACTGTGAAAAACCTGGACCGAATAAAGGACCTGAGGAAGGATCCCGATGGTCTATGTTTTTTGGTGGAGCTTCAAACACGTTGGGTAATGGCATTGGCGCTGTGATCATATCTCCCGAAGGCTTTCATACTCCGTTTACTACCCGAGTATGTTTTAACTACACCAACAATATGGAGGAGTATGAAGCATGTATCCTAGGTCTTCGAGCTGCTATTGACCTAAGGATTAAGTTCTTAAGTGTATTCGGAGATTCCGCTCTAGTGATCAGTCAGATCAAAGGAGAGTGGGATACAAAGCACCCAAATCTTATTCCTTAAAAAGAGTATGCACTGACGTTGCTCCCACACTTTGAGGAGATAACCTTTGAACACTTTCCAAGAGAAGAGAATCAGTTAGCGGACGCGCTAGCTACCATGTCTTCTATGTTCAAAGTCAGGTGGGAAAATGAAGCTCCCCAGATTACCATCAAGAGGTTGGACGAACCCGCACATTGTTGTGATATTGAGACTGAAGAGGTAGCAGATAAACCCTGGTTTCACGAGGTAAAGAGGTATCTTGAGGCTCAAAAGTACCCCGAGGGTGCATCTGTCAATGATAAGAAGTTTCTGAGGAGATTCGCAGCGAAATTCTTCATCAGCAACAGAATTCTCTACAAGTGTAACCATGATTCAACCTTACTGCGATGTGTGGACAAAATCGAGGCAGAAAGAATCATGGGAGAGTTACATGAAGGTACCTTCGGAACTCATTCCAGTGGACATACCATGGAAAAGAAAATCCTACGGGCAGGATATTATTGGTCTGCTATGGAAGCCGATTGTTATCAACATTCTCAGACCTGTCATAAGTGCCAAGTCTATGCTGATAAGGTGCATGTACCTCTAGTTCCTCTGAACGTCTTGACAGCTCCTTGGCCTTTCGCAATGTGGGGCATCGACATGATTGTCGAGATCAGACCTACTGCGTCCAACGGGCATCGTTTCATCCTGGTAGCGATTGGTTACTTTACGAAGTGGGTTGAGGCAGCTTCCTTTGCTACAGTAACCAAGAACGTCGTGGCACGGTTTATCCGACATAATTTGATCTATCGATACGGCATACCGGAGAGAATCATTATGGACAATGGTACAAATCTCAACAATACAATAATTACCGAGCTCTGCAAACAGTTCAAGATATAGCATCATAACTCTTCTCCTTATCGGCCGAAGATGAATGGGGCTGTTGAAGCAGCTAATAAGAACATCAAGAAGATTGTGCAGAAGATGACAGTGACATACAAAGACTGGCATGAGATGTTACTATTCGCTCTTCATGGGTACCGCACCTCAGCACAAACATCAACAGGGGAAACACCCTATTCTCTGGTGTACGGCATGGAAGCGGTCTTACCTATTGAGGTCTAGATACCCTCTCTCCGGATTATGAAGGATGCAGGTTTGAGCGAGGACGATTGGATCCAAACCCGACTTGATAAGTTGAATTTAATCAACGAGAAGAGACTTACTACTATTTGTCATGGTCAGACGTAACAAAAGCGAATGATCAAGGCTTTTAATAAGAAAGTTAGACGAAAAGAGTATCAAGTTAGGGATCTGGTGATCAAACGCATCATACTGCCACAAGGTGATCCCAGGGGCAAATGGACCCCTACGTACGAAGGGCCATTTATGGTTTAGAACATTTTCTCAGGAGGAGCTATGATTCTAACCACCATGGATGGTGACGACCTTCCTCACCCCGTCAATGCAGACATAGTGAAAAAATACTACGTATAATCAAAGACCCGCTAGGTTGACTGGCCTAGGAAAAAATAAGGGCTTCCCGACGAACCAAAAGGGTTCTGGAAAAAGTAAGGGATGAAAATGAAAAAATCTGTACACCCAACAAGTCGAAAACCTGAAAAGGCGGCTTGGGCAAAAAAGGGTATCCCGGTGGACTGAAAACCTGAAAGGGCGGTCCAGGAAAAAATTAGGGATCAAAGCGTAACACTATGTCTTATTAGATCATCTTACAACCAGACTTCGGTATCGACTATCAAGCTCGGACGACACTGATCAATCTGATCTACCTTCAACCAAGTAGCAAAGTGATGAGACGCTCAAAGATATAAGGGCAATAACAGAGTTGGAACCCAGTGGGATTGTTTCACATAGTTTTTTTTCTTTCTTTTACACAAATTGTATAAATTCTGATCGTTCGGCGGTGTTCTCTTACTAGGACGTCAGCCTCTTGTACAAAACGCCTATTACAGGCTAACTTCAAAAATCAATACAACTCATTTTCACTAAGAAATTTCAACTTGTGTTTTCTTTTTCTGTTTTGTTTTGCAAGAACGTCTAATGATTCATTTTTGATATATGCATTTGACAATAATTGCTGCTCATAAATATTTACATGCGAAACAAAAGACAATTACTCATAATTCCAGGAACAGGGGCAAACAAGAAATGTCCAAACCTTACAATTGCTCTACCCACCTGGTACAGGGATAGACCCAGCTGGAGAATATGACTAAAAGTGAATACATGCCTCGCAGAGTAAGAAATACCCAAAAACAGTGGTGTTAATTCTCCCCAAGCAGAGTTCATCTATCACCAACAATGGAAAATCATCCCAAGTGGAGTTTATTTCTTCCACAAACATAAAATCAATCCCCAACAGGGTTCATTATTGCTAACAACGGTAATTCATCCCTAGCCGAGGTTATTTCTCCAAATCAGTAGATCTTCTGGCAGAGTATCTCTCTTTCCCCACAGAGTCATTCTCTCGCCAGTTTATTCTCCAGCAGAGTCATTCTCTCACCAACCTATTCTCAAATCATCTTCGATCGTTACCCCCAGCAAGAACAAAGAATTCAACTCCTTGTACTCTCCAGCAGCAATCCGAGATTTATTTTCCCCAGCTAGAGAAAATCACAAAAGCATTGCATATCCATACATCGTAGCATGCACATATGCATCATGCATTACAATCTCATTTATTTTGAGAGCATCATTACTCAATACATCTCATACATCATGGAATTACATACAACTAACTCTTTATCTTTCAGGGAAAGATACAATCAAATTCTCACAAGTTGTCTCTGGTTCAGTCGAATCGATGCTAAGATTTCTATTCTAATTCAAGACTATGAAGCCCGGATCCGACTGGATAATATCTTGATTTCTCCATCATACTGCGAAGCCCATAGAACGATCGGATAACAGTACCAAAATACCGCGAAGCCTGGAATCGACCAGATAGTGGTTTATCTTAAATTCAAGCTATGAAGCCCGGAAATCGTCTAGAAAATAGTGGAATCCCCAGCAAGTTACTGTGAAGCCTGGATTACAACCAGATAGAAGTACAAGACACCATGAAGCCTGGAAGTGACCAGATAGTGGTATGTCATAAACACAAGACGTGAAGCCCGGAAATCGACCGGATAACAGCTAGAAAGTTATTGTGAAGCCTAGATTACGACCAGATAGCAATACAAGGTACCATGAAGCCTGGACTCGACCAGATAATGGTATAAGACGTTGTGAAGCCTGGATTACAACCAGATAGTAGCCAAGAATACTACGAAGCCTGGAATCGACCAGATAGTGGTATATCTTTAATGCAAGTTATGAAGCCCAGATTCGACCAGATAATATCTTGATTTCTCCAAACGCCATGAAGCCTGGACTCGACCAGATAATGGTATAGGACACCATGAAGCCTGGATTACGACCAGATAGCGACAAAGACACTGAAGCCTGGGACTACGACCAAATAACATTAAGGGATACTGCGAAGCTTAGATTGGGACCAAATAGCAGTTTACCTAGCCAATTACTAAGAAGCCTGGAATCGACCGGATATTAGTGTTGCCATAAATACAAGTTGAAGCCCGGGTATGACCGGATAACAATTTAATTCCTTCTGAAGCCTGGAGCAAGACCAGATAAGAAGTGAGAAGTTGTGAAGCCTGGATTACGACCGAATAGCAAGTTTAATCTCATCCCCCCAGTAAGTCATTGTGAAACCTGGAACACGACCAAATAATAGTCAGTCTTATTTTCCTCAAGCAAATCACTGTGAAGCCTGGAGCACGACCAGAAAGCGGTTCATTTGCCCCTCTCCGACTAAGGGATGGTTCCCCAGTAGAATAACGGATGATCGAAGCTCCTAAAATTCAACTTTTACCAAGACAGAGACCAACATTCCCCAGCGAAGTCCTCCTCAACAACAGGTATACCGGCTCTCGCAAAGGAATCTCTTATGCGATCGACACTTCTTCGGATGGAATCTTTAAGCTCATCTCCTGTCATCAACCTCCAAATGGCATCTATAAGCCCATTCCCGACATCACAAGACGAGTACCACTTCATGCGAGTGCAAATTTCTAGGCACTCTAGTGTTCAATCATCTTTCACCCTCGGATCACGAAAGGCAGACAAGCCAATCTACATCCTCAGGTTTAAGAAGATTGAACAGGGGAAGCTGTTGTACCCCAAAATTTGCCCTCCCATATTTCTCAACATATTTCAAGTGAGGTCCTCAAATAGCTCAAAGAAGTCCAAGGGTTGACCAGACAAACCCTCTCCTAAGGCAGTCTACCTCAAATTAGGGTTTCAGTTTGCATCAAGATGTTTGAATCAAAAGGGTCCCAAATGCTCACTATTATCCTAATATGTTCTCAACATCATCCAAGACAAGTTTCAAGCCTTGCAGAGGAAGTTTGCTCAGTCAATTGCTCAAAGGCCTGAAAATCGACTGTGCTAGGGCAAAAGTCAACTATGGCCCACATACAGCCAAACTTCAAGATTTTTGGTCAACATTATCATTTTGAAGTATTATTCATCATTTGATCAAGGGTTGATCATGATTCCTCAAATATTTCTCACAATTCATCAAAACCCAAAAGTTGCTAAATTAGGGTTTTGTAGAAAAAGTCAACTCAACTTTGACCAAGAATAACTTTCTCATACTTTATCAAGAATGACCCATACAAGGCTCATTTTGAAGAGGATGTAATTCCCTACAACTCATCTTCAGCTCCCAAGTTCAAAATATGCACTCACAAGAAGTTATGAATTTGGACATTATAGGTCATTTTGAAAAGTCAACAAAAACACCTTTTTGTCAAAGCTTCATACATGAACATGGAAGACTCAATTGAGATGAGACAAAAAGGGTTGCTTAGATGACATCTCAAGCTTTCTAAAAAGTCAAAGAACACATCTCTAGGGTCAAAATTGAAGGAGTTATGCATTGGTGAAGTTGACTTTTTTTGCAAAATTGCCAAAAGTCAAATGTGTCTCAAATTGCATTTTTTGTCAAATGGGCCCAACTTTTTGTGTTTGTATTGAGTTTGTAACATGATCCACGACCCATGATCCTTCCCACTTGTCTTTATTTTATTTTTTTCATTAATTTTGATTTTTATTTCAATTAATTTAATTTAAATCAAAATAAAATCATGAAAATATCAAAACCAATCAAGGCTTGAGATTTTGTGCATGTTTAGGTCTTTTAAACAGCTGGGAGGAGAATCAAGTCGTGCAAGGGGCATTTGGATACAAAAAGATTGAGTTTTTCTTGATTTAGAAAGATTTGAATAAGGATCAAATCATGATTCAATCACCTTAATTGAAAAAGATTTGAAGCAAATTTGTAACCCAAACCCATTCAAGGGTACATATAGAACATGTGCAGAACAAAAAAGAGAGGATTGGAGGCGTGAGAAGCTGAAAGAAAACTTGCAAAAAACTCAACAAAAGTGGTGAACCAAATTCCAATTTCTAGGCTTCTCCAAGCCCTTCCAAGCATATCATTCGCTTGCTGGACATCTAAGGACTCTATCCCAATCATTAGCAAGCATTTTCATGCCCAGATACCCGTTGTAAGTATCCCACAAACTCCATGTTTTATTGAAATCGAATCTCATAAATCTGACACTCTTAGCATGATTTGTTTATATATTCTGCATCCTTGAAACATTTGCAAGCTAATGATAATAATTAATTGCATTTTGGTTAACCATACAGAAAGTTGCCATGATTATGGTTTAGGTTTCGTTTTTAGGGATTTTGCTTGCAGGAATAATTAGCCATGAAGAGTGGTACTGTGATGCTCGTGAGGTTGCCATGAGTTGATTGGTACCATTGGAATTGATTTATCATGCGTGCAGTGAATTTTGGAAGATCACAGGGCTGTACCTACGCCCAGAAAACCGTAGGTAAAAGTCCTGGACTTTTGCCAACGGAGGGAGGAAGAAGAAGGGTGGCGTGGCACCCCCTGACTGGCCCATTTAAATTTCGCGCGCTGGAGTATTGATATTTTGTGTTTTTCCATATAATTCATTTTTGTTATTCTATGTACAATTAACAAGGCCAGCTCAGCTGGTAAGCGTGCAGGGAGAAAACACCTAAGGGCCTGGGTTCGATTCCTAGGTCCCCCATATTATTTCATGATTTTGTTTCTTGCATAATCAGGCACATGTACATACAAGGTGACCACCATACGCCTCAATGTTCACCCACCAGATCTCCAACAAGCTGGATCCAAGGGCCATCCTTTGGAGGTCCACAATGCACCCTAGTCAAGCCAATGCATGGGATCTGAAAAGTCAAACATGGACCAAGGCTTATTGGGCTCAGAAATGCAATTGACACCCCCATTTTGCTTTGATATCAGGCCCATTTCTTTACTTCTCTTTTCTATATTTTTTATTTATTTAATTTTGATTAATTATTTTCTAACATAAAATTAATTCTTTTTTTACAAAAACTCATAAAATCAATTTTCAACAATTTAGATTTAGGTTTTATCTTTGTCAAATTTAATTTAATTATTAGTTTAATTTAATTTTAGGGTAATTTTAACATTTTTGTAAATAATTTAAAACAAATTAGAATTAGGGTTTGTTTGATTTAATTTCTATTTTCTTTTCTTAAAATAACAAAATGCAAAAATAGGTCAAATTAATTATTTTTCTTAATTTAAATTAATTAGTAAATAGGTTTGTATTTATTTAATTAAAACCTTATTTTTCTCAAAATAATCAAAAACAACAAAAAAAGAATTCCTCTTTCAATTAGGTTTAGACGGGGTCAAAACCCTAATTTTTTCTCGTTCTCGTTTCACCACGCCCGTTTATTTATTTTTACGATATTAACGTAACTGCTCATGGGATGTAATAGTTCAATTAGGATTTTTCTTTTATTTATCGTTTTACGGGTTTTTGGCTATGTAATTAATCCCCCTCCCCGAAGCCTTGTAATAGCGTAGTTTTATTTCTCGCCTTTTAATTCTCGCAAATATTAACTGTTAGATGTATGATAATAAGATTGCATGACAAGAATGTATGTAAATTTTAAAATGGTTAGCAAACCCTAAATGTGAAAAGATAATAACTTGAAATCAAATCACTCGCACATGCGCACTCCTAGCGTATACTCTCACTTTGGTTGCCTTCGGTAAATGATCATTAAGTATAGGGTGTTTTAGTGGTCGCTCTCTTGTCTAAACAAAGATCAAATATCCCGTTCGGAAATGTTGCCTCGGAAAGGTTGCCTCAGAAATGTTGCCTCGAATACGATCTTAAGATATTAGAGTTATTACTAAGACTTCCTAACGTTGCCTTAGTGATTGTACGTCCCTTTCGAATTGACCCTTACAACTCCAACGACGGTGCTACCTACTCATTAATAGTAGGAAAGCGTTGTCTAAAGGAAACAAGAACAGAAACATTCTCTTTTCGAGTGGGTAGATGCTAGTAGGTACTTGCTCAAAATCAAACTTTTCCACACTTACACTCTTTTCAAACAAAGTTTTCAAAAACACTTCGTAACACTCTTGAGGATTGATACAAGGGTTAGAACGAAGTAAAACCAAAACTTTTCAAAACACACAAACACGGAAGCAAGTTTTAAAATGATGAGCAAGTACCTAAGAGCCCGTAGAAAACTACGGATAAAAAGGGTGCTAATACCTTCCCTTTCTATAATCTACCCCCCTACTCAAAATCTCGAAAAAGGAATTTTTCTGTGCTTTTTTCCTTTCCAGTATGGATAAAATAAAAGTCGGTGGCGAATCTTGCTTACCGCGACATTTTGCAAACACAAACGCAAAATGCAAACCAGCATTTTCCTAAAACAGTCTGGTTCTGCCACCGTATCACAAAAGGTATCATTTGGAAATCTTTGGTGTTATTAATTAGAACGAAAGACGATAGTGTGAAGTTGTGTGGAATTTACGGTGTCGAAAAGGAGAAAGATTTATGCTAAGTTATCAAGATGTATGTTATAGTTTTGGGAGAAGAGTTCTCTTGAGTAATTTTATTTCCAAGTGAAAGTGTATGTAGATCCATTCAAGGTGGATGCAGTTCTAAGTTGGAGAACGATGAAGTCTGTTATAGAGGTTAGTAGCTTGTCGAGCTTAGACGATTACTATCATAGTTGTTTGAGGTGTAGATATATATATGAATGTTGTTAGATGAGATGATAATGTTGAGAGTGTGATTGGAATGTGAGTAATCGATTTGAATTGTGTTGTGTTATTGTTATGTTGGTCAAGTAGTGGTCGAAGTGTTGCCAAACGCGACTTGGGGATAAAAAAATTGGATGTGAATTTCGCGTTAAGGGTGGTAGTATCGAGGACGAAAATATCCTAAGTGGGGGAGAGTTGTAACGCCCCAAATTTAATTAATTATTTAATTAAATTAGTTAAATATTTAATTATTGGATATTGTCGAAGTTGAGAATTATCAGTATTATTCTAAGAAGTATAATTGGATAATTATGTTGAGTTGAGCAGTAAGTTGATAGTCAGATAAATTAGTCGGTTTCATCGGAGAAATAATATTAGAAAAATAATATTATTATATTGGATTATTATTGAGTTGATTAAGTGGTGGAAAATAGTATTATAATAATACTATTATTATTTCTTATGGGCTTAATTTAAAGTGTTGTTGGTAGTAAAAGGTGGGGTGTGAATATTAGGCCCAATAGAATTAATAATAGAAATTATATGTTAAAGTTGAATACGAAGGAATTATGTTTTTTTGTCAAGTAGAAGAGAGAATAAGAAGCGGCTGTAAAGAAAATAAGGGTTTTAGAGAAAAGGATGTAGTACATGGAGAGGAGAATAAGAATGAAGATTTGGAGCTATGACAGCAGCGGGTTGCAATCGGAATTATAGAGCAATCTCTAATCCAAGGTAAGGGTGGAGTTTCTTATCCTATAATGGGGTTTATGAGAATTTGTATGTGGAATTTAGGGTGTAAATTTATTATTGTTTGTGCTTATTCATGGCAATTGATGTTTTAAATAAATTAACGATGAATATTGGTGAAACTTTCATATTCTTGTGTGTTGTTGGTTGATTGTTCCGTTGAAAATATGTGGATACGAAGGAAACTTGAGAAGTAATAGAGAATCATAGAATGGGGGTTTGATGCCGATCGTTAGTAGGTGGGGGGAAGTGCCTGTGACGATCGTCACAAGCTGGCAGAGAAAGCATAACGGCCGTTATGGCCTGGGGAGAGGAAGTTGTTATGACCGACATAAGTGAGGAAATGGAGGGAAAGTGCCCTTTGGAACTTGGCACTTGCTTCTGTCTCTGTTTTTCTGTTTCCCTGTTTCTATGTTTTTCTGTGGCACTATGCTATATAATTTTTATATGGTATCAGTGTGGAGTTTATTAAATACAAAAGCAGTTAGGGAACCAATTAAACTATTCTTATCTTATCAGTAGTATGCTATAGCAGAAGCAAATTTAATAGAAGCACCTATATGTCAGTAATCTTAATTTAGCAATTCAACATAATTTTAATAATTTGTAGTAATAAGACAGAGTTAGAAATAATTAGTGAAGTTGCAGTAACTGTTTTGGAGGATTAAATAAATAGCAGAAGGGAATATATTGTCAAGTAGTATATGTTGTAAGTGATTTACAGGAAACAAGTGACATTCATTTGGCAGAGAAATATTAGTAGCAGTATAAATAAATAGTAGTAATAACAGTGTATAAAACAATACCGATTAGCCGAGTTTATAAATTTTAGCGGTAAAAGTAGTTAACCGGAATTAGTTGAAATTATCGGAATAAGTCATTGTCGAATACATTGTTGTTATTGAATATGTTGTTGTTTATATGTTGTGATTGATAAGTGGATTATTAGTTTCTATGAAACCTGGACCCGACCAGATATTAGTTTAACTTCTTCGATCACTAACAAAACTCATCTTCCCCAGTAGAGTTTGTCATTATCCCCAGCAGATTATTGCAAAGCCTGGACCCGACCAGGTAACAACTAACTTTCAAGAGATAATTCCCCACTAGAGCACCGGCCGACTAAAAATCCTAAGCTCTTTTCCCCAAGCAGAAGCCAATATTCCCCAGTGGAGTTCTTCTTAAACAAAGCCAGAATCCCCAACGGAAGCATCTTTAATAAAGTATGAAGATACACATACTTTTCATCTCCAACAGCAGTCCGAGATTTAAACTCCCCAGTGTCTGTCAAGGATACGCTTCGACAACACGGTGCATTCATACATCATATAACATACATAACACAACATAATCTCATTTGTTTTGAGAACATCATTACACCATGCATACATTCGCATACATCTAACCCCTTTGTTTCTTTGCAGAAAAAAAATCATTGATCCAAAGACCTCTTCTGGATCAGAATTATTTCTTCCAGTGAAAGACAGGCAAGACGCCTAGTTTTTAGCACGAATCGACCAAAGATTTACACTGTGGGGAAGAGAGATACTCTGTTGGAAGATCTGCTGATTTGGAGAAATAAACTCAGCTGGGGATGAACTTCCATCGATGGAGAGAAGCGCTCTGTTGGAGATTGAGCTTCCGCTGTCAGAGAAATAAACTATGCTCAAGAGATGGCTTTATAAACTACTCATGGTTATAAAACTCGGCTAGGGAATGCATATATCAGATTTCTGAAGGAACCTGCTGGGGAAGGAATTCCTGCTTGGGGATACGGAGGTCGGATCTTGGTTGTCTCGGCTCTGTCGGGAATATAGGTATCACTGGCTTGTATGTGATAGTGACTTTGCTTCCAACTGTCTCTGCCCCTTGTACCATGATGGACGGGGTAACTGTCGGTATTTAGGTTTTGTACCAGTTTCTTTGAGTTCTTAGTAACTGTCTTTCTATTTTATATGCAGATGTTTGTGAACAGTAATCATATTCAAATGCATATGTCAAGAATAAAACATTGGACGTTTTTTTTGCAAAACAAAACAGAAAACGGAAAAAACAAACACAAAGTTTTGTACTCAAAAGACGCTTTGTATTGATTTGAAATTTTCCTATAACAGGCGTTTTTTACAAGGAGGCTGACGCTCTAGTAAGAGAACACCGCCGTAAAAATGGAAATTATTATAGAAATTGTGTACAAAAAGAAAACAGCTATGTGTAGTGATCCCATTGGGTTTCAGTTCTGTTATTGCCCCTATGTCTTCGAGCATCTCATCACTTTGTTGCTTGTCCAAAGTTGATTGGATTGATCGATACCGTTTGAGCTTGATATCTGATTACTGAGGTCTAACCGCAAGGTGATCCAATGGGATATAGTGATACACTTTAATGCCTAATTTTTTCTCGGACCGCCCTTTCGGGTTTTCAGTCCACCGGGAAACCTTTTTGCCCAAGCCGCCTTTTCAGGTTTTCGACTTGTCGGGTGTACAGATTTTTTTTTATGTATATCCCTAAATTTTGCCCGAACCCTTTTGGTTCGCCGGGATGCCCTTATTTTTTGCCTAGGTGTGTCAACCTAACGGGTCTTTTTTCATGCGTAGTATTTTCCGACTATGTCCATGCTTTCAGGATGTAGAGAGTTGTCACTATCCATAGTGTTTGTGCTGTAGTACTGTCAAAAATGTTTTCTTGATGGCACATGATTCATTGTTGGAATGCGTGCATAATGCCCCAAGCGATTCAGATGGAGATCTACCCCTGGTTATTTGGAACTTTTGGAGAGACTGCCCTAGGTGTGTTTAGACATCATGTCATGCCCCTTGCTTATGGAAGACCTGTTATTGGAAGTGTCTTTCCCACTGAGGTGATTCTGTCCATTGAGAGGATGTTTGTTCATTGAATATCCATTGTGCGGATTTCCCTGCTATCAAACAATTAGTCATATGCAAACAATGTCATTTAAAGAATGCAAAACTCATGTCTGTCTTGAAGAAATTTTGAAAATGTGTTTTATGTAGTAAAACGAAATTTGCAAGAATGTGATATCAACTCAGAATTCGTAACAAAGCCTACAGGAGTCAGGATACCTTTATAACATTATGCTCTCAAACTAGCCCATGCTTCAGCTAGGACTTTTAAGGGTTATAATGTGGCCTGGTTCACGGTTCAAGAAACAAAGGATAAAGGCTCAAATTTTATTTGTACCCAACCCTCTCTTCGTGATGTTCTTCAATCCTATGCTCAGTTAATTGGGCGTTTAGATCCCGATTAAGTCTGGAATCTTTGCTCTGATACTTGGTGATGATTCAGAAATTGAAAATTTGTTTTGAAAAGGCAGTCATTTTTGTAATCTTCTTTTTGTCGAGGATTTGTAGTAACCTCTTTTTTTGGTTTCCGTTATCCCTTCTTTTTTCCTGGACTGTTTCTTTTGTAATTACAGTCAGCGGGATGCCCCAATTTTTCTCTTAAGTATCCTTCATAGGTTTTGACTTAATGAGCTTTTATTTCAAGAGATAATGACTGCCTGTCTTGATGATTATACAGAACCATCAATGTCTTTTGTTTTGGAAGGACATCTTCGATGCCATTCATTGTGTACGAAGCGGCAGATTGTGACTGAATGTGCCTCTGAATTAACTGAGAAAGCTACCCTTCCCCAT
Source organism: Vicia faba (assembly GCA_948472305.1). NCBI lineage: Eukaryota > Viridiplantae > Streptophyta > Magnoliopsida > Fabales > Fabaceae > Vicia > Vicia faba. The sequence goes on along the minus strand of OX451738.1, from coordinate 248,698,526 downwards.
GTTATTATTAAGGGTTTTAATTTGTGTGAAAAGAAAAACTCCTACTTCTTTGGCTCGAAGGGGTTTACTATGGATTATCTTCCTTATAAATCCACTGTTTAGGATTTGAAACAACGCATGTACATCGTCAGCGAGGTCTGTTCGAAAGCATAGTGTAGAGATTGTGGTATCATTTTCGTCATCCTCCCTCTAAGGCTTAGAGTTTTTAATCGAGAGTTGAATATCACAAAAGGAAATAAGAATGCATTTTTGAAATAGTGAACACGAATGAATTAATTCAAGACAAACATGTGCAATGCATTGATGAAATAACGAGGTTTGATATGAATAAATGTTCAAACAAATCAAAAGAAAATTACACATTGAAAATTCTAATGAATGAAAAGTCTTCTTGTGAGAGCTTATCACTTCAGATGGTATGCCTTGGAGGGATGGCAGAAGAACTCAACCTGACCGCCTTGTGCGAATTCTAGCGCTCCTTCATCAATCAGGTCTTGAATTTTATTTCTCAACACCCAACAACTGTTGGTATCATGTCTAGGACTGTTGGAGTGGTACGCACATCTTGCATTTAGATTGTACCTTGGGGAGGCTATGTTGGGATTCTGAGGAGGGTCCCTTAACATAACCAACTTGGTCTTCAACATGCGTTGCAATGCTTGAGCCAATGACATGTTGATTTCGGTGAAGCGTCTTTCGGATGTATTTTTCTTATGCTGATTGCCCCGTTCTTGTTGGCGAGGTTGTGGTTGGGATTGTGATGTAGTAGCAATCTGGAAAGGTTTGTTCCTGACCAAACCAACCTCTTCTCTCACTGGGGGCTGGTTAATGCCTTGATCCACAATTTTAACTGTTTGTTTCATGGATCTGCATCCATCTTGGTGAAGCTTGTTGAGGAAGGCTCTTAGACCTTCTTGTCCTCGAGCTAAGTTTTGGATAAGAGACATCTGCCCCAACATCTGGATTATCATTGCTTCTACCTCAGCTTGCAGTTGTCCCAATTGTTCATCCTTGTTGTTGTCAGGACATTCCTTGGTCAGATTCCCGACGAAGAGTGTTTTCAGGTCTTCTTGTCCCTTAGATAGATTCAGGAGAAATTTCTAGAACTGGGCATCTTGAGATCGGAGATCTTTGTTGTCTTGTTGGAGAGCCATTGCTAAAATAAACAGCGAGAACATGAGAGACCTTCTTTGAAACCTGCTTATGCAATGATATGTATTATATATGTATGCAATGTTTTCAAGGATCTTGCGGGGTAAACAAGAAAATGTCAGAAGTTGAATTTTGCAGCTTTGATTGAAGAACTTTGTATCGTTGAGAGTCCTTCTACGAGAGTCAAGCTCACCATATCAAGTGGGTCATAGCCCCTGACTCAAGTTATTGAGTTTTGATCTTCTGACGACATTGGCTAGAGGAAAATAAATCCCCTTGCCCCTTGCTAGACATCTGATTTATCATAACCTGCATCACAGGCCCTCGAGATCCTTGAAATGGTTAAGGAAATTTTAAGGCATGATGTTATGATGTGTATGCTATGCTTTTAAGCAAAGGAGCGAAGTGATGTAAGCAAGTAAACCCTGCAACAAATCCAAGTTATTGGATAATAACTGTAAACAAAACCTGCAAGGAACTCATGTTGTCAAGTAATAAAAACTCTGCAAGTAGTTCAAGTTGAAAGCACACAAGTCACGCAAACAACCTTAGGTTTAGGCTTGCATGGATTTTAAGTTCATACCCTCTTGAAACTGGATTAGTTTAACCTGTCCTATAAATAGTAACCGAGTTCTAAGGGATCTCAATATCACTGATCTTTCCCCCAAGCCTTGTTCAATCGACGATTGACTCATAATTAAACAAAACCCAGAAGTCAAACCTCAATGATTGTAGCATCGAGTATCTATCGACCTTGGGCATACACCAAAGTCGGCCATCTCGCTATGTCCTACTGGCCAAGTTGTGCAATAAAAGGTTCTAAGGTCAGTTGATGCTTTATGACACCACGCGACGACCCCGTACATCTTCCTGATTGAATCAAGGGTTACGGGTACCAACCAAAGTGCCACATCAATGTAGCTACTGCTTCAACCGTGTCGGTATACCCCAACATAACTCCCTCACAGTTTATTGCTACTTACCTAAAAGGTGTTTCCCGATCCTAGTGTAGGATCAAATAACCAAACAGTTCCCATAAGTATAAAAGCAAGCAAGACAATCAAGAGAAAGCAATTAAATATGACCTAGATCCTAAGGTTTACCCCACATTATATTTTAATCCCCAGCAGAGTCGTTAGTTCTGTGATACGGTGGCAGAACCGACTGTTAATACTGGTTTACGTTTTTTGTTCGCAAATGTCGCGGTAAGCAAGAGACGCCACCGACTTTTATTTTATCCAATCAGGAAAAGGAAAAAGAACAGAAAAAACCTTTTTCGAGATGTTTCTGAGTACGAGGGGTAGATTATAGAAAGGGAAGGTGTTAACACCCTTTCTATCCATGGTTTTCCATGGGCTCTTAGGTACTTGCTCATTTTTCAAATTTCTTGTGTGTGCTTGTTTTGAAAAGTTTTATTTTACTTAATTTTAACCCTTATTTATATCCTCAAGAGTGTTACAAAGTTGTTTTTGAAAACTTTGTTTGGGAAAGTGTTGGTGTGAAAAAGATTTGTTTGTTTGAGCAAGTACCTAGGAACTAATCTACCTACTCGAAAAAGGTCTGTTTGTTTTCCTTTTAGACAATGCTATCCTACTATTGAGAAATAGGTAGTGTGATACAGTGGCAGAACTTGACTGTTTTAGGAAAATACTGGTTTGCGTTTTGCGTTTATGTTCGCAAAATGTCGCGGTAAGCAAGAATCGCCACCGACTTTTATTTTATCCAACTGGAAAGGAAAAAAGCACAGAAAAATTCCTTTTTTCGAGATTTTGAGTACGGGGGGTAGATTATAGAAAGGGAAGGTATTAACACCCTTTCTATCCGTAGTTTTCTACGGGCTCTTAGGTACTTGCTCATCATTTTAAAAATTGCTTCCGTGTTTGTGTGTTTTTGTAATTTTTTTGTTTTACTTCGATTTAACCCATGCTTCTGTCTTCAAAGGTGTTACGAAGTGTTTTGAAACTTTGTTTAAAAAGAGTGTAAGTGTGGAAAAGTTTGTTTTGAGCAAGTACCTACTAGAATCTACCTACTCGAAAAAAGAATGTTTATGTTCTTGTTTCCTTTAGACATCGCTATCCCACTATTAGTGAGTAGGTAGCACCGTCGTTGGAGTTGTAAGGATCAATTCGAAAGGGACGTACAATCACTAAAGCAATGTTAGGACGTCTTAGTAATAATCCTAGTGTCTTAAGATCATATTCGAGGCAACATTTCCGAGGCAACCTTTTCGAGGCAACATTTCCAAGGCAACATTTCCGAACGGGACTTTTGATCTTTGTTTAGACAAGAGGATGACCACTAAAATATCATATACTTAATGATCGTTTACCGAAGGCAACCGAAGTGAGAGTATACCCCAGGAGTGCGCATGTGCGAGTGATTTGATTTCAGTTATTATCTTTGCACATTTAGGGTTTGCTAACCATTTTAAATTAACATACATTCTTGTCATGCCATCCTATTATCATACATCTAACAGTTAATATTTGCGACAATTAAAATGCGAGAAATAAAACTAAGCTATTACAAGGTTTCGGGGAGGGGGATTAATTACATAGCCAAAAACCCGTGAAACGATAAATAAAGGAAAAAACCTAATTAAACTATTACATCCCATGAGCAATTACATTAATATCGTAAAAATAAATAAACGCGCGATGAATCGAGAACGAGAAAAATTATGGTTTTGACCTCATCTAAACCTAGTTGCAAGAAAAATCATTTTTTGGTTGTTTTTTATTATTTTGAGAAAAAATAAGGTTTTCTAATTAAATAAATACAAACCTAATTATTAATTAATTTAAATTAAGAAAAATAATTTATTTGACCTTTTTTTGTGTTTTTGGTTATTTAAGAAAAGAAAATAAAAATTTAATCAACCAAACCCTAATTTTGTAGTTGGTTTTATTTTATTTACAAATGGTTAGAATTGCCTTAGAATTAAATTAAACTAATTAAATTAATTTTGAAAAAATATATATTAAAAAAAACCTAAATTCTAATTTGATGAAAATTGATTTTATGAGTTTTTTTGTATAAAAAGAATTAATTTTGATGTTAGAAAATAATTTAAACAAAAATTCAATAAATAAAAGAAAAAAAGAAAAGAGAGAAATGGGCCTGGTTATGCTAGCAATTTGAGGGGGTGTCCATAGCAATTTCTGAGCCCAAAAGCCTTGGTCCATGTTGACCTTTCTGCTTCAATGTTGCACGCTTGACTAGGCCTATGGTAGACCATCACATGCCAGGCGTTGGATTTGGCTTTTTGGACATCTGGCTGGCTGATCATTGAGGGCGTATGGTGGATGTCATGGAAACATGCGCATGGAATCACATATTGCAAAATAACATTGAAGAACAAGGGGACCTGGGGATCGAACCCAAGTCCTTTGGCAATTTCCTTCACTCATTAACCAACTGAGCCAGCGCGCTTGTTTGTATATAAGAGAAAAAATAAAGATTATATGGTGTGATACAGTGGGAGAACTGACTTGAGGTTTTGCGTTTGTGTTCTCAATTGTGCGGTTTAGCAAGAGTCGCCACTGACTTTTTATTTTATCCAAAGGAAAGGTCAAAAAGCACAGGAAAGACCTTTGAGATGTTTTCTTGGGTTCGGGGGGTAGATTATGAAAAGGGAAACTTCAAGCACCCTTTTCATCCATGGTTATCCATGGGCTCTTAGTTACTTGTTTAGATCACTTGCTTTTGCTTTTCAATTGTTTGAAATGGTGCTTTGTGTGTGTGGTTTTGAAAATGCTTTGAAAAAGAGGCCATCGTTGTGGCAACCTTTGTAATGATTCTTATTTGAATATATATAAAGGTGTTTGTCTTTTTGAAAAGATATTCCAATGTTTGAAAATTTGTTTTGGGAAATGTTTTGAAATTGTGTTGTGATGTGTGTTTGAAAATAGCAAGGATGTTTTGCAAGCTTTGATCAAGTAACTAAGAGTTATCTACCCTATTTTACTCAAGGGTATTTCCTACACATTTTAAACCCTTTTGACTGTGTTGTTTTACTATTGCATTTGGTAAACAACCTTGTATTAGGATATTAAACGGGACAGGCGCGGGTCATCGCATACAATCATTGAAAGCAACTTGGGAGACGCTCTAGCAATTTTGTAAGGGACAAGATCGTTTTATCGAAGGCAACATCGAGGGACTACGATCTTTGTTTATCGAAGGGGCATTTGCTAGAGTGTCTCATATTCGAGGGACATGATTGCATTTCCGAGGCAACAAGCGAGGTTACCCTAGAGGTGCACGTGTGAATTGTGTTTGTCAATTTCATGCATTTAAGTCTTGTATTAGGTCATCTAGCGATTGATTTTGGATTTTTGCATACAAACCCTAATCTCTAATCATGGCATATTTGAAAGCATAAAGTGCGAGAATTAAAACCTAAGCTATTACAAAAGTATCCGGGGATGGGGGTACAAATTATTACAAATGGGGATGAATCTCACAAGGATAACAATGTCCAAATATCAAGGGTTACAACCAAATCGAATTGTCGCAATTTAATGTAAAATTATAACAAATGAAGAAATCAATAATATTATGAGATGCATGTATTTATTTGAAAATGAATCTATTCTAAAAAAGAAAGATTAAATATTATTATTATTGTTCTTTTTGTATTTTATTAATTATGTAAATAAAAAGTTTAAAGGAAGAAAATTAGTTAAATAAGATTTCTATTATTTTTGGTGTTTTGATTAATAAAAAAAAGAGTTTAAAGAAACAGAATTAATTAGATCAGTTTAAATGTTTTTTTCTTGGTATTTTATTAAATGAAACAAAATCAATTAATAAAAGAAGACAATAAAATTAATTTGAGAAAATAAATATTACTAGTGTTATTATTAACAAAATAAAACAAATTAATGAAATAATAAAAAAAGTTAGTGTTTGTCAATCAAAAGAGATTAAAAAAAATAGAAGAATGGGCTTAGGTGCTTGGTGTGGATGCTAGGCCCAATTGAAAATGAAATAAGAACAAAGGGGTCAGATTGAAAAATGGGGGGGGGGGGGGTGCGCTGGTAATCTGTGTATGGGCTTAGGTTGGGAGAGGCCCAAATGCACAAAGTTTGTAACATCAAAATTTAGGGTTTGAACAATTAGGGTTCATTTTGTGTATCTCAGCGGCGCCGTTTCTCTCGTTTTCTCTCTTCTTCATCTTTTCATCTTTCTCAATCTAGGATTCTGATCCCCCTCTAAACCTAAGCCGCCGGAGCGCCACATCCACTCTCTATCCTCTTTCTAACATTCAAAGTCCTTGGTGGAAAAAAAGGTATGATTCGTCCCTCTGATTTGAGTTTTACAGTTTCGTTTGCTTCACAAGTTTTGCTTTATAGTTTAGTTTTTTAATCTTTGTTGTTTATATGCTTGAGATGCAGCAAAGAGGGTTTGAGAAGCATACCTTAGGATTTTCTGGAAAGAAGAATGTAGAGGAGAAAAGGGTGAGACGGAGGCGCTTCCTTGGTGGCTTAGAGGCGGAGGGGAAGATATGACGGAGAGCTTCGTGGTAACCTCTTTCCTTTGTTCTGAATGTTGATGATGAGTATAGTTCTGAAACTTCTTTGTTGTTGATTGTTGATGATGATACTGTTCTGAAACTCTTTTCCTCTGAAACTCTTTTCCTCTCTCTTGATTCGTTGATGATGATTTGATAATCTGAAACTTTGTTGTTGTTAATTGTTGATGATGATATGTTTCTGAAACTCCTTGTTGGTTGCTTCTGAAAACTCTTTTCCTCTCTTCTTGAATGTTGATGATTAGTACAACTCTGAAACTTTGTTGGTTTGTTGTTGTTTTTTCTGTTGATGATGAATACGATTCTGAATCTTTGTTGTTAGTTCTGAAACTCCTTTGTTGATGTTTTTCTGAAACTCTGATTTCTCTTTCTTTCTCTCTTTGAATATTGATGTTGATGATGATGTGATAATCTGAAACTGTGTTGGTTTGGATTGTCTATGATGATGCTTGTTTTACAAGTTCTGTAATGGACAATGGCTTGGTGATGATAGTTTGCTGAAGGTTTGGAAAATGTAGACTTGGTTTTTGTTAGTAGGCTTTGAGTTTGATAACTGTTGCAGGTTTTTGGTTTGAGTTGTTGTGAAGATTGTGGTTTCTGCTGTTTTGTGTTTGAGCAGTTTGGTTAAGCTTTGTTTTGGCTTGCTTTGCTTTGGCTAGGCTAGCTTGATTTGCAGTTTGTGGTTGTTGTTTGAATTGAGATGCAGTTTCTTAGTTTTGTTGCAGTTTGTGCAGTTTTGCCATGGTTTTTGTTTGATTGGTATGCTTGGCTGTTTGTTAACAAGTTTGTAGTTTGTTTGACATGCTTGGCTGTTTGTTAACAGGTTTGTGGTTTGAGGAGAAACTGTTGGATGTATTTTTCTGGTTGTGTAGTTTGGAGAGTTGTGGAATTGCTTTTTGTATATTTTTCAGCTTGGTCCCTTGTTCAAAGGTTTAACAGGTTTTTTTAACTTCTGTTTTGACTTGGCTTGCAGTTTTGTCTTATAACCACACTCTCTACTTTTGGTTAGCAGGCTGGGACTTATGGTTTGTGTTTGAAACCATTGAGTTTTTTCTTCTTGCTGTTTTTATGATATTATTTCTTGATCCATTTTTTTAGCCAACTGTACAAATACTAAAAAGGTGCTCCCTTTTCTCTCTTTCTATCTCAATGACAAAACAACTTTGCTTTTTTGTCTTTTTATATTTTCTGAAAAATTTGCCTTTTGACTGGAAAATGATGACAAGCTAAGACAAGTCTTTGACTTGTGACTTTTGATGACCTCTTGCCTTTTACTGCCATCCTGCTGCCTTTTACTGCTATCATGCTGCATTGCTACATTTGTACAGTTTGCATCCAATTTTTTTTGTAACTCAGTTTGGGCAATTTGTTTTGTAGCTCAGTTTGGCACCTTGCTTGTGCTGTTTGTTACAGCAGGTTCCTATCATGTAATGCATTGTATATTTGGTTATGCTTCAGTTTGCCTACTTTGCTTTGTAATGCAGCTTGACAGTTTGGCCTATGCTTGGCACCTTGCTTGTGCTGTTTGTACAGTTTGGAGCCTGTTGCATTTGAATAATTTTTGCTTTGTCTGCATTCTTCTTTTACACTTTTATTTTTTTTCTTTGTGAACCAATAAGAGCAATCTTCTTGTGATTTGCAAATAGAAAAATAAAACGTGGTGAAAAATAAGCACTCTGATTCTAGACGGCAAATTTTAATGATGAATTTTTCCTTTCTTTTTCTGTTTGAAAATTCTTTTCAATTAACTGTACTAGTCTTCTTTTCCTTTGTCTTTTTCATGTGAGTGCAACTTGGACGACGACAAAGCAGTAGAAGCCGGAGAATTTGAGCATGGGAGCAATGGAGCTTAGGCTTAGACTTAGATTTTCCATTTATTGTAATCATTTATTTTTTAAATACTATAAGTTGTAAAAACTTAAAATATTCAAATAATAAATTATTTTTTGTATCAATCATCTGAAAAATCTTTGCGAGGAAAACTGATACCCAATAAGATCATTTACTGTCCAATAATCTTGCCATTCTTTCTTCAAGTCTTCACTTATTTTTTAAGATTCTCAGATCAAAATAATTGAAATTGCATTTCAACAATTCTAATACAGATAACTTAAACTTTAAGTAAACCAATAATTTTGTAGTCTCATAACCTTGCAACAACATTCCAATCAAAATACACATTGTATAATAAACAAACAAGCATTCCATTAACCGGCAAACATTTCATTCCATTAACAAGAAGATGTCTTGATATTCCAAATAACAGTATCAGCTCCTATCTCTTATCCCAGATAATCAGGCCTTGAGAACAATCAGTTAACCTTTCAGCAAACTTGAAAAAGTGTGAAAACATGTGACAATTAACTGAATTTCTGAGAATTCTGTTTCTTTCTGAGAAATGCGAGAGAAACCCTAATTCTTGATCTGCTGCCAAAGAAAAGTCTGTTTGATCGATTCCTGAGCCAAATCTTAAAAATATGAGAAAACCCTAGGGTTGTGATTTCTTGTGAAAAAGGGTGGGAAAATTTTGGGGTACAACAGCTGCCCCTGTTCAATCTTCTTGAACCTGAAGAGTTAGATTGGCAAGTTTGCCGTTCGCGACTTGAAGGTAAAAGATGATTGGACACTAGAGTGCCCATAAATTTGCACTCGTCAAAGCATAGTTGAGGGAATGGGCTTAAAGATGCCATTTGGAGATGTGACAGAATCTTGTCGGAGACGGGCTTAAAGATGTCATCCAAGAATGTTTGTTGAACTGTATGTTGTAGGTGAAAGGATGAGCATCAGAAAGGTATCCATGTTTGGAACGTCTCTGAGCTAGGGGCTTGAATAAGCAATAGATTAGCATCCATGTTTGGAGAATCCGTAAACTGTTTTCATGAGCTGAATCTGAACAAGCGATAGATTAGCATCCATGTTTGGAAGCGTCCATAAACTGCTTTCATGATCCTAAAGTTTGAACAAGCAATAGATTGACATCCATGTATGGAAACACCCGTAAACTGTTTTCAATAAGCTGAATCTGAACAAGCGATAGATTAACATCCATGTTGGGAAGCATTCGTAAACTGTTTTCAATGAGCCGAATCTGAACAAGCGATAGATTAACATCCATGTTGGGAAGCATCCGTAAACTATTTTCAATGAGCCGAATCTGAACAAGCGATAGATTAACATCCATGTTGGGAAGCATCCGTAAACTGTTTTCATGATCCTGAAGTTTGAACAAGAATTAGATTGACATCCATGTTTGGAAGCACCCGTAAACTGTTTTCAATGAGTTAAATCTGAACAAGCGATAGATTAACATCCATGTTGGGAAGCATCCATAAACTGTTTTCATGATCCTAATTTGAACAAGCGATAGATTAACATCCATGTTGGGAAGCATTCGTAAACTGTTTTCATGATCCTGAAGTTTGAACAAGCAATAGATTGACATCCATGTTTGGAAGCACCCGTAAACTGTTTTCAATGAGCTGAATCTGAACAAGCGATGGTTTAACATCCATATTGGGAAGCATCCGTAAACTATTTTCATGATCCTAATCTGAACAAGCGATAGATTAACATCCATGTTGGGAAGCATCTGTAAACTGTTCTCAATAAGCCGAATCTGAACAAGCGATAGATTAACATCCATGTTGGGAAGCATCCGTAAACTGTTTTCATGATCCTGAAGTTTGAACAAGTAATAGATTGACATCCATGTTTAGAAGCACCCGTAAACTGTTTTCAATGAGCTGAATCTGAACAAGCGATAGATTAACATCCATGTTGGGAAGCATCCGTAAACTGTTTTCATGATCCTTGAATTCTAAGCTTGCTAATCTTATCCTTAAAAGGGTAAAATATTAGCTGAAACACAAAGTTATGTTGCATGAAATGTATGATGCAATATATGTGTTTTATCAATGTTTATGATATATGAATGCAATGTATGCGCATGTAAGCTGATGAGCTGTTTTGCTGAGGAAGATAAATCCTGGATAGCTGGAGATGATAAAATCTTTGACCGTTGTCGGGGAAGATAAATCCTGGACCACTATTGAAAAGTATGTGTGTCTTCAAGCTTTTTTGACAACCTCTGTGGGGAGAAGCTATACTGCTGGGGAAATCAGGAATTTGGGTTGTATGCCAATCTACTGGGGATTCTTGTTTTGTTGTTTGAGGAGAACTCCGCTGGGGAATATCTGAAAACTTTGTGGGGAACTGAGAATGAGAATCTTCATTCTGCTAGGGGAATTTGTGCTGGGGAGTCAAGAACGAGAATCTTTGATCTGCAGGGGATTAAAAATTTTGTGGGGAATAGCCATACTGCTGGAGGGTAAGCTCGGGACTCTGGGAAAAGCTTGTTCCTGTTTGGAAGAAATTCAAGAGTTTAGGTTGTACGCCAATGTGAGAATGAGAATCTTCGTTCAGGCGTTTGGGTCAGGAGGTTGGGTGCATGCCAAACTACTGGGGATTTCAAAAATGAGAAATTCCGTTCTGTTGAGGATATCAGGGGCAAACTGAATGGTTTCCGCTGGGGATTGGTAGCTCAAAGTTTCCTCTCCACTGGGAGTCTTAGTGACGTGCTGATTTGATTGGCGACTTCACTGGGAAAAAAGTTTAAAAATAACTTTCCGAGGAATTATCTGGTTTAAAAGCGACTCTCCAGGGAAAAGGGAGGAAACTGGATGGTCTTTACCGGTGTTCAAAAATCGAGGGTTTGACTCCGTTGGGGAAGAAAGTTTCATTCTTACTGAGGGTTTGTAGTTCAAAGTTTTGCTTCGCTGTGGATTGGGAATTTGAAAACTCAACTCTGATGGGGATCCTTGAAACTTAACTCCGCTAGGGATATATATTTCAAAGCTTTAGTTCCGCCTAGGATCTGGATGATGTATTGCAGGGGATTTCTCCTGGAATAGCCTAAATACGCTTTCCTACACTTCCATCCTATCAGTAATTATTCTTTCTTATTTCGTTTTATTTGTAAGCAGTGATTATATTCAAATGCATATGCTCATTTAATAAATCATTGGACGTTTTTCAAATAAAACACAAGTGTAAAAAGAAAGAAAAGGCAAACAGTTTTCTGTACTTTGAAGTAAATTCGTATTAACTTTGTGTAAGTATTTTGTACAAAGGAGACAGACATCCCAGTAAGAGAATGTTGTCATAAAGTTGAGAAAAATTTATATAAAGAAAGATGGCTATGTGTAACAATTCTATGGGGTTCCCATTCTGCTATAGCCTTCGCAACTCTGAGTATCTTGTCCATTTGTTGCTTTGTCCGCAGATGATTGGATTGATCGTTCGCTTGGAGTTCGTCCGTGAAGGGATTGTCCTTAAAGTGATTCGACGAGACATAGTCATACACTTTAATTCCCTAACTTTTGCCTGGATTGCCCTTTCAGGTTTTCGATCCACTGGGAAACCCTTTTTGCCCAAGTCGCCCTTTCGGGTTTTCAACTTGCCGGGTGTACAAATTTTTTTGTTTATCCCTAATTTTTGCCCGAACCGCCCTTTCAGGTTTTCGATTCACCGGGATGCCCATTTTTGCTCAAGTCGCCCTTTCGGGTTTTCAACTTGTCGGGTCGTTTATGCATAGTATCTTTTGACTATGTTTGCATTCGCAGGGTGTGGCAGGTTGTCGCCGTCCATGGTCGTTAGAATCATAGCCCCGCCAAAAAAGATGTTTTTGATCACAAATGGTCCTTCGTAGGTAGGAGTCCACTTTACCCTGGGATCACTTTGCGGCAAGATGATCCGTTTGATTACAAGATCTCCGACTTGATATACCTGACGTCTGACTTTCTTGTTGAAAGCCTTAATCATGCGTTTTTGATACGTCTGACCATGACAAACAGCAGTAAGTCGCTTCTCGTCAATCAAGTTAAGTTGATCAAGCCGGGTCTGAATCCAATCGTCTTCACTCAAACCAGCATCCTTCATGATTCTCAGGGAAGGAATCTGAACTTCTATAGGTAAAACAGCTTCCATGCCATATACCAAAGAAAAGGGTGTTTCCCCAGTTGATGTTCGCACCGTGGTACGGTACCCGTGTAGAGCAAACGGTAACATCTCATGCCAGTCCTTGTAGGTGACTGTGATCTTTTGAATGATCTTCTTGATATTTTTGTTCGCAGCTTCGACAACACCGTTCATCTTTGGCCTATAGGGATATGAATTGTGATGTTGAATTTTGAACTGTTCGCACAGAGAAGTGATCATAGTGTTGTTCAGGTTTGTACCGTTGTCCGTAATGATTTGGTCAGGAATACCGTACCGGCAAATGAGGTTCTGCTTGATGAAGCGGGCAACCACATTCTTTTTAACGGAGGCGAAGGAAGCTGCTTCGACCCACTTGGCAAAGTAATCAATGGCCACCAGGATGAAGCGGTGTCCATTGGATGTTGTAGGCTTGATCTCTCCAATCATGTCGATACCCCACATTGCGAATGGCCAAGGAGCTATTAGGACATTGAGAGGAACCGGAGGAATATGCACGTTGTCCGCATAGACTTGGCATTTGTGACAAGTGCGGGCGTATTGATCATAGTCAGCTTCCATGGTAGACCAGTAGTAGCCTGCCCTTAGGATCTTCTTAGCCATCGTATGTCCGCTCAAATGGGTGCCAAATGTGCCACTATGCAGTTCAGTCATGATCTGCTCGGCTTCAACCTTGTCCACACAACGAAGCAGAACATAATCATGGTTGTGTTTGTATAGGATACCATTGCCCAGGAAGAACTTGGCAGCAAATCTCCTTAAGAACTTTATGTCATTGACTGAAGCTCCTTCAGGGTATTCTTGAGTCTCGAGATACCTTTTGATTTCGTGAAACCAGGGTTGTTCCACTACTTCTTCGGTATTAATCTCATGACAATGTGCAGGTTCATCCATCCGTTCGATGGTAATTTGGGGAGCCTCATTATCCCAGTTGAGTTTAAACATGGAAGACATTGTAGCTAGAGCATCTGCTAGCTGATTTTCTTCTCGCGGGAAGTGCTCGAAGGTAATCTGCTCGAAATGAGGTAGCAATGTCAGGACATGTTCTTTGTATGGGATGAGGTTAGGATGTTTAGTGTCCCACTCTCCTTTGATTTGACTGATAACCAAAGCTGAGTCCCCAAACACGACCAAAGATTTGATTCCTAAGTAAATCGCAGCCTTGAGACCAAAGATACAAGCTTCATACTCGGCCATGTTATTGGTGCAACTGAAGCAGAGTCTAGCAGTGAAAGGTGTATGGAAACCTTCAAGAGAGACAAGTACCACGCCGATACCGTTGCCAAGTGCATTTGAAGCACCATCAAAGTACAGGGTCCATCGGGATCCTTGTTCAGGTCCGTCATACGGCCCGTTACCTTCAATGTTGTCCAATGTTGTAACACCCTCTAAAACCCGCATATAATTTTCGCAAATATAAAAAAAAAAATTATAAACTCAGAGTACATGTAATAAACGAGGAATGCTACAATTCTCTTTTAATAAAATAAATTCCTGTCATGCGTAATTTTAGTGGTAACTCGTACATGTCTACACAGCGGAATAATTTATTTAATAAAATCAAGTGTTATAATAATTTCCAAGTCATCAGGGATTAACACCTGGAAAGTCAACATCATATCATAACAAATAAAAAGGGAATAAACGAGTCTGACTAAAGCAGCTCGACAACCAAACGTTCCCGGAGTTACAACTATCAGAGCATGACCCGGACATACTAAAACGAAACTAAACTAGACACGATAAGCCTTCGCCAAGCACCTGAGCGAAGCTCCTCAATCTGAAATATTCAACAGTAAGGGTGAGCTTCTCAAATATACATTTGGTTATACATTCATAACAATCAATTCACGAAATCATAAGCATCACCTACTAATTAACATATTTCATAGTTTACAAAACCTTTACAATTCATATATCCATGACATACTGCCTTTCATATTTGCAAATATTCATCAAACATCATCAACCATTTATCAAATCATACGTGCATACAAACAATCAAATATAACACTGGAGAAATCATCCATTCATGTTATATTCGAGTAATGCAACACACCCATGCATGTGGTACCACTTCACCGCCCCATTAAATCGCGGGTCACGGATAACTCACCGTTCCATTATATCGCGGACACGGCTACCACCTCAACGTTCCATTAAATCGCGGACACGTATATTGGCCACCATGTTAATTCCACACAATGGGAATTAACAAATGCAACATGATATGTAAGTATGTAACACTCAGCATACTATGAACATCGATCAACATATCATGCACATCAACAATATCAAACATAACATGATATGAAATAGCATGTAACCACTCAGCATACCATTTAAACATAAATCATATCAAGTTACGAATAGCATGTAATCACTCAGCATACTATTCAAACATCAACCAATCACATCAATTATATCATAATTCATGCTCGATAACATATCTAAAAGCATGGCAATAAAAATCCAACATCAAAACACTGAAATCAAAAATTCAGAAATCATCACAGCAGAGCAACACGGGCACCCGTGTTGTGCAACACGGCCCGTGTTGTGCAGCACGTCCAGAAAACAAATGCGCATTTTAATTTTATCAGAACATGGGCTCTGACATGGGTACCCGTGTTGTGCAACACGGCCCGTGTCGTGCAACCAGGAGCACAACCCCTTCCAACACAGAAGAGCAACACGGGCACCCGTGTCGTGCAACACGGCCCGTGTTGCTGAGCGCGCACAGGATTTTCCTGAACCTGCAGCAGCTCAGAAACGGCAGTCCAAACGCGGGAAAACGTCCGCCAAAACGCATAATTCAGTACCTAACGCATCGAGTTTGTACAATTCACAACAACACCACAATATCCAAGTTACCAACAATTATTAGAATAACCTTAACCGGGGATTAACCGTCCTTTTGGGGAATTCTACTGACACTAAGGTTATCCCTACAACTTCCAAGGTAAATTCACGATCATGATATATACTCCCAATTCCTCATTTGGGACCTAAAACTCTTAATCGATTCATAAAAATTGGGAACCTAACCCTTTTCTAACAAGGTTCAGTCCTACGGTTATCGATCCCTAGAAACATCTAACAATTGGGAATTCCTACGATTACCCGAATCAACCGTACATAAACCCATAAACAAATATAAATCGAGTATAAACCCCCCTTACCTTATCAATTAGCAGCTTTGAGTTCTTGGGCGATGTTCTTCGTTCTCCGTTCTTCATAGCTCTATTTTCCCAAATTCCATTTTCTGTTCTTACGTGAAAACCAAAAATGAGAAAATGGCCTAAGTCCCAAACATAACTTTATTTCTCTGCACCCCCACTCTTTACTAACAACATCTAAGCCCAATAACATAAAAATTCTAATATTCCTTATTTCTTTTATTTTTCCTCAAATACTCCAAAATAAATAATTCTTTTTATTTTATTAATTCCAATAAAATAAATTCCCAAATTTAAATAAATCAATTAATTGAAAACGGGGTGTTACAACTCTCCCCCACTAAAAGAGTTTTCGTCCTCGAAAACATACCTTAGACGAACAGCTCCGGATAAGCCTCTTTCATCTGGCTCTCCAGCTCCCAAGTGATATTTCCATCTGCTGGACCTCCCCAAGCAACCTTCACTAATGCTATCTCTTTACCTCTTAACTGTTTCACTTCCCGATCTTCTATCCTTATAGGCAATGCTTCTACTGTCAGGTTATCTCTCACCTGTACATCATCTATTTGGATTACATGAGATGGGTCTGGAATGTATCTCCTCAGCTGAGAAACATGAAAAACATCATGCAAATTCGCAAGTCTCGGAGGTAAAGCAATGCGATAAGCAACTTCTCCAACTCTTTCCGTAATCTGAAACGGACCAATAAAACGCGGAGTCAACTTCTTAGATTTCAACGCTCGACCAATACCCGTCATCGGAGTAACTCTCATAAACACATGATCTCCAGCACTAAATTCTAAATTCTTTCTCCTCTTATCATGATAACTTTTCTGACGACTCTGAGAAGCTCTCATCTTCTCTTGAATCAATTTGATCTTTTCAGTAGTCTGCTGAACAATCTCTGGCCCAATTACCGAACTCTCTCCCGATTCATACCAACACAAAGGTGTTCTACACCGTCTACCATACAATGCCTCAAACGGATCCATACCAATACTCGAATGGTAACTATTGTTATAGGTAAATTCAATCAATGGCAAATAGCTATCCCAAGCTCCACTTTTCTCTAAAACACAAGCACGCAATAAATCTTCCAACGATTGAATCGTCCTCTCCGTCTGTCCATCAGTCTGAGGATGGTAAGCTGAACTCAATCTCAACTTAGTACCCAAAGCCTTCTGCAATCCTTCCCAAAATTTCGAAGTGAACCTCGGATCTCTATCTGACACAATACTAGAAGGAACTCCATGCAAACTCACTATTTTCTCAATATACAACTGTGCCAATCTCTCCATCGAGTAATCCATTCGCACCGGTATAAAATGAGCAGACTTAGTCAACCTATCCACAACGACCCATATCGCTTCACAATTCATAGGAGTCCTCGGCAACCCAGATACAAAATCCATAGAAATACTATCCCACTTCCATTCTGGAATAAACATTGGTTGCATAAATCCAGACGGCTTCTGATGCTCAATCTTCGATTTCTGACAGATTAAACATGCATACACAAATTCAGCTATTTCCTTTTTCATTCCCGGCCACCAAAACAATTTCTTCAAATCATGATACATTTTCGTGGCACCCGGATGAATACTCATCCCACTGCGATGTCCTTCCTCTAATATACTTTTCTTGATTTCTGCGACATCAGGAACACAAACTCTATCGCCAAACCTCATAACATCATTTTCATCAATCCTAAACTCACCACCTTGACCTTGGTTGATCAATGTCAATTTATCAACTAAATTAACATCGGATTTCTGCCCGATTCTGATCTCTTCTAGAATACCACTAGTAAGTTTCAACATACCCAAACGAACACACTTCGGAGTACTTTCACAAACCAAACTCAAATCTCGGAATTGCTCAATTAAATCCAATTCACGAACCATCATCATAGACATATGCAAGGACTTCCTGCTCAAAGCATCTGCAACTACATTTGCCTTACCAGGATGGTAATTCAAACCAAAATCATAATCTTTGAGGAATTCTAACCACCTTCTTTGCCTCATATTGAGCTCTTTCTGATCGAAAAGATACTTCAAACTCTTATGATCGCTATACACTTCAAATCTCGAACCATACAGATAATGTCTCCACAATTTCAAGACGAACACAACTGCTGCCAGTTCTAAGTCATGAGTAGGATAGTTCCTTTCATGAACCTTCAACTGTCTCGAAGCATACGCAACTACCTGTTGGTTCTGCATTAAAACACCACCTAAACCCAACAGAGATGCATCACAATAGACCACAAAAGATTCCACCGGATTCGGCAAAATCAGAATAGGAGCACTAGTCAATCTCCGTTTCAATTCTTGGAAACCTTTCTCACAATCAGAGTCCCAAATAAACGCTTGTCCTTTACGAGTCAACTTCGTCAACGGCAATGCTAACTTTGAGAATCCTTCGATAAACTTTCTGTAATAACCTGCAAGACCAAGAAAACTTCTGATTTCCGAAACAGTCTTCGGCGCTTCCCACTGAGATACCGCTTCTACTTTTGTAGGATCCACTGCAATACCATTTTTAGAAATCACATGTCCAAGAAAACTAACTTCATTCAGCCAGAACTCACATTTGGACAACTTTGCATACAACTTCCTATCTTTCAACAACTCTAACACAATTCTGAGATGTTCCGCATGATCTTCGTCATTCTTGGAATAAATCAGAATGTCATCAATAAAAACCACAACAAACTTATCCAGATACGGATGAAAAATCCTGTTCATATATTCCATGAAAACACCAGGTGCATTAGTAACTCCGAACGGCATAACAAAATATTCATAATGCCCATACCTCGTTCGAAAAGCAGTCTTTTGAATGTCTTCCGCTTTCACACGAATCTGATGATATCCAGATCTCAAGTCAATCTTACTGAATACACTAGCTCCAATTAGTTGATCCATCAAATCATCAATCCTCGGTAACGGATACCGATTCTTAATGGTTACCTTGTTCAATTGCCTGTAATCAACACACAGTCTCATAGAACCTTCTTTCTTCTTAACCAACAATACCGGAGCACCCCAAGGCGAAACACTTGGACAAATAAACTTCTTCTCCAGTAAATCTTCCAACTGACTCTTCAATTCAGCCAATTCAGACGCAGACATACGATATGGCGCCATCGACACCGGTCTCGTACCAGGAATTAAATCTATAGAAAATTCCACCTCTCTCTCAGGAGGTAACTCGCCAACATCATCAGGAAAGACTTCTGGAAAATCACACACCACTGGCAATTCACTACTCCTGACCTTTCCTGTCGCATCTAACGAAGCAAGTAACATAAACACGTTAGCACCATCTTCCATTGCTTCTTGTACCTGCCTAGCAGTCATAGTCAAATTCTCGACACCAACTGCTTCTGGAAAAATCACCGTCTTAGCAAAACAATTCAGATGAACCCGGTTGAATTCCAACCAGTTCATCCCAAGGATAATATCAATTTGTTCAAGCGGTAGGCACACTAAATCCATACCGAAACTTCTACCAAAAATCTCAATAGGACAATTCCTACATACAAGTGAAGTTGTCACTGAACCCGATGCAGGAGTATCAACAACCATGCTACCTTGCATACCAGATATGTCCAGTTTCAACCTCTCAGCACAATCCAAAGAAATGAAAGAATGAGTTGCACCAGTATCAATAATTGCAACTAAAGGTGTGCCATGAATAAAACACGTACCTTTAATCAATCGATCCTCTGGAGTAGTCTCAGATCCAGACAAAGCGAACACTCTTCCACTTGACTGATCCTTCCTAGGCTTAGGACACTGCGGACGAATGTGACCTTCTTCGCCACAATTGTAACAAGTAACAGACTTCCCTTTGCAATCAATAGACAAATGACCGGCCTTTCCACATTTATAGCACTTCTTCTCATCACTCTTGCAATCTCGAATGTGATGACCAGACTCACCACACCTGTAGCATCTGATAGGAGCCTTAGAATCTCCCCCACTAGGCCTTTTCCAACCGCCTGATCTCTGGTTATCTCTACCATATGGCTTGCCACGGTCCATATGTTGCTTTCCTCTTTTGTCAACAGCCCCACGAGAGTGAGACGACCTATTCTTGGTAATATCTTCTTCCAAGATCCTGCTACAATCCACCAGATCAGAAAACCTACGAATACGCTGATACCTGATTCCCTGCTTAATCTCATCTCGGAGACCATTCTCAAATTTGATACATTTAGAGAATTCTCCAGCCTCATCATTGTTGTAGTGCGCATAATACTTTGCCAGCTCAGTGAACTTAGTAGCATACTCACTAACAGTCAGATTGCCCTGCTTAAGCTCCAAAAACTCAATTTCCTTTCTTCCCCGAACATCTTCAGGAAAGTACCTCCTCAGAAAAGCCCTTCTGAAGTTAGCCCAAGTCAGTGCCTCTCCATCCTGAACCATTTCAGTCCTTGTGGCAACCCACCAGTCGTCGGCCTCTTCTGCCAACATATGCGTACCATATCTGACTTTCAAATCTTCAGCACAATCAATCACACGGAAAATCCTTTCGATTTCCTTCAGCCACTTCTGAGCACCTTCAGGGTCATGTGTACCTTTGAACAACGGAGGATTGTTCCTCTGGAAATTTCCCAATTGCCTATCAGCACCAATCACGCCTCCAGTTGGGTTTCCAGCAAGTACACCAGCTAACATCCCCAAAGCCTCAGCTAGTGCAGCATCATTTCGTCCATTACCTCTTCCAGCCATATTCCTGAGAATTAAAACATACTCCACATCAGAATACAGTATCGACAGTGTTACCTTGCACTAGTCGCATACGAAAGGAATGACCGACTCAAGACTCTGGTCACAACGACCGACTATGCTCTGATACCACTATTGTAACACCCTCTAAAACCCGCATATAATTTTCGCAAATATAAAAAAAAAAATTATAAACTCAGAGTACATGTAATAAACGAGGAATGCTACAATTCTCTTTTAATAAAATAAATTCCTGTCATGCGTAATTTTAGTGGTAACTCGTACATGTCTACACAGCGGAATAATTTATTTAATAAAATCAAGTGTTATAATAATTTCCAAGTCATCAGGGATTAACACCTGGAAAGTCAACATCATATCATAACAAATAAAAAGGGAATAAACGAGTCTGACTAAAGCAGCTCGACAACCAAACGTTCCCGGAGTTACAACTATCAGAGCATGACCCGGACATACTAAAACGAAACTAAACTAGACACGATAAGCCTTCGCCAAGCACCTGAGCGAAGCTCCTCAATCTGAAATATTCAACAGTAAGGGTGAGCTTCTCAAATATACATTTGGTTATACATTCATAACAATCAATTCACGAAATCATAAGCATCACCTACTAATTAACATATTTCATAGTTTACAAAACCTTTACAATTCATATATCCATGACATACTGCCTTTCATATTTGCAAATATTCATCAAACATCATCAACCATTTATCAAATCATACGTGCATACAAACAATCAAATATAACACTGGAGAAATCATCCATTCATGTTATATTCGAGTAATGCAACACACCCATGCATGTGGTACCACTTCACCGCCCCATTAAATCGCGGGTCACGGATAACTCACCGTTCCATTATATCGCGGACACGGCTACCACCTCAACGTTCCATTAAATCGTGGACACGTATATTGGCCACCATGTTAATTCCACACAATGGGAATTAACAAATGCAACATGATATGTAAGTATGTAACACTCAGCATACTATGAACATCGATCAACATATCATGCACATCAACAATATCAAACATAACATGATATGAAATAGCATGTAACCACTCAGCATACCATTTAAACATAAATCATATCAAGTTACGAATAGCATGTAATCACTCAGCATACTATTCAAACATCAACCAATCACATCAATTATATCATAATTCATGCTCGATAACATATCTAAAAGCATGGCAATAAAAATCCAACATCAAAACACTGAAATCAAAAATTCAGAAATCATCACAGCAGAGCAACACGGGCACCCGTGTTGTGCAACACGGCCCGTGTTGTGCAGCACGTCCAGAAAACAAATGCGCATTTTAATTTTATCAGAACAGGGGCTCTGACACGGGTACCCGTGTTGTGCAACACGGCCCGTGTCGTGCAACCAGGAGCACAACCCCTTCCAACACAGAAGAGCAACACGGGCACCCGTGTCGTGCAACACGGCCCGTGTTGCTGAGCGCGCACAGGATTTTCCTGAACCTGCAGCAGCTCAGAAACGGCAGTCCAAACGCGGGAAAACGTCCGCCAAAACGCATAATTCAGTACCTAACGCATCGAGTTTGTACAATTCACAACAACACCACAATATCCAAGTTACCAACAATTATTAGAATAACCTTAACCGGGGATTAACCGTCCTTTTGGGGAATTCTACTGACACTAAGGTTATCCCTACAACTTCCAAGGTAAATTCACGATCATGATATATACTCCCAATTCCTCATTTGGGACCTAAAACTCTTAATCGATTCATAAAAATTGGGAACCTAACCCTTTTCTAACAAGGTTCAGTCCTACGGTTATCGATCCCTAGAAACATCTAACAATTGGGAATTCCTACGATTACCCGAATCAACCGTACATAAACCCATAAACAAATATAAATCGAGTATAAACCCCCCTTACCTTATCAATTAGCAGCTTTGAGTTCTTGGGCGATGTTCTTCGTTCTCCGTTCTTCAGAGCTCTATTTTCCCAAATTCCAACTTCTGTTCTTACGTGAAAACCAAAAATGAGAAAATGGCCTAAGTCCCAAACATAACTTTATTTCTCTGCACCCCCACTCTTTACTAACAACATCTAAGCCCAATAACATAAAAATTCTAATATTCCTTATTTCTTTTATTTTTCCTCAAATACTCCAAAATAAATAATTCTTTTTATTTTATTAATTCCAATAAAATAAATTCCCAAATTTAAATAAATCAATTAATTGAAAACGGGGTGTTACAAATGTCATAATGTCTTCATCGGGAAAGTCGAATTTCATGGATTGGTAATCTTCGACAGCTTGATGAGCTAGATGGTCAGCTAGTACACTCCCCTTTATAGCTTTTTGGGTTGTGTACTGGATATCATACTCAGTCAGGATCATTTGCCATCTAGCTATTCTTCCAGATAAAGCAGGCTTTTCGAAGATATACTTGATCGGATCCATTTTAGAAATCAGCAGAGTGTTATGTGTCAGCATATACTATCTTAGTCGACGAGCAGCTCATACCAAAGCGCAGCAAGTTTTCTCGAGCAGTGAATAGCGAGTCTCACAGTCGGTAAACTATTTGCTAAGGTAATAAATGGCATGCTCTTTTCGACCAGACTCGTCATGTTGGCCTAGTACGCACTCCATTGAATTATCCAAAACAGTCAGATACATGATTAACGGCCTTTCTTCGACGGGTGGCATCAGGATAGGAGGTTCTAGTAAATACTCCATGATTTTATCAAAAGCAGCTTGACAGTCATCATTCCATTCAACCTCCTGATCTTTCTTCAACAGCTTGAAGATTGGTTCACAAGTAGATGTTAGGTGAGAAATGAACCTTGCAATGTAGTTTAGGTGTCCTAAGAAACCTCTGACCTCCTTTTCAGTGCGGGGGGCAGGCATTTCTCGTATAGCTTCGACTTTAGCAGGATCAACCTCAATGCCTTTGTTGCTGACGAGGAATCCCAAGAGTTTACCAGACCTGACTCCGAAAGTGCACTTTCTAGGGTTCAGTCTGAGCTTATACTCCTTCAATCTGACAAACAACTTTTGCAGATGGTCGAGGTGTTCTTCTTCTGTTTGTGAACGTGCTATCATGTCATCTACATAGACTTTGATCTCATGATGTATCATGTCATGAAACAAAGTGTAGCGATAAAAAATGTAGCGGGGTAAATCGGAGATCGAACTATTAATTAATTCGTCTCACAAAAGCAAGAGTCGCCATCGCGCTTTATTATTTCTAAGGGAAAAGGGAAAAGAGCAAAATAAAACCCTAACATATGCAATGTAAAATAATACTTTTAAAGTAATGAAAATACAAGGCGTTTTGGAAAAGAGGTCTAAGGTTCGGGGGTTGGTTATACAATGGGAAAGTATTAGCACCCAATGTATCTATAGTATTCTATAGGAACCTTTTGAAATATCTGTTTATTAAAATTGTTTGTTTGATTAAAAAATAAATTGTTTTGGCCAAAAATGGGTATGGACGGGTTTTGGAAGATACGACGACTTAATGTCGAAGTTTTGACTTAAAAGGTGTGAGTTTTGAAAAAGTGAATATTTGGGAAAATTATCTTAAGTTTTTAACGAAATAATGAATGGGGATATTCTCACGATGTTTTTTTTTTGATGACATGAAGTCGACAAAAAATTAAACAATTCCCTTGGATTTTGCAAGCAACATGAAAATTAAAACTAAAAGTATAAACACTCCAAGATTTTAAAAGAAAACCAAAAGAGAAGCCATGGAATCGAAATTATCACAAACTCAACCAACATGTATCATGGGAGGAACATCATAAGCGGGGATAAATTCAAAAAGATAACTTACAAACTTATCAATAAAAGACTAGTTAAAAAACTAACAAAATTAACTAACATACTGACCAAACGAAATATCAAGATTTAAATAAATTATAAAACTAAACTAATTAATTGGGTTATAAACTGAAAAATAAATAAAGGTCCAGCATGGGACAGAAATCGAAATCAAACAAAGCTTCCTTTCGAACTCTCTTTTCTCTCTTCGAACTCCCTCTTTCGAATCCTCTCTTTTCTCTCTTCGAACTCCCTCTTTCGAACTCTGCTTTTCTCTCTTCGAACTCCCTCTTTTGAATCCTTCTTTTCTCTCTTCGAACTCCCTCTTTCGAACTCTCTCTTTCGAACTCCCTCTTTCGAACTCTGCTAAAACAAAATCGAACAACACCAACGACGGATCCTGCTCCATCAATTCGAACTCTTACCCTTCTAAATCGAAATCGAACACTCTGATCCCTCTTAATCAAAATCGAACACTCACTGCTTCTGGCTTTGAACTCTTCCTCCTAAATCAAAAACGAACAACAATACTGCCTTTGGTTTTGAACTCCCTCTATTCTAGATTGAAATCGAACACTCTGCTCCCCTAAATCGAAATCGAACACCCTACTGCTTCTAGTTTCTAACTCCCTCTATTCTAGATTGAAATCGAACACTCTGCTCCCCTAAATCGAAATCGAACACCCTACTGCTTCTAGTTTAGAACTCTTCCTAAATCAGAACGGACAACACCACTGCTACTGGTTTCGAACTCTTACTCCTAAATCAAAACGAACAACAAACAACTACTGGCTTTGAACTCTTCCTAAATCAGAAACGAACAACAACATTGTTACTAGTTTCGAACTCCTCCTAAGTCAGAACGAACAACACCACTGTTTCTAGTTTCGAACTCTTCCTAAATCAGAACGAACAACACCACTGTTACTAGTTTCGAACTCTTCCTAAATCAGAACGAACAACACCACTGTTACTAGTTTCGAACTCCTTCCCTCCCTAAATCGAAATCGAATAACGACACTGATTCTGGTTTTTTCATGCAGTTAAACATCAAATCAACAAGGTGACAAATATTCATGTCAAGAGAAACAACAATAACAATCTCAGGGGTTCTGATTTATTGAAACATCAACAACAAAAAGAAAAAAATGCAGCAACAACAACTAGTTCACAGCATATATCATGATAACAAACATGGCAACAGATTTTGAGAAAAAAAAGTAGTAAGGAAACTTACAAGATCAGAGCAAGTCTGATGGTTTCGATTTTGACAATGAAATAATAGAGAAATCCAGAGATGAGGTAATATGCTTTTTAATTCCTCCTACTTCCAGAAACTGACTCGAAAATGTTGGTGTCGTTGAGTTTGCTGGTATGATGACTAAGCTTACTGTTTACGGTTTGTGGTTTTGGTAAGGAAAGCAGGCTTGAGTTATGCAGGCTAGTGCTTGGTTCGAAACAGGTTTTGCAAGTATGAGAACTTGCAGGTTTGTGCTTGGTTCGAAACAGGTTTTGCAAGTGTGAGAACTTGCAGGTTTGTGCTTGGTTCGAAATAGGTTTTGCAAGTGTGAGAACTTGCAGGTTTGTGCTTCTGCCAGTTTTGTGTTTTTTCTTTGTGAACTCTTTGTGAACTGCCTTTGTGAACTATATCTTTTTCGCTCTCCTTAAAATATGCATAACTGCCTGCTTTTATAGTGAATAAACGTGAGGTTTTGGGAGGGAATTTTGGTGAATTTGAACAAAGGTGATAGTCTGATTTAATGCCTTCTTGGTGCAGTTTTGGTGTGTGCCATTTGAGGCAATTCTTGGACAGATGTGCACAGATTTTTGGACTGGAGTTTAACAGTTCTTTTTTTTGGTGGTGGAGGCAGCAGATGTAACCGTTAGTTGGGCAGTAGGGACCATGCAGTATTTGGACTGAGGTTGTGCAGCATAAGGACAAACTTATATGGACATATTTATATTTTCATGATATTAATAATAACCAATAATGACAATAATAATAAAATAACTGTTAGTAAAACTAAACTAAAAATGTAAAAGTGGAATAAGAAGATATTAAATTTTGAGGTTTTTTTTCAAATAAAGTGATGCAAAATATAAATTATATGTAACTGAGATTTTTTTGATAATTTTAAATTAACATAAAGAACTTGCAAAAATAAAAATAAAAGAATGTGAAATCACTATTTTTTGAGATTTTTTACTAAATTAAATCTAAAATACTATAATTTTAACTTAAATGATACAAGAACAAAAACTAAATGAAACTTAAGGAAACTAATTTTTTTTTATATTTTGAATAAAAACGTAAATAAAATGAAAATAGCATGAACTAAATATTTTTTAGGATTTTCTTTTTTTATGAAAATAAGAATAAAAGAAAGATGATAAAAAAAAAAATAACAAAACATGATTTAATAAAGTCAGACAAAAACCAGTTAAATTTCACTAAATTCACAACAATTTCTAACGTCTCTATTTTTTTGGTGGATTTTCAAAGCATAATCATCTCTTGACTTTGTAAAGAAAAGTTGTAGTTGTTGCAGAGGAGAATCATATGTAAAAGAACCACTAAAAAAATTGAAATTTGAAGAAGTTATGAATTTTTGAAATCTGACCCGAGAATTGGCAAAAATAGGTTGAAACGCTTGTGAACGCTTGCTATGTAACAATGCAGATGGGAGGTGGTATCTTAGGTCAAAATTTGGAGTATGACAGCTGTCCCTATTTAAGTTTCTTCTATCCGGAGATATGAAGATTAAAATCTTCGTCTCGACGAGATTGAAGGTACTTAAATACATAATACGCAAATTTTGCCCTAAGATTCCGCCATTATGTTTGTGATATGAATGTAGTATTTAAATTCACTGAGAATGATATGGTATGAGACAAGATAATGCTGGAGAAAACAAACACCAACAAAACACAGGAACATAGATTATACACTACTGGGGAAATGAGCCATCGACTTCAAATGATAGACTCTTGACGGCGAATGAAAATTTGAGAGAAGACGACCTCTGACCCTAACAAAGAAGGCATCTTGCATAGGCCACAAAAACAGATTATTGACCCAAAAATAACAGTGAGTTCCCAACTCAAGGTCAAAGATAGACAAAAGATGTATCAAATTTGCTAATAATGGATTACCGACTTATGAAGGTAAAGATTCATAACAAACTTCTCTGCGAGATTTCCGGAGAGATACCAATTAGTGCTGAAACAATAATATGATTGTAGATACACAAGCTGCTCAAATAAAGAAGCTGCCACTTGCTATCTTCGAAGATGTCAATAACATACAAGCTGCTCAAATAAAGAAGCTGCCACTTGCTGTCTTCCAAAAACTATGACATACAAGCTGCTCAAATAAAGAAGCTGCCACTTGTTGTCGTCCAAAAAAAAACTATGACATACAAGCTGCTCAAATAAAGAAGCTGCCACTTGCTGTCTTCCAAAAACTATGACATACAAGTTGCCCAAATAAAGGAGCTGCCACTTGCTGTCTTCCAAAAACTATGACATACAAGCTGCTCAAATAAAGAAGCTGCCACTTGCTGTCTTCCAAAAACTATGACATACAAGCTGCTCAAATAAAGACGCTGCCACTTGCTGTCGTCCAAAAAATAATAACGTACAAGTTGCTCATGAAGAGCTGCCGCTTGTCGTTTTCCGCAGGAAAAGAACGTACAAGTTGCTCATGAAGAGCTTCCACTTGTCGCTTTCCGAAGAAAAAATAACGTACAAGTTGCTCATGAAGAGCTGCCGCTTGTCATTTTCCGAAGAAAAATAACGTACAAGTTGCTCATGAAGAGCTGCCGCTTGTCGTTTTCCGAAGAAAAATAACGTACAAGTTGCTCATGAAGAGCTGTCGCTTGTCGTTTTCCAAAAGATAAATAACGTACAAGTTTCTCATGAAGAGCTGCCGCTTGTCGTTTTCCGAAGAAAAAATAACGTACAAGTTGCTCATGAAGAGCTGCCGCTTGTCGTTTTCTGAATAAAAATAACGTACAAGTTGCTCATGAAGAGCTGCCGCTTGTCGTTTTCCAAAAGATAATTCAGAAGAAGACTGCGATACCATTGTCAGAGAATAAAATCTTCGTCAAAGGGAACCATGAATCAATCCTTCCCGAGGAGATCAAATACTTAAATGTGCAAAATAAATGCACCAATCGTCCAGGTTGCCTAGCTTGGAGAAAATCACGAGATAGCCTATGCAAGAGACAACAACTCCCTCCAGGGATAAACCAGAGAGAAAACAGTCAAACAAGACTCCACCCAATGAGAAAATAACTTGATTGGGGATTCATCCTATCCAGAAATGGACAAGGAAGACTAAATCAAAAAATCATCCACGAGGATTAGCTCAGTTGGGGAATGTAGAAAGGAAGTGCATTTTCTGCCTAAGCTAACATTCTACTTGGAAAGAGCATGTACATTGTCTTAATAAACATAAGCAAGGTATACGACCCAAAATCAACGACAAGTGTGAATATGCATGCGTGATATAAGTGTAAATGAATGAATGAATGTTATGCTGACGAAACAGGAAAACGAAATACCTTGAAGATAATAAGATATCACGAAATAATAGATACTCGGCCAATCTTGAAGAGACGGAAAATAACTATAATTGGAACCACAAAGCAACGTCAGAGCGTATCACGCTACAAGGCTCAAATCTTCTGGGAGAAAAGTAACGAATCCAATCTTTTAACACCAATAGACCACTGGCATGAGACAAAGCGTACCACACTTCAGAAATCTGCTCAAATGAAGATAACCAAAACAACGCTTAACTGGAAAAGCTGGGGAGTCATCAAACTTAGTACCCCTAGAAACAAAAGTTTACACTACCAACACCTCGTGACGATTTTGAAAGAAAACATGTTCATCATGCAAGGATAAATTACTGTATTGTTTTGCATTTCATGGCTTGACCATCCTCGGAACAACGGTTAATATTCCTTTCAGTATTCACGACACATTTTTTAAAATAAGAATATTTAAAATAACTTTGTTTCAAATATTGCTGTAAAAATTATAATTTTTCCCACAAAAGGTAAATGCTCAAATTTCATTAATAAGATGGTAGTTCGCTAACAACGCGATTCCAACGGTTTATAAAAGTTTGGGAAATAGTACATGAAAGAAAGGGTTACATAAAAACAATGATCACTATTCTCCCTAACAACTTCGAATTCCGAAATGTGCTCAAATGCCACAGCCGGTCTGACCAAAAGCCTGCCTAAGCCGCCCCTTCGGGTTTTGAACTTAGCAAACTGTCAACTCAAACCTAGGCGAAATACTTCTTGACTGCATCGGCGTTCAGGGAGCGCGGGAGCTCTTCACCGTCCATATTTGTGAGAATCATGGCACCTCCAGAGAAAACTTTCTTAACGACATATGGTCCTTCATAATTCGGGGCCCACTTGCCCCTAGAATCAGGTTGGAAAGATAATATCTTCTTGAGCACAAGGTCACCTTCTCTGAACTCGCGTGGTCGAACCTTATTATCAAAAGCCTTCTTCATTCTTTGCTGATATAATTGACCGTGACACAACGCTGTCAATCTCTTCTCTTCAATTAAATTCAACTGATCATATCTACTTTGACACCATTCAGCTTCAGAAAGTTTAGCTTCCATCAAAACTCTCATGGACGGAATCTCAACCTCTACGGGAAGTACTGCTTCCATACCATAAACTAGGGAAAATGGGGTTGCACCTGTTGAAGTTCGAACTGAAGTACGGTATCCATGTAAAGAAAACGGAAGCATTTCATGCCAATCTTTATAAGTTACCACCATCTTCTGGACAATCTTTTTGATGTTCTTGTTAGCAGCCTCAACCGCCCCATTCATCTTCGGCCTGTAAGGAGATGAATTATGATGTTCAATCCTGAACTCTTCACAAAGCTCTTTCATCATCTTGTTATTCAAATTCGAGCCATTATCAGTGATGATCTTGCTTGGGATGCCGTATCAACAAATGATCTGATTCTTGATAAATCTGACTACCACCTGTCTGGTTACATTAGCATAAGATGCTGTCTCCACCCATTTAGTAAAATAATCGATCTCTACCAAGATGAAACAATGACCATTTGAAGCTTTGGGTTCAATCCTTCCAATCATATCAATGCCCCACATAGAGAAAGGCCAAGGTGAAGAAATAACATTGAGGAGGGTCGGTGGCACATGTATCTTGTCCGCATAAATCTGGCACTTATGACATTTCTTCACATATTTGCAGCAATCAGATTCCATTGTCATCCAATAGTAACCAGCTCTCAACATCTTTTTAGCCATTGCATGTCCGTTGGCATGAGTGCCAAAGGATCCTTCACGTACTTCTTGCATCAGCATATCTGCTTCATGTCTGTCTACACATCTGAGTAGGACCATGTCATAATTCCTCTTATACAATACTTCTTCATTGAGGAAGAAACTGCTTGCCAATCTCCTCAACGTCTTCCTATCTTTATTGGATGCCCCGGGCGGGTACTCTTGAGTTTGAAGAACATGTTTAATGTCATAGAACCATGGTTTGTCATCGGTGACCTCTTCTACTGAGAACACATGAGCAGGTCTATCGAGGCGCATAACTCTGATTGTAGGCACATCGTTCCAACCATTCACTTGAAACATTGAAGACAAAGTAGCTAAAGCATCAGCCATTTGATTTTCATCTCTAGGGATATGATGTAACTCCACTTTGTTAAAGAAGGTTAACAATCTTCTAGCATAATCTCTGTAAGGGATCAAACCAGGATGACGAGTCTCCTATTCTCCTTTGATTTGATTAATTACCAATGTCGAGTCTCCGTAAATATCAAGAATCTTAATCCTTAGATCCACTGCTTCTTCGAGACCCATAATACATGCCTCATATTCAGCCATGTTGTTCGTACAGTCAAACTTCAATCTCGCCGTGAACGGGATATGAGTACCTCGGGGAGTGATAATGATTTCCCCAATTCCATTTCCATAAGAATTCACAGCTCCGTCAAATATCAAACCCCAACGGTATTCGGGATCAGGTCCTTCCTCAGGTAACGACTCTTCACAATCTTTAGCTTTCAAGTACATAACATCTTCATCTGGGAAGTCAAACTTGATGGATTGATAATCTTCAATTGGTTGGTGAGCCAAATGATCGGCTAAAATACTCCCTTTGATTGCTTTCTGAGTGTGATACTCAATGTCATATTCAGATAACAACATCTGCCAATGGGCTATTCTTCCAGATAAGGCGGGCTTCTCAAAGATATACTTGATCGGATCCATTTTGGAGATCAACCAAGTGGTGTGGTTAATCATATACTGGCGCAGACGGCGAGCAGCCCAAGCTAAAGCACAACAGGTCTTCTCAAGCATTGAGTATCGAGACTCACAGTCTGTGAATTTCTTACTCAGGTAATATATGGCATGTTCCTTTCTTCCAGTCTCATCTTGTTAACCAAGCACACATCCCATGGAATCTGCCAATATAGTCAGGTACATAATCAAAGGTCTTCCTTCCACCGGAAGAATCAAAATAGGAGGTTCAAGTAAATATTCTTTGATGCTATCAAAAGCTCTCTGACAATCTTCTGTCCACACACATCCTTGGTTCTTTCGGAGAAGCTTGAAAATCGGCCCACAGGTAGCAGTCATATGAGATATAAATCTAGAAATATAGTTCAGTCTCCCAAGGAATCCTCTTACTTGTTTTTCTGTCTTGGGTGCGGGAATTTCCCGAATAGCTTTGACTTTATCAGGATCTACCTCAATACCTTTCTGGCTGACAATGAAACCCAGAAGTCTTCCAGAACGAACACCAAAAGTGCACTTGTTGGGATTCAGACGGAGTTTATACTTTCTCAAACGCTGGAATAACTTCAATAAATGTTCCAAATGATCCTCTTCAATTTGCGATTTGGCGATCATGGCATCTACATACACTTCTATCTCTTTATGCATCATATCATAGAACAAAGCAGTCATGGCCCTTTGGTATGTTGCACTAGCATTCTTCAAACCAAACGACATTACTCGATAACAAAATGTTCCCCAAGGTGTAATAAAAGCTGTTTTCTCCATATCTTCTGGTGCCATCTTAATTTGATTATAACCAGAGAAACCATCCATGAAAGAAAAGACTTTGAACTTCGTAGTACTGTCGACCAAAACATCAATGTGCGGTAATGGGAAGTCATCCTTTGGGCTAGCTCTATTCAGATCTCTATAGTCTACACACATCCGAACTTTGCCATCTTTCTTAGCAACAGGAACTATATTGGCTAACCATTGAGGATAGACCGACGTAACAAGGAAACCTGCATTAATTTGCTTTTGAACTTCTTCTTTGATCTTGTCAGCCATATCGGGACGAGTCCTTCTCAACTTCTGCTTAATCGGCGGACATTCAGGTTTCAACGGCAAACGATGCTCCACAATATCGTTATCCAAACCTGGGATATCTTGGTAGGACCAAGCAAACACGTCAACATACTCTCTGAGAAGCTCCAACATTTTCTCTTTGACCTCTGGGATAAGCAATGCTCCGACCTTAACTTCCTTTTTATCTTCTTCATCACCCAAATTGATCATCTCTATAGGCTCTTCAAACGGCTGAATAGTCTTTTCATCATGCTCAAGAAAACGGGAAATTTCATCAGGAACTTCTTCACTATCTTCTTCCTCGGCTCCGAACACAGGGAATTCAAAGTTGGGAGGGGGCATAGGATCATTGTTTTCAATGGTTAAGTCATGGATTAATCTGCACATATGATTATGCTTTATTTTAGAAATCGATTAATATGAATGTTGCACAAATAAAACAAAAGGTTATTATATTTTCCTATTACTACCAATTTATTTTCATTACTATTTCCCAGAAAAAAGGTGAAAAATAAAACAATAGTGGATAAAATAGCATTTTTATTCATGATTGGCAATACTTGAAACAAAGAGCCCAGACATTTTCTCTTTTGCCTTGGGCAGAGCAAAAGGATTTATTTTCAACATAGCCCGACACAAATACTCTTCGCCTTGGGCAGAGCGAAATTTTTTTCAAAAATAAAACAAAACATTACTCAGAAATGTGCATCACAACAGGAACATCAACAACAATCCAGTTCTGGCAAACCACTCCATGCGTTACAAAGTCGGGTAGATCCTCTTCAGAATCGTCTCCTATTATAGCATCAACCTCAGGAGGTGTCGGATGGATAAAACCGGCGCTTCGGAAAACCTCTTGTATCGGAAGGATAACTGTTTCCTGCTTAACTCTTGTAGACACGGGATGAAAACCAAGACCTTCTCCAGACTTGTTCTCAGGCAAAGTCAACACTTGGCCCCAACCTTCAGCCGAACCACTTTCAACCACTCGTCGCGCATCCTCAAAAGAAGAAATAGATGTCCCTTGCTTCTTCACTTCATTATTAGCAACAGATAGAGCTTGGAATTGGGTTCCAACATCCTCATCAGCATCAATAAAAGAGAGAGATGACAAATGGCTTACCACCATAGCCTGCTCTCCACCAATCATTACCAGCTTTCCATGCCTTACAAACTTCAATCTCTGATGGAGCGTGGAAGTGACTGCCCCTGCATCATGGATCCATGGACGACCCAATAGGCAACTGTAGGCGGCACGAATATCCATTACTTGAAAAGTGATCTGAAAAGTAAAAGGACCAATTACCATAGGAAGATCCACTTCACCAATGACAGTCTTCCTAGAACCATCAAACGCTTTGACAATTACCCCACTAGGTCTCATGGGAGCACCTTGATATGAGAGTCGAGATAATGTAGTTTTGGGCATTACATTTAACGACGAACCTGTATCTACCAGCACACTTGATAAAGTATCATTTCCACAACTTATTGAGATATGCAAAGCCATATTATGGTTCCTTCCCTCCTCCAGAAGCTCTTCATCACTGAAACCAAGATTGTTACACGAAGTAATATTTCCCACAATTCCATCAAATTGGTCAACCGTCACATCATGATCTACGAATGCCTGGTCCAAGACCTTCATCAAAGCTTCTCTATGGGCACCAGAATCTCTCAGTAAAGCAAGCAAGTAAATCTTGGAAGGAGTTTTCAATAGTTGGTCCACAATCTTGTATTCACTTCTCTTGATAAGCTTCAGAATCTCATCATCATCGGGGTGTGGGATAGGTTCATTGGATCGGCCTACCTCAACCCTGGGTTCAACATTTCTTGCTGGAAATTATGCCGGTATGGGCCTCCTGACTTGAACTTCTGGCCTCTTCAAAGGTACTACTGCAAAGACACGTCCGCTTCTCGTAACTCTACTCACATCAGCAATGTTAACAAAAGATGGCTTTGTTGGTATAGGGACTTCTACCCCATTCTCAATCATTGTGGCATTATACTTGTACGGTATAGCTTGGTATGAGTTGTAAGGCACATGACCAGGTGGATAAATGATCAAAGGAGCAACAGGTGCAGTCTGACTGTCATAAACGATCTCTACTGGTTCAGGCAAGTTGAATTGTGGTATTATAACATTCACTTCATCCACCGGATCTCTGTCATGTGTAATAGTGATAACCCTTTGGTCCAACAATTTTTGAATATCCTCCTTCACAATAGGGCAATCAACTTCTCTTGAACAAAATTCACAGATATCATAATCATGATGATGCCTAAAAAAAGCAAGTCTTCTTAAACTCTGATGTAACCTGATCAACGAATCTCTTATGTGTTCAACTTGAAAAACTCGAAACTTTCTCGGACAACCTTCCACCATATTCACTGATGCTGACCCATGTCGAGGCAAAGGATTATCTCTAACATTCGGGTTAACATCCTTGAAAGACAAGATACCGTTCTTAATCAATCTCTGCACAACCGCCTTTAGAGCAAAGCAATTTTCAAGGTTGTGCCCCGGCGACCCTTGATGATACTCACAAAACTGGTCCGCCTTGTACCACGGAGAAGTACTATTCGGTGCGACAAGAGGAGGCTTCGTCGTTATGAGGTTCTTTCTGATCAGAGCAGGGAACAATTCAGTGTAAGTCATGGGAATGGCATCAAAATGCAGTTTCCTTGGTGAATGATTCATGTTATTAAACTGATAAGCCTGTTGTCGAGGCTGCTGTTGAAATTGTCATTGCTGAATTGGTGGGGTTTGATGAGTTGGGGTCACCATTGTTGGGCGGACAGCCAGAGTGACTGCCGCAACATGTGAGTAACCTCTTCTTGGTCTCCCGGGGAAAACTACGCTGACATCTTGTTCTTTCTTTTTAGGGAAAGCACTTCCAAACTTCTTGATACTGCTAGACGGACTTCCTTCCTTAACCAAACGTCCTTCACGAATCCCTTCTTCCAACCGCATGCTCATACTTACCATCTCGGTGAAGTCACTAGGTGTGATGGCAATCATTCTTTCATAATAAAAGGAACCTAAAGTCTTCAGGAATATCTTTGTCATTTCTTTCTCCTCAAGAGGGGGATAGATCTGAGCAGCAATTTCGCGCCACCTCTGGGCGTATTCCTTAAAGGACTCTCTGTCTCTCTGGGACATCGCCCGGAGTTGATCTCTGTCCGGTGCCATGTCGATGTTGTACTTATACTGGTGAACAAAAGCTTCACTAAGATCGTTGAAATTACGGATCCGAGTGCTGTTCAAACCCATATACCACTTTAGAGCGGCACCAGTCAAACTGTCTTGAAAGTAGTGAATTAACAAGTCATGATCATCAGAATATGTAGACATCTTTCTCACATACATAGTTAAATGACTCTGTGGACACGAATCACCTTTATACCTTTCAAAGTCCAACACTTTAAATTTGGCTAGAATCTTTACATTTGGAACTAAGCACAGGTCATGAGCATTCTTTCCAAACAAATTTTTCCATTTTAACGCTCTGATCTCCCTCTGCATCTCTTGAAACTGGTCTTGAAATTCTTCCATTCTATCGAAAAGACCCAGACTTTCAGCAGGCTCAGCATGATAAGCAGGTTCATTCATGTATGGCATAGAATGAACCACAGGAGCGACAGTCGTCATCACTAGTTGAGGAAAAGGTGCCACAGACGGGATTACAGGTGGCATAGCAGTTGTCTCTGGTTGAGGGAAAGACACAGTAGGTTGAACCAAAGGTTGTACAACAGGCTGATACCCTTCTGGCACAAAGTTATAAGGCATTCCCCACGGAAAACCCTTTGGCATCTGATGTTGAAGCAGAGAGTTGATTTGAGTCACGGATGTTGGAACGGTGACAATCTCGGAAACCACAGTAGTCGAAGTCTGAATCTCAGCAGCTGCAGTTGATGGCTGATTCTGAGCAGCCATCAACCTTTCCATCTACGCAGTTAGTTTCTCCATACCAACACGAAGGGTAGCGACCTCCTCACGAAGCTCGTGGTTTTCCTGTTCTAGATCTTCCATCTTTCTATGACGATTGGCCCGGGTATCGTATTGATGAGACAGCTTGGCAATCTACCGGAGTGGAAAAAGAAAGAAGGATAAGACTCTAGAAAACATGTGAAGTGGAATGTTGGATGATGCATGATATGCGATGCAAATGATCATTTGTTTCGATAGTTTTTCAAGGAACTTTGATAATTTTGCACACATCAATGGTAAAGGAATTTGGAACAACAAAAACTCATTTCATTAATCAAAAGCGGTAAATTACAACTTATAACTTTGGAACAATAAATTACAACCTTGGGACGACAACCCAATAAAAGCAGTAAATTACAACTTTGGAACATGAAGCCCATAATAAAAGCAGTAAATTACAACTTCGGAACATGAAGCCCTTTTACAGAGTTTTACAAAATGACACCAGTAAAATAAAACTAAGAACCAAAGATCACTCAGAATCAACTTCGAGTGTTTCTCCTTCCAAACTCCATAATACCTGAGATGTCTACAAAAATCATTCTTAAGTTCCTTGAAAAACAAGTTTTTTTTACAAAAAATGTTGATGGATGCATGGATGAATGATAATGCAACAGTTACACACAAGTTCACAAACATGGGGTTCAAAGGTTCAACGTTTCGTGCATGGAGTCAAAGGTAAAGCCCACCCCAAGGTATGTACTAATGGCTTAATCACACCTGCAAGACAAGGTTCTAAGAGTTCCCGGAGTCTACATTCCTCCTTCGGATATTACCAACGTCTTGATTACTCAATAATTAGCAATATTCTCAAGAGAAACTCGTCCGAGCGTAGCATCGCGTAACAATTACTTCCAGATTACTCCATTATAATTTCCGCGCTACACCTAAAAGGCCAAGTTGGGTTAGGGTTCTACGGTTCTCAATTTCTCTGGCTCCCAGGTCGAAAATAATAATGTCTTCCCGATTACTCGGTAAACAAGTATTACGTTCAAAAGGGCCTTCCACTGAGTGGGGGATTTCATGCCTCCTTCTTCGGGATTACTCCCTCAAAGTTAAGATGACTATACCGCCCGTCCTATTCTTAAGCGTAACTTAATCCGGGTATAGGATTCGTCCTTTGCAAAAAAACCCAAACAACCCCAATACAAACATATAATCAAAAAAATCAAATAATAATAAAACAAATAAAACAAACTAGGCTTAACCCACTTAGGGATGGACCAGCAAGAGGTCAATCTGTCCCCAGCAGAGTCGCCAATTCTGTAGCGATAAAAAATGTAGCGGGGTAAATCGGAGATCGAACTATTAATTAATTCTTCTCACAAAAGCAAGAGTCGCCACCGCGCTTTATTATTTCCAAGGGAAAAGGGAAAAGAGCGAAATAAAACCCTAAAACATGCAATGTAAAATAATACTTTTAAAGTAATGAAAAAACAAGGCGTTTTTGAAAAGAGGTCTAAGGTTCGGGGGTTGGTTATACAATGGGAAGGTATTAGCACCCAATGTATCTATAGTATTCTATAGGAACCTTTTGAAATATCTGTTTATTAAAATTGTTTGTTTGATTAAAAAATAAATTGTTTTTGCCAAAAATGGGTATGGACGGGTTTTGGAAGATACGACGACTTAATGTCGAAGTTTTGACTTAAAAGGTGTGAGTTTTGAAAAAGTGAATATTTGGGAAAATTATCTTAAGTTTTTAACGAAATAATGAATGAGGGTATTCACACGATGTTTTTTTTTTGATGACATGAAGTCGACAAAAAATTAAACAATTCCCTTGGATTTTGCAAGCAACATGAAAATTAAAACTAAAAGTATAAACACTCCAAGATTTTATAAGAAAACCAAAAGAGAAGCCATGGAATCGAAATTATCACAAACTCAACCAACATGTATCATGGGAGGAACATCATAAGCGGGGATAAATT
This sequence comes from Vicia faba, assembly GCA_948472305.1. NCBI lineage: Eukaryota > Viridiplantae > Streptophyta > Magnoliopsida > Fabales > Fabaceae > Vicia > Vicia faba. The sequence continues at coordinate 248,659,777 of OX451738.1, read as the reverse complement.
CAAAAAGATAACTTACAAACTTATCAATAAAAGACTAGTTAAAAAACAAACAAAATTAACTAACATACTGACCAGACGAAATATCAAGATTTAAATAAATTATAAAACTAAACTAATTAATTGGGTTATAAACTGAAAAAGAAATAAAGGTCCAGCATGGGACAGAAATCGAAATCGAACAAAGCTTCCTTTCGAACTCTCTTTTCTCTCTTCGAATTCCCTCTTTCGAATCCTCTCTTTTCTCTCTTCGAACTCCCTCTTTCAAACTCTGCTTTTCTCTCTTCGAACTCCCTCTTTCGAATCCTTCTTTTCTCTCTTCGAACTCCCTCTTTCAAACTCTCTCTTTCGAACTCCCTCTTTCGAACTCTGCTAAAACAAAATCGAACAACACCAACGACGGATCCTGCTCCATCAATTCGAACTCTTACCCTTCTAAATCGAAATCGAACACTCTGATCCCTCTTAATCGAAATCAAACACTCACTTTTTCTGGCTTCGAACTCTTCCTCCTAAATCAAAAATGAACAACAATACTGCCTCTGGTTTCGAACTCCCTCTATTCTAGATTGAAATCGAACACTCTGCTCCCCTAAATCGAAATCGAACACCCTACTGCTTCTAGTTTCTAACTCCCTCTATTCTAGATTGAAATCGAACACTCTGCTCCCCTAAATCGAAATCGAACACCCTAGTGCTTCTAGTTTCGAACTCTTCCTAAATCAGAACGGACAACACCACTGCTACTGGTTTCGAACTCTTACTCCTAAATCAAAACAAACAACAAACAACTACTGGCTTTAAACTCTTCCTAAATCAGAAACGAACAACAACATTGTTACTAGTTTCGAACTCCTCCTAAGTCAGAACGAACAACACCACTGTTTCTAGTTTCGAACTCTTCCTAAATCAGAACGAACAACACCACTGTTACTAGTTTCGAACTCTTCCTAAATCAGAACGAACAACACCACTGTTACTAGTTTCGAACTCCTCCCCTCCCTAAATTGAAATCGAATAACGACACTGATTCTGGTTTTTTCATGCAGTTAAACATCAAATCAACAAGGTGACAAATATTCATGGAAAGAGAAACAACAATAACAATCTCAGGGGTTCTGATTTATTGAAACATCAACAACAAAAAGAAAAAAATGCAGCAATAACAACTAGTTCACAGCATATATCATGATAACAAACATGGCAACAGATTTTGAGAAAAAAAAAGTAGTAAGGAAACTTACAAGATCAGAGCAAGTCTGATGGTTTCGATTTTGACAATGAAATAATAGATAAATCCAGAGATGAGGTAATATGCTTTTTAATTCCTCCTGCTTCCAGAAACTGACTCGAAAATGTTGGTGTCGTTGAGTTTGCTGGTATGATGACTAAGCTTGCTGTTTACGGTTTGTGGTTTTGGTAAGGAAAGCAGGCTTGAGTTATGCAGGCTAGTGCTTGGTTCGAAACAGGTTTTGCAAGTATGAGAACTTGCAGGTTTGTGCTTGGTTCGAAACAGGTTTTGCAAGTGTGATAACTTGCAGGTTTGTGCTTGGTTCGAAACAGGTTTTGCAAGTGTGAGAACTTGCAGGTTTGTGCTTCTGCCAGTTTTGTGTTTTTTCTTTGTGAACTCTTTGTGAATTGCCTTTGTGAACTATATCTTTTTCGCTCTCCTTAAAATATGCATAACTGCCTGCTTTTATAGTGAATAAACGTGAGGTTTTGGGAGGGAATTTTGGTGAATTTGAACAAAGGTGATAGTCTGATTTAATGCCTTCTTGGTGCAGTTTTGGTGTGTGCCATTTGAGGCAATTCTTGGACAGATGTGCACAGGTTTTTGGACTGGAGTTTAACAATTCTTTTTTTTGGTGGTGGAGGCAGCATATGTAACCGTTAGTTGGGCAGTAGGGACCATGCAGTATTTGGACTGAGGTTGTGCAGCATAAGGACAAACTTATATGGACATATTTATATTTTCATGATATTAATAATAACCAACAATGACAATAATAATAAAATAAATGTTAGTAAAACTAAACTAAAAGTGTAAAAGTGGAATAAGAAGATATTAAATTTTGAGGTTTTTTTTCAAATAAAGTGATGGAAAATATAAATTATATGTAACTAAGATTTTTTTGATAATTTTAAATTAACATAAAGAACTTGCAAAAATAAAAATAAAAGAATGTGAAATCACTATTTTTTTGAAATTTTTTACTAAATTAAATCTAAAAGACTATAATTTTAACTTAAATGATACAAGAACAAAAACTAAATGAAACTTAAGGAAACTAATTTTTTTTTATATTTTGAATAAAAACGTAAATAAAATGAAAATAGCATGAACTAAATATTTTTTAGGATTTTACTTTTTTATGAAAATAAGAATAAAAGAAAGATGATAAAAATAAAAAAATAACAAAACATGATTTAATAAAGTCAGACAAAAACCAGTTAAATTTCACTAAATTCACAACAATTTCTAACGTCTCTATTTTTTTGGTGGATTTTCAAAGCATAATAATCTCTTGACTTTGTAAAGAAAAGTTGTAGTTGTTGCAGAGGAGAATCACATGTAAAAGAACCACTAAAAAAATTGAAATTTGAAGAAGTTATGAATTTTTGAAATCTGACCCGAGAATTGGCAAAAATAGGTTGAAACGCTTGTGAACGCTTGCTATGTAACAATGCAGATGGGAGGTGGTATCTTAGGTCAAATTTTGGGGTATGACACAAAGCTACCATGGCGCGCTTATAGGTTGCCCCGACATTCTTCAGTCCGAATGGTATTACTTTATAGCAGAAGGTACCCCACTGTGTAACAAAAGTAGTCTTCTCTATGTCTTCGGGGGCCATTTTGATCTGGTTGTACCCTGAAAATCCATCCATGAAAGAAAATACCTTATGTTGAGCTGTGTTGTCGACCAAAATGTCAATGTGCGGTAGTGGAAAGTCATCTTTAGGGCTAGCCCTGTTTAAGTATCGGTAATCAACACACATTCTCACTTTGCCATCTTTCTTAGGCACGGGCACAATGTTAGCAACCCATTGTGGATATGAAGTAACAGCAAGAAACCCGACATTGAATTGCTTCATCACTTCGGCTTTGATCTTTTCAGACATATCGGGCCTCATTCGGCGGACTTTTTGTTTTATTGGTGGACAGTCTTCTCATGTAGGGAGACGGTGAACCACAATATCTGTGTCGAGTCCCGACATGTCTTCATAGGAACAGGAAAAGATCTCAACATATTCATTCAATAGCTGAACTAAGCGCTCTTTGACATTTGGCTTTAGGTTGGCACCCATTTTAACATCTCTCCTATCTTCGGCAGTACCCAAGTTGATAGTCTCTAACAGCTCTTCATGGGGCAGAATAGCCCTCTCTTCCTGTTGTAGAAGTCTAGCCAACTCTCCAGGCACTTCACAGTCTTCATCACCTTCGTATTCGGCATGATTGACCAGATACTCATAGTCACTGAAGGCCATAGCAGAATTATTACCCATGGAATCCGGAGTGGATGGGTACCTGCATTTTGTGAGTGTGGGTGTGTGTAAGGGATAACCACCTTTAAACAAAATAAAATGTAAAAAGAAGGAAAATGAACACAAAAGTTTATAGATGAAAACGTCCATGATTCATTAAAAATGGCATATGAAAATGAAGAAATCAAGCCCTTACAAATGGACCTATATGCCTCGGGTAAGGCACAAGGCAAAAAGAGTGTACGAATTATTTAATAATTATTACAGACCAACGGAAAATGTTCAAAAGATAAATTACTAATTGATGAAAGTAATGGGAACGAAGTCCTTCGCCTCCCAGTTGTTCAGTCCTCCTTCAATGGTTGGAAAGATCCAGTCTTCAAAATTACTCTCGTCTTCAACATCTTCCAAAGCATGAACTCTGTGATGAGTGACCTTTAATGGTGGTCCTCCAGCCCGGGAGCGACGCAGAGCTTTCTGACTAGCAGCAGTGAAACCCAAACCAAACTTATCTATCTTGAATGGAAAATCTGGTAGCTGACCCCACACTGTACTTCCTCCTTCCTCGATTACAGCCTTCGCATCTTTAAGGGACGACATTCGGGACACATGCTTGGTAACTGCAGGCACAAAATTTATTGTCTTGGCCGTCGCAACTTCAGGAGAAACCTCTTCAAAGTGTTGGAAAGGTGTTTCTATGAATTCACCATCTAACTCCACATAGCGGAAAGAGTTAAGGTGGCTTATCATATACTCCTCCTCACCATGAACTATTATGATCTTACCCTGGACTGGATACTTGAGCATCTGGTGTAGGGAAGAAGTGACTGCCCCAGCGTTGTGGATCCATGGTCTTCCCAACAAGCATGAATATGACGGACGAATGTCCATCACATAAAAAGTAGAGTTGAAAATTTCTGTTCCCACCTTAATTGGGATGTCCATTTCTCCGTGGACCATCCGATTAGAACCGTCGGAGGCTCTAACAATGATATTACTGGGCTTTAAGGTCAAACCCTCACAGTCCAATATGTCCAATACTTTCTTTGGTAGGATATTTAAAGATGACACGGTATCAACCAGAACATGAGCAAGTGTGGTCCCTCTGCACTCGACCGAAACATGCAGCGCATCATTATGCTTTCTTCCCTTAGATGTTAGATCGGCATCAGAGAAGCCAAGACCATTGTCGGAGGTTAGGCTGGCTACACACTCTTGAAACTGATCCACATAAGTTTTTTGAGGCACGTGCACCGTCTTCAGGAATTTGATCAAGGCTTTGGCATGCGCCTCGGAACAGAGCAATAGAGCCAGCATGGAGATTTTTGAAGGGGTTTGCCCCAGTTGCTCTACGATGTCATAGTCGCTCTTATTGATTATCTTTAAAATTTCCTCCATTTCCTTTTGGGTGGTCTCGGGGATAACCAAAGGCTGAGCCCTCGTCCTGACGGGCGCTTCTTGGATCCCCTTACCTTTATCAGTCGTAACAGCAGAGGGTACAACTTCGGGAGTAACAATTTCTTCAGTCACTGGACTTCGCATAGATATCTTGACCGACACACGAGCACTTGAGGGTCTGAAGACTGCCCTTGGAGGAGAAATCTCCGGAGAGAAGATTCTTCCACTACGAGTTATCTTACTTGTCCCTGCAATATTTCCTATGTCAGGAGTTTCTTCATCGGAACCTTCTTCGACTGATTCGATCTGCTTAACACCGTGGTAGAAGATCTCTCCTCCATAATTCCACGATATTGTCTTGTTGGACTTATATGGGATAGGCCCCGATATGCTAATCTTCAACGGTACAAACTTTGGATCGGGTGTAATCTTAACAGGCCTTTTGCAGGTCTTGGGAAGATTGTCGGAAATGGTGATTATAGCAACATCATTGATTGGGGTAACAGGAGTGATAGGAGTTTTCTGAAAGAGGATCTCTTGATTATCCATCAGATGTTGGATGCCTGACTTCAATAGCGGACAGTCGGATTGCAAGGTCGAACAAAGGTAACAATCTTTTTCACAGCCTGGGAAGATCCCGGCTTTCAACAGATTCATCTTGATCATTGGCAACAGAGTCATTAAGTTATCAACAACAGCAACATACAAATCCTCTTCAATAGCATGGACATTGTGACCGTGCTTGGGCATTGGGGCAAAAATCACATTCGGCTTTTCGGGCGCATCGAATTCTATCTCCTTGGCATCTATTAAATCTTGGATCTTGTTTTTGAGGGGCCAACAGTTATTGGTGTCGTGCCCTATGCTATCTTAATGATAAGCACATTTTGCATTGGGATGATAATGTGGAGAAGTGGTATTTGTGTTCTTCGGTGCCTCTCTCAAATTAGCAAGGTTTAATTTCAGGAGATGGGGAAGGATCTGAGCGGGTGTCATGTTTATCGGAGTATATTGCCGTTGTGGCCTTTCTACCCTTTGCTGATAGGTTCTGGGTTGATCATTCCTCGGTTGACTATTTCTAGGCTGATCTGATGTGGACTTCTGAATTAATACGGCCCCCACTGTTGGTCGGTGTTCCTCTCTTTCTCGATTTCTCTGGGTGTAAACAGCAGAAATTTCCTTCTTGACTGGGAAGGTCTTCTTGATAGCGGCTGAAGCAGACACATCCTTATGAATTTTACCGCTCTTAATACCAACTTCGACCCTTTCCCCTATCAGAATTAATTCAGTGAACCATGTAGATGAGCTCCCTATCAGGTGATTAAAGAATGAACCGGATAACGTCCCCAAAAACATATCGACAAGCTCTCTTTCAGACAATGGTGGCTGCACCCTTCCAGCCAGGTCCCTCCACTTCTGGGTATACTCCTTAAAGCCCTCATTAGAAACCATACTCATACTATGTAGTTGAGTACGAGTAGGTTCTAAATCTGCGTTGTATTGATATTGTCGGTAGAAGGCAGCAGCCAAGTCCTCCCAGTTATGTACATCAGCCCTCTCAAGCTGGTAGAACCAGTCCAATTGTGTACCCGACAAACTATCTTGAAAAAAGTGGACCCATAGATCCTTATCAGAAGAGTGAGGTTGGATCTTTCTGACATAAGACCACAGATGCATCTTTGTACAAGACAAACCGTCGTATTTAGCAAGTTTAGGCACTTTGAATTTAGGGGGAATGATGATCCCAACAACCAATCCAAGCTCTTCGAAATCCAGTCCAGGTACCCTTTGTACCTCCATGGCTGCCAACCTCTCTTCCAGATTCTTATACCTGTCGTCCGCAGGAGGGTACTACTGCTCGGAGTAATCTTCATCCTCTTCCACTTCTTCCTCTTCAACCTCATACTCGGAAGGTACTGCAACTCCTTTTCCTTTGCCAGCCCCTTCGTCAGACGTCGAGGGGAAATCTAGGACTCTCCTAGCTTGGTTCTCAAATCTTCTTCCCAGAGTAGCTACTCCGACTCTTTTCTTTTTCTTTTTTCCTTTTTCCTTTTCTTTTTCTTTCTCCTTCTCTAACAGTGATTTAAGGTCCTCTTGACCCTTTGCCAAGGTCATGAGGAGTTGTTGGAATTGTGAATTTTGTGCTTGCAGATCTTTGACCGTCTGCTCTATATCCATCTTGCTAAAATAAACAGCAGAAAGATAAGGAAACCTGGTGTGAAGACTTGTTTATGCATATGATGAATGATATGTTTATTTATGTAATGCATCTAAGGATTCAGAAATTCAAAGTTGTTGCAGATAAAAAGAACACACATCATATTAATAAGAAGAAATTTGTCAGTACATAAATGCCTCATGGGCAAAATATTACAAAGCTTCTTAATGTAAAAAGACGTTGCGCATCCTTTTTGGCGCGATGTAAGTGTTAAGAGTCTCCTCTTCGTGAAGTCGGCGGGTAAGTTCCAAAACCTTCTTCTCACTGGCATAAAAGCTGGCTTCAAAAGTGTTCCGCTCTTCCTTGAGTTGTATCCAACTCTTTTGTAATTCTTCCAATGATGTTGGCATGTCTGGATGTAGGAGGGTGTATGGAACCTCTCCTTCCATAACAGGCTCTTTGATCACAGGGAGAATGTGGGGGTAAGGCATCATAAGACTTTGGGCGCAGGTTCGTACCCACTTGAGATAAGGCTCAAAGGGGATGGAATTATTATGCCCTAGTGTCTTACTATCCACTTTGTTGGGCATCCTCCATACTCGGATAAACCTTTGTCGAAGTCCTTGAGCGTCGTTTTCGAAGTCAAAAACCAAGTCAGGAATCAGCATATCATGAGGACCATCCCTTCAGGCATACGCAAATTGCCTCAGAGCTAAACATGGGTTGTAGGTAATGCCTCCCCTAATGCCAAGTAGTGGGACATTAGGCAATTCTCTGCAACGATCAATGATGATGACATTTTCTCTGGACCGAGAACACCAATGAACATCAGAATGTGTGAGGGTCATCAACCGTTGTGATCACCTTAAACCCTGCTCATTCTTCAAAACTGATTGGGGAAGGTGAGAAATAAACCACCTTTCTAGAAGAGGAGTACAGCATATGAGAACACCTCTTTTCCTCATTGTTCGTGTGTGAAATGAGTGTAGGATGTCCCCAAGCAATATAGGCACAGGATTCCGAGATATGAAAATCTTGACAGCATTCACATCTATAAGCTGATCAGGGTTTGGGAACAAGACCAACCCATAGATGAGGAGTGTTACAATCTCTTCAAAAGCTTGCATATCTAGAGAATTCCAGCAGTCTTGTGCCTTCTCAAACAAAAACTTTGCCAAGAAACCCTTGACACCACTTCTGGTTTCCTAATAACCTTTGATATCAGATGGTTACAAGTGTAAGGCTTGAGCAACATCTTCAGGATTTGGCTCTCTTTCCGTACCGTTGTAGGGTAGTTGATGGAGAATAGGAATCTTCAGAAGTTGAGAAAATTCCTCCAAAGTAGGTACTAGTTGGTAATCAGGAAATGTAAAGCAATGGTGTAGGGGGTCAAAGAACTGGAAGAGAACTTTCACCATGTCTTCTTCAATTTTGGAGTTGACCAAGTTGAGAAGTCTACCATGTCTTTCAATGAAGGGAGAGTTCTCTGGAATCTTGGAAGTAAGCTCCTTGAGTAGAGGAGGGATTCTCACAAGGTTGACCTGAATAGTTTTTCTACGGAGTGATTCCATGACCTACAAAACAGGAACAAAGATGAAGATCCAAACCCTTGAAATGGTTAGTGGATGCATATGATGCTTCATGATGTTCATGATGTATGCACAAGTATATGTACAAGCAAATCACACAAGATCCTAGTTTCAGGCTTGCATGGGGTTTCATAGGTAAATACCCTCTTGAAGTTAGTTGGCTCTACCTGTCCTATAAATAGTAACCGGGTTCTAAGGAGCTCAATATCACCGGATTATTTTCTGTGTTCATTGTTTCAGTTTAGCCACTTTACTGGCGACTGAAATATTCCAAGAAAACAACCCTCAATGAGTGTAGTATCGAGTATCTACCAACTTCGGACTGCACCAAAGCCGGTCATCTCACTACCCCTAAAAAGGCCAAGTTGGTCAAGTAAAGGTTCTAAAAGTCCATTAGTGCTTCATGACATCACTCAGCGGCCCCGTATTCTCTTTGATTAACTCAAAGGCTACCGGTACCCACAAATATGTCGCACTAATATAGTTATTTCTTCAACCATGTCGGTATACCCTGGGTAGAGGATTTCAAACCCAAACAATAGAACCAAATGTAAAGCAATCAAGGCAAACAAGATAAGCATGCAAAGGTGATCTAAAACCCTAAGGTAACCCCACTTTTAGAATTTCTCCCCAGCAGAGTCACCAGTTCTGTGATACGGTGGGAGAACTGACTTGAGGTTTTGCGTTTGTGTTCGCAATTGTGCGGTTTAGCAAGAGTCGCCACCGAATTTTTATTTTATCCAAAGGAAAGGTCAAAAAGCACAGGAAAGACCTTTGAGATGTTTTCTTGGGTTCGAGGGGTAGATTATGAAAAGGGAAGGTGCAAGCACCCTTTTTATCCATGGTTATCCATGGGCTCTTAGTTACTTGTTTAGATCACTTGCTTTTGCTTTTCAATTGTTTGAAATGGTGCTTTGTGTGTGTGGTTTTGAAAATTCTTTGAAAAAGAGGTCATCATTGTGGCAACCTTTGTAATGATTCTTATTTGAATATATACAAAGGTGTTTGTCTTTTTGAAAAGATATTCCAATGTTTGAAAGTTTGTTTTGGGAAATGTTTTGAAATTGTGTTGTGATGTGTGTTTGAAAATAGCAAGGATGTTTTGCAAGCTTTGATCAAGTAACTAAGAGTTATCTACCCTATTTTACTCAAAGGTATTTCCTACACATTTTTAACCCTTTTGACTGTGTTGTTTTACCATTGCATTTGGTAAACAACCTTGTATTAGGATGTTAAACGGGACAGGCGTAGTTCATCGCATACAATCATTGAAAGCAACTTGGGAGACGCTCTAGCAATTTTGTAAGGGACGAGATCGTTTTATCGAAGGCAACATCGAGGGTCATCGAGGGACTACGATCTTTGTTTATCGAAGGGGCATTTGCTAGAGTGTCTCATATTCGAGGGACATGATTTCATTTCCAAGGCAACAAGTGAGGTTACCCTAGAGGTGCACGTGTGAATTGTGTTTGTCAATTTCATGCATTTAAGTCTTGTATTAGGTCATCTAGCGATTGATTTTGGATTTCCGCATACAACCCTAATCTCTAATCATGGCATATTTGAAAGCATAAAGTGCGAGAATTAAAAACCTAAGCTATTACAAAAGTATTCGGGGATGGGGGTACAAATTATTACAAATGGGGATGAATCTCACAAGGATAACAATGTCCAAATATCAAGGGTTGCAACCAAATCGAATTGTCGCAATTTAATGTAAAATTATAACAAATGAAGAAATCAATAATATTATGAGATGCATGTATTTATTTGAAAATGAAATCTATTCTAAAAAAGAAAGATTAAATATTGTTATTATTGTTCTTTTTGTATTTTATTAATTATGTAAATAAAAAGTTTAAAGGAAGAAAATTAGTTAAATAAGATTTCTATTATTTTTGGTGTTTTGATTAATAAAAAAAAAGAGTTTAAAGAAACAGAATTAATTAGATCAGTTTAAATGTTTTTTTATTGGTATTTTATTAAATGAAACAAAATAAATTAATAAAAGAAGACAATAAAATTAATTTGAGAAAATAAATATTACTAGTGTTATTATTAATAAAATAAAATAAATTAATGAAATAATAAAAAAAAGTTAGTGTTTGTCAATCAAAAGAGATTAAAAAAAAATAGAAGAATGGGCTTAGGTTCTTGGTGTGGATGCTAGGCCCAATTGAAAATGAAAGAAGAACAAAGGGGTCAGATTGAAAAATGGGGGGTGCGCTGGTAATCCGTGTATGGGCTTAGGTTGGGAGAGGCCCAAATGCACAAAGTTTGTAACATCAGAATTTAGGGTTTGAACAATTAGGGTTCATTCTGTGTATCTCAGCGACGCTGTTTCTCTCGTTTTCTCTCTTCTTCATCTTTTCATCTTTCTCAATCTAGGGTTCCGAACCCCCTCTAAACCTAAGCCGTCGGAGCGCCACATCCACTCTCTATCCTCTTTCTAACATTCAAAGGCCTTGGTGGCAAAAAAGGTATGATTCGTCCCTCTGATTTGAGTGTTACAGTTTCGTTTGCTTCACATGTTTTGCTTTACAATTTAGTTTTTTAATCTTTGGTATTTACATGCTTGAGATGCAGCAAAGAGGGTTTGAGAAGCATACCTTAGAATTTTTTGGAAAGAAGAATGTAGAGGAGAAAAGGGTGAGATGGAGGCTCTTCCTTGGTGGCTTAGAGGCGGAGGGGAAGAGATGACGACGAGCTTCGTGGTAACCTCTTTCCTTTGTTCTGAATGTTGATGATGAGTATAGTTCTGAAACTTCTTTGTTGTTGATTGTTGATGATGATACTGTTCTGAAACTCTTTTCCTCTGAAACTATTTTCCTCTCTCTTGATTCGTTGATGATGATTTGATAATCTGAAACTTTGTTGTTGTTGATTATTGATGATGATATGTGTGATCGGTGGATTTAGAACTGACCGTTTAAAGCTGGTTTCGCGAAATGTCGCGGAAGCAAGAGTCGCCACCGTCTTTTATTTTCTCCAACATGGACAGGACAAAAGCACAGCAAAATTCCTTATGAGATAGTTTCTCGGTTCGGGAGGTAGATTTATAGAAAGGGAAGGTGTTAGCACCCTTTCTATCCATGGTTATCCATGTGCTCTTAGATACTTGCTCTTATGTTTTCAAAATGTTTGCTTTTCAATTGTGAGTGGGTTTGAAAAAGTTTCTTTGAAAGATTTCAGAATAACTCTTGTATCAGTCCCCAAGAGTGTTTGAAAAATTGTTTTGAAAGCTTTTTGAAAGTGTCTGTGTGAAAAGAGTTTTGATTTGTTTTTGAAGAGAGCAAGTATCTATGAGTCATCTACCTACCCTAAGGAATTAGGCTGTGTAAATGTCCTTAAGGTAGTGCCATCCCACCATTGAGAGGTAGGTAGCACCACCGTTGGAGGTGTTCGGGTCAATTCGAGTTTAGGGACAGTGTGGTCACCGAAGCAACAGTTAGGACACCATAGAAGCTACCCTTATGTCCTTGATCCTTTTTTAATCCGAGGCAACCGTTTCGAGGCAACTTTTCCGAGGCAACTTTTTTCGAGGCAACGGGATCATGGACATAAGGACTTACTAAAACGTCCTATACTTGACGACCATGTTTCGAAGGCAATAGGTGAGGCGTACCCTAGAAGTGGTGTGTGAATTTGTGTGTTATTTTCATGTTAAATTTCATCTTTGATCAGGGCATTGTGAGCTACGCTTGTTTTTAATTAGCCATACATTCTTTCATGCAAAGTTAGCAGTTTAAGAGTGCGGAAATTTAAATGCGGAAAGATAAATCCTACGCTATTACAAGGCGCGGGTCTATACATCGCCAAAATACAAAGACCCGTTTGATAAAAAAAATGCGGAAAGTAAAAGACCTAATTACTATTACAAGCCTTGAGAAGTTACATAATATTCGAAAGAAAAAATAATAACGTGCGAAAGAATAAAAGTTAGGACGTCCGAGGGTTTTGACCCTTTTGAAATTAAATTGAAATTAAAGCTAATTATTATTTACTTAAAGAAAAGAAATGTTTTTTTATGTTTTGGTATTTGTGAAAAATAAAGAAAATTAAAATTAAAAGAAACCCTAGTTCTAAGTTATTTTAATTATTAATAAAAAAAATATACAAGTTAACCTAATTTACTAATTGATTAATATACATGTTTTATTTACAAAATTAACAATTAATAATAATAATAATAATGGATAAGAAATAATGAGGAAAAAGTTTAATTTATGAAAAAGATGAACATGTCAAAAAACCCTAATTTCTACATATTTTTTATTTATTAAGAAAAGATTAAAGTTCAACCTAAATTAAACTAAATTAATTGCTAGAGTTTATTTACAAAAATAAATTAATGAGTAAATTAATAAATAATTAAACATATTTTTGTATTGTTATTTTTCTGATTTTATTATGAAAAGAAAACTATTTTAAGTAAATAAAAATAATTAAGAGAATTAGAAAAAGAAAAGAAAAGAAAATTAAGAAATATACAAACCAAGGGGGGTTTTCAGACCCAAAGGGAGGTAAATTGCAGCAATTTTGGCCCATGAACACAAAGCCTATTTTGACTTTTCTGATCATGCGTGTGAGGCTTGACTGAGGTCCACCCTGGAATTCACGTTATGGCCATTGGATGGGTGAGCATGAGCGCGTGGCAGGCTAACATGTGAGGATGTATGGTGGAGCGTTGAAGGGATGCTGCATAGGAACGTGTTAAAACAAAAGTTATTAAACATATGGGGGGACCTGGGAATCGAACCCAGGTCCCAATGCTTACCAGCCACGTCTTCTACCAACTGAACCATTGCGTTCGTTTGTTAATATAATAGATGGAAAACATAATATACAAAAAACATTAGTTAGTGGTATAAACAAAAAATTACGCGCCAGATTTGAATCTCCCTATCACATGAAGACACGCATGCTTCTTCTTCCTCTTTATACCTGCAATATAAACAAATAGCGGGGGTTTTAAACCCCCACTAAATAGAACAGTGGAAAATAGCGAACACGCGTATAGGTAACATAAATTAAGCGCGAGGAGATGGTTTGCTTCGTCTTGATGTCACGAATTCATCCATACAGGTTTTAAGGGCCAATTTTACCATATAGGGAAAGCCCTAATTTTCAAGTCCTGGAACCCTAGATATCCTTCAATGGTAGATTTCAGTTTAAGAGGAGTTAGGTCAATTAACCTATGCCAATCGCTTTAGAATGATGTTAGTAACATAAATCAACAATTAAAACACATGAATGATGCGTGAAAATTAAAAAAACGATTATGGACATTTTTGTGAAAAGCTCGACTCAGTTCTACCGTTTCTTGGAGTATGGAGACTTGTTCTTGATGCCAATAGTTTCCCAGCAATGTCAGTAAGGAAATGGAAGTGTTTTGAAGCCTTGAATCGCCCTGCAACTGTGATTTCAGATTTCAAGTTTTGGTGAAAATTTTGCAAAGTGGTTATGCCTTTCTGAGCAGTTTTTCGTGTCCCTTGCATTAGGTTAGGTCTTGCATATGTACATGAAGCAAACTAGGTCAAAAACAAGCCCATGGATCCATTGAATTAATGATTTCAATATTTGATTTTTTTCATATCTTTTTCAATCTTCTTTCCATGCAAATCTTGCCAAATATGGATGATTTTGTCTTGTTGATTGGTGCACGAAATCTTTAGCATATAATGAGTGAATTTGCTGCACAAAAAGATTTGAAAAGCATTATTTGATATTTTTCTTATATTTAAATCTAATTAAATGAATTAATAAGAATAAAAATTCAATTAATTAATTAAAAATAAGAAAATAAATCCCTTTGAGCTTAATGGGTCGTGCATAGGCTTTGGGTAATGATTCAAGGAAGAATTTGAGGCCCATTAGCATTTTTGAAGTGTTTTAGGCAAAGTTGACTTTTCAAAATTCCCAAAAATTTCCCAACTTCTCCAAGGCATATCTTGCTCAATTTTGAATCTATGATCATGTTCTTGGACATTTTGGAAAGGTCTTGAAGTCCTATAACCAATGTTTTTGGTCCCATGTCATTTTGATTTACCAATCTCAAGTTATGGTCTTTGACTTAAAGTGCCTTTTTGTTGACTTTTGAAAATGACCTATAATGTTGAAATTGATAACTTTTTGTGAGAGCATTTCTTGGACTTGAAGTGTGAAGATGAGTTGTAGGAAATGTCATTCTCTTCAAAATGAGCATTGGATGGAATTTTTCTGATAAACCATGAAGAAGTTATGCCTTGGTCAATTTGCAGTTGACTTTTCAACTGTCCAAAAATAGAAACTTTTGCATCTTGAGACTTTTTGAGCCATGCTTTGAGAAATCATGATCAAGAATTGATCAAATGATGTTTGTGGCTTCAAAATAAGATGTTGACCAAAAATTTTGACTTTTGATTGTCAAATGACCATTTTGCCCCTGCAGTTGACTGTGGAGCAATTAGGGTTTTTGACTGTGCAACTTGGTGCTGTGAGTCTTGAAATTTGACATATGAATGCTTGACAATGTGTATAGGCATGTGGGACTTGATTGGACCCTTGAAAACCTCAATTTCTTTGCAAGAACCAAAACCCTAATTTTGACTGTGTTAGGAGGCAATTGGACTGTGCAACCCTGGAGGGATTTTGAATCATCTGGAGATTGATCTTGGCAAATCTTGAAGAATATGGGAGGGCAAATTTTGGGGTACAACAGTTGCCCCTGTTCAATCTTCTTAAACCTGAGGATGTAGATTGGCTGGCGTGCCTTTCGTGATCCGAAGGTGGAAGATGATTGAACACTAGAGTGCCCAGAAATTTGCACTCACATAGTAGAGTGTCAGCAGTGTGATGGCGGGAATGGGCTTACATATGCCATTTGGAGACTGATGGATACGAGGATGGGCTTATGGATGCCATCTGGTGTTGTGGTAGAACCTTGTCGGGAATGGGCTTATAGATGCCATTTAGGTGTCGATCGCGTAAGAGATTCCTTAGCGAGAACTTGCGTACCTGAGAAAGAAAAATAATTACCTGGCCTGTTACTGGGGTTGATCTTCAAACTCTTTATGCAGATATGCCTTGGCTAGATACAAGAATCGAATCTGGAATTAGTCGTCAACAGATATGCCCTGGCTAGATACAGGAATCAGATCTTCAAACTCTTCAGACGTACCCTGGCAGGATACAGGAATCGAGTCTGGAATTAGTCGTCAACAGATACACCCTGGCAAGATACAGGAATCAGATCTTCAAACTCTTCAGACGTGCCCTGGCAGGATACAAGAATCGAGTCTGGAATTAGTCGTCAACAGATACACCCTGGCAAGATACAGGAATCAGATCTTCAAACTATTCAGACGTGCCCTGGTAGGATACAGGAATCGAGTCTGGAATTAGTCATCAACAGATTCACCCTGGCAAGATACAGGAATCAGATCTTCGAACTCTTCAGACGTGCCCTGGCAGGATACAGGAATCGAGTCTGGAATTAGTCGTCAACAGATACACCCTGGCAAGATATAGGAATCGGATCTTCGAACTCTTCAGACATGCCCTGGCAGGATACAGGAATCGAGTCTGGAATATAGTCGTCAACAGATACACCCTGGCAAGATACAGGAATCGGATCTTCGAACTCTTCAGACGTGCCCTGGCAGGATACAGGAATCGAGTCTGGAATTAGTCGTCAACAGATACACCCTGGCAAGATACAGGAATCGGATCTTCGAACTCTTCAGACGTGCCCTGGCAGGATACAGGAATCGTGTCTGGAATTAGTCGTCAACAGATACACCCTGGCAAGATACAGGAATCGGATCTTCAAACTCTTCAGACGTGCCCTGGAAGGATACAGGAATCGAGTCTGGAATATAGTCATCAACAGATACACCCTGGCAAGATACAGGAATCGGATCTTCGAACTCTTCAGACGTGCCCTGGCAGGATACAGGAATCGAGTCTGGAATATAGTCGTCAATAGATACACCCTGGCAAGATACAGGAATCGGATCTTCGAACTCTTCAGACGTGCCCTGGTAGGATACAGGAATCGAGTCTGGAATTAGTCGTCAACAGATACACCCTGGCAAGATACAGGAATCGGATCTTCGAACTCTTCAGACGTGCCCTGGCAGGATACAGGAATCGAGTCTGGAATTATTCGTCAACAGATACACCCTGGCAAGATACAGGAATCGGATCTTCGAACTCTTCAGACGTGCCCTGGCAAGATACAGGAATCGAGTCTGGAATATAGTCGTCAACAGATACACCCTGGCAAGATACAGGAATCGGATCTTCGAACTCTTCAGACGTGCCCTGGCAAGATACAGGAATCGAGTCTGGAATTAGTCGTCGACAGATACACCCTGGCAAGATACAGGAATCAGATCTTCAAACTCTTCAGACGTGCCATGGCAGGATACAGGAATCGAGTCTGGAATTAGTCGTCAACAGATACACCCTGGCAAGATACAGGAATCAGATCTTCAAACTCTTCAGACGTGCCCTGGCAGGATACAGGAATTGAGTCTGGAATTAGTCGTCAACAGATACACCCTGGCAAGATACAGGAATCAGATCTTCAAACTCTTCAGACGTGCCCTGGCAGGATACAGGAATCGAGTCTGGAATTAGTCGTCAACAGATACACCCTGGCAAGATACAGGAATCGGATCTTCAAAATCTTCAGACGTGCCCTGGCAGGATACAGGAATCGAGTCTGGAATTAGTCGTCAACAGATACACCCTGGCAAGATACAGGAATCGGATCTTCAAACTCTTCAGACATGCCCTGGCAGGATACAGGAATCGAGTCTGGAATTAGTCGTCAACAGATACACCCTGGCAAGATACAGGAATCGGATCTTCAAACTCTTCAGACTTGCCCTGGCAGGATACAGGAATCGAGTCTGGAATTACTCGTCAACAGATACACCCTGGCAAGATACAGGAATCAGATCTTCAAACTCTTCAGACGTGCCCTGGCAGGATACAGGAATCGAGTCTGGAAAATAGTCGCTCACAGACATGCCCTGGCTAGATACAGGTATCGAATCTGGAATTGCGACAGTTGATAGTAGTCATCTTTGTATTGACCTTTGTCCTGAAAAGACAAAATGTTAGTTGTATGCAATGTCATGATGTATGAAATGCGTGATGTTCTCAAAATAAATGAGATTGTATGTTCATGATGCGTATGTGCATGCTATAATGTATGAAGATGTGATGTTTATGAGCATATTTTTGTCTAGGAAAATAAATCCTTGACGAATGTCGGGAAGTCAAATCCTGGGCCGATGTTGAAGAGTAGAGCTTTTTGTTTATGCTGGGGGTGATGGTTGCAAGAATACCGGTAGGAGAAGATGACTTCGTTGGGGAATAAACTCGGCGAATAGATTACTCTGCGGGGAGTGAACTCTGTGGGGAAAGAAGTACTTTACTGATATGTTGATGATAACTCCGCTGGGGATGCCATTGATAGGTTTTGTTGGAGGATGAACTCCGCTGGGGATAGGAAGGCTTCGCCGGGGACAATCTTTCCGTGGTAATTGGCTGAGGATAACCCAGTTATATCCTGGTGGGGAAATAACCTTTGAATAAAGCCGGGGGGTGTTCGTGCTTTGCGGGTGACAAGCTTCCAGAATCTATTGGGGATAAGCTTCAAGACCTGCTGGGGAGGAAGATTCAACTCTCCTGGGGGAACTTTTGAGATTGGACTGGGGAAGTGTCTCCACTAGACGTCTGGTATACCGCCGGGGATGCTTGTAGAGGAATATTTGTATGCTCCGCTGGGGAATGTTGAGATCTTCTGGGGATTCCCAACTTCCTTGAGGCTGACAGTAGACAAACTCTGCTTGGGGAGAGTGTTGCTGACTTGCTGGAGGTATTGTGCCTTGTAAGGCTTACGGGAGACCAACTCTGCTTGGGGAGAATTGTTGGATCTTGGCTCACTCTCTGGGGAATTAAGGCATCTTGGTTACATTCTTCAGCCGAACTTACCTTGGTACCTTGGTGGACAGAGCAATTAGATCGCTTAGACAACTCATTATTGCCCCTGTTTCTGATATTACCTGTAATTAATCCTTTGTTTCGTATGCAAATATTTATGAATTAGCAATTAGTGTCAAATGCATATATCACAATCGAACATTGGACGTTCTTCGCAAAACAAAAGGAAAAACAAATGGCAATTGGTCTGAAAAGTGAATTTGTATTGATTTTGAATTTTTCCTGTAACTAGGCGTTTATGTACAAGAGGCTGACGTCCTAGTAAGAGAACGCCGCCGAACAACAGAGTTTATACAATTTCGTGAAAAGGAAAACAAAACAGCTATGTGAAAAAGAATGATCCCACTGGGTTCCAACTCTGCTATCGCCTTTATATCTTCGAGCGTCTCATCACTTTGCTGCTCAGTTGAAGATGAAGCTGACTGATCGATGCCATATGAACCTGACATTTGATACCGGATTATGGATGCAAGGTGATCCAATGAGACATAGTATTACGCTTTAATCCATAACTTTTGCCTGGACCGCCCTTTCGGGTTTTCAGTCCACCGGGATACCCATTTTTGCCCAAGCCACCTTTTCAGGTTTTCGACTTGCCGGGTGTATAATTTTTTTCATTTCATCCCTCATTTTGCCCGAACCCTTTTGGTTCGCCGGGAAGCCCTAATTTTTGCCTAGGTATGTCAACCTAGCGGGTCTTTTATCATGCGTAGTATCTTTTTACTATGTCTGCATTGGCGGGGTGAGGAAGGTCGTCACCATCCATGGTGGTTAGAATCATGACTCCTCCTGAGAACACATGTTTAACCACAAATGGCCCTTCGTACGTAGGGGTCCATTTTCCCCTGGGATCACTTTGAGGAAGAATTATGCGCTTGATTACCAGGTCCCCAACTTGATACTCTTGTGGTCTGACTTTCTTGTTAAATGCCCTGATCATCCGTTTTTGATACGTTTGACCATGACAAATAGCGGTGAGTCTCTTTTCGTCAATTAGGTTTAACTGATCAAGTCGTGTCTGGATCCAGACATCTTCGCTCAGATCTGCATCCTTCATTATCCGGAGAGAGGGTATCTGGACTTCGATAGGCAAGATTACCTCCATGCCATAGACCAAGGAAAAGGGAGTTGCCCCGGTTGACGTTCTTGCTGAGGTACGGTACCCATGAAGAGAAAACGGTAACATCTCGTGCCAATCCTTATAAGTCACTGTCATCTTCTGCACAATCTTTTTGATATTCTTATTCGCTGCTTCTACAGCCCCATTCATCTTCGGACGGTAAGGAGAAGAGTTGTGGTGCTGTATCTTGAATTGCTCGCAGAGATCAGTGATCATCTTGTTATTAAGATTGGTACCATTGTCTGTAATGATCCTTTCTGGGACGCCGTATCGACAAATCGGGTTATGTCGAATGAACCGTGCCACAATATTCTTGGTTACAGTAGCATAGGAAGCTGCTTCAACCCACTTCGTGAAGTAATCAATCGCCACCAGAATGAAGCGATGCCCGTTGGATGCCGTAGGTTTAATCTCGCCGATCATATCAATGCCCCACATTGCAAAAGGCCAAGGTGCAGTCAAGACATTCAGAGGAACTGGAGGAACGTGCACCTTATCTGCATAAATCTGGCACTTGTGACATGTCCGAGAATGTTGGTAACAGTCAGCTTCCATTGTGGACCAGAAATATCCTGCCTGAAGGATTTTCTTTTCCATGGTGTGTCCACTGGAATGCGTTCCGAAGGTACCTTCATGCAGTTCTGCCATGATCCTTTCTGATTCAGCTTTATCCACGCAACACAGTAGGGTCGAATCATGGTTTCGCTTGTATAGAATGCCATTGCTAAGGAAGAACTTCGCTACGAACCTTCTCAGAAACTTTTTGTCATTGATGGATGCACCTTCAGAATATTCTTGAGCTTCCAAGTACCTTTTCACTTCATGATACCAAGGTTTTTCAGTTACTACCTCAGCCTCAAGATCGCAACAGTATGCAGGTTTGTCCAGTTTCCAGATAATGATCCGGGGAGCTTCGTTATCCCATTTGACCTTGAACATAGAAGACATTGTAGCCAGCGCGTCCGCCAACTGATTCTCCTCTCTTGGGAAGTGTTCAAAAGTGATCTCTGTGAAATGGGGGATCAATGTCAACATACATTCTCTGTAAGGAATAAGATTCGGATGTTTCGTATCCCACTCGCCTTTGATCTGATTGATCACAAGAGCGGAATCTCCGAAGACACTCAGAAACTTGATCCTTAAGTCAATCGCAGCTTGAAGACCCATGATGCATGCCTCATACTCCGCCATGTTGTTGGTGCAGTTGAAACATAGTCGGGCAGTAAGTGGAGTATGAGTGCCTTTGGGGGATATGATCACAGCGCCAATACCGTTACCCAAAGCGTTGGAGGCTCCATCAAAGTGCATAGACCATCGGGATCCTTCCTCAGGTCCTTCATCCGGTCCAGGTACTTCGCAATCAGTCACTATCATGATGCTCTCGTCAGGAAATTCAAAGTTCATTGACTGGTAGTCGTCCACTGCCTGGTGTGCCAAGTGGTCTGCCAATAGACTTCCTTTGATAGCTTTCTGAGTCGTGTACTGGATGTCGTATTCTGTCAAGATCATCTGCCATCTTGCTATTCTTCCAGACAGAGCAGGCTTTTCGAATATGTACTTTATTGGATCCATTTTCGAGATCAACAAAGTAGTGTGAGTCAGCATATACTGTCTCAGCCGGCGAGCAGCCCATACCAAAGCGCAGCAAGTTTTCTCGAGCAGCAAGTATCGGGTCTCACAGTCGGTAAACTTTTTGCTAAGGTAATAAATGGCGTGCTCTTTTCGGCCAGACTCGTCATGCTGCCCCAGCACACACCCCATTGAGCTGTCAAGTACTGTCAAGTATAGTATTAGAGGTCTCCCTTCAACCGGTGGCATAAGGATGGGTGGTTCTTGGAGATACTCTTTGATTCTGTCGAAAGCGGCCTGACATTCATCGTTCCAACGTACTACCTGATCTTTCTTCAGTAGCTTGAAGATTGGTTCACAAGTAGCAGTTAGATGCAAGATGAATCGGGCAATGTAATTCAGACGTCCTAGAAAGCCTCTGACTTCCTTCTCTATCTTTGGAACTGGCATCTCTTGTATGGCTTTAACCTTGGCAGGATCCACCTGAATACCTTTGTCACTTACGATGAAGCCTAGCAACTTTCCAGATCTTACCCCAAAGGTGCACTTGTTTGGGTTCAACCTCAGCTTGTATAACTTCAGACAGTCAAATAGCTTTTGTAGATGGTCAAGGTGTTCCTCCTCAGTTTGAGACCTTGCAATCATGTCGTCGACGTATACTTCGATTTCATGATGGATCATGTCATGAAACAGAGCAACCATGGCACGTTGATAGGTTGCCCCAGCATTTTTCAGTCCAAAAGGCATGACTTTGTAGCAGAAGGTGCCCCACTGAGTAACAAAGGTAGTCTTCTCCATGTCTTCCGGAGCCATTTTGATCTGATTATAACCTGAAAAGCCGTCCATGAAGGAGAACACCTTGTGCTGAGCAGTATTGTCAACCAGAACGTCAATGTGAGGTAGGGGGAAGTCATCCTTGGGGCTTGCCCTGTTCAGATCCCTGTAGTCAACACACATTCTGAACTTACCGTCTTTCTTCGGTACCGGAACCACGTTGGCAACCCACTGAGGGTAAGAAGTCACCGCTAGAAACCCGGCATCAAATTGCTTCATAACCTCGGCTTTGATCTTCTCGAACATCTCTGGACGCATACGGCGGACCTTTTGTTTAACCGGAGGACAGTCTTCCTTGGTAGGCAAGTGATGGACCACAATGTCGGTGTCCAACCCAGGCATGTCTTCGTAGGACCAGGCAAAGATTTCCACATAATCATGCAACATCTGAATCAACCGTTGTTTCACGCTGAGCTCCAGATTGGCACCAATCTTAACTTCCCTTCTATCTGTCTCAGTACCCAGGTTTACCGTTTCCACTGGCTCTTCATGTGGCTGAATGGCCCTCTCTTCCTGGAGTAACAGTCTTGCAAGCTCGCCCGGCACTTCGCAATCATCTTCACCTTCGTCTTCGGCTAAGTTGATCGGATTTTCGAAGTCATAACTGGCAGTAGCAGAGTCGTTACCAGTGAGATCCAGAGTGGATTGGAACCTGTATGGGTGAGTGTGTGTAAATATAGCTGTTTTGCAATATATAAAGAAAGAAAGAAAGGGAGCACAAGATTTGAAATGCGAAAAATGTCCAATGTCTTTATTCATGATATATGGAAATGACAAGTAATAAGCCCTCACAAATGAAGCCAACAGTGCCCCGGGTAAGACATCGGGCCATAAAGTTTCAATTTATTGTTCATTACAAATAAAAGAACAAAGGAATTCATTACTGAGTAACAAAAGTAACAGGTATGTAGTCTTTTGCAGTCCAATTGTTCAGTCCACCGTCGGCCGTCGGGTAGATCCAGCTGTTGAACTCAGATTCTTCCACTTCGTCACCATCCCTGATAGCATTCACCCCATGGTCAGGTAGGGGAGCTGTCACCACATTAGGCTTCTCGGGCGCCTCTAACTGTACCTCTTTAGCGTCGATAAGGTCTTGAACCTTATTTCTCAGGGCCCAGCAATCATCAGTAGAATGCCCCGGGCTATCAGAGTGATAGGCATAGCGGGCATTGGGATTATACTTCGGAGAGGTTGTATTTACCACCTTCGGAGCTTCTCTGACGGTTACCAAGTTGGTCGACAGCAGTTGCGGCAAGATCTGCGACAAGGTCATACTAAGCCGAGTATATTCTCTTCTGGGTCTCTCACCCCTTGGTTGGTTAGGTTGCCGAGGAGCGGCAGCAGGCTTTGCAATCACCACCGCGTTGACAGCTTGGCGGCATTCCGGTTTGTTTTGCCTTCTAGGCCCATACACAGCACTGGCTTCCTTTTTGAAAGGCTTCTTCTCAGAACTTGAGGACGCACCTTTCTGTATTTTTCCTGATTTCATACCAGCCTCTATCCTTTCCCCAGTCAGAATGAGATCTGTAAACCCTGCAGATGAATTGCCAATGAGATGATTGAAGAACGGCCCAGATAGGGTCCCCAAGAACATGTCTACTAGTTCACGGTCGGTTAATGGTGGCTGCACCCTGCCAGCCAGGTCCCTCCACTTCTGCGCATACTCTTTAAAACCTTCTCCCGATCCTAGCGACATACCCTGGAGTTGGGTACGTGTAGGAGCGAGGTCGGCATTATACTGATACTGCTTGTAAAAAGCAGTAGCCAATTCCTCCCAGTTACGAACCTTGGTTCCATCCAGCTGATAGAACCATTCGAGATGAGTCCCTGAAAGACTCTCCTGGAATAAATGGATCCACAAGTTCTTGTCCACAGTGTATGGTTGGATCTTCCGCACATAAGATCTGAGATGCAGCTTAGGGCAGGATGCCCCGTCATACTTTGCGAAAGATGGTGCTTTGAACTTGTGTGGGATCACCACACCAGAAGATAGACCCAAGTCTCTAAAATCCAACCCAGGCACTTGTTGAATTTCCATGGCATTCAGGCGATCCTCTAACTGCTTGTACTTGTCTTCAGCTGGAGGATATTGCTCCTCATTGAAATCAGTCTCGTTGTCAGAGACCACCGGACTAGGAACCCTTCCCCCCTGGGGACTGCCTTTCCCTACAGAAGAACCAGCTTGATCAACATCATTCTGCAGTGTGTTACCAAACCTCCGCCCAATGTTGAATAGTACAGTTCTCTTCTTCTTCTTCTTGACCAGCAGAGCCTTCAATTCCTCCTGACCTTGGGCTAGACTCATGATCAGCTCTTGGAACTGGGCGTTCTGAGCCTGAAGGGCCTTGATGGACTGCTCGGTAGATGATTCAGGATTCATGATGCTGAAATAAACAGCGAAGAACATTAAGCAACCTGAAAAGAAAAGTACCTGTTATGCACATGATGCATGATATGCTATTTATGCAATGTATTCAAGGGTTCGAAAGTTCAAATTTGTTGTAGACAAAAAGGAACACACGTTATCATTAAGAAATAATTGTTCATTACATCAAGGCCTCATGGGCAAATATTACAAAGTGAATCAATCCCAAAAGACACTGCGCATCCTCCTCGGAGCTATGTAAGTATTGAGAGTCTTTTCCTCGTGCAGTAGGCGGGTGAGTTCCAAGACCTTCTTCTCACTAGCATGTAGACTGGACTCAAGAGAATTCCGTTCTTCCTTAAGCTGGATCCAGCTCTTCTGCATCTCTTCCCAGGATGTAGGCATGTCAGGATGTTGAATGGTGTAGGACACCTCTCCTTCCAAAACTGGCTCTTTGATCACAGGGAGAACATGAGGATATGGCATCACTAACTTCTGAGAGCGGGCTCGTACCCACTTGAGATAAGGTTCCAACAGGATGGAGTTCCTGTGCCCCAGTGTCTTGCTGTCTACCTTGCTGGGCATCCTCCAAGCTCTGATAAATCTCTGGCGAAGTCCTTGTGCATCATTGTCGAAGTCAAAAACTATGTCAGGAATTAACATGTCATGAGGGCTGTCCCTCCGAGGATAACCAAACTGTCTCCAAGCCAGACATGGGTTGTAAGTAATACCTCCTCTGATTCCAAGTAAAGGAACATTAGGAAACTCCCCGCAACGATCAATGATAGTGACATCCTCTTTGGACCGAGAGCACCAATGTATATCAGCATGTGTAAGAGTCATCAATCGTTGTGACCATCTCAAACCCCGCTCATTCTTCAGAACTGATTGTGGAAGGTGCGAAATAAACCACCTTCCCAAGAGAGGAGTACAACACATAAGAACACCTCTTTTTCTCATGGTTCAAGTGTAACATGAGTGAAGGATGTCCCCAAGCAACGTGGGTATAGGATTCCTGGACATGAAGATCTTGACGGCATTGATATCTATAAGCTGGTCTGGATTAGGGAATAGCACCAACCCATAGACAAGGAGAGCCACAACTTCTTCAAAGGCTTGTAGGTCAAGGGAATTCCAACACTCTTGGGCCTTCTCAAACAGGAATCTGGCTAAGAACACTTTGATACCACTTTTAACTTCCCAATGTCCCTTGATGTCAGATGGTTGTAGGCATAATGCTTTAGCAATCTCTTCAAGTTTGGGTTCCTTTTCCGTACCGTTGTAGGGTAGTTGACTAAGGATAGGGATCTTCAAAAGCCGAGAGAACTCTTCCAATGTAGGCACCAGTTGATAATCCAGGAAAGTAAAGCAGTGGTGCAGAGGATCAAAGAACTGGAAGAGGACCTTTATCATATCTTCCTCAATGTTGGTGTTGACCAAGCTGATGAGTCTTCCATGCCTCTCACTGAAAGAAGAGCTCTCAGGAATCCTGGATATAAGTTCCTTAAGTTGATAAGGGATCCTTACAAGGCTGATCTGAATTGTCTTTCTGCGGATAGTTTCCATGTCCTACAAAACAAGAACAAAGATGAAGATTCGAACCCCTGAAATGGTTAGTCAATGCATATGATGCTGTATGATGTCATGATGTTATGATAAAGCACGCCACAAGTATTCACAAAAGCAAATATGGTAAGGCACACAAGTCACACCACAGCCCTTAGAGTTTAGGCCAGCATGGGGTCTGGGTATTACCCTCTTGAAGTTGGTGGGCTCAAACCTGTCCTATCAGAAGTAACCGGGTTCTAAGGGTCCCAATATCATTGGATTGCTTTCATTGTTCATCGTTTCGATTTAGCCACTGAACTGGCGACCGAAATATTCCAAGAAAACAACCCTCAATTGATTGTAGTATCGAGTATCAACCAACCTCGGACTGCACCAAAGTCAGTTATCTCACTACCCTAAAGAGGCCAAGATGGTTCAATTAAGGTTCCTAAGGTCAGTTGATGCTTCACGACACCACGCGGCGGCCCCGTACTCTCCTTGACTGGACTCAAGGGTTACCGGTACTCACCAAAGTGCCACATCAACGTAGCAGACTGCTTCAACCATGTCGGTATACCCCGCACAGTTCCCTCACAGTCTTGTAGCTACTTTCTAAGAAGGTATCCCCCAGATCCGGGTTAGGATCTATAGAACTCCCAAGACAGGCCCACAATATTAAAGCACACAAATCAGGCAATTGAAAACATAAGTATGAGCTATCCTAAGGTACACCTCACTTTAGAGTTTCCCCAGTAGAGTCGCCAGTTCTGTGATCGGTGGATTTAGAACTGACTGTTTAAAGCTGGTTTCGCGAAATGTCGCGGAAGTAAGAGTCTCCACCGTCTTTTATTTTCTCCAACATGGACAGGACAAAAGCACAACAAAATTCCTTATGAGATAGTTTCTCGGTTCGGGAGGTAGATTTATAGAAAGGGAAGGTGTTAGCACCCTTTCTATCCATGGTTATCCATGGGCTCTTAGATACTTGCTCTTATGTTTTCAAAATGTTTGCTTTTCAATTGTGAGTGGGTTTGAAAAAGTTTCTTTGAAAGATTTCAGAATAACTCTTGTATCAGTCCTCAAGAGTGTTTGAAAAATTGTTTTGAAAGCTTTTTGAAAGTGTCTGTGTGAAAAGAGTTTTGATTTGTTTTTTAAGAGAGCAAGTATCTATGAGTCATCTACCTACCCTAAGGAATTAGGCTGTGTAAATGTCCTTAAGGTAGTGCCATCCCACCATTGAGAGGTAGGTAGCACCACCGTTGGAGGTGTTCGGGTCAATTCGAGTTTAGGGACAGTGTGGTCACCGAAGCAACAGTTAGGACACCTTAGAAGCTACCCTTATGTCCTTGATCCTTTTTTAATCTGAGGCAACCGTTTCGAGACAACTTTTCCGAGGCAACCGTTTAGAGGCAACTTTTTTCGAGGCAACGGGATCATGGACATAAGGACTTACTAAAACGTCCTATACTTGACGACCATGTTTCGAAGGCAATAGGTGAGGCGTACCCTAGAAGTGGTGTGTGAATTTGTGTGTTATTTTCATGTTAAATTTCATCTTTGATCAGGGTATTGTGAGCTACGCTTGTTTTTAATTAGCCATACATTCTTTCATGCAAAGTTAGCAGTTTAAGAGTGCGGAAATTTAAATGCGGAAAGATAAATCCTACGCTATTACAAGGCGCGGGTCTATACATCGCCAAAATACAAAGACCCGTTTGATAAAAAAAATGCGGAAAGTAAAAGACCTAATTACTATTACAAGCCTTGAGCAGTTACATAATATTCGAAAGAAAAAATAATAACGTGCGAAAGAATAAAAGTTAGGACGTCCGAGGGTTTTGACCCTTTTGAAATTAAATTGAAATTAAAGCTAATTATTATTTACTTAAAGAAAAGAAATGTTTTTTTATGTTTTGGTATTTGTGAAAAATAAAGAAAATTAAAATTAAAAGAAACCCTAGTTCTAAGTTATTTTAATTATTAATAAAAAAAATATACAAGTTAACCTAATTTACTAATTGATTAATATACATGTTTTATTTACAAAATTAACAATTAATAATAATAATAATAATGGATAAGAAATAATGAGGAAAAAGTTTAATTTATGAAAAAGATGAACATGTCAAAAAACCCTAATTTCTACATATTTTTTATTTATTAAGAAAAGATTAAAGTTCAACCTAAATTAAACTAAATTAATTGCTAGAGTTTATTTACAAAAATAAATTAATGAGTAAATTAATAAATAATTAAACATATTTTTGTATTGTGATTTTTCTGATTTTATTATGAAAAGAAAACTATTTTAAGTAAATAAAAATAATTAAGAGAATTAGAAAAAGAAAAGAAAAGAAAATTAAGAAATATATAAACCAAGGGGGGTTTTCAGACCCAAAGGGAGGTAAATTGCAGCAATTTTGGCCCATGAACACAAAGCCTATTTTGACTTTTCTGATCATGCGTGTGAGGCTTGACTGAGGTCCACCCTGGAATTCACGTTATGGCCATTGGATGGGTGAGCATGAGCGCGTGGCAGGCTAACATGGGAGGATGTATGGTGGAGCGTTGAAGGGATGCTGCATAGGAACGTGTTAAAACAAAAGTTATTAAACATATGGGGGGACCTGGGAATCGAACCCAGGTCCCAATGCTTACCAGCCACGTCTTCTACCAACTGAACCATTGCGTTCGTTTGTTAATATAATAGATGGAAAACATAATATACAAAAAACATTAGTTAGTGGTATAAACAAAAAATTACGCGCCAGATTTGAATCTCCCTATCACATGAAGACACGCATGCTTCTTCTTCCTCTTTATATCTGCAATATAAACAAATAGCGGGGGTTTTAAACCCCCACTAAATAGAACAGTGGAAAATAGCGAACACGCGTATAGGTAACATAAATTAAGCGCGAGGAGATGGTTTGCTTCGTCTTGATGTCACGAATTCATCCATACAGGTTTTAAGGGCCAATTTTACCATATAGGGAAAGCCCTAATTTTCAAGTCCTGGAACCCTAGATATCCTTCAATGGTAGATTTCAGTTTAGGAGGAGTTAGGTCAATTAACTTATGCCAATCGCTTTAGAATGATGTTAGTAACATAAATCAACAATTAAAACACATGAATGATGCGTGAAAATTAAAAAAACGATTATGGACATTTTTGTGAAAAGCTCGACTCAGTTCTACCGTTTCTTGGAGTATGGAGACTTTTTCTTGATGCCAATAGTTTCCCAGCAATGTCAGTAAGGCAATGGAAGTGTTTTGAAGCCTTGAATCGCCCTGCAACTGTGATTTCAGATTTCAAGTTTTGGTGAAAATTTTGCAAAGTGGTTATGCCTTTCTGAGCAGTTTTTCGTGTCCCTTGCATTAGGTTAGGTCTTGCATATGTACATTAAGCAAACTAGGTCAAAAACAAGCCCATGGATCCATTGAATTAATGATTTCAATATTTGATTTTTTTCATATCTTTTTCAATCTTCTTTCCATGCAAATCTTGCCAAATATGGATGATTTTGTCTTGTTGATTGGTGCACGAAATCTTTAGCATATAATGAGTGAATTTGCTGCACAAAAAGATTTGAAAAGCATTATTTGATATTTTTCTTATATTTAAATCTAATTAAATGAATTAATAAGAATAAAAATTCAATTAATTAATTAAAAATAAGAAAATAAATCCCTTTGAGCTTAATGTGTCGTGCATAGGCTTTGGGTAATGATTCAAGGAAGAATTTGAGGCCCATTAGCATTTTTGAAGTGTTTTAGGCAAAGTCGACTTTTCAAAATTCCCAAAAATTTCCCAACTTCTCCAAGGCATATCTTGCTCAATTTTGAAGCTATGATCATGTTCTTGGACATTTTGGAAAGGTCTTGAAGTCCTATAACCAATGTCTTTGGTCCCATGTCATTTTTATTTACCAATCTCAAGTTATGGTCTTTGACTTAAAGTGCCTTTTTGTTGACTTTTGAAAATGACCTATAATGTTGAAATTGATAACTTTTTGTGAGAGCATTTCTTGGACTTGAAGTGTGAAGATGAGTTGTAGGAAATGTCATTATCTTCAAAATTAGCATTGGATGGAATTTTTCTGATAAACCATGAAGAAGTTATGCCTTGGTCAATTTGCAGTTGACTTTTCAACTGTCCAAAAATAGAAACTTTTGCATCTTGAGACTTTTTGAGCCATGCTTTGAGAAATCATGATCAAGAATTGATCAAATGATGTTTGTGGCTTCAAAATAAGATGTTGACCAAAATTTTTGACTTTTGACTGTCAAATGACCATTTTGCCCCTGCAGTTGACTGTGGAGCAATTAGGGTTTTTGACTGTGCAACTTGGTGCTGTGAGTCTTGAAATTTGACATATGAATGCTTGACAATGTGTATAGGAATGTGGGACTTGATTGGACCCTTGAAAACCTCAATTTCTTTACAAGAACCAAAACCCTAATTTTGACTGTGTTAGGAGGCAATTGGACTGTCCAACCTTGGAGGGATTTTGAATCATCTGGAGATTGATCTTGGCAAATCTTGAAGAATATGGGAGGGCAAATTTTGGGGTACAACAATATGTTTCTGAAACTCCTTGTTGGTTGCTTCTGAAAAATCTTTTCCTCTCTTCTTGAATGTTGATGATTAGTACAGCTCTGAAACTTTGTTGGTTTGTTGTTGTTTTTTCTGTTGATGATGAATACGATTCTGAAACTTTGTTGTTGGTTCTGAAACTCCTTTGTTGATGTTTTTCTGAAACTCTAATTTCTCTTTCTTTCTCTCTTTGAATGTTGATGTTGATGATGATGTGATAATCTGAAACTGTGTTGGTTTGGATTGTTTATGATGATGCTTGTTTTGCAAGTTCTGTTATGGACAATGGCTTGGTGATGATAGTTTGCTGAAGGTTTGGAAACTGCAGACTTGGTTTTTGTTAGTAGGCTTTGAGTTTGATAACTGTTGCAGGTTTTTGGTTTGAGTTGTTGTGAAGATTGTGGTTTCTGTTGTTTTGTGTTTGAGCAGTTTGGTTAAGCTTTGTTTTGGCTTGCTTTGCTTTGGCTAGGCTAGCTTGATTTGCAGTTTGTGGTTGTTGTTTGAACTGAGATGCAGTTTCTTAGTTTTGTTGCAGTTTGTGCATTTTTGCCATGGTTTTTGTTTGATTGGTCTACTTGGCTGTTTGTTAACAAGTTTATAGTTTGTTTGACATGCTTGGCTGTTTGTTAACAGGTTTGTGGTTTGAGGAGAAACTGTTGGATGTATTTTTCTGGTTGTGTAGTTTGGAGAGTTGTCGAATTTCTTTTTGTATATTTTTCAGCTTGGTCCCTTGTTCAAAGGTTTAACAGGTTTTTTTAACTTCTGTTTTGACTTGGCTTGTAGTTTTGTCTTATAACCACACTTTCTACTTTTGGTTAGCAGGCTGGGACTTATGGTTTGTGTTTGAAACCACTGGGTTTTTTCTTCTTGCTGTTTTTATGGTATTATTTCTTGATCCATTTTTTTAGCCAACTATACAAATACCAAAAAGGTGCTCCCTTTTCTCTCTTTCTCTCTCAATGACAAAACAACTTTGCTTTTTTGTCTTTTTATATTTTCTGGAAAATTTTCCTTTTGACAGGAAAATGATGACAAGCTAATACAAGTCTTTGACTTGTGATTTTGGATGACCTCTTGCCTTTCACTGCCATCCTGCTGTCTTTTACTACTATCATGTTGCATTGCTACATTTGTACAGTTTGCATCCAATTTGTTTTCTAACTCAGTTTGGGAAATTTGTTTTGTAGCTCAGTTTGGCACCTTGCTTGTGCTGTTTGTTACATCAGGTTCCTGTCATGTAATGCATTGTATATTTGGTTATGCTTCAGTTTGCCTACTTTTCTTTGTAATGCAGCTTGACAGTTTGGCCTATGCTTGGCACCTTGCTTGTGCTGTTTGTACAGTTTGGCGCCAGTTGCATTTGAATAATTTTTGCTTTGTTTGCATTCTTCTTTTGCACTTTTATTTTTTTTTCTTTGTGAACCAAGAAGAGAAATCTTCTTGTGATTTGCAAAGAGAAAAATAAAACGTGATGAAAAATAAGCACTCTGATTCCAGACGGCAAATTTTAATGATGAATTTTTTCCTTTCTTTTTCTGTTTGAAAATTCTTTTCAATTAACTGTACTAATCTTCTTTTCCTTTGTCTTTTTCATGTGAGTGCAACTTGGACGGTGACAAAGCAGTAGAAGCCGGAGACTTTGAGCATGGGAGCAATGGAGCTTAGGCTTAGACTTAGATTTTCCATTTATTGTAATCATTTATTTTTAAATACTATAAGTTGTAAAAACTTACAATATTCAAATAATAAATTATTTTTTGTATCAATCATCTGAAAAATCTTTGTGAGGCAAACTGATACCCAATAAGATCATTTACTGTCCAATAATCTTGCCATTATTTCTTCAAGTCTTCACTTATTTTTTAAGATTCTCAAATCAAAATAATTGAAATTGCATTTCAACAATTCTAATACAGATAACTTAAACTTTAAGTAAACCAATAATTTTGTAGTCTCATAACCTTGCAACAACATTCCAATCAAAATACGCATTATATAATAAACAAACAAGCATTCCATTAACCGGCAAACATTTCATTCCATTAACAAGCAGATGTCTTGATATTCCAAATAACAGTCTCAGCTCCCATCTCTTATCCCAGATAATCAGGCCTTGAGAACAATCAGTTAACCTTTCAGCAAACTTGAAAAAGTGTGAAAACATGTGACAATTAACTGAATTTCTGAGAATTCAGTTTCTTTCTGAGAAATGTGAGAGAAACCATAATTCTTGATCTGCTGCCAAAGAAAAGTCTGTTTGATCGAGTCCTGAGCCAAATCTTAAAAATCTGAGAAAACCCTAGGGTTGTGATTTCTTGTGAAAAAGGGAGGGCAAATTTTGGGGTACAACATATGGAAAAACACAAATTATCATATGCCAGCGCGCGAATTTTCAAATGGACGAATGGTGTGCTGCCACGCCACCTTCTTCTTCCTCCCTCCGTTGGTAAAAGTCCAAGACTTTTACCTACAGACAAAAGTATGTAGCTATAGCCCCTGTGATTTTCAGAATCTCATATACGCGCCATAAATGAAAACTAATGGTACAGGCCAATTCGTCTTGGCCTTGTGAACACCATGGTACCTCTCTTTTGGGCCAGTTTCACCTGCATAAGAAAACCCTAAAACGAACCAAGAAAACCTAACAATGGTGGATCTCAGTATGGCTAACGAAAACGTAATTGAATATATCCATTAGCTAGAAAATGTTTCACTGAACAAGAATATGTAAAAATTCATGCTAACAATGCCAAAAATTCATGAGATTCGATTACAAAAAAGTGAGGATGTCGTGAAGCACTTACAACGCGTTTCTGGGCACGAAAATGCCTGCTAATGGTTGGAATAGGCTCCTTGAATGTCCAGCAAGCGAATGAGATAGCTGGGAAGGCTTGAGCTAGCCTGGAACTGTGAAATCAGATTGCTACTTTTCTTGAATTTTTGCAAGTTTCTTCTCCGCTTCTCACGCCTCTAACCCTTATGCTTTTGGTCTGGATTTGTTCTGTGTAGTCTTGAGTGAATTAGGTTTACAAGTTTGCATCCAATCTTTTCCAATAATGATCATTGATCAAGATTTGATTCTCATGTAAATCTTTCCAAAACAAGCCAAAAACCAATCTTTTTGTGTACATGGACCGGAAATGTGCACAAAATCTCAAGGTTTAAATGATTTTGATATTTTCATGATTTTATTTTGATTTTATTTTATTTAAATGAAATAAAAATCAAAATAAATGGAAAAAATAAAATAAAGGCAAGTGGGAAGGATCATGGGTCATGGACCACGTTAAAAATTCAATACAAACACAAAAAGTTGGGCCCATTTGACAAAAATTGCAATTTTGGCCACTTTTGACTTTTGGCAATTTTGCAAAAAAGGCCAACTTCACCAATGCATAACTCTTTCAATTTTGACCCTAGAGATGTGTTCTTGAACTTTTTAGAAAGCTCAAGATGTCCTCTAAGCAACCATTTTAGTATCATCTCAATTGAGTCTTCCATGTTCATGTATGAATCTTTGACAAAAAAGGTGTTTTTGTTGACTTTTCAAAATGACCTATAATGTCCAAATTTGTAACTTCTTGTGAGTGCATATTTTGAACTTGGGAGCTGAAGATGAATTGTAGGGCATTGCATCCTCTTCAAAATGATATTTGGATGGGTCATTTATAATAAAGTATGATAAAGTTATGATTGGTCAAAGTTGGGTTGACTTTTCCTACAAAACCTTAATTTAGCAACTTTTGGGTTTTGATGAATTGTGAGCAATCCTTGATGAATAATGATCAAACCTTGATCAAATGATGAATAATACTTCAAAATGAGGATGTTGACCAAAAATCTTGAGGTTTGACTGTATGGGGGCCACAGTTGACTTTTGCCTTAGCAAAGTCGATTTTCAGGCCTTTGAGCAATTGACTGAGCAAACTTTCACTACAAGGCTTGAAACTTGACATAGATGATCTTGAGAATATATTAGGACAATAGTGAGAATTTGGGATCCCTTGGAATCAAGTATCTTGATGCAACATGAAACCCTAATTTGAGGTAGACTGCCTTAGGAGAGGGTTTGTCTGGTCAACCCTTGGGTTTCCTTGAGCAATTTGAGGATCTCACTTGAAATGTTTTGAGAAATATGGGAGAGAAAATTTTGGGGTACAACAGCTGCCCCTGTTCAATCTTCTTAAACCTGAGGATGTAGATTGGCTTGCTTGCCTTTCTTGATCCGAAGGTGGAAGATGATTGAACACTAGAGTGCCCAAGAAATTTGCACTCACATGAAGTGGTACTTGTCTTGTGATGCCGGGAATGGGATTATAGATGCCATTTGGAGATTGATGACGGAGGATGGTCTTAAAGATGCCATCCGAAAGAGTGTCGATCGCTTAAGAGATTCCTTAGCGAGAACCCGTATACCTGTTGTTGAGGAGGACTACGCTGGGGAGTGCTAGTCTCTGTCTTGGTAAAAATAGAATTTTAGGAGCTTCAGTCGTCCGTTATTCTAATGGGGAACCATCTCTTAGTCTAAGAGGTGAAAATGAACTACTATCTGGTCGCGATCCAGGCTTCGTAGTGATAAGGTCGACTACTATCTGGTCGTGCTCCAGGCTTTATAGTGACTTAAATGGGGAGATGAGATTAAACTTGTTATCCGGTCGTAATCTAGGATTTGCAATTTCTCAATTCTTATCTAGTCGTAATCCAGGCTTCAGAAGGAATTAAGTTGTTATCCGGTCGTATCCGGGCTTCAACTTGAATTTAGAGCACACTAATATCCGGTCGACTCCGGGCTTCTTAGTAATTGTCCAGGTAAACTGCTATTTGGTCAAAATCCAAGCTTCGCAGTGTCTCATACTGTTATCTGGTCGATTCCAGGCTTCAGTCCTTTGCCGCTATCTGGTCGTAATCCGGGCTTCACGATGTTTTATACCATTATCTGGTCGAATCTAGGCTTCATGGTGTTCTGTACTGCTATCTAGTCGATTCCAGGCTTCACAATACCTTACTTTTTATCTGGTCGTAATCCATGCTTCAGAAGAAATCAAGTGGTTATCTAGTCGCATCTGGGCTTCCATCTGACTTTAAGGCCTACTAATATCCGGTCGATTTCCAGGCTTCATAGTAATTGGCCGGATAAACTGCTATTTGGTCGAAATCCAAGCTTCATAGTGTCCCTTACTATTATCTGGTTGTAATCCAGGCTTCAATGTCTTTTACCGCTATCTGGTCGTAATCCAGGCTTCACGATGTCTCATACCATTATCTGGTCGAATCCAGGCTTCATGGTGTTTGGAGAAATCAAGATACTATTCGATCGAACCCGGGCTTCATAACTTGCATTAAATATATACCACTATCTGGTCGACTCCAGGATTCGTAGTATTCTTGGCAGCTATCTAGTCATAATCCAGGCTTCACAACGTCTTCTACCATTATCTGGTCGAGTCCAGGCTTCATGGTGTCTTGTATTGCTATCTGGTCGTAATCCAGGCTTCACAATAACTTGCTAGGGATTAAACTATTCTCCGGTCGAATCCGGGCTTCATAGCTTAAATTTAAGATAAACCACTGTCTGGTCGATTCCAGGCTTCGCGGTTTTTGATACTGTTATCCGGTCGTTCTCCGGGCTTCACAATATGATGGAGAAATCAAGATATTATCCGGTCGGATCCGGGCTTCATAGCTTGAACTGGAATAGAAATCTTAGCATTGATTTGACTGAACCAGAGAAACTTGTAAGAATTTTGATTGCATCTTTCCCTGAAAGGTAAAGAGTTAGTCGTATGTAATGTCATGACGTATGAAATGCATTGAGCAAATGATGTTCTCAAAATAAATGAGATTGTGTTGTGTGATGCGTATGCACATGTCATGATGTATGGATATGCAAGGTTTTTATGATATTCTCTAACTGGGGAAAATAAATCCCGGACTGCTGCTGGAGAATATAAAGAGCTGAAATTCTTTGTCCTCGCTGGGAATATCGATCGAAGATGATTTGAGAATAAATTTGCGGGAGAATAACCCTGCTGGAGAATAAACAGGTGAGAGAATGACTCTGTGGGGAAGAGATACTCTGTCAGAAGCTCTTCTGATTTGGAGAAATAACCTCAGCTGGGGATGAATTACCGCTGCTGGCAATAATGAACCCTGTTAGGGATTGAGTTTCTGCTTGTGGAAGAAACAAACTCCATTGGGGATAGTCTTCCATTGTTGGTGATAGATAAACTCTGCTTGGGGAGAATTGACACTACTGTTTTGAGTATTTCCTGCTCTGCGGGGATTGTATGCACTTTTAGTCATTTTCTCAAGATGGCTCTATCCCTGAACCCGGTGGGTAGAGCAACTGTAAGGTTTGGACATTTCTTGTTTGCCCCTGTTCTTGAAATTACCAGTAATTGTCTTTTGTTTCGCATGTAAATATTTATGAGAAACAATTATTTTCAAATGCATATATCACAAATGAATCATTGGACGTTCTTGTAACACAAAACAGAAAGAAAAAAAAGAAAAAAAAATAACTTTGAAATTTATTGTAAGATGAATTGTATTGATTTTAAAGTTGGCCTGTAATAAGCGTTTTGTACAAGAGGCTGACGTCCTAGTAAGAGAACTCCGCCGAAAAATAGAAATTATACAATTTGTGAAAAACAAAGAAAAACAGTTATGTGAACAATCCCACTGGGTTCCAACTCTGCTATTGCCTTTATATCTTCGAGAGTCTCATCACTTTGCTACTTGGTTGAAGGTAGATCAGATTGATCAGTGCCGTCCGAGCTTGATAGTCGATACCGAAGTCTGGTTGCAAGATGATCCAATGAGACATAGTGTTACGCTTTAATCCCTAATTTTTGCCTGAACCACCCTTTCGGGTTTTCGGTCCACCGGGATACCTTTTTTGCCCAAGCCGCCTTTTCAGGTTTTCGACTTGCCGGGTGTACAAATTTTTTACATTTTCATCCCTTATTTTTGCCTGAACCCTTTTGGTTCACCGGGAATCCCTTTTTTTTGCCTAGGTCAGTCAACCTAGCGGGTCTTTGATTATGCGTAGTATTTTTTCACTATGTCTGCATTGACGGGGTGAGGAAGGTCGTCACCATCCATGGTGGTTAGAATCATAGCTCCTCCCGAGAAAATGTTCTTAACCACAAATGGCCCTTCGTACATAGGAGTCCATTTTCCCATGGGATCACCTTGCGGCAGTATGATGCGTTTGATCACCAGATCCCCGACTTGATATTCTTGTCGTCTGACTTTCTTGTTAAATGCCTTGATCATTCGCTTTTGATATGTTTGACCATGATAAATAGCAGTAAGTCTCTTTTCATCGATTAAGTTCAACTGATTAAGCCGGGTCTGGATCCATTCGTCCTCGCTTAAACCCGCATCCTTCATAATCCAGAGAGAGGGTATCTGGACTTCAATGGGTGGACTGCCTCCATGCCATACACCAAAGATTAGGGTGTTGCCCCTGTCGATGTTCGTGCTGAGGCACGGTATCCATGAAGAGCAAATGGTAACATCTCATGCCAGTCTTTGTATGTCACCGTCATCTTCTGCACAATCTTCTTGATGTTCTTATTAGCTGCTTCAACATCCCCATTCATCTTCGGCCGGTAAGGAGAAGAGTTGTGATGGTTTATCTTAAACTGTTTGCAGAGCTCAATGATCATTGTATTGTTGAGATTTGTACCATTGTCTGTAATAATCCTCTCTGGCACACTGTATCGGCATATCAAGTTGTGTCGGATAAACCGCGCTACGACGTTATTGGTTACCGTAGCAAAGGAAGCTGCTTCAACCCACTTCGTAAAGTAATCAATAGCTACCAGAATGAAACGATGCCCGTTAGATGCGGTAGGTCTGATCTCGCCGATCATATCGATGCCCCACATTGCAAAAGGCCAAGGTGCTGTCAAAACATTCAAAGGGACTAGAGGTACATGCACCTTATCAACATAGACTTGGCACTTATGACAGGTTCGAGAATGTTGATAACAACCGGCTTCCATAGTGGACCAATAATATCCTGCCCTTAGGTTCTTCTTTGCCATGGTATGTCCACTAGAATGAGTTCCGAAGGTACCTTCATGTAATTCTGCCATAATCCTTTATGCCTCGCTTTTGTCCACACATCGCAGTAAGGTTGAGTCATGGTTATGCTTATAAAGAATACCATTACTGATGAAGAACTTGCAGCGAACCTTCTCAGAAACTTCTTATCATTAACAGATGCACCCTCGGGGTACTCTTGAGCATCAAGATACCTCTTTACCTCGTGAAACCATGGTTTATCTGCTACCTCTTCAGTCTCGATGTCACGGCAATGTGCGGGTTCGTCCAACCTCTCAATGGTAATCTGGGGAGCTTCATTGTCCCACCTGACCTTGAACATAGAAGACATGGTAGCTAGCGCGTCCGCCAACTGATTCTCCTCTCTTGGGAAGTGTTCAAAGGTTATCTCCTCAAAATGTGGAAGCAATGTCAACACGTACTCTTTGTAAGGAATAATATTTGGGTGTTTCGTATCCCACTCGCCTTTGATCTGACTGATCACTAGAGTGGAATCTCCGAACACACTCAAGAACTTAATCCTTAGGTCAATAGCAGTTCGAAGACCCATGATGCACGCTTCATACTCCACCATATTGTTGGTGCAATTAAAACATAGTCTGGCAGTGAACGGAGTATGATAGCCTTCAGGAGATATAATCACAGCGCCAATGCCATTACCCAACGCGTTAGAGGCTCCATCAAAATACATAGACCATCGGGATCCTTTCTCAGGTCCTTCATCCGGTCCAGGTTTTTCACATTCGGTCACCTACATGATGTTCTCATCCGGAAACTCAGAATTCATAGACTGGTAATCATCCACAGCCTGATGCGCCAAATGATCTGCCAACACACTCCCCTTGATTGATTTTTGGGTTGTGTATTAGATGTCATACTCAGTTAAGATCATCTTCCATCTTGCTATTCTTCCGGATAAGGCAGGCTTTTCGAAGATATACTTGATTGGGTCCATCTTTGATATCAATAGAGTAGTGTGAGTCAGCATATACTGTCTCAGCTGGCGAGCAGCCCATGCCAAAGCGCAGCAAGTTTTCTCGAACAGCGAGTATCGAGTCTCACAGTCAGTAAACTTTTTGCTAAGGTAGTAAATAGCGTGCTCTTTTCGGCCAGACTCGTCATGCTGCCCCATCACGCACCCCATTGAATTGTCGAGTACTGTCAAGTATAAGATCAAAGGTCTTCCTTCAACTGGAGGCATCAAAATAGGTGGCTCTTGGAGATATTCCTTGATCCTTTCGAAAGCGGCCTGACATTCATCATTCCATTTTACAACTTGATCTTTCTTCAGCAGCTTGAAGATGGGCTCACAAGTAGCAGTCAGATGTGAAATGAGTCAGGCAATGTAGTTCAGACGTCCCAAAAAGCCTCTAACTTCTTTTTCTGTGCGGGGAGCTGGCATCTCTTGTATAGCCTTTACCTTTTCAGGATCCACTTGAATACATTTATCACTAACGACGAAACCCAATAGCTTACCAGACCTTACCCCAAAGGTGCATTTGTTTGAGTTCAACCTCAACTTATACATCTTCAACCTACCAAATAGTTTCTTGAGATGGTCAAGGTGTTATTATTCAGTTTGGGACCTTGCAATCATGTAATCAACGTACACCTCAATCTCATGGTGAATCATGTCGTGGAACAGCAACCATGGCGCGCTGATACGTTGCCCCAACATTCTTCAATCCGAACGGCATGACCTTGTAGCAAAAGGTGCCCCACTGCATAACGAAAGTTGTCTTCTCCATGTCATCGGGAGCCATCTTAATCTGATTATAACCAGTAAAACCATCCATAAAGGAGAAGATCTTATGCTGCACGGTGTTGTCGACCAGAACATCGATGTGAGGGAGTGGGAAATCATCCTTGGGGCTTGCCCTGTTCAGATCTCTATAGTCCACACACATTCGTACCTTACCATCCTTATTTGGCACTGGAACGACATTGGCAACCCACTGTGGGTAAGAAGTAACAGCTATAAATCCAGCGTCAAACTGTTTCATGACCTCAGCTTTGATTTTCTCAGACATCTTGGGGCGCATACGGCGAACCTTCTGCTTTACCAGAGGACAGTCTTCTTTAGTTGGAAGGCGATGAACCACAATATCAGTGTCTAAACAAGGCATATCTTTATAAGACCAGGCAAAGATCTCAACATAGTCGCGTAGCATCTGTATCAACTGTTGTTTAACACTAGGCTCCAGATTTGCTCCTATCTTGACCTCCTTCTTGTCTTCTTATGTACCCAAATTCACTGATTCAACTGGCTCTTCATGAGGCTGTATGGCCCTCTCTTCCTGCAGTAACAGTCTAGCAAGTTCTCCAAGCACCTCACAATCATCCTCACCTTCGACCTCGGCTTGGTTGATCGTATTTTCGAAGTCATAACTGGTAGTAGCAGAGTTGTTATCAATGGGATCCAGAGTGGATGTGGATCTACATTATGATATG
Source organism: Vicia faba (assembly GCA_948472305.1). Taxonomy (NCBI): domain Eukaryota; kingdom Viridiplantae; phylum Streptophyta; class Magnoliopsida; order Fabales; family Fabaceae; genus Vicia; species Vicia faba. The sequence goes on along the minus strand of OX451738.1, from coordinate 248,618,599 downwards.
TGATGTGTGTAAGAGAATAGCTGTTTTGATAAAGTGCAAGATAGAAAAGAAAAACAAGGAGCGCAAAATTTGTAATGCAAGAAAACGTCCAATGCTTTATTGATGATATATGAAAATTACAAATAATAAGCCCTCACAAACAAAACCAAGGTGCCTCGGGCAAGGCACCGGGCTGTAAAGTTTTAAACTGTCTGTTACAAATCTCAAAACAAAAGTCTATTACTGTGTAATAAAAGAAACGGGCACAAAGTATTTCGCCATCCAGTTGTTCAATCCACCGTCGGTAGTCGGGTAAATCCAGCTGTCGATATCTGACTCTTCTTCATCATCCTCAATTGCATTGACTCCCTGATTGCTGATGTGCAGAGGAGGTATTCCGATCCGTGCGCGCCTAACATCCCTTTGAGCCTCTGCAGTAAAGCCCAAACCAAACTTGTCAGTCTTGTGTGTGAAATCAGGGAGCTAACCCTAATTTGCACACCCACCTTTTTCAATTACAGCCCTGGCATCCTTAAAGGAAGCCATCTTCATCGGAGGTTTGTCAGCAGAAACTTCAGTCGACGCCAAAGTCTGGGGGACCTCTTCAAAGTTCTGACACGGGGTTTCGATGAATTCCCCATCCATATCTATATAGCGAAAGGAATTAAGATGACTCACCATGTACTCCTCTTCTCCTTGCACCGTAACAATCTTCCCCTTTACTGGATATTTCAACATCTGATGGAGCGTAGAAGTTACTACCCCAGCCTTATGAATCCAAGGGCGACCCAGTAAGCAAGAATAAGATGGTCGGATATCCATCACATAGAAATTAGATGCAAAAGTATGAGATCCAAATTTAACAGGGACGTCCACCTCCCCGTGCACCATCCTTTTTGACCCGTCGAAAGCCCTAACCACAATATTGCTCGGCTTCAGAATCAAACCTTCACAGTCCAGACGGTCTAATGCTTTCTTTGGCAAAACATTCAAAGAGGACCCGGTATCCACCAGTACATGGGCTAAAGTAGTGCCCCTGCACTCGATCGATACGTGTAGAGCATCATTGTGATTTCTTCCTTTAGCAGTCAGATCTGCGTCTGAGAAACCCAACCCGTTGTCGGCAGTCAAACTAGCTACACAGTATTCGAATTGATTGACAGAAGTTTCCTGCGGCACATGCGCAGTTTTAAGGAAAGCAATTAAAGCCTTTGCATAGGCTTCAGAACATAATAACAAGGACAACATGGAGGTTTTCGACGGAGTCTGCCCCAGCTGCTCAACTACATTATAGTCGCTCTTCTTGATAATCTTCAGAATTTCCTATATCTCCTGCTTAGAGGTTTCTACAATGATCTTCTTAGGTGCCTCCATCCGGGCAGGCTCACCTGTGATTTCTTTGCCCCGAGTGCCAGATGGCTCGGCAACAGGGGTGATAACTGGAATATGTACTGGGATAGTAGCTGACGTACTAACAGATGGAATGACAACAGGTTTGTGAACAGTCGGAGGGGAAATATCAGGAGAGAAGAGTCTTCCACTTCCGATGACCTTGCTAGCCCCGACAATATTGCTGACATCAGCTTCTTCAATCTTCAAGTCTTGTTTAACTCCATGGTAATACACATCGGCCCCATAGTGCCAAGGGACAGCCTTATCCGAAGTGTATGGGATAGGACCAGGGATAGTAATGATTAACAGAGCGACTCTCGGAATGGGTGTAATCCTAACAGGCTTTCTCGTGGAAGCCTTGGAAGGATTGGCGGAAATGGTTATGATGGCAACATCTTCAATTGGAACTAACAGAATCATAGTCTTCTCGAACATGATTTCTTTGTTATCCATCAGGCGCTGAACACCTGATTTCAATAAGTGGCAACCAGTAGGCAGAATTGAACACACATGGAAACCTTCGCCACAGCCCGGAAATAAACCGACCAACAATAGATTCTTCTTAACTGTCATCAAAGGAGTAGAAATTTCTTCCATGGAGGTCACAAATAAATCATCGTCCATTGCATTCACTCCATGACCATGTTTGGGCATAGGAGCAGTTATGACGTTGGGTTTCTCCGGAGCATCAAACTCAATCTCTTTAGCTTCAATCAAATCTTGCACCTTATTCTTCAAGGCCCAACAGTTATTTGTATCATGACCTGGGCTATCAGAGTGATATGCACAGTGGGCGTTCGGGTTATACAGTGGAGATGTGGTGCTGGGATTCTTCGGGGCTTCCCTCAGAGTTACCAGGTTGGTCTTCAACAATTGTGGTAGAATTTGAGACAAGGTCATATTAAGCTGAGTGTATTGTCTTTGCGGTCTCTCCATTCTTTGTTGATTGTTGCATTGTGGGGCAACAGTGGGTCTTGATATTACTACTGCATTTACTGCTTGACGGCGCTCAGGTCTGCTTTGGCTCCTCGAGCCGTAGACTGCACTTTCTTCTTTCCTACCGGTGAAAGGCTTCTTTAATGCACTTGACGACGTATCCTTCTGTATCTTACCACTTCGGATACCAGCTTCTACTCTCTCCCCAGTCAAAATCAATTCCGTAAACCCAGATGACGAACTGCCGATCAGATGATTGAAAAATGGACCAGACAATGTCCCAAGAAACATATCAACCAACTCCCTATCAGACAAAGGGGGTTGGACTCTTCCATCCAGATCTCTCCACTTCTGAGCATAGTCCTTGAAACCTTCACTTGCACCCATAGACATACCCTGAAGCTGAGTACGAGTGGGAGCAAGGTCGGCGTTATACTGATACTGTTTGTAAAAAGCAGCAACAAGGTCCTCCCAGTTTCGGACATTAGCTCCTTCCAATTGATAAAACCATTCAAGTTGAGTCCCTGACAGACTATCTTGAAAGAAATGTACCCACAAATTTCTATCAGCATTGTAAGGTTGGATTTTTCTGACATACGAGCGGAGGTGGAGTTTTGGACAGGATAATCCATTGTACTTGGCGAAAACCGGAGCTTTAAACTTATGAGGGATCACCACCCCAGATGCTAGTCCCAGATCTCTGAAGTCCAAACCAGGTATCTTCTGCATCTCCATAGCACTCAGGCGGTCTTCGAGTTGTTTGTACCTATCCTCAGCAGGAAGATACTGCTCATCATCAAAATCAGTATCATTATCAGAGACCATATAACTGGGACCCTTTTCTTCCTCTTGGTTCTCCTCTCCTTTGGATGAAAGAGACAGATCAGCTTCCTGTCGCAACCTATTCCCAAATCTGTTACCCATATTCAGAAGAACCACCTTCTTCTTCTTCTTCTTCTTCTTCTTCTTCTTCTCCTTCAAGATGAGAGTCTTCAAATCCTCTCGCCCTTTAGCCAATTTCAAGAACATCTCTTGGAATTGGGCATTCTATGCCTGAAGAGCTTTGATGGCTTGATTGGTAGGTATTTTAGAAGACATTTCATGCTGAAATAAACAGCGAAGAAGATGAGAAACCTGTAATGGTACCTGTAATGATGTGCATGGTAATGGGATGCGTATGTAATGATTTCAAAGACTTTGGGAGATTTAAATTTGCAAAACAAGAAATGAACAAACTTTATTAGATTAACTTGTAAAAATGTTTAACAATGTCTTCGAGGCGTTACAAAAGAAATAAATAAAAAACAAATCTAAACTAGAAAAAGCAAAAATCAGAAATCCCATGGACGCTTCCCCTTGGTGCTGACGTAGTGATTGATCTTCCTTTCATTTTAGAGTTGCCTGGAGAGCTTCAAGACCTTCCTTTCTTGCTCATGATACTTCTCTCGGTAGGTATCCCTCTCCTCTTTCAACTGAATCCAAGATCTCTTCAATGCCCCACGATCAGCGGGCATGTAGGGATAAAGGACTGTATAAGGAACACCCTCTTTATTGGTAGGCTCCACAATCACTGGCAGCACAGCTTCATAAGGCATTCCAAGATTCTGAGCACGAGCTTGGACCCACTGGAGATAAGATTGCATAGGGAGAGAAGTCTTTGGTCTTAGCTCTTGAGGGTCAGACCTGTTCACCATTCCCCAGGCTCGTATAAACCTTCGGCGATGCTCGTCAACATCCTCCTTGTAATCAAAGGCAATATCTGTAAGAAGTAACTCATGAAGACCGTCTCTCTGAGCACGACCGAATTGTCGTAAAGCTAAACAAAAACTGTAGGTTATTTCCCCTCTGATTCCAAGCAATGGGACATTAGGGTATCTCCCACATCAATCAATGACATCAATGCTTTCCAAAACCTTAGAACTCCAAAGAATGTTTGTATGAGCAAGGGACATTATTCTGTAAGACCATCCTAAACCTTCCTCATTCTTCAACACGGACTTGGGGAGGTGCGAAATAAACCACCTCGCCAGCAGCGACATGCAACACATGAGAGTCCCTCTTCTACGCACAGTACGAGTGTAGAGGGCATGCAAGATATCACCCAGAAGAGTAGGTACATGATTGCGAGATAGGAAGATCTTAACCGCATTCACATCTATAAAAGAATCTGGATTCGGGAAGAGAACCAAATCGTAAATAAGGAGATCCAAGATGTCTTCAAAAGCCTGAAAGTCCAAGTTATCCCAGAATAGTTAAGCTTGATCTATTAGAAACTTGGCTAAGAAACCTTCAACCATGCTTCGTGTTTCCCAATTAGATACTACATCAGCCCTTTTCAAGTGTAAAGAGTATTAGAATGGCGTCCGTGTCTGGAGCATATCTGAACTGCATCTGAAAGCTGAATCTGAATGAGTATTAGAATGGCATCCGTGTCTTGAGCGTATATGAACTATATCTGAAAGCTGAATCTAAATGAGTATTAGAATGGCATCCGTGTCTGGAGCGTATATGAATTGTTTCTTAGAGCGGAATCTGAATGACTATCATAATGGCTTCCGTGTCTGGAGTGTATCTGAACTGTATCTGAGAGCTGAATCTGAATGAGTATTAGAATGGCGTCCGTGTCTGGAGCATATATGAACTGTATCTGAGATCTGAATCTAAATGAGTATCAAAATAGCGTCTGTGTATGGAGCGTATCTGAACTGTATCTGAGAGCTGAATCTGAATGAGTATTAGAATGGCGTCCGTGTTTGGAGCATATCTGAATTGTATCTGAGAGCTAAATTTGAATGAGTATCAGAATGCCGTCCGTGTCTAGAGCGTATCTGAACTGTATCTGAGATCTGAATCTGAATGAGTATCAGAATGGCGTCCGTGTTTGGAGCGTATATGAAATGTATTTGGAAGTTGAGTCAAAAGAAACATGTGTAGGATTACTTCATCTGGTTGTGTAGATAATTATCCTGGCTTGTCTTAGGTATCGATCTCTGACCTTTATAAATTATTGATGATAGCCATCTGTTGACTGATCTTTCCTGAAAATATGAAAGATTAGTTGTATGCAATGTCATGATGTATGAAATGCATTGTACATGATGTTCTTAATAAAATGAATGAAATCATGTTGTATGCGTTCGTGTTGTCAATGTCATGACGTAAGGATGCGATGTATGGGTATGTAAGCTATGTTGCTGTAACACTGTTGGATTAGGGGAAATAAATCCCTGACTGTTGTTAGGGCCGTGGAGTGTAAGTCTTCATGTTTTGAAGTGTTGACGAGTTGATGAGCTCCTATTTATTAGAGAAATAAACTCTGTTGTGAGGGAAATGCCGTGTATGGCTTTGTGAAATCCTGTTGGGGAATCCTGAGAAATTCAGCGACTTCTACCGATGAGTGATAATTGGAAATTTTGTTCTGCTGGGGATACAAGAGAGCTTGGTATCATTAAGCTGCACACTGTGGGGGATTTTAAGGAATAGTCTAAAGATATTATCCTATTCTTTAAAGCCATCAGTTATTGTCTTCTATTTTTTGCTCATCTGTAAACAGTAGTTATGTTCAAATGCATATGCCTAAATATAAATTATTGGACGTTTTTGTAAACAAAACACAGAAATTAAAGAAAAACAAGATAGTTTGCACTTTCAAAGGAGTATCTTTGTATTAACTTGAGTAAGTATTTTGTACAATGAGATGAACATCCTAGTAAGAGAATGTCGTCGTAATATGAAAATCTGATACAAAGAAAAGATAGCTATGTGCAATAATCCCATGGGGTTTCCATTCTGCTATAGACTTTGTGTCTCTGAGCGTCTTGTCCACTTGCTGCCTTGTCCGAAGTCGATTGGATTGATTAAAACCGTTGAGTTTGTCGGTCGAAGCCAAAGGTTGTCCATAAAGGTGATCCAACGGGATATAGTCGTATGCTTTAATTCCCTAACTTTTTCCTGGACCGCCCTTTCGGGTTTTCAGTCCACCGGGGTACCCTTTTTTGCCCAAGTCGCCCTTTCCGGTTTTCAACTTGTCGGGTGTATAGATTCTTTTTGTTTTTATCCCTAATTTTTGCCCGAACCTTTTTGGTTCTCCGGGATTCCCTTATTTTGCCTAGGTGTGTGTTGGCTCTCAAATTCGACACTTACTATATTTGGTCTTTTAGACCAAAAAACTGGAATGAACCAAGTCAAGAAGAATGTTCGACGTATGAAATAACTTAGGAAAAAGATCTAAGTTATATTTGAATCTTTGACGCGGCTCACTGTCAGGTTCGTTCGACTGAAGAAGACTTATGTCCCTCGACTGAGAGAAAGTATCCTCACTTTGGTGCACATTGTTGTCCCCCAAAATTTGCCCTCTCATGTTTTCAAAGGTCTTCCCTTACATGGTTGGTCATAAACACTTGCCTAAAGAAAACATAAAGTTTTTTGGAGATGAACAAAATATCTTTCGATTGGCATCTGGGAAAAGTCTTCGATTGTGCATTTGGCACTCTTCGATCAGGCTTTGATTACAAGTCTTCGACTAGGCATTTGGCACTCTTCGATCAGGCTTGACTCACCAGTTTTCAATTGGGCATTTGGACACTCTTCGACCAGGCTTTGATTAGTAAGCTTCGATTGAGAAAATGTTCTCCTTCGATCAAGCCTTGGTGTGCAAGTCTTCAATTGAGCATTTGGAATTCTTCGATCAAGCTTTGGTCTGCAGGTCTTCGATTGAGCGCTGGACCCTCCTTTGATCAAGTCAATATCACAATGTTTCGACTATGCACTAGATACTTCAGGCTTACCTTCGACTCACCAGGCAAGAAGCTCATCCGAAGAGCATGTAAATGACTCATTCGAAGAAGCACTCAGAAGGCCCATTCGAACGGTACATAAGAAGTCCATTTGAAGGAGGCAACTCAAGATCATTAGATTAGCATGACCAAGACCTTTCGATTGGCCTGTCAACAGTGTCTTTCGATTGAAGTTTCAATTGGTACCCTTCGAATGGTATATGGATAAATGCCCTTCGAATGGCATTTCAGTGTAGAATTTCCCTGAATAAGAACATTAGAACGAAATGATTTTCGAATGACATTTCAGTGCAGAGTTTCTCTCAACCTAAGATGATCTGATAAAGGAAGTTCTGAACACTTCGAATCAGAACTTAGACTCATCACAAGGCCAAGGGCTGGGCGAAGTTGTCTAACAGGGAATGTGACTAAATAGTTCGAATGAGAACTTTGAAGCAGTCGAAGAGAGCAAATTCGAAGGGGAAAGTCAACTTTTGATTTCCATCAAGTTGGAGGCCCAAACAGCTCATAACAGGCTGGCAGTAACGCATGCAAGCAGATTGGCACCTGATTGAATCAAATTTGGCAAGTTTTCATGAGACTCAAATCAAATCTCTCCACCATAATGGACCAAGATTTGATACACATTTGTTAACCTAATTTCTTTGCCTATATAAACCTGCTGCCCATAAACAAAACACACGAAAAAACCCTTGCAGAAAGACACGAAAAAACCCTTGCAGAAACACACGAAAAACCCTTGCAAAGACACGAAGAAACCCTGCTGCAGACAAGAGGAAAAACGCACAAAACCTCTAAAACGGCCATAACAGTTTGCCAAAAATCTTGAGACAGTGAGAGATCAAAAACCCCATTGGAGGCAGATTCCGACCCAAAGAAAGACGCAACTCTCTTGCCATTAACCTCTTGGAGCGAGACCAGTCAAAAACCAAGTTGTTCATCATCTAAATCGCACTGTAAGTGTTCTAGAAAAACGCCTCTGAACATGAAATTCAAAACATCCATGCTTGCATCTTTTCTTTAAAATATTGACATATTTGTGATTTTTATTTGATTTAGAATATTTTGACATTATCCAATTTAATTTTCATGGCTTCTAACCCCATATACAGAACCTAGGGTTCCGATTCTGGTTTTTTAGGCGTTTATGTCATAAGGAAAATTGAAACAAACAATGGCCATAGGAATGATGAGGAGGTCGAGACGAACACATCTGTGTTCTTGAATAGCGTTTTCATGGCCTGGAGCGATTTTTAGAAACCCCCCCACGAAACTTCCTACAGAACGAAATCTGCAGGTAAACTAACCAGGGTGTTTGGGGAAGATGATAACGTGTCTCAGCTCTATTGGTTCATTCGAATCCATTACGCACTTTTTATTTTTTGGCAAGCCTAATTGTTGTTTTGTTTCATATTATTCGCGTCTCACCCCACTAACAGGTTAACATCATGGCTCAGTTGGTAGCGCGCTTGTTTGAATTGTCTAATGGGACCTGGGTTCGAATCCCAGGTCCCCCCCAAAACTTTGTTACGTTTTCTCTCCAGGTATTCAGATGCAGCGCTGAAGGCAGGGAACACCATATGTCCTCAGATCTCAACGTACCCAGGGGCTTCGAGCTAGATCCAAAGGCCAGCGTGCTGAGCCTGGAAATTGCAATTCATGCCCCTTTTCAGGCCCATCGCCCCCCACAGTTTGTTTTTGTTTTCATTTTCTTTTCATATTTCTTTTGCTTCTATTATTATTATTAAAAACTAACTAATTAATTAACAAACTAACTTTTTCATAAAAAATCAGAAACAACAAAATATTCATATTTTAATTTTATTACTTATTTTTGTAAATAAACCATTAATCAATTAATTTAGTTTTTTAATTAGGTTTAATCTTAACACTTTTGCAATAAATTAAAATTAACTTAGACTTAGGTTTTTATTTTATTTCTGATTTTGCTGCCTTAATTAAAATAAAACTCAAAAAAAACATTTTCTTTTTAATTTCATTACTAATTTAGACTTAATTCTTAAATTCAAAAAAGACCCCAAAACATGCTTTCTTCAAAAAGGGTCAAAACCCTAAAGGACCATTTAATTTAACTTTTTGCGCGTATTATTTTGATCCATATATTGTAATTGCTCCGAGGATGTAATAGCATTAACTTAGGATTTATTTACCGCTTTTTATTACTTTCTGCATTTACTTTTAAGGGTTTGTGTTTGACGATGTAAATACCCGACGCCTTGTAATAGCTTAGCTTTATTTTCCGCAACCATTAACTGCTAGATGTATGCTAATTAGGCTATGCATGACAAGATTAATTCTTAACTTAAAATTAATAATAGCTCACCATGACATGCAAAGATAACATAAACTGAAACTTGACACACTTGCACATGCCACTCCTAGGGTATGCCTCACTTGGTTGCCTCGATGTGGTCATTGAGTATAGGATGTTTTAGGGGTCGCCCTCCTGTCTAAATATCAAAGTTGCCTCGAAACGGCTGCCTCGGATAAAAGTGATCTAAGACATTAGGGTTACCACTAAGGCGTCCTAACGTTGCTTTAGTGACCACTCGTCCCTAAAATCGAATTGACTCGAAACTCCGACGATGATGCTACCTACTCCTTCATAGTGGGATAGCATTGTCTAAAGGGACATTTACACAGTTTAATTCCTTTTGAGTAGGTAGAGGTTCTAAGGTACTTGCTCTTTCAAAACAAAACAAATTTTTCGCACTTACACTTTTCAAACAAAGTTTTCAAAAACACTTCATACACTATTGAGGACAGAAACAAGAGTTAAATTGAAGTTTTCAAACAAAACTCTTTTCAAAACCCACAAACACAAGAAAAGAAAAACTTTTTGAAAACACAATGAGCAAGTACCTAAGAGCCCGTGGATAACCACGGATAAAAAGGGTGCTAACACCTTCCCTTTCTATAATCTACCTCCCGAACCCGAGAAACATCTCGAAAAGGAATTTTTCTGTGCTTTTGTCATTTCCTTGTTGGATAAAATAAAAGACGGTGGCGACTCTTGCTTACCGCGACATTTTGTGAAACGCAAACGCGAACCAGCATTCCAAAACAGTCAGTTCTCATTCCCACCGATCACAGAACTGGCGACCCTGTTGGGGATAATTCTTATAAGTGAGGTGTACCGTAGGACTAGATAACTTATGTTTTCAATTGTATTGCTTTGTATGCTTTTAATTTTGTGGGCTTGTATCGGAGTTCTATAGATCCTAACCCGGATCTGGGGGTACCCTTTTTAGGTAAGTAGCAATAAACTGTGAGGGATCTTTCCGGCGTAGACCGACACGGATGAAGCAGTAGCTACGTTGGTGTGACACCTTGGTCTGTACCGATATCCCTTGTGTTGGAACGAGGAGAATATGGGTCTTCTGAGGAGTCATTAAGCACCAACTGACCTTAGAACCTTAAATTGACCAACTTGGCCATAGAACAGTAGCAGTATGCTACACTCATTGAGACTAAACTCTCGCGATGATTCCGGCTGCAAGAAAAGGTTGCTAAACTGGAATTATGACCGATTGAGGGTAGTCAGTGATATTGAGATCCTCTAGAACTCGGTTACTATTTTTTAGGATAGGTCTAAACCAACTAAATTGAAAGAGGGTAATGCCTAAACTCCATGGCAGCCTGAAATCTAAGGGCTCTTTTGTATGACTTGTGTGTCTTTAAACTTGAACTACTTGCACATTCTTGTTATCTGACAACATGAGTTCCCTGCAGGTTTTGTTTACGGTCCTTATCCAATAAATTGGATTTATTGCAGGGCTTACTTACACCTCACGCTTTTGCATACCTGTACATAACATCATAACATCATACCATAGCATTTTCCTTAACCATTTCAAGGATCTCAAGGGCTTGTGATGCAGGTTATGATAAATCAATTGTCCAGCAAGGGGCAAAGGGGATTTATTTTCCTCTAGCCCAAGCATGATAACTTGAGTCAGGGGCTATGACCCACTCGATATAGTGAGCTTGACTCTTGAAGAAGGACTCTCAGCAACGTGAAGTTCCTTCAATCAAGCTACCAGATTCAAATTCTAACAGTTTCTTGTTTACCCCGCGAGATCCTTGAAAACATTGCATACGTATATCATACATATCATTGCATAACAGGTCTCCCAGTACATGTCTCTTATCTTCTTCACTATTTATTTCAGCAATCATCATGTCTACTGAACCTTCCACTGAGCAAGCTATCAAGGCCCTCCAGGCCCAGAATGCCCAGTTTCAAGAGTTGGTCATGAGCCTAGCTAAGGGTCAGCAGGACCTGAAGACCCTGATTCTGAAAGAGAGGAAGAAGAAGAAGAAGAAGAGGATCGTCCTGTTCAATACTGGACACAGGTTTGGAAACAGGCTGCAAAACGAAGTTGATCTGGCCACCTCATCTGGAGGGAAAGACAGCCCACAAGAAAGGAGGGTCCCTAGCCCTATAGTCTTCGACAACGAGACGGACTATGATGAAGAACAGTATCCTCCTGCTGAGGATAAGTACAAACAGCTGGAAGACCGTTTGAGCGCTATGGAAATACAGAAGATGCCCGGTCTGGACTTCGGGGATCTAGGTCTATCCTCTGGGGTGGTGATTCCCCATAAATTCAAGGCACCTGCCTTTGCCAAGTACGACAGAGTATCCTGTCCAAAACTCCACCTCCGGTCATATGTGAGGAAGATCCAACCCTATACTGCTGATAGAGATCTCTGGGTTCATTTCTTTCAAGATAATCTGTCAGGGACTCAACTTGAATGGTTCTGTCAACTGGAAGGAGCTAACATCCACAACTGGGAGGACCTTGCTGCTGCTTTTTACAAGCAATACCAGTATAATGCCGACCTTGCTCCCACGCGTACTCAGCTTCAGGGTATGTCTATGGGTACAGGCGAAGGCTTTAAGGACTACGCTCAGAAGTGGAGAGACCTTGCTGGAAGAGTCCAACCCCCTCTGTCTGATAGGGAGTTGGTGGATATGTTTCTTGGGACTTTGTCTGGTCCCTATTTCAAACACTTGATCGGAAGCGCTTCATCCGGATTCACCGAGCTAATACTGACCGGCGAAAGGGTTGAAGCTGGAATCAAAAGTGGGAAGATTCAAGAAGAAACACCTTCTGATACTCAGAAAAAGCCCTACAATGGGAAGAAAGAGTCCAATGCTGTGTATGGTCAAAAGAGTCGTCATGATCAACATGTAGGGGCAACCCAGATCTCTGATCCCATGCCTATTCAACAAAGACAGAGCAATGGGCATAGGGTAAGATATCAAGAAAGGCATTATATTGACATCAACATGCCTTTGTCTCAAGCGTTACAACAATTGCTGAAGGTGAAACTAATCACGCTAAAGGATCCTCCTCAAAATCCTGATACTTCCTCTTCTAAGTATAACCCGAGTGTGAGATTTGCCTACCATTCTGACAGTCCTGGACATGACACCGACGACTGTTGGAGTTTGAAGAACAAGATCCAAGACTTGATTGATGCCAAGGAGATCAAGTTTGATCACTGATCCTACACCAAATCATTGATAATGTCTTTGTTTCATTTGAATTTTCAAGTTGTAATTTCTTTTGTTATTCAAACAATTATCTATTAATGTCAAACTCTGTTTCATTAACGCATTGCATATGTTTGTCTTGAATTCATCCTTTCATTACATTTAAACTGTGCTTTTTACTCATTTTATGACATTCAACTCTTGCTAAAAGTTACAAGCCTTTAGAGGGAGGATGACGAAATAATGCCATAATCTCATACAGTATGCTTTTGGACAGACCTTGCTGACGATGTACAGGCATTTCTTTCAAATCCTAAACACTGGAGTTATAAGGAAGATAATCCCTCGTCAACCCCTTTGAGCCAAAGAAATAGAAGTTTTCTGTTTTTAAACAAATTAAAACCTTTGATCTAAACGTGGGGCAGGGTAGTCTCTCAGTTAATTCAAAAGATGCGCATTAAAGTCGCAAAACTCTCAATTCATAATACAACGAACGACATCAAAAGCATTCCTCTGGAACCAAAAGACAGTGTTGGTCCTTATCCCATAGGCAGTCAATCTCTCAAAAAAAAAAAAAAGAGCCCACTGAGCCAAAACCTATAAAGGAGGTTTAAGAAAGCCGGGGCATCCCGCTGACTGTAATCTCGAAAACAGGAACAGTCAGGCAAAAATTAGGGATAACAAATCAAAAGAACGAGGTCATTACAAATCCTCAACAACATAAAAAAATGTTGCAAAGATGACTGCCTTCCAACAAATTCAACTTGTGTGAACCATCACCAAAAACGTCGTTCCAGACTCATTTGGAGTTCAAATGCACAATTAACTGAGTTTAGGATTGAAGAACATCACGAAGAGCAGGTGGATACAAATATACTTTGAGCCTTTATCCTTTGCTTCTTAAACCGTGAACCAAGCCACGTTACAACCTGTGATACAGTGGGAGAACTGACTTGAGGTTTTTGCGTTTGTATTCGCACTTGTTCGGTTTAGCAAGAGTCGCCACCGACTTTTTATTTATCCTAAGGAAAGGTCAAAAAGCACAGGAAAGACCTTTGAGATGTTTTCATGGGTTCAGGGGGTAGATTATGAAAAGGGAAGGTGCTAGCACCCTTTTCATCCATGGTTATCCATGGGCTCTTAGTTACTTGTTTTAGATCACTTGCCTTGCTTTTCAATTGTTTGAAATGGTGCTTTGCGTGTGTGGTTTTGAAAAAATTTTGAAAAAGATGCCTTGTCTAGGCAACCATTGTAACAATTCTTTACTCGAATGTTTTACAAAGGTGTTTGTCTTTTTTGAAAAGATGTTTCAATGTTTTTGAAAGTTGTGTTTGTGAAGTGTGTTTTGAAAGTACGCAAGTGTGTTTTTCAAGTTTGATCAAGTAACTAAGATTTGTCTACCCCTAAATTTACTCAAAGATCTTTCTCATGTTTTAACCCTTTTAACAGTGTTGTTTCACCATTGTATTTGATGAACAACCTTGTGTTAGGATGTTAACGGGACAGGCGGGGGTCATCGTATAGACCATGAATGCAATAGTGTCAAGTGTCTTTGGCAATTTGCTTGAGGGACTATGATCATTTTGTTTAGGCAACTTCGAAAGCATCATTGAGGGACTATGATCATTTGATTCGTTTTTGTTTTGCCAAAGTACTTGACATGCAAACATGGCCCATTTTGGAAGGCAACAAGCGGGATTACCCTAGGGGTGCAAGTGTGAATTGTGTGTTGATTGTCAAGCATTTGTCTTGTATTAGGTTATCTAGCGGTTGATTTTGAATCTTCGCATACAAACCCTAATTACTATACAGTATATATAAAGCGATAAATTGAGGGAATTTAAAGTCTAAGCTATTACAAATAAGTATCCGGAGATGGGGGTACAAATATTTACAAATGGGGATAAGTCTTATCAGGATAGTAGTGTCCGAATAATATTTACAACCAAATCGAATAGCATTCTCAATGTAAAATATAGCAATGTATAAGAATCAAAGAGAAATAAAAGTATTGTGCAATGTATGTTATTATTTACAAATGATGCAAATATGTATTTATTAAGTATTTATTTATTTTTATGTTTTTGTTAATTATGTACAAACAAAAGTTTTAAAGAAAGAAAAGAAAATGCTTAAGAAATTCTATTTTTATGTATTAATGTTTTTATGTATGAAAAAGATTTATTAAAAAAGAGTTTTAAGACAAAAATCTATTAACCTAATAAATCTAATATTTACATATTTTAAGTGTAATAAAAAATATTGTTAAAATAAATTTAATATGAAAAATATATTATTTATTTAACAAGAAAAAAGAAAAGGAATTAAGTTATATAAAACAAAAAATAAAGTGATAATATAAAAGATTGATTTGTAAAAATAAAAAAAGGTTTAAATGGGCCTTTAGGGGATTTGTTCTGGCCCAAATAATCAACAAATGAATCACAGAACAGGGGGGTGTGCACGCCAGTTTTTATGGGCTTAGGCGTTAACTCATGGAGCAGGCCCAAACGGGTTTGACACTTTTTTGTTTAGGGTTTCATCTTGTTTGCCTCAGAATAGAGTTACAGAGGCTTAGAACGGCGCAGCTTCTCCATCGTCTTCTTCGTCCTTCTCGTTCTCAAACGAAGGCCAATGATACTCCTCCGCTCGCCTCAGCTGCCAGACGCTACCTCCATCTCCCTCTATCCATGGTTGAGCAAGGCAGTGATGGGAAAAGGTATTCTCTTCAGACGCGTTTTAGGGTTTCAAGTTTTTATCTTGCATGCTTTATTTTTGTATGTTCTGATCTTTATGTTATTTGATGTTTGCTTGAAGTGTGTAAAAAGAGAGAAGGAATTACTACCTTTGGAGAGTAGACGAAGGAGGACGACGGCGTTTCTCAGGTGGCAGGAGGCGGAGGGAGTACGTGATGCTGAGAGTTTGCTAGCTTGCCTGGTACTTTGTATCTTGCTTCTTATGTTTTATGATGATGCTTTGCTTCTGAAAACGCTTGTATAATTTCTTTTCCTCTTCTGATTTCTTGCTTTGTTCTGATGACTTGATTATGGCAATTCTGAGATTGCTTTGATTTGTTTGATTCTGACTTTGATGAACTTTGTTGTTCTTTGCCTATGAGGAAGCTAGTTCTGAGGCATTTATCTTGGTTGTTTGGATATCTGGATGTTTGGATATTGTATGAGTTTTTTTGTTGAAGGTTGTTGGTTTGGTTAGGACAGGTTGGGTGAAGCTTATACAGGTTGAACACAGGTTTGTGTTTGTGTTTTGATGCAGGCTTAAGGCTTGATGTATTATGCAGGCTTTTTTGATTTGAGGGCTTGCTTCAGTTTGTAAGCTTGTTTGCTTTTGAGAGGCTTTTGATGCAGGATGCTTGGAAGCAGGCTTGTGTTTTGACAGGCTTGTGGTTTGAAACAGGTTTACTACGTTTTTGAGTTTGTTGTTTGAAGGCAGGTTAGAACAGTTTGAAGCTTAGTAGGTTTGAGAGCTTGTTTCTTTAGTTACAGGCTTGAGAGCTTGTGTTATATTTTTTCTATGTGGTGTTCTGTCCCTTTTTTGAACTGTTCTGGTATATCTTTGTTTTATATCTCTAGCCTGCCTGAAAAAACTGTAAGCCTCTTACTTTTTCTCTCTCTTTCTCTCTCCACAGCAAAGTATATTATATTGCTTAGACTGTCCTTTTTCTGAAAAAGTGTTTGGCTGGGAAATGATGACAATTTGAAATATTGCTTGCATATTGTCTTTCCTCTGCATATTGTACTTTCCAGATTTCCTGCATTGCTTTGATATCTTCTTTGGAAGTTTTGACAGTTTTTGGACAGTTTGGTTGACATTTTGAATTTGTGCAACTTGGTTTTGGCATTTCAGTTTGGTTTGCCTTTTCAGTTTGCAATTTGGTTTGAAATTATGCAGCTTGTTTTGGCATATTCAGTAGCTTGTTTGGCATTTCTTTATGCAGCCATGTATTAATTCATATGCTTGCAAACTGTATTTTCTTTCCCTCTTTGTGAACCAAGAGTTTTCTTGTGATTTGCAAAGAGGGCGAACAAACTGATTCCGGCCAACACTTTTAATGATGAGTTTTAATTTGATTGACTGTCTGAGAATGCTCTTAATTTATCTGTGTTTGACTTCTTTTCTTTTTTGTCTTTGCAGATAAAAATCAGTTGAGCAATGGGGAGCAGCAGTAGAAGAAGAAGATTTCAAGCAATTTAGAATATAGTTTTAATTTACTTTTAATTATTGTAATAATATTATTGTAAACAACTGTAAATAAATTTACAGTGTTCAAATAATATTTGTAACAAACAATTAAAAATGAATAAAAATAATCCTTTGTCAGTTAATTCTCTTTCAATTCACTGTCTATTTAATTATTTAAGTTTCTTGAATTAAAATAACTGGAAGTACATCCCAATTATTCTAACTTAGATAAAATAAATAATTAATAAACACCGTAGTCTTGCAACTTCGCATTAACCAAAAATAAACTCGGCTTTCCAATTAACCATAAGCATTGCACAGTTAATCAAACAAACGTCCACATGCCTTTCTCTTCACTGATTAGACCAACACTTCAAACTCTCAATCAGAAGCCTCAGCCCACATCCCAGATGTTCAGACCTTTGAGAAACAAATAGAAATCTTGAGCAAACGTCAGAGCAGTGTAACAGCCAATTAAAACACTGTGGATTCAAATTCTTCTGAAAATGCGCGTGTAAACCCTAATTCTTGATTTATTGTTAAAGAAGCGTCTGCCTGATCAAACCCTGAGCCAAACTCAACCAAATCACTAAAAACCCTAATAATCTGCTTGGACTGATTCAAAAGTTAATGGAAACCCTAATTTTGTCTGACTGATGAGAAAAGTCTGTTTGACCGATTCTTGAGCCAATCTGAAAAATCAGGAAAAGCCCGAAGCTGTGATTTCTTGTGAAAAAGAGAGGGCAAATTTTGGGGTACAACAGTTGCCCCTGTTCAATCTTCTTGAACCTGAAGAGTTAGATTGGCAAGCTTGCCTTTCGCGTCTCGAAGGTAAAAGGAGATTGGACACTAGAGTGCCCTTAAATTTGCACTCGTCAAAACAATGGATGCGGGAATGGGCTTAGAGATGCCATTTAGAGATGGGCTTAAAGATTCCATCTGGAGGTGTGACAGGGGGATGGGCTTAGAGATGCCATTTGGAGATGGGCTTAAAGATGCCATCTGGAGGGGTGACAGAATCTTGTCAGGGATGGGCTTAGAGATGCCATCTGGAAATTGTTGGTAGGAGGATGGGCTTAGAGATGCCATCTGAAAGTGATTGTATCTTGTCGGAGGATGGGCTTGTAGATTCCATCCAAGAATGTTTGTTGAACTGTATATCGTTGGTGAGTGGGTGAGTATCAGAATTACATCCGAATCTGGATCGTATCCGGACTGTATTTGAATGAATCTGGAATAAGTATCAGAATGTCGCCATATCTGGGTCACATCTGAACTGTCTCTGGAAGGAATCTGGAATAAGTATCAGAATGTCGCCATGTCTGGGTCACATCTGAACTATCTCTAGAAGGAATCTGGAATAAGTATCAGAATGTCGCCATGTCTGGGTCACATCTGAACTATCTCTAGAAGGAATCTTGGAAGATGATGATCTTTGTCTATTGATTGATCTTTCCTGAAAAGGTAAAGAGTTAGTTGTATGCAATGTCATGATGTAATGAATTATACTTCATCAATGTTTATGATATGAATGGATGTGCATGTAAGCTGAGTAGCCGTCTTGCTGAGGAAGACGAATCCTGGGTAATGAAATTTTTGACTGCTGGTGGGGAAAGTAAATCCTTGACTGCTGCAGGGGATTGTTGGAAATGAGAAGTCCTGGAACCACTGTTGGGGGATCAAGAGCTTGGGTTGTATGTCAATCTACTGGGGATTCCTGTCTTGAGGAGATCTTTACTGGGGAATATCTGAATATCCTGTGAGGAACTGAGAATGAGAGTCTTCCTTCTGCTTGGGGATTGATAGTTGGAAGTTTTGGCTCCGCTGAGGATTGCAAGAATCTTTTGATTGCTGCAGGTATTGATCTGGGATCTTGAAAGGATGGTCGGTGAGATAGTTGTCCTGGCTGGTTTCAGGTATTACTCTAAATAAGTCGTCCACAGATAGTTTTCCTGGCTTGTTACAGGTATTAATCTGGAACTTGGTTTATACGCCACTTCGAGAATGAGAATCTTCATTCCGTTGGGGAATAAGTATCAGAATGTCGCCAAATCTGGGTCACATCTGAGCTATCTCTAGAAGGAAATCTGGAATAAGTATCGGAATATCGCCAAATCTGGGTCACATCTGAACTATCTCTAGAAGGAAATCTGGAATAAGTATCAGAATGTCGCCAAATCTGGGTCACATCTGAACTATCTCTAGAAGGAAATCTGGAATAAGTATCGGAATGTCGCCAAATCTGGGTCACATCTGAACTATCTCTAGAAGGAAATCTGGAATAAGTATCGGAATGTCGCCAAATCTGGGTCATATTTGAACTATCTCTAGAAGGAAATCTGGAATAAGTATCGGAATGTCGCCAAATCTGGGTCACATCTGAACTATCTCTAGAAGGAAATCTGGAATAAGTATCGGAATGTCGCCAAATCTGGGTCACATCTAAACTATCTCTAGAAGGAAATCTGGAATAAGTATCGGAATATCGCCAAATCTGGGTCACATCTGAACTATCTCTAGAAGGAAATCTGGAATAAGTATCGGAATGTCGCCAAATCTGGGTCACATCTGAACTATCTCTAGAAGGAAATCTCGGAAGGTGATGATCTTGATTTTGTTAAGGGTCCGAAATTGGGAGTATACCAATCTTCTGAGGTGATGAGAATCTTCATTCTGTTAACGGTCAGAAACTGGGAGTATACCAATCTTCTGAGGTTTTAAGGATGAGAGTCTTCATTCTTGAGAGAAACAGATTTTTAGGAGCTTTAATTGTCCGTTATTCTGTTGGTGGTTGTAACTTCCAGCAGGTGATGAAGGAATTTTGATGATGACCGCAACTTCCAGAAGGAAATTTTGAACGACCTTGGTTTTGACATTCGAATGCCCCAAGTGATAGTGAGGGAGACTTGCCCCAAGTTAATCTGTAATTGAGAGATTTGTTGAAATCTTGACTGGACTGCCCCAGGTTAACTGAACTTTGAAAGATCTGTTGAAACCTTAACTGGACTTCCCCAGGTGTGCTGGATTGTGACATGTCATGCCCCTTTGTTGATAGGAGATTTGTCAATGGAAGTGTCATCCTTTTTGAAGTGATTTTGTTCACTGAGAGAGCTTTCGTTCATTAGATATTCATTGTGTGAATTTCTCCGCTGTCAAATAAATAGCCAAATGCAAACAGTGATATTCAAGTAATGCAAAGTTTGTGTTTGTCTCAAAGTTTTGAGAAAATGCGTTTTTTAGCAGAAAACTTTTTATAAGACAAATTCAACACAAGATTTAGAGCAAAGCCTTACAGGAGTCAGGATACCTTTTGAAACAGTATGCTTTTGAACTAACCCATGCTTCAATTAGGACTTTTGAAGGGTTGTAACGTGGCTTGGTTCACGGTTTAAGAAACAAAGGATAAAGGCTCAAAGTATATTTGTACCCACCCGCTCTTCGTGATGTCCTTCAATCCTAGACTCAGTTAATTGTGCGTCGAACTCTATTCGAGTTTGGAACGACTTTTTGGTGATGGTTCACACAAGTTGAATTTTGTGGGAAGGCAGTCATTTTTGCAACATTTTTCATGTCGTTTGAGGATTTGTAGTGACCTCGTTCTTTTGATTTATTATCCCTAACTTTTGCCTGACTGTTCCTATTTTCGAGATTACAGTCAGCGGGATGCCCCAGCTTTCTTAAGCCTCCTTTATAGGTTTTGAATCAGTGGGCTTTTTCTTTTTTGAGAGATAACGACTGCCTATGAGATAAGGAACCATCACTATCTTTTGATTCCAAAGGAATGTCTTTCTTTTTTTGATGTCGTTCGTTGTATTACGAACTGAGAGTTTGCGGCTTCAATGCGCATCTTTTTTGAATTAACTGAGAGACTACCCTGCCCCAGGTTTAAATCAAAGGTTTTAATTTGTTTAGAACAGAAAACTCCTACTTCTTTGGCTCGAAGGGGTTGACTAGGGATTATCTTCCTTATAACTCCAGTGTTTGGGAATTGAAAGAAATGCCTGTACATCATCAGCAATGTCTGTTTAAAAGCATACTGTATGAGAATATGGTATTGTTTCGTCATCCTCCCTCTAAAGGCTTGCAGCTTTTTATCAAGAGTTATATATCATAAAGAAAGCATAAGAGTAGTGAAAACGAATGGATGAATTCAAGACAAACATATGCAATGCATTAATGAAACAAAGTTTGACATTAATAGATAATTGTTTGAATAACAAAGAGATTACAACTTGAAAATTCAAATAAAACAAAGACATTCTCAATGATTTGGCATAGGAGTAGTGATCATGCTAGAGTCTCCGGAGGGTCAAACTCGATCTCCTTGGCATCGATCATGTCTTGGATCTTGTTCTTCAGAGGCCAACAGTTGTTTGTGTCATGTCCCGGACTGTCAGAGTGGTATGCACACCTTTCATTGGGATGATAGGTAGGAGCAGAAGTATTTGGGTTCCGGAGGGGAGCCCTCAATGTAATCAGCTCTGCCTGCAACATGTGTTGTATCGCTTGACCCAGTGACATGTTGATCTTGGTGAATTGTCTTTTAGGTGCGACCTCCTTACGCTGATGCCCCTGTCTTTGTTGAGCAGGTGTAGGATTAGAGATCAAGATTGCTCCTACGTGTTGGTCATGACGACTCTTTTGACCAGTCACTGCATTGGACTCTTTCTTCCCATTATGGGGAATTTTCTGAGCATCGGAGGGAGTAGCTCCTTGGATCTTCCCACTTTTGATGCCAGCTTCGACCCTTTCACCGGTCAGTACTAGCTCAGTGAACCCGGCTGAGGAACTTCCAATTAAGTGATTGAAGAAAGGCCCTGTCAAAGTTCCCATGAAGATGTCAATCAGCTCTCTGTCAGTTAAAGGGGGTTGCACCCTACCAGCCAGATCTCTCCACTTTTGAGCGTATCCTTTGAAGCTCTCGTCGGAACCCATGGTCATGTTCTGCAATTGCACACAAGTCGGTGCAAGATCAGCATTGTATTGATACTGTTTGTAAAAAGCCATAGCTAAATCTTCCCAGGTGTGGATGCGAGAACTCTCCAATTGATAGAACCACTCGAGTTGAGCCCCTACCAGGCTTTCTTGGAAGAAATGGATCCAAAGCTTTGGATCAGTTGTGTATGGCTGAATCTTGCGGACATAAGATTTTAGATGCATCTTAGGGCAAGAGACTCCATCATACAGGGCCAAGGTAGGGACTTTGAACTTTGGAGGGATAACCAATCCAGAAACTAAACCCATGTCTCCTAAATCCAAGCCAAGTATTTGTTGAACCTCCATAGCATTGAGGCGATCTTCCAACTATTTGTACTTGTCATCAGCGGGAGGATATTATTCTTCGGAGTAGTCAGCTTCATCAATCTCCAAATTGTGGTCTTCTTCAAGACTGGCCCATATGCTGGGTGGAGTAGAAAGGTCTAGAGTTTTAGGTCTTCTCTTCAGGATGCCCGTTGCCCTCTTGGACTCCTTCTTCTTGTCTTTGAGAAGGAGAGCTTTCAGATCCTCTTGCCCTTTACCCATAGCCAGAAGCATTTGTTGGAATTGAGTGTTTTGAGCTTGGAGATCTTTCACCGTTTGTTCCATATCCATCTTACTGAAATAAACAGTAGGAAGATAAGGAGACCTGTATGGGAGAAACCTGTTATGCAATGATATGTATGATATATGTATGCAATGTTTTCAAGGATCTCTTGGGGTAAACACAAGAGAATGTTAGAGGTTGAACTTCGATCTTTGATTGGAGAACTTTGCACCGGTGGATGTCTTTCCACAAGAATCAAGCTCACCATGTCAAGTGGGTCATAGCCCCTGATTCAAGTTGTTGCACTTGATCTTTGATGGCATTTGTTTAGATGAGAAAACCTCTCGCCCCTTGGTAGACGTCTGGTTCAACGTGACCCTGCATCAAAAGACCTTCGAGATCCTTGAAATGGTTATTGAAAAAATGCTATGGTATGATGTCATGATGTTATGTACATGTATGCAAAAGCAAGTAAGTGTATATACAGGCAATCATATTCACACAAAGCAAACAAGTCCTTAGGTTTAGGCTTGCATGGGGTTTGTAGGTAAGTACCCTCTTGAAGTTAGTTGGCTCATCCTGTCCTAAAATAGAAACCGGGTTCTAAGGAGCTCAATATCACTAGATTATTTTCTGTGTTCATTGTTTTGGTTTAGCCACTTAATTGGCGACCAAAATATTCCAAGAAAACAATCCTCAATGAGTGTAGTATCGAGTATCTACCAACTTCGGACTGCACCAAAGTCGGTCATCTCACTACCCCTAAAAAGGCTAAGATGGTCAATTAAGGTTCTAAGAGTTCGTTAGTGCTTCATGACATCACTCAGCGGCCCCGTACTCTCCTTGATTGAACTCAAGGGTTACCGGTACTCACAAATATGTCACACTAACATAGCTTACTGCTTCAACCATGTCGGTATACCCCGCACAGTTCCCTCACAATTTTATTGCTATTTATCTAAAAAGGTGCCCCCAAATCCGGGTGTAGGATTTACAACAAACCCAAACAAGGACCCAAAAAGTAAATCAATCAAAGCAATCAAAGCAAGTATTTAAAGGTGATCTAAACCCTAAGGTAACCCCACTTTTAAATTTATCCCCAACAGAGTCGCCAGTTCTGTGATACGGTGGGAGAACTTACTTGAGGTTTTGCATTTGTATTCGCACTTGTTCGGTTTAGCAAGAGTCGCCACCGACTTTTTATTTTATCCTAAAGGAAAGGTCAAAAAGCACAGGAAAAATCTTTGAGATGTTTTCGTGGGTTCGGGGGATAGATTATGAAAAGGGAAGGTGCTAACACCCTTTTCATCCATGGTTATCCATGGGCTCTTAGTTACTTGTTTTAGATCACTTGCCTTGCTTTTCAATTGTTTGAAATGGTGCTTTGCGTGTGTGGTTTTGAAAATGTTTTGAAAAATATGCCTTGTCTAGGCAACCATTGTAACAATTCTTTACTCGAATGTTTTACAAAGGTGTTTGTCTTTTTTGAAAAGATGTTTCAATGTTTTTGAAAGTTGTTTTGAAAGTTGTGTTTGTGAAGTGTGTTTTGAAAGTAGGCAAGTGTGTTTTGCAAGTTTGATCAAGTAACTAAGAGTTGTCTACCCCTAAATTTACTCAAAGATCTTTCTCATGTTTTAACCCTTTTAACAGTGTTGTTTCACCATTGTATTTGATGAACAACCTTGTGTTAGGATGTTAACGGGACAGGCGCGGGTCATCGTATAGACCATGAATGCAATAGTGTCAAGTGTCTTTGGCAATTTGCTTGAGGGACTATGATCATTTTGTTTAGGCAACTTCGAATGCGTCATCGAGGGACTATGATCATTTGATTCGTTTTTGTTTTGCCAAAGTACTTGACATGCAAACATGGCCCATTTTGGAAGGCAACAAGCAGTATTACCCTAGGGGTGCAAGTGTGAATTGTGTGTTGATTGTCATGCATTTATCTTGTATTAGGTTATCTAGCGATTGATTTTGAATCTTCGAATACAAACCCTAATTACTATACAGTATATAGAAAGTGATAAATTGCGGGAATTTAAAGTCTAACCTATTACAAATAAGTATCCGGGGATGGGGGTACAAATATTTACAAATGGGGATGAGTCTTATCAGGATAGTAGTGTCCGAATAATGTTTACAACCAAATCGAATAGCATTCTCAATGTAAAATATAGCAATGTATAAGAATCAAAGAGAAATAAAAGTATTGTGCAATGTATGTGATTATTTACAAATGATGCAAATATGTATTTATTAAGTATTTATTTATTTTTATGTTTTTGTTAATTATGTACAAACAAATGTTTTAAAGAAAGAAAAGAAAATGCTTAAGAAATTCTATTTTTATGTATTAATGTTTTTATGTATGAAAAAGATTTATTAAAAAAGAGTTTTAAGACAAAAATCTATTAACCTAATAAATCTAATATTTACATATTTTAAGTGTAATAAAAAATATTGTTAAAATAAATTTAATATGAAAAATATATTATTTATTTAACAAGAAAAAAGAAAAAGGAATTAAGTTATATAAAACAAAAAATAAAGTGATAACATAAAAGATTGATTTGTAAAAATAAAAAAAGGTTTAAATGGGCCTTTAGGGGATTTGTTCTGGCCCAAATAATCAACAAATGAATCACAGAATAGGGGGGTGTGCACGCCAGTTTTTATGGGCTTAGGCGTTAACTCATGGAGCAGGCCCAAACGGGTTTGACACTTTTTTGTTTAGGGTTTCATCTTGTTTGCCTCAGAATAGAGTTACAGAGGCTTAGAACGACGCCGCTTCTCCATCGTCTTCTTCGTCCTTCTCGTTCTCAAACGAAGGCCAATGATACTCCTCCTCTCGCCTCAGCTTCCAGACGCTACCTCCATCTCCCTCTCTCCATGGTTGAGCAAGGAAGTGATGGGAAAAGGTATTCTCTTCAGACGCGCTTTAGGGTTTCAAGTTTTTATCTTGCATGCTTTATTTTTGTATGTTCCGATCTTTATGTTATTTGATGTTTGCTTGAAGTGTGTAAAAAGAGAGAATGAATTACTACCTTTGGAGAGTAGACGGAGGAGGACAGCGGTGTTTCTCAGGTGGCAGGAGGCGGAGGGAGTACGTGATGCTGAGAGTTTGCTAGCTTGCCTGGTACTTTGTATCTTGCTTCTTATGTTTTATGATGATGCTTTGCTTCTAAAAACGCTTGTATAATTTCTTTTCCTCTTCTGATTTCTTTCTTTGTTCTGATGACTTGATGATGGCAATTCTGAGATTGCTTTAATTTGTTTGATTCTGACTTTGATGAACTTTGTTGTTCTTTGCCTATGAGGAAGCTAGTTCTGAGGCATTTATCTTGGTTGTTTGGATATCTGGATGTTTGGATATTGTATGAGTTTTTTTGTTGAAGGTTGTTGGTTTGGTTAGGACAGGTTGGGTGAAGCTTATGCAGGTTGAACACAGGTTTGTGTTTGTGTTTTGATGCAGGCTTAAGGCTTGATGTATTATGCAGGCTTTTTTGATTTGAGGGCTTGCTTCAGTTTGTAAGCTTGTTTGCTTTTGAGAGGCTTTTGATGCAGGATGCTTGGAAGCAGGCTTGTCTTTTGACAGGCTTGTGGTTTGAAACAGGTTTACTGTGTTTTTGAGTTTGTTGTTTGAAGGCAGGTTAGCACAGTTTGAAGCATAGCAGGTTTGAGAGCTTGTTTCTTTAGTTATAGGCTTGAGAGATTGTGTTATATTTTTTCTATGTGGTGTTTTGTCCCTTTTTTGAACTGTTCTGGTATATCTTTGTTTTATATCTCTAGCCTGCCTGAAAAAACTGTAAGCCTCTTACTTTTTCTCTCTCTTTCTCTCTCCACAGCAAAGTATATTATACTGCTTAGACTGTCCTTTTTCTGAAAAAGTGTTTGGCTGGGAAATAATGACAATTTGAAATATTGCTTGCATATTGTCTTTCCTCTGTATATTGTACTTTCCAGATTTCCTGCATTGCTTTGATATCTTCTTTGGAAGTTTTGACAGTTTTTGGACAGTTTGGTTGACATTTTGAATTTGTGCAACTTGGTTTTGGCATTTCAGTTTGGTTTGCCTTTTCAGTTTGCAATTTGGTTTGAAATTATGCAGCTTGTTTTGGCATATTCAGTAGCTTGTTTGGCATTTCTTTATGCAGCCTTGTATTAATTCATATGCTTGCAAACTGTATTTTCTTTCCCTCTTTGTGAACCAAGAGTTTTCTTGTGATTTGCAGAGAGGGCGAACAAATTGATTCCGGCCAACACTTTTAATGGTGATTTTTAATTTGATTGACTGTCTGAGAATGCTCTTAATTTATTTGTGTTTGACTTCTTTTCTTTTTTGTCTTTGTAGATAAAAATCAGTTGAGCAATAGGGAGCAGCAGTAGAAGAAGAAGATTTCAAGCAATTTAGAATATAGTTTTAATTTACTTTTAATTATTGTAATAATATTATTGTAAACAACTGTAAATAAATTTACAGTGTTCAAATAATATTTGTAACAAACAATTAAAAATGAATAAAAATAATCCTTTGTCAGTTAATTCTCTTTCAATTCACTGTCTATTTAATTATTTAAGTTTCTTGAATTAAAATAACTGGAAGTTCATCCCAATTATTCTAACTTAGATAAAATAAATAATTAATAAACACCATAGTCTTGCAACTTCGCATTAACCAAAAATAAACCCGGCTTTCCAATTAACCATAAGCATTGCACAGTTAATCAAACAAACGTCCACATGCCTTTCTCTTCACTGATTAGACCAACACTTCAAACTCTCAATCAGAAGCCTCAGCCCACATCCCAGATGTTAAGACCTTTGAGAAACAAACAGAAATCTTGAGCAAACGTCAGAGCAGTGTAACAGCCAATTAAAACACTGTGGATTCAAATTCTTCTGAAAATGCGCGTGTAAACCCTAATTCTTGATTTATTGTCAAAGAAGCGTCTGCCTAATCAAACCCTGAGCCAAACTCAACCAAATCACAAAAAACCCTAATAATCTGCTTGGACTGATTCAAAAGTTAATGGAAACCCTAATTTTGTCTGACTGATGAGAAAAGTCTGTTTGACCGATTCTTGAGCCAATCTGAAAAATCAGGAAAAGCCCGAAGCTATGATTTCTTGTGAAAAAGAGAGGGCAAATTTTGGGGTACAACACAACCCTTCAAAAGTCCTAACTGAAGCATGGGTTAGTTCGAAAGCATACTGTTACAAAAGGTGTCCTGACTCCTGTAAGGCTTTGCCCTAAATCTTGCGTTGAATTTGTCTTATAAAGAGTTTTCTGCTAAAAAACGCATTTTTCAAAAACTTCGAGACAAGCATAAACTTTGCATTATCTGAATATCACTGTTTGCATTTGGCTATTTGTTTGACAGCGGATAAATTCACACAACGTATATCCGATGAACTAAAGCCCTCTTAGTGAACAAAATCACTTCAAAAAGGATGACACTTCCATTGACAAATCTCCTTCCAATCAAGGGGCATGGCATGATCATTGTCCATCACCTGGGGCAGTCCAGTCAAGATTTCAAGAAATCTCTGAAGAAGTGCAGTGTAACCAAGGGCAAGTCTCCATCTCCGTCACTTGGGGCATTAAACATCAATCTCAGCGAAGGGTTACGTACAATTAAACATCTTCAGGCAATGTCACAAACACTTGCTATTAGGGGCAATGACAAATCTCCCCAAAATCCTTCTCATAGGATGACTCCCAGCAAAGATTTAATCTTTGAAAACCCTTCCCCAGCTGAATCAACCTCAAGAATCCTCGAGGACTTCCCCCAACGAAGATGTCACCTCTCTAGCGGACTGACGACAAGGTTTATTTCCCCAACAACACCAGGATTCCCCAGCTTGAGTTTGCCTCTCCGACTACTACAAATAAGGACCACAACTCCTCTTCCCCAGTAGACTACCCTACAATCCCCGACAAGTTACTGTGAAACCTGGACCTGACCAGATATCAGTTCAACTTCGACTCCCCAGTAGAGCAACGGACGACTAAGACTCCTAAACTCTTTTCCCAAGCAGAAATAAACATACTCCCCACAAAGTTTTCAATATCCCCCAGCGAAGTTCTCCTCAAACAACAAAGCAGGGATCCCCGGTGGAAACATTTTGAGCAAAGTCCAAGACAAAATTACACTTCAACAACATTCATAACATGTGCATACAAAATGCATATAACATAAATCTCATTTTATTTTGAGAACATCATTACACAATGCATACATCATGACATTGCATACAACTAACTCTTTACCTATTCAGGAAAGATGGATCGACAGATAAAAGTCATTACCTTTTGGAGTAGCAGTCGTCAAAGATTCCTTCATCATCCTGCTGAGGTAGTAATCGTCCAAGATTCCTTCACCATCCTGCTGAGGTAGAAATCGTCCAAGATTCCTTCACCATTCCGGTTGAGGTAGTAATCGTCCTAGATTCCTTCATCATCCTGCTGAGGTAGAAGTCGTCCAAGATTCCTTCACCATCCTGCTGAGGTAGAAATCGTCCAAGATTCCTTCACCATTCCCGTTGAGGTAGTAATCGTCTTAGATTCCTTCATCATCCTGCTGAGGTAGAAGTCGTCCAAGGTTCCTTCATCATCCTGCTGAGGTAGTAATCGTCCAAGATTCCTTCATCATCTTGCTGAGGTAGTAATCGTCCTAGATTCCTTCATCATCCTGCTGAGGTAGTAATCGTCCTAGATTCCTTCATCATCCTGCTGAGGTAGTAATCATCCTAGATTCCTTCATCATCCTGTTGAGGTAGTAATCATCCTAGATTCCTTCATCATCCTGCTAAGGTAGTAATCATCCTAGATTACTTCATCATCCTGCTGAGGTAGTAATCGTCCAAGATTCCTTCATCATCCTGCTGAGGTAGTAATCGTCCAAGATTCCTTCATCATCCTGCTGAGGTAGAAGTCGTCCAAGATTCCTTCATCATCCTGCTGAGGTAGAAGTCATCCAATATTCCTTCATCATCCCGTGGAGGTAGAATTCATCCAAGATTACTTCATCATCCCGTTGAGGTAGAAGTCATCCAAGATTCCTTCATCATTCCGTTGAGGTAGTAATCGTCCAAGATTCCTTCATCATCTTACTGAGGTAGTAATCGTCCAAGATTCCTTCATCATCTGTTTGGAGTAGCAATCGTCCCAGATTCCTTCATCATCTGTTTGGAGTAGCAATCGTCTCAGATTCCTTCATCACATCATTATCAAAAAGACCTCCTCTGGCTAGATTTATTTCTTCCAGTTAATGACAGGCAATCAGAGACCTTCAAATAACAGTCTAGATACGATCCAGATTCGGATGTAATTCTGTCACTCATTCAAATACAGTCCAGCAATCATTTCTGGATGGCATCTGTAAGCCCATCTCTAGCAAGACTCTACCATCAACCTTTTTAAGTTCCAGATCAATACCTGTAACAAGCCAGGAAAATATCTGTGGACGACTGATTGTAGATCAATACCTGTAACAAGCCAGGAAAGTTATCTACATGAAGAGATTGAAGATCAATACCTGTAACAAGCCAGGAAGACCATCTTTCTTTCTCAGGTCAGAGATTAATACCTGAAACCAGCCAGGACAACTATCTCCTCGACCAACCTTTTTAAGTTCCAGATGAATACCTGTAACAAGCCAGGAAAATATCTGTGGACGACTGATACCTGTAACAAGCCAGGAAAGTTATCTACATGAAGAGATTGAAGATCAATACTTGTAACAAGCCAGGAAGACCATCTTTCTTTCTCAGGTCAGAGATTAATACCTGAAACCAGCCAGGACAACTATTTCCTCGACCAACCTTTTTAAGTTCCAGATGAATACCTGTAACAAGCCAGGAAAATATCTGTGGACGACTGATTGTAGATCAATACCTGTAACAAGCCAGGAAAGTTATCTACATGAAGAGATTGAAGATCAATACCTGTAACAAGCCAGGAAGACCATCTTTCTTTCTCAGGTCAGAGATTAATACCTGAAACCAGCCAGGACAACTATCTCCTCGACCAACCTTTTTTAAGTTCAAGATTAATACCTGTAACAAGCCAGAAAAAAAATCTGTGGACGATTGATACCTGTAACAAGCCAGGAAAACCATTTACACAAAGAGATTGAAGATTAATACCTGTAACAAGCCAGGAAGACCATCCTTCTTTCTCAGGTATGCAAGTTCTCGCTAAGGAATCTCTTATGCGATCGACACTCCTGCAGATGGCATCTATAAGCCCATCATCCTACCTACAGTCTCCAAATGGCATCTGTAAGCCCATTCCCGACGTCATAATGCTGATACTACACCATGCGAGTGCAAATTTCTGGGCACTCTAGTATTCAATTATCTTCCACCTTCGGATCACGAAAGGCACGCAAGCCAATCTACATCCTCAGGTTTAAGAAAATTGAACAGGGGCAATTGTTGTACCCCAAAATTTGCACTCTCATGTTTTCAAAGGTCTTCCCTTACATGGTTGGTCATAAACACTTGCCTAAAGAAAACATAAAGTTTTTTGGAGATGAACAAAATATCTTTCGATTGGCATCTGGGAAAAGTCTTCGATTGTGCATTTGGCACTCTTCGATCAGGCTTTGATTACAAGTCTTCGACTGGGCATTTGGCACTCTTCGATCAGGCTTGACTCACCAGTTTTCAATTGGGCATTTGGACACTCTTCAACCAGGCTTTGATTAGTAAGCTTCGATTGAGAAAATGTTCTCCTTCGATCAAGCCTTGGTGTGCAAGTCTTCGATTGAGCATTTGGAATTCTTCGATCAAGCTTTGGTCTGCAGGTCTTCGATTGCGCGCTGGACCCTCCTTCGATCAAGTCAATATCACAATGTTTCAACTATGCCCTAGATACTTCAGGCTTACCTTCAACTCACCAGGCAAGAAGCTCATCCGAAGAGCATGTAAATGACTCATTCGAAGAAGCACTCAGAAGGCCCATTCGAACGGTACATAAGAAGTCCATTTGAAGGAGGCAACTCAAGATCATTCGATTAGCATGAACAAGACCTTTAGATTGGCCTGCCAACAGTGTCTTTCGATTGAAGTTTCAATTGGTACCCTTCGAATGGTATATGGACAAATGCCCTTCGAATGGAATTTCAGTGCAGAATTTCCCTGAATAAGAACATCAGAACGAAATGATTTTCGAATGACATTTCAGTGCAGAGTTTCTCTCAACCTAAGATGATCTGATAAAGGAAGTTTTGAACACTTCGAATCAGAACTTAGACTCATCACAAGGCCAAGGGCTGTGCGAAGTTGTCTAACAGGGAATGTGACTAAATAGTTCGAATGAGGACTTTGAAGCAGTCGAAGAGAGCAAATTCGAAGGGGCAAGTCAGCTTTTGATTTCCATCAAGTTGGAGGCCCAAACAGCTCATAACAGGCTGCAGTAACGCAGGCAAGTAGATTGGCACCTGATTGAATCAAATTTGGCAAGTTTTCATGAGAATCAAATCAAATCTCTCCACCATAATTGACCAAGATTTGATACACATTTGTTAACCTAATTTCTTTGCCTATATAAACCTGCTGCCCATAAACAAAACACACGAAAAAACCCTTGCAGAAAGACACAAAAAAACCCTTGCAGAAACACACGAAAAACCCTTGCAAAGATACGAAGAAACCCTGCTGCAGACAAGAGGAAAAACGCACAAAACCTCTAAAACGGCCATAACAGTTTGCCAAAAATCTTGAGACAGTGAGAGATCAAAAACCCCATTGGAGGCAGATTCCGACCCAAAGAAAGACGCAACTCTCTTGCCATCAACCTCCTGGAGCGAGACCAGTCAAAAACCAAGTTGTTCATCATCTAAATCGCACTGTAAGTGTTCTAGAAAAACGCCTCTGAACATGAAATCGAAAACATCCATGCTTGCATATTTTCTTTAAAATATTGACATATTTGTGATTGTTATTTGATTTAGAATATTTTGACATTATCCAATTTAATTTTCATGGCTTCTAACCCCATATACAGAACCTAGGGTTCCGATTCTGGTTTTTTAGGAGTTTATGTCATAGGGAAAATTGAAACAAACAATGGCCATAGGAATGATGAGGAGGTCGAGACGAACACATCTGTGTTCTTGAATAGCGTTTTCATGGCCTGGAGCGATTTTTAGAAACCCCCCCACGAAACTTCCTGCAGAACGAAATCTGTAGGTAAACTAACCAGGGTGTTTGGGGAAGATGATAACGTGTCTCAGCTCTATTGGTTCATTCGAATCCATTACGCGCTTTTTATTTTTTGGCAAGCCTAATTGTTGTTTTGTTTCATATTATTCGCGTCTCATCCCACTAACAGGTTAACATCATGGCTCAGTTGGTAGCGCGCTTGTTTGAATTGTCTAATGGGACCTGGGTTCGAATCCTAGGTCCCCCCCAAAACTTTGTTACATTTTCTCTCCAGGTATTCAGATGCAGCGCTGAAGGCAGGGAACACCATATGTCCTCAGATCTCAACGTACCCAGGGGATTCGAGCTAGATCCAAAGGCCAACGTGCTGAGCCTGGAAATTGCAATTCATGCCCCTTTTCAGGCCCATCGCCCCCCACAGTTTGTTTTTGTTTTCATTTTCTTTTCATATTTCTTTTGCTTCTATTATTATTATTAAAAACTGACTAATTAATTAACAAACTAACTTTTTCATAAAAAATCAGAAACAGCAAAATATTCATATTTTAATTTTATTACTTATTTTTGTAAATAAACCATTAATCAATTAATTTAGTTTTTTAATTAGGTTTAATCTTAACACTTTTGCAATAAATTAAAATTAACTTAGACTTAGGTTTTTATTTTATTTCTGATTTTGCTGCCTTAATTAAAATAAAACTCAAAAAAACATTTTCTTTTTAATTCCATTACTAATTTAGACTTAATTCTTAAATTCAAAAAAGACCCAAAAACATGCTTTCTTCAAAAAGGGTCAAAACCCTAAAGGACCATTTAATTTAACTTTTTGCGCGTATTATTTTGATCCATTTATTGTAATTGCTCCGAGGATGTAATAGCTTTAACTTAGGATTTATTTACCGCTTTTATTTACTTTCCGCATTTACTTTTAAGGGTTTGTCTTTGGCGATGTAAATACTCGACGCCTTGTAATAGCTTAGCTTTATTTTCCGCAACCATTAACTGCTAGATGTATGCTAATTAGGCTATGCATGACAAGATTAATTCTTAACTTAAAATCAATAATAGCTCACCATGACATGCAAAGATAACATAAACTGAAACTTGACACACTTGCACATGC
The DNA here is from genome assembly GCA_948472305.1 of Vicia faba. NCBI lineage: Eukaryota > Viridiplantae > Streptophyta > Magnoliopsida > Fabales > Fabaceae > Vicia > Vicia faba. The sequence goes on along the minus strand of OX451738.1, from coordinate 248,584,953 downwards.
CACTCCTAGGGTACGCCTCACTTGGTTGCCTCGACGTGGTCATTGAGTATAGGATGTTTTAGGGGTCGCCCTCCTGTCTAAAGATCAAAGTTGCCTCGAAACGGTTGCCTCGGATAAAAGTGATCTAAGACATTAGGGTTACCACTAAGGCGTCCTAACGTTGCTTTAGTGACCACTCGTCCCTAAAATCGAATTGACTCGAAACTCCGACGATGATGCTACCTACTCCTTCATAGTGGGATAGCATTGTCTAAAGGGACATTTACACAGTTTAATTCCTTTTGAGTAGGTAGAGGTTCTAAGGTACTTGCTCTTTCAAAACAAAACAAATTTTTCGCACTTACACTTTTCAAACAAAGTTTTCAAAAACACTTCATACACTCTTGAGGACAAAAACAAGAGTTAAATTGAAGTTTTCAAACAAAACTCTTTTCAAAACCCACAAACACAAGAAAAGCAAAACTTTTTGAAAACACAATGAGCAAGTACCTAAGAGCCTGTGGATAACCATGGATAGAAAGGGTGCTAACACCTTCCCTTTCTATAATCTACCTCCCGAACCCGAGAAACATCTCGAAAAGGAATTTTTCTGTGCTTTTGTCCTTTCCTTGTTGGATAAAATAAAAGACGGTGGCGACTCTTGCATACCGCGACATTTTGTGAAACGCAAACGCAAACCAGCATTCCAAAACAGTCAGTTCTCATTCCCACCGATCACACACATGATACAAGGATTATTTGAATTTTGAATTATTGGAGGGAAAGGCAGTTTCGCTAGTGTTTAAGAAGAAGCAACGTGGCTGAAAGCCATAGGTCGAGGGACATGCAGAAGACACTTGTCTTCATCTTAGCGCAGAATAATCCCTCGACGGTTACTTATTTTTAGTATAAATTAAGAAACTTGTGTAATTTTCAAGGGTGTTCAACCTATTGTACTAAGTCACTCAGACATTATCCAAGTAACTGTTGCATGAGAAATGATAAATACTGAGAAATGTACGTTGGAAACACCTTTTTTCATTAATGAAAGTCTTTTACATTACTTTACTATTATCTTGCAAAGTTATCTTTTTTACTTCTTTTACTTGCATTTCTGCATTTTTGCTTACCTTTCCAAAATCTCAAACATCTTTTCTCTGGGTCGAACGTGCGTTCTTCCTGCTTATCCACCTTACATAAAAATTAGCATATGTTTTGGGATTAATCTGATCGATCCCGTAAGTAAACCAAAAAGAACTTACCTTTTTGGAGATCAGCGGTTGTTTACCAAAAACAACGGTAAAAAAATTGGCACACCTGGTGGGACATTGCTAAGTTTTTATGTTATTGTGTTTTTTCCTGTACAGTTATAACATTGCATGTTATTAAGAAGTGGTGGAGTCACCAACAAAGATATTGTTAGGAAGGAAAATAGTGAGAGTAGTATGGCTAACGAGCCAAACCATGGAGAAATACCTCCACCAATCACAGGAACAGTGGTTACAACTGATGTCGAAGGGAATATCCCAACTTTTGTTGGATCAATGCCAATGTTAACCATAAATCAAACTGGACCCTTACTTTCGTATGTGGGTCCAAGAGGTCCCTTAGGAACGCCTCCACCAAGGGTAAATCTAGGATCCCGATCAGTTGTGCCCCCAAGTTTTTCGACAACCTGGATGGGTCGAGAACAGCCATATGGCATGCCAACTACTGAAATGGCTAGCCTTATGAATGCTGCTTCCACTTTTTCAGAACCTTTGGTGAATGCAACATCGCCATTACAAGGGTCTGGAGCCAGTAGAAACCAATTTTTGGGAGGGCCATCTCACATAATACCAAGCCTCACAAATGTTTCAACAGCAATTTTGAGGCAACAAATGGACGAAAGTAATCATGAAATGGTACAAATGTTAGCACAAACTCTAAGTACAGTGCTAAATCCCCTTATTCAGACTGCTACACAGTCGAATCAACAGATGACAGCGCAAATGACGCGCATGGCTGAATTCTTTGGGGTACCCTAAGTTGTTTGACAACCCCAGAGGGTACCAATAAGAGTAAATCAAGGGGTAATTATGGAAGAGGATTTGACTGTTAATCCAAACCCCCATATTCCTAGAGTAGAAATATAACAACCAAGGGTTGAGATACCACGAAACCCTAGAGAGATTGATCAAGACATTAATATGGCTAATAGAAACCAAAACGCTGACGAATTAATACAACAAGTTCGACACTAAAACTATGGGACGGACAATAATTTAACTGCCATGATCGAAAGGATTATGCTTCAAAACTGGATGAATGTTGGTTTTCACAGACCAAACTTTACATCCCCATTGTCATAATATATTATGCAAACAAACTTACCACCTAGGGGAAAAGTCCCAAAGTTTACTAAATTTTCAGGGGATACGACAGAGTCGACTGTCGAACATGTGGATAGGTATTTGATAGAGGCTGGAGAAATAGCAAACAACGAAAACCTTAGAATCAAATATTTCCCAAGTTCCCTGACAAAGAATGTTTTCACTTGGTTCACCACCCTCCCAGCCAATTCGATCTACAACTGGAACCAATTGGAAAGATTGTTCCATGAACAATTCTACATGGGTCAAACCAAGATAAGTCTAAAAGAATTGGCTAGTGTGAAGAGAAGGTTTACAGAGCCAATTGATGAATATTTAAATATATTTCGATTACTCAAAGCTAGATGCTTTACCAAGTGCCTGAGCATGAATTAGTCAAAATAGCAGCGGGGGGCCTGGATTATTCGATTAGGAAAAAGTTAGATACACAATACCTAAGAGATATGGCCCAACTGGCTGATAGAGTTCGACAAGTAGAACGCCTTAAAGATGAGAAAGCTAAAGTTGCCAAAACTCATCGACGAAAAAGGGTAGCTTATGTCGAAATAGATGATAACGATCCAAAGACATCTAGTGATCCTGTAGATGTCGAAGAAGGCGAAATTGATTTAGCGGAATTAAAACAAGGACCACCATATTCTTGTAAATTGCTAGTGCCATCAAATGGGAAAAATCCTGTAGAGCCTGAGAAAATCTGTGACAAATTTCCTAAGAAAACTTACAGCTTCGACATATCCAAATGTGACGAAATCTTTGATCTATTAGTTAAAGATGGCCAGATGATAGTGCCCCCAGGGGAAAAATTGCCTCCTTTAGAACAGAGAAAGAAAAGAGGTTTTTGTAAATACCATAATTTTTTGGGACATAAAACCTCACAATGTATCCTTTTCAGGGATCTCGTTCAACAAGCGCTAAAGGAAGGAAGGCTGAAATTTGCTGATAAGCCAGCAATGAAAATCGACACAAACCCACTGCAGGCAAATGCACATTATGCCGAACAAGTTGGCATTCACATGGTGGAAGTTTCTGAAAATTTCATCACAAAACCCATCTTTGGAAGTTTCACTGGAAACATCTCCAGAAAAACTATTGAAGGGGTGAGAAAGGCCACTGAAGGCCTGGATTTTAAAAAGGAAGTTGCCCAAGGGTGGAACAAGAAGGCTGTTGGAAGCCTAAAACTGATTAAACAGGTTACTGAAGACCCAAACAAAAGGAAATGAGCTGCTGAAAGCTCCAGCAAAAGAACCTCCACAGGTTCTTATTTGGCTGTTGTAAAAGGTTCGACAGAGGACCTAGAGGCCAAAATGAAAAAGATGAACCTTGTTGCCAAAAGCAACATGCAGGTTAACATGGTTGAAGTCTCTGGCGCTAAAGCCTCAGAGGAAGCCATTCTACAAGAAGAAGTAAACAAAACTGCATTCCCAAAGGAGAATGAGGATCTGGCAGATTTTCTGCATAGGTGCCAGAAGAAGAAATCGGAAGTAATGCTATTCCTTAGATGTAGCTCTATTTTCGGCAAGAAAGTCGTTGAACACATAAAAGCTATGCGGATTGTGAAAGCAAAACAGGGCACCAATGCCCAACAAAGAATGGGTTCAGAAATCAGATTTGACCCCAGAAGGGGACATCAACAAAGACCCATGAATAAGGAAAGGAGGCCACCAACTTTTAGGCCTCCAACTAATGTGCCTTCAGATACTTGGCTAAACACCATGGAAAGAAAGAGGCCAAGCAAGGAGAGATGGAAGACATTCGACGTACCAAGAGGTTCTTCTCTAGATTACAGAAAGGAGTACCATGCTTCTGCGTCGAATAAAATGACCCGTGTATCGAGCAATTACAAAGGAAAAAAACCTATGTCTCGTTCGCAGTGGAGAAGGTTCCAAAGACGGCGAAAGGCCGAAAAAGAGGCAGCTGGATCTCATCCAGAGGGTAGCACTAATGTGCAGAAGAAACCAAGGAAGCCTCTAGAGAGAAATCCTATGCCTTGGGCGGAGGAATGTGGGTCGAATGATGAAGACGACTCTGATTCCAGTGATAGTTTAGACATCATGGTGAATGTCATATCCGTGTTGCCTAAAGAATACAACTGTGAGGTCAAAGTCGAAGAGACTGACCTAATGGTTGAACAAGAACTGGCTAGACACAAGCCGGTATGTTACTATGTAATGAACAATGGCTACATAGAAGAACAAAACGCATTTTTTGAGCCACCAACAGAGGCAATGAAGAGCCATCTGAAACCCCTGTTCATTAGAGCGAAGATAAGGGAGGTAACTATAAATAAAATTCTGGTTGATTGTGGGGCGACCATTAATATTATACCACAATTCATGCTGGAAAAGTTAGGCAAGGGAGATGCTGACATAAAGCCACATAACATGGTCTTATCCAACTATGAATGAGGCATTGGAACCACAATGGGTGTCATACAACTAGACCTCAAAGTAGGCTCTATCCTTCGACCCACCATGTTCATGGTGATTTCAGCAAAACCCAACTACAATCTACTCCTGGGTCGGGAGTGGATACATGGCATTGGAGCAGTGCCATCTTCGATGCACCAAAGGGTCACAATATGGCGCCCCAACGACATTGTGGAAAACATTGAAGCAGATCAGAGTTATTACTTAGGTGAAATCAACAGTGTCGGAAAGAATAGTTTCGACAGAAATTTGGCTCACATAGGGCCATGTAACCCGCCTGGGTTTGATTTAACCCCAACTCCTAATGCATTATGCTCCCTATACCTACACTCCGACTATGGTTTCCAGTGGGATAGAGAAGACTTATCCAACATCGACTTTGGAGGAGTTAATGATATACGACCAACAGGCCGGGGAAGCGAGTTTGGTGATGATGACTGAGTCACAAACTCTCCAAAAGATTTCGGCATGTGGCCGAAAACAGAATGATAGCAGGCTTAGAGGCTGAAGTTAAATATATGGCTTTCAAAGCCAATGAACAAGTCCTTTCGAAGACAGGACCTGGGAAAGATTTCGACCCAGAGCCTCCCGACTTGGGAACGAAAGACCTTCGAGATCATAGGTTAGATGCCATCTATGACGATGAACCTCTAGGTTTCGAAAAGGACCCGCTGGCGAACAACGTCAAAATGTTGGCGCAAGATCCTCTAGAAGAGGTAAATCTAGGCGAAGGTCCTGTGAACAAGGCCACATACATAAGCACAAAAATGGATCCAGGACTCAGGGTCGAAATGATCAAATTACTAAAAGAGTTCAAGGATTGTTTTGCGTGGGATTATGACGAGATGCCTGGTCTTGACAGAAGCTTGGTAGAACTGCAGTTGCCAATAAAGCCTGTAAAGAAGCCCGTTAAGCAAACTCTAAGACGGTTTGCACCAGAGATTTTATCAAAAATCAAAACGAAAGTCGAAAGGCTGTTGAGATGCAAGTTCATACGAACGACCAGGTACATCGAATGGATTGCGAATATTGTGCCTGTTATAAAGAAAAATGGTACCTTGAGGGTGTGCATCGACTTCAGAGATCTTAATGCTGCAACACCCAAAGATGAATATCCAATGCTAGTGGCGGAAATGCTTGTAGATTCTGCCGCTGGTTTCGAGTATATGAGTATGCTTGATGGCTACTCTGGATATAATCAAATCTTCATTGCTGATGAAGATGTGTCAAAAAATGGCCTTTCGTTGCCCTGGGGCTTTAGGCACTTATGAATGAGTAGTAATGCCCTTTGGCCTAAAGAATGCAGGGGCAACGTACCAGAGAGCCATGAATTCGATCTTCCATGATTTTATTGACACTTTCATGCAGATTTATATTGATGATATTGTTGTCAAATCTGTTTCATGGAAGACTCACATGGATCATCTTCGACAATCCTTTGGGAGGATGAGACACTACGGTCTGAAGATGAATCCTCTAAAATGTGCTTTTGGTGTAAAAGCGGGAGATTTCTTAGATTTTGTGGTCCATAAAAAGGGCATTGAGATAAACCAGAACAAGACCAAAGCTATCTTGCAGGCCAAAGCACCAACTAACAAAAAGGAATTGCAATCCTTACTTGGGAAGATAAATTTCCTAAGGAGATTTATATCCAACCTCAATGGGAAAACGCAAGCCTTTTCGTCATTACTTCGACTCAACAAAGGAGGATTTGAATGGAGGGAAGAACATCAAGAAGCCTTCGACAGAATTAAAGAGTACCTCATCAAACCACCTATTTTGGTGCCTCCTTGTCGAGGTAGAAGTATGAGATTGTACATAGCTGCGTCTGATAAAACTTTAGGGAGCATGCTGGCTCAAGAGGATGAACATGGTGTCAAAAGGCCCATATACTACCTCAGTAGAGTTTTAAACGATGCAGAAACTAGATATAACGAGGTTGAAAAACTATGTTTATGTCTGTATTTTTCATGTACAAAACTTAAGCAATATATAAAGCCAGTTAATGTTTATGTTTCGTCTCATTTTGATGTTTTCAAATATATGTTATCGAAACCCATTTTGCACAGTAGAATTGGCAAATGGGCACTTGCATTAACTGAGTACTCATTAACCTTTATGCCTCTCAAGGATATAAAAGGTCAAGTAGTTGCAGACTTTATAGTCGACCATTCTATACAAGAAGGATCACTGAATTATTTGGAGATCGAACCTTGGAAACTATACTTTGATGGTTCTAGTTACAATGATGGAACAGGAGTCAGAGTCCTTATTATTTCTCCAGAAAAAATTCCAACAACATTTAAGTATAAAATAGATGGTGATTGCTCTAATAATGAGGCTGAATACGAAGCATTAATCGCAGGCCTTGAAATCTTGTTAGAATTGGGGGCAACTCAGGTCGAAATAATGAGAGACTTAGAGTTAGTCCTAAAACAAATTACGAAAGAATACAAATTCATAAAAGAAAACCTTATCATGTATTTTGTAATAGCTAGACGGTTGTTGAAGAACTTAGAGGTAGTTAACATTCGACATATACCCAGATTAGAAAATCAAGTAGCCAACAACTTGGCACAGATTGCTTCTGGGTATAAAGTTTCGAAAGATAAGCTACAACAAGCAATCGAAGATAGAGGGAGAGTAACTACCACTAAGTTATCTCCTTTGGACTTAAAGACCACAATGTTGGGATGCACTGATCATGAAAAATTCGAAATTTCGTTCATAGATAATCTAACAGAACAAGATTGGAGAAAGCCTGTAGTGAATTATTTACAAAATCCGACGGCTTCGACAGAACGAAAGATAAATTACAGAGCATTGAGTTATGTGTTGATGGGAAATGAATTATTTAAGAAAACACCTGAAGGTGTACTTCTGAAATGCCTAAGTGAAACAGAAGCATACATAGCACTTTCCACTACACATGCTGGGGCATGTGGAGCACACCAAGTAGGCCAAAAGATGAAATGGCTATTGTTTCGACAAGGATTATATTGGCCCACTATGTTGAAAGATTGTGTTGAGTTTGCAAAAGGATGCAAAGAATGTCAAAGACACACAGGTATTCAACATGTGCCAGCAAGCGAACTTCACTCGATTGTGAAACCTTGGCCTTTTTGAGGATGGGCTTTGGATCTTATTGGAGAAATTCGACCGGCATCTTCTAAAAGCCAGAAGTACATATTGGTGGGCAATGATTATTTTACTAAATGGATTGAAGCAATCCCTTTAGTCAATGTAGACCAAGAGAATGTCATTGAATTCATTCAAAAGTACATCATATATAGATTTGGAATTCCTGAAACAATAACTACAGACCAAGGGTCGGTCTTTACTGGTCGAAAGATGCAAGACTTTGCTGCGGAAATGGGGTTTAAATTGTTAACATATACACCTTATTACACGCAAGCTAATAGCCAGGTCGAAGCAGCAAATAAAGTAGTGATCAGTTTAATAAAGAAAAACGTGGGAAAGAAACCCAGAAACTGGCACAAGACGCTAGACCAAGTTCTATGGGCTTGTCGAACTTGTCCGAAAGAAGCTACGGGAACAACACCATTTCGCCTAACATATGGTCATGATGCAGTGTTGCCAGTGGAAATCCACCTGCAGGCGACAAGGATTCAGACATATCATGATATTCCTTCTGAAGTCTATTGGAATATGATGCTAGACGAACTAGTTGACTTAGACGGAGAAAGGTTGAAAGCTCTAGATCTTTTGAGAATGCAGAAGAAGCGAGTGGAGAAATCCTATAATCGCAGAGTGAAATCTAAGACATTTCAGCCTGAAGATCTAGTTTGGAAAGTAATTCTTCCAATGGATCGAAAAGACAGAAATCTGGGGAAGTGGTCTCCTAAGTGGGAAGGACCTTTCAAGATTATCCAGGCCTTCTCTGGTGGAGCCTATGAAATCGAAGAGTTAAGCGAAGATCAAAGACTTTTGAAGGTGAATGGTAAATACCTGAAAGCGTATAGACCTATGCTTCAAGAGGTAAAAATAAGTAATATGTAGTCACTATTGAATAGAGAATGCCAAAATGGAAACTTAAATTTTCATTAAAAGTGCCAAAATGGCTCTGAAATTGTTACAAATAAGTGATTACATATTTGAAAGAAGCAGGATCTAAAAGGGGAGATTGGCCTTAATCTGAAGATACTTGATTTTTTTCAATTCTAGGCGTCGATCACATAGAGCCTTCAATTGATGGAGGGTCTCGAGCTTAGCGTCAAGAGACTGAGCTCGATCAGCATGCCTTAACCCTTCAGCCAGTTCTTCTTGGCTCTCTGATTCAGTGTTAACAACGATAAGTTCCTCCTTCTTTTTGTCGTTGGCAGCAATTTTAGCTTCCAACTCTGCAATCTGCACCCTTAGTTGAACAGTGTCTTGATCTATCGCTTCGACCTCCTTTTGTCTAGCCTTCTGGGCCTTCGACAAATTCTTTACCTTAGAGGTTGATTCAGTAGCAGCATGCCAGGCAGCATCCACTTGACCATTGGCTTCTTCAATCTCACGATTGAGAGTCCTTTGACGGTTATAATCAGCGGATACTTGGTCAACAATGGAGATTAAATCCAAGATTACACTGGCCACATCCGGAGAAGCAACAAGGAGATCGACAGCCTTCAGGGTAGTCTTCAGAAAAGAAGGAGCCGCTGGTTCCCCCTCCAAGGTTAACATCAAATGTCTTTTGAAGATTTGTGCTTTAACTTTCTGAAGAGCTTCGTCGAGAGGAGAGGTCGAAGTAGATCTCCCAGATGCAGTTGAAGCGCTATGATCAGAGGAACTTTCTCGACCTTCTAGAATTGCAGTCAGATAACCAAAAGGGTTTTGCTGTTTTAGCAAGGCCAAATCCTCCTTAGTTCTGGATCCCGTTGAGGGAACACTTTCGTTGGTAGTAACAACCACGTTGGCCCCTTGATCTGGAATTGCTTCAGTGCTTGGAGGATTTTGGTTCCCTTCAACAGAACCTTCTTCACCGTCAGCCTCTGGGATCTCTACATTCTCCCTCTCTATTTCAGTTTCAGTAGCAGGGATACTTTCCTCTTCATTCTCTTGCACATCAACCAACGGAACCCTAGTCTCCTCTTGGTTTCCTACAGCCTTCTTCATCAGCTTCTTCTATGGTTTCGTGCTGAGGTTCAGAAGTTTGATTCACTTCGTCAGCTGAACTCATGAAAGAGCCTTTCGCTGAAGTGGGCCTATAGGTAGGATCCCCTTCACTATTCAAGAGGGTGTCAGAGTCCTCGACAGGAGTGGGAATTCGTTTGGAAGTGCCAGCAGTGTCCTGGAAAATAAAAGAAATTTGTTTCTTTAAGAATCCTCATGAAGCAAAAAAGGGAGTCGAGAAATAAATGATGGTTTGTCGAAGCAAATACCTAGACTGGGATTTCAGCACCAGGACCAGAGTTATCACTCTCGCTAGGATTGTTTAGCCTGGAAATCACTTCCTGTTCAGTAGGCTCGTTGATGACTACAGGCAGAGGCCTTCCAGCTGTAGTCTTAATCCTGATTTTGGGACGAGTTTCAATGGCAGGAACGGGTTTCTTTAATCTTCGTCTCTGCAAAGGAACAGGAGGAGACTCCTCCTCTTCGTCACTAGAGATTTGGATCTCCTGAACCTTCCATTTTCTGGGGGGAGTTTTCTGAATACTAGAAGGAAAAGTCGAAGGAATCAGTACCCATGTCAGACAATCATAGAAAATAAAGGTATGGAAGAAAGTGAATACCTTGGGAGAGGGGTTGACAGTAGAATCTCCCCCTTTTATGCTCTCAGCAACCTTCTTTGAAGTGGTTCTCTTGACAGCTAGACAGAAGACAAGAAAATTAAAATTGAGCGTCGAATGACATATCTGAAGCGAAGAGAAAGAAAAAGTAATACCTTTCTTGACCCTGTCGAGAACCAGTTTAAACGCCTCACGCAGATGGTGGGCGAAGTCCTTCTTATCGAAGAACTCTTCGTCATAATACTGTTTCCACCACTCCTCAAAATTAACAGAACTCAAAAAATTGAGGTTAAAATCGAAGAGGGTCAGTATAGTTCGACCAGAGTACCTACCAATATGCTTGGTAGCAGCATCTTCTGAGTAGTCTGCATTATAAAATAGTAGCAGCTTCTCTCGAGGATAAATGGGTGAGGGAAGTGACTGAGCAATACCAAATTGTCGAGAGACAAGATTTGGTTGATAAGCGATCAAGCTCAAATGATTTTTTGAGCTCTTGAATCTCAACGGCATGATCCTGGGGCGAAGAAACGATTCCCACATGCTCACGTACTCATCAGTCACATCTTCCTCTTCATCTGAAGGATATGGTCTGGTGAACCATTCTGGACCAACTTTTCGACTGGCGAAGGGAGCCACGGTCGAAACAAAGCGCTTTCGCTCTGCAAACATCATTACGAAGCTTGTGAAAGCCTGATGAAATTGTTGGCCTTCATCAGTAGGAGTCAGCAGTGCAAGCCTGGTGCATTCGACCCTCCTGTTCAGGATTTCAGGGGCCTCTGAGGAAGGAAAGATTTGAAGGTGTCATTGAGCCAAAGTTGGAGAAGCCAAAAAGGACCAGATAGCAGCAGACTTCCCATGTCCCATATAACCTTGAGTTGAGTCACACCATTACTGATGGACTCATATAGGTTGGCAAAAATCAATTCGGCCAGGAAAAGGGGTTATTTGTGGTGAAGCTGCGTCGCGAGCGTAAGCATCTTTTTCGTCACCTGAAGTGACTTTGTGCAAAAAACGAAACGAGACAACCATATAGCCAAAAAGGCTATATGCTCCACTTCCAACATGGTGCTAGAGGCCTTATCATGGAAATGATTGATAAAGGTGGTGTAAGTGGGTTTTGTAGCAGCAAACCCAATAGCATCCTCAGACAAGTCTTCAGGGTCGAAATAGTCACCAGTTGGCCGAAGACCAGTGATTGCAGCTATATCGAATAAAGTGGAGGTCATCATCCCACAGGGAAGATGAAAGGTGAAATGTGCGCTATCCCAAAAATAAAATGAAGATACCAGCATGAGGGGACAGTAAGGTAATCCTGTCTTCGACAGCATCACCAAGTCATAAATGCCCATTTCCTTCCAGACGGAAGCTTGCGCCTTCTCCATTTTTTTAACCAGTCTGAATACTCAGAGGAGACGTTAGGGCTTGATCGAAATATTCGGTTCCCTTTGTTCATGAATTGGAGGTTGATATCCTCTGAAGTCTGAGCATGTTGCTGGTTGGCTGGAGTAGGGTCTTCAGGGTCATTTCTAGGCGTTTTTGTGCATCCTATGGTTCTGAGCCTTGGGTGAGTAGGGAAGAAGGCGCGATTCTTCAAGGTATCTTCGACACATGAAGATAACGGACCAGACATAGCATACATGTTTCCACCATACCTAATGGGAATGAGGAGCTGAGAATCATATGCTTCTCGCCACTCCCTCGTCATGGGTTCAGCAACGTACCGATCAATCGAGGAAGGAGAAGGGTTAGTGGAAAAGACCTCTGGTTGGTTTTGAACATCATCAGCATTTTTGGGTTGAGGATTGTTTGGTGCATTGGAGAGGAAGGCCATTGTTGAAGGTTTGGGAGAAAACGAAGTTGACAGTACAAAGTGTTTGGAAGCAAGAGATTTGGAAATGTTGGAAATGGTAAAAGTTCCAAATAGAAGGGTTCAAAAGTATTTATATCCTTCTGAAGAGGTATATGTCTCGTCAAGGCCATTTAATGTTTCGCAGGTAGTGGGGCACGTGGCAAAGTGTGAAACGATTACCGTGCAGGCATTGGGAAATGTTTTGACATGCTTGCCTAAGTTATAGGAATATGGTCATCATGGCAAGCGTGGTAATGGCAGTTAAGAAGAGACATCTTGGAGAAAGAGTAATGATGTTTTTCTCAAGAGCAGCAGCTATTGGAAGACGAAAAGCACACGTCAAGACCTTGTGAACAGCTGGGAAGACAGGTGTCGAATGAGAAGTTCAAAGAATGGCTTTTTCTTTGAGCGTCGAAATAGACATTCTTGGGGGGCAATTTGTTGGCTCTAAAATTCAACACTTACTATATTTGGTATTTTAGACCAAAAAACTGGAATGAACCAAGTCAAGAAGAATGTTCGACGTATGAAATAACTTAGGAAAAAGATCTAAGTTATATTTGAAACTTCGACGCGGGTCACTGTCAGGTTCGTTCGACTGAAGAGGACTTATGTCCCTCGACTGAGAGAAAGTATCCTCGCTTTGGCGCACATGATACGAGGATTATTTGAATTTTGGATTATTGGAGGGAAAGGCAGTTTCACTAGCGTTTAAGAAGAAGCAATGTGGCTGAAAGCCATAGGTCAAGGGACATGCAGAAGACACTTGTCTTCATCTTAGCACAGAATAATCCCTCGACGGTTACTTATTTTTAGTATAAATTAAGAAACTTGTGTAGTTTTCAAGGGTGTTCAACCTATTGTACTAAGTCACTCAGACATTATCCAAGTAACTGTTGCGTGAGAAAGGATAAAGACTGAGAAATGTACGTTGGAAACACCTTTTTTCATTAATGAAAGTCTTTTACATTACTTTACTATTATCTTGCAAAGTTATCTTTTTTACTTCTTTTACTTGCATTTCTGCATTTTTGCTTACCTTTCCAAAATCTCAAACATCTTTTCTCTGGGTCGAACGTGCGTTCTTCCTGCTTATCCATCTTATATAAAAATTAGCATATGTTCTGGGATTAATCTGATCGATCCCGTAAGTAAACCAAAAAGAACTTACCTTTTTGGAGATGAGCGGTTGTTTACCAAAAACAACGGTAAACAGTGTGTCAACCTAGCAGGTCTCTTATGTGTAGTATCTTTTGACTATGTCCGTGTTCACAGGGTGTGGAAGGTCGTCTCCATCCATAGTGGTCAAGATCATTGCTCCACCAGAGAATATGCTTTTGATCACAAACGGTCCTTCGTATGTAGGAGTCCATTTGCCCCTGGGATCACCTTGCGGCAGTATGATGTGCTTGATCACTAAATCCCCGAATTGATATACTTGGCGTCTAACCTTTTTTTTGAAAGCCTTAATCATCTGTTTTTGATATATTTGACCATGACAGACAACAGTAAGTCTTTTCTCATCAATTAAGTTCAGTTAATCAAGTCGAGTTTGGATCCAATCGTCTTCATTCAACCTTGCATACTTCATAATTCTCAGAGAGTGGATCTGGACCTCAATAGGCAAGACAACCTCCATGCCGTATACCAGAGAGTAGGGTGTTTCCCTGGTTGATGTGCGTGTTGCGGTACAATAACCGTGGAGAGCGAATGGTAGTATCTCATGCCAGTCTTTGTACGTGACTATCATTTTCTGTATGATCTTTTTGATGTTCTTATTTACGGCTTCGACAACACCATTCATCTTTGGCTGGTAAGGGGAAGAATTGTGGTGCTGGATCTTGAATTGCGCATACAGTGCGGTGATCATAGTTTTGTTGAGATTCGTACCAGTGTCAGTGATGATTCTCTCTGGGATACCGTACAGATAGATGAGATTTTGTTTGATGAACCGGGCTACAATATTCTTGGTAACGGAAGCGAAAGAAGCCTCCTCAACCCACTTAGTGAAATAGTCAATGGCCACTAAGACGAAGCGGTGTCCATTAGAGGCTGTTGGCTTGATTTCACCAATCATATTGATGCCCCACGTAGCAAAGGGCCAACGAATTATCAAGACATTCAAGGGAACCGGAGGTACGTGCACCTTGTCAGCATAGATCTGACACTTATGACAAGTTCGAGAGTGTTGATAACAATCTGCTTCCATGGTAGACCAGTAATAACCTGCCCTTAGGATTTTCTTTGCCATCGTATGCCCACTGGATTGGGTGCCAAAAGTGCCCTCATGTAGATCAGCCATGATCTTTTCTGCCTCAACCTTGTCTATGCAACGGAGCAAAACAGAGTCATGGTTGTTGTTGTACCCCAAAATTTGTCCTCCCATATTTCTCAAAACATTGCAAGAAAGATCCCCAAGTTGCTCAAGGTAGTCCAAGAGGTGGTCAGACAAGCTCTCTCCTAAGGCAGTCTACCCCAAACTAGGGTTTCATGTTGCATTAAGATACTTGAGTCCAAGTGGTCCCAAATGCTCAACATTGTCCTAATATGTTCTTAAGATCATCCATGTCAAGTTTCAAGCCTTGCAGAGAAAGTTTGCTCAGTCAATTGCTCAAATGGTCCAAAAATCGATTGTGCTAGGGCAAAAGTCAACTGTGACCTACATACAGTCAAACTTCTAGATTTTTGGTCAACATCCTCATTTTGAATTACATTCCATCATTTTATCAAGGTTTGATCATGATTAATCAAGGGTTAATCATGATTCATCAAGGGTTGATCATGATTCATCAAGGATTGCTCATAATTCATCAAGACTCAAAAGTTGCTAAATTAGGGTTTTGCAGGAAAAGTCAACCCAACTTTGACCAAGCATAACTTTCTCATAATTTATGATAAATGACCCATACAAAGCTCATTTTGAAGAGGATGCAATTCCCTACAATCCATATTCATATCCCAAGATCAAACTATGCACTCACAAGAAGTTATGAATTTGGACATTATAGGTCATTTTGAAAAGTCAACAAAAATACCTTTTTTTGTCAAAGCTTCATACATGAGCATGGAATATCAAAATGAGATGAGACCAAAAGGGTTGCTAATAGGACATATCAAGCTTTCTAAAAAGTCCAATAACACCTCCAAAGAGTCAAAATTGAGGAAGTTATACATTGGTGAAGTTGACCTTTTTTGCAAAATTGCCAAAATCAACTATCCCCAAAACTTCAAATTTTGCCAAATGGGCCCAATCTTTTTCACTTGTTTTGAGTTGGAAACATAGCCCACGTGCTCTAGCCCTTTCCACTTGTCCATATCTTAATTTTATCATTTATTTTGATTTTTATTTGAATTAATTTAAATTAAATCATAATAAATCAAATAAAATCCAAAACATTAATAACAAGGGATTTTGTGTTTGTTTCAGGCTTCATTGAATAGCTAGCATCATTCCAAATTCGCATCAATGCATAGAGTGGACAAAAAGATTGAAAAATCCATGTTTGGAAAGTATTTAAGAAGGAAATCAAATCAAATCAAAAGGCATTGAAGAAGGAAGATTTGGACAGAATAATCAACCCTAATGCATTGTGTGATACATAAGGATTGCGTGCAGACCTAGAAAGAAGTTGGAAACAAGCGTGAGAGCAAGAACAAAAACTGAAAAAACAAGGAAAAAGTGTGAGATCAAAATCCCACTTAGAGGCATTCTCAAGGCTCGTGACCGATTCCAATCGTTTCCTGGCACTCTCAGGAACCTAAAGCAATCGAAACCAAGCGTTTTCAAGCCCTCTCACGTACTGTAAGTCTATCACGATGCACCCTTGTTCTTGAATTCGCATTTTGTAATTTAGGCATAGTTAACATGAATTGATGACATATTCTTGATCACTATAACATTTGCAAACTTTTGGCATTACTCAATTTCATTTATATGGTCTATAACGAAATCCACCATTGTTAGGTTTTCGAGCTTGGTTTTAGGGTTTTTATTTTCAGGGACAATTGGCCTTAGTAATGGGTACCACTGTGTTCAGAAGAAGGAGACGGTTTTAACCATGGCCTTGGTGGTCGTTTATGTGGCCTATAGAGGATTTTGAAGAAGCTCGTGCCTGTAGCAACAGATGTTTGTCCGTAGGTATCAGTAAATGAGTTTTTAGCCATGGAGAGAGGAAGGAGATGATGCGTTGTCACTCCCCTACTGGCCTGTTTGAATTTCGCGCGGATTTTCTTTTGTTTTTTCTTGTTTCTTATATTATTATTATTTTGTAATACGTTAACAATCAAAAACAAGTGTCCCAGCGGAAGCCAGCTAAGCGTTAAAGCTTTGGAAGGCTGGAGGTCAGGGGTTCGATCCCTGTCTCCAGCATTTGTTATTTTTCCTATATTATTTCAGGTGATTCTGTGCGCGTACAATCCAGGAGACCCACCATGGACCTTCATCATCAACACGCCAGATGGCCAAATCTGGTGGCCATCATTGAGGGTGCACCACAGGCCAGTCAAACGCAGCGTATAGGATCAAGAAAGTCAAAGTGGATCTTCATCAAATGGGCCCAGATTCTTGCTTTTGACTCCCCCAGTATTCAGGCCCATTTCCCCTATCTTTTTATATTTTGTTTATTTCATTTAATTACTTATTTATTTATTTACTAACCCAAAATAATTTTCTTTTTTATCAAAAATCACAAAAAAATATTTTATGCCCAATTAAAATCAGAACTTTTATTTTTCATCAATAAATATTAATTAAAATAATTAGGTTATTTATGTTAGATAACTTTAATTGATTTTGTAAATAATTAAAATTAATTAGAATCAATAGATTTTTATTACTAACTTAATTATTTTATTTCTTTCCTAAATTAACAAAAATCCAAAAAATATGTTATTTAATTATTTTTCATTAATTAATTTAATAACTAATTAATTTAGCATTTAATTTTAGGATTTAATTTCCTTTCTTAAAAAATATTTAAAAAAAACAACAAAAACATTTTCTTTTAAGAGGGTCAAAACCCTAGTTTCGCATTCGATTTAATTTTCTCGCGCGCTTTATTCAATTATTGTATCTGCTCCCGGTTTGTAATAATTAAATTAGGACATTTATTTATTTTTACCGCTCTTTTAAATTTTAAAGGGTTTGTTTTTGGCGATGTAAATACCTGACGCCTTGTAATAGCGTAGTTTAATTTCCGCACCTTTAATTTTTTGCAAATATTCAATTGTTAGATATTTGATAATAGGGTTTGCATGACAAGAATGAATGACTAAATTTAAAACAGTTAGATCACCCTTAATTGTGCAAAGATAAAAATAATCTGAAATTAACACACTCGCACATGCGCGCTCCTAGGGTACATCCCACTTGGTTGCCTTCGTAAACGGTCATTGAGTATAGGTTGTTTTAGAAGTCGCCCTCTTGTATAAAGGATCATAGTTGCCTCGAAAAGGTTGCCTCGGATATCGTTGCCTCAGATAAATGATCTAGGACATTAGGGTTACCACTAAGACATCCTAACATTGCTTTAGTGACCGTATGTCCCTCTTTCGAATTGACCCTCAAACTCCATCGACGGTGCTACCTACTCACAAATAGTGGGATAGCATTGTCTAAAGGAAACAAACATAGAACTATTCATTTTTCGAGTAGGTAGATTAGTTCTTAGATACTTCCTCATCCAAAACAAAACTTTTTCACACTTACACTCTTTTACAAACAAGTTTTCAAAAAAACACTTCATTACACTCTTGAAGACAGAAGCAAGAGTTAAATCAAAGTCAAAACAAAAAATTTTCAAAGCCCACAAACACAAAGAAAACAATTTTGAAAATGATGAGCAAGTACCTAAGAGCCCGTAGATAACTACGGATAGAAAGGGTGCTAATACCTTCCCTTTCTATAAATTACCCCCCGTACTCAGAAATATCTCGAAAATGGAATTTTTCTGTGCTTTTTTCCTTTCCTTGTTGGATAAAATAAAAGTCGGTGGTGACTCTTGCTTACCGCGACATTTTGCGAATACAAACGCAAAACGCAAACCAGCATTCCAAAAAACAGTCAGTTCTCCCACCGTATCACAGAATTGACGACTCTGCTGGGGAATATATAAGTGGGTGTACCTTAGGAATAGTTCATCATAATGTTTTCAATTGCTTGATTTGTATGATTTATCTTTGTGGGTTTGAATCGGAGTTACTATAGTTCCCAACCCGGATCTGGGGATACCTTTTAGGTAAGTAGCAATAGACTGTGAGGGAACTGTACGACATAGACCGATATGGTTGAAGCAGTAGCTACGTTGGTGTGGCACTTTAGTTTGTATCGATATCCCTTATGGAGGAACAAGGAGAATATGGGGCTGCTAAGGGGTCATTAAGCACCAACTGACCTTAGAACCTATAATTGACCAACTTGGCCATAGAAAAGTAGCAGTATGCTACACTCATTGAGACCAAACTCTCGCGATGATTCTGGCGGCAAGAAAAGGTTGCTAAACTGGAATTATGACCGATCGAGGGTGGTCAGTGATATTGAGATCCTCTAGAACCCGGTTATTATTACTAGGACAGGTTGAACCAACTAAACTGAAAGAGGGTAATACCTAAACTCCATGCCAGCCTGAAATCTAAGGGCTACTGTGTAACTTGTTTGCCCTTACCATGTTTTCTATCTGTGAATACTTGTGGTGTGTTTCTATCATAACATCATGCATCATGACATTGCATGCATATTTCATCATACTAACCCATTTCAAAGACCGAGGGGATTCATCTTTGTTCTGTTTTGCAGATCATGGCATCTATGCGCAGAAATACTATTCGCATCAGCTTCATACAAATCCCTGCTCAACTTAGAGAGTTGGTTTCTAAAGTCCCAGATACTTCTTCCTTTGTCAGAAGACATGGTCACCTCCTTGGTTTGGTCACTTCTAAGAGGGATGAGCAGATAATGAGTGTCTTCTTCCAGTTCTTCGACCCGTTGCACCACTGCTTCACCTTCCCAGACTATCAGTTGGTCCCTACTTTGGAAGAGTTATCTGATCTACTTGGTATTTATATTCTAGAGCAGATGCCATTTACGGGTTGGGAGATATCTCTTAGGCCAGAGGATGTTGCTACAACCCTACATCTGACAAAGGCTGATGTGATGTCTAACTGGGAGACTCAGAGTGGGGTTAAAGGCTTCCTGGATAAGTTCTTGTTTGATCAGGCTCAACAGTTTTGGGACAGTTTGGACTTTAAAGCATTCGAAGATATCCTGGCACTTCTCATCTATGGTTTGGTTCTGTTTCCTAATTCAGATTCTTTCATCAACGTGAATGCAGTGAAGATCTTCATGTCCCATAATCCAGTGCCCACTCTCTTAGGTGACATTCTACATGCCCTTTATGCCCGTACTGCTCGGAAAAGGGGAACCCTTATGTGTTGTGCACCATTGCTGGCGAGGTGGTTTATTTCTCACCTCCCCAAATCTGTTTTGAAGAACAAGGAAGGTATGGGTTGGGCCTACAGAATTATGTCCCTTTCTCATACGGACATCATCTGGAGCACTAAAGACATGGAAGAAGTAGCTGTTATTGACCGGTGCAGAGAATACCCCAATGTTCCTTTGCTTAGAATTAGGGGAGGAATAATCTATAATCCTTTTCTGGCCTTACAACAGTTTGGGCGAGCTCGAAAGGACGGTCCTCATGAGTTGCTGATTCTGAGCATTGTCTTTGACTTCCAAGGGGGTGTTGAGGGACATCGCCGCAGGTTCATACGAGCTTGGAATAGGGTTAACGGGTCTGATCCACATGAGATGGGATTGAATACTTCTCTTCCGATGGAACCAAATCTCTGATGGGTTCGAGCCCATGCTCAAAAGCTGGGAATGCCGTACGAAGCTCTCTTGCCGGTAATTGTTGAGAGTGCTGATGAAGAAGGGGTTCCTCATACTGTCCTGCATCCATACATGCCTACTGACATTGGGGCATTAAAGAGGTCGTGGATCCAGCTAAGGGAAGAGCGGGATACTTACAGAGAGAAGTATCATGAGCAGGAGCGGAAGATCCTGAAGCTTACAAGGCAGCTGGAGAATGAGAAGGTCCTTAACAACTATGTCAGCACGGGAGGAAAACGACCATGGGAGCGCTGATGTCTTTTGTTATTTCTAGTTTTGATTTACTTTTCAGTTTTTCTTTTTGTAACTCCTTAAAGGCATTTGTCAAACATTGTTTCAAGTTTCTAATCTAATAAAAGTGCATTTCATTTTGGTTTACGAATTTGAATCTCCCAAAGTCTATGAAATCATATCATATGCATTCCATTCCCCTGTACCTCATTACAGGTACCCTTACAGGTCTCTTATCTTCTTCGCTGTTTATTTCAGCAATAATGTCTTCTGAAACATCCACTGATCAAGCTATTAAGGCTCTTCAAGCTCAAAATGCTCAGTTCAAGGAAATGTTCATGAACCTAGCCAAGGGGTAGAAAAATCTGAAGACTCTTATCTTGAAGGATAAGAAGAAGAAGAAGAAGAAGAAGAAGAAGAAGAAGAAGAAGAGAGTCCTCCTGAACATGGGTCACAGGTTTGGAAACAGGTTGCGAGAGGAAGTTGATTTGTCCCACTCATCTGGAGGGGGAAGGAACCAAGAAGAAAGGAGGGCTCCTAGCCCTGTGGTTTCTGACAATGAGACTGACTTTGATGAAGACCAGTATCCTCCTGCTGAGGACAGGTATAAGCAACTTGAAGACCGATTAAGCGCGATGGAGATCCAGAAGATACCTGGGTTGGATTTCGAAGATTTGGGTTTGGCATCTGGGGTGGTGATCCCCCACAAGTTTAAAGCGCCTGTATTTTCTAAGTACGACAGGGTCTCCTACCCAAAGCTACACCTCTGATCGTATGTCAGAAAGATTCAACCATATACTGCTGACAGGAACCTCTGGATTCATTTCTTTCAAGATAATCTTTCAGGGACTCAACTTGAATGGTTCTATCAACTAGAAGGAGGTAACGTCCGTAACTGGGAGGACCTTGATGCTGCTTTTTACAAGAAGTACCAATATAATGACGACCTTGCTCCCACGCATACCCAACTTCAGGGTATGTCTATGGGTGCGAGCGAAGGTTTTAAGGACTATGCTCAGAAGTGGAGAGATCTTGCTGGTAGAGTCCAACCCCCTCTGGCTGACAGGGAGTTGGTGGATATGTTTCTAGGGACTTTTTCTGGTCTGTATTTCAACCATTTGATCGGTAGTTCATCGTCTGGTTTCACTGAGTTAATTATGACTGGGGAGAGATTTGAAGCCGGTATCAAGAGCGGCAAAATACAGAAGAGTGCTTCATCAAGCACAGAGAAGAAGCCTTTCAAGAAGGAATCTAGTGCAGTTTACAGCTCAAGGAGCCAAAACCGTCTTGAACGCCGCCAAGCGGTTAATGCGGTAGTTATTTCAAGACCAACTGTTGCCCCACAACGCAACACCCAACAAAGAGTGGAGAGACCGCAAAGACAGTTTACTCGACTTAGCATGACTCTATCTCAAATTCTGCCGTAGTTGTTGAAGACTAATTTGTTGACTCCGAGGGAAGCTCCAAAGAATCCCAACACCACATCACCGATGTATAATCCGAACGCCCGCTGTGCTTGTCACTCTGATAGCCTGAGGCATGATACCAATAACTGTTGGGCCTTAAAGAATAAAGTGCAGGATCTGATTGACGCTAAGGAGATTGAGTTCGAAGCGCCAGAAAAGCCTAATGTTATGACTGCTCCTATGCCCAAGCATGGAGTGAATGTTGTAGATGATGACCCATTTGTGACTTTTGTGAAAGACATTGCTACTCCATTAATGATTGTGAAGAAGAACCTCCTGTTAGCCGGTTTATTTCCGGGCTGTGGCGAAGGTTGCCATCTGTGTTCCGTCCTACCTACTGGTTTCCATCTATTGAAGTCAGGTGTCTAACGCCTGATGGATAATAAAGAAATCTTGTTCGAGAAAACTTTTGTTCCATTGGTTCCTATTGAAGAAGTTTCCATAATCACCATTTTCGCCAATTCTTCCAAGGCTTCCTCGAGAAAGCCTGTTAGAATTACATTTGTTCCGAGAATTGCTCCATTGATCATTACTGTTCCTGGACCTATCCCTTACACGTCGGATAAGGCTATCCCATGGCACTATAGGGCCGATGTGTATTATCACGGGGTTAAACAAGACTTGAAGGATGAAGAGGCTGATACTGATGTCAGCAATATTGTTGGATCTAGTAAAGTCACCAGAAGCAGAAGACTTTTCTCCCTTGAGATCTCTCCACCAACGGTTCGGAAGCCTGTTGTTATTATACCTGCTAGTACATCTGTTACTGTCCCTGTTCATGTTCCAATTATTACCCCTGTTGCCGAGTCATCTGACGCTCGGGGCAAAGGGATCACCGGTGAGCCTGCCCAGACTGAGGCACCGAAGAAGATTACTGTTGAAGCCTCTACACAAGAGATAAAGGAAATTTTAAAGATCATCAAGAAAAGCGACTACAATGTAGTCGAACAACTGGGGCAAACCCCGTCAAAGATCTCTATGTTGTCTTTATTGTTGTGTTTAGAAGCCCGTGTTAAGGCTCTGATTACTTTCCTGAAGACTGTGCACGTGCCGCAGGAGACGTCTGTTGACCAGTTCAAAGATTGTGTGGCTAGTTTTATAGCAGATAATGGGTTGGGTTTCTCCGACGCAGATTTGACTGCCAAAGGGAAGAATCACAATGACGCTCTGCATGTTTCAATCGAGTGCAGGGGCACTACCTTAGCTCACATGTTGGTGGATACTGGGTCCTTGTTAAATGTTTTACCCAAGAAAGCGTTAGACCGGTTAGACTGTGAAGGGTTGATGCTGAAGCCGAGTAACATTGTGGTTAGGGCCTTTGACGGGTCCAAGAGGATGGTACATGGAGAGGTGGATATTCCAGTTAAGGTTGGTTCTCAGATTTTCTCATCTACATTCTATATGATAGACATTCGACCATCTTATTCTTGTTTGCTGGGTCGCCCATGGATCCATAAAGCTGGGGCAGTAACTTCTATGCTCCACCAGATGCTGAAATACCCGGTGAAGGGGAAAATTGTTACGGTACGAGGAGAAGAGGAGTACATGGTAAGCCACCTCAACTCTTTCCGGTATGTGGAAATGGACAAGGAGTTCATTGAAACCCCGTGTCAACATTTTGAAGAAGTCCCCCAGACGCTAGCATCAACTGAAACTGTTGCTGAAGATCCTCCAATGAAGATGGCTTCCCTCAAGGATGCCCGGGCTGTTATTGAGAAAGGTGGGTGTGCGAATTGGGGCCAACTCCATGACTTTGCACATAAGACTGACAAGTTTGGTTTGGGTTTCACTGCAGAAGCTCAAAGGGTCGTTCGGCGCACGCGGATTGGAAGACCTCCCCTGCGTATTACTAATCCTGAAGTGAATATGATTGAAGATGATGATGAAGAGTCCGAGTTTGACAGCTGGATCTACCCGACTACCGGCGGAGGACTAAGCAATTGGACGGAAAAGGACTCCGTGCCAATTTATTTTATCACACAGTAATAGACTTTTGTTTTGGATTTGTAATAGACAATTTTAAACTTTAAGGCCCGGTGCCTTACCCGAGACACTGCGGCTTTGTTTGAGGGATTATTATGTGTCATTTCCATATATCATCAATAAAAGCATTGGACGTTTTCTTACATTACAAATTTTGCGCTCCTTGTTTTTCTTTTCTATCTTGCAAAACAACTATTTTACACACACTCACATATACAGGTCTACATCCACTCTGGATCCCACTGATAACGATTCTGCTACTGCTAGTTATGACTTCGAAAGTCCGATCAACCTAGCCGAGGACGAAGGTGAGGATGATTGCTAAGTGCTTGGTGAACTTGCTAGATTATTACTTCAGGAAGAGAGGGCCATAAAGCCGCATGAAGAGCCTGTGGAAACAGTAAATCTGGGTACAGAGGTAGGCAAGAAAGAGGTCAAGATTGGTGCAAATCTGGAATCTAGTGTTAAGCAACGGTTGATTCAGATGTTGTGTGACTATGTTGAGATCTTTGCCTGGTCTTATGAAGATATGCCTGGGTTGGATACTGAT
Organism: Vicia faba; assembly: GCA_948472305.1. NCBI lineage: Eukaryota > Viridiplantae > Streptophyta > Magnoliopsida > Fabales > Fabaceae > Vicia > Vicia faba. Next base: position 248,560,480 of record OX451738.1, on the reverse strand, counting down.
ATCGTGGTTCACCGCTTGCCAACTAAGGAAGACTTCCCTCCAGTGAAACAGAAAGTTCGTCGAATGCGCTCGAAGATGTCTGAGAAAATCAAGGCTGAAGTTATGAAACAGTTTGATGCCGGTTTTCTAGCAGTTACTTCTTACCCGAAATGGGTTGCCAACGTAGTTCCAGTATCGAAGAAGGATGGTAAAGTTCAGATGTGTGTTGACTATAGGGATCTGAACAGGGCGAGCCCCAAGGATGATTTCCCTCTGCCTCATATCGACGTTCTGGTTGACAACATCGCACAACATAAGGTCTATTCCTTTATGGATGGTTTCTCCAATTATAATTATATTAAAATGGCTCCCGAAGACATGGAGAAGACAACCTTTGTTACTTAATGGGGTACCTTTTGCTACAAGGTCATGCCTTTCGGATTGAAGAATGTTGGGGCAACGTATCAGCGCGCCATGGTCGCTTTGTTCCATGACATGATTCATCATGAGATTGAGGTATATGTTGATGATATGATTGCAAGATCCCAGACTGAGGAAGAACACCTCGATCATCTTCAAAAGCTATTTGACAGGTTGAAGTTGTACAGACTATGTCTAAACCCGAACAAGTGCACCTTCGGGTGAGATCTGGTAAGCTGCTGGGTTTCGTCATTAGTGACAAAGGTATTCAAGTGGATCCTGCAAAGGTGAAGGCTATACAGGAAATGCCAACTCCCCGAACAGAAAAAGAAGTCAGAGGCTTTCTGGGACGTCTGAACTACATTGCCCGATTCATCTCACACATGACTGCTACTTGTGAGCCAATCTTCAAGTTACTGAAGAAAGATCAAGTGGTAAGATGGAACGATGAATGTCAAGCCGCTTTCGAAAGGATCAAAGAATATCTCCAAGAGCCTCCTATTCTGATGCCTCTAGTTGAAGGGAGACCTCTGATCTTATACTTGACAGTACTCGATAATTCAATAGGGTGTGTGATGGGGCAGCATGACGAGTCTGGCCGAAAATAGCATGCTATTTATTACCTTAGCAAAAGGTTTACCGACTGCGAGACCTGATACTCGTTGCTTGAGAAAACTTGCTGCACTTTGGCATGGGCTGCTCGCCGGCTGAGACAGTATATGCTGACTCACACTACTCTATTGATATCAAAGATGGATCCAATCAAGTATATCTTTGAGAAGCCTGCCTTGTCCGGAAGAATAGCAAGATGGTAGATGATCTTGACTGAGTATATCCAATACACGAATCAAAAAGAAATTAAGGGAAGTGTGTTGGCAGATCATCTGGCACATCAGGCAGTGGATGACTACCAGTCTATGAACTTCGAATTCCCGGATGAGAACATCATGTTGGTGGCTGACTGTGAAACACCTGGACCAGATGAAGGACCTGAAGAAGGATCCCGATGGTCTATGTATTTTGATGGAGCTTCAAACGCTTTGGGTAATGGAATTAGCGCCGTGATTATATCTCCTGAAGGCTCTCATACTCCGTTCACCGCCCGACTATGTTTTAACTGCACCAATAACATGGCGGAGTATGAAGCATGCATTATGGGTCTTCGAGCAGCTATTGACCTAAGAATTAAGTTCTTAAGTGTATTCGGAGATTCCACTCTCGTGATCAGTCAGATCAAAGGCGAGTGGGATACAAAACACCCAAATCTTATTCCTTACAAGGAGTATGTGTTGACATTGCTTCCGCACTTCGAGGAGATAACCTTTGAACACTTATCTAGAGAGGAGAATCAGTTGGCGGACGTGCTAGCTACAATGTCTTCTATGTTCAAGGTCATATGGGACAATGAGGCTCCCCAGATTACCATTGAGAGGTTGGACGAACCTGCACATTGCTGCGACATTGAGACTGAAGAGGTAGCAGATAAGCCCTGGTTTCACGAGGTAAAGAGGTATCTTGAAGCTCAGGAATACCCCGAGGGTGCATCTGTTAATGATAAGAAGTTTATGAGGAGGTTCGCAGCGAAGTTCTTTATCAGTAATGGCATTCTTTACAAGCGTAACCATGATTCAACCTTACTGCGATGTGTGGATAAGAACGAAGCAGAAAGGATTATGGTAGAGTTACATGAAGGTACTTTCAGGACTCATTCCAGTGGACATACCATGGAAAAGAAAATCCTACGAGCAGGATATTATTGGTCTACAATGGAATCAGACTGTTATCAGCATTCTCGGACTTGTCATAAGTGCCAAGTCTATGCTGATAAAGTGCACATATCTCTAGTACCTCTGAATGTCTTGACAGCTCCTTGGCCTTTTGCAATGTGGGGCATCGACATGATCAGTGAGATCATACCTACGACATCTAACGGGCATCGTTTCATTCTGGTAGCAATTGATTACTTTACGAAGTGGATTGAAGCAACTTCCTTTGCTACCGTAACCAAGAACGTCGTGGCACGGTTTATTTGGCACAATCTGATTTGTCGATATGGTGTACCAGAAAGGATCATTACGGACAACGGTACAAATCTCAACAATAAAATGATCACCGAGCTCTGCAAACAGTTCAAGATACAACATCACAACTCTTCTCCCTACCGACCGAAGATGAATGGGGCTGTTGAAGCGGCTAATAAGAACATTAAGAAGATTGTGCAGAAGATGACGATGACATACAAAGATTGGCACGAGATGTTACCATTTGCTCTTCATGGGTACCGTACCTCAGCGCGGACGTCAACAGGGGTCACACCATATTCCTTGGTATATGGCATGGAGGCCGTCTTGCCCATTGAAGTTCAGATACCCTCTCTTCGGATTATGAAGGATGCAGGTTTGAGCGAAGATGACTGGATTCAGACCCGACTTGATCAGCTGAGCTTAATCGACGAAAAGAGACTTACTGCTATTTGTCATGGTCAAACGTATCAAAAACGAATGATCAAGGCATTTAACAAGAAATTTAGACGACAAGAGTATCAAGTTGGGGATCTGGTGATCAAACGAATCATCCTACCACAAGGTGATCCCAGGGGCAAATGGACCCCTACTTACGAAGGGCCATTTGTGGTTAAGAACATTTTCTCAGGAGGAGCTATGATTCTAACCACCATGGATGGTGACGACCTTCATCACCCCGTCAATGCAGACATCGTGAAAAGATACTACGCATAATCAAAGACCCGCTAGGTTGACTGGCCTAGGCAAAAATTAGGGCTTCCCGACGAACCAAAAGGGTTCGGGTAAAAATAAGGGATGAAAATGAAAAAATCTGTACATCCGGAAAGTCGAAAACCTGAAAAGGCGGCTTGGGAAAATAAAGGGTATCCCGGTGGACTGAAAACCCGAAAGGGCAGTCCAGGCAAAAATTAGGGATCAAAGCGTAACACTATGTCTCATTGGATCACCTTGCAACCAGACTTCGGTATCGACTATCAAGCTCGGACAGCGCTAATCAATCTGATCTACCTTCAACCAAGTAGCAAAGTGATGAGATGCTCGAGGACATAAAGGCAATAGCAGAGTTGGAACCCAGTGGGATTGTTCACATAGCTGTTTTTCTTTGTTTTTCACAAATTGTATAAATTCTATTTGTCCGACGGCGTTCTCTTACTAGGACATCAGCCTCTTGTACAAAAATTCCTATTTACAGGCTAACTTCAAAATCAATACAAGTCATTTTCACAAATAAATTTCAAACTGTTTTCCTTTTTCTGTTTTGTTTTGCGAGAACGTCCAATGTTCAATTTTTGATATATGCATTTGACATTGATTGCTGCTCATAAATATTTACAAACGAACCAAAAGACGACTACTTGTAATATCAGAAACAGGGGCAAACGAGAAATGTCCAAACCGCACAGTTGCTCTGTCCACCAGGTATAAGGATAGACCTAGCTGGAGGAAACGATTGGAAGTACATTCATTCCTCGCAGAGTAAGAGAAAGATAGTGGTGTTAGCTCTCCCCAACTGAGACTCGCAACTGTGAATGAATCGGTAATATTCTCCCCAAGCAGAGTTTATCCACCATCAGCACTAAAAAGTCTTATCATCCCCAGCGGAGTATAAAAACATATCCCCAGTGGAGTTTGAAGATTATCCCCAGTAGGCTCTGGATGATTATCCCCAGTAAAGTCTAAAAGATTATTCCACGTGAAGTCACAACTGGAAGATCATCCCCAGCGGATTTCTTTCCGTTCACAAAACAAGAATTCAATCCCCAACAGGTTTCATTATCACCAGCAGCGGTAATGCATCCCCAGCTGAATTTATCAGCGGAATCCTCCCGCAGAGCATCTCTTCCCCACAGAGTCATTCTCTCATTAGTTTATTCCCCAGTGGAGTTATCCTCTCCTGCAGGTTTATTCTCACAATCATCTTCATCCACTATCTCCAGCGGAAACGGAGAATTCATTTCTTTTCTCTAGCAGCAATCCGGGATTTATTTTCGCCAGCTCAAAACACTACATTTCCATACATCATGACACATGCATATACGCATCATGCAACACAATCTCATTTATTTTGAGAACATCATTTCTTGATACATATCATGCATTACATACAGCTAACCTTTACCTCAGTTGAATTATGGGCGAGTTCCTAAATCTCAGCAGAGACGATTTCCTCGGTTGAATTACGGACGAGTTCCTAAATCTCAGCAAAGATGTTTCCTCAGTTGAATTACGGACGAGATCCTAAATCTCGATAGTGATGTTACCTCAGTTGAATTACGGATGAGCTCCTAAATCTCAACAAAGTTTGTTTCCTCAGTTGAATTACGGACGAGTTCCTAAATCTCAGCAGAGATGGCTCCTTAGTTGAATTACGGACGAGTTCCTAAATCTCAGCAAAATTGTTTCCTCAGTTGAATTACGGACGAGTTCCTAAATCTCAGCAGAGATGGTTTCTTAGTTGAATTACGGACGAACTCCTAAATCTCAGCAAAAATATTTCCTCAGTTGAATTACGGACAAGTTCCTAAATCTCAACAGAGATGTTTCCTCAGTTGAATTACGGACGAGTTCCTAAATCTCAGCAGAGATGGTTTCTTAGTTGAATTATGAACGAGCTCCTAAATCTCAGCAAAAATATTCCCTCAGTTGAATTATGGACGAGCTCCTAAAATCTCAGCAAATTTGTTTCTCAAGTTGAATTACGGACGAGTTCCTAAATCTCAGCATAAATATTACCTCAGTTGAATTACGGACGAGCTCCTAAATCTCAGCAAAAGTATTTCCTCAGTTGAATTACGGACGAGCTCCTAAATCTCAGCAGAAATGTTTCCTCAGTCGAATTACGGACGAGTTCCTAAATCTCGACAGATATGTTCCTCGGTTGAATTATGGACGAGCTCCTAAATCTCAGCGGAGATGTTTCCTCGGTTGAATTATGGACGAGTTCCTAAATCTCAGCAGATATGATTCCTCAGTAGAGTACGGATGACCAAAGTTCCTAAATATCAACCGAGACGACTCACCAAAAGAATAACGGACGACGAAGCTCCTAAAATTCTACTTCTCTCAACAAAGATCAGACTTCCCCAGCGGAATCTTCCTCAACAACAGGTATACAAGCTCTCGCTAAGGAATCTCTTATGCGATCGACACTCCTCCAAATGGCATCTATAAGCCTATTCCCGGTATCACTAGACAATTACCACTTCATGCGAGTGCAAATTTCTGGGCACTCTAGTGTTCAATCCTCTTCCACCTTCGGATCACGAAAGGCACGAAAGCGAATCTAAATCCTCAAGTTTAAGAAGATTGAACAGGGGCAGCTGTTGTACCCCAAAATTTTCCATCCCATATTTCTCAAAACATTGCAATAAAGATCCCCAAGTTGCTCAAGGTAGTCCAAGAGTTGGCCAGACAAGCTCTCTCTTAAGGCAGTCTACCCCAAACTCGGGTTTCATGTTGCATCAAGATACTTGAGTCTGAGTGGTCCCAAATTCTCAACATTGTCCTAATATGTTCTCAAGATCATCCATGTCAAGTTTCAAGCCTTGCAGAGGAAGTTTGCTCAGTCAATTGCTCAAAAGGTCCAAAAATCGACTATGCTAGGGCAAAATTCAACTGTGACCTACATACAGTCAAACTTCAAGATTTTTGGTCAACATCCTAATTTGAAGTACATTTCATCATTTTATCAAGGTTTGATCATGACTCATCAAGGATTGCTCATAATTCATCAAGACTCAAAAGTTGCTAAATTAGGGTTTTGTAGGAAAAGTCAACCCAACTTTGACCAAGCATAACTTTTTCATACTTTATGAGAAATGACCCATCCAAACCTCATTTTGAAGAGGATTCAATTCCCTACAATCCATATTAAGCTCCCAAGATCAAAATATGCACTCACAAGAAGTTATGAATTTGGACATTATAGCTCATTTTGAAAAGTCAACAAAAATACTTTTTTTGTCAAAGCTTCACACATGAGCATGGAATATCAAAATGAGATGAGACCAAAAGGGTTGCTAAGAGAACATATCAAGCTTTCTAAAAAGTCCAAGAACACCTCCAAAGAGTCAAAATTGAGGAAGTTATGCATTTGTGAAGTTGACCTTTTTTGCAAAATTGCCAAAAGTCAACTATCCCCAAAACTTCAAATTTTGCCAAATGGCCCAATCTTTTTCACTTGTTTTGAGTTGGTAACATAGCCCACGTTCTCTAGCCCTTTCCACTTGTCCATATCTTATTTTTATTAATTATTTTTATTTTTATTTGAATTAATTTAAATTAAATCATAATAAATCAAATAAAATCCAAAACATTGATAACAAGGGATTTTGTGTTTGTTTCAAGCTTCATTGAACATCTAGAATCATTCCAAATTTGCATCAATGCATAGAGTGGACAAAAAGATTGAAAAAGCCATGTTTGGAAAGGATTTAAGAAGGAAATCAAATCAAAAGGCATTGAAGAAGGAAGATTTGGACAGAATAATCAACCCTAATGCATTGTGTGATACATAAGGATTGCGTGCAGACCTAGAAAGAAGTTGGAAACAAGCGTGAGAGAAAGAACAAAAACTGAAAAAACAAGGAAAAATGTGAGATCAAAATCCCACTTAGAGGCATTCTCAAGGATCGTGACCGATTCCAATCGTTTCCTGGCACTCTCAGGAACCTAAAGCAATCGAAACCATGCGTTTTCAAGCCCTCCCGCGCACTGTAAGTCCATCACGATGCACCCCTGTTCTTGAATTTGCATTTTGTAATTTAGGCATAGTTAACATGAATTGATGACATATTCTTGATCACTATAACATTTGCAAACTTTTGGCATTACTCAATTTCATTAATTAATTTAATAACTAATTAACTTAGCATTTAATTTTAGGATTTAATTTCCTTTCTTAAAAAATATTTTAAAAAAAACAACAAAAACATTTTCTTTTAAGAGGGTCAAAACCCTAGTTTCGCATTCGATTTAATTTTCTCGCGCACTTTATTCAATTATTGTATCTGCTCCCGGTTTGTAATAATTAAATTAGGACATTTATTTATTTTTACCGCTCTTTTAAATTTCAAAGGGTTTGTTTTTGGCGATGTAAATACCTGACGCCTTGTAATAGCGTAGTTTAATTTCCGCATCTTTAATTTTTTGCAAATATTCAACTGTTAGATGTTTGATAATAGGGTTTGCATGACAAGAATGAATGACTAAATTTAAAACAGTTAGATCACCCTTAATTGTGCAAAGATAAAAATAATCTGAAATCAACACACTCGCACATGCACACTCCTAGGGTACATCCCACTTGGTTGCCTTCGTAAACGGTCATTGAGTATAGGTTGTTTTAGAAGTTGCCCTCTTGTCTAAAGGATCATAGTTTCCTCGAAAAGGTTGCCTCGGATATCGTTGCCTCGGATAAATGATCTAGGACATTAGGGTTACCACTAAGACATCCTAACATTGCTTTAGTGACCGTATGTCCATCTTTCGAATTGACCCTCAAACTCCATCGACGGTGCTACCTACTCACAAATAGTGGGATAGCATTGTCTAAAGGAAACAAACATAGAACGATTCCTTTTTCGAGCAGGTAGATTAGTTCTTAGATACTTGTTCATCCAAAACAAAACTTTTTCACAGTTACACTCTTTTACAAACAAGTTTTCAAAAAAACACTTCATTACACTCTTGAAGACAGAAGCAAGAGTTAAATCGAAGTCAAAACAAAAACTTTTCAAAGCCCATAAACACAAAGAAAACAATTTTGAAAATGATGAGCAAGTACCTAAGAGCCCGTAGATAACTACGGATAGAAAGGGTGCTAATACCTTCCCTTTCTATAAATCTACCCCCCGTACTCAGAAATATCTCGAAAAAGGAATTTTTCTGTGCTTTTTTCCTTTCCTTGTTGGATAAAATAAAAGTCGGTGGCGACTCTTGCTTACCGCGACATTTTGCAAATACAAACGCAAAACGCAAACCAGCATTCCAAAAAACAGTCAGTTCTCCCACCGTATCACAGTTGCGTTTGTAGAGAATTCCATTACTAAGGAAGAACTTAGCAGAGAACCTCATTAAGAACTTCTTATCATTGACTGAAGCTCCTTCCGGATATTCTTGGGTCTCGAGATACCTCTTGACTTCGTGAAACCAAGGCAAGTCCACTACTTCTTCAGTATTAATCTCGTGACAGTGAGTTGGTTCATCCATTCGTTCAATGGTGATCTGGGGAGCCTCGTTATCCCATTTAAGTTTAAACATGGATGACATTGTGGCTAGCGCGTCTGCTAGCTTATTTTCTTCTCGCGGGAAATGCTCGAAGGTAATCTTATCAAAATGTGGGATCAATGTCAACACATCTTCTTTATAGGGGATAAGGTTAGGGTGTTTGGTGTCCCATTCCCCTTTGATTTGGCTGATGACCAAAGTTGAATCTCCGAATACATTTAAGGATTTGATCCCCAAATCTATGTTAGGCTTTGAGACCAAAAATGCACGCTTCGTATTCTGCCATGTGATTTGTACAGTTGAAGCCGAGGCTTGCGATAAATGGAGTATGACATCCTTCCAGAGATATGAGTACATCACATATACCATTGCCGAGTACGTTGGACGCTCCATCGAGAAACAGGGTCCATCGGGATCCTTGTTCAGGTCTGTCATATGGTCTGAATTCTTCGCAGTTGTTTACCATCATGATGTCTTCATCTGAGAATTTGAACTTCATGGACTGGTAGTCATCTACAGCTTGATGAGCCATGTGATCAGCTAATAAACTTCTCTTTATTTCTTTTTGGGTAGTATACTGAATGGCAAATTCTGTCAGGATCATCTGCCATCTTGCTATTCTTCCAGAAAGGGCAGGCTTCTCGAAGATGTATTTTATGGGATCCATTTTGGATATCAATAAGGTAGTATGGGTCAACATATACTGTCTTAGCCGGCTAGTAGCCAATGCCAGAGCGCAACAAGTTTTCTCAAGCAGTGAATATCTTGTTTCACAGTCGGTAAACTTATTGCTCAGGTAATGAATAACATGCTTTTTTCGGCCAGACTCGTCATACTGCCCCAGCACACACCCCATTGAATTTTCCAAAATAGTTAGATACATGATCAAGGGTCTTCCCTCGACTAGCAGCATCAAAATAAGAGGCTCTTGCAGTTACTCTTTGATCTTGTCGAAGGCAGTTTGGCACTCATCATTCCATTTGACTACTTGATCTTTCTTCAGTAATTTAAAGATTGGTTCACAAGTAGCTGTCAGGTGAGAAATGAATCTGGCGATGTAGTTTAAACGTCCCAAGAATCCTCTGACTTCCTTCTCGGTGCGGGGAGTAGGAATTTCTTGTATAGCTTTCACCTTGGCCAGATCCACTTTGATACCTTTACCGCTGACGACAAAGCCTGGGAGTTTACCAGACCTCACCCCAAATGTGCATTTATTCGGGTTCAACCTCAGCTTGTACTTCTTTAGTCTCTCAAACAGTTTCTGTAAATGATCAAGATGTTCTTCTTTAGTTTGAGATCTGGATATCATTTCGTCCACATAGACCTCTATTTCGTGATGTATCATGTCGTGAAATGGGGCTACCATGGTACACTGATAGGTTGCCCCAACGTTCTTCAACCCGAATGGCATAACCTTGTAATAGAATGTGCCTCATTCTATGACAAAGGTCGTTTTCTCCATGTCCTCAGGCGCCATTTTGATTTGGTTGTAGCCTGAGAATCTGTCCATGAAGGAAAACACCTTATGATGTGTTGTATTGTCAACCAAAATATCGATGTGGAGAAGTGGGAAATCATCCTTAGGGCTTGCCCTATTTAAATCTTTGTAGTCCATGCACATTCGTACCTTGCAGTCCTTTTTAGGCACGGGAACAACATTGGCGACCCATTGCGGATAGGAGGTGACGGCAAAGAATCCGACATTTAATTGTTTCATGACTTCCGCTTTGAGCTTTTCTGACATGTCTGGTCGCATACGACGGACTTTCTGCTTTACCAGAGGGCAATCTTCTTTTGTTGGTAGATGATGGACCATGATATCGACATCCAATCCCGGCATGTCTTTGTACGACCAGGAAAAGACCACGACATAATCATGTAGCAACTGAATCAGACACTTCTTGACTTTGGGTTCCAAATTTGCACCAACCTTGACTACTTTCCTGTCCTCTTAGGTACCTAGGTTAATCGTGTCCACTGGTTCTTCGTGGGGCTGAATGGTCCTCTTTTTTTGTTGTAGTAACCTTGCTATTTCCCTTAGAACTTCACATTCTTCCTCACCTTCGTCTTTGGCTTGGTAGATTAGACTTTCAGAGTCATAAAAGGCCATAGCAGAATCGTTACCCATGGGATCCCGAATGGATGTAGATCTTCATTTTGAATGTGAGTGTGTGTAAGAGTATAGCTATCTTTGAAAGAAATAAAAAATGTAAAAAAGAAAGACAAAGAACACAAAGTTTGTATGCAAAAACTTCCATGATTCATTGATGACATATGAAAATGAGATAACAACTCTTACAAATGGACCATTGTGCCTCGGGTAAGACACGAGGCTTTAAAAGTCAGAATTGTTTAATTATTACAGATCCGACAAAATTTAAAGACAATTACTGTTGGATAAAAGTAATTGGAACAAAATCTTTAGCCTCCCAGTTATTGAGTCCTCCATTGACAGTTGGGAAAATCCATTCCTCCAGGTCGTAGTTGTCCTTATCATCCTCCACTGTGTTGACTCTGTGGTTGCTGATCTTCAAAGGGGATCCCTTGGTGCGAGCACGGCGTACAGATTTTTGGGTACCTGAAGTGAAACCCAAACCAAATTTGTCAGACTTGTATAGGATATCTGGGAGTTGTCCTCAAATATTGCACCCACCTTCTTCTATCACTGATTTGGCATCTGTGATACGGTGGGAAAGAACTGACTGTTTTTTAGAATGTTGGTTCGTGTTTCGCGTTTGTTTTTGCAAAATGTCGCGGTAAGCAAGAGTCGACACCGTCTTTTATTTTATCCAACAAGGAAAGGAAAAAAAGCACAGAAAAATTCCTTTTTCGAGATGTTTCTCGGGTCCGGGGGGTAGATTATAGAAAAGGAAAGGTGTTAGCACCCTTTCTATCTGTGGTTATCCACGGGCTCTTAGGTACTTGCTCAAAGTGTTTTCAAAATTTGCTTTTCTTTGTGTTTGTGGGTTTGAAAAGAGTTTTTGTTTGAAATGTGTAAGTGCGAAAAGTTTTGTTTTGTTTTAGAAAGAGCAAGTACTTAAGAACCATCTACCTACTCGAAAAAGGAATCAATTTGTGCTAATGTCTTTTAGACAATGCTATCCCACTATTGATGAGTAGGTAGCGTCATCGTTGGAGTTTTAAGGGTCAATTCGATTAAGGGACGTGTGGTCACTAAAGCAATGTTAGGATGCCTTAGAGGTAACCCTAATGTCTTAGATCATTTTTCCGAGGCAACCGTTTCGAGGCAACTATGATCTTTGGACAAGAGGGCGACCTCTAAAACTTCCTATACTCAATGACCACGTTCGAAGGCAACCAAGTGAGGTGTACCCTAAGAGTGCGCATGTGCGAGTGTGTTGTTTCGGTTAATTTTATCTTTGTACATGTCATGGGTGAGCTATGTTGATTTTAAGTTCATACATTCGATCTTATCATGCATTCCCTATTATCAAACACCTAACAGTATATAGGTTGCGGAAATTAAATTGCGGAAATTAAATCTAAACTATTACAAGGTGTCGGGTATTTACATCGCCAAAAACAACCCTTGAAATTAAATTGCGGAAAAATAAATAAAGCGATAAAATAAAGTCATATTCAAAGCTATTACATTCAGGAAGCAAGTACAATAATATGATAAATGGATCGCGCGCGAAAAATTAAATCGAATGCATTTTTTAGGGTTTTGACCCTTTTTTGAAAGAAAAGATTTTTTGTTATTTTTTTGAATTATATGGAATTAAATTAAGTTAACAATTGAATTAAATGAGCTAATTAATTAATTAAAATATTTTTGGATTTTTGGATTTTTAAAGAAATAAAAATAAATTGCTTTAAGTTAATAAACCCTAATTTTCTACATTAATTTTAATTATTTGCAAAAGATATTAAAAATTATACCTAATTAAAACTAAGTTAGTTGAATTAATTTATTTACAAAAATAAAGTCATGAATTTAATTTTAATAAATAAAATATATTTTTTGGTTTTTGATTTTATGAGGAAAAAATTTTAATTGGTTAGTGATAATAAAAATAATAATTAACAAAACAAATAAATAAATAAAAAGAAGAAAGAAATAACCAAGGGGTGTTGGGCATGATTTGGGGGTGAAATCAGCATTTTTGAGGCCCAAACGTGCAAGCCTGTATTGACTTTCCCAGATTCTCTACGCGCATGTTGACTTGGGTGTATGGTGGATATCACCTTTGGGCCACCAGATCTGGCCTGGGGCCATCTGGCAGGCATCTGAATGAGGTTGTATGATATGCCATGATCTTTGAAATGCATTGGAATATCTGAAGAAAAACAATAGCAAATATGTGGGGGACCTGGGATTCGAACCCAAGTCCCATGAGTCACTGAACAACGCACTTACCACCACACCACTGCCTTCCATTTGTTATTATAATACACAGCAATTAATATAATGAAAAAGAAACTCAATGGGTCAAACAAAAAATAAAAGCGCGCTGGATTTAAATCAACGAATGGGGACATGCCACGTCCTCGTCTTCTTCGTTTGGCCTGGATATTTACCTGCGGATTCTTATCCGCAGCTAAATCCGTGGCTTGCTCCTAAAATACGTACTAGGCCATGAAAACTCAAGCCACGACCACAGTCATGCTCGTCTCTTCCTCCTGAACATGCATATGTCCATTATTTGTTCCAATTTTCCCTGCAAAGAAAACACCCAAAAACAAACTTCCAAAACCCTAGGTTCGGGTATGACGTCACATGCTATAAAAATGAAATTCAATAATTCCAAAAGCTTCTAAATCGAACGACAAACATGATTATGCAGAGATCTTGGCAAAAAGTGCAAGAATAAGAGGATGCGTTTTCGAGTACAGGGCCGTTTTTCAGGAGACTTACAACACGATTCAGGGAGGGAGAGAGCTTGATTTTGATTCCTTCTCACTCAATGGATGTCTAGCAATTGGATAGCGTTGAGTTTTGGCCTTGAAAACACCTCTAAGTACGTTTTCAGATTCAAGCTTTTTCAAGTTTTTTTCAAGTTTGGTCTTTGTGATTTAGCAGCCTCTTCGTCCTGATTCGTGCCTCTTTAGCTTGTATAAGTATAAGGCAATGCATTAGGTTAAAAATTTGGACTTCAATCTTTGTAAATCAATGCTTGGAGATATGATATGATCCTCAATTAAAAAGCTTCCAATTTCATTCCAAATCCAATATTTGTTCATGATATGGCTTGATTTGAATTTGATCATGTCCATGATGACAATTAAGGCCTGTATCAATCAAAAAGATACCAAGTTATCAATATTTTGATTTTATTTGGATTTAAATTGATTTAAAATGAATTAATTCAATAAAAATCAAATAAAAATAGAAAAATTAATAAATGGACATGAGGCTGAAGCTAGGACACGTGTGTAGTGTGACAAGATCAAATCAAGTGGAAAAAAGTGGGCCCATTTGACAAAATTTGAAGTTTTGGGGATAGTTGACTTTTGGCAATTTTGGAAAAATGCCCAACTTCAACAATGCATAACTTCTTCAATTTTGAACTTTTGGAGGTGTTCTTGGACTTTTTAGAAACCTTGAGATATCCTCTAACTAACCCTTTCGGTATCATCTCAATTTGATATTCCATGATAAAGTTATAAGCTTTGGATAAAAAGGTGTTTTTGGTTACTTTCAAACATGACCTATAATGTCCAAATTTGTAACTTTTTGTGAGTGCATTTATTGATCTTTGGGTGTGAATATGGATTGTAGTAAATTGCATCCTCTTCAAACTGAGCTTTGGATGGGTCATTTCTCATAAAGTATGAGAAAGTTATGCTTGGTCAAATTTGAGTTGACTTTTCGTACAAAACCCTAATTTAGCAACTTTTGAGTCTTGATGAATTTTGAGCAATCCTTGATGAATCATGATAAACCCTTTATAAAATGATGAATTATCCTTCAAAATTAGAATGTTGAAAAAAATATTGAAGTTTGACTATTTGTAGGTCACAGTTGACTTTTGCCCTAGTACAACCGATTTTTGGGCCTCTTGAGCAATTGACTGACCAAACTTCCTCTGCAAGGCTTGAAATTTGACATGGATGACCTGGTGTATATTTTAGGACATTTGGGAGCACTTTAGGTCATTTGGATGAAAGGACCTTGATGAAACACAAAACCCTAATTTGAGATTGACTGCCTTAAGAGATGATTTGACTGTCCAACTCTTGAGCAATCTTTGAGCAACTTGGAGACTATTCTTGAAATGTCTTGAGAAATATGGGAGGGAAACTTTTGGGGTACAAAAGCTTCCCTTGTTCAATTTTCTTAAACCTGAGGATATAGATTGGCTTTCGGGCCTTTCGTGATCCGAAGGTGGAAGATGATTGAACACTAGAGTGCCCAGAAATTTGCACTCGCATGATGTGGTATCAACCTTGTGATGTCGGGAATGGGCTTACAGATGCCATTTGGATACTGTTTGTAGGTGGTATGAACTTCAACTAGAATACGAATCAGGGAGATCTTATCGGCGATCTGACTGAACCAGAGGAGGTCTTGGATTTGACTTTGATTGGATTGGCATCAGAAAAATCTTTAGGAATCGATTTAACTGGACCAGAGGAGGTCTTGTCTTCTTTGACTGGATTAGTAAACCAAAAAATCTTTAGGAATCGATTTAACTGGACCAGAGGAGGTCTTGTCTTCTTTGACTGGATTGGCATCAGAAAAATCTTTAGGAATCGATTTAACTAGTCTTGTCTACTTTGACTGGGTTGGTATCAGAAAAATCTTTAGGAATCAATTTAACTGGTCTTGTCTTCTTTGACTGGGTTGGCATCAGAAAAATCTTTAGGAATCGATTTAACTGGTCTTGTCTTCTTTGACTGGGTTGGCATCAGAAAAATATTTAAGAATCGATTTAACTGGTCTTGTCTTCTTTGACTGGATTGGTATCAGAAAAATATTTAGGAATCGATTTAACTAGACCAGAGGAGGTTTTGTCTCTTTTGACTGGATTGGTATCAGAAAAATCTTTAGGAATCTATTTAACTGGACCAGAGGAGGTTTTGTCTTCTTTGACTGGATTGGTATCAGAAAAATCTTTAGGAATCGATTTAACTGGACCAGAGGAGGTTTTGTCTCTTTTGATTGGATTGGTATCAGAAAAATCTTTAGGAATCGATTTAACTGGACCAGAGGAGGTTTTGTCTTCTTTGACTGGATTGGTATCAGAAAAATCTTTAGGAATCGATTTAACTGGACCAGAGGAGGTTTTGTCTCTTTTGACTGGATTGGTATCAGAAAAATCTTTAGGAATCGATTTAACTGGACCAGAGGAGGTTTTGTCTCTTTTGACTGGATTGTTATCATAAAAATCTTTAGGAATCGATTTAACTAGACCAGAGGAGGTTTTGTCTTCTTTGACTGGATTGGCATCAGAAAAATCTTTAGGAATCGATTTAACTGGACCAGAGGAGGTTTTGGAATAACTTCAATTGGATCGGCATCAGAAAAATCTTTTAGGAATCGATTTGACTGGACCAGAGAAGGTCTTCCACATAGTTGAGAATTTAACTGCATCCTTCCTGAAAGGCAAAGGTCAGTCATATGCAATGCATGATATGGATCAAGAAATGATGTTCTCAACATAAATGAGATTGTACGGTATGATGCGTTTATGCATGTATGGAAATGTAATGTTTTAGCTGGGGAAAATAAATCCCGGAGCTGCTGGAGAATAGAGTTGAATTCTTCATCTCTGTTGGGGATGGTGAACGAAATTGATTGCGAGAATAAACTTGCATGGGAAGATGACTCCGTTAGGGAATAAACTGATGAGGAGATTACTCTGTGGAGAAGAGATGCTCTGCTGAAGATTCCACTGATAAAATCTGTTGGGGATGGATTACCGTTGCTGGTGATACTGAATCTGTTGAGGATTGAATTCCTATTTGTGAAAGGAAAGAACTTCGCTGGGGGATGATCTTTAAGTTGTGACTTGCTGGGGATAACCCTATTAGGTTCTCGTGGGGATAATCCTTTGAGCTTGGATGGGGAGATTTATTTTGTACTCCGCCGGGGGTAAACTTCCAGAGTCTACTAGGGATGATGATTCCACTCTGTTGGGGAAGTTTTTTCAGACCATGCTGGGAAAATATTGACTCCACTGGGGGTATCTTGTATTCCGCCGAGGAACATTCTTATACTCCATTGAGGAATATTAAGACTGCCGGGGATACTCTTATACTTGCTGAGGAATATTCTTACACTCCACTGGGGAATATTAAGACCCTTTTAGTGCTGATGGTAGACTAACTCTACTTGGGGAGAGTATTGCTGATTTGTTCATAGCTGCAAGTTTCAGTTGAGAGAGTTACCATTATTGTCTTACTCTGCGGGGAGTGAAAGTATCTTAGCCATATTCTTCAGCTAAATATACCTTGGTACCTGGTGGACGGAGCAACTGTACAGTTCGGACAATTCTTATTTGCCCCTGTTTCTGCTATTACCAGTAATTCATCTTTCGTTTCGCATGTAAATATTTATGATCAGCAATTAATGTCAAATGCATATATCAAACATGAACATTGGACGTTCTTTGCAAAACAAAACAGATAAGGGAAAAATAGTTTGAAATTTGTCTGAAAAATGAATTTGTATTGATTTTGAAGTTTGGCCTGTAAATAGGCGTTTTTGTACAAGAGGCTGACGTCCTAGTAAGAGAATGCCGCCGAATAGATATAATTTACACAAATTGTGAAAACAAAACAAAACAGCTATGTGAATAATCCCACTGGGTTCCAACTCTGCTATTACCTTTATGTCCTCGAGTATCTCATCACTTTGTTGCTGGTTGAAGATGAATCAGATTGATTAGTGTCGTCCGAGCTTGATAGTCGATACCGAAGTCTGGATGCATGGTGATCCAATGAGACATAGTGTTACGCTTTGATCCCTAATTTTTTCCTGGACCTCCCTTTTGGGTTTTCAGTCCACCGGGATACCCTTTTTTACCCAAGTCGCCTTTTCAGGTTTTCAACTTGCCGGGTGTACAGATTTTTTTATTTTCATCCCTTATTTTTGCCCTAACCCTTTTGGTTTGCCGGGGAGCCCTTATTTTTGCCTAGGTCAGTCAACCTAGCGGGTCTTTGATTATGCGTAGTATCTTTTCACTATGTCTGCATTGACGGGGTGAGGAAGGTCGTCACCATCCATGGTGGTTAGAATCATAGCTTCTCCTGAGAAAATATTCTTAACCACAAATAGCCCTTCGTACGTAGGGGTCCATTTGCCCCTGGGATCACCTTGAGGTAGGATAATGCGCTTGATTACCAGATCCCCAACTTGATATTCTTGTCGTCTGACTTTCTTGTTAAATGCCTTGATCATCCGCTTTTGGTACGTCTGACCATGACAAATAGCAGTAAGTCTCTTTTCGTCGATTAGGTTCAGCTGATCAAGCCGGGTCTAAATCCAGTCATCTTCGCTCAAACTTGCATCTTTCATGATCCGAATAGAGGGTATCTGAACTTCAATGGGCAAGACTGCCTCCATGCCATAAACCAAGGAATAAGGTGTTGCCCCTGTTGATGTCCGTGCTGAGGTACGGTACCCATGAAGAGCAAATGGTAACATCTCGTGCCAGTCTTTGTATGTCACTGTCATCTTCTGCACAATCTTCTTAATGTTTTTATTAGCTGCTTCGACACCCCCATTCATCTTCGTCCGGTAAGGGGAAGAGTTATGACGTTGTATCTTGAATTGCTCGCAGAGCTCAGTGATCATCTTATTGTTGAGATTGGTACCATTGTCTGTAATGATCCTTTCTGGCACACCGTATCAACAGATCAGATTGTGCCGAATGAACCGTGCCACGACGTTCTTGGTTACAGTAGCAAAGGAAGCTGCTTCAACCCACTTCGTGAAGTAATCAATAGCTACCAGGATGAAACGATGCCCGTTGGACGCTGTAGGTATGATCTCGTCGATCATATCAATGTCCCACATTGCAAAAGGCCAAGGTGCCGTCAAGACGTTCACATCTTTGATATCAATAGGGTAGTGTGAGCCAGCATATACTGTCTTAGCCGACGAACAGCCCATGCCAAAGCGTAACAAGTTCCCTCGAGCAGTGAGTATCGTATCTCACAGTCGGTAAACTTTTTGCTAAAGCAATAAATAGCATGCTCTTTTCGGCCAGACTCGTCATGCTGCCCCAGCATGCCTCTTTGTATTATTCAGCACTTTTAAGTATGAGATCAACGGTCTTCCTGCAATTGGAGGTATCATAATTGGTAGCTTGGAGGTAGTATGGTCCTCTCTTCTTGAAGTAGCAGTCTAGCAAGTTCACCAGGCACTTCACAATTATCTTCACCTTCATCTTCGGCTAAGTTGATCGGATTTTCGAAGTCATAACTGGCAGTAGTAGGGTCGTTATCAGTGGGATCCATAGTGGATGTAGATCATGATACGTGAGTGTGTGTAAAATAGTTGTTTTGCAATATATAATAAAGAAAAACAAGGAGCGTAAAATTTGAAATGCAAGAACGTCCAATGCTTTTATTAATGATATATGAAGATGACACACATAAAGCCCTCACAAATGAAGCCACGGTGCCCCGGGTAAGACACCGGGCCGTAAAAGTTTAAAACATTGTCTGTTACATATTCAAAACAAAAAGTTTCATTACTAGGTAACAAAAGTAATAGGGATGAAGTCCTTTGTTGTCCAGTTGCTTGGTCCACCGTCGGTCGTAGGATAGATCCAGCTGTCAAATTCAGACTCTTCCACATCATCTTCAATGGCATTCACTCCCGAGTTACTGATGAACACGAGAGGTCTTCTAATTCGTGCATTCCGAACAGCACTTTGAGCTTCTGCAGTGAAACCCAAACCAAACTTGTTAGTCTTCTGTGTAAAATCAAGGAGTCTGCCCTAATTCGTACACTCACCCTTCTCAACAACAGCCCGGGCATCCTTAAAGGAAGCCATCTTCATAGGAGAATCTTCAACAATAGTCTCAGCTGACGCCAGTGTCTGGGGAACCTCTTCAAAATGCTGAAATGGGGTCTCAATGAACTCCCCATCCATCTCTACATATCGGAAAGAGTTAAGGTGGCTCACCATATACTCTTCCTCTCCTTGTACTGTCACAATCTTCCCTTTGACCGGGTACTTCAGCTTCTGGTGGAGCGTTGAGGTTACGGCCCCGGCTTTGTGAATCCATGGACGACCCAGCGAACAAGAATACGATGGCCGAATGTACATCACATAGAACGTAGAGTTGAAGACCTGAGAACCAACCTTGATCGGTATATCAACCTCTCCATGTACCATTCTTTTAGACCCATCAAAGGCCCTGACGACAATGTTGCTTGGCTTCAGCTCCAACCCTTCACAATCCAACCGGTCTAGAGCTTTCTTAGGCAAGACGTTTAATGAGGAACCAGTATCCACCAATACATGTGCAAGAGTAGTTCCCCTGCATTCAATGGAGACATGCAAGGCATCATTGTGATTCTTCCCCTTAGCAGTCAAGTCGGCGTCCGAGAAACCCAACCCATTATCAGCAGTCAGATTAGCCACGCAATCTGTAAACTGATCAGCTGGCGTCTCCTATGGCACATGGGCAATCTTCAAGAAGGTAATCAGAGCCTTGGCATGGGCCTCTGAGCATAGCAACAGTGACAACATAGAAATCTTGGACGGGGTTTGCCCCAGCTGTTCAACTACATGTAATCACTCTTTTTGATAATTTTCAAAATCTCTTTTATCTCTTGCTTAGAAGCTTCAACAGTAATCGTCTTCGGTGCCTCCATCTGGGCCGGCACATCAGTGGTGATCCCTTTTCCCCGAGTGTCAGATGACTCGGCGACAGGGGTAATAATAGGAACTTGCACAGGAATAGTGACAGGTACATTGGCGGGTGTAATAACAACGGGTCTTTGGACAGTTGGCGGAGAGATATCAGGTGAGAAAAGTCTTCCACTGCGGGTGACTTTAGCAGGCCCAACAATATTGCTGACGTCAGTATCAGCGGCCAACTCTTGCTTAACTCCATGAAAATTAACATCAGCCCCATAGTGCCAAGGGACAGCTTTATCAGAGGTGTAGGGGATGGGCCCCGGAACAGTGATGATCACAGGTGCGATTCTTGGAAAAGATGTAATTCTAACAGGCTTCCTCGAGGGAGCCCTGGAAGAATTGTCGAAAATGGTAATAATGGCAACTTCTTCAGTAGGAACGCAGGGAACAACAGTCTTCTCAAATAGAATTTCTTTACTATCCATCAAGCATTGGACACCTGACTTCAAGAGATGGCAACCGATAGGTAGAACAGAACACATACGACAACCTTCATCATAGCCCGGAAATAAACCGGCTAGAAAAAGGTTCTTCTTTACAGTCATCAAAGGGGTAGCAATATCATTCACATAAACCACAAACGAGTCTTCATCTATAGCATTTACTCCATGCTTGGGCATAGGAGCAGTCACAACATTAGGCCTCTCGGGCGCCTCGAACTCAATCTCCTTGGCATCAATTAAGTCCTGTATCTTATTCTTCAAAGTCCAACAATCATCTGTATTATGCCCCGGCCTATCAGAGTGATAAGCACAGCGGGCGTTAGGGTTATACCTCGGTGATGTTGTATTTGGATTCTTCGGGGCTTCCTTTAGAATCAACAGATTGGTCTTCAGCAACTGTGGTAGAATCTGAGATAAGTTCATGTTGAGACGGGTGAATTGCCTTCGAGGTCTCTCGTACTTTTGTTGATTGTTGTGTTGAGGAGCACCAACAGGTTTTGAAATAACAACCGCATTAACAGCTTGGCGGTGTTCAGGTCTATTCTGTCTTTTCGAACTGTAGACAGCACTGGACTCTTTCTTAAAGGGCTTCTTCTTGGTGCTTGATGAGGCACCCTTCTGTATCTTACCAGCCTTAATACCAGCCTCAATCCTTTCACCAGTCAAAAATAGCTCTGTAAACCCAGATGAAGAGCTTCCAATCAGATGGTTGAAAAATGGACCAGACAAGGTCCTTAGAAACATGTCCACAAGCTCCCGAGCAGCCAAGGGTGGTTGTACTCTTCCGGCGAGGTCCCTCCACTTCTGAGCATAATCTTTGAATCCTTCACCCATTCCCATTGACATACCCTGGAGTTGGGTACGCGTGGGAGCGAGGTCGGAGTTGTACTGGTACTGCCTGTAGAAAGCAGTAGCCAAATCTTCCCAACTGCGAATACTGGCTCCGTCCAACTGGTAGAACCACTCAAGCTGAGTCCCTGAGAGACTGTCTTGAAAGAAATGGATCCATAAGTTCTTATTAGCAGTGTACAACTGAATCTTCCTTACATATTACCGGAGGTGCAGCTTCGGACAAGAAACTCTGTCATACTTAGCAAAAGCTGGTGCTTTGAATTTGTGGGGAATCACTACCCCAGATGATAGACCCAGATCACCAAAGTCCAGACCAGGCACTTTCTGAACTTTCATAGCACTCAATCGGTCTTCCAGTTGTTTATATATGTCCTCAGCAGGAGGATATTATTCTTCATCAAAGTCTGTCTCGTTGTCGGAGACCACAGGGCTAGGAGCCCTCCTTTCTTCCTGACTATCTTTCCCTCTAGATGAGGTGGTCAAATCAACTTCACTCTGAAGCCTGTTCCCAAACCTATGTCCTGTGTTAAACATGATTGTCCTCTTCTTCTTCTTCTTCTTCTTCTTCTCTTTCAGAATTAAGGTCATCAAATCTTGCTGACCCTTAGCTAGATTCATGAACAACTCTTGGAATTGGGCATTCTGGGCCTGGAGGGCCTTGATGGCTTGCTCAGTTGAAGGTTCAGCAGACATGATGAGTGCTGAAATAAACAGCGAAGAAGATAAGAGACCTGTAATGGGTACCTGTTATGGAGTGCATGAGATGAAATGCGTATGATTATGATTTCAAAGACAATCGGGAGATTCAAATTTGTAAACAAGAAATGAAACACACTTTATTAGATAAACTTTGTAATTCAAATTGTTCAATTGATGCCCCCAGGGCGTTACAAGAATGGAAATACTGAAAAGTAAACAAAAACTGGAAAAGAAACAATCAAAGGTCAATCAGTGCTCCCATGGTCTCTTCTTATCGGTGCGGACATAGTCATTGAGAATCCGCTCCTTCTCCAGCTGCCTAGTCAACCTCTGGATCTTCTGCTCTTGCTCGTTGAACTTCTCTCGGTAAGAATCCTGTTCTCCCCTCAGCTGCATCCAAGACCTTTTCAATGCCCCAATGTCAGTGGGCATATGAGGATGGAGGATGGTCGGAAGAACCCCTTCTTCATTAGCAACTTCAACAATGATAGGTCGGACAGCTTCATATGGCATACCTAGCTTTTGGGCACAGATGCGGACCCATCTGAGATATGGCTCCATTGGCAGAGAAGTCTTTGGACCCAACTCGTGTGGATCAGATCTGTGAACTCTATCCCAGGCCCTTATGAATCTGCGGCGTTGCTCGTCGCTATCTCCTTGAAAATCAAAGATGATACTAGGCATTAGCATCTCATGAGGTCCTTCTCTTCTGGCACGCCCGAACTGACGTAGAGCTAAGCATGGGTTGTAAGAGATTCCTTCATGGGTTCCTAACAGTGGAACATTGGGGTACTTCCCACATCGATCAATAATAGTCACCTCATCCATACCCTTGAGAGTCCAGATGATGTCATTATGAGAGAGAGACATCACCCTACAAGCCCAACCCATGCCTTCTTTGTTCTTCAGCACTGACTTGGGAAGGTGCGAAATAAACCACCTTGCCAATAAGGGAGCACAACATATCAAGGTTCCCCGCTTTCGGGCAGTACGAGCATAGAGCTGATGAAGAATGTCACCCAAGAGAGTGGGTACCAGATTCTGAGAGATGAAGATCTTTATCGCATTCACATCAACAAAGGAGTCAGAGTTCGGAAACAATACCAATTCGTATATCAGAAGGGCCAGAATATCCTCGAATGCCTTGAAGTCTAGACTATCCCAGAAATGATTAGCCTTACCAACCAAGAACTTAGTCAGAAAGCCCTTTGCTCCACTTCTAGTCTCCCAATTAGCCATTACCTCCTCTTTGGTCATATGAAGGGCTGCAACAATCTCTTCGGGCCTAAGAATTTTCTCCCAACTAGTAAACGGGGTCTGCTCCAGAACAGAGATACTGAGTAGCTCAGAGAACTCTTCTAGGGTGGGAACCAGCTGATAGTCTTGAAAAGTAAAACAATGGTACAACGGATCATAGAATTGTACTAGGACACTCATCATCTGCTCATACAATTTGGAGGTGACCAAACTGAGAAGATAACCATGTCTTCTGAGGAAGGAAGTAGTATCAGGCATCTTTGAAATCAGATCTTTAAGCAAGGTGGGAACCTGGACAAAGTTAATTCGGATGGTATTCCTACGCATCGGCATCATGATGACCTACAAAACAGAAAAAAGATGAATCCCTCCTGTCTTTGAAATAGGTTAGTCCAATGCAAGATGTATGCAATGTTATGATGTAATGATGTTATGATAAAGGCACACCACAAGTATCCACAAATGGCAAACATGGTAAAGGCACACAAGTCACACAGAGAGCCCTTAAATTTCAAGCTGGCAAGGAGCTTAGATACTACCCTCTTTCAGTTCAGTTGGTTTAAACCTGTCCTAAAAATAGTAACCGGGTTCTAGAGGATCTCAATATCACTGACTACCCTCGATCGGTCATAATTCCAGTTTAGCAACCTTTTCTTGCGGCCAGAATCATCGCGAGAGTTTAGTCTCAATGAGTGTAGCATACTGCTATTGTTCTATGGCCAAGTTGGTCAATTTAAAGGTTCTAAGGTCAGTTGGTGCTTAATGACCCCTTAGAAGACCCATATTCTCCTCGTTTCAACACAAGGGATATCGGTACTGACTAAGGTGCCACACCAACGTAGCTATTGCTTCAACCGTATCGGTCTACGCCGTACAGTTCCCTCACAGTTTATTGCTACTTACCTAAAGGCTATCCCCCAGATCCGAGTTAGGATCTATAGAAAATCCGATACAAACCCACAAATATAAATCATACAAAGCATATAATTGAAAACACAATGATCTAATCCTAAGGTACACCCCACTTATAAGATCTCCCCAGCAGAGTCGCCAGTTCTGTGATATGGTGGGAAAGAACTGTCTGTTTTTTAGAATGCTGGTTTGCGTTTCGCGTTTGTTTTTGCAAAATGTCGCGGTAAGCAAGAGTCGCCACCGTCTTTTATTTTATCCAACAAGGAAAGGAAAAAAAGCACAGAAAAATTCCTTTTTCGAGATGTTTCTCGGGTCCGGGGGGTAGATTATAGAAAAGGGAAGGTGTTAGCACCCTTTCTATCCGTGGTTATCCACGGGCTCTTAGGTACTTGCTCAAAGTGTTTTCAAAATTTTCTTTTCTTTGTGTTTGTGGGTTTGAAAAGAGTTTTTGTTTGAAAGGTGTAAGTGCGAAAAGTTTTGTTTTGTTTTAGAAAGAGCAAGTACTTAAGAACCATCTACCTACTCGAAAAAGGAATCAATTTGTGCTCATGTCCTTTAGACAATGCTATCCCACTATTTATGAGTAGGTAGCGTCGTCGTTGGAGTTTTAAGGATCAATTCGATTAAGGGACGTGTGGTCACTAAAGCAATGTTAGGATGCCTTAGCGGTAACCCTAATGTCTTAGATCATTTTTCCGAGGCAACCGTTTTGAGGCAACTATGATCTTTGGACAATAGGGCGACCTCTAAAACTTCCTATACTCAATGACCACGTTCGAAGGCAACCAAGTGAGGTGTACCCTAAGAGTGCACATGTGCGAGTGTGTTGTTTCAGTTAATTTTATCTTTGTACATGTCATGGGTGAGCTATGTTGATTTTAAGTTCATACATTCGATCTTATCATGCATTCCCTATTATCAAACACCTAACAGTATATAGGTTGCGGAAATTAAATCTAAACTATTACAAGGTGTCGGGTATTTACATCGCCAAAAACAACCCTTGAAATTAAATTGCGGAAAAATAAATAAAGCGATAAAATAAAGTCCTATTCAAAGCTATTACATTCAGGAAGCAAGTACAATAATATGATAAATGGATCGGGCACGAAAAATTAAATTGAATGCATTTTTTAGGGTTTTGACCCTTTTTTGAAAGAAAAGATTTTTTGTTATTTTTTTTTTTTGAATTATATGGAATTAAATTAAGTTAACAATTAAATTAAATGAGCTAATTAATTAATTAAAATATTTTTGGATTTTTGGATATTTAAAGAAATAAAAATAAATTGCTTAAAGTTAATAAACCCTAATTTTCTACATTAATTTTAATTATTTGCAAAAGATATTAAAAATTATACCTAATTAAAACTAAGTTAATTAAATTAATTTATTTACAAAAATAAAGTCATGAATTTAATTTTAATAAATAAAATATATTTTTTGGTTTTTGATTTTATGAGGAAAAAATTTTTATTGGTTAGTGATAATAAAAATAATAATTAACAAAACAAATAAATAAATAAAAAGAAGAAAGAAATAACCAAGGGGTGTTGGGCATGATTTGGGGGTGAAATCAGCATTTTTGAGGCCCAAACATGCAAGCCTGTATTGACTTTCCCAGATTCTCTACGCGCATGTTGACTTGGGTGTATGGTGGATATCACCTTTGGGCCACCAGATCTGGCCTGGGGCCATCTAGCAGGCATCTGAATGAGGCTGTATGATAGGCCATGACCTTTGAAATGCATTGGAATATCTGAAGAAAAGCAATAGCAAATATGTGGGGGACCTGGGATTCGAACACAGGTCCCATGAGTCACTGAACAACGCACTTACCACCACACCACTGCCTTCCATTTGTTATTATAATACACAGCAATTAATATAATGAAAAAGGAACTCAATGGGTCAAACAAAAAAATAAAAGCGCGTTGGATTTAAATCAACGAATGGGGCCAGGCCACGTCCTCGTCTTCTTTGTTTGGCCTGGATATTTACCTGCAGATTCTTATCCGCAGCTAAATCTATAGCTTGCTCCCAAAATACGTTCTAGGCCATGAAAACTCAAGCCACGACCACAGTCATGCTCGTCTCTTTCTCCTGAACATGCCTATGTCCATTATTTGTTCCAATTTTCCCTGCAAAGAAAACACCCAAAAACAAACTTCCAAAACCCTAGGTTCGGGTATGGCGTTACAGGCTATAAAAATGCAATTCAATAATGCCAAAAGCTTCTAAATTGAACGATAAACATGATTATGCAGAGATCTTGGCAAAAAAGTGCAAGAATAAGAGGATGCATTTTCGAGTACAGGGGCGTTTTTCAGGAGACTTACAGCGCGATTCAGGAAGGGAGAGAGCTTTCTTTTGATTCCTTCTCACTCAATGGATGTCTAGCAATTGGATAGCGCTGAGTTTTGGCCTTGAAAACACCTCTAAGTACGTTTTCAGATTCAAGATTTTTCAAGTTTTTTTCAAGTTTGGTCTTTGTGATTTAGCAGCCTCTTCGTCCTGATTCGTGCCTCTTTAGCTTGTATAAGTATAAGGAAATGCATTAGGTTAAAAATTTGGACTTCAATCTTTGTAAATCAATGCTTGGAGATATGATATGATCCTCCATTAAAAAGCTTCCAATTTCATTCCAAATCCAATATTTGTTCATGATATGGCTTGATTCGAATTTGATCATGTCCATGATGACAATTAAGGCATGTATCAATCAAAAAGATACCAAGTTATCAATATTTAGATTTTATTTGGATTTAAATTGATTTAAAATGAATTAATTCAATAAAAATCAAATAAAAATAGAAAAATTAATAAATGGACATGAGGCTGAAGCTATGACACGTGTGTAGTGTGAAAATATCAAATCAAGTGGAAAAAAGTGGGCCCATTTGACAAAATTTGAAGTTTTGGGGAAAGTTGACTTTTGACAATTTTGGAAAAATTCCCAACTTCAACAATGCATAACTTCTTCAATTTGGAACTTTTGGAATTGTTCTTGGACTTTTTAGAAACCTTGAGATGTCCTCTAACCAACCCTTTTGGTCTCATCTCAATTTGATATTCCATGCTCAAGTTATAAGCTTTGGAAAAAAAGGTGTTTTTGTTGACTTTCAAACATGGCCTATAATGTCCAAATTTGTAACTTTTTGTGAGTGCATTTCTTGATCTTGGGGTGTGAATATGGATTGTAGGAAATTGCATCCTATTCAAAATGAGCTTTGTATGGTTCATTTCTCATAAAGTATGAGAAAGATATGCTTGGTCAAAGTTGAGTTGACTTTTCCTACAAAACCTTAATTTAGCAACTTTTGAGTCTTGATGAATTTTGAGCAATCCTTGATGAATCATGATCAAACCTTGATCAAATGATGAATTATCCTTCAAAATGAGAATGTTGACAAAAAATCTTGAAGTTTGACTATTTGTAGGTCACAGTTGACTTTTGCCCTAGTACAGCCGATTTTTGGGCCTCTTGAGCAATTGACTGACCAAACTTCCTCTGCAAGGCTTGAAATTTGACATGGATGACCTTGTGTACATTTTAGGACATTGGGGAGCACTTGAGGTTATTTGTATGCAAGTACCTTGATGAAACACAAAATCCTAATTTGAGATTGACTGCCTTAGGAGATGATTTGACTGTCCAACTCTTGAGCAATCTTTGAGCAACTTGGAGACTATTCTTGAAATGTCTTGAGAAATATGGGATGGCAAATTTTGGGGTACAACAACATCCTTCATGGAAGACATCTTTAGCGGAGGTCTTGTAATCTTTGGGATTTGGGAAAAAGCTTTGGTTACTGCCACAGTTGGTGGGACTTCCTCGAAATGCTGAAATGGAGTTTCAATGAATTCACCATCCAATTTCACGTATCTGAAGGAGTTTAAATGACTGACCGTATATTCCTCTTCTCCATGGATAGTAATGATCTTCCCCTTAGTTGGGTATTTCAGCATTTGATGTAATGTAGAGGTTACAGCACCAGTATTGTGAGTCCATGGTCGGCCCAATAAGCAGGAGTAAGAAGGGCGAATGTCCATCACATAAAAAGTTGAATAAAAGGTTTGGGTTCTAACTTTTATGGGGATGTTCACCTCCCCATGCACCATTCTCTTTGAACCGTCGAAGGCCCTTACCACTATATTATTGGGTTTTAAGGTCAAACCTTCACAGTCGAATCTATCAAGAGCCTTCTTGGGCAGCACATTCAAAGACGAATCAGTATCCACCAAGACATGGGCCAAAGTTGTGCCCCAGAATTCGACAGAGACATGGAATGCCTCATTGTGCTTCCTCCCTCTAGGTGTCAAGTCAGCATCAGAAAAGCCTAAACCATTGTCCGCGGTCAAGCTGGCCACACAGTATTAGAACTGATCGAAACAGGTTTCCTGTGGTACATGGGCGGTTTTAAGAAATTTCGTCAAGGCCTTTGCATGAGCCTCAGAACACAACAATAAATCCAGCATGGAAATCTTTGACGGAGTCTGCCCTAGCTGCTCGACTACGTTGTAGTTGCTTCTCTTTATAATCTTCAGAATTTCTTCCATCTCCTTTTTGGAGGCCTCGGGGATGGATATTGTTTACGCCTTCATCCGGACAGGCTCAACCAGAATGCCTTTGCCCCGAGTCTCGGTCGACTCGGTGGTAGGAGTGTCAGCAGGTGTAACTATAGGAATTGTAGTAGTAGTAGTAGTGTCAGCAGGGGTAACCAAAGGGGTTGTTGTAGTAGTAGGGTTAGCAGGAACAGGAACATGGATGATCACAGGACCGGTGACAGTTTTCAGAGGAGCTATATCTGGAGAGAAAATTCTTCCGCTTCGAGTTATCTTGCCGGTTCCTACAATATTACTGATGTCTGGGTTATCTTTTTCAGAAATTGAGTCTTCAACAACCGGCCAATCTTGCTTGACACCGTGATAGTAGACATCGCCCCCATAATTCCATGGGACGGTCTTATTTGATGAGTACGGGATTGGCCCATGCATAGTAATTATTAGCGCAACTACTTTAGGAACTGATGTAATCCTAACGGGTCTTTTGATGGAGGCCCTGGAAGGATTGGCAGAAATGGTTATTATTGAAACATCTTTGTAGGAAAAAATTGGAACAGGAGTCTTTTCAAATAAAATCTCTTTGTCATCCATCAGGCGTTGAACACTTGCTTTCAATAAATGATAACTAGTTGGTCGGGATAAACAGAAGTGACATCCTTCATCACAGCCCGAAAATAAACCAGCCTTCAATAGGTTCTTCTTGATGGTTAGGAGAGGAGTAACAAGTTCATCAACAGTATAAACAAACATACTATCTTTGACAACATTAACACCACGGCCATGCTTGGGCATATGAGCAGTAATAACATTTGGGATCTCGGGAGCATCGAACTCAATTTCTTTGGCTTCAAGGAGGTCTTGTACTTTGTTTTTTCAAAGCCCAACAGTTGTTAGTATCATGGCCAGGGCTTTCTGAATGGTATGCACAGCAAGCATTAGGATGGTAGTGAGGAGATATGGTGTTAGGATTCTTCAGAGCTTCTTTCAAAGTTACCAGATTGGATCTCAACAAATATGGTAGTACTTGAGATAGTGTCATATTAATCCGGGTAAATTGTCTTACTGGTCTTTCTGTTCTAGGCTGATTGTTCCTTTGTTGAGTAGGCACAGACTTAGGGATCATGATAGCCTCCCCCATTGGACGGTGATCAGTTCTTTCTTGGTTCCTTTGAGGATACACAACACCAACCACTTTCTTCCCTATAAATGGTTTTCTTACAGCGGCATAGGATGCATCTTTCTGAATCTTCCCACTCTTAATCCTAGCTTCCACTCTTTCTCCAGTCAGGATTAATTTAGTGAAGCCTGCTGAGGAGCTTCCAATTAAATGATTAAAGAAAGGACCGTACAGGGTACCCAAAAACATGTCTACTAGTTCTCTTTTGGAAAGGGGAGGTTGGACTCTTCCTGCTAAGTCCCTCCATTTCTGAGCGTAGTCTTTGAAACCTTCATTTGAAGCCATAGCCATACTCTGGAGTTGAGTACGGGTAGGAGCAAGGTCCATGTTGTACTGATATTGTTTATAGAAGGCAGCGACAAGGTCTTCTCAATTGTGGATGTTGGCCCTTTCTAGTTGATAGAACCAATCAAGTTGAGTTCCAGATAGACTGTCTTGGAAAAAGTGGACACATAAATCTCTGTCCGCAGTGTGAGGATGTATCTTTCTCACATAGGATCGGAGATGCATTTTGGGGCACGAAACTCCGTCGTATTTAGAAAATATCGGTGCCTTGAATTTTGGTGGAATGATAATCCCAGACACCAAGTGTTGCACCCCAAAATTTTCCCTCCCTTTCCTTAAAAAAAATCTCTTCTAGGTTTCTTCAAAGCTTTTGAAACCTCCAAACATGTCAATTAATTCATCAAGGGCTCGAGTATGCAAAGTGCTCAAAATTTCTCATATCCTTGGGTTTTGGGCTAGGGTTTTTACTTTTTAAGGAGTGACGCCTGTTGAGATCAAGGTTCATGTTTCAATGGTTGCGCAATTTTAAGGTCTATATTTGAGTTTTATCTTGAATTAGGTTTTTGACTCATGATGTTGAGTTTGAGGATTTCTTTGACAGTACATTGTTTATTCATGAAGAAGTTCAACCAAATTTGGATTTGAGGTCGGGGTTTGCTCATCTTTTGGTTTGTTTTGGTTGACAAATATTTAAGGCATAATCACTTTGAGTGGACGTCAAATGTTCGTTTGAAAAATAGAAGTAATCGAATTCAATCGCACAATGGACATCAAGATTTTTTGAACTCAAATTTGGAAAACAAGAGAGTTTTAGACTTGGTACAAGTGGGCAAGGATTCGATTTTGTTTATTTTTCAACTACAAACATGAAGTTTCCCTTTTCATCTCAAAGCTTGACTTATTACTTCAAATTCAAGAAACCAAATCATATTCTTCATGCAAGTGGCCACATCCATTTGGAATCAAAATTCAAAGGTGAAAAGTTTCCATTTGACATTAATAAATCTTAAAAGATTAAAAAGTTTCATACTTGTTACAAGTGGTATAAAGATTTATTAAATGTATTACCAAAGGAAAAGATTACAAGACTTTATGCTTTATTCCAAATTTCCGAATCCATTTACAAAATCCTAAAATAGTGACAAAGTCATACATGTTCAATTACAAAAATTAAAGCAAATTACAATTTTCCTATTTCTTTCCTATACAAAGCAAAAGGAATTCTTCGTTATTCTTGCTCCTTCAAGTATTCAACATTCTTCAAGTCCTCCTTCATCACCTTTCCAAACTCATAAAACATGAAACAAAAAGAAAAGAGGAGTTAGTTGGCGAAGCAAGCAAAAGTGAACAAAGAGTTGCAAAATGTTTTAATTCATCATTAGGGTTTGGTCATGGAATCAGATCTTAGGGCTTAGCTTTATCCATTGCAAATCACAAAACAAGGATTGGTTCACAATAAGAAAAAGGACATATCAAAGAGTCCAAAACAGAATTTCAAACTCAGCATCCTACAAGCCTCATACAATTTAGTTTCAGAATTTATCATTGGCCCACGATTCCAATTGTAAAACACAAATAAATTGGTTCCCAATAAATAAATTCAAAGAGGTGCAAACATAATTCCAACCATATTTCCAGCCCAAAGAAACAAAGATTCAAAAGTCAGAATTTAGGCCCAACTAAAAAAGCCTCATACAACGTTTGTTTTATCATAGGCCATTGCTTATTGCAAATCACAAAGTTTAGTTTGGTTCACAATAAACTAAAAGATGTAAAGCAGAATTCAAGCTCAACCAAATTATAAAAAAAAATCCTCATAATTATGTTATTTCAATGAAAACTCAGAGATGTAATGTCAAAATTATAGGCCAAAGACAATGACACTGCATAATCTCAAAAGATAATTCTTTTGTTCACAAGAAAATCAAAGTTATCAAAGTCTCAACAGAAAACCAGTACAACAAGCAATCAAAAAAGCCTCATATCTTGTTTGTTTCAGAGAACTCAGAATTTGTAAAGTCATGTCATGGGCCAAAGCAACTTTACTACAAAATCTCAAAGACCATGATTTTGTTCACAGAAAGGAGGAAAATAGAATTCAGAAAAGTCAGCCCAAGGTACAAAAGACCAGCAAAAACAAGAAAGAAGAAATTCAGAAAGGTCAGCTACAACCAACATCAAAGCAACAAGAAACTGGTACAAAAGCCAGCATCTATCACAAGCAAAAGTACAACCTCAAGCAAGCAAAGTCGGAAATCAAAGTGATAAGGCAAGCTCCCTCAAGTCAAAATCAAATTTGTACAGAAAAATGAAAAAGGTCAATCACAGTATAAAAAGGCAGCAAGGCTATTATGAGAGGGGGAGATCTTCGTCCAACCAAAAATTATACAGAGAAGATTTTTTCCAACAGAAAAATATATAGAATACACGAACACACCCAATACCACCATTTTTCAAAACCCTCAAGATTGTTTACCAAAACATAATAAAAACAGAACAACCAAATTTTTCAGCTTCAGTTCACAATAATACCGAGCCATCATCATTCACCAACAAACAAACAGGACAACAATAACATCAAACTCTAACAAATTTTTACATCATTTTCACAAAAAACCTAGCTCTTCAGAATAAGAGAAAAACAAAGAGAAGAGTAGAGGAATAATCTCACCCAAAGCCATGCAAAGCCTAGATATCCAGTCGAAGCCCTCCATGCATGCAGCTCCACCGACAAACGCAACAAGCGGCCCTCACGGATTTACATGAATAGCAATCTCCATTCTGATCCTCCATCGTTGTTCAGAGAATCATAAGGTGGGGATTTTTTTAAATCAAGACGACGACGTGATTTGAGTGAGAACATGGAGATATGAGCAAAGTGGTTGAGGCATGCACAAGGTCAGTTGGATTCTAGGGTCAGCGACGGTGGAAATCACACAGAGAAGTGGAGGAAGATGAAGATTGTTCGTTGAACGAGACAGGGGAAGCTTCAAGAAGGTATACGGTTTGTGTTAGGGTTTCCTAACACATTCCTTTTTTCTTTTAGAAGAAGGGTTAGGGCCTGGGTCTGACCCCAGACGGTTTTGTTTAGGCCCCATCTTTTTTTTTTTACTTTATTTTTACTATTTAAACCTTTTGTCCAAAAAAGCCAGGCCCATCCGAATCCACACCCCAAAATTTGTTCTTTTCTAGTTTCAGCAAAAAAACAAAACAATAAGGTTGTTGGGCCTGCTGTTTTAAACCCACACGGATTACTATTGCTACACCCTGTTTTTTTGTCTTAACATTATTTTTAGATTAATTTAATATTTTTCCTTTTTTAATTTAAGAATTATTGTTAATAGTCTTAGAATTTGGTTTTAATTTAGATTTAAATTATTAGTCTTAAGAGTAAGTTTAATCTAATTTTAAGTTAGTAATTTTATTATTAATCCAGTTTAGATTTAAATTAGCATTCTATAATTAATTTAGTTTATATTAGTTTAGATTTAATTTAATAACCTCATAATTTAGTTTATATTTAATTTAGTAATTTTATAATTAGCTTAGTTTAAGTTTAATTTAATATCTTAGAAATTTTAATTTAGTCTAATTAGCCTTTAGTTGCACCTCTACCCATAAAAAAAACCTAAAAATATTTTTATTCATTATTTATACTTGTAATACTTGTAGTTTATTTATTTCTTATTTTTTTAAAAACAAAAGACAAAGAATATTTTTTTATTACAAGTTTAATTTCTTTTCTTAATTTAATAGTTAGACCTAGGTTTATTTATTTTCTTTTTTTATTCAAACTAACTTAGAATTTTGGGTTTCTCTTAACCTAATTTATTTTTATGCTATTTTAGTTAATATTAAAATCTTTTTCATAAAAACACTAAAAAATATTTTTCTAAATTAACTTAATTTATTTCTCTTTTTTAAATCATTTTCTTTTTAGTTTATTAGGTTAAGATAAAAACTTTTTCTTAACAAAATAAAATAATTCATTTCTTTTTCATTCAATACCTTATACATTGTTTCTTTACATTCTTGTATATTATTTACTTCAATTTTTGTACATTATATTCATATCATTACTCTTGCATTATATTCATTTACATTTTTGTACATTATTTATTTAAATTCAATATGGTTGTAATAGATAATTAGATTTAAATTTCTTGCAATCCCCATTTGTATATTTGTACACCCCATCCCCAAATGATGTAATAGCGTAGGATATTTATATTCCACAATTTATCGCTTTCATATAAATGCTAGTAAGTTAGGGTTTGTATGACAAGATAAAATCAATCCTTAGAAAATCCTAATCCAAGATAAATTCAAGCATGAAATACAATACACTTGCACACTTTGCACCTCTAGGGTTAACTCCACTTATTGCCTCGAGAAAATGGTCATGTTACACATGTGAGACATCTTAGCAAAAATAAACAAAATACAAGATCAAAGTTCCTCGATGACGCTACGAATGTTGCCTTACAAATGATCTTAGTCCCTTAAGAAAAATTCTAAGACATCTCACAACATTGCTAGCATGACTATACGATGACCCATGCCTGTCCCTTTATATCCAAAAATAAGGTTTCTTACCAATCAATGGTAAGATAGCAATATCAAAGGAAAGGAGAAATGAACAAAATACTTTTGAGTAGGTAGAGTGTTCCTAGTTGCTTTCTCATTTTCAAATCAAACATCCTTGCTATTTTCAAAACAAACATCAACACTTTCAAAACATCTTTCAAACTTGAAACATTTTCAAAAAGATCAACACTTTGTATACGTTATTACAAACGAGAACTATTACAAAGTTTTCCTAAACAATGGCGCATTTTCAAAACATTTTCAAAAACCACACAAAGCACATTTTTCAAACAAAAGCAAGTGATCTAGCAAGTAACTAAGAGCCCATAGATAACTATGGATGAAAAGGGTGCTAACACCTTCCCTTTTCATAATCTACCCCCCGAACTCAAGAAAAAATCTCAAAGGTCTTTCCTGTTATTTTCCACCTTTCCTTTTGGATAAAAGAAAAGTCGGCGGCGACTCTTGCTAACCGCAACATTTGCGATAAAACGCAAACTACCAAGTCAGTTCTTCCACCATATCATAGAAGTGGCGACTCTGCTGGGGATAACTTAAAAGCGGGGTTACCTTAGGGCTAGATCACCTTTACTTGCTTTCATTGTTTGACTTGTATGATTTATATTTTGGTTCTTTGTTTGGGATTAAATCCTCTACCCTGATTTGGGATACTTTATAGGTAAGTAGTAATACATTGTGGAAACTGTGGGGGGTATACCGACATGGTCTAAGCAATAGTTACGTTAGTGTGACATATTTATGGGTACCGGTAGCCCTTGAGTAGTCAAGGAGAATACGGGGCCGTTGAGTGATGTCATGAAGCACTAACTGACTTTAGAACCTTTACTTGACCAACTTGGCCATTATGACGTAGTGAGATGACTGGATTTGGTGCAGTGTGAAGATGGTAGATACTCGATACTACACTCATTGAGGTTTGGTTTTTTTGGGATATTTCGATCGCCATTAAAGAGGCTTGCGCTGAAACAATGCCCGAGAAGACAGACCAGTGATATTGAGCTCCTTTAGAACCCGGTTACTATTTCTAGGATAGGTTGAGCTAACTAAACTTCAAGAGGGTACTTACCTATAAGACTCCATGCAAGCCTAAACCTAAGGACTTGTTTGCCTTGTGTGTATATGCTTATTTGCACATAACATCATGACATCATGCCATAAGCATTTTCAATAATCATTTCAAGGATCTCAAGGGTTTGTGATGTAGGGTTATGTTGAACCAGACGTCTATCAAGGGGCAAGAGGATTTATTTTCCTCTAACCAAACACCATCAAAGACCAAAGTACGATAACTTGAGTCAAGGGCTATGAATCACTCAATATGGTGAGCTTGATTCTCGTAGAAGGACATTCAACGATGCGAAGTTCTTTAATCAAAGCTATGATCAAAATCCCACTTCTAACATTTTATTGTGTTTACCCCGCGAGATCCTTGAAAACATTGCATCCACACATAATGCATCATATCCTGACATGTTTTTCCTATACAGGTTTTCTTATTCGCTTGCTGTTTATTTCAGTAAAAATGGCTCTCGAACAAATTGTCCAAGATCTTCAGACCCAAAATGATCAGCTTTAAGATTTGTTCCTGAATCTATCCAAGGGGCAAGAAGAAGTGAAATCACTCCTCATTGAGAGCATGACTGAGACGAATCTTGGAAACGACGAGGATGGATAGTTGAGGCAGTTACAAGCTGAGATAGAAACAATGAGAATCCAGATGTTGGGGCAGATGGCTCTTATCCAAAATTTAGCTAGGGGACAATAAAAGCTAAGAGCCCTCGTCAACAAGCTTCATCAAGATGAAATGAAATGAACCGTCAAGATTTGGAATCGAGTCACTAATCATCCTCTGATAAAACAAGAAGTTGGTTTGGTTGAGAGAACGCCTTTCAAAATGGCTACTACACCAAGAATCCAACAACGACCTCGCCAGCCACGTCAGGGTGGCCCGCCTAAGCAAGATACACACAAAAGATAATTTATCGAGATCAAAATGTCCTTGACTAAAGCATTGCATTATGTATTGGAAGCTAAGCTGGTTGTATTAAGGGAGCCTCCTAAAAAACCTAATACTTCTTCTCACAACTATAAACATGATGAAAGATGCATGTACCATTCCAACAGTCATGGGCACGACACCAACCACAATTGGGCATTAAAGAACAAAATTCAAGACCTGATCGACAGGGGAGTCCTAGAATTTACACAAGATGGTCAACTGGAGCTTTTCTGTCACCCCTCAAAGACACATCATCTGAAGTAAGAAAGTTTAGGCGGAGAAATTTTTGTTCATTCGAATTTCCATTTGCAACTTCTTTGTTTGTTTAAACATTTATCCTGATGTTAAACTTTGGTTGTTCTCATTAATGCATTACATATGTTTTCCTTGAGTTAATCCATTTGTTTTCACTATACTGAAATTATACTTTCACTTCTTTTTGTATGATATTCAACTCTGGATTACAAGCCATAAGCCTTTAGAGGGAGGATGACGAAAACAAATACCTTAATCTCATACAGTATGCTTTTGGACAAACCTTGCTGACGATGTACAGGTGTTGTTTCAAATCCCAAAATAGTGGAGTTATAAGGAAGATAATCCCTAGTCAACCCCTTTGAGCCAAAAAAGTAGGAGTTTTCTTTTCCGCATAAACTAAAACCTTTAATCATAATCTGGGGCAGGATAGTTTCTCAGTTAATTCAAATGCGCGATCAGTCGCAAGCCGTCACTTCACAACAAAAATATCCTTCCAAATCAAAAGATGATGATGGGTCCCATAGGATAGGCAGTCATTATCTCTCAAAAGAAAAGCCCGCTAGGTCAAAACCTATGAAGGAGACTTAAGGAAAAAAATGGGGGCATCCCGCTGACTGTAATCTCAAAATAAAAACAGTCAGGCAAAGGTTAGGGATAACAAATCAAAATAAAGAGGACACTACAAATCCTCGACAACATGAAAAATGTTGCAAAAATGATTGCCTCCGATAAACTAAACTTATCTGAACCATCATCAAAACATTATTCCAGACTCGATTGGAGTTCAAATGCATTATTAACTGAGTTTAGGACTGAAGAACATCACGAAGAGCGGGTGGGTACAAACACACTTTGAGCCTTTATCCTTTGTTTCTTAAACCATGAATCGAGCCACGCTACAACCCTTCAAAAGTCCTAATTGAAGCGTAGGTTAGTTCAAAAACATACTGTTACAAAAGGTATCCTGACTCCTGTAAGGCTTATTGTAAACCATGAATTGAATTCATATTGTTACAAATTTTTGTTACTCTTTAAAAGTGCATTGTTCAAATTTTTTCTCAAGACAAACATAAACTTTGCATTGTTTGAATACCACTGTTTACATATGGCTAATTTTTTGACAACAGAGAAAGTCGCACGATGGATATCCAGTGAACGATAACTCTCTCAATAAAAAGAGTAACTTCAAACAGAAAGATGCTTCCAATGACAAATCTCTCATAATCAAGGGGCACTGCATGAT
This sequence comes from Vicia faba, assembly GCA_948472305.1. Lineage (NCBI taxonomy): Eukaryota > Viridiplantae > Streptophyta > Magnoliopsida > Fabales > Fabaceae > Vicia > Vicia faba. The sequence continues at coordinate 248,521,687 of OX451738.1, read as the reverse complement.
CATTGTCCAGCACATCTGAGGCAGTCAAGTCAAGATTCAAAGAATCTCTCAAAGAAATATGGAATAACCAGGGGCAAATCTCCATCTGAATCACTCAAGAGGTAATGTCACGTTGGTCATAGGCTTGAAAAAAATCCACTATGAAGATCTTGGGTACCACCAAATTGCTTGTCTGTTCCAATAGTATCAGATGCTGTCATTATCACGTCTTCGTATCCTTCCATGACAGTTCTTAGAAGACTATGAGACTTGACCAAAGATCTTGGGTACCATCAAGTTGCTTGTCTGTTCCAGTAGTGTCAGATGGTGTCAGTATCACGTCTTCAGATCCTTCCATGACAGTTCTTAGAAAATTTTGAGACTCGACTAAAAGATCTTCGGTAATACCAAATCGCTTGTCTATTACAGTAGTATCAGATGGTGTCAGTATCATGCCTTCAGATTCTTCCATGACAATTTTTAGAAAAGATACATAGGAAGTTCAAGACTATCAGCAATTTTATCAAAACTTCAAACATCAAGTGCACTAGACTGACTCTAGGGGAAAACAGTCTCCCACATATGAAAGATCACGAGCGATCGAATGATTAATTTCTGGAATTTCTACAACACTTACTACCATAGGCAGTGACAATTCTCCACACTCTCTGAACACGAATGTAATCAGAAAATACTACGCATGAAAAGAGACCCGCTAGGTTGACATACCTAGGAAAAATAAGGGCATCCCAACGAACCAAAAGGTTCGGGCAAAAATTAGGGATATACACAAAAGATTATACACCCGGCAAGTCGAAAACCTGAAAGGGCGGCTTGGGGAAAAATGGGTATCTCGTTGGACTGAAAATCTGAAAAGATGGTCCAGGAAAAAGTTAGAGATTAAAGCGTACGACTATGTCATGTTATCTCATCAGTTTATCTATTAGTAAAAGATTTGTCACTCTGAGAGATTTCAAATTGTCTACAAATTCCCACAAGGCCAATTTCATGGATGTATCCACAAAATTAAATCAATCACATTATCCCCACAGTTTTGGGATTCATGAGATCCTCAGCCAAAGTTCCAATCTCTTGAAAACCCTCTCTCAAGCTGAGATTGGTCAAAAGGAAAAAAGAGAAGTCTTATGGAGTTCCTTTCTAGAGAATACCTCCTTTACAGATTGTTGAATATTCTTTTCAACAGGGTTTATTTCCCCAACAAAACTACAAAATCCCAAGTTTGAGTTTTCCTCCAGACTACTACAAACCAACAGTCAAGACCCCTTAACCTCCGGTTAAGTCATTACTATCCTTAACGAAGTCTTTGCTATCTCCAAAAGTTGTTGTGAAGCATGGATCCGACCAGATATCAGTTCAACTTTATCCCTTCAAACAAGTTAATGTGAAGCCTGGACCCGACCAAATAACAGTTTGAGTTTCTGAAACCTGGACCCGACCAGATAACAGTTAGTCTCAATTTTAAGTTACTAAAACACGGACCCGACCAGATAATAGTTTGACTTCTTCAATTGCTGAAACCTGGACCCGACCAGATAACAATTTAAGTTTCTGAAACCTGGACCCGACCAGATAACAATTAATCTCAATTTTAAGTTACTAAATCCTGGACCCGACCAGATAATAGTTTGACTTCTTCAATTGCTGAAACCTGGACCCGACCAGATAACAGTTTGAGTTTCTGAAACCTGGACCCGACCAGATAATAGTTAATCTCAATTTTAAGTTACTAAAGCCTGGATCCGACCATATAATAGTTTGACTTTATCAATTACTCAAACCTGGACCCGACCAGATAACAGTTTGAGTTTCTGAAACCTGGACCCGACCAGATAATAGTTAATATCAGTTTTAAGTTACTAAAGCCTGGATCCGACCAGATAATAGTTTGACTTCTTCAATTACTGAAACCGGGACCTGACCAGATAACATTTGAGTTTCTGAAACCTGGACCCGACCAGATAACAGTTAATCTCAATTTTAAGTTACTAAAGCCTGGACCCAACCAGATAATAATTTGACTTTATCAATTACTGAAACCTAGACCCGACCAGATAACAATTTGAGTTTCTGAAACCTGGACCCGACCAAATAACAATTAATCTCAATTTTAAGTTACTAAAGCCTGGACCCAACCAGATAATAGTTTTACTTCTTCAATTACTGAAACCTGGACCCGACCAGATAACAGTTTAAGTTTCTGAAACCTAGACCCGACCAGATACCAGTTAACCTCAAGTTCAAAATTGCTGAAGCCTAGACCCGACCAGATAACAGTTTAATTCCTACAAAATCACTAGCAAAACTCCTTTTCCACATTATATTTTTCCACTTTCCCCAGTGAGTTGCTGTAAAGCCTGGAATCCGACCAAATAACAGTTAACTTCCTTATCCCCAGCAAGTTGGTGTGAAACCTGGAATCCGACCAGATAACAGCTAACTTTTAAGAGATAATTCCCCACTGGAGCAACGGACGACTAGAAATCCTGAACTCTTCCCCTAAGCAGGAATCAACATTCTCCAACAGAGTATTCTCAAACAAAGTCAATATTCCCCAGCGGAGTTCTCCTCAACAAAACAGGAATTCCTAGCGGAAGCATTCTAAGCAAACTTGAAGATGCACATACTCTTCATCCCCAACAGCCATCTAGGATTTGAACTTTCCAAGGCTCCCCAATACTTGTCAAGAATTTATTTTCCAGACAAAAATACACTCCGATAACACTCCGTATTCATACATCATATTACATGCATGACAAATGCATACAATACAGTCTCATTTATTTTGAGGACATCATACATACATCTGCATGCAATTAATCCTTTCTCCTTGCAGGGTAAAAGTTAAATCCACAATCAAAGACTTCTTCTGGTTAGATTTATGTCTTCCAGTTAAAGACAGGCGAATCAAAGACCTCTTCTGGTTAGATTTATTTCTCCAGTTAAAGACGGGCGAATCAAAGACCTCTTCTGGTTAGATTTATTTATTCCAATTAAAGACGGACGAATCAAAGACCTCTTCTGGTTAGATTTATTTCCTCCAAAGACAGCTGAATCAAAGACCTCTTCTGGTTAGATTTATTTCTTCCAGTTAAAGGCAGGCGAATCAAAGACCTCTTCTGTTTAGATTTACTTATCCCAGTTAAAGACAGGAAAATATCATCAACATTTCCCAAATAGGCCAGAGATTAATTCCTAAAACAAGTCGGGGCAACTATTTCTACGACCAATAAAACAACGAGTTCCAGATTAACGCCTGAAACAAGACAGGACAACTATCTATGAACAAATTGATTATAGGCCAATTCCTGAAACAGGACAGGGTGACTATCTACACGATAAACAGATTATTCAGACCTCTGTTTTTTCAATTTAAATCGATCAATGACTTATCCTGATTCTTTTCCAGTTAAAGTCAAGCTTAGGCGTAGTCTAGTTTCAACAATCACCTTTGGATGAAATCTATAAGCCCATCCCTGACAACTCTCTATCATCTCTCCGAATGGCATCTTTAAGCCCATTCTCGATACAGTCAACCAACAACACCGGCGAGTGCAAATTTCTGGGCACTCTAGTGTTCAATCATCTTCCACCTTCAAGCTACGAATGGCGACATGCCATTTTAACTTTTTAGGTTTAAGAAGATTGAACAGGGGCAGCTGTTGCACCCCAAAATTTGCCCTCCCTTTCCTTAAAAAAATTCTCTTCTAGGTTTCTTCAAATCTTTTCAAACCTCCAAACATGTCAATTAATTCATCAAGGGATTGAGTTTGCAAAGTGCTCAAAATTTCTCATGTCCTTGGGTTTTGGGCTAGGGTTTTGACTTTTTAAGGTGTGACGCCTGTTGACATCAAGGTTCATGTTTCAATGGTTGCGCAATTTTAAGGTCTATATTTGAATTTTATCTTGAATTAGGGTTTTGACTCATGATGTTGAGTTTGAGGATTTCTTTGATAATACATTGTTTATTCATGAAGAAAGTCAACCAAATTTGGATTTGAGGTTGGGGTTTGCTCATCTTTTGGTTTGTTTTGGTTGACAATTATTTAAGGCATCATCACTTTGAGTGGACGTCAAATGTTCGTTTGAAAAATAGAAGTAATCGAATTCAATCGCATAATTGACATCAAGATTTTTTGAACTCAAATTTGGAAAACAAGAGATTTTTAGACTTGGTACAAGTGGGCAAGGATTCGATTTTGTTTCTTTTTCAAATATAAACATGGAGTTTCCCTTTTCATCTCAAAGCTTGACTTATTACTTCAAATTCAAGAAACCAAATCCCATTCTTCATGCAAGTGGCCACATCCATTTTGAATCAAAATTCAAAGGTGAAAAGTTTCCATTTGACATTAATAAATCTTAAAAGACTAAAAAGTTTCATACTTGTTCCAAGTGGTATAAAGATTTATTAAATGTATTACCAAAGGAAAAGATTACAACACTTTATGCTTTATTCCAAATTTCCGAATCCATTTACAAAATCCTAAAACAGTGACAAAGTCATACATGTTCAATTACAAAAATTAAAGCAAATTACAATTTTCCTATTTCTTTCCTATACAAAGAAAAAGGAATTCTTTATTATTCTTGCTCCTTCAAGTATTCAACATTCTTCAAGTCCTCCTTCATCACCTTTCCAAACTCATAAAACATGAAACAAAAAGAAAAGAGGAGTTAGTTGGTGAAGCAAGCAAAAGTGAACAAAGAGTTGCAAAATGTTTTAATTCATCATTAGGGTTTGGTGATGGAATCAGATCTTAGGGCTTAGCTTTATCCATTGCAAATCACAAAACAAGGATTGGTTCACAATAAGAAAAAGGACATATCAAAGAGTCCAAAACAGAATTTCAAACTCAGCATCCTATAAGCCTCATACAATTTAGTTTCAGAATTTATCATTGGCCCACGATTCCAATTGCAAAACACAAATAAATTGGTTCCCAATAAATAAATTCAAAGAGGTGCAAACAGAATTCCAACCATATTTCCAGCCCAAAGAAACAAAGATTCAAAAGTGAGAATTTAGGCCCAACTAAAAAAGCCTCATACAATGTTTGTTTTATCATAGGCCATTGCTTATTGCAAATCACAAAGTTTAGTTTGGTTCACAAAAAACTAAAAGATGCAAAGCAGAATTCAAGCTCAACCAAATTAAAAAAAAATCCTCATAATTATGTTATTTCAATGAAAACTCAGAGATGTAATGTCAAAATCATAGGCCAAAGAAAATGGCACTTCAAAATCTCAAAAGACAATGATTTTGTTCACAAGAAAATCAAAGTTATCAAAGTCTCAACATAAAACCAGTACAACAAGCAATCAAAAAAGCCTCATATCTTGTTTGTTTCAGAGAACTCAGAATTTGTAAAGTCATGTCATGGGCCAAAGCAACTTTACTGCAAAATCTCATAGACCATGCTTTTGTTTACAGAAAAGAGGAAAAATAGAATTCAGAAAAGTCAACCCAAGGTACAAAAGATCAGCAAAAACAAGAAAGAAGAAATTCAGAAAAGTCAGCTACAACCAACATCAAAGCAACAAGCAACTGGTACAAAAGCCAGCATCTATCACAAGAAAAAGTACAGCCTCAAGCAAGCAAAGTCAGAAATCAAACTGATAAGGCAAGCTCCCTCAAGTCAAAATCAAATTTGTATAGAAAAATGAAAAAGGTCAATCATAGTATAAAAAGGCATCAAGGCTGTTACGAGAGGGGGAGATCTTCGTCCAACCAAAAAATATACAGAGAAGATTTTTTCCAACAGAAAAATATACAGAATACACGAACACACCCAATACCACCATTTTCCAAACCCCTCAAGATTGTTTACCAAAACATAACAAAAACATAACAACAAAATTTTTAAGCTTCTGTTCACAACAATACCGAGCCATCATCATTCACCAACAAACAAACAGGACAACAACAACATCAAACTCTAACAAATTTTTACATCATTTTCACAAAAAACCTAGCCCTTCAGAATAAGAGAAAATCAAAGAGAAGAGTAGAGGAAAAATATCACCCAAAGCCATGCAAAGCCTGGATATCCGATCGAAGCCCTCCATGCATGCAGCTCCACCGACAAACGCAACAAGCGGCCCTCACAGATTTACGTGAATAGAAATCACCGTTATGATCCTCCATCGTTGTTCAGAGAATCATAGGGTAAGGATTTTTTTAAATCGAGACGACATCGTGATTTGAGTGAGAACATGGAGATATGAGCAAGGTGGTCGAGGCATGCACAAGGTCAGTTGGATTCTAGGGTCAGTGACGGTGGAGATCACACAGAGAAGCGGAGGAAGATGAAGATTGTTCGTTGAACGAGACAGGGGAAGCTTCAAGGAGGTATACGGTTTGTGTTAGGGTTTCCTAACACGTTCCTTTTTTCTTTTAGAAGAAGGGTTGGGGCTTGGGTCTGACCCGACCCGGTTTTGTTTAGGCCCCAACTTTTTTTTTTATTTTTACTATTTAAACCTTTTGTACAAAAAAGCCAGGCCCATCCGAATCTACACCCCTTTGTTTGTTCTTTTCTAGTTTCAGCAAAAAAAACAAAACAATAAGATTGTTGGGCCTGGTGTTTTAAAACCACACGGATTACTATTGCTACACCCTGTTTTTTCTGTTTTAACATCATTTTTAGATTAATTTAATATTTTTCCTTTTTTAATTTAAGAATTATTGTTAATAGTCTTAGAATTTGGTTTTAATTTCGATTTAAATTAGTAGTCTTAAGAGTAATTTTAGTCTAATTTTAAGTTAGTAATTTTATTATTAATCCAATTTAGATTTAAATTATCATCCTATAATTAATTTAGTTTATATTAGTTTAAATTTAATTTAATAACCTCATAATTTAGTTTATACTTAATTCAGTAATTTTATAATTATCTTAGTTTAAGTTTAATTTAATATCTTAGAAATTTTATTTTAGTCTAATTAGCCTTTAGTTACACCTATACCCATAAAAAAACCCAAAAATATTTGTATTCATTATTTATACTTGTAATACTTGTAGTTTATTTCTTTCTTTTTTTTAAAACAAAAGACAAAGAATATTTTCTTATTACAAGTTTAATTTATTTTCTTAATTTAATAGTTAGACCTAGGTTTATTTATTTTCTTTTTTTATTCAAACTAACTTAGAATTTAGGGTTTCTCTTAACCTAATTTATTTTTATGATATTTTATTTAATATTAAAATCTTTTTCATAAAAACACTAAAAAATATTTTTCTAAATTAACTTAATTTATTTCTCTTTTTTAAATCATTTTATTTTTAGTTTATTAGGTTAAGATAAAAACATTTTCTTAACAAAACAAAATAATTTATTTCTTTTTTATTTAATACCTTATACATTGTTTCTTTACATTCTTGTATATTATTCACTTCAATTTTTGTACATTATATTCATATCATTACTTGTGCATTATATTCATTTACATTTTTGTACATTATTTATTCAAATTTAATATGGTTGTAATAGATAATTAGATTTTAATTTCTTGCAATCCCCATTTGTATTTTTATATATTTGTAAATTAGGGTTTGCATGAAAAGATAAAATCAATCCTTAGAAAATCCTAATCCAAGATAAATTCAAGCATGAAATACAATATACTTGCACACTTTGCACCTCTAGGGTTAACTCCACTTATTTCCTCGAGAAAATGGTCATGTTACGCATGTGAGACATCTTAGAAAAAACAAACAAAATACTAGATCAAAGTCCCTCGATGACGCTACGAATGTTGCCTTATAAATGATCTTAGTCCCTTAATAAAAATTCTAAGATATCTCACAACATTGCTAGCATGACTATACGATGACCCATGCTCGTCCCTTTATATCCAAAGATAAGGCTTCTTACCAATCAATGGTAATATAGCAATATCAAAGGAAAGGAGAAATGAACAAAATACTTTTGAGTAGGTACAATGTTCCTAGTTGCTTGCTCATTTTCAAATCAAACATCCTTGTTATTTTCAAAACAAACACCAACACTTTCAAAATATATTTCAAACTTGAAACTTTTTCAAAAATATCAACACTTTGTATACGTTCTTACGAACGAGAACTATTACAAAGTTTGCCTAAACGATGGCGCCTTTTCAAAATATTTTCAAAAACCACACAAAGCACATTTTTCAAACAAAAGCAAGTGATCTAGAAAGTAACTAAGATCCCATAGATAAATATGGATGAAAAGGGTGCTAACACCTTCCCTTTTCATAATCTACCCCCCGAACTCAAGAAACAATCTCAAAGGTGTTTCCTGTTCTTTTCCACCTTTCCTTTTGGATAAAAGAAAAGTCGGTGGTGATTCTTGCTAACTGCAATATTTACGATAGAACGCAATCTACCAGGTCAGTTCTCCCACCGTATCACACCAAGCCTAGCTCCTCAAAGTCTAGCCCAGGTACTTTCTGGATTTCTATTGCAATTAGTCGTTCTTCCAGATGCTTGTACTTGTCGTCGACCGGGGGATACTGCTCTTCAGAGTAATCCTCTTCTTCTTCTTCTTCAGACTCTTGTTGGACAACTGCTTCCTTGCCTTTCCCATCTTGATTGTCTTTTTCACCAGATGATGTTGCAAAGTCTAGGGTCCTTCTTGCTTGCCCTTGAAATCTTCTTCCCATATTCAGAACTCCGGTTACTTTCTTTTTCTTCTTCTTTTCTTCAATCAGCAAGGTTTTCAGATCTTCTTGTCCTTTGGCTAGAGTCAAGAACAATTGTTGAAACTGAGCATTTTGTGCTTGGAGGTCTTTCACTGTCTTCTCGAGATTCATCTTACTGAAATAAACAGTAGAAAGATGAGGAGACTTGTTGTAAGAAAATTGCTTATGTTACGATGAATGGTAAATGTATATGCAATGATTTCAAGGAAATTAGAGATTTAAATTTGCTTTAGACCAAAAAGGAACACATGTTATATTAATAAATCAAAGCTTGAGTACATCATGCCTTTTTTGGTATTACAAAGAAATACCAAAACTCTAAGATTAAAAAAGTTATACGCATCCTCTTTGGTGCGATGTAGGCGTTCAGGTTCCACTCCTCATGAAGTTGCTTGGTGAGTTCCAAAACCTTCTTCTCGCTGGCGTAGAATTGGGCCTCGAAAGTGTCTCGCTCCCCCTTAAGTTGTATCCAATCCATTTGTAAGTCTTCAAGAGAGTTGGGAATGTCAGGATGCAGGATAGTGTATGGAACATTTCCTTCAATAACGGGCTTTATGATTACCGGGAGAACGAAGGAGTAAGGCATCATAAGACTTTGAGCACGAGCTCGTACCCATTTGAGGTAAGGCTCAAGAGGGATGGAATTATTATGCCCCAATGTCTTGCTATCTACCTTGTTCAACATCCTCCAAACTCGAATAAATCTCTGGAGGTGACCTTGATCGTCGTTCTCAAATACCAAACCTTGAATAAGCATCTCATGTGGGCCATCCCTTCGGGCGTAACCAAATTGTCTTAAGGCTAAACATGTTAGAACAAAGTTTGAATCTACTACCCTATATTTAAGTTTTGATGATAACAAAGTGAAAAGATATAGTATTTATAAGTTTCATGTATGAACTATCTGCTGCCTAAAATTATTATGCTCTGACTTGCAGATACTCTGATTGAAATAAGCAAGATCACATCTATTCAGCATCAGAACTTGATTTCAGACACCAGCATCAGAAGTTGCTACATCAGAATGTCATAATCATATGATCAACTCACGTGCATGCTGAAGCCTGATGAACAAGACTTCGCTTAACACTCTGATACAGAAACACAACAGTTCATCAGCAGCGAAGCAAAGTCAGAATGAGCCAAACCAGAACTTGCATTAAGTAAGCAACGGTACTGTGCATTGAAAGCAAATTAATTCCAACGGCCTCATTCCAGACAAGATCTGCTCAATAAGGAAAGCTTGTTATTAGCATTGAATCAAGAATATTGCATCCAACGTTCATCATCTCAGTGCTATATAAACAAGGCTTTGAAGATTGAAATGGCTAATGCTCTCAAAATCTCTACACGCACAAAAGCTAAACCATAATCTTCGTTCTCTCAGTTTTGCTAAACCACACACTCTGATATTCCATTACTGTTTAGCAATCTAGTTTCTAAGCTTCAATTTGTGTATACATCACAGTTGTGATACAGTTTTGTAGAAAACATCCACACACATTGTTTTATCTCTTTGTCAGAAAGTGTTACCTTGACAAACCGGGTTGTGGTTTGAATCAAGAAGGCTTTAGCAGTTGTTAAAGCAGTCTGTAATATTCAGTTGAATATAGTGGATTAAGACCTCGTTGGAGAGAGGCGAAATCACCTTGACGGGTGGACTGGAGTAGTTTGAGATCAAACGAACCAGGATAAAAATATCTTGTCAATTGTTTTAGATTTCAGTTTTTACAATTCAACCCCCCCCCCCTTCTTGTGTTTTTCACCACTTCAATTGGTATCAGAGCACCTGGTTCTGAGCTAAAACACTTAACCGTGTCAGTACAAGATCCAGCGTCAGAAAAACACAATGGCAGGAAACAATTCTCACATCAGCAGTGACAACAATGAGGACAGAGACAGATTCAGTGGCAAACCTCCAGTCTTTGATGGAGAAAACTTTGATTACTGGAAAGACAGAATTGAAAGCTTCTTTCTGGCACATGATGCTGATCTGTGGGATATGGTGACAGATGGATACACGCACCCTGTGAATGCAAGTGGTCAGAAGATTGATAGAAAAGCAATGTCTGATCAACAAAAGCGTGACTTCAAGAATCACCACAAGGCCAGAACCATCCTCCTCAGTGCCATCTCCTATACTGAGTATGAAAAGATCTCCAACAGAGACACAGCAAAGAATATTTTTGATTCTCTCAGAATGACGCATGAGGGCAACGTTCAGGTCAAAGAAACAAAAGCTCTGGCGCTCATTCAGAAGTATGAGGCGTTCAAAATGGAAGAATCTGAATCCATTGAAACTATGTTCTCTAGATTCCAGATTCTGGTAGCTGGTCTCAAAGTTCTGGACAAAGGATACTCTACTGCTGACCATGTCAAGAAAATCGTCAGAAGTTTACCCAAGCAGTGGAGGCCTATGGTTACTGCTCTGAAGCTAGCTAAAGATCTCAACAAAATCACTCTGGAGGAACTTATCAGCTCCCTCAGAAGTCATGAGATAGAGCTAGAAGCTGATGAGCCTCAGAAGCAAGGTAAGCCTTTAGCATTAAAATCTAACAGAAAATTTGAGTCTAAAGTTTTGCAGGCAGTTGAAGAAACATCTGATGGATCCTCATCAGAAGAAGACGAACTTTCCCTTCTCTCCAGAAGAGTAAATCAACTGTGGAAGCAAAGACAAAGGAAGTTCAGGAATCCCAAAAGATCTGATCAGAACGAGTCTTCTTCCAGATACAGAAGGACAGATTCTTCCTCTGGATACAGAAGATCTGAAGGCTCCTCCAGTAGCAAAAAGCCAAACACCAAGGACATCATCTGCTATGAGTGCAACGAGCAAGGACACTATAAGAGTGACTGCCCAAAGCTTCAGAGGGAAAAGCCCAAAAAGAAGTTTGGAAGAGAGAAGAAGAAAAGTCTCATGGCTACATGGGATGACTCTGACTCGTCTGAAGCTGACTCAGAATCAGATGATGAAAGGGCAAACATAGCTCTCATGGCTAACATTTTAGAAGACAGTGAAGCTTCTGAATCAGACTCAGAATCAGACACAGAAGAGGTATTTCCTAACTTTGCTGTTAACTTTACAAAGGCTGAACTTGCTGAAAGCCTTAATGAAATTCTGGAACGTTATCAGCAAATTAGAGCTAAATTCAGAGACCTGAAAAGGAATCTTGAATCTGACTCTAATAAGACTGAGAGTCTCAAATTGGAAAATTCTGAGCTGAGAAATAAGATTTCAAAATTAGAAAACACTTTACAAAACTCTCAGAAGGAACCAATTTCGGAAACTCCCAGCAACGCTGATGAGATCATCAAGGAGTATGATCACAGTTTCCAGAAGTTCCTAGCTAAAAGCATAGATAGAAGCAGAATGGCTTCAATGATCTATGGAGTTAGCAGAAACGGAAGGAAAGGAATAGGATACCAAGGTAAGGTTCCTACACCAAAGAATGTCATGGACTTAACCATTAAACACACTCCTCTGAATTCACACTTTGTGTATGGTCACACACATGATATCAAATATACTAGCAGTAAGCACTCTGTGAAACCAAAATTCAACCAGAGTTTTGGTAAAACTAACAAATCAGGACTCAAGAAAATCTGGGTACCTAAGGATAAAATAATACATGTTGCAGATATCTTTAGCAGCAAGTCAGAAACACCAGTCATGGTACCTGGACTCTGGCTGCTCACGACACATGACGGGAAGAAGGCATATGTTCCAAAGCCTGGAACTTAAGCCTGGAGGCCACGTTGGCTTTGGAGGCAATCAGAGGGGAAAGATAATTGGCTCTGGAACTGTAGGTAATGGAAATCTTCCCTCTATTAATAATGTTCTGCTAGTAGATGGATTGATGCATAATCTGTTATCCATAAGTCAATTAAGTGATAACGGTTATGATATAATCTTTAATCAAAAATCATGTAAAGCTGTTAGTCAGAAAGATGGGACTATCCTGTTTAATGGTAAGAGGAAAAACAACATTTACAAAATCAAACTTTCTGAACTAAAGAGTCAGAATGTAAAATGTCTTCTGTCTGTTAACAACGAGCAGTGGATCTGGCACAGAAGATTGGGGCATGTTAGTATGAGAAGAATATCTCAGATTAACAAACTCAATCTGGTCAGAGGACTTCCTAATTTGAAGTTCAATTCAGATGCTCTGTGTGAAGCATGTCAGAAAGGCAAATTTGCAAAACCTTCTTTTAAATCCAAAAATGTTGTTTCTACCTCTAAGCCATTAGAACTTCTGCACATTGACTTATTTGGACCAGTTAAAACTGCTTCGGTCAGTGGTAAGAAGTATGGGTTAGTAATCGTAGATGACTATAGCAGATGGACATGGGTAAAGTTCTTAAGACACAAGGACGAGTCACACTCTGTGTTTGTTACCTTCTGTAACCAAGTTCAGAATGAAAAGGATCTTAGAATCGTTAAAGTCAGAAGTGATCATGGTGGAGAATTTGAAAATAAAGATTTTGAGTCATTCTTTAATGACAGAGGCATTCTGCATGATTTCTCTTGTCCTAGAACTCCCCAACAAAATGGAGTTGTAGAACGAAAGAACAGAACATTGCAAGAAATGGCCCGAACCATGATCAATGAGACAAACGTTGCTAAGACCTTCTGGGCAGAGGCAATAAACACAGCGTGCTACATTCAGAACAGAATCTCAATAAGACCTATTCTGGAAAAGACTCCATATGAATTGTGGAAGAACAGAAAGCCCAACATTTCATACTTTCATCCATTTGGATGTACTTGTTTTATATTAAATACAAAGAATTATTTGAACAAGTTTGACTCTAAAGCACATAAGTGTATTATGTTAGGATACTCTGAATGCTCAAGAGGGTACAGAGTATACAATACAGAAACACAGATTGTGGAAGAATCAATCAGTGTTCGTTTTGATGACAAGCTTGACTCTGAAAAGTCAAAGCAGAATGAAGTGTTTGCAGGTATAGAAATTGAATTTGCAGGTTCTGAAGACAAGTCATCAGAAGCTCTCAACACAGACATTCCTTCAACGTCTGAAAGGAGCACTGCTAGAAATCCTACAACAGCTGCTGATCAACCTCAGAAGAGATTACCCAGAAGCAGCTTGGATCACCCAGAAGAGACTATCCTAGGAAGAAAGGAAGATCCAATCAGAACAAGAGCAAGCTTTAGGAACTCTGAAGAAACTCTTATGGGAATGGTGTCTCTGATTGAACCTTCTTCAATTGATGAAGCACTTCTGGATAATGACTGGATTCTGGCAATGCAAGAAGAGCTGAATCAATTCACCAGAAACGACGTATGGGATCTCGTTCCCAGACCAAAAGGATTCAACGTCATTGGAACAAGATGGGTGTTCAGAAACAAGCTAAATGAACAAGGTGAAGTCATCAGAAACAAGGCACGACTGGTTGCACAAGGTTATAGTCAGCAAGAGGGGATAGACTATACAGAAACCTTTGCCCCAGTCGCCAGGTTAGAATCTATCAGACTCTTAATTTCATTTGCTGTTAATAGAGGCATCACTCTGTATCAGATGGATGTCAAAAGTGCATTCTTAAATGGTTATATAGAAGAAGAAGTTTATGTGCACCAACCCCCAGGTTTTGAAAATACAAAACATCCAGAACATGTTTTCAAACTAAAGAAGTCACTGTATGGTCTGAAACAAGCTCCCAGAGCTTGGTATGAAAGGCTAAGTAACTTTCTGCTGGAAAATGAATTCACCAGAGGGAAAGTGGACACTACTCTATTCTGTAAATCAGTTAAGAGTGACATCTTAGTCTGTCAAATTTATGTTGATGATATCATTTTTGGTTCTACTAATCCTTCTCTTGGAAGAAAATTTGCTAAGTGTATGCAGGCAGAATTTGAGATGAGCCTCATGGGGGAACTGAAATTCTTTCTAGGAATTCAGATCAATCAAACTCCAGAAGGAACTTACATTCATCAGAGCAAATACATCAGAGATCTTCTGAAGAAATTTGACCTCTCAGAATGTAAGCCATCAAAGATTCCAATGCATCCCACGTGCATTCTGGAAAGAGAAGAGGTAAGCAAAAAGGTAGAACAGAAAGTCTACAGAGGTATGATTGGTTCTCTCCTCTATCTGACTGCTTCAAGACCTGACATATTATTCAGTGTTTGTATCAGTGCTAGATTCCAATCAGATCCTAGAGAATCTCACTTAACAGCTGTTAAGCGAATTTTCAAGTATCTGAAAGGTACTACTAATCTGGGTTTGTTTTATAGAAAATCTAGTGATTACAGCTTAGTAGGCTACTGTGATGCTGATTTTGCTGGAGACAGAGTGGAACGTAAAAGTACTTCTGGAAGCTGCCAGTTTCTGGGAGAAAATCTGATCTCTTGGTCCAGTAAAAGGCAATCAACAATTGCTCTGTCAACAGCAGAAGCTGAGTACATAGCAGCAGCAGGATGTAGCACACAAATGCTCTGGATGAAAAGTCAGCTTGAAGACTTCCAGATTTTTGAGAGTAACATTCCTATACTTTGTGATAATACTTCTGCTATTTGCTTAAGTAAGAATCCTATTTTACATTCTAGAGCTAAGCATATAGAAATAAAACATCACTTCATTAGGGACTATATTCAGAAAGGTATTTTGAACTTAAAATTTATAGATACAGACCATCAATGGGCTGATATCTTTACCAAACCCCTTTCAGAAGATAGGTTTAATTTCATTCTGAAACATCTCAGCATGAAAGTGTGCCCAGAGTGAAAATGTTTTAATTTCATATATTTACCTTCAGAATGTAATTATTTTACTGTGAACTTCTGATCAATCTCCTTTCAGAAAGATAGAACATGCAGATTGTATCAGATGCAAGTCTAAAGATCTGAGAGTTTAAGCTCAAAGACAGACGTGCTGATCACTACATCAAACAAGTGTCATCCAATCATCAGCATATCTCTGAAGCAGAACGCGTGCACGCTTCTGAGAAGGCAAAGTGCTGATTGGGTGCATTGAGACACATGTCTGGTAACCGTTTTTAAGTATCTTTCTCAAATCCCCCAAAATCAGCAAGCATTTAATGAAAAGTAATCATGCTTTTAAATGGTAATCATGATTTTTCTCTCTCTTAAAAAACGTTTATCTTTTCAAAATAGTTTTGAAAACTCTATTTAAGCACATTAATCTCTCATTCTTATTCTTTACGCTTTCTCACTAATACTCAAGCATTTTCTGCATATTTCTGTGTTCATCCCTTGCAACCTATTTTCCTCAGTTTATTCTCAAAACCCCTTTAGTGTGAACATGGCAACCTCCAGCAGCGTGTCTGCAGGTACTCAGAAGAAAGCATCATCTGAGCAATATCAAGTGCCATTCAGAACTCTCCTCACACCGGTGAAGAATCTTGAAGTGCTTTCTGAATTAATCATTGACTTTGAAAGCTTGAAGGAGAATGGTTTTGACCTAACTGAAGAAGTTAGGGCTCAAAAGTGGGAAAGGTATTTCGATAGGTTGGTTGGACCAACATTCCCAACGCTGGTCAAGGAATTTTGGATTCACGCCAAGGCTTCAACACATCTGGTCTACTCTTTTGTTATGGGGAAGAAGATTGTGATTACTGAAGATCACATTGCAAGGCTAATCGGTCAAAGTGGTGGTGGCGTCCGTTGTGTGGACATGGCTGAAAGATGTGCTGATATAGGTGTGGTAGCTAACAGGATTTTCACTCTTGGGATGCCCAGCAGCAAGATTAAAGATCTGAAGGATCATTTCAGAGTATGGGCCAAGATAATTCTGGGGTGCTTCAACCACAGGAAACCAACTAGTTCTCCTGATTACATAAATGTGGATCAGCAGTTTCTGATCTACTTTATTGATCAGAAGATAAAGATCAATCTGGCTCACTTCCTGTTCAACCACCTCAGAACCAGTGTGAAAGAAACAAGGGAAGAAGAAAGAACCAAGAGGGATTGGATACCTTTTGGAAGGATGATATCAGATATTCTGACAGAGAATAGACTGATTGAGCATCTGATAGAAGCTCAAGAGCTAAGCATTATTGATCCAACAATTGGGAAACCTCTGAACGCAAAGAATCTGAAAAAGATGAAGATGATAGAGAATATTCAGAAGGAACCCAGAGCTACTTCCACTGCTGATATCTCCAGCAGAAGAGTGCCTCTGAGTGATTTTCCGTTATTCTCTGAAATTGAATCCAAACCAGAGGTGATTCTCAGGTACTTGGATGCGTGTAAGGCAGATGGTACAGATCCAAAGCTGAATATCAGAGATCTGCATCAACCTCAACCAGAAGTGACTCTGAAGAAGACAAAGAAGAGGAAAGCGCCATCAGAAGGATCATCTCAGCAGACTCCCAAGAAAAGAGGTATTTCATCTGCTGCCCCTGTTTTAATTTCATCTACTATTCCAACATCTATACCTCCTCAAACCTCTCATAGAATCTCAATCCCCATCCCTACCATAGATGAAACTGTTCAAGAAGAAGAAGACCCTTCTGAGGCATTAAAACTCAGAAGACCCAGAACCAAACACCCCAAATAACCAACCATCTCAACAACATCAGCACTTGACCAAGTGCTGTCTGATATTGATCAACATGCCTCTGATCAACCAAACTCTGAACCACAAAATGTTCCTCCTCCACAACCAGAACAACAGCAATCTGCTGAAGAACCAGAACAACAACAACCAGAACCAGAACAACAACAACCACTCTCAGAAGAACCTCTGATCCCTGAGCAATCAGAGATTCCAACTCCTTCTCCCCAACCAGAAATTAATCCACCATCTCCACAAACAGAGTTTCACCACTCTGAAACTCCTTCCCCTCATCAATCTGAACCTCACTCACCTCAACCATCACCGCTGGCAATCCAATTGCCATGTGGAACAACTGTTGTCATGCCCCAGTTACCATCCTCATCAGAATCGACACCACCAAATACTCCCAAAACACCACCCAGTCCAATCGTAATATCTGACTCTGATACTCCCTCTCCAAAACAAACAGCTGCTCAGAAAACCTCTGAAAACCCCAGCAAGACTTTCATTGACTTAACCAGTCTTGACCGTCTTGCTGATCTAAAACACAAAATTGCCATCCCAAAACCAAAGCAACCAGATGTTGGCTCTGGTATTTTGAATTTTGAAACAGGTGTGCTGCAATGGATTGCTTCTTTGAAGCAAGTCTGTCCTGGGATGATTGACCCAGCTGCTTCTGATCAGCTCTGGTCACAATTCAGACTTTGGGTACGTGCTGAAGCCCTCAAGTTGCAGGATATCAACTATGAGCAGGCACAACAAAATTTCAGCATGCTTCTGAATGAAGTTGGAAATCAGCTTCTGAAAGAGGACGTGCTCCATCTGGACAGTGAACCTTGGTCTGAGAAACAGCAAGCTGCAAAGGTGCAACCATCAGAAGAAGACAAGACCATTCAGGCTGAAGAAAGTCAAGCAGAGGATGTTGCTGAAAGTTCTGAGAAGCCTCCTCCTTCTGATGCTTCTCAAGCTGCCTTGGACAGGCAGACTCTGGAAGAATTAAGGCTGAATGACATGCGTCTGCAGCAGCGGATGGATGAAAACGATCAGAAGATGAAAGAGAGAATGGATGTGCAGGACAGCAAGATTGACACTGTTGTCAGCATGGTGCATAAGCAGAATGAGACTGCTGAAAAGATTCAAGCCATGCTGGAGAACCTGTTCACACGCTTGCCTCCTCAACCTTAATCCTCTTTTCATGCATGACCTTTTTCATGTTTTCCCTGATTTTCTGTTGTACTGTTTGATTATGTTTTGTAATATTTTCTTGTTTTGATTCTGAACTATCTTAATATAATTAGTTTTTCTGATATTAATTGTTTTAGCACATCACCAACACTTTTTGATTGCTGACAAAAAGGGGGAGAACAAGAAATGATATTTTAATCAATAACGGGCTAACCAGACAGAAATTCTCAAACATTCTAACTCTATTACTTGAAATGTTTTTTTTTCTGTTTTGCTTAAAGTTTACAGGCACAAGGAAGCTCCTGGACACTCTGAAGACTAGAAGCTGTGATCAATATGAAGTTCTGATCCGCCTTAATATTCTGATCTAAAGCAAAGCTCTGAAGCTTCTGATAAGTCAAAGACTCTGATTCTCTGATGTTCAAAGAAAGACAAGATCTGATCCTGAAGAACACGTATAATCAAAGGGAAGTAATAAACTCAGGGGGAGTATCTCTCAACTCTAACATCTCCTTACTCCTTATCTTTTTACTTCTTATTCTGATACATATTCCAGATACCTTTTCACGATTATTTTCATTTAAAATATCAAGTTTTTGTCATCATCAAAAAGGGGGAGATTGTTAGAACAAAGTTTGAATCTACTACCCTATATTTAAGTTTTGATGATAACAAAGTGAAAAGATATAGTATTTATAAGTTTCATGTATGAACTATCTGCTGCCTAAAATTATTATGCTCTGACTTGCAGATACTCTGATTGAAATAAGCAAGATCACATCTATTCAGCATCAGAACTTGATTTCAGACACCAGCATCAGAAGTTGCTACATCAGAATGTCATAATCAGATGATCAACTCACGTGCATGCTGAAGCCTGATGAACAAGACTGCGCTTAACACTCTGATACAGAAACACAACAGTTCATCAGCAGCGAAGCAAAGTCAGAATGAGCCAAACCGGAACTTGCATTAAGTAAGCAACGGTACTGTGCATTGAAAGCAAATTAATTCCAACGGCCTCATTCCAGACAAGATCTGCTCAATAAGGAAAGCTTGTTATTAGCATTGAATCAAGAATATTGCATCCAACGTTCATCATCTCAGTGCTATATAAACAAGGCTTTGAAGATTGAAATGGCTAATGCTCTCAAAATCTCTACACGCACAAAAGCTAAACCATAATCTTCGTTCTCTCAGTTTTGCTAAACCACACACTCTGATATTCCATTACTGTTTAGCAATCTAGTTTCTAAGCTTCAATTTGTGTATACATCACAGTTGTGATACAGTTTTGTAGAAAACATCCACACACATTGTTTTATCTCTTTGTCAGAAAGTGTTACCTTGACAAACCGGGTTGTGGTTTGAATCAAGAAGGCTTTAGCAGTTGTTAAAGCAGTCTGTAATATTCAGTTGAATATAGTGGATTAAGACCTCGTTGGAGAGAGGCGAAATCACCTTGACGGGTGGACTGGAGTAGTTTGAGATCAAACGAACCAGGATAAAAATATCTTGTCAATTGTTTTAGATTTCAGTTTTTACAATTCAACCCCCCCCCCCCCCCTTCTTGTGTTTTTCACCACTTCAAAACAAGGGTTGTAGGTGATACCTCCTCTAATGCCAGGTAAAGGGACATTAGGGAATTCTCCACAACGGTCGATAATAGTAACATTCTCTATAGATCGGGAACACTAATGAATGTCTGATTTTTTGAGTGTCATCAACCTATGTGACCACCTTGAACCTTGCTCGTTCTTCAGTACAGATTGGGGAAGATGCAAAATAAACCATCTTGCCAAAATAGGAGTACAACATATAAGGATACCTATTTTCCTCATAGTGCGAGTGTCAAAGGAATGTAGGATGTCCCCTAGCAAAGTAGGCACCGGGTTATGAGACATGAAGATTTTGACGGTGTTCACATTTATGTGTTTGTCAGGATTTGGAAACAAAACCATCCCATAGGTGAGGAGAGCCATAATTTCCTTAAAAGCTTGCAAATCCAAAGAGTTCCAACAGTTTTGGGCTTTCTCAAACAAGAACTTTGTTAGGAAACCATTGACACCACTCCTTGTTTCCCAATTAGTTGTGATATCAGATGATTGCAAGTTTAGAGCTTGAGCAATATCTTCTAGATTTGGATCTCTTTCCGTACCGTTGAAAGGTAGTTGATTGAGAATGGGAATCCTCAAGAGTCAGGAGAATTCTTCCAAAGTTGGCACAAGTTGATAATCGGGAAATGTGAAGCAATGGTGTAGAGGATTAAAGAAATGAAAGAGCACCTTCATCATGTCCTCATCAGTGTTGGAGTTGACCAAGTTTAGCAGGCGACCATGTATTTCGGTAAATGGAGAGTTTTCAGAAATCCTTGATGCTAGCTCTTTAAGTTGAGGAGGGATCCTTACAAGGATGACTTGAATGGTTTTCCTGTGAATAGAATCCATGTCCTACAAAACAGAACAAATATAAATCCCAAGATCCTTGAAATAGTTAGTGAATATGAGTATGACGTTATGATGTTTATGATGTTATGTACAAGTATATATATACAAACAAAGCAAACAAGTACTTAGGTTTAGGCTTGCATGGAGTCTCATAGGTAAGTACCCTCTTGAAGCTTAGTTGTCTCAAACCTGTCCTAGTAATAGTAATTGGGTTCTAAGAAGCTCAATATCACTGGTTTGTTTCCTTGGCCATTGTTTCAGTGCAAGCCTCTTTAATGGCGACCGAAATATCCCAAAAAAACAAACCTCAATGAGTGTAGTATCGAGTATCTACCAACTTCGGACTGCACCAAAGTCGGTCATCTCACTACATCCTAAAGGCCAAGTTGGTCAAGTAAAGGTTCTAAAAGTTCATTAGTGCTTCATGACATCACTCAGTGGCCCCGTATTCTCCTTGACTACTCAAGGGCTACCGGTACCCACAAATATGTCGCACTAACGTAGCTATTGCTTAGACCATATCGGTATACCCCGTACAGTTTCCATAATGTATTGCTACTTACCTATAAGGTATCCCAAATCCGAGTAGAGGATTCAAACCCAAACGAAGAACCATAATGTAAAGCATACAACTCAAACAATGAAAGCAAGTAAATGTGATCTAACCCTAAGGTAACCCCACTTTTAAAATTCTCCCCAGCAGAGTCGCCAGTTCTATGATACGGTGGGAGAACTGACTTGGGTGTTTTGCGTTTGATTGCAAATGTTGCGGTTAGCAAGAGTCACCACCGAATTTTCTTTTATCCAAAAGGAAAGGTGAAAAAGCATTGGAAAGACCTTTGAGATTGTTTCTTGAGTTTGGGGGGTAGATTATGAAAAGGGAAGGTATTAGCACCCTTTTCATCCATGGTTTTCCATGGGCTCTTAGTTACTTTCTAGATCACTTGTTTTTGTTTGAAATTGTGCTTTGTGTGGTTTTGAAAGTATTTTTGAAAAGAGGCCATTGTTTAGGCAAACTTTGTAATGATTCTCGTTCGTGAGAATGTATACAAAGTGTTTGATCTTTTGAAAATGTTTTCAAGTTTTGAAAGATGTTTTGACAGTGTTGGTGTTTATTTTAAAAATAGCAAGGATGTTTTTGTTTTGAAATGGACAAGTAACTAGGAACAATCTACCTACTCAAAAGTCTTTCATGTTCATTTCCTTTTTCCTTTGACATTGTTATCTTACCATTGATTTGGTAAGTAACCCTATCTTTGGATGTAAAAGAGACGGACGTGGGTCATCGTATAACTATGATTAGCAATGTTGCAAGGTATTCTTAGAATTTTTCTTTAGGGACTAAGATCATTTTGAAAGGTAACTTTTGATAGCGTCATCGAGGGACTATGATCTTGTATTTTTGCTTGTCTTTGCTAAGATACCTCACATGCATAATATGGCCATTTTTTATAAGGCAACCAATTGGATTTTACCCTAGAGGTGCTTGTGTGCAAGTGTATTAATTTTCATGTTTTGTTTAGTCTTTGATTAGGGTTTGCTACTTGTTGATTTTATCTTCTCATGCAAACCCTGATTACTAGCATTTATATAAAATGATAAATTGCGAAAAGTAAAATTACTACGCTATTACATCATTAGGGGAGGGGTGTACAAATTTACAAATGGGGATTGCAAGAAAAATAAACCTAATTAGCTATTACAACCGTATTGAATATTATACAAAATTGAAAATAAAATGCAAGAATATAAATGGAAAAAGAAACGATTTTTTGTTGTTTTTATGAAAGGGGTTTTTGTCTTGACCTAATTAAAGAAAATGATTAATTAAAATTAAATAAAATTAACTTAAACTAATTAAGAAAAGAAATTAACTTGAAAAGGATTTTTAGGGTTTTTTATGAAAAGGTTTTAAATTAATGAAAATAAAATGAAGATTAATTAGTTAAAATAAACCTAAGTTCTAAATTAATTTTAACTAAGGAAATAAAATAATATACTAATTTATCCTAAGTCTAAAAATTAATTATTTAAGAAAAAAGAAATTAATTTGTTTAAGAAAATGTTTTTTTTAATCCTTTTGTTTTATAGAGAAAATAAAATATATAAGTATGAATAATAAATAAAAATGTTTTTTTATTTGGATTTTTATTAATAAAAAATAAATAATAACATTAATAGTAATAAATAATAATAATATGAAATAAAATAAAAATAAAATAAGGAAAAATGAAATATTAAATAAAACAATGGGCCAAGGGTGTAAAAGTAGTCAGGGGGGATGGTGCAGTAAAATGGCAAGGCCCAACATTGGAGGCTCATGTGCGCTTGTGACTAGCAAAAAGGAAGAAAAAATGTTGCAAAAATGAACAAAAGGCAGCGCTAGGTCTTGAACCCGTGACCTTGAGATAAACATGCACTGCCTTTGCCATTGGGGTGGTTGTACATCCGTTAACATAAGCAAAACAACAAATACATAACATCAATCCAGTCCTGAAAATGACTTCATCTTCAACCTCCAGCCAAAGGATATGTAACTCGCTCATTTCTCAACCATTTGCAAAAATGTAAATGTGAAAATTGCTCCATTTTGTCACACAAATTCAACCATATAAATATCATAAGCTATAAATCAAAGATGAATGAGAATTTATAAAAGTACCAAATTCTGACCTAAATATTTCAGAAAGTTCAAACCCAAAATTCTCCTAGCTCAATCAAAATAAATGAAATCTATGGATATGTATAGTTTCAGGGTAATGATGTCTACATTTTATCTTCACAAATGCAAGCCTAACAATGCCTAAATATGAAGATAGAAGTTCAAGAAAAATACCTCAAAACTGGAAATCATAATGGATTTGAGCTTGTTTCAGGCAGTGTTGATGATCAGGTTAGCTTCCTTGGACCTCTAGGAAGCTAATGCAATGGCTGACTTGAGCTGAGAGTGGCTGGAATGATCTGGAGAAGTCCAACTGTGATGCCCTATTTTTGAACTTGGAAATGGATGAAGATGGTGTTACAGTCGTGTAACAGGGATATGGATGGATTATGTATGATGTTTGGAAGCTTTTGGAAGCAAAAGGATAAGAAACGCACGAGTGAAATGGAAGTTTGAAGTTCTTGGTCAAAATATGCAACAATGGTGGTTTGTGATGTAGTTCTGAGTTTTGTAAGTTTTCAGGGCTTGTGTATTCATGTGTTATGTTGCAATAGACTTGTGTATATGTATGGAAAAGGTTAGAGATCAAATGCACTCAAGGTTTCTGAGTTCTAGCCTTTTGGCTCTATGACTTGCTTTTGAAGAAAAGTGAGAAGACAAATCTCAAAGTGTTGTACAAGCATGTTCTGAGTTCAAAGAGGCTTTAGACACATTTCTTTTGGTTTATAGGGGTTGTGTGTGCAGAAATAACAAGTGCAAAGCTCAAGGAGTTGACAATTGCAAAAGTGATGCTTTATCAAAATGGAAATGGCAACTTTGTGCCATAAATGGAAACGTAACTTGGATAAAGGCTCAAGTGCTTGGATTAAAGCTCTATCAGATGTGTAAACATTTAATTATGGAGAGACAAACAAGTTTGAGGCCTGAAAAACAAAGATTATGCAGCCTAGGCTTGGATTTGAATTTTTGTTCATCATGAAATGGCTTGTAATTTAAGTTTGAAAATCCTAACTTCATCTCTTCGATTCTCCTTGCTCACAAATGATCTCAAGTAGTTATTGGACATTTTGGAAAGCTTGTAATGTGCTCTACATCCCCTCTTTGAGTAATATTTTAAAATTACCTTTGGAACTATATGAAAAAGTTCCATGAAGTTAGGTCAAAATCCTGACCAAAACTAGGGCAAAATTTCACTAAATGTTCAATTTCAAGACCATGACTTTATGAATTAATAACTTGAGATATGAGTACTTTTAGAAGAAGTTGTATACATAAATGTTGTAGATATCATGGATATCTACAACTTTCATGTTGAAAGTTTCTTCTGAATCATCTTGCATCATGGTGAAAAATTGGCTCAAAGTTATGAAAAAACATGAAGTTTTAAACACTTAGAAAAATTTCAAAGTTAGAAAACTTTGACTTTTCAAAATGAAATCTTGAATTTTTGATTTCTTGATGAATAAGTTTAATATTTTGACATGTTTTGATGAATTGTGATCTTTGACATTGGATTTTGACCAAAAAGTCAAAGTTTGACTTTTCAGTGTACAATTGACTTTTGATCAGTTGATTGAAAATTCACTATCAATCCAATTGATCTTGAGAAATGTTTTAGGTCATGAGATTAGGTAAAAATGATGCAATTGAACTCTTGAGATCATGCTTCAAGCCAATTGATCATTGTGATACGATGGGAGAACTGACTTGGGATTTTGCGTTTGTGTTTGCAAATGTTTTGGTTTAGCAAGAGTCGCCACCGACTTTTTATTTTATCCTAAGGAAAGGTCAAAAAGCATAGGAAAGACCTTTGAGATGTTTTCTTTGGTTCGAGGAGTAGATTATAGAAAGGGAAGTTATTAGCACCCTTTCTATCCATGGTTATCCATGGGCTCTTAGTTACTTGCTTAGATCACTTGCTTTGCATTTCTATTGTTGGAAATGGTGCTTTTCAATTGTTTGAAATGGTGCTTTGTGTGTGATTTTGGAAAATGTTTTGAAAAGAGGCCATCGTTGTGGCAACCTTTGTAATGATTCTTGTTTGAATGTATACAAAGGTGTTTTTGTCTTTTGAAAGGTTTTCAATGTTTGAAAGTAGGGTTTTGAAATTGTGTTGTGAAGTGTGTTTTGAAAATAGCAAGGATGTTTTTGCAAGCTTGATCAAGTAACTAAGAGCTATCTACCCTATTTTACTCAAAGATCTTTCTTATGTTTTTAACCCTTTTAACAGTGTTGTTTCACCATTGTAGTTGGTGAACAACCTTGTGTTAGGATGTTAACGGGACAGGCGCGGGTCATCGTATAGACCATGATAGCAATAGTGTCAAGTGTCTTTGGCAATTTTTTTTGAGGGACTTGGTCATTTTGTTTAGGAAACTCAGATAACGTTATCGAGGGACTATGATCTTTTTGATTGTTTTTATTTTGCCAAAGTACTTGACATGCAACCATGGCCCATTTTAAAGGCAACAAGTGGATGAAACCCTAGAGGTGCAAGTGTGTATTGTGTTTGTTTTTCATGCATGTTATCTTGGATCAGGTCAAACTAATTGTTGGTTTTATTTACATACAAACCCTAGGTCTAAGCATGGCATAATTGAAAGCTTTTAAATGTGCGGGAATTTAAATGCTACACTGTTACAACATGATATAGGGAGGGGGTACAAATTAGAATTGGGGATATTTGACAAGAAATTAAACCCTAGATTACTATTACAACCAAATTGAATGTACGAGATACAATATTTAAATGTACAATAATTGAAATAAATACAATAAATAAATGTAAATAAAATGTATTATGCCAAAATGTTTTTAGTATGTAAAAATTATTTTTTCAATGTGAAATGTAAAAAAAAAGATCAATTTTAACTATTTTCCTATTTAGGGCAAGAAACCCTAATTCCTAATAAATAATATTATTTATTAATTATGTGCAATAATATACTAATTTATACCAAAAAATAAAAGTATATTATGAAAAGGATATTTTTGGTCCAAAATAATAATAAAAATGAAAATGTAATATTTTTTGTATTTTTGACCTAATTATTTAACAAGATAAAATATATATATATATATATATATATATATATATATATATATATATATATATATATATATATATATATATATATATATATATATATATATATATATATATATATATATATATATATATATATATATATATATATATATATATATATATATAGTGTGCAAAAAATTAAAATAAATTAATTACAAAAATGAATATTTTCAAGAAAATGTTTTTAAATATAAATAAATGAAATAAATGAAAATAAGTATATTTTTAGTATTATTTGTGAGTTTTGTTTTTAAAAAGAAAATAGTTTATTTACATATGTATATTTAATAAAATAAAATAAATATCAAATAAATATGAAAAAAAATGGAAAAAATTTTTTGGCGTTTTTTATATTTATACAAAAAATAATAAAGTCAGGATAAAAAAATTAAAATGTGAAAATAATAAACATTAAACAAATGAGCCAGGGGGTGTAAACAGAAAATGGGGGGTGCCAAAAGTAGGAAGTAGCCAGGCCCAGCCCAACTACTTCATCTTCTTCCTCTGTCCAACAGAATTTGAACAAAAACGCGCGCTAGCTACCCCCACCTGTATCTCCTGATTCTTTGATCTTTTGACAAAACTCAAAACATGAAACTTGTAGAGCATTAAATAACGAATCTAACCATATAAAAAACTTGGACTAACTCTCAAAGACCAGAGAGAATTTCTCTGGCCCTAATTTCTAACCTAGTTTTTTCAGAAAGTTCATGAGTGAAATTCTCTCAGCACGATTAATGTAAATGAAAACTAAGCATATGTATGGCTTCAGGGCTATGAGTACAACATATTTCATTCACAAACCTAAGCCTAACCATTCCTAAATAGAGAGATAGAAGTCCATGAAATACCTGTTTCAGTTGACTTCGAGCTGGACAATGTAGCAACCTTCAATGGTGTTTGAGCTTCTGTTGAGCTTGCCTGAGGTCCAAGGAAGCTTCTCCAATGCTTGGCTTGCTTTGAAACAACTTGAATCGTGCTGTAGAACTCAACCTGCAGAGCTTTGAAATGAAAATGACAAAGTTTGTTAGAGGTGTTACAGCTTGCAATGGGGGCTTGGGATAGTTCAGGTGAGTTTATTGGAAGGTGTTGGAACTATCTTGGGACAAGACGCACGATGGAAATTGGTTGTGGCTTGCAAGATGCAGAACTTGCTCTGTTTTTGCAGAAAAACAGTGATTCTGAGTATGAGGAGTTTTTAGTGATGAAAGGGTCGTGATTTAGGCTAGTTGGGATGTATGGAACTTGTTCACAAAGTTCTTGTAAGCTTTTGTTAACAGATATGAGAGATTGCTTATGTTTTGCCACCTTTCTTCTACTTGAAGCAAGAGAATGGAAATGATGTTATAGCCCTGTACAAGCCCTCCTATCATGCTGCAACTTTTTTTCTTGGTTACTGGAATTAGTGGACTTGATCTTGCCTCAAAGATCTGGCCCCCATGCCTCAAGGATTTGGTTTTGACATAAAGTGAAATTAGGCAAAAATGGCACTGTTGCTTTTTCCTTTTAAGGCTTAAACTAAAGTATAATGCCCTAATGACCTAGAAAATACCTTAATACAATAGATATGCATTAAATTAAGGATTACAAATTGGTTTTGAGGCCTGTAATATTGAACCATGCTAGCTAGATCAGAATTGCAATGTGTTATGAACATGTATTGGCCATGGACAAAAGTGAGTTTTTGCCAACTTCAAGAATTCGATTCTCTCTAACCACAAGGGTGTTTGAGGAGTACTTGGACAATTTGGAAAGCTTGGAACATGTAATACAATCCATATTTGTAATGAAACTTGAAACTCCAAGTGGAACTATGTGAAAAATGTCCAAGAAGATGGGTCAAAATCCTGCCTAGATTAGGGCAAATTTTCTCTAAGTTAAAAGTTTTAGGTACCCTTGTTCCAAAAATCATAACTTGAGATACAAGCTTCTTTTGAGAAAACTTTGTGAATCAAAGTTGTATAGTTTGTGATGGAATACAACTTTCATGTTGCAAGTTTTGTTTTAATCCATTTGCATCTTGGTGAAAAAATGGGACAAAGTTAGGAAAAAATAAGAAAATTTCATAACTTAGAAAAATTCTAAGTTATGAAAATTTTCCATTTTAAACCCTAATTTGCATTTTTGGGTTTCTTGATGAACAAGTTTCATAATTTGACATGTCTTGATGAGAAATGACCCTTGGCACTTGATTTTGACCAAAAAGTCAAAGTTTGACTTTTCAGTGTACAGTCAAATTTTGATCAGTTGACTGAAAAATTCATCTGTCAATCCTATGCATTTGAGATCTTTTGAACTTGTTGAATGGGTCAAGACAATGTCATTGAGTCCTTGAGTCCATATGTGAGCTTGTTTTGCCATTGGTTAGGTCAAACAGTCAAAAAATGCCTTTGTGCAGTCAAAAACCCTAAAAATGACCATTTTGCCCTTTTGGTGATCTGATCAAATTTCTTGTGGAATTGTGATCCAAACTTGATCAAATGGTTCATATGAGTTCATAATATTGATGTAGGTCAAAACTCATGAAGTTTGACTGTCAATTGGTCACTGTTGACTTTTTCCCCAATACAATTGATTTCTAGGTCAACTGTCCAATTGACTGGGCAAAAATTTGAATCAAGGCTTGAAACTTGGTATGGATAAACTTGTGAGTCCAACATGAATTATGAAAGTCACTTTGGGCATTGTGGGTCAAAATATCCCTGTGCAAACTCAAACCCTAATTTAGGTCAACAGTGCAAGGAGGTGTCTTGAGCTGAGCAAACCCTAGCTTCATCTTGAGTTCCAACGGCTTTGTGATGAGAAATGTTGATAAAAGGAGAGGATAAATTTTGGGGTACAACAGTTGCCCCTGTTCAATCTTCTTGGACCTGAAGAGTTAGATTGGTAAGTTTTGCCTTTCGCGACTCGAAGGCAAAGGAAGATTGGACACTTGAGTGCCCGTAAATTTGCACTCGCCAAAATATTGTTGAGGGAATGGGCTTAAATATGCCAT
This sequence comes from Vicia faba, assembly GCA_948472305.1. Taxonomy (NCBI): domain Eukaryota; kingdom Viridiplantae; phylum Streptophyta; class Magnoliopsida; order Fabales; family Fabaceae; genus Vicia; species Vicia faba. The sequence goes on along the minus strand of OX451738.1, from coordinate 248,492,093 downwards.
TTGGAGATGGTAGAATCTTGCTGGAGATGGTCTTAAAGGTGCCATATAAGAGTATTTGTTGAATTGTAATGTTGTAGGTTAGGAGAATGAGCATCAAAATGGTATCCGCGTCTGGAATGCATTTGGACTGTATCTGGAGACTGGGTCCGTATGAGCAAAGGAATGGCATCCGTGTCTGGAGCGTATCCGAGCTGTAACTGTATTTTAACTTTGAATGAACATCAGAATGACTGTCGTGTCTGGATTGTATCTGTATTGTATCTGGGTAACAGGAAAACTTCTGTGTATGGAGCAGCTGTGTGCTGGGGTTAAACTCTTAATGAGTGATAGAATGGAAACCGTGTCTGGAGCGTATATGGACTGTATTTGAAGTTGAGACCTGTATGAGTAGTAGAATGACTGTCTTGTCTGGGGTGTATTCGTACTGTATCTGGGATCTGAATAAGTGACAGAATGATTTCCGTGGCGACTGCACTGGGAGAGTCAAACTGTTGATGTAGGAGCCAGAATGGCATCCGTGTCTAGAGCGTATCTGAACCTGTAGTTGATAGTCGAATCTGGATGAGAGATAGAATGGCTACCGTGTCTGGAGCGTATCTAGTCTGTATCTGATTATTGAAGTCTGAATGAGTAATAGAATGACTGTCGTGTCTGGGGTGTATTCATACTGTATTTGAATAATTGTTAACAATAGCCTTTTAATTTTATCCTGAAAAGGGTAAAGTGTTAGCTAAAACACGAAGTTATATTGCATGATATGTATGATGCAAGGAATTGTAACCCATGTTTATGATATATGGATGTAATGTTTATGCATGTAAGCTGAATAGTTGTCTTGCTGAGGAAGATAAATCCTGGATAGCTGGAGATAATGAAATCTTTGACTGTTGTCGGGGAAAATAAATCTTCGACCGAAGCTGGGGATTCCAACACTTTGATTGTTGAAGATGAGAAATCCTTGTTGACTTTCCTGGGATATTGGGGAAACTCTGAAAATCTCTTCTGGGGAATTGAAGCCTTGGAGAAATGGGACCAAGAATCTTCGATCTTGCTGGGAGATGAATCTGTGGGGGAAATACTCACCATTCTGGCTTCGCTGGGGATAAGGTTTAGATTAAACTGGCTTTACTGGGGATCTTGAAGTTTAACTCCACTGGGGAAATACTCCAAGGTTTCAGCTTTGTTGAGGATCTGAATGATGTATCATAGGGGATTCCTTCTGGAATGGCACAAAGATATCTTCCTACACCTTCAACCTATCAGTAATTACCCTTTTTCAATTTCGTTCTATATGTAAGTAGTGATTATATTCGAATGCATATGCCTATTTTAACGAAACATTGGACGTTTTCAAATAAAACATAAGTGTAAAAAGAAAAGAAAGGCAAGCAAATTTATGCACTTTGAAGTATCTTTGTATTTAACTTTCGTGAGTATCTTTGTACAAAAGAGACAGACACCCTAGTAAGAGAATGTTGTCGTAAAAATTGAAAAAAATTTATACAAAAGAAAGATGGCTATGTGTAACAATTCCATGGGATTCCCATTCTGCTATAGCCTTCACAACTCTGAATATCTTGTCCATTCACTGCTTCGTCCGTCGATGACTGGATTGATCAGAGACTTGGAGCTTGTCTGGTGAAGAGACTGTCCTTAAAGTGATCTGACGAGACATAGTCATACGCTTTAATTCCCTAACTTTTGCCTGGACCTCCCTTTCGGGTTTTCGATCCACCGGGAAACCCTTTTTTACCCAAGTCGCCCTTTCGGGTTTTCAACTTGCCGGGTGTACAGATTTTTTTGTTTTATCCCTAATTTTTGCCTGAACCGCCCTTTCGGTTCACCGGGATGCCCATTTTTTACCAAGTCGCCCTTTCGGGTTTTCAACTTGCTGGGTCGTTTTATGCGTAGTATCTTTTGACTATGTCTGTGTTTGCAGGGTGCGACAAATCGTCGCCGTCCATGGTGGTCAGAATCATTACCCCACCAGAAAATATGCTCTTAATCACAAATGGTCCTTCGTAAGTAGGAGTCCACTTGCCCCTGGGATCACTTTGCGGCAAGATGATCCGCTTGATTACAAGATCTCCGACTTGATATACCTGACGTCTAACTTTCTTGTTGAAAGCCTTGATCATCCGTTTTTGATACGTCTGACCATGACAAACAGCAGTAAGTCTCTTCTCGTCGATCAAATTAAGTTGATCAAGCCGGGTCTGAATCCAATCGTCTTCACTCAAACCAGCGTCCTTCATAATCCTTAAAGAAGGAATCTGAACTTCCATAGGCAAAACAGCCTCCATGCCATATACTAAAGAAAATGGGGTTGCCCCTGTTGAAGTACGTGACGTGGTAGGATATCCATGCAGAGCAAATGGTAACATCTCATGCCAGTCTTTATAGGTGACTGTCATCTTTTGAATGATCTTCTTGATATTTCTGTTCGCGGCTTCAACAGCACCGTTCATCTTCGGTCGATAGGGAGATGAATTGTGATGATAAATCTTGAATTGTTTGCATAGAGCGGTGTTCATAGTATTGTTCAAATTTGTAACGTTGTCTGTGATGATCCTGTCGGGGATACCATACCGGCATATGAGATTCTGCTTGATGAAGCGGGCAACCACATTCTTTGTAACTGAGGCATAGGAAGCTGCCTCGACCCACTTGGTGAAATAATCAATAGCCACTAGAATGAAGCGATGTCCATTGGATGCCGTGGGCTTAATCTCTCCAATCATGTCAATGCCCCACATTGCGAATGGCCAAGGAGCTGTCAGAACGTTGAGAGGAACAGGAGGAATATGTACCTTGTCGGTATAGACTTGGCATTTATGGCAAATACGGGAATGTTTGTGACAATCAGTTTCCATGGTAGACCAGTAGTAGCCTGCCCTTTGAATCTTCTTAGCCATCGTATGTCCGCTCAAGTGGGTGCCAAATGTGCCACTGTGTACCTCAGTCATGATCAACTCTGCTTCGGCTTTGTCCATGCATCGGAGTAAAACACAATCATGACTGCGCTTATAAAGGATGCCATTGCTTAGGAAGAACTTGGCAGCAAATCTCCTTAAGAACTTTTTGTCATTGACGGAAGCTCCTTCAGGGTATTCTCTAGTCTGGAGATACCTTTGGATTTCATGAAACCAGGGTTGTTCCACTACTTCTTCGGTATTAATCTCATGACAGTGCACAGGTTCGTCCATTCGCTCGATGGTAATTTGGGGAGCCTCGTTATCCCAGTTGAGTTTAAACATGGAAGAAATTGTAGCCAGAGCATCTGCTAGCTGATTTTCTTCTCGCGGGAAGTGCTCGAAAGTAATCTGTTCGAAATGAGGCAACAATGTCAGGACATGTTCTTTGTATGGGATAAGATTAGGATGTTTGGTGTCCCACTCTCCTTTGACTTGACTGATAACCAAAGCCGAGTCCCCAAATACGATCAAATATTTGATCCCCGGGTCTATAGCAGCCTTGAGACCAAAGATGCAAGCTTCATATTCGGCCATGTTGTTGTTATAGCTGAAACAAAGTCGGGCAGTGAAGGGTGTATGGAAACCCTCTGGAGAAATGAGTATCGCACCGATACCGTTGCCAAGTGCATTTGAGGCACCATCAAAGTACAGGGTCCATCGGGATCTTTGTTCAGGTCCGTCATACGGTCCTTTACCTTTGATGTTGTCCAAAGTCATGATGTCCTCATCAGGGAAGTCGAATCTCATAGATTGATAATCTTCGATGGCTTGATGAGCTAGATGGTCAGCTAGTACACTCCCTTTTATAGCTTTTTTGGTAGTATACTGGATGTCATACTCAGTCAGGATCATCTGCCATCTAGCGATTCTTCCAGATAAAGCAGGCTTCTCGAAGATATACTTGATCGGATCCATCTTGGAAATCAGCAAAGTGGTATGAGTCAACATATACTGCCTTAGCCGGCGAGCAGCCCATACCAAAGCGCATCAAGTTTTCTCGAGCAATGAGTAGCGAGTCTCACAGTCGGTAAACTTTTTGCTAAGGTAATAAATGGCATTCTCTTTTCGACCAGACTCGTCATGTTGACCCAGCACGCACCCCATTGAGTTATCTAAAACAGTCAGATACATGATCAACGGCCTTCCTTCGACGGGTGGAATTAGAATAGGAGGTTCCAGTAAGTACTCCTTGATCTTATCAAAGGCAACTTGACAATCATCGTTCCATTCAACGACCTGATCTTTCTTCAACAGTTTGAAAATCGGCTCGCCGGTAGATGTCAGGTGAGAGATGAACCTCGCAATATAGTTCAAGCGTCCCAAGAATCCTCTAACCTCCTTTTTAGTACGGGGGGCAGGCATTTCTTGTATAGCTTTTACTTTAGCTGGATCAACCTCAATGCCCTTGTTGCTGACAATAAATCCCAGAAGTTTACCAGACCTAACTCCAAAAGTGCACTTGCTTGGATTCAGTCTGAGCTTATACTCCCTCAACCTGGAAAACAGCTTTTGCAAATGTTCAAGGTGTTCTTCTTCTGTCTGTGATCGAGCTATCATGTCGTCCACCTAAGCTTCGATCTCATGATGTATCATATCATGAAACAAAGCTACCATGTCGCGTTGGTAAGTTGCCCCTGCGTTCTTCAGTCCGAACGGCATCACTTTGTAGCAGAAGGTACCCCATTGCGTGACAAAGGTAGTTTTCTCCATGTCTTCGGGGGCCATTTTGATCTGGTTGTATCCCGAGAACCCATCCATGAAGGAAAAAACCTTGTGTTGAGCTGTGTTGTCAACCAAGATGTCGATATGTGGCAGCGGAAAACCATCTTTAGGGCTAGCCCTGTTCAAATCCCGATAGTCCACACACATTCTGACCTTGCCGTCCTTTTTGGGTACGGGCACAATATTAGCAACCCATTGTGGATAGGTTGTAACAGCCAGAAAGCCAGCGTTGAATTGCTTCATTACTTCAGCCTTAATCTTCTCAGACATGTCAGGCCTCATTCGGCGAACCTTTTGCTTGATCGGTGGACAATCTTCTCTTGTAGGGAGACAGTGAACCACGATGTCGGTGTCTAGCCCTGGCATGTCTTCATAAGATCAAGCGAAGATTTCAACATATTCGTTCAACAACTGCACTAAGCGCTCCTTGACACTTGGTTCCAGGTTGGCACCCAATTTTACTTCCTTCATGTCTTCCTCTGTCCCTAAGTTGATGGTTTCTAACAACTCTTCATGAGGCAGAATGGCCCTCTCTTCTTGTTGTAGAAGTCTGGCTAACTCTCTCGGCACTTCACAATCTTCGTCAACTTCGTACTCAGCATGATTGACCAAATCTTCAGAGTTATCGAAGGCTAAAGCAGAATAGTCACCCATGGAATCCGGAGTGGATGGGTACCTGCATTTGTGAGTGTGGGTGTGTGTAAGGGATAGCCATCCTTAAACAAACAAAAATGCAAAAGGAAAGAAAATGAACACATCAATTTATAGATGAAAATCGTCCAATGATTCATTAAAACATGGCATATGATTATGAAGAAAATCAAGCCCTTACAAATGGACCTACAAGCCCCGAGCAAGGCATGAGGTGAAAATAGTGTACGAATTGTTTTAGTTATTACAGACCATAAAAATGGGAAATTGTTCAAAGATAAAATTACTGGTTGATAAAGGTGATAGGAACAAAATCCTTTGCTTCCCAATTGCTCAAACCCCCTTCGACCGTCAGAAAGATCCAATCTTCAAAATGGCTCTCCTCATCTTCATCTTCTACAACATTGATTCCGTGGTGTGAGATCTTGACGGGTGGTCCTCCGACCTTAGAGGGACGCATAGCCTTTTATCCTACAGCAGTAAACCCTAAACCAAACTTGTTCGTCTTATGGGGAAAGTCAGGCAATTGTCCCCATACCGTGCTCTTCCCCTCCTTAATCACAACCTCTGCGTCCTTGAGAGATGCCATCCTAGCCACATGCTTGGGAATGATAGGTACCTCAACCATTATCTTCGCAACTTCTACCTCGGGAGAAACTTCCTCAAAATGTTGAAAAGGAGTTTCGATGAACTCGCCATCTAACTCCACATATCGAAAGGAATTGAGATGACTGATCATGTACTCTTCCTCGCCGTGCACAATTATGATTTTACACTTAACAGGATATTTCAGCATCTGGTGCAAAGAGGATGTAACTGCCCCAGCATAATGGATCCACGGTCTTCCTAGCAAACATGAGTATGACGGACGGATGTCCATTACGTAGAAGGTGGAGTTGAACACTTCGGTGCCTACCTTGATAGGAATATCAACCTCTCCATGAACCATTCTTTTGGAACCATCGAAAGCCCTAACGACGATGTTACTAGGTTTGAGGGTCAAACCTTCGCAATCCAAATGGTCTAAGGCCTTCTTTGGCAGCACATTCAGGGAAGAACCAGTATCAACCAAGACATGGGCGAGAGTGGTTCCTCGGCATTCGACTGAAACATGTAACGCATCATTGTGCTTCCTTCCTTTGGGAGTTAAGTCAGCATCGGAAAAGCCCAGGCCATTGTCAGCAGTAAGACTGGCCACACAATCCTGAAATTGGTCGGCCGAAGTCTCTTGGGGTACATGTGCCATCTTCAAGAATTTAATCAGGGCCTTAGCATGGGCCTCTGAACAGAGCAGGAGGGCTAACATTGAAATTTTAGAAGGGGTCTGCCCCAGTTGTTCTACAACGTCGTAGTCACTTTTTCTGATTATTTTTAGGATTTCATCCATTTCCTTCTGAGTGGTTTCAGGGATAACCACAGCATGAGCCTTCATCCTGACAGGCATTTCAAGTATCCCCTTACCCTTGTTGGTATTATCAGCAGATGATCTTTCTTCAGGAGTATTTAATTCTTTAATCATTGGGCCTTGCACAGAAGGCCCAACAGGTGTAGAAGCTTTTAAGGGTCCGAAAACTGCCCGAGGGGGAGCAATCTCCAGAGAAAAGATTTGGCCTCTGCGGGTTATCTTTCTTGTACCCGCGATGTTCCCTATATCAAGGTCTTCTTCATAAATCTCTTGGACTGTTTCGATTTGTTTGATGTCGTGGTAGAAGATTTCTCCCCCATAGTTCCACGATATCATTTTGCTTGATTGGTACGGGACAGGTCCCGGCATGGTGATCTTTAAAGGTACACATTCAGAGTTGGGTGTAATCCTGACAGGCCTTTTGCAAGCCTTGGGAGGATTGTCAGAAATGGTTATGATAGCAATATTGTTGGTTGAAGTATCACAAGTATCAGGAGTAATCGGATTGAAAGTGTTAACAGGGGTTTTCTGGAAAAGTATCTCTTGCGTATCCATCAGGCATTGGACACCTGATTTCAACATTGGACAATCACCTTGAATGTTCAAACAAAAATAACAGTCCTTACCACAACCAGGAAAGATCCCGGCTCTCAACAAATTTCTTTTAATCACTAACAATGGAGTCAACAGATCGGCAACATAAGTAACATGGAGGTTTTCCAAAACAACATTCACATTGTGGCAGTGCTTGGGCATCGGAGCGGATATAACATTGGGCTTCTCAGGAGCGTCAAATTCAACCTCTTTGGCGTCAATTAAATCCTGAATTTTGTTCTTAAGTTCCCAGCAATTATTGGTATCGTGTCCAGCACTATCGGAATGGTAAGCACACTTAGCATTAGAGTGGTAGTACGGAGAGGAGGTGTTAGGGTTTTTTGGCGCCTCCTTCAAACTGGTCAGATTCAGCTTCAACAAATGGGGAAGGACCTGAGCGGGCGTCATGTTGATGCGGGTGAACTTCCGTTGTGGCCGTTCTACCCGTTGCTGATTAGGTCTCGATTGATTGTTACGAGGTTGATCATTTGACGAATTTTGAATCATCACGGCCCCTACAGTCGGATGACACCCAGTTCTTCCCAATCCCTTCTGAGAATACACAGCAGACGCTTCTTTCTTGGCTGGGAAAGGTTTTTTAACAGTTGTGGAGGCGGAAGCATCCTTTTGAATCTTTCCACTTTTAATACTGGCCTCCACCCTTTCGCTGGTCAAAATCAGTTCAGTAAATCCCGCAGAAGAGCTTCCAATTAGATGGTTGAAGAAAGGGCCAGATAGGGTCCCCAAAAACATGTCAACTAATTCCCAATCTGATAGCGGTGGTTGTACCCTTCCAGCCAGATCACGCCACTTTTGGGCGTACTCCTTAAACCCTTCATTTGAAGACATCCCCATACTTTGTAACTGAGTACGAGTGGGCGCCAAATCAGCATTGTACTGATACTGATGATAAAAAGCAGCTGCCAAGTCTTCCCAATTGTGAACCTCTGATCTCTCGAGTTGATAAAACCAGTCTAAATGAGTGCCAGACAAGCTGTCTTGGAAAAAGTGTACCCAGAGATCTTTATCGGATGAATGAGGTTGAATCTTTCTAACATACGACATCAGGTGCATCTTAGGGCAAGACAGACCGTCGTACTTGGCAAATGTCGGTACCTTGAACTTGGGAGGGATAACAATCTCAGCTACCAATCCCAGTTCCTCAAAATCTAATCTGGGTACCCTCTGCAACTCCATAGCTGCCAATTTGTCTTCAAGGTTCTTATATTTGTCATCCGCTGGTGGATACTGTTGTTCGGAATAGTCATCGTCTTCTTCCTCTTCCTCCTCTTCTACCTCAGACTTAGAAGGTACAGTAACTCCTTTCCCCTTTCCAGCCCCTTCGTCAGACGTCGAAGGGAACTCTAGAGTCCTCCTAGCATCACTCTCAAACCTTCTTCCGAAAGTGGCTACCCCCGGTCTCTTTTTCTTTTTCTTCTCTTTATTCTTCTCTAGCAGAACTTTGAGATCCTCTTGACCCTTTGCCAAGGTCATGAGGAGTTGCTGAAATTGTGAATTTTGTGCCTGTAGGTCCTTTACTGTTTGCTCCAAATCTATCTTGCTGAAATAAACAGCAGAAAGATAAGGAAACCTGGCTTGAAGACTTGTTTATGCATATGATGAATGGTATGTTATTCATGTAATGCATTCAAGGGTTCAAAAATTCAAATTTGTTGTAAACAAAAAGAACGCACGTCATATTAAGAAGAAATTGTTAGTACATAAGTGCCCCATGGGCGAAATATTACAAAATTCTTAATGTAAAAAGACATTGCGCATCCTCTTTGGTGCGATGTAGGTGTTGAGAGTTTCCTCCTCGTGAAGTCGGTGGGTGAGCTCTAAAACCTTCTTCTCACTGGCATATAAGCTGATTTCAAAAGTATCCTGTTCTTCTTTGAGTTGGATCCAACTCTTTTGCATTTCCTCCCATGATGTTGGCATGTCAGGATGTAGGATGGTGTATGGAACCTCTCCTTCCATAACAGGCTCTTTGATCAAGGGGAGAATGTGTGGATATGGCATCATAAGATTCTGGGAGCGGGTACGTTCCCACTTGAGGTAAGGCTCAAGGGGGATGGAATTCTTGTGCCCCAGTGTCTTGCTATCCACTTTGTTAGGCATCCTCCAAGCTCTGATGAACCTTTGTCGAAGTCCTTGCGCATCGTTGTCGAAGTCAAAAACTAGGTCAGGAATCAGCATGTCATGAGGACCATCCCTCCGAGCATATCCAAATTGTCTCAAAGCTAGACAGGGGTTGTAGGTAATGCCTCCCCTAATACCAAGTAGTGGGACATTAGGTAATTCCCCACAACGATCAATAATGATGACATTTTCTCTGGACCGAGAACACCAATGTACATCAGAATGTGTGAGGTTCATCAATCGTTGTGACCACCTCAAAACATGCTCATTCTTCAGAACTGATTGTGGAAGGTGAGAAATAAACCACCTTGCTAGGAGAGGAGTACAGCACATGAGAACACCTCTTTTCCTCATTGTTCGTGTGTAAAATGAGTGTAGGATGTCCCCAAGCAATGTAGGTATAGGATTCCTGGATATGAAAATCTTGACAGCATTCACATTTATAAGCTGATCAGGGTTTGGGAACAAGACCAACCCATAGATGAGGAGAGCCACAATCTCTTCAAAGGCTTGTAGATCAAGAGAATTCCAGCATTCTTGTGCCTTCTCGAACAGAAACTTTGCCAAGAAGCCCTTGACACCACTTCTGGTTTCCCAATGCCCCTTGATGTTAGATGGTTGCAAGTGTAATGCTTGAGCAACATCTTCAGGCTTTGGTTCTTTTTCCGTACCGTTGTAGGGTAGTTGATGAAGAATAGGAATTCTCAGGAGTTGAGAAAATTCCTCCAAAGTTGGTACCAGTTGGTAATCAGGGAATGTAAAACAGTGGTGTAGGGGGTCAAAGAACTGGAAAAGTACTTTCACCATGTCTTCTTCAATACTGGTGTTGACTAAGTTGAGGAGTCTACCATGTCTTTCACTGAAGAGAGAATTCTCTGGAATCCTAGAAGTGAGCTCCTTGAGTTGAGGAGGGATTCTCACAAGATTGACTTGGATTGTTTTCCTGTGAAGAGATTCCATGACCTACAAAACAAGAACAAAGATGAAGATCCAAACCCTTGAAATGGTTAGTGGATGCATATGATGCTTTATGATGTTCATGATGTATGCACAAGCACATGTACATACAAGTCACACAAAACCCTAGTTTCAGGCTTGCATGAGGTTTCATAGGTAAGTACCCTCTTGAGTTTAGTTGGCTCAAAACCTGTCCTATAAATAGTAACCGGGTTCTAAGGAGCTCAATATCATTGGATTATTTTCTATGTTCATTGTTTTGGTTTAGCCACTTAACTAGCGACCAAAATATTCCAATAAAACAACCCTCAATGAGTGTAGTATCGAGTATCTACCAACTTCGGACTGCACCAAAGCCGGTCATCTCACTACCCCTAATGAAAAGGCCAAGATGGTCAAGTAAGGTTCTAGTTCATTAGTGCTTAATGACATCACTCAGCGGCCCCGTATTCTCTTTGATTGACTCAAAGGCTATCGGTACTCACAAATATGTCGCACTAATATAGCTATTGCTTAAACCGTGTCGGTATACCCCGCACAGTTTCCACAATGTATTGCTATCTATGAATGTTTCCCAAATCCCGGTGGAGGATTTCAAGCCCAAACAAGAGAACAAAGATGTAAAGCAATCAAAGCAAACAATAGTCATGCTAAGGGTGATCTAAGCCCTAAGGTTACTCCACTTTTAAAGTTCTCCCCAGCAGAGTCGCCAGTTCTGTGATACGGTGGGAGAACTGACTTGGGATTTTGCGTTTGTGTTTGCAAATGTTTTGGTTTAGCAAGAGTCGCCACCGACTTTTTATTTTATCCTAAGGAAAGGTCAAAAAGCACAGGAAAGACCTTTGAGATGTTTTCTTGGATTCGGGGAGTAGATTATAGAAAGGGAAGGTATTAGCACCCTTTCTATCCATGGTTATCCATGGGATCTTAGTTACTTGCTTTGCATTTCTATTGTTTGAAATGGTGCTTTTCAATTGTTTGAAATGGTGCTTTGTGTGTGATTTTGGAAAATGTTTTGAAAAGAGGCCATCGTTGTGGCAACCTTTGTAATGATTCTTGTTTGAATGTATACAAAGGTGTTTTTGTCTTTTGAAAGGTTTTCAATGTTTGAAAGTAGGGTTTTGAAATTGTGTTGTGAAGTGTGTTTTGAAAATAGCAAGGATGTTTTTGCAAGCTTGATCAAGTAACTAAGAGCTATCTACCGTATTTTACTCAAAGATATTTCTTATGTTTTTAACCCTTTTAACAGTGTTGTTTCACCATTGTAGTTGGTGAACAACCTTGTGTTAGGATGTTAACGGGACAGGCGCGGGTCATCGTATAGACCATGATAGCAATAGTGTCAAGTGTCTTTGGTAATTTTTTTGAGGGACTTGATCATTTTGTTTAGGCAACTCAGATAGCGTCATCGAGGGACTATGATCTTTTTTATTGTTTTTATTTTGTCAAAGTACTTGACATGAAACCATGGCCCATTTTAAAGGAAACAAGTGGATGAAACCCTAGAGGTGCAAGTGTGTATTGTGTTTGTTTTTCATGCATGTTATCTTGGATCAGGTCAAACTAATTGTTGGTTTTATTTGCATACAAACCCTAGGTCTAAGCATGGCATAATTGAAAGCTTTTAATTGTGTGGGAATTTAAATGCTACACTATTACAACATGATATAGGGAGGGGGTACAAATTAGAATTGGGGATATTTGACAAGAAATTAAACCCTAGATTACTATTACAACCAAATTGAATGTACGAGATACAATATTTAAATGTACAATAATTGAAATAAATACAATAAATAAATGTAAATAAAATGTATTATGCCAAAATGTTTTTAGTATGTAAAAAGTATTTTTTCAATGTGAAATATAAAAAAAAGATCAATTTTAACTATTTTCCTATTTAGGGCAAGAAACCCTAATTCCTAATAAATAATATTATTTATTAATTATGTGCAATAATATACTAATTTATACCAAAAAATAAAAGTATATTATGAAAAGGATATTTTTGGTCCAAAATAATAATAAAAATGAAAATGTAATATTTTTTGTATTTTTGACCTAATTATTTAACAAGATAATATATATATATATATATATATATATATATATATATATATATATATATATATATATATATATATATATATATATATATATATATATATATATATATATATATATATATATATATATATATATATATATATATATATATATATATATATATATATATATATATATATATATATATATATATATATATATATATATATATATATATATATATATATATATATATATATATATATATATATATATAGATATATATATTAAATATATTAAGTGTGCAAAAAATTAAAATAAATTAATTACAAAAATGAATATTTTCAAGAAAATGTTTTTAAATATACATAAATGAAAATAGGTATATTTTTTGTATTATTTTTGAGTTTTGTTTTTAAAAAGAAAATAGTTTATTTACATATGTATATTTAATAAAATAAAATAAATATCAAATATTTATGAAAAAAAATGGAAATTTATTTTTGGCATTTTTTATATTTATACAAAAAATAATAAAGTCGGGATAAAAAAATAAAATGTCAAAATGATAAATATTAAACAAATGGGCCAGGGGGGTGTAAACAGAAAATGGGGGGTGCCAAAAGTAGGAAGTAGTCAGGCCCAGCCCAGCTACTTCATCTTCTTCCTCTGTCCAACAGAATTTGAACAAAAACGCGCGCTAGCTACCCCAACCTGTATCTCTTGATTCTTTGATCTTTTGACAAAACTCAAAACATGAAACTTGTAGAGCATCAAATAACGAATCTAACCATATAAAAAACTTGGATTAACTCTCAAAGACCAGAGAGAATTTCTCTGGCCCTAATTTCTAACCTAGTTTTTTCAGAAAGTTCATGAGTGAAATTCTCTCAGCACGATTAATGTAAATTAAAATTAAGCATATGTATGGCTTTAGGGCTATGAGTACAACATATTTCATTCACAAACCTAAGCCTAACCATTCCTAAATAGAGAGATAGAAGTCCATGAAATACCTGTTTCAGTTGACTTCGAGCTGGACAATGTAGCAACCTTCAATGGTGTTTGAGCTTCTGTTGAGCTTGCCTGAGGTCCAAGGAAGCTTCTCCAATGCTTGGCTTGCTTTGAAACAACTTGAATCGTGCTGTAGAACTCAACCTGCAGAGCTTTGAAATGAAAATGGCAAAGTGTGTTAGAGGTGTTACAGCTTGCAATGGGGGCTTGGGATAGTTCAGGTGAGTTGATTGGAAGGTGTTGGAACTATCTTGGGACAAAACGCACGATGGAAATTGGTTGTGGCTTGCAAGATGCAGAACTTGCTCTGTTTTTGCAGAAAAACAGTGATTCTGAGTATGAGGAGTTTTTAGTGATGAAAGGGTTGTGCTTTAGGCTAGTTGGGATGTATGGAACTTGTTCACAAAGTTCTTGTAAGCTTCTGTTAACAGATATGAGAGATTGCTTATGTTTTGCCCCCTTTCTTCTACTTGAAGCAAGAGAATGGAAATGATGTTATAGCCCTGTACAAGATCTCCTATCATGCTACAACTTTTGTTCTTGGTTACTGGAATTAGTGGACTTGATCTTGCCTCAAAGATCTGGCCCCCATGCCTCAAGGATTTGGTTTTGCAATAAAGTGAAATTAGGCAAAAATGGCATTGTTGCTTTTTCCTTTTAAGGCTTAAACTAAAGTATAATGCCCTAATGACCAAGACAATACCTTAATACAATGGATATGCATTAAATTAAGGAGTACAAATTGGTTTTGAGGCCTGTAATATTGAACCAAACTAGCTAGATCAGAATTGCAAGTTGTTATGAACATGTATTAGCCGTGGACAAAAGTGAGTTTTTGCCAACTTCAAGAATTCTATTCTCTCTAACCACAAGGGTGTTTGAGGAGTTCTTTGGACAATTTGGAAATCTTGGAACATGTACTACAATCCATCTTTGTAATGAAACTTGAAACTCCTAGTGTAACTATGTGAAAAATGGCCAAGAAGATGGGTCAAAATCCTGCCTAGATTAGGACAAATTTTCTCTAAGTTAAAAGTTTTAGGTACCCTTGTTCCAAAAATCATAACTTGAGATACAAGCTTCTTTTGAGAAAACTTTGTGAATCAAAGTTGTAGACTTTGTGATGCACTACAACTTTAATGTTGCAAGTTTTGTTTGAATCCATTTGCATCTTGGTGAAAAAATGGGACAAAGTTAGGAAAAAATAAGAAAATTTCATAACTTAGAAAAATTCTAAGTTATGAAATTTTTCCATTTTAAACCCTAATTTGCATTTTTAGGTTTCTTGATGAACAAGTTTCATAATTTGACATGTCTTGATGAAAAATGACCCTTGGCACTTGGTTTTGACCAAAAAGTCAAAGTTTGACTTTTCAGTATACAATCAAATTTTGATCAGTTGACTGAAAAATTCATCTGTCAATCCTATGCATTTGAGATCTTTTGAACTTGTTGAATGGGTCAAGACAATATCATTGAGTCCTTGAGTCCATATGTGATCTTGGTTTGCCATTGGTTAGGTCAAACAGTCAAAAAATGCCTTTGTGCAGTCAAAAACCCTAAAAATGACCATTTTGCCCTTTTGGTGATCTGATCAAATTTTTTGTGGAATTGTGATCCAAACTTGATAAAATGGTTCATATGAGTTCATAATGTTGATGTGGGTCAAAAATCATGAAGTTTGACTGTCAATTGGTCATTGTTGACTTTTTCCCCAATATAGTTGATTTCTAGGTCAACTGTCCAATTGACTGGGCAAGAATTTGAATCAAGGCTTGAAACTTGGTATGGATAAACTTGTGAGTCCAACATGAAGTATGAAAGTCACTTTGGGCATTGTGGGTCAAAATATCCCTGTGCAAACTCAAACCCTAATTTAGGTCAACAGTTCAAGGAGGTGTCTTGAGCTGAGCAAACCCTAGCTTAATCTTGAGTTCCAAGGGCTTTTCGATGAGAAATGTTGATAAAAGGAGAGGGCAAATTTTGGGGTACAACAATCATTTGCTAGGTCAAAAATCAGAAATTGCCCTTTCTCAATCAAAACCCTAATTTTGACCATTTTGCCCTTTTGATGATATGATCAAATTTCTTGAGGAATTATGGTCCAAACTTGATCAAATGATACATATGAGTTTATAATGTTGATGTGGATCAAAAATTATGAAGTTTGACTGTAAATTGGCCATAGTTGACTTTTTCCCCAATACAACTGATTTTTAAGTCAATTGCTCAATTGACTGAGCAAAAGTATGATCCAAGGCTTGAAACTTGACATGAGTAATATTGGGGGTCCATAATGATCCATGAATGTCATATGAGGCATTGAAAGTTCAGTTATCCTTGTGCAATCTCAAACCCTAATTTTGGTCATCAGTGTTTAAGGAGGTGTCTTGAGTTGATCAATCCTAGTGCAGTCTTGAACCACGAGAGATATTTGTGAGAAAATAATTGATAAGTGAGAGGGAAAATTTTGGGGTGCAACAGTATGCATCCTGAGATGTCAGAGAAGATAAAATTTGAGGTAATGAAATCGTTCAACGCGGGTTTCTTAACAGTGACATCATATCCTTAATGGGTTGCAAATATTGTTCTGGTACCAAAGAAAGAAGTCAAGGTGCATAAGTGTGTAGATTACAGGGATTTGAACAGAGCAAGCCGTAAAGATGACTTCCCACTTCCATATATTGATGTTTTGGTCGACAACATCGCTCAACACGGGGTATTATCCTTCATGGATGGTTTATTAGGGTATAATCAGATCAGGATGGCACGTGAAGACAGGGAAAAGACTACTTTTGTTACATAGTGTGGCACTTTCTGCTACAACGTTATGCCTTTTGGGTTGAAGAACACTGGTGCAACATATCAGTGTGCTATGGTAGCTTTGTTCCACGACATGATTCATCACGAGATAAAGGTCTATGTCGACGATATTATAGCAAGATCACAGACTGGAGAAGAGCATATGGACCATCTACATAAGTTGTTTAAAAGACTAAATAAGTACAAGTTGAGGCTGAATCCAAACAAGTGCACCTTTGGGGTGAGATCCGGTAAACCCCTGGGTTTTGTTGTCAGTAGTAAATGTATTGAAGTTGATCCTGCTAAGGTTAAAGATATTCAAGAAATGCCCGCTCCCTGCACTGAGAAGGAAGTCAGAGGTTTCTTGGGACGACTAAATTATATTTCCAGATTTATTGCTCATCTGATCTCTACTTGTGAACCAATCTTCAAGTTGCTGAAGAAAGATCGGGTAGTGAAATGGAATGACGATTGTCACATAGCCTTTGATAAAATCAAGGAATACCTTCAAGAACCTCTGATCATGATGCCACATGTTGAAGGAAGACCTCTAATTATGTACCTAACAGTACTAGAGAACTCAATAGGGTGTGTATTAGGCCAGCATGACGAGTTTGGTCGAAAAGAGCATGCAATATACTACCTTAGCAAAAAGTTTACCGACTGTGAAACAAGATACTCACTACTCGAGAAAACGTGTTGTGCTTTGGCATAGACTGCTCACCGACTAAGACAATATATGTTGACCCATACTACTTTGTTGATCTCTAAAATGGATCCCATAATGTACATATTCGATAAATTCGCTCTCTCTGGAAGATTAGCTCGATGGTAAATGGTCTTAACAAAGTACGAAATTCAGTATACCACTCAGAAAACAATCAAAGGAAGTGTATTGGCAGATCATTTGGCCCATCAAGCCGTAGACGACTACCAATCTATGAATTTCAAATTCCCAGATGAGAACATTATGCTAGTTACAGATTATGAAGAACCTGGACCATATGAAGGACCTGAGCTAGGATCCCGATAGACTATGGTTTTAAACGGAGCCTCTAATGCACTTGGAAATAGAATTGGTGTTATAATCATCACTCCTCAGGGTTTCCATACGCCATTCACCTCCAGGTTATGTTTCGACTGTACAAACAATATGGCTGAATACGAAGCATGCATCATGGGTATCAAAGCTGCTATTTACCTAAGAATCATATCCTTAAGTGTATATGTAGACTCATCTCTGGTAATCAGTCAAATCAAGGGATAATGGGATACTAAGCATATGAATCTCATTCCTTATAGAGAGCATGTGTTTACCTTAATTTCGTATCTCGAGGAAATCACTTTTGAGCACATCCCAGGGGAAGAGAATCAGTTGGCACACGTGTTGGCTACCATGTCATCTATGTTCAAAGTCAGATGGGATAACGAGGCTCCAAAAATTACTATTGAAAGGCTAGATGAACCTGCACACTACTACGAAGTTAACACTGGTGGAGTAGATGAGAAGCCTTGGTTTCATGAAGTAAAAAGGTACCTTGAGGCTCAGGAGTACCCGAAAGGAGCATCTATCAATGACAAGAAATTCCTGTGGAGGTTCTCAGCCAAGTTCTTCCTGAGTAATAGAATTCTTTATAGACGTAACCATGATTCAACTTTGCTTTGTTGTATGAACAAGAAAGAGGCGGAGAAGATTATGGAATATATGCACGAAGGTATCTTTGGAACTCATTCCAGTGGACATACTATGTCAAATAAGATTCTGAGAGCGGGTTACTATTGGTCGACTATGGAAACTGATGCCATCACCACTCAAGAACTTGTCATAAGTGCCATATCTATGCTGACAAAGTACATGTGCCTCCAGTACCTCTGAATGTCTTGATTGCTCCTTATCCATTTGCAATGTGGGGAATTGATATGATTAGAGAGATAAAACCTATTTCTTCCAATGGACATTGATTCATCCTCGTTGCCATTAATTACTTCGCAAAGTGGGTTGAAGCAACCTCGTTTGCCTCTGTTACTAAGAATGTGGTTGCCCGATTCATTAAGCATAACCTTATCTATCGGTATGGCATCCCTGAAAGGATTATCACATAAAATGGTACCAATCTCAATAATAATATGATCACGAAAGTCTGCACGTAGTTCAAGATCGAGCACCACAATTCTTCTCCATATCGACTGAAGATGAATGGCACAGTGGAAGCCGCCAATAATAATATTAAGAAGATTGTGCAGAAAATGGTTGTGACCTACAAAGACTGGTACGAGATGTTACCGTTGCTCTTTATGGCTATCACACTTCAGTTTGGACATCAACTAGGGAAACCCCTTTCTCTCTAGTTTATGGTATGGAGGCTGTCTTACCTGTCGAAGCTCAGATTCCTTCCTTAAGAATTATGAAAGATGTAGACTTGGATGAAGACGAATGGATCCAGACTA
This sequence comes from Vicia faba, assembly GCA_948472305.1. Classification (NCBI taxonomy): domain Eukaryota; kingdom Viridiplantae; phylum Streptophyta; class Magnoliopsida; order Fabales; family Fabaceae; genus Vicia; species Vicia faba. The sequence continues at coordinate 248,473,337 of OX451738.1, read as the reverse complement.
GGCTGGATCAATTGAATTTAATTAACGAGAAGAGGCTTGTAGCTGTTTGTCACGATCAGATGTATCAGAAGCGTATGATCAATGCATTCAATAAGAAAATCAAGCATCGGGTATATCAGGCTGGTAACTTGGTAATAAAGCGCATCATCCTACCGCAAGGTGATCCCAGGGGAAAATGGACTCCTACCTACAACGGGCCATTTATGATCAAGAATATATTTTCGGGTGGCGCTATGATACTTACCACCGTGGACGGTGAAAATCTTTCACACCCTATAAACGTGGACATAGTTAAAAAATACTACGCATGAAAAAGAACTGCTAGGTTGACTGGCCCAGGCAAAAATAAGGGCATCCCGGAAAACCAAAATGGTTCGAGCAAAAATTAGGGATATAAATATAAAGATTGTACACCCGACAAGTCGAAAAACTGAAAAGGCGGCTTGGGAAAAAAAGGGTATCCCGGTGGACAGAAAACCCGAAAGGGTGGTCCAGGAAAAATTAGGGATTAAGGCGTACGACTATGTCCCGTCGGATCACTTACAGCCAGCTTTTTTACCAATGTCAAGTTCGAATGGTGTCGATCAATTAAATCGTCTTCTTCCGACAAGCAAGGGATGAGATGCTTGAAGACATAGGGGCAATATCAGAGTTGAAACCTGACGAGATCATTTACACATAGCTATATATTTTGTTTGTACTCTCTTCATTTTTCACAACGATTTCCTATTACTAGGATTTATGTCTCCTTGTACAACAATCGCCTATTTATAGGCAAACTATCAATATAAACACAGTTTCAAAATTCAAATTTTATTTTACTTTTTCTGTTTTGTTTGCAAAAACTTCCAATGAACAAATTGAATGAACATATGCATATGAATACGATTACTATTAACAAAATATGCATAAAAAACAGGAATAAGCATTTGCCCAAGACTCTAGGAGTTGGGATAACGTTCAAGTCGTCCACAAAATCCCCATAGAACAATCCCCAATAAAGTTACCCCACAGAGCAAATCCCACAAGATTATCCCCCGTGGAATCAGCTTCATAAACTCATCTTCAACAAGTACATATTCCCCGCAAGCCTGAAATAATCTAACCATACTCATCAGCAGATCCCCCTAGCGGACAAATGAGTATAACCTTTTCCCCGACAATATCGCCAACCTATGGAATTCCAATATTTAGTAAATTATGATAGCAACACAGTTCACATGAATTCTCTTCCCCAGCTGAGTTTATTTATCCAACACTGTAAAATCCCCTACAAAATTCTCCTCTCCAGCCAGACTCATTTCTTCAGCAGAATATATTCCTCTAGCAGGTTTACTTCCCTAACATGGTTTATTTTCTCAACAGGGTTTATTTCCCCAACAAGGTTTATTTCCCCAGCGGAATTCTGTCTCCCCAGCTTGAGTCTATCACTTTGACTACTACAGATCACCGGTAAAATTTCTCTCTCCAGCAAAGGGTAGTTCAGGCTGCTATCCCCAGAGAGTCGCTACGAAATCTGAAACCGGACCAGATATCAGTTAATCTTATCCTTCCCGGGTGAGTCAGTATCCATATCAAAAACTTGGTCAGGCGGCACCCTGGAAGGTTATCCATCTCTTTTATCCCCGGTCAGGGTATATAAGAATTATGCTCCCTAATAGAGTGATGAATAACCAATGTTCTTGAACTCTTCTCCCTGAGCAGAAATTTAATTCCCCGACAGAGTTGCCTCAAACAGCAAGCCAGAATCCCTAGCAGAAACATTCTAAACAAGATCGAAGATTCATAGTCTTCATTCCCAGCAGCAGTCCAAAATATATTTTCCCAATCAAAAATATTATGCAAAGCTATCGCCACTTCAAAGACATCTCACATCCATACATCATTTAGCATATGAATACAAAATGCATATAGCACGCTCTCATTTTCCTTAAGAACGTAATTATGCAATGCACTACATACATCATGACATTGCATAAATACTAACTCTATCTTTTTAAGTTAATTTCGTAAATAGACGAACATCATCAAACAAATTTATAACAGTTCGTAGAGTGATCCTGAAATAAGATAGGGCGACTATCTACATGACCAGACAACTTCCTTCAGAAACTGAATTCTTACAAGTATTTCCCTCAGAGACTAGATCTGACATGTGGCTACTTAATCACTTTCCCTAGAGAGTCATTCTGAAAAATATCTCTTCTAGATGAAGTCGAGCGTAGACATCTTCTAGTACATCATTCAGATGACGTTAGTCATAGCTTTCCTTCTGATACTCTTTTTGGAAAAGTCAGGCGTAGATTCCTTCAAATACCTCTTCTAGTCGAGGTCGGGCATAGACATATTCTAGTTTAGATGAAATCAAGCGTAGATTTCCTTATGATATTCTTTTTGGAAAAAGTCATGCGTAGACTCTTTCAAATACCTCTTATAGTTGAAGTCGGGCGTAGACATCTTCTAATTTGGATAAAATCAAGCGTAGATTTATTCCGAAACTCTTTGGACAAAGTCAGACGTTGACTCATTCCAAACATATCTTCTAGACAAAGTAGGGCGTATACTCATTCTAGTGCATCATTTAGATGAATTCAAGCGTAGATTCCTTCTGAAACTCTTTTGGACAAAGTCGGGCGTAGACCCACTCCAAATATATCTTCTGAGACAAAGTCAGACATAGACTTATTCTGATATTCCTATCAATAGTTACTTTAGATGGCATTTATAAGCCCATCTCCTACGACTCTCCATCACCTCTCCAAATGGAATAATTAAGCCCATTCAAGGTATAATCAACCAACAATGTTACTTCGTGCACATGAGAGTCAAATTTATAGGCACTTAAGTGTTCAATCATTCTCTACCTTCAAGTCACGAATGACGGATATGCCAATCTAACTCTTCAGGTTTAAGAAGATTGAATCGGGGCAGCTGTTGTACCCCAAATTTTGCCCTCCCATTTTTCTTCAAGACATTCTCATGAGGTATTCAAATTCTCAAGGTGGCTCAAGAATTGATCAGACAAATTCTCCTCCTAACCAATGGGTCCACAACTAGGGTTTTGTATTCTCAAAGAAGATTGGGTTTCAAAGGTCTCAAGTGGTTTTTATGGTTCCAAATATGTCTCAAGGAATTCTCTTATCAAGTTTCAAACCTTGCATTATAAATTTGCTCATTCAATGGCTCACATGACTAAAAATCAACTATATTGGGTAAAAAGTCAATTATGGTCAACATACAGTCAAACTTCAAGATTTTTGGTCAACGTCAACATTTGGAAGTCACATTCATCATTTGATCAAGGGTTGAACATGATTCCTCAAGAGAAGCCCTCAAATCATCAAAAGTCAAAAGTTGCCAAATTAGGGTTTCCTTAGGAGAAGTTGTTGTACGCCAAAATTTTCCCTCTCATATTTCTCAAGACATTGCAAGAAAATCCCCAAGTGGCTCAAGGTTGCTCAAGAGTGGGTCAGACAAGTCATCTCCTAAGGCAGTCAACCCCAAATTAGGGTTTTGTGTGGCATCAAGATTTTTGAATCCAAATGACCTCAAGTGCTCCCCAATGTCCTAATATGTTCTCAAGGTCATCCATGTCAAGTTTTAAGCCTTGCAGAGGGAGTTTGCTCAATCAATTGCTCAAAAGGTCCAAAAATCGACTGTGCTAGGGCAAAAGTCAACTGTGACCTACATACAGTCAAACTTCAAGATTTTTTGTCAATATTCTCACTTTGAAGGATATTTCATCATTTGATCAAGGGTTGTGAAGAAGTGAAAAACACAAGAAGGGGGGGTTGAATTGTAAAACTGAAAATCAATGCAATGAACAAGATATTTTTATCCTGGTTCGTTTGATCTCAAACTACTCCAGTCCACCCGTCAAGGTGATTTCGCCTCTCTCCAACGAGGTCTTAATCCACTATATTCAACTGAATATTACAAACTGCTTTAACAACTGCTAAAGCCTTCTTGATGCAAACCACAACCCGGTTTGTCAAGGAAACACTTTCTTACAAAGAAGATAAATCTAGGTGTGAATGTTTTCTACAAAATTGTATCACAACTGTGATGTATACACAACTTAAGCTTACAAAACTAGATTTCTAAACAATGATTAAATAAGGAGATATGTAGCGTTTAGCAAACTGAGAGAGAGAAGATTATGATTAGCTTTTAGGCGTGTAAAATGTTGGAGAGCATTAGCCAATTCAATCTTCATAGTCTTGTTTATATAGCACTGAGATTGTTGAACGTTAGAGCAATATTCTTGATTCAATGCTAATAACAAAATTTCCTTATTGAGCAGATCTTGTCTGGAATGAGGCCGTTGGTAATAATTTTCTTTCAATGCACAGTACCGTTGCTTACTTAATGCATGTTCTGGCTTGGCTCATTCTGACTCTGCTTAGCTGCTGATGAACTGTTGTTTTTCTTTATCAGAGTGTTGAGCGCAGTTCTGTTCATCAAGCTTCAGCATACACGTGAGTTGATCTTCTGATTCTGGTATTCTGATATAGCAACTTCTGATGCTGATGTCAAGAACCAAATTTCTGATGCTGATTAGGTGTGATCTTGCTTATACCTATCAGAATTTCTGCAAATCAGAACGTAATAATTTAGGTAGCAAATAGTTCATACATGAATCATATAAATAATATATCTTTTCATTTTGTTATCATCAAAACTTAAACATAGGGTAGTAGATTCAAACTTTGTTCTAACAATCTCCCCCTTTTTGATGATGACAAAAACTGGATATTTTTAATTGAAAATAACGTGAAAAGGTATCAGAGAGATGTATCAGAGTAAGAGGTTATCAAAGATAAGGGATAAGAGTTGAGAGATACTCCCCCTGAGTTTATTGCTTCCCTTTTTGATTCCAAGAGATCTTCAGGATCAGATCTTTTTGCCTTTCTTTGAACATCAAAGTATCAGAGTCTTTGACTATCAGAAGCTTTAGATCAGCATATCAGAGCAGAGCTTCAGATCAGCGTATCAGAGCTTTTCTTGTCAAAGCTTTGCTTTAGGTCAGAGTATCAGAGCAGATCAGAGTATCAGAGCTTTAGTCTTCAGAGTATCATGGAGCTTTTTTTTGTACCTGTAGACTTAAGCAAAACAGAAAACATATTCAAGTATAACAGAGTTAGAATGTTCGAGAGTTTCTGTCTTAGTAATCCGTTATTATTTAAAATATCATTCTTGTTCTCCCCCTTTTTGTCAGCAATCAAAAAGTGTAAGTGATGTGCTAAAATAATTAAGATCAGAAAAACTTGTCATATTAAAAGGTTCAGAATCAGACAAAACATATTAAAACAGTACCACAGATAATCAAGGAAAACATGAAAAAGACATGAATGAAAAACTAAGGTTGGGGAGGAAAGCGTGTGAACAGGTTCTCCAGCATGGCTTTGATCTGATCAGCAGTATCATTCTGCTTGTGTACCATGCTGACAACAGTGTCAATCTTGCTATCCTGCACATCCATCCTTTCTTTCATCTTCTGGTCGTTTTCATCCATCCTCTGCTGCAGACGCATGTCATTCAGCTTCAGCTCTTCCAGAGTCTGCCTGTCCAAGGCAGCTTGAGAAACATCAGAAGCAGGGAGCTTCTGAGAGCTTTCTGTAACATCTTCTGCTTGACTTGCTTCAGCTTGAATGGTCTTGTCTTCTTCTGGTTGCACCTTTGGAGCTAGCTGTTTCTCAGACCATGGCTCACTATCCAGAGGGAGCACGTCTTCCTATGGCAGCTGACTTTTAACTTCCTTCAGCAGCTTGCTGAAGTTCTGTTGTGCCTGCTCATAGTTGATATCCTGCAACTTGAGGGCTTCAGCACGTACCCAAATTCTGAATTGTGACCAGAGCTGGTCAGAGGCAGCTGGGTCAATCATTCCAGGACAGACTTGCTTCAGAGAAGCAATCCACTGATGCAAACCTGTTTCAAAATTCATAATACCAGAGCCAACATCTGGTTGTTTTGGTTTTGGGATGGCTATTTTATGTTTCAGATCAGCAAGACGGTCAAGGATTGTCAAGTCTATAAAGGTCCTGCTGGGGTTTTCGGTGGTTTGCTTGGCAGCTGTTTGTTTTGGAGATGGAGTGGGAGAATCAGAAATTATTATTGGACTGTTTGGTGTTTTGGGAGTATTTGGTGGTGTAGATTCTGATGAGGATGGCAGCTGGGCCATTGTGACTGTTGTTCCACATGGCAGCTGGATTTCCAAAGGTGATGGTTGAGGTGAATGAGGTTCAGAAGGTGGAGGAGAAGGAGTTTCAGAGTGATGAAACTCAGGTTGAGGTGATGGTGGATGAATTTCTGGTTGAGGAGAGGGAGACGGAATTGCTGGTTGTGGAGAAGTTGTTAGAATTTCTGGTTGTTCAGGGATAAGAGGTTCTTCTGGAATGGATGAGAGAGGTTGTTGTTGTTCTGGTTCTTCAGCAGATTGATGTTGTTCTGGTTGTGGAGGAGGGACAATTTGTGGTTCAGAGTTTGGATTGATGGAGGAGTGATCAGAAGTGTGTTGATCAATGTCAGACAACACTTTGTCAATTGCTGATGTTGTTGAGATGGTTGGTTTGGGATGTTTGGTTCTGGGTCTTCTGAGTTGTAATGCCTTAGAAGGGTCATCTTCTGGTTCAGTTTCATCTATTGTTGGGATGGGGATTGAGATTCTATGAGAGGTTGGAGGTGGAATAGATGCTGGAATAGTAGAAGAATTTAAAACAGAAGCAGCAGATAAATTACCTATTTTCTTGGGTGTCTGCTGGGATGATCCTTCTGAAGGTGCCTTCCTTTTCTTCGTCTTCTTCAGAGTCACTTCTGGTTGAGGTTGGTGCAGATCTTTGATCTTCAGATTTGGATCTGTACCATCAGCTTTGCACGCGTCCATATATCCGAGAACTACCACTGGCTTGGATTCTATCTGAGAGAATAAAGGAAAGTCACTCAGTGGAACTCTTCTGCTGGTGATATCAGCAATAGGAGTAGCGCTGGGTTCCTTTTTGATATTCTCTATCAACTTCATTTTCTTCAAGTTCTTCGCGTTCAGAGGCTTCCCAACCGTTGGTTCAATGGTGCTTAACTCTTGAGCTTCTATCAGATGCTCTATCAGTCTATTCTCTGTCAGAATATCTGATATCAACCTTCCAAAGGGTATCCAATCCCTCTTTGTTCTTTCTTCTTCCCTGGTTTCCTTCACGCTTGTTCTGAGGTAGTTGAACAGAAGATGAGCCAAGTTGATTTTTACCTTCTGATTGATAAAGTAGATCAGAAACTGCTGATCCACATTTATGTAATCAGGGGAACTAGTTGGCTTCCTATGGTTGAAACACCCCAGAATTATCTTCGCCCAAACTCTGTGATGATCCTTCAGATCTTTGATCTTGCTGCTGGGCACCCCATGGGTGAAAATCCTTTCAGCTATGACGCCCACGTCAGCACATCTCTCAGCCATATCAATACAGCGGACGCCACCGCCACTGTAACCTATTAACCTTGTTATGTGATCCTCAGTGATCACAATCTTCTTCCCCATAATGTAGGAGGTGACTTGATGCGTTGAAGCCGTCGCATGAATCCAAAACTCCTTGACTAACATAGGGAATGTTGGACCAACCAACCTGTCAAAATACCTTTCCCATTTCTATGCCCTAACTTCTTCTGTTAGGTCAAAACCGTTTTCCTTCAGACTTCCAAAATCAATTATCAATTCAGATAACACTTCAAGATTCTTCACAGGAGTGAGGAGTGTTCTGAATGGCACTTGATACTGTTCAGATGATGCTTTCTTCTGAGAACCTGCAGAAGCACTGCTGGAGGTTGCCATGTTCACACTAAAAGATTTTGAGACGAAAAGCTGAGAAAATGGGTTTGAGAGAGATGAACACAGAAAAATGCAGAGAATGCTTGAGAAATAGTGAGAAACTGTAAAAGATTGAAATGAGAGGTTAACGTGTTTAAATAGGGTTCAGAATATTTTGAAATTGTAAACGTTTTTAAGAAAGAGAAATAAAATCATGATTACGTTTTTAAAAACATGATTACTTTCATTTAATGCTTGCTGATTTTGGGGGATTTGAGAAAGATACTTAAAAACGGTTACCAGACATGTGTCTCAATGCACCCAATCAACGTTTTGCCTTCTCAGAAGCGTGCACACGTTCTGCTTCAGAGATTTGCTGATGATTGGATGACACTTGTTTGATGTAGTGATCAGCACGTCTGTCTTTGAGCTTAGACTCTCAGATCTTTAAACTTGCATCTGATACAATCTGCATGTTCTATCTTTCTGAAAAGAGATTGATCAGAAGTTCATAGAAAAACAGATACATTCTGAAGATAAATATATGGAATTAAAACATCTTCACTCTGGGCAGATTTTCATGCTGAGATGTTTCAGAATGAAATTGAACCTATCTTCAGAAAGGGGTTTAGTGAAGATATCAGCCCATTGATGGTCTGTATCTATGAATTTTAAATTCAAAATTCCTTTCTGAATATAGTCCCTAATGAAGTGATGTTTTATTTCTATATGCTTAGCTCTAGAATGTAAAATGGGATTCTTACTTAAGCAAATAGCAGAAGTATTATCACAGAGTATAGGAATGTTACTCTCAAAAATCTGGAAGTCTTCAAGCTGACTTTTCATCCAGAGCATTTGTGTGCTACATCCTACTGCTGCTATGTACTCAGCTTCTGCTGTTGATAGCGCAATTGTTGATTGCCTTTTGCTGGACCAAGAGATCAGATTTTCTCCCAGAAACTGGCAGCTTCCAGAAGTACTTTTACGCTCCACTCTGTCTCCAGCAAAGTCAGCATCGCAGTAGCCTACTAAACTGTAATCACTAGATTTTCTATAAAACAAACCCAAATTAGTAGTACCTTTCAGATACTTGAAAATTCTCTTAACAGCTGTTAAGTGAGATTCTCTAGGATCTGATTGGAATCTAGCACAAATACAAACGCTGAATAATATATCAGGTCTTGAAGCAGTCAGATAAAGGAGAGAACCAATCATACCTCTGTAGACTTTCTGTTCTACATTTTTGCTTACCTCTTCTCTTTCCAGAATGCACGTGGGATGCATTGGTATCTTTGATGGCTTACATTCTGAGAGGTCAAATTTCTTCAGAAGATCTCTGATGTATTTGCTCTGATGAATGTAAGTTCCCTCTGGAGTTTGATTGATCTGAATTCCTAGAAAGAATTTCAGTTCCCCCATGAGGCTCATCTCAAATTCTGCCTGCATACACTTAGCAAATTTTCTTCCAAGAGAGGGATTAGTAGAACCAAAAATAATATCATCAACGTAAATTTGACAGACTAAGATGTCATTCTTAACTGATTTACAGAATAAGGTAGTGTCCACCTTCCCTCTGGTGAATTCATTTTCTAACAAAAAGTTACTTAGCCTTTCATACCAAGCTCTGGGAGCTTGTTTCAGACCATATAGTGACTTCTTTAGTTTGAAAACATGTTCTGGATGTTTTGTATTTTCAAAACCAGGGGGTTGGTGCACATAAACCTCTTCTTCTATATAACCGTTTAAGAATGCACTCTTGACATCCATCTGATACAGAGTGATGCCTTTATTAACAGCAAATGAAATTAAAAGTCTGGTAGATTCTAACTTGGCGACTGGAGTAAAGGTTTATGTATAGTCTATCCCCTCTTGCTGACTATAACCTTGTGCAACCAGTCGTGCCTTGTTTCTGATGACTTCACCTTGTTCATTTAGCTTGTTTCTGAACACCCATCTTGTTCCAATGACGTTGAATCCTTTTGGTCTGGGAACAAGATCCCATACGTCATTTCTGGTGAATTGATTCAGCTCTTCTTGCATTGCCAGAATCCAGTCATTATCCAGAAGTGCTTCATCAATAGAAGAAGGTTCAATCAGAGACACAAGTCCCATAAGAGTTTCTTCAGAGTTTCTGAAGCTTGCTCTTGTTCTGATTGGATCTTCCTTTCTTCCTAAGATAGTCTCTTCTGGGTGATCCAAGCTGCTTCTGGGTAATCTCTTCTGAGGTTGATCAGCAGCTATTGTAGGATTGCTAGCAGTGCTCCTTTCAGACGTTGAAGGAGTGTCTGTGTTGAGAGCTTCTGATGACTTGTCTTCAGAACCTGTAAATTCAATTTCCATACCTGCAAAAACTTCATTCTGCTTTGACTTTTCAGAGTCAAGCTTGTCATCAAAACGAACACTGATTGATTCTTCCACAATCTGTGTTTCTGTATTGTATACTCTGTACCCTCTTGAGCGTTCAGAGTATCCTAACATAATACACTTCTGTGCTTTAGAGTCAAACTTGTTCAAATAATTCTTTGTATTTAACATAAAGCAAGTACATCCAAATGGATGAAAATATGAAATGTTGGGCTTTCTGTTCTTCCACAATTCATATGGAGTCTTTTCCAGAATAGGTCTTATTGAGATTCTATTCTGAATGTAGCACGCTGTGTTTATTGCCTCTGCCCAGAAGATCTTAGCAACATTTGTCTCATTGATCATGGTTCTGGCCATTTCTTGCAATGTTCTGTTCTTTCGTTCTACAACTCCATTTTGTTGGGGAGTTCTAGGACAAGAGAAATCATGCAGAATGCCCCTGTCATTAAAGAATGACTCAAAATCTTTGTTTTCAAATTCTCCACCATGATCACTTCTGACTTTAACGATTCTAAGATCCTTTTCATTCTGAACTTGGTTACAGAAGGTAACAAACACAGAGTGTGACTCGTCCTTGTGTCTTAAGAACTTTACCCATGTCCATCTGCTATAGTCATCTACGATTACTAACCCATACTTCTTGCCACTGACTGAAGCAGTTTTAACTGGTCCAAATAAGTCAATGTGCAGAAGTTCTAATGGCTTAGAGGTAGAAACAACATTTTTAGATTTAAAAGAAGGTTTTGCAAACTTGCCTTTCTGACATGCTTCACACAGAGCATCTGAATTGAACTTCAAATTAGGAAGTCCTCTAACCAGATTGAGTTTGTTAATCTGAGATATTCTTCTCATACTAACATGCCCCAATCTTCTGTGCCAGATCCACTACTCGTTGTTAACAGACAGAAGGCACTTTACATTCTGACTTTTTAGTTCAGAAAGTTTGATTTTGTAAATGTTGTTTTTCCTCTTACCATTAAACAGGATAGTCCCATCTTTCTGACTAACAGCTTTACATGATTTTTGATTAAAGATTATATCATAACCGTTATCACTTAATTGACTTATGGATAACAGATTATGCATTAATCCATCTACTAGCAGAACATTATTAATAGAGGGAAGATTTCCATTACCTACAGTTCCAGAGCCAATTATCTTTCCCCTCTGATTGCCTCCAAAGCCAACGTGGCCTCCAGGCTTAAGTTCCAGGCTTTGGAACATATGCCTTCTTCCCGTCATGTGTCGCGAGCAGCCAGAGTCCAGGTACCATGACTGGTGTTTCTGACTTGCTGCTAAAGATATCTGCAACATGTATTATTTTATCCTTAGGTACCCAGATTTTCTTGGGTCCTGATTTGTTAGTTTTACCAAAACTCTGGTTGAATTTTGGTTTCACATAGTACTTACTGCTAGTGTATTTAATATCATGTGTGTGACCATACACAAAGTGTGAATTTAGAGGAGTGTGTTTAATGGTTAAGTCGATGACATTCTTTGGTGTAGGAACCTTACCTTGGTATCCTATTCCTTTCCTGCCGTTTCTGCTAACTCCATAGATCATTGAAGCCATTTTGCTTCTATCTATGCTTTTAGCAAGGAACTTCTGGAAACTGTGATCATACTCCTTGATGATCTCATCAGCGTTGCTGGGAGTTTCAGAAATTGGTTCCTTCTGAGAGTTTTGTAAAGTGTTTTCTAATTTTGAAATCTTATTTCTCAGCTCAGAATTCTCCAATTTGAGACTCTCAGTCTTATTAGAGTCAGATTCAAGATTCCTTTTTAGGTCTCTGAATTTAACTCTAATTTGCTGATACCTTTCCAGAATTTCATTAAGGTTTTCAGCAAGTTCAGCCTTGGTAAAATTAACATCAAAGTTAGGAAATACCTCTTCAGTGTCTGATTCAGAGTCTGATTCAGAAGCTTCACTATCTTCTGAAATGTTAGCCATGAGAGCTATTTTGGCTCTCTCATCATCTGATTCTGAGTCAGCTTCAGACGAGTCAGAGTCATCCCATGTAGCCATGAGACTTTTCTTCTTCTCTCTTCTAAAATTCTTTTTGGGCTTTTCCCTCTGAAGCTTTGGGTAGTCACTCTTGTAGTGTCCTTGCTCATTGCACTCATAGCAGATGATGTCCTTGGTGTTTGGCTTTTTGCTACTTGAGGAGCCTTCAGATCTTCTGTATCCAGAGGAAGAATCTGTCCTTCTGTATCTGGAAGAGGACTCGTTCTGATCAGATCTTCTGGGATTCGTGAACTTCCTTTGTCTTTGCTTCCACAGTTGATTTACTCTTCTGGAGAGGAGGGAGAGTTCGTCTTCTTCTGATGAGGATCCATCAGATGTTTCTTCAACTGCCTGCAAAACTTTAGACTCAGATTTTTTGTTAGATTTTAATGCTAAAGGCTTACCTTGCTTCTGAGGCTCGTCAGCTTCTAGCTCTATCTCATGACTTCTGAGGGAGCTGATAAGTTCCTCCAGAGTGATTTTGTTGAGATCTTTTGCTAGCTTCAGAGCTGTAACCATTGGTCTCCACTGCTTGGGTAAACTTCTGATGATTTTCTTGACATGGTCAGCAGTAGAGTATCCTTTGTCCAGAACCTTGAGACCAGCTACCAGAATCTGGAATCTTGAGAACATTGTTTCAATGGATTCAGATTCTTCCATTTTGAACGCCTCATACTTCTGAATGAGCGCCAGAGCTTTAGTTTCTTTGACCTGAACGTTGCCCTCATGCGTCATTCTGAGTGAGTCAAAAATGTTCTTTGCTGTGTCTCTGTTTGAGGTCTTTTCATATTCAGTATAGGAGATGGCGCTGAGGAGGATGGTTCTGGCCTTGTGGTGATTCTTGAAGTCACGCTTTTGTTGGTCAGACATTGTTTTTCTATCAATCTTCTGACCGCTTGCATTCACAGGGTGCGTGTATCCATCTGTCACCATATCCCACAGATTAGCATCATGAGCCAGAAAGAAGCTTTCAATTCTGTCTTTCTAGTAATCAAAGTTTTCTCCATCAAAGACTGGAGGTTTGTCGTTGAATCTGTCTCTGTCATCATGGTTGTCATTGCTGGTGTGAGAATAGTTTCCTGCCATTGTGTTTTTCTGACGCTGGATCTTGTACTGACACAGTTAAGTGTTTTAGCTCAGAACCATGCGCTCTGATGCCAATTGAAGAAGTGAAAAACACAAGAAGGGGGGGGGGGGTTGAATTGTAAAACTGAAAATCAATGCAATGAACAAGATATTTTTATCCTGGTTCGTTTGATCTCAAACTACTCCAGTCCACCCGTCAAGGTGATTTCGCCTCTCTCCAACGAGGTCTTAATCCACTATATTCAACTGAATATTACAAACTGCTTTAACAAATGCTAAAGCCTTCTTGATGCAAACCACAACCCGGTTTGTCAAGGAAACACTTTCTTATAAAGAAGATAAATCTAGGTGTGAATGTTTTCTACAAAACTGTATCACAACTGTGATGTATACACAACTTAAGCTTACAAAACTAGATTGCTAAACAATGATTGAATAAGGAGATATGTAGCATTTAGCAAACTGAGAGAGAGAAGATTATGATTAGCTTTTAGGCGTGTAAAATGTTGGAGAGCATTAGCCAATTCAATCTTCATAGTCTTGTTTATATAGCACTGAGATTGTTGAACGTTGGAGCAATATTCTTGATTCAATGCTAATAACAAACTTTCCTTATTGAGCAGATCTTGTCTGGAATGAGGCCGTTGGTAATAATTTGCTTTCAATGCACAGTACCATTGCTTACTTAATGCATGTTCTGGCTTGGCTCATTCTGACTCTGCTTAGCTGCTGATGAACTGTTGTTTTTCTTTATCAGAGTGTTGAGCGCAGTTCTGTTCATCAAGCTTCAGCATACACGTGAGTTGATCTTCTGATTCTGGTATTCTGATATAGTAACTTCTGATGCTGATGTCAAGAACCAAATTTCTGATGCTGATTAGGTGTGATCTTGCTTATACCTATCAGAGTTTCTGCAAATCAGAACGTAATAATTTAGGTAGCAAATAGTTCATACATGAATCATATAAATAATATATCTTTTCATTTTGTTATCATCAAAACTTAAACATAGGGTAGTAGATTCAAACTTTGTTCTAACAGGTTGATCATGATTCATCAAGGATTGCTCAAAACTCATCAAGACTCAAAAGTTGCTAAATTAGGATTTTGTAGGAAAAGTCAACTCAACTTTGACCAAGCATAACTTTCTCATACTTTATGAGAAATGACCCATCCAAATCTCATTTTGAATAGGATTCAATTTCCTACAATCCATCTTCATACCCCAAGATCAAAAAAGGCACTCACAAGAATTTATAAATTTGGATATTATAGGTCATTTTTGAAACTCAACAAAAACACCTTTTTTTTCAAAGCTTATAACTTGAGCATGGAATATCAAAATGAGATGAGATAAAAATGGTTGGTTAGAGGACATCTCAAGCTTTCTAAAAAGTCCAAGAATACTTCCAAAAGTTCAAAATTTAAGAAGTTATGCATTGTTGAAGTTGGATATTTTTGCAAAATTGCCAAAAGTCAACTATCCCCAAAACTTCAAATTTTGTCAAATGGGCCCATTCTTTTACACTTGATTTGAGCTTGCATCATTGTCCACGTGTCCTAGCTTCAGCCATGAGCCCATGTCTCTTTTTTATTAGATTATTTGATTTTTATTGAATTTATTCATTATTAAATCAAATTAAATCATATAAAATCCCAAACTTTGATTACCTAAGATTTTTTGGCTGTTTCAGGTCTTAATTATCATCATGATCATCATAAAACTCGAATCATACAATATCATATGCAAAAATATTGAAAATTGGCAAAATTGGAAAGGTTTAAAGAATGAATCAAATCAAATTCCAATGCATTGATTTAGAGAGATTCAGTCCAAATTTGTTACCCTAACACACTATATCATACATAAGCAAGCCAAAGGGATGTGAATAAGGGTTGGAGGTTGCAAGAATAGGCAATACAAAAGTTGAAAAATTCACTAAAAAGTGTGGAATCGAATTCATAGCTAGAGACATTTTCAGGACTTGGCAAGAATCCCAATCGCTTCATGGACGTTCACTGAAGCGAAACCAATCCAAAGCAAGCTTCCTCATACGCCCAAACACGCTGTAAGTCCCTCGTTACCTAGCTTTGTTCTTGGATTCGACTTGGCTTATTCTTGCATCATTTGAACAAATCATTGACATATTTGTGATCCTCATAACATTTCAAAGCTTTTGGCATTATTTAATTTTGTTTATCTGACCTATACTGCAAGATGCCATAGCTAGGGTTTCTTGGATATTTTTGGGTGTTTTTGTTTCAGGAATAATTGGCCATCAAGAAGGGTATGGTTGTGACCGGGATGATGAGACAAGCACAACCATGGCCTTAGAATTCATTTTTATGGCCTACAACGGATTTTGGAAGATGCAAGACTTGTAGTGACGGCCTGTGTCCGTAGCTATAAGTTTTACAGGGTTTTAGCCACAGATGGAAGGTTGAAGACGATGTGTGTCGCCCCCTCATTGGGCCATTCAAACCACGCGCGTTTTTTTATATTTTTCTGGCAATGGTCTTTGTTTTCATATAATATATATTATTCATATTATATTAACAAACAAGGACAAGTGGCCTAGTGGTAAGTGTGCTCATCCAATCTCCATCAGGACCTGGGTTTGAATCCCAGGTCCCCCAAATTCCTATTTGATTTTTTCTTTCAGGTAATTGTGTACATATCCAAGCGCGCAACCCACTATAGTCCATCAAGCATCCAATGGCCAGATGGCCAAAGGCCAAATCTAGTGGCCATGAGCCGAGGGTCCACCATAGATCCAGTCAACGCGTGCTCACCTGATCCCAAAAGTCAACAAGGCCAGATCCAAATTGGCCTCAGGATTGCTAATCACACCCTATATCAGGCCCCAAACCCCTTTCTTTTTCTATTTTATTTATTTAGTTTTATTAATTGTTTTAATTGTTTTATTTAATTTACTAACCAATTAAAAAATTCTTTTTTTTATAAAATAAAACCACAAAAATATTTTCTTTATCAAATAAATTTTTATTTTTATTTTATTAATAAACACTAATTAAATTAGCTTAGGTTTTAATTAGAATAACTTTAACATATTTTTGTAAATAATTAAAATCAAATTAGATTTAATTAGGTTTTTACTAACATTAATTATTTTATTTTTATTTCTTAAAATAACAAAAAAAAACCAAAAATAATTTATTTTCACTAATTAATTTATTTATTTAATTTAGCAATTAATTTAGATTAATTTCTTTCATAAAATAAAAAACAACAAAAAGATCTTTTCTTTAACAAAAAGGGTCAAAACCCTAGAACTTTGCACTCGATTTAATTTCCCGCATGCGATTTACTTTCTTTCACCAATGATGTATTTGCCCCCGGTTTGTAATAGCTTAATTGGACTTTTATTATTTTTTATCGCTTTATTTTTTTTAAAGGATTTGTCTTTGGCGATGTAAATACCCGACGCCTTGTAATTTAAATTCCGCATTTTATTTTCTGTAAATTATAACTGTTAGATGTTTGATAATAAGGATGCATGACAAGACTGAATGTTTTAACCTAAAATCAACTTAGATCACCCTTAACATGTACAAAGATAAAAATAACTGAAAATAACACACTCGCACATGCACACTCTTAGGGTACACCCCCACTTGGTTGCATTCGTACACGGTCATTAAGTATAGGTTGTTTTAGAGGTCGCCCTCTTGTCTAAAGATCATAGTCGCCTCGAAACGGTTGCCTCGGATATGATTGCCTCAAACAAATGAACTAAGACATTAGGATTACCGCTAAGGCGTCCTAACATTACTTTGGTGACCGCAAGTCCCTAAATTCGAATTGACCCTTAAACTCCAACGACGGTGCTACCTACTCATCAATAGTAGGATAGCATTGTCTAAAGGACATTAGCATAGAACGATTCCTTTTTCGAGTAGGTAGATGGTTCTTAGATACTTGCTCTTTCAAAAACAAAAACTTTTCACACTTACACTTTTCGAATAAAGTTTTCAAAAACACTTCATACACTCTTGAGGACAGAAGCAAGAGTTAAATCGAAGTTTTAAAACAAAAACTTTTTTCAAACCCACAAGCACAAAGAAAACAATTTTGAAAACAAAATGAGCAAGTACCTAAGAGCCCGTGGATAACCACGGATAGAAAGGGTGCTAACACCTTCCCTTTCTATAATCTACCCCCCGAACCCGAGAAATATCTCGAAAAAGGAATTTTTCTATGCTTTTTTCCTTTCCTTGTTGGATAAAATAAAAGTCGGTGGCGACTCTTGCTTACCGCGATATTTTGCAAACACAAACGCAAAACGCAAACCAGCATTTCAAAACAGTCCGGTTCTGGCCACTGTATCACAGAAGTCCACTAAACTTTGACCAAGCATAACTTTCACATGCTTCATCAAATTTTCTCCAACCAAAGCTCATTTTAAAGGAAATTTAATTTTCTACAACTTTGTCTCTATAAGCTCAAGTCCAAAAAATGCATCATTTGAGAGATATAAGCCAATACATTACAGGTTATTTCAAAAGTCAACAAAAAGATTCTTTTTGTCAAGGAAAATTACATCAAGATAAAGTCTTCAAAAGTAAAAATGATCAACATAGAGGTTGTAGAGGACATCTTTATATTTCCAAAAATTCCAAGATCACCTTCAAAAGATAAAAATTGAGTGAGTTATGACCATTTCAATTTGGAAAATTTTAAGCAAATACATGAGTTCCAAATTGAGCAAGCTTGATATTTTGGGCTATTGGGCCATGGTTTAAGAGTCCGGACGTGTATTATACTCTTCATACACCTCAAACCATGTTATCACACCCCTTGATCCTTTTTATTTTAATTGTTTTTATTGTTTTTGATATAATTCCTTACTAATACAAAATAAATAAGATAAAATAATATCTTATTACACAAGGTCCAAGTCCATTTGTTTTTGTCCTAATTTTATCTATATATTCAGACATCAAGACCAGAACCCTGACACACAAATCCTTGCCTCACAATTTTTCCAAAAATATCAAACTTTTATCAAGAACCCTAAAGTTTTCAAACCCTATTTTCAAGCCCTTTCACCACGAAGCTTTCATTCCATTCTCTTTTAGCAAGCATATAGAGTAAGTTTGGACCAGATTTAATGGACCAAAACGCGTGAAATCACATTGCAAGCATCGCGATTTCATCCATGTTTGAAATTCCGTATTTCTTGTTTTACTATGTTCTAACGCTTACTAATGTTTTTTATGTGTTCATAAGATTCAATAATGCAGGGTAGAACAATCGAAGAGGTCTCATGCATGCTAAATTGCAAATTTCCATGTTTGCTCGGATTTTCTTTACTTGCCTCGTAGCTCAATATACAAGGGCTTATAGCCAAAACTAAGCCCATATTTGGATTCAGGAGGGTCGAATTAGGGGGGTAGGACATTTTGGATCACTAACGCTTTGAATTTGCAGGTTTTGAACATTACAGGTTGCTGGAGAAGACGACAGAAGCTAGGGCTCCGGCGCCTCTCCGGCCAATATATAGAAATTTATATTATATATAATTTGTTTTTATTATGTTAATGAACGTATGGCCTCCCCAGCGGTAGAAGCGAGCACGACTAGTGTACCAGGGCACAGGTTCGATCCCTGCCCCTGGTATCTTTATTTTCACATACTTTCTATTGTAGATTCAGCATAGCAAGCCTTCGCAAGCCCACCGTGCACTCTCTCATTAACATCATCAAATCTCAATAGATCCAGATCCAACGTCCCAGATCTACACGTTCACGATAGACCTCCTGGAGTTGTTTCACTGGATCCCAGGCAGGCGTATGGGCTTGTTCTTTGGGCCCAGCAAATTGTTATTCCAAACCCCCAACTTTGCTTTGTTTAAGCCCAACATCCCTTTTTATTTTTATTATCTTTTTATTTACAACATAATTATTATTTTAATTAATTAAAATCTTTTTAGACTTAGGTTTTTTTAATTAAATTAACTTAACCTTTTTTAATTAAATTAACTTACCCTTTTATTAGTTAATTAATTTAGTTTTTTAGGGTTTTATCATTAAAATTTCTTTTTTCTAACTAAAAATAATTAATTTTTTTTAATTAATTATCAAATCATTTTTTATCAAAATCATAAATAATTTTCCTTGTTTCTTTTATCTTCGCGTATTTCATTATTTTTCGCATTTAGTTTCTTCACAATTATGTAACTGTTAATGGGTTGTAATAGTTTAATTAGGGCTTTTATTTGCTTTCTTTTTCCCCCGTTTTATAGTTTTGTACCCCCCTCCCGAATCCTTGTAATAGTTTAGGTTTACTTTTTGCACCTTTACTTTCTACAATTTACTACTTTCCTTATAACTGCTAGTAATTAGGGCATGTATGGCAAGATCTAAAATCAACCGTTATATAACCCCCTAAATCCAAGATAAAATAACTGAATTGAATCACTATTCACACACTCGCCTCTAGGGTAACCTCACTCGTTGCCTCAGAAAAATAGTCATGTCCCTCGAACGTGGGGACGCTTTAGCAAAGACACTCGGTTAAAAAGATCATAGTCTCTCGATGACCCTTATAATACTGCCTTCGATAAACGATCTTAGTCCCTGAAGGTAAATTGCTAAAGCATCTCTACAAGTTACCTTCAATGATTATACTATGACACTCACATGTCCCTTCACATCCAATGATAGGGCTTCCTACTAACTAATGTAAAGATATCACTATCTAAATAAGGAGGAAAATAACGCGAAAGACTTTTGAGTAAGGGTAGAATACTGTTAATTGCTTACTCACACAAAACATATTTTTCACACAAAACACTTCTCTTCTAAAATATTTTCAAAAACAAACGCTTTGTACGCATTCTCAACTGATACGGGGATCATTACAAAGTTGTCGTACTTACGCATTTTTCAAAATATTTTCAAATGAACTTACACATAAAGCATTTTCAAACAAAGTGAGCTAGCAATTAAGAGCCCGTAGATAACTACAGATGAAAAGGATGCTAACACCTTCCCTTTTCATAACCTACCCCCCGAACTCAGAAAATTCTCGAATGTCTTTCCTGTTCTTTTCACCCTTTCCTTATTGGATAAAAGAAAAGTCGGTGGTGACTCTTGCTATCCGCAACATTTGCGATATATGAAAAAATAAGTCAGTTTTCCCACCATATTACACTAGCATTTCCTATATCAACCAACATTTAGTAGTTGAAATAACATACATTGTATTCAAATACATCGCAATGATTCCTACAACTCGGCATCTCTCCCCACTTTTGGCACCCTTCATTGGTTTTGTACCCATAACACAAATCAACCTTTGTTGTTGAGAATGTAATTCTTTGTGTCAAAACTATATTGTGTGTCGAAAATTATAAGTTGTCAAAATGTCGAAGGAGTTAGCCTCGACAAAATTTCGACTTAGTATTGATTTTCTTGTGTTAGTTAGTTGAAGACTTCTTAGTGAAAAAGCAACCTCAACCTATAAGTAAGTAGGTACCTTGTCATTTTATAATGTAGTTGCATTGAGAAAAGTTGAATAAAATTCTAATTTGGAAGCAGAGAGAAACTCTGCAGAAATATTCACCTTCTTCCCCTTTTCTCTAAAACCTTAATTTCTCTTTTCTTATCCAATTTAATTTATTTTTTCTCTTATAATCATTGATGTGCAGAATTATTGTGCAACCAAGGAGTAGTTGATTCACTCGAGTGAAGAGTGAAGAACAAGAGGAGAAATCAATCAGGAAGATTGATTCTTGTTCATCAAAATTGATTCGGAATTCTCTAAGTTTTGGGAGTAATTCCAACATATGGCATCTAGAGCACTGATTGTGTGATTATTGGGAAGCATAACATGATTGTTGTACCCCAAAATTTTCCCTCTCATTTTACTGAATACATACTCCTATAGATCCTTAAATTGCTCAAGTTTGCCCAAGAGTTGACCAGACAAACACTCTCCTAAGGCAGTGTACCTGAAATTAGGGTATCCATTTTCATCAAGATGGGTGAACCACAAAGGCCTCATATGCTCTCCATGGTCTTAATATGTTCTCAAGACCCTATATGTCAAGTTTCATGCCTTACACAAGAAGTTTGCTCAGTTAACTGCTCAGATGCTTAAGAATCGACTGTATTAGGTCAAAAGTCAACAGTGACCCACATACAGTCAAACTTAAATATTTTTGGTCAACATTAACATTTTGAAGTGACTTTCATCATTTGATCAAGGTTTGATCATGATTCCCTAAGGAATGCTCCAAATTCATCAAAACCCAAAAGTTGCTAAATTAGGGTTTCTTAGTAAAAGTCAACCAAAGTTTGACCAAGCATAACTTCCACATGCTTTATCAGAAATTTTCCATCCAAGGCTCATTTTGAAAAGGATGCAATTCCCTACAACTCATCTTCAATCCCCAGGTTCAAAATATGCACCCACAAAAAGATATGAATTTCTACATTATGGGTCCTTTTGAAAAGTCAACAAAAACACCTTTTGGGTCAAAGCTTCTTACATGAACATGGAAGACTCAATTGATATGATACCAAAAGGGTTGCTTAGGGGACATCCTAATATTTCTAAAAAGTCCAAGAACACCTCTCTAGGGTTAAAATTGGAGGATATATGCCTTGTCAAAGTTGACCTTTTTTGCAAAATTGCCAAAAGTCAAATGTGCTCAAAAATTCATATTTTGCTAAATGGGCCTAACTTTTTATGCTTGCACCTCACTTATAATATGGTCCACGACCCAAATATTCATCCACACGTTATTTGCTTCATTTTTAAATTTATTTTGATTTTTTATTAATTAAAAATTGAATTAAATCAAATGATTGATGAATAATAGCAAAGATATGATTTGATTTGGTTTTTGGACAGGTTGGAAATCAAAATATGATGAGTTATCAAGGCCAAAATGAATCAAGCATAATTGGTACAAGAAAGGGATGATTTGGCTCAAAATAGCAAGTTTACATGTAGCATGAAAATTAAATCAAATTTCTCATAATTGCAAAGATTCAATCCAATTTTACAACCCTAATTCATTCCTAGATATATATTGGACAAGAACAAAGCATGAGACAAGGTTTTGCAATCGTAGAAGAGAAAGAACAAACTCAAAAAAGTGGACAAAAAGTGTGACTCGATTTTCACTCCACAAGGCCTTTCAGAGCAATTCAAAGCCAGCAATCGTATCCTGGAGCATCCTTGAAGCCAACCGGATCACTTGCAAGCCTCATTGCGCCCAGAAACGCACGCAACCATTCCCACGGTTTGTCTTATTTTTTGAAAACGATTATATCAATTCCTGCATTGTTAACATATTTGATTGGCATATTTGTGATCTTTATCATGTTTGCAAGCTAACTGAATAGTTTAATTGCATTTTTGAAGCCTATATCTGTACTTGCCATTGTTAGGGTTTCCACATGTGTTTTGGGGTTTTTGAATACAGGAACAATTAGGCCAAATGAAGGACACCATGATGATCAGAGGGTCAAAATCGGTTGATCCATGGTCTTTAATGTTATTTATATTGCATTATGTTGGTTTTTGAAATTCACAGACTTGTAGTTACAGACATTGTCCGTAGGTATAAGTCCTCTGCCTAACACGACGGTTCCCAGGAGAAGACGATGGCGTGGCAATCATCCATTCACCCATTTGAAAATTCGCGCGCGTGGGAGTTAGTGATTTGTTTTCTTTATTATATTTTGTTTTCATTATACTAACAATTAAAACACATAGCGCAGCTGGAAACGAGGCATTGGTATTAATCATAAGGACCTGGGTTCGATCCCAGGTCCCAGCGTTCCTTTTATTTTATTTTCTCTCAACAGATCCAGCGTATCTCTCATCCTGGTGTCCACCATACTCCACCAGCATCCTGCCACTTGATCCAGCATAGTACCAGATCCAACGCTCCAGCAGTGAGGGACCATGATGTACTCTTAAGTCAACTCTACAAGAAATCAAACGCTGACCGGGCTTGAAGGGCTATTGGGTCTGAAAATCCGGAAACACACCCCCAATTGCTAACAACACGCATGCCCAGTTTGTCTTTTTAATTTATTTAATTAATTTCTTTAATTGTTTTAATTAATTAACACAAAAATTATTATTTTTTATAAAACTAAAAAATCACAAAAATACAGAATTAAATATTATTTATTCAAATTAATATCTTTTTTTTGGAAAAAATTAGGTTAATTAGTTTTATTTGGTTAGTTGTTTTAATTAAAATTAAATAGAAATTAGGTTTTAAATTTTGTAATTAAATTGTTTTTTTTCTCAAATAAAAAACCACAAAAATACACAAAATCTTTTTTGTAAAATATTTTATTTTCTTGAAATTATTTAATTTAGTTTAAATTAGGTTAATTTCAATTTCTTTTTATAATTAGAATTAGGGTTTTAGTTGTGCATAACTTAACTAATTCTTTTCTCAAAAATAGTTTAAATATTTTTTCAAGTTGATTTTTAGGGTTTTCAATTTCTCCTCGCATTTAATTTGCCGCACGCATTTTAGTTCGTTTTATTATTATTGTAACTGTTTCGAGTTTGTAATAGTTTTAATTAGGGTTATAAACTTCCGCATTTTTATTTTCAGTCGAGATAATTATGTAACTGTCAAAGCCTTGTAATAGCTAGGTTTATTTTTCGCACTTTAAATTCCTGCAAATATTTAATTGTCTAGATGTATGCTAATAGGATTATATGACAAGAGTATCTTGAAATTAAAACGGTAGATCACTTAATGTGCAAAGATTAAATAACTGAAACAATTCAGATGCACATATTCACTCCTAGGGTTTACCCCACTTCGGTTGCCTTCGGTAAAACAATCATTAAGCATAGGAAATTTTAGTGGTTTCCCTCCAGTCTAAAAGATCAAAATGTCCCATTCGAATGTTGCCTCGGAAATGTTGCCTCATAAATGTTGCCTCAGAAAGATCTTAAGACTCTAGGATTACTACTAAAGTTTTCTAACTATTGCTTTAGTGATTGTACTTGTCCCTTTCGAATGTCCCTTACAAATCCAACGACGGTGCTACCTACTCCTTAATAGTAGGATAGCGCTATCTAAAGGAAACAAGAACGAACAATCTTTTTTCGAGTAGGTAGAATCTTAAGTACTTGCTCAATAAAAACTTTTCACACAAACACCTTTCAAAACAAATTTTCAAAACAAACTTCGTCACACCCTTGAGGACTGATACAAGGGTTATCATGAAGTAAAACATTTTCAAAACAAGCACGCACAAGCAATTTGAAAAAATGAGCAAGTACCTAAGAGCGCATGGAAAACCAAGGATAGAAAGGGTGCTAACACCTTCCCTTTCTATAATCTACCCCCCGTACTCAGAATATCTCGAAAAAAGGTTTTTTCTGTTCTTTTTTCCTTTTCCATGATTGGATGAAATAAAAGTCGGTGGCGACTCTTGCTTACCGCGACATTTTGTGAACAAAAAACGCAAAATGCAAACCAGTAAAAACAGCCGGTTCTGCCACCGTATCATAGAACTGGCGACTCTGCTGGGGAAATATAAGTGGGGTATACCTTAGGATCTAGGCCATTAAATTGATTCTCTTGATTGTCTTGATTGCTTTACTTTTGAGGGTTTGTTTGGGTATTATTAAAGATCCTACACCCGGATCTAGGGGCACTCATTAGGTAAACAGCAATAGATCATGGAGATTGTACGGCATAGACCGATATGGTTTAAGCGATGGTTGTGTTGGTGTGGCACTTTGGTTGGTATCAGTATCCTTCGTGGGAAAACGAGGAGAATACGGGGCCTCCGCATGGTGTCGTGAAGCACTAATGGACCTTAGAACCTTAGTTGAAAAAACTTGGCCATTAGAAAGTAGTGAGATAGCCGACCTCGGTGCAGAGCTGAGGATTGGTTGATACTCGATGCTACACTCATTGAGATCAGACTTTCGGGATATTTCGGCCGTAAGAAAAGATTGCTTGAGCTGAGACAATGCCCGATAAAGGATGGTCAGTGATATTGAGATCCTCTAGAACTCAATTACTTTTTAAGACAGGTTTGTAACCAACTAAACTTCAAGAGGGTACTACCTTTGACCTCATGCAAGCCTTAAACCTAAGGACATTGTGTGATTTGGCTGTGTTTGCTATACTTGTGTTTGCTATAACTGTGGTTTATCATGATATCATGCATCATAGCATAGCATCCATTATTATTGCACTAACCATTTCAAAGACCAAGGGAATTTATCTTTGTTCTGTTTTGTAGATCATGGCTTCTGTTCGCAGAAACACTATCTGAATCAGCTTTGTGAAGATACCTTCCCAACTCAAAGAGCTAGCATCAAGGGTTTCTGAAACTTCTGCATTCACTAAGAGACATGGTCGACTTCTCAATATGGTTACTTCAAACTTTGATGAAAATATGACGAGTGTACTCTTTCAGTTCTTTGATCCCAAGCACCACTGCTTCACCTTTCCAGATTATCAGTTGGTGCCTACCTTGGAAGAATTCTCTCAGCTGCTGGATATACCCATTCTAGAACAGTTGCCCTTCACAGGTCTAGAAGAAGTTCCTAAGCCAGAAGTCATTGCCTCAGCTTTGCATCTGAAACGGGCCGATGTGGTATCCAATTGGGAAACAAGACACGAAGTCAAAGGTTTTCTAGCTAAGTTTCTGATAGACAAGGCCCAACTGTTTTGGGATGATATGGATTTTCAGGATTTTGAGGAGGTCTTGACTCTTCTTATCTATGGGTTAGTTCTTTTCCCTAATCCGGACTCATTCATAGATGTGAATGCTATCAAGATTTTCCTCTCTCGCAACCCCGTGCCTACCTTACTCTGAGATATTCTGCACACTCTCCATACTTGCACCATGAAGAGAAGAGGGATTCTTATGTGCCGCATGCCATTGTTGTCGAGGTGGTTTATTTCTCACCTCCCTAAGTCTGTACTGAAGAATGAAGAAGGTTTGGGTTGGTCGCAAAGGATAATGTCACTCGCTCATACGGATATTCTTTGGTGTTCTCGAGCTACGGAAAACACTGCTATTATTGACCGCTGCGGGGAGTACCATAATGTCCTATTACTTGGTATTAGAGGGGGTATAACCTACAATCCTTGTTTAGGTCTGCGACAATTTGGTCACGCTCGAAGGGATGGTCCCCATGAGTTACTTATTGAGGGCATTATATTCAACTATGAGGATAACGCTCACGAGTATCGTCGGAGGTTCATACGAGCTTGGGGCATGGTAAAAAGATCTGGCGCCAAGGCTTTGGGGACAAAGGCTTCCATTCCTATGGAACCTTACCTCTAATGGGTACGAGCTCGTGCCCAGAAGCTTATGATGCCCTATGTGGCTGTTTTACCAGTGATTGTGGAACCCACTACTGAAGAAGGTATTCCTTAAGCGGTTCTCTATCCTTATATGCCCACTAATCTTAGAGAATTGCAGAGGTATTGGATTCAGTTGATGAAGGAGCGAGATACTTACAGGGAACAGTTCCATGCCTAGGAGAGGAAGGTTTTAGAGCTCACAAAACAACTGCATGAAGAAAGAGGGATCAATGATTATCTCGGCACAAAGAGGAATCATCCATGGGACTTTTGATTTTTTTCTAGTTTTAGATTTATTTTTAATTGTAACGCCTAAAAGGAATTTTGAACCTTCAAATTCAGCTAATAAAATATTTGTTTATTTTGATTTGCAAATTTAAATTTCCCGAAGTCTTTGAAATCATTGCATACGTATCCCATTCATAACATTGCATGTACAGGTACTATTACAGGTTTCTCATCTTCTTCACTGTTTATTTCAGCATGAAATAGCTTCTGAGCAAACCATCAAGGACCTTCAGGCACAGAATGCCCAGTTCCAACAAATGTTCATAAGTCTGGCAAAAGGGCAGGAGGATCTGAACGCCCTCATTCTGAAAGAGAAGAAGAAAAAGAATAAGGTTGTCGGTATTCTGAATATGGGAAGAAGATTCAAAGAGCGGTTGAAGTGACAAGCCGATTTGACCTCTTCATCCAAGGAAGGGGAGAATCAGGAAGAAGAGAAGGATCCTAGTCCTGCAATTTCTGACAACCATACCGATTACAATGATGAGCAATATTCTCCTGCTGAGGATAGATACAAGAAATTGGAAGATCGTCTGAGTTCCATGGAAGTTCAGAGGATACCTGGACTAGATTTCGAAGAATTGGGATTGGTATCGAGAGTGGTCATCCCACAGAAGTTCAAAGCCCCAGTTTTTGCTAAGTATGATGGGGTGTCCTGCCCAAAACTCCATCTCCGTTCTTATGTTAGAAAGAACCGGCCCCACACCGCTGATAGAAATCTGTGGGTTCATTTCTTTCAAGATAGTCTTTCAGGGACTCAGCATGAATGGTTCTACCAGCTGAAGGGAGCAAATGTCTGAAACTGGGAAGATCTGGATGCTGCTTTCAACAAGCAGTATCAGTACAATGTCGACCTCGCTCCTACTCATACTCAACTCCAGAGTATGTCCATGGGTGCAAGTGAAGGCTTTAAAAATTATGCACAAAAATGGAGAGACTTGGCTGGGAGAGTTCAACCCCCGTTGTCTGATAGGGAGTTGGTTAATATGTTTCTGGGGACGCTATCTAGTCCATTTTTCAATCATTTGATCGGCAGCTTATCAGCTGGTTTTACCGAGCTGATTCTAACTGGAGAAAGAGTAGAAGCTGGGATCCGAAGCGGCAAGATACAGAAGGATGCCTCTTCGAGTTCAGTAAAGAAGCCTTTTGCTGGTAAGAAGGAAGCCAGTGCCATCTACAGCCCTAGGGGTCAAAACAGGGCCGAGCATCGTCAGACAGTAAGTGCCGTAATGATACCTAGGCCTGCAGTTGCTCCACAATGCAACAATCAACAAAGGGTGGAAATACCACAATGGCAGTTTACCTGTATCAACGTGACATTGGCTGAAGTTCTACCTCATATGCTGAGATCCAACTTGGAAACCTTGAAAGAGGCTCCCAAGAATCCAAATACTACATCTCCTCGATATAATCCAAATGCCCGGTGTGCCTATCATTCTGAGAGTCCTGGCCACGATACAAATGACTGTTGGGCTCTGAGGAACAAAGTACAAGACTTGATCGAAGCCAAGGAAATAGAGTTTGATGCTCTGGAGAAGCCAAATGTCATAACTGCTCCCATGCCTAAGCACGGTCGTGGAATTAATGATGTTGATATTGATTTGTTCGTTACCTCTGTTGATGAAGTTTCTACTCCTCTCATGACTGTCAAGAAAAATTTGTTGTTGGCCGGTTTATTCCCGGGTTGTGGTGAAGGTTGCCACATGTGTTCGTTTCTATCTTTTGGTTGCCGTTTGCTGAAGTTAGGTGTTCAATGCCTGATAGATAGCAAAGAAATTCTGTTTGAGAAAACTTTGGTTCCCGTTGTACCATCTGAAGACATTGCCATTATAACCATTTCCGCCAATCCTTCCAAGGTCTCCTCGAGAAGACCTGTTAGGATTACATCTGCTCCAAGAATCGCTCCGCTGATAATCACTATTCCTGGTCCTATCCCGTATGTCTCGGACAAAGCTGTCCCATGGCAATATGGTGCCGATGTGTACTATCATGGCATCAAACAAGATTTGAAAGATGAAGAGGTTGATCCTAATATTGGTAATATTGTCAGAACCAATAAAGTTACCCGAAGTGGAAGGGTCTTCTCTCTCGAGATATCCCCTAAGACTATCAATAAACCTATTGTCATTCCATTTGTTGTTCCTGCTAGTACATCAACTAGAGTTCCTGTTCTTAATCCAGTTATTATCCCTGTCGGAGAATCATCTGATTCCGGCGACAAGGAAATTATAGGTGAGCCTGCCCGGACGGAGGCGCCTAAGAAAATTGTTGTGGAAGCCTCTAAGCAAGAAATGGCGGAAATACTGAAAATCATTAAGAAGAGCGACTACAATATGGTCGAGCAGCTGGGGAAGATCCCATCAAAGATATCCATGTTATCCCTGTTGTTATGCTTTGAGGCCCATGCGAAGGCTTTGATTGCATTCCTCAAAACTGCACATGTGTCGTAAGAGACTTCAGCTGATCAGTTCAAAGATTGTGTGGCCAGCCTCACTGCTGATAATGGGTTGGGTTTTTCAGATGCGGATTTGACACCAAAGGGAAGGAAGCATAATGATGCTCTGCATGTCTCGATTGAATGCAGGGGCACCACTATGGCTCATGTGTTGGTAGATATTGGGTCTTCGCTGAATGTTCTATTGAAGAAGGCATTGGACCGGTTGAATTTTGAGGGTTTGACTCTAAAGCCTAGTAACATCGTGGTAAGGGCTTTTGACGAATCAAAGAGAATGGTGCACGGGGAAGTGGACATCCCTGTCAAAGTAGGTTCTCAGACTTTTGGGTCCACTTTCTATGTGATGGATATCAGGCCATCATATTCTTGTTTGCTGGGTCGTCCTTGGATCCACGAGGCTGGGGAAGTTACTTCCACACTCCACCAAATGCTGAAGTATCAGGTGAAAGGAAAGATTGTCACAGTGCGGGGTGAAGAAGAGTATATGGTGAGCCACCTCAATTCCTTCCACTACGTAGAGATGGATGGGGAATTCATAGAAACTCCTTGTCAGAACTTCGAAGAGGTCCCTCCAATCTTGGCATCAACTGAAACTACTAGCAATAAAACTCCTTTGAAGATGGCTTCTCTAAAGGACACCAGGGCCGTGGTTGAAGAAGGTGGGTGTACCAATTGGGGTCAGCTTCCTGATTTCACTCACAAAACTGACAAATTTGGTTTGGGCTTTACTACAGGGGCTCAAAGGGTTGTTCGACACGCTCGGGCTAGAAGACCTCCCCTACACATCAGCAATCATGGGGTTAACGCCACGAAGACAACGAGGAGGACTCAGACATCGACAATTGGATCTACCCAACTACCAACGGTGGACCGAGTAACTCGATGGCTAGGGACTTTATACCAGTTTCTTTTATTCCGCAGTAATTGACTTATTTGTTTTAAGATTTGTAATAAACAATTTGAAACTTTACGGCCCGGTGCCTTGCCCGAGGCACTTTGGCTTTGTTTGTGAGGGCTGTTATTTGTCATTTCATATATCATTAATAAAGCGTTGGACGTTTCTTGCATACAAATTTTGCGCTCTCTGTTTTTCTTTCCTGCTTTCACTTTATCAAAACAACTATTCTCTTACACACACTCACATATCATAATGCAGATCCATATCCACTCTGGATCCCATTGATAACAGCTCTGCTATTTCCAGTTATGACTTCAAAAATCTGATCAACCAAGCCGAGGACGAAGGTGAGGATGATTGTGAGGTGCCTGGAGAACTTGCTAGACTACTACAACAGGAAGAAAGGGCCATACAGCCTCATGAAGAGCCGGTTGAGATAGTGAACTTGGGTACTGAGGAAGACAGAAAAGAGGTTAAAATAGGTGCAAATCTGAAGCTTAGCGTCAAACAGAGGTTGATACAGATGTTGCACGACTATGTTGAAATATTCGCCCGGTCCTATGAAGACATGCCTGGTTTGGATACTGATATTGTGGTGCATCGCCTGCTGACCAAAGAAGACTGTCTTCCGGTTAAACAGAAGATCCGTCGTATGCACCCTGAAATGTCAGAGAAGATCAAGGCAAAGGTCATGAAATAGTTCGACGCAGGATTCTTAGCTGTCACTTCCTATCCACAGTGGGTTACCAATGTTGTTCCGGTACCTAAGAAGGACGGTAAGGTACGGATGTATGTTGATTACAGAGATCTGAAACAGGCAAGCCCCAAGGATGACTTCCCACTTCCTCACATTGATGTTATGGTCGACAACACCGCACAACACAAAATCTTCTCCTTCATGGACGATTTATCTGGCTACAACCAGATCAATATGGCTCCTGAAGACATGGAGAAGACAACCTTCGTTACACAGTGGGGCACCTTCTGCTACAAGGTGATGCCTTTTGGGTTGAAGAATGCTGGGGCAACTTATCAGCGCGCCATGGTCGCTTTATTCCATGATATGATTCACCATGAGATCGAAGTCTATGTTGATGATATGATTGCTAGGTCTCAGACTGAGGAAGAGCACCTTGATCATCTCCAAAAGTTGTTCGACAGGTTGAAGACATACAAGTTGAGGTTGAATCCGAACAAGTGCACCTTCGGGGTAAGGTCTGGTAAGCTTCTGGGATTCATTGTCAGCGACAAGGGTATTCAGGTAGACCCTACAAAGGTAAAAGCCATACAAGAGATGCCAGATCCCTGCACAGAGAAGGAAGTTAGGGGTTTCTTGGGACGCCTGAATTATATCGCCAGGTTCATTTCACATCTGACTGCTACTTGTGATCCAATCTTCAAGCTTCTGAAGAAAGATGAAGTGGTAAAGTGTAATGATGAATGCCAGACCTCTTTCGAAAGAATCAAGGAATACCTTCAAGAACCACCAATTTTAATGCCTCCTGTTGAAGGAAGACCTTTGATATTATACTTGATAGTGCTAGATAATTCAATGGGGTGTGTGCTGGGGTAGCATGATGAGTCTGGTCGAAAAGAGCACGCAATATACTACCTTAGCAAAAAATTTACCGACTGTGAGACACGATACTCATTGCTCAAGAAAACTTGATGCGCTTTGGCATGGGTTACTCGCCGACTGAGACAGTATATGTTGACTCACACTACCTTATTAATATCAAAGATGGATCCGATCAAGTACATTTTCGAGAAGCCCGCTCTCTCCGGAAGGATAGCAAGGTGGCAAGTGATCTTAACTGAATACAACATACAATACACAACCCAAAAAGCAATCAAGGGAAGCGTGTTAGCTGATCATTTGGCTCATCAGGCCGTGGATGACTACCAGTCCATGAATTTTGAGTTCCCGGATGAGAATATTATGTTGGTGACTGACTACGAAGAACCTGGACCGGATGAAGGACCTGAGGAGGAACCCCGATGGTCTATGTATTTTGATGGAGCCTCAAACGCACTGGGTAATGGAATTGGCGCTGTAATCATATCTCTCGAGGACTGTCATACTCCGCTCACCACACAATTATGTTTCAACTGCACCAACAACATGGCGGAGTATGAAGCATGTATTATGAGTCTCCGAGCTGCTATTGACCTAAGGATCAAGTTCTTGACTGTATTCGGGGATTCCGCTTTGGTGATAAGTCAGATCAAAGGCGAGTGGGATACAAAGCACCCGAATCTCATTCCGTACAAAGAGTATGTACTGACATTGCTCCCACACTTTGAGGAGGTAACCTTTGAACATTTCCCACGAGAGGAGAACCAGTTAGTGGATGCACTAGCTACCATGTCTTCTATGTTCAAAGTTAGGTGGGACAATGAAGCTCCCCAAATTACCATTGAGAGGTTGAATGAACCAGCACACTGCTGTGAAATCGATATCGAAGAAGTGGCAGACAAACCCTGGTTTCATGAGGTGAAAAGGTGTCTCGAGGCTCAAGAGTATCCCGAAGGGGCATCTGTCAATGATAAGAAGTTTCTGAGAAGGTTCGCTGCAAAGTTCTTCCTCAGTAATGGAATCCTCAATAAACGCAACCATGACTCCACACTACTACGGTGTGTAGACAAGAGTGAAGCAGAGAGGATCATGACAGATCTACATGAAGGCACTTTCGAAACCCATTCTAGTGGACATACCATGGATAAAAAGATCCTACGGGCAGGATACTACTGGTCCACTATGGAAGCCGATTGTTATCAGCACTCTCGAACTTGTCATAAATGCCAAATCTATGCTGATAAGGTGCATGTGCCTCCGGTCCCCTTAAACGTATTGACAGCTCCGTGGCCCTTCGCCATGTGGGGCATCGACATGATTGGAGAAATCAGGCCCACCACTTCCAATGGACATCGCTTCATCCTAGTAGCCATTGATTACTTCACGAAGTAGGTTGAGGAAGCTTCATTTGCTACAGTAACCAAGAACGTCGTGGCGCGGTATATTCGACACAACCTGATCAGTCGATATGGTGTGCCAGTGAGAATTATTACTGACAATGGTATGAATCTCAACAATACAATGATCACCGAGCTCTGTAAACAGTTCAAGATACAACATCATAATTCTTCCCCTTACCGGCCAAAGATGAATAGCACTGTTGAAGCAGCTAATAAGAATATCAAGAAGATTGTACAGAAGATGACAGTGACATACAAAGACTGGCATGAGATGTTACCATTCGCTCTTCATGGGTACCGTACCTCAGCACGGACATCGACAGGGGCAACACCCTACTCTCTGGTATATGGCATGGAGGCAGTCCTACCCATCGAAGTTCAGATACCTTCTCTCATGATTATGAAGGATATGGGTTTGAACAAAGACGACTGGATCCAAACTCGACTTGATCAGTTAAATCTAATCGATAAAAAGAGACTTACTGCTATATGCCATGGTCAGACGTATCAAAAGCGAATGATCAAGGCTTTTAACAAGAAAGTCAGGTGTCAAGAATATCAAGTCGGGGATTTAGTGATCAAATGTATCATACTGCCGCAAGGTGATCCCAAGGGAAAATGGACCCCCACATACAAAGGGCCATTTGTGGTTAAGAACATTTTCTCGGGAGGAGCTATGATTCTAACCACCATGGATGGTGACGACCTTCCTCACCCTGTCAATGCAGACATTGTGAAAAGATACTACATAATCAAAGACCCGCTAGGTTGACTGGCCTAGGAAAAAATAAGGGAATCCCGGCGAACCAAAAGGGTTCGGGCAAAAGTAAGGGATGAAAATGAAAAAAAAATCTGTACAGCCGGCAAGTCAAAAACCCGAAAGGGCGGCTTGGGCAAAAAAGGGTATCCCGGTGGACTAAAAACCCGAAAGGGAGGTCCAGGAAAAAGTTAGGGATATAAAGCGTACCACTATGTCTCATTGGATAATCTTGAGACCAAACTTCAGTATCGACTATCAAGCTCGGACGGCGCCAACCAATCTGATCAACCTTCGACCAAGTAGCAAAGTGATGAGACGCTTGAAGATATAAAGGCAATAGCAGAGTTGGAGCCCAATGGGGTCGTTTCACATAGCTGCTTTTCTTGCTTTTACACAAATTGTATAATTTCTATCTTTCGGCGGCGTTCTCTTACTAGAGCGTCAGCCTCTTTGTACAAAAACGCCTATTACAGGCTAACTTGAAAAAATCAATACAAATCACTTTCACAAGAAACTTCAATTCGTTTTTCTTTTCTTGTTTTGTTTTGCAAGAACGTCCAATGATTTATTTTTGATATATACATTTGAAAATGATTGCTGCTCATAAATATTTACATAAGAAACAAAAGGCAATTACTCGTAATTCCAGAAACAGGGAAAAAACAAGAAGTACCAAACCCTACAGTTACTATGCCCAGCAGGTACCGGGATAGAGCTAGCTTAGGAACATAATTATTGGTATATACACTCCCCACAGAGTAAAAGTATCCAAAGGAATTGATGTCAACTTTCCTGAAACAGGATGTAACCACCCCAGCCGAGGTTCATAATCGTGGGTGAGTCAGTAAATTTCATCCCCCAAGCGGAGTTTATTTCTCCAGATATAGAAGCTCAATCTCCAACAGAGCTCATCATCTCCAGCAACAGAATTTCATCCCCAGCTGAGTTTATTCCTCTAGATCATCAGGTCTACCAATAGAGTATCTCTTCTTCCTAAGTTTGTTCTCCGCAGAGTTTATTCTCCAGCATCTCTTCCTGACAGAATATTTACAAATCTCCAGCAACCGTCAGGGATTTATTTTCCCAAACGCGAGCATACCCCGACAGTATTTCATGAGCATACATCATGACATACGCATACATATCATATATAGCATAATCTCATTTATTTTGAGAACATCATCTCACCCTGCATTTCATGCATCGCATACAACTAACCCTGATATCTTTTGCAGGAAAAGACGATTAGCTTCAACAAATCCAGCAGTGATACAAATTACACCTACAGACGACTAATGGAAACTCAGTTCCCGAAATCAAATGGGTCAATTAATCTACACTATCGCTTTGAAGTAACCCTACTATCCAGGTTTCTTCCCACAAGCCCTACTACCCAGGCTTTCATATCGAAGTAACCCTACGACCCAGGTTCCTTCTCACAACCCTACTATCTAGGCTTTCATATCAAAGTAACCCTACGACCCGGGTTTCTTCCCACAAGCCCTACTACCCAGGCTTTCATATCGAAGTAACCCTACTATCCAGGTTCCTTCTCACAGCCCTACTATCCAGGCTTTCATATCAAAGTAACCCTACTATCCAGGTTCCTTCTCACAGCTCTACTATCCAGGCTTTCATATCGAAGTAACCCTACTATCCAGGTTCCTTCTCATAGCCCTACTATCCAGGCTTTCATATCGAAGCAACCCTACTATCCAGGTTCCTTCTCATAACCCTACTATCCAGGTTCCTTCTCACAACCCTATTATCCAGGCTTTCATATCGAAGTAACCCTACTATCCAGGTTCCTTCTCACAGCCCTATTATCCAGGTCTTCATATCGAAGTAACCCTACTATCCAGGTTCCTTCTCACAGCCCTACTATCCAGACTTTCATATCGAAGCAACCCTACTATCCAGGTTCCTTCTCATAAACTTGCTATCTAGGTTCTTTCTCTCTTATCTCCAGACAACATTTCATAACACTATAAGACCGGGATCTGATCAAACACGATCGGTTTCACACTTCCCCAGTAAGTCGCAATACAGCCTGTACCCTAACCAAATATGCAGTTCACTTCCGCTCCCTCAAGCAAGAGTTATTTCCCCAGTAGAGTAACGGAAAACTAAAGCTCCTAAAATTCTATTTCTCCCAAGACATATACCAACAATCCATAGCAGATTCCTTCTCAACGACAGGAGCAAGGACTCTCATCAAAGGAATATCTCAGGAAATCAAAATTCTCTAGATGGCATCTTTAAGCCCATCTCCGAAGATTCTTTGTCACATCCAGGATGGCATCTTTAAGCCCATCTCCGACAATCTTCTATCATCAACCTCCAAATGGCATCTATAAGTCCATTCCCGATAGCACAAATCAAGTATTACTTCATGCGAGTGCAAATTTCTGGGCATTCTAGTGTTCAATCATCTTCCACCTTCAGATTATGAAAGGCAGACAACCAATCTACATCCTCAAGTTTAAGAAGATTGAACAGGGGCAGCTGTTATACCCCAAAATTTTCCCTCTCATTTTACTCAATACATACTCCTAGAGATCCTCAATTTGCTCAAGTTTGCCCAAGAGTTGACCAGACAAACTCTCTCCTAAGGCAATGTACCTCAAATTAGGGTTTCCATTTTCATCAAGATGGGTGAACCAAAAAGGCCTCATATGCTCTCCATGGTCTTAATATGTTCTCAAGACCCTATATGTCAAGTTTCATGCCTTGCACAAGAAGTTTGCTCAGTTAACTACTCAGATGCTTGAGAATCGACTGTATTAGGTCAAAAGTCAACTGTGACCCACATACAGTCAAACTTCAAGATTTTTGGTCAACATTAACATTTTGAAGTGAATTTCATCATTTGATCAAGGGTTGATCATGATTCCCCAAGGAATGCTTCAAATTCATCAAAACCCAAAACTTGCTAAATTAGGGTTTCTTAGTAAAAGTCAACCAAACTTTGACCAAGCATAACTTCCACATGCTTTATCGGAAATTTACATCCAAGGCTCATTTTCAAAAGGATGAAATTCCCTACAACTCATCTTCAGCCCACAAGTTCAAAATACGCACCCACAAAAAGATATGAATTTCTACATTATGGGTCCTTTTGAAAAGTCAACAAAAATACCTTTTGGATCAAAGCTTCTTACATGAACATGGAAGACTCAATTGAGATGAGACCAAAAGGGTTGCTTAGGGGACATCCTAAGCTTTCTAAAAAGTCCAAGAACACCTCTCTAGGGTTAAAATTGGAGGAGATATGCCTTGTCAAAGTTGACCTTTTTTGCAAAATTGCCAAAATTCAAATGTGCTCAAAAATGCATTTTTTGCTAAATGGGCCTAACTTTTTATGCTTGCACCTCACTTATAATATGGTCCACGACCCAAATATTCATCCACACATTATTTGCTTCATTTTTCAATTTATTTTGATTTTTTATTAATTAAAAATTGAATTAAATCAAATAATTGATGAATAATAGCAAAGATATGATTTGATTTGGTTTTTGGACAGGTTGACAATCAATATATGCTGAGTTATCAAGGCCAAAACGAATCAAGCATAATTGGTACAAGAAAGGGATGATGTGGCTCAAAATAGCAAGTTTACATGTAGCATGATAATCAAATAAAATCTCTCATAATTGCAAAGATTCAATCCAATTTTACAACCTTAATTCATTCCTAGATATATATTGGACAATAACAAAGCATGAGACAAGGTTTTGCAGTCGTAGAAGAGAAAGAACAAACTCAAAAAAGTGGACAAAAAGTGTGTTTCGGTTTTCACTCCACAAGGCCTTTCAGAGCAATTCAAAGCTAGCAATCGTATCCTGGAGCATCCCTGAAGCCAACTGGATCACTTGCAAGCCTCATCGCGCCCAAAAACGCATGCAACCATTCCCACGGTTTGCCTTATTTTTTGAAAACGATTACATCAATTCCTGCATTGTTAACATATTTGATTGGCATATTTGTGATCTTTATCATGTTTGCAAGCTAACTGAATAGTTTAATTGCATTTTTGAAGCCTATATCTGTACTTGCCATTGTTAGGGTTTCCACATGTGTTTTGGGGTTTTTGAATACAGGAACAATTAGCTCAAATGAAGGACACCATGATGATCAGAGGGTCAAAACCGGTTGATCCATGGTCTTTAATTTTATTTATCTTGCGTTATGTTGATTTTTGAAATTCACAGACTTGTAGTTACAGAAATTGTCCGTAGGTATAAGTCCTCTGCCTAACACGAAGGTTCCCTGGAGAAGGCAATGGCGTGGCAATCATCGATTCACCCATTTGAAAATTCGCGCGCGTGGGAGTCAGTGATTTGTTTTCTTTATATTATTTTTTTCTCTCATTATACTAACAATTAAAACACATAGCGCAGCTGGCAATAAGGCATTGGTATTAAGCATAAGGACCTGGGTTCGATCCCAGGTCCCAGGGTTCCTTTTATTTTATTTTCTCTCAACAGATCCAGCTTATCTCTCATCCCGGTGTCCACCATACTCCACCAGCATCCAGCCACTTGATCTAGCATAGTACCAGATCCAACGCTCCAGCAGTGAGGGACCATGATGCACCCTCAAGTCAACGCTACAAGAAATCAAACGTTGACCGGGCTTGAAGGGTTATTGGGCCTAAAAATCCAGAAACACACCCCATAATTACTAACAACATGCAGGCCTAGTTTGTCTTTTCTATTTCTTTTTAATTTCTTTAATTAATTTCTTTAATTAATTTCTTTAATTGTTTTAATTTATTAACACAAAAATTATTATTTTTTATAAAACTAAATAATCACAAAAATACAGAATTAAATATTATTTATTCAAATTAATAGCTTTTTTTGGAAAAAATTAGGTTAATTAGTTTTATTTGGTTAGTTGTTTTAATTAAAATTGAATAGAAATTAGGTTTTAAATTTTGTAATTAAATACTTTTTTCTCAAATAAAAAACCACAAAAATTCACAAAATCTTTTTTGTAAAATATTTTATTTTCTTGAAATTATTTAATTTAGTTTAAATTAGGTTAATTTCAATTTCTTTTTATAATTAAAAATAATTAGAATTAGGATTTTAGTTGTGCATAACTTAATTAATTCTTTTCTCAAAAATAGTTTAAATATTTTTTCAAGTTGATTTTTAGGGTTTTTAATTTCTCCTCGCATTTAATTTGCTACGCGCATTTTAGTTCATTTTATTATTGTTGTAACTGTTTCGAGTTTGTAATAGTTTTAATTAGGGTTTTAAACTTCCGCTTTTTTATTTTCAGTCGAGATAATTATGTAACTGTCAAAGCCTTGTAATAGCTAGGTTTATTTTTCGCATTTTAAACTCCTGCAAATATTTAACTGTCTAGATGTATGCTAATAGGATTGTATGGCAAGAGTATCTTGAAATTAAAACGGTAGATCACTTAATGTGCAAAGATTAAATAACTGAAACAATTCAGATGCACATATTCACTCCTAGGGTTTACCCCACTTCGGTTTCCTTTGGTAAAACAGTCATTAAGCATAGGAGATTTTAGTGGTTGTCCTCCAGTCTAAAACATCAAAATGTCTCATTCGAATGTTGCCTCGGAAGTGTTGCATCGGAAATATTGCCTCGGAAATGTTGGCTCGGAAAGATCTTAAGACTCTAGGGTTACTACTAATGTTTTCTAACTATTGCTTTAGTGATTGTACTTGTCCCTTTCGAATGTCCCTTACAACTCCAACGATGGTGCTACCTACTCCTTAATAGTAGGATAAAATTGTCTAAAGGAAACGAACGAACAATCTTTTTTCGAGTAGGTAGAATCTTAAGTACTTGCTCAATAAAAACTTTTCACACAAACACCTTTCAAAACAAATTTTCAAAACAAACTTCGTCACACCCTTGAGGACTGATACAAGGGTTATCACGAAGTAAAACATTTTCAAAACAAGCATGCACAAGCAATTTGAAAAAATGAGCAAGTACCTAAGAGCCCATGGAAAACCATGGATAGAAAGGGTGCTAACACCTTCCCTTTCTATAATCTACCCCCCGTACTCAGAATATCTCAAAAAAAGGTTTTTCTATTCTTTTTTCCTTTTCCATGATTGGATGAAATAAAAGTCGGTGGCGACTCTTTCTTACCGCGACATTTTGCGAACAAAAAAACGCAAAATACAAACCAGTAAAAGCAGTCGGTTCTGCCACTGTATCACAATGATGAATCATTCAAACAGACATTTTCCAGCAATTCTTCTGATTCTGACATTTGAGAACTATGAGAATTGGTGTAAGAAGATGATGATCATTTTCTGTTATCAAGATCTTTGGGATTTTATAAAGGAAGGAGCAACTCCACTTGCAGAATACGTGAAGGATGAACAAGAGGTTGCACAAAAAGAATTAAAGAAGAAGAATTATAAAGCTCTCTTTATAATTTATCAACGTGTTAGTCCAAATAATTTCGAAAATTTGAGTGATACATCAACGAAAGAAGCATGGAAAATTCTGAATAAATCATTTGCAGACGCTAAGAAGGTGAAAGGGGTGAGGTTACAAACTCACAAAAGAATGTATGAATTGATTCAGATGAAAGAAAGTGAAAGCATGACTGATTTCTTCACTAGGGTTATAAAACTGGTGAATCAAATCAAGGTATGTGGAGAAACATTCACATCAAGATCAATTGTCACAAAAATCTTGAGGTCATTGGCACTAAAATTTGTTCACATTGTAGTAGCCATAGAAGAATCAAAATATTTGTCAACATTGACAAAGGAAGAGTTTCAACAAACACTTGAATCTCATGAACAAATAATGGCTGAAAGAGTTGCATGCAAATTGAAGAGTGATGTGGCTCTGCATGCGTAATCAGTAAAAGAAAAGAAAGGAAAAGGAAAACGGTTCGATAACAAAGGTAGATAAGGCTATAACAATTCGACTGGTAGGGGAAACCATCAAAAAGGAAATTCGTCGAATCAAAGAATACCATCATATCAAAGCAACCACAAAAGTGGTGTTACAGGTAGAGGAAGAGGTGGTGGATGAAAACCTGACAAAAGTCACATACAGTGTTTCAATTGTCAGAAGTATG
Organism: Vicia faba; assembly: GCA_948472305.1. Lineage (NCBI taxonomy): Eukaryota > Viridiplantae > Streptophyta > Magnoliopsida > Fabales > Fabaceae > Vicia > Vicia faba. The sequence goes on along the minus strand of OX451738.1, from coordinate 248,432,281 downwards.
GCCACTCTATTATAAAAAACAAAAGAATCGAGAAAATGATGCAAAGCATGTAAAAGAAGAGTGTTGTTGATGGTTATAACAAGATATAAAGAAAGATTCAAGGACCAATGGTACTTGGATTTAGGATGCTCATCACACGTGACTGGTAGGAAAGATTAGTTTGTCAACATAAAACCATCGATAAATAACATGGTGAAATTTGCAAATGATAATAATCTAGCAGCTGCAGGTATTGGTGATGTTCTTATTAAGAGAAAAGATGGAAAAAGGTCAGTAATTTTCAATATATTGTATATACCAGACATGAAAAGAAATTTTCTTAGTATAGGGAAATTGGTTGAAAAGAACTACAAAGTGTCAATTGAAGATAACATGATGAGAGTTTTCAACTCGGGTTGAAGGTTAATCTTGAATGCTCCTATGTATTAGAATAGAACCTTCAAGATTGAAATTAATGTGATAGAGCACAAGTGCCTATCAACTGCAACTATCAGGAATGAATGGATATGGCATTGTAGACTTGGTCATCTCAACTTTAAAGACATCGAATATTTGAAATTAAGAAATGTAGTTTCAGAATTACCAGAAATCGACATTCTAAACAAAATGTGTTAGGAACGTGTGCAGCCAAAGCAGCATAAGAACAACTTCAACAGTGATGCATGAAGCAAGTCGAAGACAATTCTTGAAATCATATACTCTGATGTATGTGATCATATCCAGGTAGATTCATTTGAAGGTAACAAATACTCTGTCACATTCATAAATGATTTTAGTAGAAAATTATGGACTTGTCTAATCAAGAAGAAAAGTGAAGTGAATGAGGTATTTTACAAGTTTAAATCTATGGTCGAAAGACAAAGTGGTTGAAAGCTAAAAATCTTGAGGAATGGTGGTGATGGAGAATATGTGTCAAAATATTTCAATGCATTATGTGAAAAAGAAGGAATTGTACATGAGGTGGTGACACCCTACACTCTACAACAAAATGGAGCTTCAGAAAGAAAGAATAGAACCATCATGAACATGGTGAAAAGTATGTTGAAAGGCAAGCATTTACCTAAAGAATTTTGGGGGTGAAGTTATGTCGACTACAACATACATTTTGAACAGATGTCCTACGAAGAAGCTAGAAGGAATCACACCAGAAGAATGTTGGTATGGTGTCTAGCCTAGATTAAGTCATTTGAAAGTATTTTCTATAGTACATAGACATGTGTCTGATCAGTTGAGAAGAAAACTTGATGAAAAGTCAATTTAAATGACCTAATAGGATATCATTTGACTGGTGGATACAAGCACTACTATAAAAAGCATTTTTGACCTCGGATGCTAAATACATTTTACCTCATCTAAAGAAGTGAGGTAACGAAGGGTGTCATGAAAAGTAACGACTTATCACCTCAGTATTTAAAACATCGAGGGATAAATTTATTTGCGCATGGGTTTGAACCCCATAATTTGCACTTTTATTATTTACAAAACTAGTGCCTCATATATCTCAATTAATCAATAAAACCGAGGGGTAAGTTAGATTATTTTTTAAATTTAAACCTGTTACATTGTTTACACAGAAAATTAATAAAATAATTTGTGTACAAACTACAATGGTTTCCCAGAATATAACATTGTTTACAGAGAATAATAAAAATAAAAATTAATTTGTCTATGAAGATCATATGTTGGATCACCAATTCCTTGATATTCAAAGCAAGATCAAATGTTGGATGTCAATGTATTTTCTATTTATTTTTCTTGCATTTGTTTCTGATATAAAAAAAGGGTTAGATAAATAAATGATTTTCTGCTCAAATATATATATTTAAGAACACAGACCTTAAACCCAAATAATTTCCTGCTCTTGCAATCCATCATAGAGAAATCTTCATGGCGTATATTCTTGCAAACCTTAAAATGGAAGATGTTGATAGTTTCAAGCGCTTCATGATGTTTCATTATCAATTTTTGATATTCATAATTCTTTTATAATGGAAGTTTTTTATGTTTCACGCGGATCACTAATGGTAGTATCTTGAGCGTTGATAGTCATGAAATGGACGTCGAGAATTTGTTTAAGGACAACGATTAATATCCTCAATTATAACGCTAAATTATTCCCTCGGTTTTGTTAAAAATCAAGGTGAAAAAGCTTTATTTTTATATTATATTGTTAATACAAAATATTAAAACACAATATTATAGTAAATCCTTATTCTTGGAGAACAACAAATATTTGCTGTAAGGAGTTATTTACTCCAAACATTGGAAAATGTTATATGAATTGAATGCACCTAACTTCTAAAGGAGATATATGTTCCATCCATTAGAAAATGTTTCTCTACACTTGCAATCCATCATAGAGAACTTTTTCAAGATTCTTAAGTTCCATGGTTTCATTATCTTGCAATCCATCCCAAAGAATAATGCGTACGGGTTAGGCTTAAGGTAAAATATGTTTAAGGAGTGATTTTATAGTAAAATCTGAGTATTTTATCCCTCAGTTATTAAGAAAGCCGACAGGATAGATCATTTAGTTTATAAATAAAAAATATAATAAAAATAAAGGTTCCTGAATTGTTTTTCCCTCGGTTATAAGAAAATACGAGGTAAGATGTGGCTTTATTTCTAAAACATGGCGCACATTGGAATCATATTAGTAGAATAGAAATGATCATCCATATTCAAAACATAACGTATCTTTTGGATTTTCAAGGAGGATTTTGAACTATTTGAACAATATTCATATTTTCAACGTCTCATTTCCAACTCTTTGTGCCTTCAAACCTAGTTTCAAAGTCTTTTCTTTTATTCAAAAATGAATGAAAATCTTTTGTTCCTTATCAATGAAAATTTTGTTGATTTCGATGATTTGAAAGACAAAGGTTTTGATCTAAGGAAAAATATTTCCAAACAAAAGTTGAATGGTTACTTTAACATTCTTCATGGCCCCGTCTACACTAATGTTGTTAAAGAGTTCTGGTTAAATGCCTTTGTTGTTCCATATGGTCATGATGAGCCAATCAAGTCCTATGTCAATGGATCTCATATCACCATTACTCTATCACTTATTGCTCAGACAATAAACTATTAAGAGAAAGGTAGTTGTGTTAAAAATTATAGATTCAACAATGTTAACTCATCCCGCCTTCACCAAATTTATGTCGACTACAATCAGCTCACATATCCTGCTACTCTATTCCCAATTGAAAAAGTTTGATATCAACTTCTAGTGTCAAATCTCCTTTAAAGAGAGAAACGACTAGAAATGCTTACTTGGGATGACAAGCATCTCTTGTACTTCCTTACCTACAATGTTAGAATTAATCTTCCTCTTACCATTTTTAACTTCTTAAAGGAAATGATAAGCATCTTTCGGGAGGAAACAACTTTTCTCATACCATATGTAAGAGTTATTTATAAACTTTTCTCTCAGTTAGAGATAGTTAATAAGGATAATGTTAAAGTTGGGTAGAGTCAGAAGTTTGAATATGTGGAATAGTTATTTGTTGTCCTGTTTTTTTATTATCTATGAAATATTTTCTTTTCTATTATTGCATATTCTTGTTTATTTGTAACAAAGATTTTGAGAATTACTAATTAACAAAAAAACATAGAATCTGGAAAGACGCCAAGTGAGAAATTGTTGAAAAAAACTTTAAATGCAGTAATATGGATTCAAAGGAAGATCTCTTATAGTTACATTCCCTCGGTTTTCCAAAAAGCATAGAGAATAGGTTTATTATTTTTTTATGGATAAAACATGGAGTTCACTTATAGCTATGTTACCTCAGTTTTTAAGAAAACCGAGGGAAAAGGTTGTTTATTTTTCTTTAAAAAAATGAAACATGATGCTCCCATGACTTATACTCTCATTTTTTAGCATGTTTGAGGTGAAAGCTTCGTTATAAAAATTGTTATTTTTAGTAGTAAAGCTATTAGACCTAGCGAACAAACAAATTGTGATAAGTAGGGATGTGGTCATAGATGAGCTTAAGGAATGAGATTAGATTGAAAATGTAAAGAAGGATTCAGTGTGAATCTTATGTGAAAAACCAACAAGTGAAGTTGAAAGAGAAGTTTGACAAGAAGAAGTCAGAGGTTAAGCAGGCGCTAGCAGACCTCAAAGAGTAAGATATATGCCTGCAAGGTTGCAAGAATGTGTGATTACATTAGATTATATGGTCAATAATGAAGGAGATCTGGTACATTATGATTTCTATGTATATGTCGAACCAGTCAATGTAGTTAAGGCATTGAAGGATTTGAAGTGGATGAAAGCTATGAATGAGGAACTGAAGTCCATCAAAGTCAGCAACACATGGTCACTTGTCGAATTTCCTCAAGGCAAGAAGGAAATTGATGTAAAGTTGCTATACAAGGTAAAGTTGAATCCCAAAGGAGAATTAACTCGACACAAGGCAAGACTTGTAGCGAAAGGATTCCATCGGAAAGAATGAATTGACTTCGAAAAAGTTTTTACACATGTTGCTAGGATTAAAATAATCATGTTGGTTGTTGGTCTATAAAACATAAACAACTGGTATATGTATCAGATGGATGTGAAATATGCATTTATAAATGGCCCCTTAAATGAAGAATTTTATGTTGCATAACCAGTTAGGTTAGTGAAACAAGGCCAAGAAAGAAAAGTATATAGGTTGTATAAAGCCATGTATGGACTTAAACAAGCTCCAAGAGCTTGGGATAAGAAGATAGATAATTTCTTAAGAGAGAATAAATTTTTAAATTGCACAACTGAGCATGGAGTATATATAAAAAGAAGCAAGATTTAATTACTTATATCATGTCAATGACTTGTTAATAACAGGTAGCTTCAAAGGTGATATTAGCAAGGAATTCAAAATGTCTGATCTGGACAATATTTCATACTTCCTTGGTATCAAATTCTACAAGAGAATTAGAAGGTTGATGATTCATCAAATAAGACATGCAAGAGAAATACTAAAAAGATTTGAGATGGAAGACTATAATGCAACTTCGACACCTGCTGAACCAAGACTGCAACTTTTCAAAGACTCGGATGAAGATAATATCGACCCAACACAATACAAAAGACTTATTGGGTTATTAAGATACCTTTGTCACACAAGGCTCAATCTAAAATACAGTGTAGGTATGGCAAGTAGATTCACTCAGAAGCCAAAGGTATCATATCTAGCAGCGACGAAGAGGATACTAAGATATCTCAAAGGAACTCTCGACTATGGCATTTTATTTCTTGCATCTAATGAAGGAAAAGAATCCAAACTAGTGGGTTACATCGACTCAAGTTGGCGTAGTGATGTTGAAGATGAAAAAATCCACAACTGATTATGTGTTTATGTTAGATGGTACACCAGTTGCTTGGAACTCAAGAAAAGAACTAGTAGTAGCATTATCGTCGTGTGAAGAAGAGTACATAGTTGCTTCTCTTTGTGCATGTCAAGCAACATGGATAGTGAATTTGGTCGAAGATATTATAGCAAAGAGTCATAGAGCAATTACCATGATGATTTATAGTATGCCAGCTATCAATCTAGTTAAGAATCTGATAACACATGGAAGAAGCAAACACGTCGAGATGAGGTTTCATGATCTTCGAGAGCAAGTAGCAAAAGGAAAGTTGAACTTTGAACACTGCATAATTGAGAATCTGATTATAGACATCATGACAAAGGGTGTGCAGGTTGAAGTGTTGAGAATGTAATTTTTTGTGTCGAAACTATGTTGTGTGTCAATAATTCTAAGTTGTCGAAATGTCGAAGGAGTTAGCCTTGACAGAATTTCGACTTTGTATTGTTTTGCTTATGTTAGTTAGTTAGTTGGAGATTACTTAGTGAGTAAGCAACCTCAACCTATAAATAGGGAGAGACCATATTATTGTATAATGTAGTTGCATTGAGGAAAGTTGAATAAAATTCCATATTGGAAATATAGAGTGCAAAAATATTCATCTTCTTCTCCTTTTTTCTAAAACCCTAATTTCTCTATTCTTCCCCAATTCAATTTCTTTCTTCTCACATAATCATTGTTGCGCAGAATCATCTTGCAATCACGGTTAGGTTGATTCACTCAAGTGAAGGGTAAAGAACAAGAAGAGAAATCAATCAAAAAAATTGATTATTATTCATCAAAATTAATTCGAAATTCTCTAAATTTTAAATGTAATTCCAACACTTGCAATATCATTTTTTCCTCTATTCATGGCTTTCCAATTTTCAATAGTGTCTTGAGCTTTAACATGCATGCTACACATACACAAGAAGAGATACAAAACTTGAGGTTTCATTTTTTTCTTCCTGCAAAGCACAATGTTTAAGTCACATAATTAATGCTAAATTCAAATGTGAGGAGGTTAAGAGTCTATTTGATAAGACTCAAAAAAGGATTTTTAGTTTTTCAACTCACATTAATGAAAAAGTTCTATTAAATAATTCGATTTTAGTTTTTAGTTTGTAATTTTTTTAATTAATTTTTAGTTTTTTTTTAAAAACTATTTGAATTAACTTTTGAACTTATATCTTTTAGCTATGACTTTTTCTTTCATTAATATCTTTATTATTTTAACAAAGATATATTATTATTCTTATTAATTAAAATAACTTTTATATTATTTTATATCTATCAACTAATAAAATAAATAATTTATCAAATACTCATATTAAATTATCAGCTATTAATCACCGACTATCAACTATCAATTATCAACTAATTTTACCATTCAAAGTCTAATATGCAATTAAGTTTTGGATTAGTAAAGATGATACTTGCATGTGGGAACGTGACGATGACCAATTTGTCATTAAAAGACCTTTGTCGTTCATTTTCTAATAAAAATATGAACGCTTTGTTTTATGCCATAATAATGTATGTCACACACTATATATAATTTATTCAACTTATCATCCATGTGCAAAACAACTCTTTGAAGACCTGTTCTTCTGTTCTAGAACAGAGTACTTAGTTGAATAGTCGTTATTTTTGAAAATATTTATAAACCTATTAGAATATAATATTGTTATTATTAGAATATTTAGTCAATTCAACGTGGCAAAAGATTAATATATTGTAATGTGCCAAACCTTTGCAAGCCTAAACGTGGCTAAAGTTTTTCGAAGCACTTATATTTTTGAAAAAAGACGTAACATGTTACATTTAATTTATTTTTATTTTTTTAAACTATCTTAGTTTGTACTCTACTACTAGTTGCCAAACATGAGAACAAATAAAAGCATTCTTTTGTTATATCCAACACTTTTTTTTTTAAAAAAAACTTTTCGATTATAGGTAAATTTAATTATTGAACATGTATTAATAAAGTAGCAATGGTTGTATGAGATAAATAAATCGATATATTGCACTATTATGTGAAAATCATACTTAAATGTTATCCATTTTCTTAAATATTGAGATGCATTTATCAACAGGGTCATATCACAGGGGTTAGTTTCTCATATGAAGGTGTTGTGAAAAAATATTATTAAAATAATTTTAAAAATGTTTGCGTTCAACCTTGAGAACAATATTTTTTATATTTTATTATAATATAATAATTTTAATAAATTATTAATATTTATAAATTAATAATTTTTTAAATAAATTTACAAATCTTTAGTAAAAATGTTGGAAAGAAACTTCCATTAAAAATGAATTATTCAAATACTATTCGAATTTGATTCTTAATATATAGAATTAGTTAGTTAAATCCAAAAAAAAAAATTATAAAAAGAAAATAAAGATGACCAATAAAAAGTGTAAAGGTGTATGTGATTGTCATATATTTTTGTTATCTTTTCATTGTGAAATAATCTCAACTAATTGTTAATTATGTTGAATTATGTTTTTTATACCGTATGAATAATGTTTTATTTATTAAATAAATTTTACTCTATTCTATTTAGTGAAAAAATATGTTATTTAACTTTTACATGGTTTTTTAAAAAATAATTTAATATATTAGTTTTAATAATAAATTTAACTAAAATATTTTTATTGATTATAATTAGTGGAGTAAAAAATGAGATAAAAGTTAATAAATAGAATACAATAAAAGATGACGGAAATTACAGTGGAATAAAGCTTTCTAAGTGATTCAGTGATGCGATGTTTTAAGTTGAAGGCCACGGTCTTGATGTTTCTTTCGGAGCCTCTGATCTTGAACTGATGTTGCTAATTTTCGTTACGGTGAATTAAAGAGGGGGTACATGCATGATTAGCGCTCCAGCGTCCAAGTCAATTTAGAGTTTAAGATAATTATCGTGAGAGTATATATTAGAGATTGTGTATCTAAAAACCCCTTGTGAAGGTATTTATTCATTGGGATCAATGGAGCAGACAAGTTAATAGGGTCTTATCTTATTGGACATTTGGCTGGCACGAAATAGTTGCTCCCCAAGACTCATCGGGCACTCTAGATGCCAGGGAAGTCTTTTAGCAGTCGTGGTCAGCCTTCAGAAGTGGTTGTCCATGTGTCGGATGACGTGCATTGCTTTGATTTTGCCAAATTGTAATGAGGAACATGAGCATTAAATGCAGTCCTATCATTGAAACATTTCGTCATTTTCTCTTGACATGTGACCAAAAAAAGAAGAGATTGGCGTAGCGCTGCTTGATGTGCATTCGAGTGTACTTGAGTTTGGTTGTGTTTCCAAGGTAGAAGCTGACCGTTGATCTGCACTTGCTTTTTACTTTCACTCTGATCTACTCGATTGTCTTTGCCTATATAAGGATAGAGAAAATTTGGCGATAAAATTTTCGGAAGCTTTTAGACTGGGTTTCCCTTATTTCCTTTGAGTTTTTTCCCTTTATTTGAGAGTGTTTTTCCAGGAGTAATCATCGTCACACATTCAAAGCTTCAAAGCTTTCAACCTTATCTTTCGTTTCACTATCTCAGACCGTACATTTCAAGGTACATTCTCTTCATTCAAGCATTTATTATATCTTTGTCAAGATGAGCGATAACCCTATTAACATAGAGAGAGTGATTGAGAGGGTAGTGATTCTTCTTCTTCGGAAAGGATAATGGAACTTAAGTGGCATTCCTTTTCGTCTTCCAGTGGGGATTTTAATCTGGAGATCATTTTTCTGATTGATGATTCAGAAACGAAAGAAGTGTTTGGGGACTCTCTTTCTGAAAGGGCTTATGCTAGTTACTCTTCATGAGCTCTCTTTTTGGAGATAATTACTGGGGGTGAGAATCCTCTTGAGAACCTGATGACTCCCCTAGTCTTGGCAGAGGCTAAAATAGAAGTTGCACGACAAAGAAGGCAATGTGTCGGTAATTGTGTCAAGATATATCAGGAAATGCACGATCGTGAGCCTAGCGATGCTGAAATTATGCATCATTTGCAATGTCGAGGACAATCTAACGTTGTGTCTTAGATCAGTCCGTGTGATCATGTAACACCCCAAATTTTGACTATTTTTTTAATTGAGTTTTGGAGTATTTTTTACTCATTTAATTATTTTATTTAAGTTTGTGAATTTTGATTATTATTAGTGTAGAAGTGAGGATTGGTGGTTTAGTAGTAAACTATTAATTAGATTTTAAATTATTTAATTAATAGAGAAAATATGAGAATATTAGCTTTGGGGCAATAAAATAGACTTTCAAAAGAAATTAGGGAGGTGGGTGAAGTTATAGAGAGTTCAGGAGTTTTTTTAGAAATTAATTAAAATAAAGGAGAATTAAGTTTTATTTATTTAAGAAATAAAAATAGGGAGAGTTTGTCAGTACATGAAAAGTTGTTAAAGAGGCAAGAGAGCGAAAATCTAACCCTATGAGAGCAAGAGTATGAGAAGGGAGTTCCATAACCAAAGCTTCAAGTTTCTTCAAATTCAGGGTAAGGGGAAAATTATTCATGTATGGGGGTTTAAGCTGGTGGATAACGAGGATTCCTTACCCTCCTTCCTTCTTCCCTTTTCTTTTTCTTTTTGATTATGTTTGAGGTTGGAGAAGGTTTGTGCAAAACATTTCTAAGGCGCTTAATATAATATGATTTCCTTTTGTACCTTGTTGATTGTCGATTTGAAATGATAGTATATGTTGATGTCTTGTGATAAGGTGGGGTTGAATTGATATATTATAATGACGGCTTATAATAAGGCGATAGTATAAAAGTCATGAATTAATAAAATATGTTGATGCCTTATGATAAGGTGATAGTTGAATTGATAAATTATGTCTATGCATTATGATAAGGCGAGAGTATAAGTTGTGAATTAATAAAATATATTGATGTCTTATGATAAGGCGGGACTTGAATTGATAAATTATGTTGATGTCTTATGATAAGGCGGGAGTATAAGTTATGAATTAATAAAATATGATAATGTCTCATGATAAGGCGAGAGTTAAGTGTTGAAATTGTGATGTTCAATGTGATAAATTATTGAATTTTTGATGTTTGATTCATATTGTTCATGGTTATGTTTATTTGTGTATATTGGGGCATTTGGGTTTCAAGTGGGAAAGATAGGCGAGTTTTTGGAACTGTTACATTGAGAGAGAAACGTAGAAATTGTATATAGACATAGAAGGGGATTGACCATATTGTTTCATGCTTAATTTGAGTTTCATAAGTCCATTTGAGATACGGTCAGTTGTGTTAGAAAGCTAACGCAATAATATTTATTTTGAAGTGGGTTAATTGTGTCTGGGAGTGTTACAAAAGTAGCAGTTATATGGTTTTTATACCATAAGCATAGTAAAATTTCAGTCCTGCGTTGGTTGTCTTGTTTCACGCATAACTTGATTTTCGCAACCTTATATAATAAAAAAAATAGACAAAATTTCCTACATATTAGACTTAATAAGTATCTGATTTTATTAATTTCAATAGGAGAAATATTAGTTACAAGTCTGACAAAACATTTTGTTGGTGTCGGTGCTAGTTTCCATTATTCTATTAAACTATACCAATTGGGACCTTAAGTCCAAAAATAAAAGTTATAGTCTGATAATAAATATTCTAATTTTTTCAAAACATGTTCATTTACTTGATTTCGACTTTGTTTGATATTTTAAAGAATTGTTCGAACTTGAGGTATGACTAGCAGCAAACATTATGCCTGGTGTCTGCACCAGTTCCTATTATTGGATTAAACGGTACCAATTGTGATCTTAAGTCTTAAAATAAAAATCATGGTCTTAAAATAGACACTTTAATATTTTCCATACATTTTCATTTGCTTGATTTCCACTATATTTGATATTTTAAATAATGATTTGAATCTTGTAGACAGGCAAGAAACATGATTTTAGGGTTGTTTTGATAAGATGTTATGTGAATTAAGTTATTAATATTTTAGGACACAAGCCAAATGTTTTGATGATATATTTGTATTTAATAAGATCTTACTATGCGTTGTACTCCAAAATTTGCCCTCTCATTTCCCATGTAATCTCTCACAAGATCTCCTTTGGTTCAAGACTGCACAAGGGTTGATCAGCTCAAGACACCTCCTCAAGCACTGGTGACTGAAAATTAGGGTTTGAGTTTGCACAAGGACAAATGGACTTTTAATGCCCCATATGACTTTAATGGATCATTTTTGACCCTCAAGATTGCTCATGTCAAGTTTCAAGTCTTGGATCACATTTTTGCTAAGTCAATTGATCAGTTGACCTAAAAAAATCAATTGTGTTGGGGAAAAAGTCAATTGTGGTCAATTTACAGTCAAACTTCATAATTTTTTATCCATATCAACATTATGAACTCATATATATGTCAATTTATCAAGTTTGGATCACCATTCCTCAAGAAATTTGATCAGATCATCAAAAGGGCAAAATGGTAAAAAATAGGATTTTAACTGAGAAGGTGCAATTTCTGATTTTTGACCTAGCAAATGACTTATTGGTTTGAGACATGATCTCAAGGGTTCAAATGCTTCATTTTGACCTAATGGCATGGCTCAAAACATCTCTCAAGATCAATTGATTGACAGATGAATTTCAGTCAAATGATGAAAAGTCAACTATATACTGAAAAGTCAAACTTTCACTTTTTGATCAAAATCAAGTGTCAAAGATCAAAATTCATAAAAACATGTCAAAATATGAAACATGTTCATCAAGAAATCAAAAATTCAAGATTTCATTTTGAAAAGTCAAAATTTCTAAACTTAGAATTTTTTCTAAGTGTTGGAAATTCACATTTTTTTCACAACTTTGAGCAAAATTTACACCATGATGCAAGATGATTCAAAGGAAACTTCCAACGTGAAAGTTGTAGATCTAAATGAGATTTGAAACATTGTAGAGCATAACTTTTTTCTAGAAATGCATGTATTTCAAGTTATTATTTTAAGAATACATGTTCATGAAACTTGGAAACTTAGTGAAATCTTACCCTAGTTTAGGCAGGATTTTGACCTAACTTCATGGCAATTTTTCACATATTTCCAAGATGAGTATTCAAAAATGTACAACAAATAGGTTGTAGAGGATGTTACTATCTTTCCAAAATGTCCAAGAATTCATTGAGATCATACTTGAGCAAGGAGAATCGAAGGCAAGAAGTTAGGGTTTCATTCTTGTTTTGCAAGGCAAATTTGTGAAGAACACTTGATCCAATCTTCAAGCATGTTGTACAAATCTTACTTTGCAGGCTTCAAAATTTCTAATCACTCAATAATAAATGTTTACACAACTGATAAAGCCATTGTCCAAGCATTTGAGCCATTAAGCAAGTTGCATTTCCATTTACGGCACAAAGTTACCATTCCATTCTTGAAAAGTTGCTTTAATCACAAATTCAACTTGTCTTGAGCTTCTAACTTGTTTGTTCAGCACACACTCAACATAAAAAGTCAGATAAACATGTTTAAAGCTTGTAACCGCTCTAGATAGCCTTGTACTATGCATTGGTACGATGTGTATCAAGGTTGCTTCAAAAACAAGCCAAAGAGCCATACCATGTGAACTTGTACTTCTGATCACCCCAAGCTCTCAAAACCTTTTCCTATAAATTGAGACACTATTATGCAACTTAGGACACGATTTTGCAAGCCTGAAAATTCTCCCAAAATCCCTCTAGCCAAAAATTGCCCACAAACTCCATTTTTGTGTAGGTTCTGACCTTGAACTTGTATCTTCTATTTCCATCGTGCGTTTTCCCCTCAAAATAATTTTCAAAGCTTCCTTACATCAAATACAACTCATCCCTATCCTTGTTTCCCAACTGTAGCACCATCTTCTTCATCTTCCATAACCAAAAACAGAGCATTGCAAGTGGACTTCTCCAGACCATTTCAACCACTCTCTAATCAAGCTAATAATTGCATTAGCTTCTTGGGAACTTGAGGAAGCTAACATGATCATCACAACAACTTAAATCAAGCTCTAACTCAAAACATGATCTCCAGTTGCAAGGTGAGTTTTATGACTTTTCATCTCATTATTTAGGCATTGTTAGTGTTGTACCCCAAAATTTGCCCTCCCATATTCTTCTAGGTTTATCAAGAATCATCCTCAAATGGTTCAAGATTACTCAAGGGTTGCACAGTCAAACCATCTCCTAAGCCAGTCAAAATTAGGGTTTTGGTTCCTTCAATGAATTTGAGGTTTTCAGTGGTCCAAACAAGTCCCATAGGCCTATACATGTTCTCAAGCATCTACATGACAAGTCTCAAGACTCACAGGGGCAAATTGCACAGTCAAAAGTCCCATTTGCTTCACAGTCAACTGCAGGGGTAAAATGGTCATTTTGTAGTCAAAAGTCGGAATTTTTGGTCAACATCTTATTTTGAAGCCACAATCATCATTTGATCAAGTCTTGATCATGATTCCACAAGCATGGCTCAAAAATCATCAAAGATGCAAAAGTTACTATTTTTGGATAGTTGAAAAGTCAACTGTATCTTGACCAAGGCATAACCTTTTCATGGTTCATCAGAAAAATCCCATCCAATGCTCATTTTGAAGGGGATGATATTTCCTACAACTCATCTTCACATTCCAAGTCCAAGAAATGCTCCCACAAAAAGTTATCAATTTCTACATTATAGGTCAATTTTAAAAGTCAACAAAAATGCACTTTAAGTCAAAGACCATAACTTGAAATGGGTAAATCCAAATGACATGGGACCAAAGGCATTGGTTATAGGACTTCAAGACCTTTCCAAAATGTCCAAGAACATGTTCATATGATCAAAATTGAGCAAGATATGCATTGGAGAAGTTGGGAAATTTTCATGAATTTGCAAAAGTCAACTTTGCTCAAAATACATCATTTTTGCTAATGGGCCTCAAATTCCTTCTTGAATCTTTACCCAAAGCATATGCACGACCCATCAAGCCTATTTGAGTTTATTTTCTTATTTTTATTAATTAATTGGATTTTTTATTAATATTAATTCATTTAATTGATTTAAAATATAGGAAATTCAAAGATATGGTTTTCAAATCTTTTTGTGAAGCAAACAAACTCAGGGCAAGCTGGAAAATTCGTGTATCAATCAAAGAGACAGAAATCTCCATGTTTGGCAAGTTTTCTCAATCAAAAAGATTGGAAAATATTTGATTTCCAATCAAATATTGAAAGCATAATGCAATGGATTTCTTGACCAGAAGTTAACCTAATTCCATTCTATTATAAGTGCATAAGCTAAACCTAAAGCCTTAAACGTGAAAAATTGCTGCAAAGAGCCATTACCATATTGAAAAAATTCAAAGAAAACTTGAAACTGATCTTCATACTCCAGGGCAATTCAAAGCATTATAGTGATTCAAACACATTGCTGGAGGTGTGAGAAACGTTTTGCAATCAAAATAAAGCCTTAAAGCTCCAGGAACACGCAAGAACAGTTTCATGGTTTGACCATTTTTTTAGAAACGCATATCATTATTCATGCATATTTAACATCTTTTGTGGATTGTATTGTGTTAATATGACTCATACGAAGCTATTGGTGTGGTTTAATTGCATTGAAACACCCTGAAACAGAAACCACCATTGACGAATTCTAGGGTTTCCAAGCTCTTAATTTGGGGCTTTGCTATATAGGAAAAATCAGGACCCCTAATGCCCATGGTTGAAACCGTCTGAACAAGACGAGCAAGATGGAACCCTCGCGATGAATTTATATTAATCCTATGCCTATTCGCTATTATTGGTCATCCAATTTTGTGGGGGTTAAAAACCCCCGCTAACTAATTTGTTTTTTGCAGGCATAAGGAAGGAGACGAAGGACGTGTAAGCCCCTGAATGGATAGTTCAAATATAGCGCGCGTAATTTTTGTTTTGTCCAGCATAATTGTTGTTTTCATATATTAATTTTATTGATCATTATAATAACAAATACAAGCGCGTGGCTCAGTGGAAAGCGAGGTGGACGTGAACCATTGGGACCTGGGTTCGATTCCCAGGTCCACCCAAAGTCTTTATTTTCTTTTCCTTTACATGTTCACGTGCAGATTCCCAAAGGCAGGTCCACCATGCATCCCATACGTCCAGCTGCCAAGTGTCTCAAGGCAACAATCCAAAGGTCATGAGAGAGGGAACACCATGCTCCCCAGTCAACCGTGTCATGGAGAATCTCACAAAATCAAATGGGCTTGATAGCTTCTTGGGCCTGAGAATTGCTTGCAAACCTCCATTATGGGCCATCAACCCCCCCTGGTTTCTTTGTTGTTTCCTTTATTTTTTATTTTCCCTTACTAACTATTATTAATTATTATTATTAATTCATAAATTAATTATTTTCCTAACAAATTCAGTAAATATTGATATTAATTTTATTATTTATCATTTTCACTGTTAATTATTATTTTGTAAATAAATTTTAATTAATTAGTTTAGTTGTTTAATTAGGACAATTTTAATCTTTTTTACAATAAATAAAATAAATTAGACTTAGGTTTTTTTCTAACTTTTGACTTTTAATTTCTTTTTATTTATTTCATTAAAATATAAAAACACAAAAAGTACTTTTTCTTTTAATTATTTAATTAATTAGGTTTAGGTTTAATATTTAATTAATTGCAAAAAAGGACAAATTACTTTCTTTTCTCAAAAAGGGTCAAAACCCTAAAGACGTTCCCGATTTAATTTCTTTCGCGCTTTAATTCCTTTTGATTATATTGATGTAACTGTTTCCGAGGATGTAATAGTTAATTAGGTCTTTTACCGGTTTATTTACTTTTCTCGCATTTATTTTCCAAACGGGTTTTGTTTTTGGCGATGTATATACCCGCGCCTTGTAATAGCGTAGATTTACCTTTTCCGCACTTTATTTCCCGCACAAACATTAACTGTTAATCATGCCTGCAAGACTTGTATGACAAATAAAATCAACCCGTAGCTCACTAATACATGTGCAAAGATAATATGAACTGAATCCTGACACACGTGCACATGCCACTTCTAGGGTACGCCTCACTGGTTGCCTCGACGTGGTCGTCAAGTATAGGGTGTTTTAGAGGTCGCCCTCCTGTCTAAAGATCCAGTTGCCTCGAAACGGTTGCCTCAGATAAAAAGGATCTAGGACATTAGGGTTACCGCTAAGGCGTCCTACCATTGCTTTGGTGACCACATTGTCCCTATAATCGAATTGACCCGAATAACTCTGACGATGGTGCTACCTACTTCTCAATAGTGGGATAGTACTGTCTAAAGGACTCTTACACAACTTAATTCCTTAGAGTAGGTAGATTTCTCCTGGGTACTTGCTCTTTCAAAAAACAAAAATATATTTTCGCACCTACACTTTCAAAAAGTTTTCAAACAAATACTTCATACACTCTTGAGGACTGATACAAGAGTTACCTAGAAGTTTTTTTTAAAACTAAACTTTTTCAAAACCCACAAACACTTGAAAAGCAAACAATTTTTGAAAACATAGTGAGCAAGTACCTAAGAGCCCGTGGATAACCACAGATAGAAAGGGTGCTAACACCTTCCCTTTCTATAAATCTACCTCCCGAACCGAGAGACATCTCGAAAAGGGAATTTTGTTGTGCTTTTGTCCTTTCCATGTTGGAGAACATAAAAGACGGTGGCGACTCTTTCTTACCGCGACATTTCGCGAACCAGCTTTAAAACAGTCAGTTCTATTTCCACCGATCACAGAACTGGCGACTCTGCTCGGGATAATGTTATAAAGTGAGGTGTACCTTAGGATTAGACCACTCTTGTTTTCAATTGCTTGCTTTGTTTGCTTTTTTATTTGTGGGCTTTGCATCGGAGTTTCATAGATCCTAACCCGGATCTAGGGGAATACCCTTTAGGTAGCATAAGCTGTAAGGGACCTGTCCGGCGTAGACCGACACGGGTTAAGCAGTAGCTACGTTGGTGTGACACCTTGGTCTGTACCGATATCCCTTGTGTTGCAACGAGGAGAATATGGGTCTTCTGAGGAGTCATTAAGCACCAACCGACCTTAGAACCCTAAATTGACCCAACTTGGCCATAGAACAGTAGCAGTATGCTACACTCATTGAGGCTAAACTCTCGCGATGGTTCTGGCTGCAAGAAAAGATTGCGATGCTGGAGTTATGACCGATTGAGGGTAGTCAGTGATATTGAGATCCTCTAGAACCCGGTTACTATTTTTTAGGACAGGTCTTAACCAACGAAACTGAAAGAGGGTAGTACCTAAACTTCATGTTGGCCTAAACTCTAAGGGCTGTCTTGTGTGACTTGTACGCCTTATCATGTTTGCCTTTGTAAATACTTGTGGTGTGCTTTATCATAACATCATACCATCATACCATTGCATGCATCCTGCATAAGGACTGACCCATTTCAAAGACAATAGGGTTTCATCTTTGCTCTGTTTTGTAGGACATCATGATGCCTATGCGAAGGAATACTATCCGGCTCAACTTTGTTCACCCACCTGATTTGCTTAAAGAATTGGTTGACAGAATTCCAAACACGACTTCCTTCATCCAGAGGCATGGTTCTCTTCTCGGTTTAGTCACTTCAAAGTGGGACCAACAGCTGATAAGTGTCCTGACTCAGTTCTATGATCCCTTGTACCATTGCTTCACCTTTCAAGACTTCCAGCTGGTCCCTACCCTGGAAGAATTCTCTGATTTGCTTGGTATCCCTGTTTTGGAACAAACTCCATTCACTGGTTGGGAAAAGACTCTTAAGCTTGAGGAGATTGCTGCAGCCCTTCCTTTGACCAATAAAGAGGTAATGGATAACTGGGTGACTAGAAGCGGAGTTAAGGGCTTTTTGGCTAAGTTTCTGATTGGTAAAGCTAACAGTTTCTGGAATGAATTAGACTTCAGGGCGTACGAAGACATTCTGGCTCTCTTAATCTGTGGCCTGGTATTGTTCCCAAATCCTGATACCTTTGTCAATGTCAATTCCATAAGGATCTTCATGTCTCGGAATCATGTGCCCACTCTCTTGGGTGATATCCTACAACAACTCTATGCTCGTACTGCCCGAAGACGGGGAACTTTGTGGTGTTGTGCTCCTTTGTTAGTAAGGTGGTTTATTTCGCACCTCCCTAAGTTCGTGCTGAAGAACAAAGAAGGAAGAGGCTGGGCTCATAGGATAATGTCTCTCACTGATAATGACATCATTTGGACTCTCAGAGGTTTAAATGAAGTGGCTGTTATTGATCGTTGCGGAGAATATCCTAATGTTCCATTGATTGGTACCCAGGGAGGAGTCTCTTATAATCCATGTTTAGCTCTCCGTCAGTTTGGAAGAGCCAGAAGAGCAGGGCCTCATGAGATGTTGGTACCTCACATCAGTTTTGAGTTTCAGGTAGATAGTGACGAGCTGCGCCGTAGATTCATCAAGGCCTGGGACAGAATTCACAAAGCTGACCCACATGAGTTGGGACCAAAGACTTCTCTACCAATGGAACCCTACTACATATGGGTCCGCATCCGTGCTCAGAAGTTAGGTATGCCATATGAAGCTGTCAGGCCTATTATTCTTGAATTTCCTGATAGAGACAGGGTTCCTCCAATTGTACTCCCTCCTCAGATACCCATTGATGTTGACACACTAAAGAGGTCTTGGGCGCAGCTACAGGCAGAACAGGATTTTTATCGGGAAAGGTTCAATGAACAGGAACAGAAGATCCAGAAGCTAACAAAGAAATTAGAGAACGAGCTGATCTTGAATGACTATATCCGTACTGAGAAGAGAAGGCCATGGGAGCAGTGATGAACTTTGGATGTTTCTTTTACAGCTTTTATTTCCTTTTCAGTATTTTCATGCTTGTAACGCCTAAGGGCAATTTGTTTAACAATTTAAAGTTTGAATCTAATAAAGTGTGTTTCCTTTTTGTCTACAAAGTTGAATCCCGATTGTCTTTGAAAACATAAATCATACGCATTCCATTCATCATATGCATAACAGGTACTCTTTTTCTACAGGTTGCTTAATCTTCTTCGCTGTTTATTTCAGCAATCATCATGAATCCTGAACCTACTACTGAACAAGCCATCAAGGCCCTCCAGACCCAAAATGCCCAGTTTCAAGAACTGGTCATGAGCTTAGCCCAGGGTCAACAGGAATTGAAGACTCTGCTTTTGAAGAAGAAGAAGAAGAGGACTGTGTTGTTTAATACTGGACGCATATATGGGAATACACTGTAGAATGAGGTTGATCTGGCTACTTCCTCTGTAGGGAAGGATAGTCCCCAAGGGGGAAGGGTTCCTAGTCCCGTGGTCTCAGACAACGAGACGGACTACAATGATGAACAGTACCCTCCTGCTGAGGACAGGTACAAACAGCTGGAGGACCGTCTAAGCGCTATGGAGATCCAACATGTGCCCGGGTTAGACTTTGGAGACCTAGGCTTATCTTCTGGGGTGGTGATCCCACACAAGTTCAAGGAGCCTACTTTTGCAAAGTACGACGGAGCTTCCTGTCCCAAGCTACACCTCAGATCTTATGTAAGGAATATCCAACCGTACACTGCAGACAAGAACTTATGGATCCATTTCTTCCAGGATAGCCTTTCAGGGGCTCAACTCGAATGGTTCTATCAGCTGGATGGAGCCAGTATTCGAAACTGGGAGGACTTGGCTACTGCATTTTATAAGCAGTATCAGTACAATTCCGACCTCGCTCCTACGCGTACCCAATCCAGGGTATGTTGCTAGGGACGGGCGAAGGTTTTAAGGAGTATGCGCAAAAGTGGAGAGACCTGGCTGGAAGGGTGCAGCCACCTTTGACTGACCATGAACTCGTTGACATGTTCTTGGGGACCCTGTCTGGTCCGTTCTTCAACCACCTGATTGGTAATTCTTCTGCTGGGTTTACGGATCTGATCTTGACTGGTGAGAGGATAGAAGCTGGTATCAAGTCTGGAAAGATACAAAAGGGTGCCTCCTCGAGTACTGAAAAGAAGCCCTTTAAGAAGGAATCTAGTGTTGTTTATGGTTCAAGGAGACCAAATAAACCGGAACGCCGCCAAGCTGTCAACGTGGTGGTAATCTCAAAGCCTGCTGCTGCTACTCAGCAATACAACCAACCAAGGGGTGAGAGACCCAAAAGGCAATACACTCGGCTCAGTATGACCCTGTCTCAGATATTGCCGCAACTACTGTCAACCAATCTGGTAACTGTCAAGGAAGCTCCAAAGGTTGTGAACACAACATCTCCAAAGTACAACCCCAACGCCCGCTGCGCTTATCACTCTGACAGCCCGGGGCATACTACGGATGATTGTTGGGCTCTGAGGAATAAGATTCAGGACCTTATTGATGCTAAAGAAATACAATTCGAGGCGCCCGAAAGGCCCAATGTTGTGACTGCTCCCATGCCCCAGCATGGAGCGAATGCTGTTGAGGAAGACCTGTATGTAGCCTCTGTGGATGATATTGTTACTCTGTTGTTGACTGTCAAAAGGAACCTGTTGCTAGCCGGTTTATTTCCGGGATATGGTAAAGGTTGCCTTCTATGTTCCGTTTCACCTGCTGGTTGTCCTTTATTGAAGTCAGGCGTCCAAAACCTAATGGATAACAAAGAGATCTTGTTCGAGAAGATTGTTGTTCCTGCTATCCCTACTGAAGAAGTGTCCATTGTTACTATTTTCAACAACCCTCCCAAGGCTCCCTCAAAGAAGACTGTCAAAATCATGTCTACTAAGAAGATTGCTCCTATCATTATTACTGTTCCGGGGCCCCTCCCCTATGCATCTGACAAAGCTGTCCCGTGGCACTATGGGGCAGATGTTTATGTGCTTGGAATTAAACAAGAGTTTGATACTAGTACCGGCATCAGTAACATCACCGGGCCTGTCAAAGTCACTCGTAGTGGTATACTGTTCTCACCAGATATTACGCCACCAGCTATTCATAGACCTCTTGTCATCACACCTGCCAGTGTGCCTGCTTCCCTGCCTGACCAAGTTCCTATTTCTACCCCTGTTGCCGAGTCATCTGACGCTCGGGGCAAAGGGATTGCTATTGATGTGCCTGCCCAGATGGAGGCACCGAAGACAACCAATGTTGAAGCTTCCAAGTAGGAAATGGAAGAGATTCTTAAGATTATCAAGAAGAGTGATTTCAACGTAGTTGAGCAGCTGGGGTACACCCCATCAAAGATTTCTATGCTATCACTGTTGTTGTGTTCAGAGGCCCATGCCAAGGCCTTGATTTCCTTCCTTAAGACGGCCCATGTGCCACAAGAAACGTCTGCTGATCAATTTACCGATTGTGTGGCCAACTTGACTGCTGATAATGGGTTGGGTTTCTCTGACGCCGATCTGACTGCCAAAGGGAAGAACCATAACGATGCCCTACATGTCTCCATTGAATGCAGGGGCACTACTCTTGCCCATGTGCTGATTGACACTAGTTCCTTGTTGAACGTATTACCCAAGAAAGCTCTAGACAGGCTGGATTGTGAGGGCTTAGAGCTCAAGCCAAGTAACATTGTTGTCCGGGCCTTTGACGGGTCCAAAAGAATGGTACATGGTGAAGTTGATATTCCAATCAGGGTTGGTTCGCAGGTCTTTGACTTAACATTCTATGTGATGGACATCCGACCGTCCTACTCTTGTTTGTTGGGTCGTCCTTGGATCCATAAAGCCGGAGCTGTGACCTCCACGTTGCATCAGAAGCTGAAATACCCAGTCAGAGGGAAGATTGTTACAGTGCAGGGGGAGGAAGAGTATATGGTCAGTCACCTTAACTCGTTCCGGTACATAGAAATGGATGGGAAGTTCATTGAGACCCCCTTTCAACACTTTGAAGAGGTGCCTCAGACATTGGCAGCAGCAAAGACTGTGACTGAAGAAAACTCTCCATTGAAGATGGCTTCCTTAAAGGATGTCCGGGCTGTGATTGAGAAGGGTGAGTGTGCAAACTGGGGCCGACTTCCTGATTTCACTCCAAAGACTGACAAGTTTGGTTTGGGTTTCACTGCAGAAGCTCAGAAGGCTGTGCGTAAGGCAAGGATTGGAAGACCTCCTGTGTTCATCACCAACCCGGGAGTGAATGCTATTGAAGATGACGTAGAGGAATATGAATTCAACAGCTGGATCTACCCTACGACCGACGGTGGACCAAGCAACTGGACTGCGAAAGACTTCGTACCTATTACTTTTGTCACTCAGTAATGAACTCCTTTGTTTTGAATTTGTAACAAATAATAATCTGAAACTTTATGGCCTGGTGTCTTACCCGGGGCACCGTGGCTTCATTTGTGAGGGCTTTTGTGTGTCACTTTCATATATCATTAATAAAAGAATTGGACGTTTTTACATTTCAAATCTTGCGCTCCTTGTCTTTCTTTATTATATATTGCAAAACAACTATATTTACACACACTCACAACATACAGGTTCCAATCCACTCTGGATCTCACTGGTAACGACTCTGCTACTGCCAGTTATGACTTCGAAAATCCGATCAACTTAGCCGAAGACGAAGGTGAAGATGATTGTGACGTGCCTGGTGAACTTGCAAGACTGCTACTCCAGGAAGAGAGGGCCATCCAGCCGCATGAAGAGCCAGTGGAAACAGTAAATCTGGGTACTGAGACAGACAGAAAGGATGTCAAGATTGGTGCCAATCTGGAGTCTAGTGTGAAACAACGGTTAATTCAGATGTTGCATGACTACGTGGAAATCTTTGCCTGGTCTTACGAAGATATGCCTGGGTTGGATACCGACATTGTGGTTCATCACCTGCCTACCAAGGAAGACTGCCCTCCGGTAAAACAGAAGGTCTGCCGTATGCGTCCAGAGATGTCCGAGAAAATCAAAGCTGAGGTTATGAAACAATTTGACGCCAGTTTTCTAGCAGTGACTTCTTACCCTCAGTGGGTTGCCAATGTGGTTCCAGTGCCGAAGAAAGATGGTAAGGTCCGAATGTGTGTTGATTACAGGGATTTGAACAGGGCAAGCCCCAAGGATGACTTCCCTTTGCCTCACATCGACGTTCTGGTTGACAACACTGCTCAGCATAAGGTATTCTCCTTCATGGACGACTTCTCCGGTTATAATAAGATCAAGATGGCTCCTGAAGACATGGAGAAGACCACTTTTGTTACTCAGTGGGGCACCTTTTGCTACAAGGTCATGCCTTTTGGGTTGAAAAATGCTGGGGCAACCTACCAACATGCCATGGTTGCTTTATTCCATGATATGATCCATCACGAGATTGAAGTGTATGTCGATGATATGATTGCAAGGTCCCAAACTGAGGAGGAACACCTTGACCATCTACAAAAGCTCTTTGACCATTTGAAGTTGTACAAGCTGAGGTTGAACCCGAACAAGTGCACCTTCGGGGTGAGATCTGGAAAACTACTAGGTTTCGTCGTGAGCGACAAAGGTATTCAAGTGGACCCTGCCAAAGTGAAAGCCATACAAGAGATGCCAGTTCCCAAGACAGAGAAAGAAGTCAGAGGCTTTCTAGGACGTCTGAACTACATTGCCCGATTCATCTCACATCTAACTGCTACCTGTGAACCAATCTTCAAGCTGCTGAAGAAAGATCAAGTAGTACATTGGAACGATGAATGTCAGGCCGCTTTTGAAAGAATTAAAGAGTATCTCCAAGAGCCACCCATTCTTATGCCACCGGTTGAAGGGAGACCTCTAATCTTATACTTGACAGTACTTGACAGCTCAATGGGGTGTGTGTTGGGGCAGCATGATGAGTCTGGCCGAAAAGAGCACGCCATTTATTACCTTAGCAAAAAGTTTACCGACTGTGAGACCCGATACTCACTGCTCGAGAAAACTTGTTGCGCTTTGGTATGGGCTGCTCGCCGGCTGAGACAGTATATGTTGACTCACACTACTCTGTTGATTTCAAAAATGGATCCAATCAAGTACATCTTCGAAAAGCCTGTCTTGTCCAGAAGAATAGCAAGATGGCAAATGATCTTGACAGAATACGACATCCAGTACACGACTCAGAAAGCAATCAAAGGAAGTGTATTGGCAGACCATTTGGCACACCAGGCAGTGGACGACTACCAATCTATGAACTTTGAATTTCCAGACGAGGATATCATGGTAGTAACTGATTGTGAAGTACCTGGACCGGATGAAGGACCTGAGGAAGGATCCCGATGGTCTATGCACTTTGATGGAGCCTCAAACGCTTTGGGTAACGGTATTGGCGCCGTGATCATATCCCCTAAAGGCACTCATACTCCACTCACTGCCCGACTATGTTTCAACTGCACTAACAACATGGCGGAGTATGAAGCATGTATCAAGGGTCTTCAAGCTGCAATTGACTTAAGGATCAAGTTTCTAAGTGTCTTCGGAGATTCCGCTCTCGTGATCAATCAGATCAAAGGCGAGTGGGATACGAAACACCCAAATCTTATTCCCTACAAGGAGTATGTGCTGACATTGATCCCCCATTTCGAGGAGATAACTTTTGAACATTTCCCAAGAGAGGAGAATCAGTTGGCGGACGCGCTGGCTACAATGTCTTCTATGTTCAAAGTCAAATAGGATAACGAAGCTCCCCGGATCATCATTTGGAAATTGGATGAACCTGCACATTGCTGTGATCTTGAGGCTGAAGAGGTAACTGAAAAACCTTGGTATCATGAAGTGAAGAGGTACCTTGAAGCTCAAGAATACCCTGAAGGTGCATCTGTCAATGACAAAAAGTTTCTGAGAAGGTTCGTGGCAAAATTCTTCCTCAGCAATGGCATTCTCTACAAGCGAAAATATGATTCAACCTTACTGCGTTGTATGGATAAGACTGAAGCAGAAAGGATCATGGTAGAGCTGCATGAAGGTACCTTCAGAACGCATTCCAGTGGACATACCATGGCAAAGAAAATCCTTCGGGCAGGATATTTCTGGTCCACAATGGAAGCCGACTGTTATCAACATTCTCGGACATGTCATAAATGCCAGATCTATGTTGATAAGGTGCACATTCCTCCAGTTCCCTTGAACGTCTTGACAGCACCTTAGCCTTTTGCAATGTGGGGCATTGATATGATCAGCGAGATCAGACCTACGGCATCCAACGGGCATCGTTTCATCCTGGTAGCGATTGATTACTTCACAAAGTGGGTTGAAGCAGCTTCCTATGCTACCGTAACCAAGAACGTCGTGGCACGGTTCATTCGGCACAACCTGATCTGTCGATATGGTGTACCTGAGAGGATCATTACGGACAATGGTACCAATCTTAACAACAAGATGATCACTGAGCTCTGCGAGCAATTCAAGATACATCACCACAACTCTTCTCCCTACCGGCCGAAAATGTACGGGGCTGTAGAGGCGGCTAATAAGAATATCAAGAAGATTGTGCAGAAGATGACATTGACCTACAAAGATTGGCACGAGATGTTACCGTTTGCTCTTCATGGGTACCGTACCTCAACACGGACATCAACAGGGGTAACTCCCTTTTCCTTGGTCTATGGCA
The DNA here is from genome assembly GCA_948472305.1 of Vicia faba. Classification (NCBI taxonomy): domain Eukaryota; kingdom Viridiplantae; phylum Streptophyta; class Magnoliopsida; order Fabales; family Fabaceae; genus Vicia; species Vicia faba. Next base: position 248,406,444 of record OX451738.1, on the reverse strand, counting down.
TGGAGGCAGTCTTGCCTATTGAAGTCCAGATACCCTCTCTCCGGATAATGAAGGATGCAGGTTTGAGCGAATATGACTGGATCCAGACTCGGCTTGATCAATTAAACCTGATAGATGAAAAGAGACTTACTGCTATTTGTCATGGTCAGACGTACCAAAAACGGATGATCAAGGCATTTAACAAGAAAGTCAGACGACAAGAGTATCAAGTCGGAGACCTGGTAATCAAGCACATCATTCTTCCTCAAGGTGATCCCAGGGGCAAATGGACCCCTACGTACGAAGGGCCATTTGTGGTTAAGAACATCTTCTCAGGAGGAGCTATGATTCTAACTACCATGGATGGTGACGACCTTCCTCACCCCGCCAATACAGACATAGTAAAAAATACTACGCATGATAAAATACCCGCTAGGTTGACACACCTAGGCAAAAATAAGGGCTTCCCGGCGAACCAAAAGGGTTCGGGCAAAAATAAGGGATGAAATGAAAAAAAATATGTACACTCGGCAAGTCGAAAACCTGAAAAGGCGGCTTGGGCAAAAATGGGTATCCCGGTGGACTGAAAACCCGAAAGGGCGGTCCAGGCAAAAATTAGGGATAAGCGTAATACTATGTCTCATTGGATCACCTTGCATCCAGAATATGGCATCAACTATCAGGCTCAGACGACGCCAATCAATCAGCTTCCTCTTCAACTAAGCAGCAAGGTGATGGGATGCTCGAAGACATAAGGGCGATAGCAGAGTTGGAACCAAGTGGGATTATTTTTTTTTTCACATAGCTGTTTTGTTTTCCTTTGTACAAATTGTATAAACTCTATTCTGTTCGGCGGCGCTCTCTTACTAGGACGTCAGCCTCTTGTACACAAAACGCCTATTTACAGGCAAAATTCAAAAATCAATACAAGTCCACTTTTCCAGACAAATTGTCAATTGTTTTCCTTTATCTGTTTTGTTTTGCAAAGAACATCCAATGTTCATTTTTGATATATGCATTTGACATTAATTGTTGATCATAAATATTTGCATGCAAAACAAAGGGCTAATTACAGGTGACATCAGAAACAGGGGCAATAATGAGTTGTCTAAGCGATCTAGTTGCTCTGTCCACCAAGGTACCAAGGTAGGTTCGGCTGAAGAATTTGACCAAGATACCTTCACTCCCCGTAGAGTAAGACAAGATTCAGCGATACTCTCCCCAAGCAGAGTTGGTCTCCAATCAGCCCAAAAGGCACAGTATCCCTTGCAAATCAGCAGCACTCTCTCCCCAAGCAGAGTTAGCCTACTGTCAGCCTCAATGAAGTTGGGTATCCCCAGAAGATCTCAATATTCTCCAGCGGAGTATACAGATATTCCTCTACAAGCATCCCCGGCAGTCTTAATCTAAGATTGTTCCCCGGCGGAATACAGACATCCCAGTGGAGCCATTTCCCAGTACAGTTCAAAAGTTTCCCCAGGAGAGTTGAACCATCTCCCCAGTAGATTCTGAAAGCTTATCCCCAGTAGATTCTGGAAGCTGGTCCCCTGCAGAGTACCAACGCATCTCTCCCCGGCCATGTTCAGAAGTTATTCCCCACCAGAACTTATAACTGGGTTATCCTAAGCTAATTACAACGGAAAGATCGTCCTCGGCGAAGTTCTTCCTATCCCCAGCGGAGTTCATCAAATTCCCCAACAGAGCTCATCAACGAAATCCCCAGCGGAATTATCATCAAAATCTCAGCGAAGTATCTCTTCCCACAGAGTAATTCCCCGCAGAGTAATCTCTTCCTCAAGTTTATTCCCCAACGGAGTCATCTTCTCCTACCGGTTTATTCTTGCAATCATCATCCCCAGCGGAAACGAAGAACTCTACTCTTCAACCAGCCCAGGATTCAACAACTTCCCGGCATTCGTCAAGGATTTATTTTCCTAGACGAAGATACATTCATAGACATTTCACATTTCATACATCCTGCTTACATACATGACAAAGTGCATACCACACGATCTCATTTATTTGTGAGAACATCATGACATCATGCATTTTGTTGTACCCCAAAATTTGCCCTCCCATATTTCTCAAAATATTTCAAGAAAAATTCACAAGTCCAACCCGGCGCGTCATATTCAGGTATTCTTTCGCCAAGATATCTCTGATAACATATTCTCAAATTCAGGTTCGGCTCAAGAGTCAATTCTTTAAAGAAGGTATCCGAATGTGTGAAGTTTTCTCGAAGAAATATGGTGAAAAAGTGTGCTGAAAGAGCAGTTTTTACGCGCTAAAAAATTTATAACTTGAAGATCGTGGCTCGTTTTGAACCTGTTCTGGTGGCCAAAATTCCGTCTTGACATTATCTACGTTTTCATCTCTCACAGCTGGAAGCCAATTTCGATCAGAAGGTCTTCAAAAATGTGGATTCATCAAGTATTTCCATACAGAAAATTTGTGACAGAAGTTTATTTGCGTCATGTTCAGAAAATCATAACTTGGTCGATTTTCATCGTATCGAGCTGGTTCTGGCACCAAAATTTCACAAATTGAGTTGGCTACATTTTCACAGAAGTTATTGAGTTCAAAAGGTATTCAAAAGGCCTTCGTTTTTTGCTCAGAGTGCGTGACACGCTGAAAATCCTGAATGCTGAATATTATTTCATCTGGGCCGAAACTTCGAAAATTCATAACTCGGTCAATTTTTATCGGATTGGACTCATATTTTTACACAAGGTCACTGACTCATAGATCTACAACTTTTCTTCAATAGTCGAGACCGGATTATACTCCGATCAATACCAGTTTTTTATTGAAGAACATGTCAGAGTCGACACTGGAGCCCAAAATAAGTTTGTCTAAGCTGAAACTTCAAAAATTCATAACTAATTCACCGTTTATCCGATTGAGCCGATTTTCGGACATGAGTTAGTTATCGATGTCGGCTACATTTTGTTTTCACATTTCAACTTCAAAAATTGCACTTAAGTCCCTGCGATTTAGCCTGGAAAGTGACGAACTCAAGTGAACATTGGAGGCCCAATTGCACATTCAAAGCCCATTTTCTTTACCCTAATTTCCATTATATAATCACCTTCTTTTCACACAAACCAGAGAGGAGAAAAAGAGGAGAAAAAGAGAGGAAAAACCTTGCCACAACACTGTTAGAATATCAAATTCTTTCAAGAACCCTAAAACCTTGAAATCCTTATTACAAATCCCTCTCTCACTACAAACAAGCCATCACAGTTACAAACCAACACCTCACTACTTATTCAGTAAGGATAAGGCTGACTTGATCTCCATGATCCAAAGGGCATAAAAGCATTCAGGTCACTAATTTTCCAGTAAGGGTAAGATTGATTTGATCTCCATGATCAAAAGGGTATAATCATTCATACATGCCATATTGTGCCTAAACATTAAATTTCTTCATATATTGGCTTTATTTGCATTTTATGATTTTATTTAATGTGTTCATGAGATTCAACACTGCAGATTTAGACAGGATCCCATGCAGGTTCATTAAAGAACGTTGAGGCCAAAACACAAATGGCCAAAAGCCAAAAGCCAAATGGCCAAAGTAGAACAACTTATGCATGACACCAATACATGGCGAGACAGACATCCTGAGAAGATTAAGGAACGTTGAGGCCAGAACACAAATGACCAACAGCCAGAACACAAATGGCCATGAAACCCAATCCAATGGCCAAAGAATGCAGACCACGGTACTCAGGAGTCAATGAACACGCACGTGATGCCAGAAAGTCAAACAAGGCTTTTTGTCTAATGGGCCAGAATACTTCAAAAAACCTCCCATTGGGCCTGAAAACTCCCCTTGGTTTGTATATTTTTCAATTCTATTTTCTTTTCTTTTTTCTAATTCTTTTACTTATTCTTATTTAATTCACTTAAAATAATATTCTTTTCATAATAAAAGCAGAAAATTAAAAAAATATAATATATTTAATTAGTATTATTTCACTATTAAAATATTTTTGTAAATAAATGTTAAAAATTAATTTAGTTAATTTAGGTTTTAAACTTTAATCTTTTTTCTTAATAAATAAAAAATATCTAGAATTAGGTTTTTAAACATTTTTCATCCTTTTCTTAATCAATTTTTTCTCATTTATTTATTATTATTATTACTATTTATTTTTGTAAATAAACATGCATATTAATTAATTAGTAAATTAGAGTAACTTTAATATTTTTTATTAATAATTAAAATATTTAGAACTAGGGTTTCCTCTTAATTTTAATTTTCTTTATCTTCATAAATACCAAAAAACATAAAAAAACATTTCTTTTCTTTTAATTAAATAACTTTAGTTTCAATTTAATTTCAATTTAATTTCAAAAGGGTCCAACGCCCTCGAACGTTCAACTTTAATTCTTTCGCGCATTTATTCTTATTTTCCTTTGTGAATATTATGTAACTGCTCAAGCCATGTAATAGTAACTAGGTTTTACTTTCCGCATTTTTATTAAAACGGGTCTTTGTAATTTGCCGATGTATAGACCCGCGCCTTGTAATAGCGTAGGATTTTACTTTCCGCATTTAAATTTCCGCACTTTTAAATTATAATTGCATGAAAGAATGTATGGCCTAAATTAAAAACAAGCGCAGATCACCATGATACATGTACAAGATAATATTAACATGAAAACAACACACAAATTCACACACCACTCTTAGGGTACGCCTCACTGTTGTCTTACCTTCGAAACGTGGTCGTCGAGTATAGGATGTTTTAGTAAGTCCTTATGTCCGTTGATCCATATGCCTCAAAACAAGTTGCCTCGGAAAAGTTGCCTCGAATTTAAAAAGGATCAATGGCATAAGGGTAGCTTCTAAGGTGTCCTACTGTTGCTCTGGTGACCACAATGTCCCTAACAATCGAATTGACCCGAACACCTACAACGGTGGTGCTACCTACCTCTCAATGGTGGGATGGCACTACCTTAAGGACATTTACACAGCCTAATTCCTTAGGGTAGGTAGATGACTCATAGATACTTGCTCTATTCAAAAACAAATAAAAAACTCTTTTCACACTGACACTTTCAAAAAAAGCTTTCAAAATAATTTTTTCAAACACTCTTGAGGACTGATACAAGAGTCGATCTGAAATCTTTAAATGAAACTTTTTTCAAACCCACTCACACTTTAAAAAGCAAACACTTTTGAAAACACAAATGAGCAAGTATCTAAGAGCCCATGGATAACCATGGATAGAAAGGGTGCTAACATCTTCCCTTTCTATAAATCTACCTCCCGAACCGAGAGATAATCTCATAAGGAATTTTGCTGTGCTTTTGTCCTGTCCATGTTGGAGAAAATAAAAGACGGTGGCGACTCTTGCTTCCGCGACATTTCGCGAACCAGCGTTAAACAGTCAGTTCCAGATCCACCGATCACAGAACTGGTGACTCTGCTGGGGACATTTTATAAAGTGAGGTGTACCTTAGGACTAAGATCACTTGTGTTTTCAATTGTTGTGCTTGTTTGCTTTATTATTGTGGGCTGTTTCAGAGTTACATATATCCTAACCTGGATCTGGGGATACCCTGTTAGGTAGCATAAGCTGTGAGGGACCTGTCTGGCGTAGACCGACATGGGTGAAGCAGTGGCTACGTTGGTGTGGCGCCTTGGTCTGTACCGATATCCCTTGTGTCGCAACGAGGAGAATATGGGTCTTCTGAGGAGTCGTTAAGCACCAACCGACCTTAGAACCTTAAATGACCCAACTTGGCCAATAGAACAGTAGCAGTATGCTACACCCATTGAGGCTAAACTCTCGCGATAGTTCTGGCCGCAAGAAAAGATTGCGATGCTGGAGTTATGACCGATTGAGGGTAGTCAGTGATATTGGGATCCTCTAGAACCCGGTTACTTTTGATAGGACAGGTCTTAACCAACAAACTGAAAGAGGGTAATACCTAGACCCCATGCTGGCCTAAACTCTAAGGGCTCTTTGTGTGACTTGTGTGCCTTCAAACTTGACTACTTACATACTTGTTATCTGACACTTGAGTTTCTTGCAGGTTTTGTTTACAGTCCTTAATCTGGACTCATAACAGGGTTTACCTACATTACTCCACGCATAGCATAACATCATACCATCATACCATTGCATGCATCCTACATAAGGACTAATCCATTTCAAGGATCTCAAGGGTCTGTAATGCAGGTCATGATAAATCAAATGTCTAGCAAGGGGCAAAGGGGATTTATTTTCCTCTAAGCCAAGGTTGTCAGGGGCTATGACCCACTGGATATGGTGAGCCTTTGACCCTTGAAGAAGGACTCTCAACAACACAAAGTTCCTTCAATCAAGATACCAGATTCCAATTCTAACAAATTTTCTCGTTTACCCCGCGAGATCCTTGAAAACATTGCATGCATACATACATATCATTGCATTACAGGTGTCCCTTTTATAGGCTGCTTACCTTCTTCGCTGTTTATTTCAGCCGATCGTCATAAATCCTGAATCATCTACTGAGCAATCCATCAAGGCTCTCCAGGATCAGAACGCCCAGTTCCAAGAGTTGATCATGAGTTTGGCCCAGGGGCAACAAGATATGAAGACTCAGCTCTCGAAGAAGAAGAAGAAGAGGACGGTGTTGTTCAACCCGAGACACAAATCTGGGAATGGGTCACAAAATGAAGTTGAGCTGACTACCCCGTCTGTTGGGAAAGACAGTCCCCAACAAAGGGAGGTTCCTAGTCCAGTGGTCTCCGACAACGAGACCGATTACAATGGTGAGCAGTACCCCCCAGCTGAGGACAGGTACAAACAACTGGAAGACCGGTTAAGTGCTATGGAAATACAGAAAGTGCCCGGCCTGGACTTCGAAGATCTAGGTCTGTCTTCTGGGGTAGTAATCCCACACAAGTTCAAGGCACCTGCTTTTGCAAAATATGACGGGGCTTTCTGTCCTAAGCTGCATCTCAGGTCTTACACAAGGAGGATCCAGCCCTACACAGCTGACAAGAATTTGTGGATTCACTTCTTTCAGGATAGTCTGTCGAGAACTCAACTCGACTGGTTCTATCAACTGAATGGAGCCAACATCCGCACCTGGGAGGACTTGGCCACTGCATTCTACAAGCAGTACCAGTACAATGCCGACCTCGCTCCTACACGTACCCAACTCCAAGGTATGTCGCTAGGATCAGGAGAAGGTTTTAAGGAGTACGCCCAAAAATGAAGGGACCTTGCTGGAAGGGTACAACCACCTCTGACTGACTGCGAGCTCGTCGACATGTTCTTGGGGACCCTGTCTGGTCCATTCTTCAACCACCTGATTGGGAATTCTGCTGCTGGGTTTACGGATCTGATCTTGACCGGGGAAAGAATAAAAGCTGGCATCAAGTCATGGAAAATACAGAATGGTGACTCCTCGAACACTGAGAAGAAACCATCCAAGAGAGAATCTAGTGCGGTCTATGGCTCAAGAGGGCAGAATAGGTCCGAACACCGCCAAGATGTCAACGCGGTGGTTATTGCAAAACCGGCCGTCGCTCCTCAGCGTCACAATCAGCAAAGGGAAGAGAGACCCAAAAGGCAATTCACTCCCCTCGGCATGACCTTGTCGCAGATATTGCCACAGTTGCTGGAAACCAAGTTGGTAACTCTCATGGACCCTCCAAAGAATCCCAACAGGACGCCTTCAAGGTATAACCCCAACGTTCGCTGCGCTTATCATTCTGACAGCCCGGGGCATGCTACAGATGATTGTTGGACTTTGAGAAACAAGGTTCAGGATCTGATTGACGCAAAGGAAGTCCAGCTCGACTCTCCAGAGGCTCCCAATGTGACCACTTCTCCCCTGCCCAAACATGGCTAGGATTGGAAACTTTTGTTCATTTGAATGTTCAGATTGTAATTTTCTTTGATTGTTCAAACATTTTATTTCATGTCAAACTTGGTTGTTTCATTAATGCATTACACATGTCTGTTTTAAAGTAATTATTTCGTGTTCACTATATGCAAACTATTTTCATATTTTTGTGATGATCAACTCTTGATTGAAAATTCTAAGCCTCTTGAGGGAGGATGACGAAAACGATACCACAATCTACAGTATGCTTTTGAACAGACCCCGCTGATGAGGTACATGCATTGTTTCAATTCCTAAACACTGGAGTTATAAGGAAGATAATCCCTCGTCAACCCCTCTGAGCCAAAGAAGTAGGAGTTTTTATTTTCGAAATTTAAAACCCTTAATCATAACCTGGGACAGGGTAGTTCTCTCAGTTGATCCAGGTGCATAACGAACGGCACCAAAGAGGTCCTTACAAAACAAAAGACAGTGATGGTTCCGAACAATCATACAGACAGGCAGTCATTACTTCTCAAAATAAAAACCCATTAAGTCAAAACCTATGAAGGAGACTTACAAAACTGGGGCATCCCGCTGACTGTAATTCCAAAAGAAACAGTTCAGGCAAAAAATAGGGATAATAAAATCAAAAAAAGAAGAAAGAGGTCCTACAAACCCTCAGCAAAAAATGACTGCCTATTCAAAATAAATTGTCAGAATCTGAACCATCACTGGTATATCAAAGCAAAGACTCAAACAAGGTCTAACGCACGATCAGCTGAGTTTAGGTTTGAAGAAAATCACGAAGAGCGGGTGCGTATAAATATAATTTGAGCCTTTATCCTTTGTTTGTTAAACCGTGAACCAGGCCACGTTATAACCCTAAAAAGTCCTAGCTGAAGCATGGGCTAGTTCGAAAGCATACTGTTACAAAGGTATCCTGACTCCTTAAGGCTCGCAGTAAAATAATGAGTTTGACATCACAGTTTACAAAAGAACTCACTTGTTTTATTAAAAAACTGCATTTTCAAAAACTTCGAAACAGACATAAGCTTTGCATTTTTAACATAACTTTGTTTGCATAAGACTATTTGTTTGAACAGCATAGAAGCTCGCACGACGAATATCTGATGAACAAAAACACTTCCAAACAAGGGGCATGACATGATCATTGTCCGTCATATGGGGCAGTTAAGTCAATATTTGGAGAATCTCTCAAAAGGCCAACCAGCTTGGGGAAAATCTCCATCTGGATCACTTGGAGCGTTGGACGATCAAACAAAGATCTTCTGGTAGTATGGCAACACTACACTACTGACAGGGGCACCTCCCTACATCCTGAGAGCGTGGACATAGTCGAAAAAATACTATGCAAAATCAAAGACCCGCTAGGTTGACACACCTAGGCAAAAATAAGGGCTTCCCGGCGAACCAAAAGGGTTCGGGCAAAATAAGGGATGAAAATGAAAAATCTGTACACCCGGCAAGTCGAAAACCTGAAAAGGCGGCTTGGGCAAAAATGGGTATCCCGGTGGATTGAAAACCCGAAGGGGCGGTCCAGGCAAAAGTTAGGGATTAAAGCGTACGACTATGTCCTGTCATCTCGTCACTTGCCTACCAGAAGAAGATTTGTCAAACGGCAGTCATCAAACACCTTCACAGGTACCTTCTTCTCCAACAGAAACTGGGGCAATAATGAGTTGTCTAAATGATCCGGTTGCCCTGTCCACCGAAGTGCCAAGGTAAATTCAGCTGAAGAATGCGACCAAGATACCCTCACTCCCTGCAGAGCGAACGCGTCTCCCGGCTTTATTCAAAGGTTATTTCCCCACCAGGATATAACTGGGTTATCCTCAGCTAAGCCACAGAAAGACCGTCCTCGGTGAAGTCTTCCTATCCCCAGCGGAGTTCATCAAATCTCCCAACATAACTTATCAACGATATCCCCAGCGGAGTTATCTTCATCAACCTCAGCAAAGTACTTCTCTTTCCCCACAAAGTTCACTCCCCGCAGAGTAATCTACTCGCCAAGTTTATTCCCCAACGGAGTTATCTTCTCCGACCGGTATTCTTGCAATCATCATCCCCAACAGAAACGAAGAATCTCACTCTTCAACATCAGCCCAGGATTTGACTTCTCGGCATCCGTCAAGGATCTATTTTCCCAGACGAAGATACATTCATAACATCACATTGTTATACATCATGATACATGCATATACGCATCATATCATACAATCTCATGTGTTGAGAACATCGTTGCTTGATTCATATCATGCATTGCATATGACTGACCTTTACCTTTCAGGAAGGATACAGTTAAATGATCAGCTATGTAGACGAATACAGTCAAAAGAGACCAACCCAGTCAAAGAATACAAATCCAGTTAAATCAATGCCTAAAGATTTCTCTGATACAACCCGTCGTTATAGACACTCGTCGTTATAGACACTCGTCGTTATAGACACTCGTCATTAAAGACACTCATCGTTATAGACACTCGTCATTATAGACACTCGTCGTTATAGACACTCGTCGTTATAGACACTCGTCGTTATAGACACTCGTCGTTATAGACACTCGTCGTTATAGACACTCGTCGCTCGTCATTATAGACACTCGTCGTTATAGATACTCGTCGTTATAGACACTTGTCGTTATAGACACTCGTCATTATAGACACTCGTCGTTATAGACACTCGTCGTTATAGACACTCGTCGTTATAGACACTCGTCGTTATAGACACTCGTCGTTATAGACACTCGTCGTTATAGACACTCTTCGTTATAGACACCCGTCGTCATAGACACCCGTCGTTATAGACACCCGTCGTCATAGACACCCGTCGTCAAAGACACCCGTCGTCATAGACACCCGTCGTCATAGACACTCGTCGTTATAGACACTCGTCGTTATAGACACTCGTCGTTATAGACACTCGTCGTTATAGACACTCGTCGTTATAGACACTCGTCGTTATAGACACTCGTCGTTATAGAAACTCGTCGTTATAGAAACCCGTCGTCATAGACACTCGTCGTCATAGACACTCGTCGTTATAGACACTCGTCGTTATAGACACTCGTCGTTATAGACACCCGTCGATAAAGACCACCCGTCCATGGAAATAACCTGTCAGTAGAGACAACTCACCAACCTTTCTGAATTCCAGACTCGATTCCTGTATCCGTCCAGGGCACGTCTGAAGAGTTCGAAGATCCGATTCCTGTATCTCGCCAGGGTGTATCTGTTGATGACTAACATTACCAGACTCGATTCCTGTATCTTTCCAGGGCACGTCTAAAGAGTTCGAAGATCCGATTCCTATATCTTGCCAGGGTGTATCTGTTGACGACTAATATTCTCCGGACTCGATTCATGTATCCTGCCAGGGCACGTCTGAAGAGTTTAAAGATTCGATTTTTGTATCCAGCCAGGGCACATCTACGTAAAGAGTTTGAAGATCAACTCCTGTAACAGGCCAGGTAATTATTTTTCTTTCTCAGGTACGCAAGTTCTCGCTAAGGAATCTCTTACGCGATCGACACCTAGGTGGCGTCTATAAGCCCATTCCCAACAAGGTACTATCATACTTCCAGATGGCATCTATAAGCCCATCTCCACATACCTACAGTCTCCAAATGGCATCTGTAAGCCCATTCCCTGCATCACACTGCTGACATTCTACTATGTGAGTGCAAATTTCTGGGCACTCTAGTGTTCAATCATCTTCCACCTTCAGATTACGAAAGGCACGCCAGCCAATCTACATCCTCAGGTCTAAGAAGATTGAACAGGGGCAACTGTTGTACCCCAAAATTTGCCCTCCCATATTTCTCAAAATATTTCAAGAAAAATTCACAAGTCCAACCCGGCGCGTCATATTCAGGTATTCTTTCGCCAAGATATCTCTGATAACATATTCTCAAATTCAGGTTCGGCTCAAGAGTCAATTCTTTAAAGAAGGTATCCGAATGTGTGAAGTTTTCTCGAAGAAATATGGTGAAAAAGTGTGCTGAAAGAGCAGTTTTTACGCGCTAAAAAATTCATAACTTGAAGATCGTGGCTCGTTTTGAACCTGTTCCGGTGGCCAAAATTCCGTCTTGACATTATCTACGTTTTCATCTCTCACAGCTGGAAGCCAATTTCAATCAGAAGGTCTTCAAAAATGTGGATTCATCAAGTATTTTCATACAGAAAATTTGTGACAGAAGTTTATTTGCGTCATGTTCAGAAAATCATAACTTGGTCGATTTTCATCGTATCGAGCTGGTTCTGGCACCAAAATTTCACAAATTGAGTTGGCTACATTTTCACAGAAGGTATTGAGTTCAAAAGGTATTCAAAAGGCCTTCTTTTTTTGGTCAGAGTGCGTGACACGCTGAAAATCCTGAATGCTGAATATTATTTCATCTGGGCCGAAACTTCGAAAATTCATAACTCGGTCAATTTTTATCGGATTGGACTCATATTTTTACACAAGGTCACTGACTCATAGATCTACAACTTTGCTTCAATAGTCGAGACCGGATTATGCTCCGATCAATACCAGTTTTTTATTGAAGAACGTGTCAGAGTCGACACTGGAGCCCAAAATAAGTTTGTCTGAGCTGAAACTTAAAAAATTCATAACTAATTCACCGTTTATCCGATTGAGCCGATTTTCGGACATGAGTTAGTTATCGATGTCGGCTACATTTTGTTTTCACATTTCAACTTCAAAAATTGCACTTAAGTCCCTGCGATTTAGCCTGGAAAGTGACGAACTCAAGTGAACATTGGAGGCCCAATTGCACATTCAAAGCCCATTTTCTTTACCCTAATTTCCATTATATAATCACCTTCTTTTCACACAAACCAGAGAGGAGAAAAAGAGGAGAAAAAGAGAGGAAAAACCTTGCCACAACACTGTTAGAATATCAAATTCTTTCAAGAACCCTAAAACCTTGAAATCCTTATTACAAATCCCTCTCTCACTACAAACAAGCCATCACAGTTACAAACCAACACCTCACTACTTATTCAGTAAGGATAAGGCTGACTTGATCTCCATGATCCAAAGGGCATAAAAGCATTCAGGTCACTAATTTTCCAGTAAGGGTAAGATTGATTTGATCTCCATGATCAAAAGGGTATAATCATTCATACATGCCATATTGTGCCTAAACATTAAATTTCTTCATATATTGGCTTTATTTGCATGTTATGATTTTATTTAACATGTTCATGAGATTCAACACTGCAGATTTAGACAGGATTCCATGCAGGTTCATTAAAGAACGTTGAGGCCAAAACACAAATGGCCAAAAGCCAAAAGCCAAATAGCCAAAGTAGAACAACTTATGCATGACACCAATACATGGCGAGACAGACATCCTGAGAAGATTAAGGAACGTTGAGGCCAGAACACAAATGACCAACAGCCAGAACACAAATGGCCATGAAACCCAATCCAATGGCCAAAGAATGCAGATCACGGTACTCAGGAGTCAATGAACACGCACGTGATGCCAGAAAGTCAAACAAGGCTTTTTGTCTAATGGGCCAGAATACTTCAAAAAACCTCCCATTGGGCCTGAAAACTCCCCTTGGTTTGTATATTTTTCAATTCTATTTTCTTTTCTTTTTTCTAATTCTTTTACTTATTCTTATTTAATTCACTTAAAATAATATTCTTTTCATAATAAAAGCAGAAAATCAAAAAAAATACAATATATTTAATTAGTATTATTTCACTATTAAAATATTTTTGTAAATAAATGTTAAAAATTAATTTAGTTAATTTAGGTTTTAAACTTTAATCTTTTTTCTTAATAAATAAAAAATATCTAGAATTAGGTTTTTAAACATTTTTCATCCTTTTCTTAATCAATTTTTTCTCATTTATTTATTATTATTATTATTTATTTTTGTAAATAAACATACATATTAATTAATTAGTAAATTAGAGTAACTTTAATATTTTTTTATTAATAATTAAAATATTTAGAACTAGGGTTTCCTCTTAATTTTAATTTTCTTTATCTTCATAAATACCAAAAAACATAAAAAACATTTCTTTTCTTTTAATTAAATAACTTTAGTTTCAATTTAATTTCAATTTAATTTCAAAAGGGTCCAACGCCCTCGAACGTTCAACTTTAATTCTTTCGCGCATTTATTCTTATTTTCCTTTGTGAATATTATGTAACTGCTCAAGCCATGTAATAGTAACTAGGTTTTACTTTCCGCATTTTTATTAAAACAGGTCTTTGTAATTTGGCGATGTATAGACCCGCGCCTTGTAATAGCGTAGGATTTTACTTTCCGCATTTAAATTTCCGCACTTTTAAATTATAATTGCATGAAAGAATGTATGGCCTAAATTAAAAACAAGCGTAGATCACCATGATACATGTACAAGATAATATTAACATGAAAACAACACACAAATTCACACACCACTCTTAGGGTACGCCTCACTGTTGCCTTACCTTCGAAACGTGGTCGTCGAGTATAGGACGTTTTAGTAAGTCCTTATGTCCGTTGATCCATATGCCTCAAAACAAGTTGCCTCGGAAAAGTTGCCTCGAATTTAAAAAGGATCAATGGCATAAGGGTAGCTTCTAAGGTGTCCTACTGTTGCTCTGGTGACCACAATGTCCCTAACAATCGAATTGACCCGAACACCTCCAACGGTGGTGCTACCTACCTCTCAATGGTGGGATGGCACTACCTTAAGGACATTTACACAACCTAATTCCTTAGGGTAGGTAGATGACTCATAGATACTTGCTCAATTCAAAAACAAATCAAAAACTCTTTTCACACTGACACTTTCAAAAAAAGCTTTCAAAATAATTTTTTCAAACACTCTTGAGGACTGATACAAGAGTCGATCTGAAATCTTTAAATGAAACTTTTTTCAAACCCACTCATACTTTAAAAAGCAAACACTTTTGAAAACACAAATGAGCAAGTATCTAAGAGCCCATGGATAACCATGGATAGAAAGGGTGCTAACACCTTCCCTTTCTATAAATCTACCTCCCGAACCGAGAGATAATCTCATAAGGAATTTTGCTGTGCTTTTGTCCTGTCCATGTTGGAGAAAATAAAAGACGGTGGCGACTCTTGCTTCTGCGACATTTCGCGAACCAGCGTTAAATAGTCAGTTCCAGATCCACCGATCACACATTTCATACATCATGATATTGCATACAACTAATGTTTTTCCTTTTCAGGAAAAGGTCGATCAAAAGATATTACCATCAACTTTTTGAAGTTCCAGATTCGATACCTGTATCTAGCCAGGGCATATCTGTGAGCGACTGATTGTAGATTTGATACCTGTATCTAGCCAGGGCATATCTGCATGAAGAGTTTGAAGATCAACCCCTGTAACAGGCCAGTAAATTATCTTTCATTCTCAGGTCAGAGGTCTACACCTGTATCCAGCCAGGAAAGCTATCTCTACCAACCTTTTGAAGTTCCGGATTCGATACCTGTATCTAGCCAGGGCATATCTGTGAGCGATTGTTTGTAGATTCGATACCTGTATCTAGCCAGGGCATATCTGTAAGCGACTGATTAGAGGTCTACGCCTGTATCCAGCCAGGGAAGCTATCTCGATCAACCTTTTGAAGTTCTAGATTCGATACCTGTATCCAGCCAGGGCATATCTATGGACGACCAATTCCAGATTCGATACCTGTATCCAGCCAGGGCATATCTGCATGAAGAGTTTGAAGTTCCGGATTCGATACCTGTATCTAACCAGGGCATATCTGTAGACGACTAATTCCAGATTCGATACCTGTATCTAGCCAGGGCATATTTGTGAGTGATTAATTGTGGATTCGATACCTGTATCTAGCCAGGGCATATCTACATGAAGAGTTTAGAGATTCGATACCTGTATCCAGCCAGGGCATATCTATAGACGACTAATTCCAGATTCGATACCTGTATCTAGCCAGGGCATATCTGTGAGCGATTAATTGTGGATTCGATACTTGTATCTAGCCAGGGCATATCTGCATGAAGAGTTTGAAGTTCCAGATTCGATACCTGTATCTAGCCAGGGCATATCTGTGAGTGATTGATTGTAGATTCGATACCTGTATCCAGCCAGGGCATATCTGCATGAAGAGTTTAGAGATTCTATACCTGTATCTAGCCAGGGCATATCTGTAGACGACTAATTCCATATTCGATACCTGTATCTAGCCAGGGCATATCTGTGAGTGATTGATTGTAGATTCGATACCTGTATCCAGCCAGGGCATATCTGCATGAAGAGTTTAGAGATTCGATACCTGTATCCAGCCAGGGCATATCTGTAGACGACTAATTCCAGATTCGATACCTGTATCTATCCAGGGCATATCTGTGAGTGATTGATTGTAGATTCGATACCTGTATCTAGCCAGGGCATATCTGCATGAAGAGTTTGAAGTTCCAGATTCGATACCTGTATCTAGCCAGGGCATATCTGCATGAAGAGTTTGAAGATCAACACCTGTAACAGGCCAGGAAATTATCTTTCTCTCTCAAGTACGCAAGTTCTCTCTAAGGAATCTCTTACGCGATCGACAATCTCCCGATGGCATCTTTAAGCCCATCTCCACAACTATCCGTTACACTTCCAAATGGCATCTATAAGCCCATTCCCGACAAAGTTCTGTCACATCTCCAGATGGCATCTATAAGCCCATCCCTCCTATCCACCATCTCTCCAAATGGCATCTATAAGCCCATTCCCGACATCACATTGCTAATACTCCACTATGCGAGTGCAAATTTCTAGGCACTCTAGTGTTCAATCATCTTCCACCTTTGGATCACGAAAGGCACGCAAGCCAATCTACATCCTCAGGTCTAAGAATATTGAACAGGGGCAACTGTTGTACCCCAAAATTTTCCCTCCCATATTCTTCTAGGTTTATCAAGAATCATCCTCAAATGGTTCAAGATTACTCAAGGGTTGCACAGTCAAACCATCTCCTAAGCCAGTCAAAATTAGGGTTTTGGTTCCTTCAATGAATTTGAGGTTTTCAGTGGTCCAAACAAGTCCCATAGGCCTATACATGTTCTCAATCATCTACATGTCAAGTCTCAAGACTTACAGAGGCAAATTGCACAGTCAAAAGTCCCATTTGCTTCACAGTCAACTACAGGGGTAAAATGGTCATTTTGCAGTCAAAAGTCAGAATTTTTGGTCAACATCTTATTTTGAAGCCACAATCATCATTTGATCAAGTCTTGATCATGATTCCACAAGCATGGCTCAAAAATCATCAAAGATGCAAAAGTTACTATTTTTGACAACTGAAAAGTCAACTGTATCTTGACGAAGGCATAACTTTTTCATGGTTCATCAGAAAAATCCCATCCAATGCTCATTTTGAAGGGGATGACATTTCCTACAACTCATCTTCACATTCCAAGTCCAAGAAATGCTCCCACAAAAAGTTATCAATTTCTACATTATAGGTCAATTTCAAAAGTCAACAAAAATGCACTTTAAGTCAAAGACCATAACTTGAGATTGGTAAATCCAAATGACATGGGACCAAAGGCATTGGTTAGAGGACTTCAAGACCTTTCCAAAATGTCCAAGAACATGTTCATATGATCAAAATTGAGCAAGATATGCATTGGAGAAGTTGGGAAATTTTCATAAATTTGCAAAAGTCAACTTTGCTCAAAACACATCATTTTTGCTAATGGGCCTCAAATTCCTTCTTGAATATTTACCCAAAGCATATGCACGACCCATCAAGCCTATTTGAGTTTATTTTCTTATTTTTATTAATTAATTGGATTTTTTATTAATATTAATTCATTTAATTGATTTAAAATATAGGAAATTCAAAGATATGGTTTTCAAATCTTTTTGTGAAGCAAACAAACTCAGGGCAAGCTGGCAAATTCGTGTATCAATCAAAGAGACAAAAATCTCCATGTTTGGCAAGTTTTCTCAATCAAAAAGATTGGAAAATATTTGATTTCCAATCAAATATTGAAACCATAATGCAATGGATTTCTTGACCAGAAGTTAACCTAATTCCATTCTATTATAAGTGCATAAGCTAAACCTAAAGCCTTAAACGTGAAAAACTGCTGCAAAGAGCCATTACCATATTGAAAAAATTCAAAGAAAACTTGAAACTGATCTTCATACTCCAGGGCAATTCAAAGCATTATAGTGATTCAAACACATTGCTGGAGGTGTGAGAAACGTTTTGCAATCAAAATTAAGCCTTAAAGCTCCAGGAACACGCAAGAACAGTTTCACGATTTGACTATTTTTTTTAGAAACGCATATCATTATTCATGCATATTTAACATCTTTTGTGGATTGTTTTGTGTTAATAGGACTCATACGAAGCTATTGGTGTGGTTTAATTGCATTGAAATGCCCTGAAACAGAAACCACCATTGACGAATTCTAGGGTTTCCAAGCTCTTAATTTGGGGCTTTGCTATATAGGAAAAATCAGGACCCCTAATGCCCATGGTTGAAACCGTCTGAACAAGACGAGCAAGATGGAACCCTCGCGATGAATTTATATTAATCCTATGCCTATTCGCTATTATTGGTCATCCAATTTTGTGGGGGTTAAAAACGCCCGCTAACTAATTTGTTTTTTGCAGGCATAAGGAAGGAGACGAAGGACGTGTAAGCCCCTGAATAGATAGTTCAAATATAGCGCGCGTAATTTTTGTTTTGTCCAACATAATTGTTGTTTTCATATATTAATTTTATTGATCATTATAATAACAGATACAAGCGCGTGGCTCAGTGGAAAGCGAGGTGGACGTGAACCATTGGGACCTGGGTTCGATTCCCAGGTCCACCCAAAGTCTTTATTTTCTTTTCTTTTACATGTTCACGTGCAGATTCCCAAAGGCAGGTCCACCATGCATTCCAGACGTCCAGGTGCCAAGTGTCTCAAGGCAGCAATCCAAAGGTCATGAGAGAGGGAACACCATGCTCCCCAGTCAACCGTGTCATGGAGAATCTCACAAAATCAAACGGGCTTGATAGCTTCTTGGGCCTGAGAATTTCTTGCAAACCTCCATTCTGGGCCATCAACCCCCCCTGGTTTCTTTGTTCTTTCCTTTATTTTTTATTTTCCCTTACTAACTATTATTAATTATTATTATTAATTCATAAATTAATTATTTTCCTAACAAATTCAGTAAATATTGATATTAATTTTATTATTTATTATTTTCACTGTTAATTATTATTTTGTAAATAAATTTTAATTAATTAGTTTAGTTGTTTAATTAGGACAATTTTAATCTTTTTTACAATAAATAAAATAAATTAGACTTAGGTTTTTTTCTAACTTTTGACTTTTAATTTCTTTTTATTTATTTCATTAAAATATAAAAACACAAAAAGTACTTTTTCTTTTAATTATTTAATTAATTAGGTTTAGGTTTAATATTTAATTAATTGCAAAAAAGGACAAATTACTTTCTTTTCTCAAAAAGGGTCAAAACCCTAAAGACGTTCCCGATTTAATTTCTTTCGCGCTTTAATTCCTTTTGATTATATTGATGTAACTGTTTCCGAGGATGTAATAGTTAATTAGGTCTTTTACCGCTTTATTTACTTTTCTCGCATTTATTTTCCAAACGGGTTTTGTTTTTGGCGATGTATATACCCGCGCCTTGTAATAGCGTAGATTTACCTTTTCCGCACTTTATTTCCCGCACAAACATTAACTGTTAATCATGCCTGCAAGACTTGTATGACAAATAAAATCAACCCGTAGCTCACTAATACATGTGCAAAGATAATATGAACTGAATCCTGACACACGTGCACATGCCACTTCTAGGGTATGCCTCACTGGTTGCCTCGACGTGGTCGTCAAGTATAGGGTGTTTTAGAGGTCGCCCTCCTGTCTAAAGATCCAGTTGCCTCGAAACGGTTGCCTCGGATAAAAAGGATCTAGGACATTAGGGTTATCGCTAAGGCGTCCTACCATTGCTTTGGTGACCACATTGTCCCCATAATCGAATTGACCCGAATAACTCCGACGACGGTGCTACCTACTTCTCAATAGTGGGATAGTACTGTCTAAAGGACTCTTACACAGCTTAATTCCTTAGAGTAGGTAGATTTCTCCTGGGTACTTGCTCTTTCAAAAAACAAAAATATCTTTTCGCACCTACACTTTCAAAAAGTTTTCAAACAAATACTTCATACACTCTTGAGGACTGATACAAGAGTTACCTAGAAGTTTTTTTTTAAAACTAAACTTTTTCAAAACCCACAAACACTTGAAAAGCAAACAATTTTTGAAAACATAGTGAGCAAGTACCTAAGAGCCCGTGGATAACCACGGATAGAAAGGGTGCTAACACCTTCCCTTTCTATAAATCTACCTCCCGAACCGAGAGACATCTCGAAAAAGGAATTTTGCTGTGCTTTTGTCCTTTCCATGTTGGAGAACATAAAAGACGGTGGCGACTCTTGCTTACCGCGACATTTCGCGAACCAGCTTTAAAACAGTCAGTTCTATTTCCACTGATCACAGTTAGGCTTGCATTTGTGAAGACAAAATGTAGATATCATTGTCCTGAAACTGTACATATCCATATATTTCATTTAAATGGCTTGAGCTTAGAGAATTTTAAGATTGAAATTTCTGGAAAATTTAGGGTTCAAATTAGGGCCAACAAAATTCTCATTCATCTTTGATTTATAGCTTTAGTTATATACATGGTTGGATTCGTGAGAAAAAATGGAATAACTTTCATGTTTGCAATTTTAATTTTCATTGAGAAATGAGCAAGATACAGGTTGTCTGGCTGGGCGTGAGGTTGAAGATGAAGTTCAGGCCATGGACTTGATTTGTAATATATATTTATGGTTTGATACAAGTTAACGAATGTATAGCCACCCCAATGATAAGGCAACGCACATTTCATGCTTAGGGCGTGGGTTCAAGCCCCAACCCTGCCACTTTTCTCATTTTTCACATTTTTTCTCTCTTTTTGTCACAAGCTACAGGCGCCTGGGCCTCCCACAGTGGGCTTCATTTTTTTTATGGCTTTTAACCCCCTGCCTACTTTTGCACACCTGGCCAAACTTTATTTTATTTATTTCATTTTTATTTATTTCTTTTTCTTATTTTATTTTATTTCAGTTTTATTTTTTTATTACTATTATTATTATTATTATTTTTTTTTTTTTTATTATTAAAAATATAAAAATATTTTTATTTATTATTTACACTTATATATATTTTATTTTCTTTATAAAACAAAAAGGATAAAAAACATTTTCTTAAACAAATTAATTTCTTTTTCTTAAATAATAAATATTTAGACTTGGGTTTAATTATTATATTATTTTCTTTTAAATTAAAATTAACTTAGAATTTAGGTTTCTTTTAATTAATTAATTTTCATATTATTTTCATTAAGTTAAAACCTTTTTCATGAAAACCCTACAAAATATTTCAAACTTAATTTCTTTTCTTAATTAGTTTAGGTTTAATTTTATTTAATTTTAATTAATCATTCTCTTTAATTAGGTTAAAACCCTTTCATGAAAACCAAACAAAACCATTTCTTTTCCATTTTATTTCTTGCACATTTTATTCAATTCTTGTATATTATTCAATATGGTTGTAATAGATAATTAGGTTTAATTTTCTTGCAAAATCCTCATTTGTAAATTTGTATACCCCCTCCCCTAATGATGTAATAGCTTAGTAATTTTACTTTCCGCAATTTATCGCTTTATATAAATGTTAGTAATTAGGGTTTGTATGAAAAGACTAAAATCAACAAGTAGCAAACCCTAATTCAAAGATAAACAATGCATGTAAATCTAATACACTTGCACACTTGCACCCTTAGGATAATTCCACTTTGTTGCCTTACAAAAATGGCCATGTTCTTCATGTGGGGTATCATAGCAAAAAGCAATCAAAAATACGAGATCATAGTCCCTCGATGACGCTATCAAATGTTGCCTTTCAAAATGATCTTAGTCCCTCAAAGAGAAATGCTAAGATATCTCACAACATTGTTATCATGACTATACGATGACCCACGCCCGTCCTTTTACATCCAAAGGTAAGGCTTCTTACCAATCAATGGTAAGATAGCAATATCAAAGGAAAGGAATAAATGAACAAACACTTTTGAGTAGGTAGATTATTCCTAGTTGCTTGCTCACTTTCAAATCAAACATCCTTGCTTATTTTCAAAACAAACACCAAACACTTTCAAAA
Source organism: Vicia faba (assembly GCA_948472305.1). Taxonomy (NCBI): domain Eukaryota; kingdom Viridiplantae; phylum Streptophyta; class Magnoliopsida; order Fabales; family Fabaceae; genus Vicia; species Vicia faba. The sequence continues at coordinate 248,384,385 of OX451738.1, read as the reverse complement.
ACACTTTCAAAATATTTTCCAAACATGAAATATTTTCAAAAGATCAACACTTCGTATACGTTCTTATGAACGAGAACCATTACAAAGTTTTCCTAAATGAAGGCTGTGATACGGTGGGAGAACTAACTATGTGTTTTGCGTTCGTATTCACACTTGTGCGGTTGAGCAAGAGTCGCCACCGACTTTTTATTTTATCCTAAAGGAAAGGTTTAAAAAAAGCACAGCAAAAACCTTTTGAGATATTTCGTGGGTTCGGGGGGTAGATTATGAAAAGGGAAGGTATTAGCACCCTTTTCATCCATGGTTATCCATGGGCTCTTAGTTACTTGGTTTTTTAGATCACTTGCCTTGTTTTTCGATTGCTTTGAAATTGTGGTGTGTGTGTGCGTTTTGAAAATGTTTTTGAAGAGATGCCTTGTCTTAGGCGACCAATGTATTTGACTCGTGTTTGAGTGTTTTACAAAAGTGTGGATCTTTTCGAAAAGATGTTTCAAATGTTTTTGAAAGTTTGTTTGAAAGTGTTGTGGATTGTGGTTTTTGAAAAGAAGGCAAGTGTTTTTGCAAGTTTGATCTCAAGTAACTAAGAGTTTTGTCTACCCTATTGTACTCAAAGGTTTTTGTTATGTTTTAACCCCTTTTAACAATTTTGTTTCACCATTGAAATTGGTGGACAATCTTGCGTTTAGGAAGTTTATTCCGGACGGGCGCGAGTCATCGTATGGACCATGAATGCAATGGTGCCAAGTGTCTTTGGCAATTTGCTTTGTGGGACTTGATCATTCCGTTTAGGCAACATTTTGAGGGACTTATGATCATTTTGATTTTGTTTTGCCAAAGATTCTCGACGTGCAAGCATGGCCCATTTTGGAAGGCAACATGTGGGATTACCCTAGGGGGTGCAAGTGTGATTGTGTATTGATTTCATGTATTTGTCTTGTGTTAGGCTATCTAGCGTTTGATTTTATGTACATGCAAACCCTAGGTCTAACCATGGTATAATTGAAAGCGGTAAATTGCAAAAAATGTAAAATCTACGCTATTACAAAATAGTATCCGGGAGTGGGGGTACAAGTGTATGAATGGGGATGAGACTTATAGTATCCAATAAGTTACAACCAAATCGAATTTGCGATCAAATGTAAATATCGAATATGCAAATATGAGATAAACAAATGTGTATAGGGCAATGTGAATGGATTTGCATTGTGTATAATGTGAAATATATTGTAAGTGTACAAGTATATGTGTATGTGGATATTTACAGGTGCGACAATATGAAATTAAGGCGAGATTAGGGTATTTGACCTAGATATGCGTTTTAAGGAATCTTTGATTTGTGTATTTTTAATATGTACAAAAAGAAAATTGTTTTAAATTAAATGCTCAAGTTTTAATTAAATTGTGAAAATGATATTTTGAGAAAAAAAGAGTATATTTCCATGTATTATGTACAAAAATATTTAAATGTCAAGAATTGAATTATGCATATTCAAAAAAAGGTATTTTTTATTGTTATGTACAAAAATTAAGTGAAAAGAAATGTTTTTAATTTAATCACATTATATATAAAAAAATGTATTAAATGTCAAAAAATTGAATTATGTATAAAAGAAGTGTATTCTTAATTGTTATGTACAAAATGTTTTAAGAAATTTAATTTATGCAAGAAAATGTATATTTACTTTAGTATGTACAAAATATATTTTAATTAAAAGAGTAAATAAATAAAAAGAAGAAAGTATTTTCAATTTTTTAATATATGACAAAAATGTATTTTAATTATGTGCTTAAAGAAGAGATGCATATTTTTACTAAATGAATTATATTAATTAAGAGTGTATTAAAACTATATTAGGTTAGAAAATAAGTATATTGTTTATATATAAAAAAAAAGAAGTTATTAATATTTGGTTAGAAAGGAAAAGAAAAGAAACATTTTAATGGGCTTCAGAGGAAATTAGAAACGGGTCAGGCCCATGGATCTTGAAACAACGTTTTAGGGTTAGGGATTTGGTTTGTTCAGTTTGGGAACATGCTTAGGGTTTGGAAAGCGCCGTTTGTACTTGTTCGTCTTCTCCGATCGTTCGCTCTTTGCCCAAACTGAAACCCTTCGCCTCAGCCATCAGCAATCTCCACCTCTTCTCCTCTCTTCAAACCCACATAAATGGTGACAAACAGAGGTACTCTCTTTTCAACGCGTTAGGGTTCGAATCCTTCTTAGATATAATTGTTTACTGCTTTTTCTTTTGACTGTGTGTTTGACTTTTGTTTGTTTTAATGAGGATGAAAAGGCATGAGAAGAGGGATGTCTTACCTTGATAGAGGGGAGGAAGAAGATGGAGGAGGCGCGTAGGAGGCTCGATGGCGGAGGTTCGGTGATGAAGCTGGAAGCTAGCTTGGGAAAATTTGGTACTTTTATCTTTTTGCCATTTTCTAGGGTTTTGATGATGATAGACTTGTACTGAGAACCCTTTTAAAATTCACTTCTTCATCTCTTCTACTACATGTTGCCTTGATTTGTTGCCTTGCCTATGATGAAGCTTCTGAGTTCACTTGTTTCCTCTTCTCTATTGCTCACCTTGCCTTTGGATGTGTTTGCCTATGATGAAGAAATTCTGAGGCCTTAATGCTTGATGTTGTCTTAAACTTTTGAATGCTTGCTTGTATCTCCTTGTTCTGCTTGGAGATGCTTGAGGGATTATGTTTGGATATGCTTGAGGGATTATGTTTGAATATGCTTGAGGGATTATGTTGCCTATTTTCTCACTTCTGTTGCCTACTTTGGATATTGGCCTATGATGAATACTTTTCTGAGGCCTGATGTTTGGGTTTGGTTATGGTAGGTTTTACTGATTTTTGGCTCTTAAGGGCTTGACAGGTTTTGATGGTTAGGCAGGTTGTGCTTGACTTGGGATTTGTGTGCTTTTGTATTGGTTCTGCTGGCTTTTTGAGGCAGGGCTTATGCTTGAACAGCAGGTTTAGCTTGGTTTATCAGGTTTGAAGGCTAGGCCAGGTTTTGATGGTTAGGCCTCTGGTTTGGTAGTTCAGTTTATGTGTTTGTATATGTTTTTGGTTAAGCTGATATGGTTGTTCAGGTTTATGTGGTTAGGCTTCTGGTATGTGGTATATTTGCATATCAGGTTATGCTTGGTTTTTATGTGTGTAGTTTGTATGTTGAGGCAGGGTTGTGTTGTTTCAGGTTATGAGTTCATCAGGTTTTAAGGCTTGGATAATGCAGGTTTTTGCTTGCAGTAGGTTATGTGTTTGTTTTGTTGGTTTCAGTAAGTTTGATGCAGGTTTGGCCTTGACAGTAATGTGAGGCTTCAGGCTCTTTGAGTTTGTATATCTTTCTCCCTCTCTATCCTGCCTAAGCATAAAACCTGAACCCTTTCTCTTATCTCTCTTTTTTTTTCTCTCTATAGTACAGTTAATATATTTAATATGATTTTTCCTGTACTATTTTGTTCTGAAGGGGCCCCTTCTTGTTGGGAAATGATGATTTAGATTTAGCTTGCTTGTATAACTTTCCTCTGCATACTTTATCCAGCTTTTGTGCTCTTTTGATATCTTTCAAAATCTTCTCTTGACAGCTCTTGGGTGGACTTTGTATTTTGACAGTAAATTGCACTTTTTTTTCTTCTTTGATATCTTTGAGTAGACTTTGGCATTTGTGACAGCAAACTGTACTTTTCTTTGATTTTTCCAGTTTGGTTGAACTTGAACTATGCAGTTTGAAATCTTGAATTTATGCATTTGACATTTTGCATTTATGAATAAAATTCTTCCCTCTTTGTGAACCGGGAGAAATCCCGTGATTTGCAGAGAGGGTCAACTGATCCCAGTCAGTGGCCCTTAATGATGATTGCAAATTTTATCTGTCTTTAATTAATTCAACTGCTTTTGACTTTCTCTTTTTTTCTTTTGCAGATGAAAAATGGAGCACCAGAGCGAAGTGAAGAACGAAGAATTAGAAATAAATAGGATAGTTTTCCCCTTTATTTAAATTTAAATCAATGTTAAAACAATGTTTGTAATTTAAATTCCAAACATCAATTGTACATTTAATTTAAAGATAAATAAAAGTTTCCATTATCCAATTTAATTCTATTTTCTCTTTATCGTTTATTTATTTATTTAAAACTCTCTGAATTAAAACAATTGAAAAATAAATTTCAATCATTCAATTTAGAATAATAAATAACTTAAATAAAACAATGTCTTAGTAATATTGATCAATTAAACCTGTCTTTTCCAATATCCAAAACAAAGCAACAGTTAACCAAAATAAACTGATCAAGCGCATTCCTTTTTTTCACTGATTCTTTGCCAAGCACTGTAATTCCAAACTGCACATCTTCTTTGACTGGCTCAAACAAAACAACATGAATTCAACCCAACTGCCTCTTTTACTGATTAAGTCAAAACAATGCGAATTTAACCCGAATCTCGGAATAACTGCAAAGTGCTGTGGAATTTAAATCCTTCTGAGAATATGCCCATAAAACCTTAATTCCTGATTGAATGCCAACGAACATTCGCCTGATCAAAATTGAACCCGAATCAACCAAAACCCTAAGCCAATTGATTGAACTGTTCTAGGGCCATGAAAAACAGTAAAACCCTAATTTCGCTTGACTGACAAGAAAAGTCCGCTTGTCCGATTCTTGAGCCAGTTTAAAAAATCAGGAAAGGCTTGAAGCTGAGATTTCTTGGGGAAAAATGCGAGGGCAAATTTTGGGGTACAACAGTTGCCCCTGTTCAATCTTCTTGGACCTGAAGAGTTAGATTGGCAAGTTTGCCTTTCGTGACTCGAGGGTAAAAGGAAGATTGGACACTAGAGTGCCCGGAAATTTGCACTCGCATGCTGAAGTATCAGCAATGTGATGTCGGGAATGGGCTTATAGATGCCATTTGGAGAGATGGTGGATAGGGGGATGGGCTTATAGATGCCATCTGAAGACGCGACAGAACCTTGTCGGGAATGGGCTTATAGATGCCATTTGGAAGTGTTGATCGCATAAGAGATTCCTTAGCGAGAACCTGTGTATTTTGAGAAAGGAAGATGTTTTCCTGGCTTGTTACAGGTATTTGATCTTCAATCTCCTGATGTAGATATGCCCTGGCTAGGTACAGGAATCGAATCCGGAAATGTGATAGTTAATAGATATGCCCTGGCTGGATACAGGAGTCGAATCTTCAAACTCTTCAGACGTGCCCTGGCTAGATACAGGAATCGAGTCTGGAAATATGGTCAACAGATATGCCCTGGCTGGATACAGGAATCGAACCCAGAAATGTGATAGTTGATAGATATGCCCTGGCTAGATACAGGAATCGAATCTTCGAACTCTTCAGACGTGCCCTGGCTAGATACAGGAATCGAGTCTGGAAATGTAGTCAACAGATATGCCCTGGCTGGATACAGGAGTCGAATCTGGAAATAGTCGTCAACAGATATGCCCTGGCTGGATACAGGAATCGAATCTTCAAACTCTTCAGACGTGCCCTGGCTAGATACAGGAATCGAGTCTGGAAATAGTCGTCAACAGATATGCCCTGGCTGGATACAGGAATCGAATCTTCAAACTCTTCAGACATGCCCTGGCTAGATACAGGAATCGAGTCTGGAAATATGATCAACAGATATGCCCTGGCTGGATACAGGAGTCGAATCTGGAATTGGTAGTTGATAGATATGCCCTGGATGGATACAGGAATCGAATCTTCAAACTCTTCAGACGTGCCCTGGCTAGATACAGGAATCGAGTCTGGAAATATGATCAACAGATATGCCCTGGCTGGATACAGGAGTCGAATCTGGAAATAGTCGTCAACAGATATGCCCTGGCTGGATACAGGAATCGAATCTTCAAACTCTTCAGACGTGCCCTGGCTAGATACAGGAATCGAGTCTGGAAATAGTCGCCAACAGATATGCCCTGGCTGGATACAGGAATCGAATCTTCAAACTCTTCAGACGTGCCCTGGCTAGATACAGGAATCGAGTCTGGAAATATGATCAACAGATATGCCCTGGCTGGATACAGGAGTCGAATCTGGAATTGGTAGTTGATAGATATGCCCTGGCTGGATACAGGAATCGAATCTTTAAACTCTTCAGACGTGCCCTGGCTAGATACAGGAATCGAGTCTGGAAATATGATCAACAGATATGCCCTGGCTAGATACAGGAGTCGAATCTGGAATTGGTAGTTGATAGATATGCCCTGGCTGGATACAGGAATCGAATCTTCAAACTCTTCAGACGTGCCCTGGCTAGATACAGGAATCGAGTCTGGAAATGTAGTCAACAGATATGCCCTGGCTGGATACAGGAGTCGAATCTGGAAAGATGATAGTTGATAGATATGCCCTGGCTGGATACAGGAATCGAATCTTCAAACTCTTCAGACGTGCCCTGGCTAGATACAGGAATCGAGTCTGGAAATGTTGTCAACAGATATGCCCTGGCTGGATACAGGAGTCGAATCTGGAAATGTTGTAGTTGATAGATATGCCCTGGCTGGATACAGGAATCGAATCTTCAAACTCTTCAGACGTGCCCTGGCTAGATACAGGAATCGAGTCTGGAAATGTAATAGTTGATTTGTTGAACACTTTTGACATTCGAATGCCCCAAGTGGTGAAGAAGGAGTCTTGAATCAGATTACTCTGCATATTGAGAGATTTCTTGAAATCTTGACTGGACTGCCCCAGGTTAACTGAACTTTGAAAGATCTATTGGACCTTGACTGGACTGCCCCAGGTTAATTGAATTTTGAAAGATCTGTTGGACCTTGACTGGACTGCCCCAGGTTAATTGAATTTTGAAAGATCTGTTGGACCTTGACTGGAATGCCCCAGGTTAATTGAATAGTGACATGTCATGCCCCTTGTTGATAGGAGATTTGATGGAAGTGTCATCCTCTTGAGGTGATTTTTCTTACTGAGAGAATTTTCGTTCCTCCGAACATTCGCTGTATGAATTTCTTCACTGTCAAACAAAAAGCCAAATGCAGACAGTGATATTCAAGCAATGCAAAGTTTATGTTTGTCTCGAAGTTTTGAAAAATGCGTTTTTAGCAGAAAACTTTTTATAAGACAGATCAACACAAGATTTAGAGCAAAGCCCTACAGGAGTCAGGATACCTTTTGTAACAGTATGCTTTCGAACTAACCCATGCTTCAATTAGGACTTTTGAAGGGTTGTAACGTGGCCTGGTTCACGGTTTAAGAAACAAAGGATAAAGGCTCAAAGTATATTTGTACCCACCCGCTCTTCGTGATGTTCTTCAACCTAAGCTCAGTTAATTGCGTCATACTCTGTTTTGAGTTTCGGACGACTTTTGGGCGATGGTTCACCAGGTGAATTTGGGGGAGACAGTCATCATCTCCTTTTTCATGTTGTTGAGGATTTTGTAATGACCTCACTATTTTGATTTTGATTTGTTATCCCTAACTTTTGCCTGACTGTTCCCATTTTTCGGGATTACTGTCAGCGGGATGCCCCAGCTTTCTTAAGCCTCCTTTATAGGTTTTGGGCTTAGTGGGCTTTTCGTTTTTGAGAGATTGACTGTCTATGTGATAGGGAACCACCCTTGTCTTTTGATTCCAACGGAATGCTTTCTCTTTTTTTTGACGTCGTTCGTTGTATTATGAACTGAGAGTTTGCGACTTTAATGCGCATTTTCTTTTGAATTAACTGAGATACTACCCTGCCCCAGGTTTATATCAAAGGTTTTGATTGTTTTAGAACAGAAAACTCCTACTTCTTTGGCTCGAAGGGGTTGACTAGGGATTAACTTCCTTATAACTCCAGTGTTTGGGATTTGAAAGAAATGCCTGTACATCATCAGCAAGGTTTGTTCAAAAGCATACTGTATAAGATCGTGGTATTGTTTCGTCATCCTCCCTCTAAAGGCTTACAGCTTTTTATCAAGAGTCAAATATCATAGAGAAAAGCATAAGAGTAGTGAAACGAATGGATGAATTCAAGACAAACATATGCAATGCATTAATGAAAACAAAGTTTAACATCAACGAATAATTGTTTGACAGCAAAAGAAACTACAACTTTGAAAATTCAAAAAGAAGCAAAAGTCTTTCAGTTTGAGCTTCGTCACTTCAAGTGGAGAACCCTTTAACGGAAGATCTTCATCTCACAGTCTGACATGAATTCCAGCACCCCAATGTCGATCAGATCTTGAATCTTGTTCTTCAAGGCCTAACAGTCGTTGGTGTCGTGTCCTGGGCTGTAGGAGTGGTAAACACAAAATGCGTCGGGATGATAGTGAGGAGAGGAGATATTGAGCTTCTGAGGAGGGTCCTTTACGGTAAGCAAATTTACCTCCAACAGGCGCTTTAGTATGAAGAATGATGGTATTTCAGTCTCCGTAAATTGTCTTCCCGACTTTTCTTGCTTACGCCGATTGCCCCGTTGACGCTGGCGAGGTTGTTGATGGGATTGTGACCCTGAAGCAAGCAAAGGAGCTTTCCCCTTGTCTTCTTGAGTGGATGGAGGCTGAGCGGTGACTTGCTCTTCAACCTCAGATGTTTGCCCCAGTTGATTGTTTGGAAGCAGTTGGCGGACAAGAACTCTGAGTTCCTCTTGTCTTTGGGATAGATCTTGGATGAGAGCCATCTGGCCCACCAACTGTCCCATCACTTGAGTCCTCAAGGTGGTTAGATCAAACTGCAGCTCCGCAAGCTGGTCACTCCTGGCATTGTTGGAATTCCCCAAGCCCTTGGTGAGGAGAGCTTTCATCTCTTCTTGCCCCAGAGACAAGTTCAGGAACATCTCCTGCAGCTGAGCAGTCTGGTCTTGGATGTCTTTGACAGACCTTTCTAGCGCCATCTCTTACTGAAATAAACAGTATGAGAGTAAGGAAACCTGAAAAAAGGAAAGACTGTCAAAATGCAATGCATGATATGTGGATGCATGCTTTCAAGGATCTCTTGGGGTGAACACGAGAAGATGTTAGAGGTTAAACTCTGCTCTTGGATTGGAGATCTCTGCACCAGTGGACGTCCCTCCACGAGAATCAAGCTCACCATGTCGAGTGGGTCATAGCCACTGATTCAAGTTGTTGTACTTGAATTTTGACTGAAGAACTTTGTATCGGTGGATGTCTTTCCACGAGAACCAAGCTCACCATGTCCAGTGGGTCATAGCCACTGATTCAAGTTGTTGTACTTGAGCCTTATTTGGAGAACCTTGTATTGGCGGATGTCTTTCCACGAGAATCAAGCTCACCATGTCGAGTGGGTCATAGCCACTGATTCAAGTTGTTGTACTTGAACTTTGACTGGATAACTTTGTATCGGTGGATGCCTTTCCACGGGAATCAAGCTCACCATGTCGAGTGGGTCATAGCCACTGATTCAAGTTGTTGTACTTGAACTTTGATGGTATTGGTTAGAGGAGAAACCTCTTGCCCCTTGATAGACGTCTGGTTCAACGTAACCCTGCATCAACAGAACCCTCGAGATCCTTGAAATGGTTATTGAAAATGCTATGGTATGATGTTATGATGTTATGTACATGTATGCACAAGTAAGTGAGTGTATATACAGACAAACATATTCACACAAAGCAAACAAGTCCTTAGTGTTTAGGCTTGCATGAGGTTCAGGTAAGTACCCTCTTGAAGTAGGTGGGCTCAACCTGTCCTATTAGAAGTAACCGGGTTCTAAGGATCCCAATATCACTGGATTGCTTTCATTGTTCATCGTTTCGATTTAGCCACTGAACTGGCGACCGAAATATTCCAGGAAAGCAACCCTCAATTGGGTGTAGTATCGAGTATCAACCAACCTCGGACTGCACCAAAGTCAGTTATCTCACTACCCTAAAGAGGCCAAGATGGTTCAATTAAGGTTCCTAAGGTCAGTTGATGCTTCACGACACCACGCAGCGGCCCCGTACTCTCCTTGACTGAACTCAAGGGTTACCGGTACAAACCAAAGTGCCACATCAACGTAGCAGACTGTTTCAACCATGTCGGTATACCCCGCACAGTTCCCTCACAGCCTTGTTGCTACTTTCTAAGAAGGTATCCCCAGATCCGGGTTAGGATCTATGAAACTCCGATACAAAAGCCCACAAATGTAAAGCAAACAAAGCAATCAATTGAAAGTAAAAGTGATCTAAACCCTAAGGTAACCCCGCTTTTAAATAACATCCCCAGCAGAGTCGCCAGTTCTGTGATACGGTGGGAGAACTGACTACGTGTTGCGTTCGTATTCGCACTTGTGCGGTTGAGCAAGAGTCGCCACCGACTTTTTATTTTATCCTAAAGGAAAGGTTTAAAAAAAGCACAGCAAAAACCTTTTGAGATATTTCGTGGGTTCGGGGGGTAGATTATGAAAAGGGAAGGTATTAGCACCCTTTTCATCCATGGTTATCCATGGGCTCTTAGTTACTTGGTTTTTTAGATCACTTGCCTTGTTTTTCGATTGCTTTGAAATTGTGGTGTGTGTGTGCGTTTTGAAAATGTTTTTGAAGAGATGCCTTGTCTTAGGCGACCAATGTATTTGACTCGTGTTTGAGTGTTTTACAAAAGTGTGGATCTTTTCGAAAAGATGTTTCAAATGTTTTTGAAAGTTTGTTTGAAAGTGTTGTGGATTGTGGTTTTTGAAAAGAAGGCAAGTGTTTTTGCAAGTTTGATCTCAAGTAACTAAGAGTTTTGTCTACCCTATTGTACTCAAAGGTTTTTGTTATGTTTTAACCCCTTTTAACAATTTTGTTTCACCATTGAAATTGGTGGACAATCTTGCGTTTAGGAAGTTTATTCCGGATGGGCGCGAGTCATCGTATGGACCATGAATGCAATGGTGCCAAGTGTCTTTGGCAATTTGCTTTGTGGGACTTGATCATTCCGTTTAGGCAACATTTTGAGGGACTTATGATCATTTTGATTTTGTTTTGCCAAAGATTCTCGACGTGCAAGCATGGCCCATTTTGGAAGGCAACATGTGGGATTACCCTAGGGGGTGCAAGTGTGATTGTGTATTGATTTCATGTATTTGTCTTGTGTTAGGTTATCTAGCGTTTGATTTTATGTACATGCAAACCCTAGGTCTAACCATGGTATAATTGAAAGCGGTAAATTGCAAAAAATGTAAAATCTACGCTATTACAAAATAGTATCCGGGAGTGGGGGTACAAGTGTATGAATGGGGATGAGACTTATAGTATCCAATAAGTTACAACCAAATCGAATTTGCGATCAAATGTAAATATCGAATATGCAAATATGAGATAAACAAATGTGTATAGGGCAATGTGAATGGATTTGCATTGTGTATAATGTGAAATATATTGTAAGTGTACAAGTATATGTGTATGTGGATATTTACAGGTGCGACAATATGAAATTAAGGCGAGATTAGGGTATTTGACCTAGATATGCGTTTTAAGGAATCTTTGATTTGTGTATTTTTAATATGTACAAAAAGAAAATTGTTTTAAATTAAATGCTCAAGTTTTAATTAAATTGTGAAAATGATATTTTGAGAAAAAAAGAGTATATTTCCATGTATTATGTACAAAAATATTTAAATGTCAAGAATTAAATTATGCATATTCAAAAAAAGGTATTTTTTATTGTTATGTACAAAAAGTAAGTGAAAAGAAATGTTTTTAATTTAATCACATTATATATAAAAAATGTATTAAATGTCAAAAAATTGAATTATGTATAAAAGAAGTGTATTCTTAATTGTTATGTACAAAATGTTTTAAGAAATTTAATTTATGCAAGAAAATGTATATTTACTTTAGTATGTACAAAATATATTTTAATTAAAAGAGTAAATAAATAAAAAGAAGAAAGTATTTTCAATTTTTTAATATATGACAAAAATGTATTTTAATTATGTGCTTAAAGAAGAGATGCATATTTTTACTAAATGAATTATATTAATTAAGAGTGTATTAAAACTATATTAGGTTAGAAAATAAGTATATTGTTTATATATAAAAAAAAAGAAGTTATTAATATTTGGTTAGAAAGGAAAAGAAAAGAAACATTTTAATGGGCTTCAGAGGAAATTAGAAATGGGTCAGGCCCATGGATCTTGAAACAACGTTTTAGGGTTAGGGATTTGGTTTGTTCAGTTTGGGAACATGCTTAGGGTTTGGACAGCGCCGTTTGTACTTGTTCGTCTTCTCCGATCGTTCGCTCTTTGCCCAAACTGAAACCCTTCGCCTCAGCCATCAGCAATCTCCACCTCTTCTCCTCTCTTCAAACCCACATAAATGGTGACAAACAGAGGTACTCTCTTTTCAACGCGTTAGGGTTCGAATCCTTCTTAGATATAATTGTTTACTGCTTTTTCTTTTGACTGTGTGTTTGACTTTTGTTTGTTTTAATGAGGATGAAAAGGCATGAGAAGAGGGATGTCTTACCTTGATAGAGGGGAGGAAGAAGATGGAGGAGGCGCGTAGGAGGCTCGATGGCGGAGGTTCGGTGATGAAGCTGGAAGCTAGTTTGGGAAAATTTGGTACTTTTATCTTTTTGCCATTTTCTAGGGTTTTGATGATGATAGACTTGTACTGAGAACCCTTTTAAAATTCACTTCTTCATCTCTTCTACTGCATGTTGCCTTGATTTGTTGCCTTGCCTATGATGAAGCTTCTGAGTTCACTTATTTCCTCTTCTCTATTGCTCACCTTGCCTTTGGATGTGTTTGCCTATGATGAAGAAATTCTGAGGCCTTAATGCTTGATGTTGTCTTAAACTTTTGAATGCTTGCTTGTATCGCCTTGTTCTGCTTGGAGATGCTTGAGGGATTATGTTTGGATATGCTTGAGGGATTATGTTTGAATATGCTTGAGGGATTATGTTGCCTATTTTCTCACTTCTGTTGCCTACTTTGGATATTGGCCTATGATGAATACTTTTCTGAGGCCTGATGTTTGGGTTTGGTTATGGTAGGTTTTACTGATTTTTGGCTCTTAAGGGCTTGACAGGTTTTGATGGTTAGGCAGGTTGTGCTTGACCTGGGATTTGTGTGCTTTTGTATTGGTTCTGCTGGATTTTTGAGGCAGGGCTTATGCTTGAACAGCAGGTTTAGCTTGGTTTATCAGGTTTGAAGGCTAGGCCAGGTTTTGATGGTTAGGCCTCTGGTTTGGTAGTTCAGTTTATGTGTTTGTATATGTTTTTGGTTAAGCTGATATGGTTGTTCAGGTTTATGTGGTTAGGCTTCTGGTATGTGGTATATTTGCATATCAGGTTATGCTTGGTTTTTATGTGTGTAGTTTGTATGTTGAGGCAGGGTTGTGTTGTTTCAGGTTATGAGTTCATCAGGTTTTAAGGCTTGGATAATGCAGGTTTTTGCTTGCAGTAGGTTATGTGTTTGTTTTGTTGGTTTCAGTAAGTTTGATGCAGGTTTGGCCTTGACAGTAATGTGAGGCTTCAGGCTCTTTGAGTTTGTATATCTTTCTCCCTCTCTATCCTGCCTAAGCATAAAACCTGAACCCTTTCTCTTATCTCTCTTTTTTTTTCTCTCTATAGTACAGTTAATATATTTAATATGATTTTTCCTGTACTATTTTGTTCTGAAGGGGCCCCTTCTTGTTGGGAAATGATGATTTAGATTTAGCTTGCTTGCATAACTTTCCTCTGCATACTTTATCCAGCTTTTGTGCTCTTTTGATATCTTTCAAAATCTTCTCTTGACAGCTCTTGGGTGGACTTTGTATTTTGACAGTAAATTGCACTTTTTTTTTCTTCTTTGATATCTTTGAGTAGACTTTGGCATTTGTGACAGCAAACTGTACTTTTCTTTGATTTTTCCAGTTTGGTTGAACTTGAACTATGCAGTTTGAAATCTTGAATTTATGCATTTGACATTTTGCATTTATGAATAAAATTCTTCCCTCTTTGTGAACCGGGAGAAATCCCGTGATTTGCAGAGAGGGTCAACTGATCCCAGTCAGTGGCCCTTAATGATGATTGCAAATTTTATCTGTCTTTAATTAATTCAACTGCTTTTGACTTTCTCTTTTTTTCTTTTGCAGATGAAAAATGGAGCACCGGAGCGAAGTGAAGAACGAAGAATTATAAATAAATAGGATAGTTTTCCCCTTTATTTAAATTTAAATCAATGTAAAAACAATGTTTGTAATTTAAATTCCAAACATCAATTGTACATTTAATTTAAAGATAAATGAAAGTTTCCATTATCCAATTTAATTCTATTTTCTCTTTATCGTTTATTTATTTATTTAAAACTCTCTGAATTAAAACAATTGAAAAATAAATTTCAATCATTCAATTTAGAATAATAAATAACTTAAATAAAACAATGTCTTAGTAATATTGATCAATTAAACCTGTCTTTTTCAATATCCAAAACAAAGCAACAGTTAACCAAAATAAACTGATCAAGCGCATTCCTTTTTTTCACTGATTCTTTGCCAAGCACTGTAATTCTAAACTGCACATCTTCTTTGACTGGCTCAAACAAAACAACATGAATTCAACCCAACTGCCTCTTTTACTGATTAAGTCAAAACAATGCGAATTTAACCCGAATCTCGGAATAACTGCAAAGTGCTGTGGAATTTAAATCCTTCTGAGAATATGCCCATAAAACCTTAATTCCTGATTGAATGCCAACGAACATTCGCCTGATCAAAATTGAACCCGAATCAACCAAAACCCTAAGCCAATTGCTTGAACTGTTCTAGGGCCATGAAAAACAGTAAAACCCTAATTTCGCTTGACTGACAAGAAAAGTCCGCTTGTCCGATTCTTGAGCCAGTTTAAAAAATCAGGAAAGGCTTGAAGCTGAGATTTCTTGGGGAAAAATGCGAGGGCAAATTTTGGGGTACAACAAAGGCGCCTTTCAAAAAATACTTTCAAAAAACCACCACAAAGCACATTTTCAAACAAAAGCAAGTGATCTAGCAAGCAACTAAGAGCCCATAGATAACTATGGATGAAAAGGGTGTTAATACCTTCTTATTTCATAATCTACCCTCTGAACTCAAGAAATAATCTCAAAGGTCTTTCCTATTCTTTTCATCCTTTCCTTTTGGATAAAAGAAAAGTCAGTGGCGACTCTTGCTAACCGCAACAATTGTGATTAAACGCCAAACTTCCCAAGTCAGTTCTCCCACCGTATTACAGAACTAGCAACTATGCCGGGGAGAAAATTAAAAGTGGGGTTACCTTAGGGCTAGATCACCATTATTTGCTTTCATTGTTTGATTTGTTTGCTTTATATTTTGGTTCCTTGTTTGGGCTTGTTCTAATCCTCTACCCGAATTTGAGATACCTTATAGGTAAGTAGCAATACAATGTGGAAATTGTGTGGGGTATACCGATATGGTCTAAGCAATAGCTACGTTAGTGTGACACATTTGTGGGTACTGGTAGCCCTTGAGTAGTCAAGGAGATTATGGGGCCGATGTGTGGTGTCATGAAGCACTAACTGACTTTAGAACCTTTACTTTACCAACTTGGCCATTAGGACATAGTGAGATAACCGGATTTGGTGCAGTCCCAAGTTGGTTGATACTCGATACTACACTCATTGAGGTTTGACTTCTCGGGATATTTTGATCATCGTGAAAGAGGCTTGCGCTGAAACAATGCTCGAGAAGACAGATCAGTGATATTGAGATCCCTTAGAACTCGGTTACTATTTCTAGCACAGGTTTGAGCCAACTAAACTTCAAGAGGGTACTTACCTATAAGACTCCATGCAAGCCAAAACCTAAGGACTTGTTTGCCTTATTTGTATATACTTACTTGTACATAACATCATAAACATCATAACATCATACTCATTCTCACTAACCATTTCAAGGATTATTGAGATTTATCTTTGTTCTGTTTTGTAGGACATGCTTCCTTCTGCAGGAACACTATCCAAGTCAATCTCGTAAGAGTTCATCCTTGTTGTACCTCGAAATTTTCCCTCTCTTTCTTCAGGAAATCATCCTGGATTCTCAGAGTTTCTCTTAAATAAATCCAAGCCTTGAATTATCATTTCTTTCCAAGTAAACCAATTACAAAAGCAAAGTGGTCATTTGGAAGCTCAAAAGTCAAATTTTACCTTGAAAAAATTAAAATTCTAAATACTTAGAATTTTTCTAAAGCATTTAAGAAAAATGGCACTTCAGAACCTCTGAACCAACCTCCAGGCGGAAACGGTCAGAAGTTGCAAACTTGGCTCAGCATATAACATTCAGACAGAAGGTGGCTCTTCAGCAGCTACACCAACTCAGTTAGAGGTTGTAAACGTGGTCCAGCACGTAACCTTCAAACAGAATATGGCTCTTTCAGCAGTTACGCAAGTTCAGCCAGAGTTTGCTATAGGAATGCAAAGAAAGCAAAGAAGCCAGAGGGCTCCTTCAGAACATGCTGGAATCAGAAGATGAAGAGGTCAGGAGAGTGGGTTTTACACTGAAACGGGATCTTTAAGTCCAGAATTTTCAGAAGCAAATCCAAGGAACATGCTAGAAAGTCTGGAGAACCCTCAGAATTTGCTGGGACAGCAGGATACTAAGATCAGAGGTTGAGTGTGTTGTATGCTGAAGTAGGAACTATTGATTCAGATATAGGTAATGATGCAAATATCACATTACAAGATCTCTTTGCCTCTAAATCTCATTTGTACCCAATCTGTTTTTCTTGACCAAAGAAAGACGCCCATACAGTTTCTGACCATATATATATACCCTCCATTCATCCATTCAAAGAAGTTGTTCAGAACATCATCAGAGTTGAGGCTAACTCCAGTTCACAGAACTTCTTCCAGCTACAAGGTAAGCATCTGCTGACTCTCACCACATTGCTTAAGCATCACCATATTTGCATGCTCAAAAAAACAATGTAGATACCATGCTTCTGATGTTGTACATGTTCTGAGATTGTCACGCATCTGTATGCTTAAGTAGAGAATGAATCAGTACAAAAATTTCCTGAAGAAACTAAAACTCATAGTTAGGATTAGAAAAGGTATACTTGCCTCTGATTTATGGTTCTGATTCTCTTTATTTCTGAAGCGCTATGACACCTGCTGAAAATGTCCTAGGCATGTCTTTTGTTTTGTGGAGAAATAACCAAATTGCAGATGTTCTGACTAGCACAGCAGGAAACCAAGTTTTGACTTTGACGCCAGTACTTCCGAGACCTGTTTTGTTATCAATGATATCATAACTTCTGAAAATTACTATGTTCCTAGCAGGGTTTCTGTTTTGCAGCAAACCAGAGTCAGAAGTTCTGACTCACACAGTTTCACTAACAGGTTTCTGTTCTGCAGCACGCCAGGGTCAAAACCTCTGACTTCCTTTTAGCAGCACGCTGATCCTCCCTTTTTCTTCCCCTTGTTATTTTCTTTTTCTTTATTTTTCTCGCTGGCACTCTCTATTTCATTAATCAGCAAAACACCAAAAAATATTTCGTTCACACTTTATTTTATTCCTTAAAACAAAAGACAAAAAATATTTTCTTAAAACCAAACAAGTTCATTTAATATTTTCTTGTATGTATTTCAATATGGTTGTAATAGTAATTTAGGGCTTTATTTTCATTTACCATCCCCATGTATAAGTGTGTATCCCCCACCCCCCAAATTATTGTAATAGCGTAGGATTTTACATTTCCGCATTTTTATTGCTTTCAAATGTAAAGTAATTAGGATATGTATGTCAAGATAAAATCAATGAAATAGAAAATCCTAATTCAAGATAAAGTCATGCATGCAATAAAACACACTTGCACACAAACACCCTTAAGGTATCTCCACTTGGTTGCCTAAATAAAAATGGCCATGGTATGCATGCAAAGTATCTTGGCAAAACAAAGCAAAACAAACAAATAAGATCATAGTCCCTCGATGACGCTATCAAAAGATTGCCTAAACAAAGATGATCTTGGTCCCTAAAACTTGTTAAGATACTTGGCACCATTACTATCATGGTCATACGATGACCCACGCCTGTCCCGTTTAACATCCAAAGATAGGGTTGTTTACCAAATCAATGGTAAATCAACAATGTCAAAGGAATAAAAATGTATAGGAAAGACATTTGATTAGGGTAGATAGCTCCTAGTTACTTGCTCTCTTTCAAACAATCCTTGCTATTTTCAAACAAACACACACACATTTCAAAACATTTCCAAACAACTTTCAAAACATTGAAACATTTTTTATAAGACAAGCATCTTTGTATACATTCTAACAAACGAGAATCATTACAAAGATTTCCTAAACGATGGCCTCTTTTCAAAATACTTTCAAAACCACGCAAAGCACCATTTCAAACAATTGCAAAAGCAAAGCAAGTGATCTAAACAAGTAACTAAGAGCCCATGGAAAACCATGGATGAAAAGGGTGCTAGCACCTTCCCTTTTCATAATCTACCCCCCGAGCTCAAGAAAACATCTCAAAGGTCTTTCCTGTGATTTTTTACCTTTCCTTTTGGATAAAAGAAAAGTCGGCGGCGACTCTTACTAACCGCAACATTTGCAAACACAAACGCAAAACCTCAAGTCAGTTCTCTCACCGCATCACAAAACTGGCGACTCCGCTGGGGACAAATATAAAAGTGGGGTTACCTTAGGGTTTTAGATCATATTTACATGCTTATCTTGTTTGACTTATATGCTTTACATTTGGTTCAATTGTTTGGGTTTGAATCCTCTACCCGGATTTGGGAAACATTATAGGTAAATAGAAATACGTTGTGGAAACTGTGCGGGGTATACCGACATGGTCTAAGAAATAGTTATATTAGTGCGACATATATGTGGGTACCGGTAGCCTTTGAGTCAATCAAAGAGAATATGGGGCCGCTGAGTGATGTCATGAAGCACTAATGAAATTTCAGAACCTTTACTTGACCAACTTGGCCTTTTAGGATGTAGTGAGATGACCGGCTTTGGTGCAGTCCGAAGTTGGTAGATACTCGATACTACACACATTGAGGGTTGGTTCCTTGGAATATTTCGGTCGCCAGTAAAGAGGCTGAATTGAAACAATGAACAAGGAAATAATCCAGTGATATTGAGCTCCTTAGAACCCGGTTACTATTTCTAGGACAGTTTGAGCCAACTAAACTTCAAGAGGGTATTTACCTATGAAACCACACGCAAGCCTAAACTAGGAACTTGTGTGATTTTCTTATACATATATACTTGTGCGTAACATCATGAACATCATATGCATCCACTAACCATTTCAAGGATTTTGGAAATTCATCTTTGTTCTTGTTTTGTAGGTTATGGATTCACTTCGCAGGAAAACTATCCAAATTAACCTTGTAAGAATTCCTCCATAACTCAAGGAGCTAGCTTCAAGGATTCCTGAGAATTCTCCATTCACCGAGAGACATGGTCGTCTACTCAACTTGGTCACCACCAACACAGAGGAGGATATGCTGAAAGTTCTCTTCCAGTTCTTTGACCCTTTGCATCATTGCTTCATATTTCCTGACTACCAACTTGTGCCTACTTTGGAGGAATTTTCTCAACTCTTGAGGATTACTATTCTCAATCAACTACCTTTCAATGGTACAAAAAGAGATCCAAATCCAGAAGAGATTGCTCAAGCCCTGCACTTGCACTCATCTGATGTCACAACATATTGGGAAACTAGAAGAGGTGTCAAAGGCTTCTTGTCAAAGTTTCTGTTTGAGAAGGCCCAAAGCTGTTGGAATTCTCTAGAATTGCAAGCTTTTGAGGAGATTGTAGCACTTCTCATCTATGGGATGGTCTTGTT
Organism: Vicia faba; assembly: GCA_948472305.1. Taxonomy (NCBI): domain Eukaryota; kingdom Viridiplantae; phylum Streptophyta; class Magnoliopsida; order Fabales; family Fabaceae; genus Vicia; species Vicia faba. The sequence continues at coordinate 248,364,647 of OX451738.1, read as the reverse complement.
CCCTAATCCTGACCAGCTCATAGATGTAAGCGCTTTCAAAATCTTCATGTCTCGTAACCCGGTGCCTACATTGCTTGGGGATATCTTACACTCTTTTCACACTCGTACAATGAGGAAAAGAGGTGTTCTCATGTGTTGCACTCCTCTCCTGGAAAGATGGTTTATTTCTCATCTTCCCTAATCAGTCTTGAAGAATGAGCAAGGCTTGAGGTGGTCACAACGGTTGATGACACTTACACATTCAGATGTTCATTGGTGTTCTCGATCCAAAGAGAATGTTGTCATCGTCGACCGTTATGGGGAATTCCCTAATGTCCCTCTACTTGGCATTAGGGGAGGCATCACCTACAACCCATGCTTGGCTCTAAGACAGTTTGGTTATGCCCGAAGGGATGGCCCACATGACATGCTGATCCAAGGCTTGGTTTTTGACTCCGATAACAACAATCAAGGACTCCATCAAAGGTTCATCCGAGCTTGGAGGATACCAAACAAGGTTGACAGTAAGACCTTGGGGAACAAGAATTCCATCCCTCTTGAGCCTTACCTCAAGTGGGTACGAACCCGCGCCCAAAGTCTTATGATGCCTTACCCCTCCATTCTCCCAGTGATTATAGAGCCTGTTAAGGAAGGAGAGGTTCCATACACCCTCCTACATCCTAACATGCCGACATCACTCGAAGATATACAAAGGAGTTGGATACAACTCAAGGGAGAACGCGATACTTTCAAAGCCCAATTTTACGCAAGCGAGAAGAAGGTTTTGGAACTCACTCGGTTACTTCACAAAGAGTAGACTCTCAACACCTACATTGCACCAAAGAGGATGCGCAACGTCTTTTTATATTATAATTTTGTACTATTTTGCCCAAGGGGCATTGATGTACTCAAGTTCTCTTTTTTAATATAACATGTGTTTCCTTTTTGAAATAAATTTGAATTTTCAAATCCTTGAAAACATTGCATGAATACATATCATTCATCATAAGCATAAGCAGGTATTTGCTACAAGTCTCCTTATCTCCCTACTATTTATTTCAGCAAGAGATGGCTCTAGAACAGACTATCAAGGACATCCAGGTTCAAAATGTTCAACTTCAAGAGATGTTCTTGAACCTATCTAAGGGGCAAGAAGAGGTGAAGGCTCTCCTCACAAGAGGCATGGTCATGGGGAATCCATAAGTTACCAAAGATGATCAGTTGGAAAGGCTACAAACTGAAATAGCCATAATGAGAGTCTAGATGATGGGACAACTGGTGGGCCAAATGGCTCTTATTCAAAACCTGGCTCAAGGATAAGAAGAGCTAAGGGTCCTCATCAACAAGCTTCGTCAAGACGAATGTAACCAAATGGGGCAAACATCTAGAATTGGGGATCAGGTCATCATTCGGCCCCCCATAAGACAAGAAGCCAGTTTAAAGGAAAGAGGACCTTCCCAATTTGTTTCCAAGTCACAAACCCAGCAACCACCTCGTCAACAAGGACAGGGTAACCAAAATAAACAGGTCCCAACCGTTAGGCAGTTCACCAAACTCAATGTACCTATATCACAGATCCTACAACACCTGCTGAACTTGAATTTGGTCACATTAAGAGATCCTCCTCGGAATCCCAATACCTCTGCTCCTAGCTATCATCCCAATGCATTATGTGCATCCACTCCAATAATCCTGGGCATGATACGAATGACTGTTGGGCTTTGAAAAATAAGATCCAAGACTTGATTGACAGAGGAGTGCTGGAGTTCACACAAGGTGGCCAGACTGAGTTCTTTTTTCGTCCCTCAAAGGCTCTCCACCTAAAGTGACAAGTTCAAACAAAGAGGTTTCTTTTCATTTGAATGTTCAAGTTGTAATTTCTCTTTTGTTATTCAAACAATTATCTATTAATGTCAAACTTTGTTTCATTAATGCATTGCATATGTTTGTCTTGATTTGATCCACTCATTTTCATTACATTTAAACTATGCTTTTTTACTCACTTTATGACATTCAACTCTTGCTAAAAGTTATAAGCCTTTAGAGGGAGGATGACAAAAATAATGCCATAATCTCATACAGTATGCTTTTGGACGGACCTTGCTGACGATGTACAGGCGTTTCTTTCAAATCCTAAACATCGGAGTTATAAGGAAGATAATCCCTAGTCAACCCTTTCGAGCCAAAGAAGTAGAAGTTTTCTGTTTTAACATAAATTGAAACCTTTAATCAAAACCTAGAGCAGGGTAGTCTCTCAGTTAATCCAAATGCGCGTTTAGTTGTATACTCTCATTTCGTAATACAACGAATGACATCAAAAACATTCCTCTGGAATCGAAAGACGGTGATGGTTCCCTATCACACAGGCAGTCATTATCTCTCAAAAAGAAAAGCCCGCTAAGTCAAAACCTACGAAGGAGACTTAAGAAAACTGGGGCATCCCGCTGACCGTAATCTCAAAACAAGAACAGTCAGGCAAAAATTAGGGATAACAAATCAAAAGAAATAGGTCACTACAAATCCTCGACAACATGAAAAATGTTGCAAAAATGACTGCCTTCCGACAAACTTAACTTGTCTGAACCATCACCAAAACATCATTCCAGACTCAATTGGAGTTCAAACATACGATTAATTGAGTTTAGGACTGAAGAACATCACGAAGAGCGGGTGAGTACAAATATACTTTGAGCATTTATCCTTTGTTTCTTAAACCGTGAATCAAGCCACGTTACAACCCTTCAAAAGTCCTAATTGAAGCATGAGTTAATTCGAAAGCATACTGTTACAAAAGGTATCCTGACTCCTATAAGGCTTTGCTCTGAATCCTGAGATTGAATTTTCTTACAAAATTCCTTTACTTTCAGAAACGCATTTTTCAAAATTTCAAGACAAGCATAAACTTTGCATTATTTAAATATCACTGTTTGCATATGGCTATTTGTTTGAACAGCGAAGAAATTCACACAACGAATATCCAGTGAACGAAATCTCTCTCAATGAACAAAATCAATTCAAGGAGGATGACGCTCCTCCTATCAACAGGGGGATATGACATGTCACTATCCAACACACATGGAGAAGTCCAGTCAAGATTCCAAGAAATCTCTCAAGAATTGTAGAGTAACCAGGGGCAAGTCTCCATCCCTGTCACTTGGGGCATTGAACGTCAATCCCGACAAAGGGTTACATACAATCAAACATTTCCAGGTAGTGCCACAAGAACTTGCTACTAGGGGAAATGACGAATCTCCCAAAAATACTTCTCACAAGATGATTCCCCAGCCAGAGTTTAATCTCTGAAAACCTTTCCCCAGCGGAGACAACTTCAAGAATCCTCGAGGACTTCCCCAACGAGTTCATCACCTCTCTAGCAGACCGAAAACAAGGTTTATTTCCCCAACAAACTACAGGTTTCCCAGTTTGAGTTTGCTTCTCTGACTACTGCAAATCAAAGGACCACAACTCCTCTTCCCAAGTAGACTACTCTACAATCCCCGGGAAGTTACTGTGAAACCTGGACCCGACCAGATATCAGTTCAACTTCGACTCCCCAGTAGAGCAACGGACAACCGAGACTCCTGAACTCTTTTCCCAAGCAGGAATAAACATTCTCCCGACAGAGTTTTCAATATTCCCCAGCGGAGTTTATCCTCAAACAACAAAATAGGAATCCCCGGTGGAAATATTCTAAGCAAAGTTTGAAGACACACAGCAGTCCAGGATTTAACAAACTCCCCGACATTTGTCAAGGATTTATTTTCCCAGACAAAAATACATTCATAAACATTTCACATTTCATACCTCCTATTTACATACATGATAAGGGCATACGACACAATCTCATTTATTTTGAGAATATCACGACATCATGCATTTCATACATCATGACATTGCATATGACTAACTCTTTACCTTTCAGGGAAATACAAACTAATAAACACCGTTGACTACTTATATGACCTGGTAGTCCTCTCAAAAACTACGTCTACTGAAGGACTATTTCAGCAGATTCCTCAGAAAAGTGCCCTCACAAGATCTTCTCTGGTTCAGTCAGATCAACACTAAGATCTCCCTGATTCTTATTTCAGTTGAAGATTTTCAAAACTTTTGTCTGGTTCAGTTAAATCGATTCTAAGATTTTTTTTATTCTTATCCAGTCAAAGTTAATCCAAGATCTTCTCTGGTTCAGTCAGATCGACACTAAGATCTCCCTGATTCTTATTCCAGTTGAAGATTTTCAAAACTTTTGCCTGGTTCAGTTAAATCGATTCTAAGATTTTTCTGATTCTTATCCAGTCAAAGTTAATCCAAGATCTTCTCTGGTTCAGTCAGATCGACACTAAGATCTCCCTGATTCTTATTCCAGTTGAAGATTTTCAAAACTTTTGTCTGATTCAGTTAAATCGATTCTAAGATTTTTCTGATTTTTATCCAGTCAAAGTTAATCCAAGACCTTCTCTGTTTCAGTCAGATCGACACTAAGATCTCCCTGATTCTTATTCCAGTTGAAGATTTTCAAAACTTTTGTCTGGTTCAGTTAAATCAATTCTAAGATTTTTCTGATTCTTATCCAGTCAAAGTCAATCCAAGATCTTCTTTGGTTCAGTCAGATCGACACTAAGATCTCCCTGATTCTTATTCCAGTTGAAGATATTCCAAGACTTTCTTACTGGTTCAGATAAATCTCTCAACGGTTTATTCTGATTCGTTTCCAGATTCTTACTGGTTCAGATAAATCCCTCAACTGTTTATTCTTATTCGTTTCCAGATTCTTACTGGTTAAGATAAATCTCTCAACGTTTTATTCTGATTCGTTTCCAGATTCTTACTGGTTCAGATAAATCCCTCAACGGTTTATTCTGATTCGTTTCCAGATTCTTATTGGTTCAGATAAATCTCTCAACGGTTTATTCTGATTCGTTTTTTGTTAAAATCAAGTTCAGACTTTCTGTCAACAATCACCTTTGGACGGAATCTATAAGCCCATCTCTGACAACTCGCCATCATTCCTCCAAATGGCATCTATAATCCCATTCACCATACATCTTCAAGTGCAAATTTCTGAGCACTCTAGTGTTCAATCATCTTTCGCCTTCAAGTCACGAATGGCGGATCCGCCAATCTAACTCTTCAGGTTCAAGAAGTTTGAACAGGGGCAGCTGTTGTACCCCGAAATTTGCCCTCTGTTTCTTCAGGAAATCATCCTGGATTCTCATAGTTTCTCTTAAATAAATCCAAGCCTTGAATTATCATTTATTTCCAAGTAAACCATTTACAAAAGAAAAGTGGTCATTTGCAAGCTCAAAAGTCATATTTTACCTTGAAAAAATTAAAATTCTAAATACTTAGAATTTTTTCTAAAGTATTTAAGAAAAATGGAACTTCAGAACCTCTGAACCAACCTCTAGGCGGAAACGGTCAGAAGTTGCAAACTTGGCTCAGCATATAACATTCAGACAGAAGGTGGCTCTTCAGCAGCTACACCAACCTATAGGAATGCAAAGAAAGCAAAGAAGCCTGAGGGCTCCTTCAGAACATGCTGGAATCAGAAGATGAAGAGGTCAGAAGAGTGGGTTTTACACTGAAACAGGATCTTTAAGTCCAAAATTTTCAGAAGCAAATCCAAGGAACATGCTAGAAAGTCTGAAGAACCCTCAGAATTTGTTGGGACAGCAGGATACTAAGATCAGAGGTTGAGTGCGTTGTATGCTGAAGTAGGAACTATTGATTCAGATATAGGTAATGATGCAAATCTCACATTACAAGATCTCTTTGCCTCCAAATCTCATTTGTACCCAATCTGTTTTTCTTGACCGAAGAAAGACGCCCATACAGTTTCTGACCATATATATATATATATACCCTCCATTCATCCATTCAAAGAAGCTGTTCAGAACATCATCAGAGTTAAGGCTAACTCCAGTTCACAGAACTTCTTCCAACTGCAAGGTAAGCATCTACTGACTCTCACCATATTGCTTAAGCATTACCATATTTGCATGCTCAAAAAACACAATGTAGATATCATGCTTCTGATGTTGTACATGTTTTGAGATTTTCACGCATTTGTATGCTTAAGTAGAGAATGAATCAGTTCAGAAATTTCCTGAAGAAACTAAAACTCAGAGTTAGGATTAGCAAAGGCATACTTGCCTATGATTTATGGTTCTGATTCTCTTTATTTCTGAAGCACTATGACACCTGCTGAAAATGTCCTAGGCATGTCTTCTGTTTTATGGAGAAATAACCAAATTGCAGATGTTCTGACTAGCACAGCAGGAAAACAAGTTCTGACTTTGACGCCAACACTTCCGAGACCTGTTTTGTTATCAATGATATCAGAACTTCTGAAAATTACTATGTTCCCAGCAGGGTTTCTGTTTTGCAGCACACCAGAGTCAGAAGTTCTGACTCACACAGTTTCACTAACAGGTTTTTGTTCTGCAGAACGCCAGGGTAAGAACCTCTGACTTCCTTTTAGCAGCACGCTGATCCTCCCTTTTTCTTCCCCTTGTTATTTTCTTTTTCTTTATTTTTCTCGCTGGCACTCTCCATTTCATTAATCAGCAAAACACCAAAAAATATTTCGTTCACACTTTATTTTATTCCTTAAAACAAAAGACAAAAAATATTTTCTTAAAACCAAACAAGTTCATTTAATATTTTCTTGTATGTATTTCAATATGGTTGTAGTAGTAATTTAGGGCTTTATTTTCATTTACCATCCCCATGTATAAGTGTGTATCCCCCACCCCCCAAATTATTGTAATAGCGTAGGATTTTACATTTCCGCATTTTTATTGCTTTCAAATGTAAAGTAATTAGGATATGTATGGCAAGATAAAATCAATGAAATAGAAAATCCTAATTCAAGATAAAATCATGCATGCAATAAAACACACTTGCACACAAACACCCTTAAGGTATCTCCACTTGGTTGCCTAAATAAAAATGGCCATGGTATGCATGCAAAGTATCTTGGCAAAACAAAGCAAAACAAACAAATAAGATCATAGTCTCTCGATGACTCTATCAAAAGGTTGCCTAAACAAAGATGATCTTGGTCCCTAAAACTTGCTAAGATACTTGGCACCATTGCTATCATGGTCATACGATGACCCACGCCTGTCCCGTTTAACATCCAAAGATAGGGTTGTTTACCAAATCAATGGTAAATCAACAATGTCAAAGGAATAAAAATGTATAGGGAAGACATTTGAGTAGGGTAGATAGCTCCTAGTTACTTGCTCTCTTTCAAACAATCCTTGCTATTTTCAAACAAACACACACACATTTCAAAACATTTCCAAACAACTTTCAAAACATTGAAACATTTTTTAAAAGACAAGCATCTTTGTATACATTCTAACAAACGAGAATCATTACAAAGATTACCTAAACGGTGGCCTCTTTTCAAAATACTTTCAAAACCACACAAAGCACCATTTCAAATAATTGCAAAAGCAAAGCAAGTGATCTAAACAAGTAACTAAGAGCCCATAGAAAACCATGGATGAAAAGGGTGCTAGCACCTTCCCTTTTCATAATCTACCCCCCGAACTCAAGAAAACATCTCATAGGTATTTCCTGTGCTTTTTTACCTTTCCTTTTGGATAAAAGAAAAGTCGGTGGCGACTCTTGCTAACCGCAACATTTGCAAACACAAACGCAAAACCTCAAGTCAGTTCTCCCACCGCATCACAATCCTCAACTCAAAGAGTTAGCATTAAGGGTCCCTGAGAAGCCTTCATTAACCGAAAGACATGGTCGTCTCCTAAACTTGGTTACCTCCAACACTGATGAAGATATGATGAAGGTGCTTTTCCAATTCTTTGATCCTCTACACCATTGCTTCACTTTTCCCGATTATCAACTTGTGCCTACTCTAGAATAATTCTCACAACTCTTGAGGATTCCCATTCTCAATTAACTACTCTTCAAGGTACAAAAAGGGATCCAAAACCTGAAGACATTTCCCAATCATTACACTTGCAACAATCTGATATCACAACTAATTGGGAAACAATGAGTGGTGTCAAAGGTTTCTTAGCCAAGTTCTTGTTTGAGACAGCTCAAGACTATTGGAACTCTTTGGACTTGCAAGCTTTTGAATAAATCTTGGCCCTTCTCATCTATGGGATGGTTTTGTTTCCAAACCTTGACTAACTCATAGATGTAAATCTGTCAAAATCTTCATGTCTCGCTATTCAGTGCCTACTTTGTTGGGAGATATCCTACATTCTTTTCACTCTCGCATTATGAAGAAGATAGGGACCCTCATGTGTTGCACTCCTCTTTTGGCAAGATGGTTTATTTCGCATCTTCCCCGGTCTGTGTTGAAGAACGAGCAAGGTTTGAGGTGGTCCCATAGGCTGATGACGCTCAGACATTCAGATGTTCATTGGTGTTCTCGATCCTTGGAGAACATTACTATCATAGACCGTTGTGGGGAATTCCCTAATGTCCCTTTGCTTGGCATTAGGGGAGGTATCACTTACAACCCTTGTTTAGCCTTATGAAAGTTTGGTTACGCCTAAAGAGATGGTCCACATGAGATGCTCATCCAAGGAGTGATATTTGACTATGAGAGTGACGACCAAAGCTACCGTCATAAGTTTATACGAGCTTGGAGGATGGTAAGAAAAGTGGATAGCAAGACGCTAGGACACAAGAATTCCATTCCCCTCGAGACTTACATTAAGTGGGTACGAGCTCGTGCTCAGAAACTTGTGATGCCTTATCCCTCCATCTTACCAGTCATCATGGAACCTGTGGTTGAAGGAGATGTCCCATACACTGTCCTCCACCCCGACATGCCTACTTCTCTCGAAGACTTGCAAAAAGGTTGGATTCAGCTAAAGGAAGAACGAGATACTTTTGAAGCTCAATTCTACGCTAGTGAGAAGAGGGTCTTGGAGCTTATAAAGCAACTACAAGACGAGCAAAGTGTGAACGCCTATCTCGCGCCGAAGAGGATGCGTTCAGTCTTTTTATCTTAGAGAGTTATTTTTTAAGCCCAAGAGGCATGATGTAATCATTTTGAACTAATTAATGAAATTGATGTTTGTCTATGCAAATTTAAATTCCATAAATCCTTGAAATCATTTGCATATACATCTTCCATGCATCATAACATGACAGGTTTTCATACAACAGGTTTCCTTATCTTTCTGCTGTTTATTTCAGCAAGATGGATATAGAGAAAACTGTGAAAGATCTTCAGGCACAAAACTCTCAATTCCAAGAGACTCTACTGGCCCTAGACAAGGGGCAACAAGATATGATGGCATTGATGGCAGCCAAGAAGAAGCCCAAGAGGAAAGCTCTGGTCAATATGGGTAGAAGGTTGAAGGAGTCGGTCTGTCAGATCCCGGTAGTGGAAGACTCGTCTGAAGAAGATGAGAATCAGATTGGAGAAGCTAAGAGTATCCATGATGGGTGAATCAACGGTCAAGCGTCTGATGGTGATTATTTTGATGAACAGTATCCACCCGCCGATGTCAAGTATAAGCAGTTAGAAGACAAACTGAAGGCCGTCGAGATCCAATCCATCCTCGGTTTAGATTTTGATGATTTGGGTTTGATCTCTGGGGTTGTTATTCCACACAAATTCAAAATACCAGTCTTTGCAAAGTAAGATGGAGTTTCTTGTCCAAAACTTCACCTGAAATCCTATATGCGCAAGATACAGCCGCACACCACTGATAAGAAACTCTGGGTTCACTTTTTCCAAGAGAGCTTGGATGGAACGCAACTAGAATGGTTCTACCAGTTGGATGGTTCTCGCATCAATACTTGGGAAGACTTAGCTATCGCCTTCTACTATCAATACCAGTATAACACCGACTTGGCGCTAACAAGGGTTCAGTTGCAAGATGACAATGGGGAAGAATGAAGGATTTAAAGAATATGCACAAAAGTGGAGAGACCTTGCCAGTAGGATTCAACCACCTTTGACTGATAGGGATCACATTGACATGTTTATGGGCACTTTATCTGGTCCATTCTTTAATCTATTGGTTGGCTGTTCTTCTTCTGGTTTCACCGAATTAATCTTAACCGGTGAAAGAGATGAAAGCGGCATTAAAAGTGGAAAGATTTCCATGGCATCTGCCTCCACTTCCAATCCTGTAAAGAAACCTTTTGCTGCAAAGAAGGAAATCAATGATGTGTACGGGGAAAGGCCTCGTACTAAGAAGAATGATCATCCATCTTTTAATGTTGTCTGAATCTCCAATCTGACTCCTGCTCAAAGATCATCTGCTAATCATCAATGTTTTGAAACTCCGAGAAGACAATTTACGAGGATAGGAATGTCATTATCTCAAGCCTTACAACACTTGCTAAAGGCTAATTTAGTTACATTACGCGATCCTCCTGCCAATCCAGATACCTCTTCACCAAAGTATAATCTGAACGCGAAATGTGCTTACCACTCAAGTAGCCCCGGGCATGAGACTGACCAATGTTAGGCCTTGAAGAATAAAATTCAGGATTTGGTCAATAACAAGACTATTGAATTTGATCCTCCTCCAACTCTGAATGTAATCACCGCACCTATGCCAAACCATGGAAAGGGTGTCATTATTGTTGAAGATACAATTTTTGTTGCGTCTGTTGAAGACTTTACTACTTCATTAAACATCATCAAAAAGAATATGTTGAAAGTCGATATTTTCATGGTTGTGTAAAGGACTGTGTTTACTGTGCCAAACAACTCAATGGATGCGAAGGGCTGAAGGAAGGAATTCAACGCTTGATGGATAGCCACAAGATCCTATTTGAGAAGACTTCACTTGCCAAAAGTTTGACTAATAAATGTGAAGATCTCTCCATTATAACCATCTCAAACAAGCCTCTTAGGATCTCCTCCAAAGGTCCTATTAGGATTTCAAATGAACCAATTGTTGCTCCCTTAATAATTACCGATCCCGTACCAATTCCCTACTCTTTAAACAAGGCAGTACCATGGAACTATGGTGCTGAGGTGTTTTACCATGGGATAAAACAAGACGCTTTGATCGAAGAAGACAAATCTGATGATGTTGGCAACATAACTGGCTCAAGTAAGGTAACCCGAACTGGGAGAATCTTTTCACCCAATATCTCACCACCAGTTGTTACAAAGGCACCCGTCCGCATTACTAATGCTAAGCCAAGTACTGATACAAGAGGGAAGGAGAAAGTTGTTGAGCCGGTCGTGACAGAAATACCCGTAAAGGACGTTGCTGATGGAGAACCCTCCGCTCGTGAGATGGACGGGATCTTGAAAATCATAAAAAGGAGCGATTTCAAGATTGTGGAACAGTTGGGGTAAAACCCTTCTAAGATTTCTATGTTGTCGTTGCTACTCTGTTCCGATGCCCATGCTCGGACATTAATCAAATTCTTGAAGAAGGCTCATGTCCATCATGAGACCACAACGGACCAGTTTGAGAATTGTGTGACAAGCTTGACGGTTGATAATGGTTTGGGATTTTCAGATGCTGGCCTAACACCGCTTGAGAAGAACCACAATAAAGTTTTACATGTTTCTGTCGAGTGCAAGGGGACCACCCTAGCACATGTTCTAGTCGACACTGGTTCTTCTCTAAACGTGCTACCCAAGGGGGCGCTAGAACTTCTAGACTGTGAAGGTTTAGTCTTGAAACCAAGTGATATCATTGTGAGGGCCTTCGATGGATCAAAAGGGACTGTTCATGGAGATATAGATCTTCCAATCAAGGTGGGCTCACAAATTTTCAATTCCACCTTCTACATCATGGATATTCGTCCTGCCTATTCTTGTTTGTTGGGTCTCCCTTGGATCCATAAAGCTGGGGCAGTAATGTCAACTCTCCATCAAAAACTCAAATATCCGGTCAAGGGAAGAATTGTCACCGTCTGTGGAGAGGAAGAGTTTATGGTAAGCCACCTCAACTCTTTCAAATACATGGAGATGGATGGAGAATTCATTGAGACCCTGTGTCAAGCCTTTGAAGTTGTGCCACCAATGGTTTCTGCTATCAAATGTTCCTCTAATGAGTCCAAAGCTGTTAAGGTCGTGCCGAAGATGGTTTCAGTCAAAGATGCCCGTGCTGCAATTGAAGAAGGAAGTTGTGATACTTGGGGGCAACTCCTCGATATCCCATTCAAAGCAGACAAGTTTGGTTTGGGATTCACCGTCAAGGCTCAGAAGGAAGTGACGCATGCTCGTGCAGGAAAGCCACCTCTCTGTATTGGAAGCCATGAGGTCAACGCTGTGGGTGATTCCGATGAAGAAACTGCATTTGAAGATTGGGTGTATCCTACTACAACGGAGCTAAAGAATTGGCATGCAAAAGACTTCATGCACATCTCCTTCATTGAGGAGTAATCCACTTGTTTATTACTTTTTATTGAATTCAAGAACATGTTGTCTGTAATATTTAACAATGACTTTTAAGCCATGTGCCTGGCCTGGGGCACTATGGTCCATTTGTCAAGGGTTTTATTTATTTTCATCTAGTCATATGATCATTCAATACAAATCATTAGACTCTTTTGCATTCAAATCTATGTGTTCATTGTCTTTCTTTTCCTTCAAATACATTTTCAAAATAGCCATGTATCTTACATGCACACAAACACACTCTTGCAGGTCCTCGTCCACTCTGGATCCTATTGCCAATGACTTTACTATTACCGACTATAACTTTGAATGTCCAATTAACCAAGCCGAAGATGAAGGCGAGGAAGATTGTGAAATACCGGGAGAACTACCAGACTTCTATTACAAGAGGAAAAAGCTATTCAGTCGCACGAAGAGTTAGTGGAAATTATCAATCTGGGTACCGAGACAAACAAGAAAGAAGTCAAGATCGGAGCTAACCTGGAAAGAAGTGTCAAGAGAAGGTTGGTTCATATGTTGCATGATTATGTGGAATTATTTGCTTGGTCTTATAAAGATAGGCCAGGGTTAGATACCGACATCGTAGTTCATCGTCTGTCGACAAAATAAGATTGTCCTCCTGTCAAACAAAAAGTTTGTCGCATGAGGCCTGACATGTCTGAAAAGATAAAAGTTGAAGTGATGAAACAATTTGATGCAGGGTTTCTAGTTGTGACGTCCTATCCCTAATGGGTTGCCAATGTGATGCTAGTACCGAAGAAAGACGGAAAATTTCGCATGTGCGTAGACTATAGGGATCTGAATAGGGAAAGCCCCAAGGATGACTTCCCTCTACCACACATTAACGTCTTGGTCGATAACACTGCTCAGCATAAAGTCTTCTCTTTCATGGATGGCTTCTACGGCTATAATCAGATAAGGATGGATCCCGAAGACATGGAGAAGACAACTTTTGTCACGCAATGGGGCACCTTTTGCTACAAGGTCATGTCGTTCGGATTGAAGAATGCAGGGATAACATATCAAAGAGCTATGGTAGCTTTGTTTTATGACATGATTCATCATGAGATAGAGGTATATGTGGATGATATGATTGCCATATCACAAACTGAAGAGAAACACCTTGATCAGTTGTACAATCTATTCGAGAGGTTGAAAAAGTACAAGTTAAGGTTGAACCCTAACAAGTGCACATTTGGAGTACGATCTGGAAAGCTTTTAGGTTTTGTTGTCAGCGGTAAAGGAATTGAAGTCGATCCAGCCAAGGTAAAGGCCATCCAAGAAATTCCAGTCCCCTACTCTGAAAAGGAAGTTATAGGATTCTTGGGTCGTCTCAATTACATCGCCCGCTTCATATCTCACTTGACTGCTACCTGTGAGCCAATCTACAAACTCTTGAAGAAAGACCAGGCAGTCAAATGGAATGATGAATGCCAAGCTGCCTTCAACAAAATCAAAGAATATACGCAAGAGCCTTCTATTCTCATGCCTCCAGTTGAAGGAAGACCCTTGGTCATGTATTTGACAGTACTAGAGAACTCTATGGGGTGTGTTTTAGGCCAACATGACGAGTCTGGCCGAAAAGAGCATGTTATTTATTACCTGAGCAAAAAGTGTACCGACTGTGAAACTAGATATTCATTGCTCGAGAAAACTTTCTGCACTCTGGCATGGGCTGCTCTCCGGCTAAGACAGTATATGTTGACTCATACCACTCTGTTGATTTCTAAGATGGACCCAATCAAGTACATCTTCGAGAAACCTGCCCTCTCCGGATGGATAGCCAGATGGAAAATGATTTTGACTGAGTACGACATTCAATACACAACACAAAAGGCCATCAAAGGAAGCGTACTAGCAGATCATTTAGCCCATCAAGCTGTTGATGATTATCAGTCCATGAACTTCGACTTCCCAGATGAGAACATCATGCTAGTGACCGACTGTGCAAAACCTGGACCGTATGACGGACCTGAACAAGGATCCCGATGGACTATGTTCTTCGATGGGGCTTCCAACGCCTTGGGTAACGGAATTGGTGCTGTGATTATCTCCCCTGAAGGTTGCCACACCCCTTTCACTACCATACTATGCTTCGATTGCACGAACAATATGGCTGAATACGAAGCGTGCATTTTGGGTCTGAGGGCTGCCATTGACTTGAGGATCAAGCATTTGAATGTGTTTGGGGATTCCTCTCTAGTGATCAGCCAAGTAAAAGGAGATTGGGACACTAAGCACCCTAATCTAATCCCTTACAAGGAACTTGTGCTATCCCTGATTCCCTACTTCGAAGAGATCACCTTTGAGCACTTCCCTAGGGAAGAAAATCAGTTGGCAGACGCCTTGGAAACCATGTCTTAAATGTTCAAGGTCAGATGGGACAACGAATCTCCTATGATTACGATTGAGAGATTTGACGAACCTTCACATTGCTGTGAGCTTGACACTGACACAGAAAATCCATGGTACTATGAGGTGATGAGATATCTTGAAGCACAAGAGTATCCCGAGGGAGCATCCATCAATGACAGAAAGTTCTTACGAAGATTTTCAGCCAAATTCTTCTTAAGTAACAGAATATTGTACAAGCGCAACCATGACTCTACTTTAATCCAATGTGTGGACAAGAAGGAGGCATAGGAAATTATGGAAGATATGCACGATGGTCTCGTTGGTACTCACTCAAGCGGACATACGATGGCTAAGAAGATCTTAAGAGCTGGTTACTATTGGTCAATAATGGAGACTAATTGCTATCAACACTCTAGGACGTGCCATAAATGCCAAATCTATGCTGACAAGGTCCATGTGCCTCATATCCCTCTGAACGTCATGATCGCTCTGTGGCCATTTGCAATGTGGGGCATTGACATGATTGGAGAAATCAAGCCCACCGCTTCCAATGGACATCGCTTCATTCTTGTCGCTATCGACTATTTCACCAAATGGGTCGAAGCCGCCTCTTTTGCCTCAGTCACCAAGAATGTGGTAGCCAGGTTCATCAAACATAACCTTATTTGCCGCTATGTTATCCCAGAAAGGATCATTACCGATAATAGGACTAACCTCAATAATGCTATGATCGCCGAACTTTGCACTCAGTTCAAGATCAAGCATCACAATTCTTCTCCATATAGACCTAAAATGAATGGCGCATTCGAAGCGGCCAACAAGAACATTAAGAAGATTGTGCAGAAGATGGTAGTAACCTATAAGGACTGGAATTAGATGTTACAGTTTGCTCTTCATGGCTACCGTACTTCAGCTAGAACATCAACTGGGGAAACTCCTTTTTCTCTTGTCTATGGCATGGAAGCTGTTTTTCCAGTGGAAGTTCAGATTCCCTCACTAAGGATTATGAATGAGGCAGGTCTAGGCGAAGACGAGTGGATTCAGAGTAGGTTAGATCAGTTGAACTTGATCGACGAAAAGAGAATGGCTGTTGTTTGTCATGGTTAGACGTACCAAAAACGTATGATCAAGGCTTTCAACAAAAAGACCAAGCCTCAAGTATATCAAGCTGGTAACTTGGTGATAAAGCGCATCATTCTGCCACAAGGCGACCCCAGGGGCAAATGGACTCCCACCTACGAAGGGCCATTTGTTGTCAAGAGAGTGTTCCCTGGCGGTGCCATGATGCTGACTACCATGGATGGTAAAGACTTCCCACATCCTATAAACGCGGACATAGTTAAAAAATACTATGCATAAGAGATCCGCTAGGTTGACACACCTAGGAAAAATATGGGCATCCCGGCAAACCAAAAGGTTTAGGAAAAAAATTATGGATATATGCAAAAGATTATACACCCGGAAAGTTGAAAACCTGAAAGGGCGACTTAGGCAAAAATGGGTATCCTGGTGGGCTAAAAACCCGAAAGGGAGGTCCATGCAAAAATTAAGGATTGAAAGCGTATGATTATGTCCCGTGGAATCACCACAATCAACTTTATCACCAAGGTCTGAGTTCAAATGGTCCAAGATCAATCCAATCAACTTCTGTCAACAACAAGGGGCATCGAAGACATTGGGGCAATAATAGAGTTGGAATGCAATGAGATCATTTCCACATGGCTATTTGTTTTTGTTTTCAATTTTTGTTTTCCTTTCGATGATTTCCTCTTACTAGGATCTCCGTCTCTTTGTATAAAAAAAAACGCCTATTCATGGGCAAAATATCAATACAAATATACTTTGAAGTGCAAACTTTCTGTTTTTATTTTGAATGCAAATTATCCAATGACTAAAATTGAACGAACATATGCATATGAACATAATTAAAACTATTTGGCACATGTGTCCTGCTAAGCAGTAACAAGCATCTCTTTAATGTATATGTAATATCCCCACAAGAGTTATTTCATTAACATTATCTCCACAAGATGGCTACGATAAACCAATCCTCAACAGAGTTACCCACAAAGTCTCTCTACATAGTCTGATCTCCAGCCAGAGCCTCAATCTCTTGGCAGCTCTCTCCCAGCTAAGTTGATCCTACAAGAAAAAGCCTTGTGTATCTCTTCCTCAAAGAACTCACCTCGTCAGCAGATCATCAAATATTCATCATTAGAGTTTATTTCCCTAACATACAACAATCAACAAAATTCCCCGACATAGTTTATCCTCCCCATCTGAGCCTGTCTTCCCTAGCTGAGTTTATCCTCTCCAGCTTGAGTTTACCTTTCAGACTACTCCAAATCATAGGGCCACAACCCCTAATCCCCAGTGAAGTCATCAACAAAGCCTTTACTGCCTCTAAAAGATACTATGAAGCCTGGACCCGACCAGATATTAGTACAATTTTCAAGATACTATGAAGCCTAGACCCGACCAGATAATAGTCAACTTCTCAAGATGCTATGAAACCTGAACCCTACCAGATAATAGTTTAACCCTTCAAAGATATAGAAGAACCTAGACTCAACCAAACCAGGGTTTAACTTATTTTCCCCAGTAGAGTTTTCCTCTACCCCAACAAGTTACTGTAAATCCTGGATCCGACCAGATATCAGTTTTCAACTTCCTCTTTTCAATTAAGTTATTGTGAAGCCTGGATCCAACCAGATAACAATTCCCCTCAGGAGTTTGTTGTGAAACCTGGAATCCAACTAGATAACAACTAAGTTCCCAAGCAAGTTACTGTAAATCCTTGACCCTACCAGATGTCAGTTCAACTCTATCTCTTCAAACAAGTTATTGTGAAGCCTGGATCCGACCAGATAACAATTCCCTTCAGAAGTTTATTGTAAAGCCTGGACCCGACCAAATAACAATTAACTTCACCCACCTCAAAACATGTAAAGCCTGGATTCGACCAGATATCAGTTCGATTTCGTCTATTCAAGCAAGCTATTATGAAGCCTGGAGTCTGATCAGATAACAACTAGCTACAATCCTCAGCAAGACACTATGAAGCCTCGACCCGACCAAATAATAGTATAACTTCTCAAAAACTATGAAGCCTAGACCGACCAGATAGTAGTTACCACTTCAAGTTACTACAAAGCCTGGAATCCGACCAGATAACAGTTTAACTTCCTTATCCCTAGAAAGTTTTTGTGAAGCTGGGAATTCAACCAAATAACAGCCTAACTTCACTCTCCCCAAGAAATTTTCTGCAAAGCCTGGATCAGACCAGATAATAGTTAATTTATTCTTCCCTAGTAAGTTACTGTGAAGCTTGGAATCTGACTAGATAGCAGTTGACTTCCTCATCCTCAGCAAATTGTGAAGCCTGGATCCGACCAGATAACATCAGACATTCAAGAGATATTCCTCAGCGGAAGCATTCTTTCAACAAATTGAAGATACGTATATTCTTAATCCCCAACAACAATCATGGATTCAAAACTCCTCAGCAGCAGTCGGGGATTTATTTTCCCGGGCGAACATGCATCCCACATTCATACATCATAGCATATACATACAAAATGCATTTAGCGTGATCTCATTCATCTTGTGAATATCATGCATACATCTTCACTTTACTAACCCTTTTTCTCACAGGTGAAACATCAAGTTTTAGTATAAATCGACCAAATGTTTGTGCTGATACTTCCTCCAGTGTTTATCATCATTCCTCCAAATGGCATCTATAAGCCCATTCCCAATATATCTTCGAGTGCAAATTTTTGGGCACTCTAGTGTTCAATCATCTTTCACCTTCAAGTCACGAATGACGGATCTGCCAATCTAACTCTTCAGGTTTAAGAAGATTGAATAGGGGAAGTTGTTGTACCCCAAAATTTGTCCTCTCATTTCCCAAGTAATCTCTCACAAGATCTCCTTTGGTTCAAGACTGCACAAGGGTTGATCAGCTCAAGACACCTCCTCAAGCACTAATGATTGAAAATTAGGGTTTGAGTTTGCACAAGGATAAATGGACTTTTAATGCCCCATATTACTTTCATGGATCATTTTGGACCCTCAATATTTCTCATGTCAAGTTTCAAATCTTAGATCACATTTTTGCTCAGTCAATTGATCAGTTGACCTAAAATCAGTTGCGTTGGGGAAAAAGTCAGTTATGGTCAATTTACAGTCAAACTTCATAATTTTTTATCCATATCAACATTATGAACTCATATATGTCAGTTGATCAAGTTTGTATCACCATTCCTCAAGAAATTTGATCAGATCATTAAAAGGGCAAAATGGTCAAAATTAAGGTTTTGACTAAGAAGGTGCAATTTCTGATTTTTGACCTAGCAAATGACTTATTGGTTTGAGACATGATCTCAAGGATTCAAATGCTTCATTTTGACCTAATGGCATGGCTCAAAACATCTCTCAAGATTAATTGATTGACAAATGAATTTCAGTCAACTGATGAAAAGTCAACTGTACACTGAAAAGTCAAACTTTGACTTTTTGATCAAAATCAAGTGTCAAAGGTCACAATTCATCAAAACATGTCAAAATATGAAACTTGTTCATCAAGAAATCAAAAATTCAAGATTTCATTTTGAAAAGTCAAAATTTCTAAACTTAGAATTTTTTCTAAGTGTTGGAAATTCAAATTTTTTTCACAACTTTGAGCCAAATTTACACCATGATGCAAGATAATTCAAAGGAAACTTCCAAAATGAAGTTGTAGATCTCAATGATATCTAAAACATTATAGAACAAAACTTTTTCTAGAAATTCATGGATTTCAATTTATGATTTTAAGAAGACATGTTCATGAAACTTGGAAACTTAGTGAAATTTTGCCCTAGTTTAGGCAGGATTTTGACCTAACTTCATGGAATTTTTTCACATAGTTCCAAGATAAGTCTTCAAAAATGTAAAACATAGAGGTTTCAGAGGATGTTACTAGCTTTCCAAAATGTCCAAGAAGTCATTGAGATCATACTTGAGCAAGGAGAATCGAAGGAAAGAAGTTAGGGTTTCATTCTTGTTTTGCAAGGAAAATTTGTGAAGAACACTTGATCCAATCTTCAAGCATGCTGTAAAAATCTTGCTTTGCAGGATTCAAACTTGATAATCACTCAATAATTAAATGTTTACACAACTAATAGAGCCATTTTCCAAGCATTTGAACCATTATCCAAGTTGCATTTCCATTTATGGCACAAAGTTACCATTTCATTCTTGAAAAGTTGCTTTAATCATAAAGTCAACTTGTCTTGAGCTTCTAACTTGTTTGTTCAGCACACACCCAACATACAAAGTCAGATAAACATGTTTAAAACTTATAACCACTCTAGATAGCCTTGTACTATGAATTGGGACAATGTGTATCAAGCTTGCTTCAAAAACAAGCCAAAGAGCCATAACATGTGAACTTGTACTTCTGATCACCCCAAGCTCTTAAAAACTTTTCCTATAAATTGAGACACTATTATGCAACTTAGGAAACTATTTTGCAAGCCTGAAAATTCTCCCAAACTCCCTCTAGCCAGAAATTGCACACAAATTCCATTTTTGTGCAGGTTCTGACCTTGAACTTGTATCTTCTATTTCCATCGTGCGTTTTCCCTCAAAATAATTTTCAAAGCTTCCTTACATCAAATACAACTCATCCATTTCCTTGTTTCCCAACTGTAACACCATCTTCTTCATCTTCCATAATCAAAAACAGAGCATTACAAGTGGACTTCTACAGACCATTTCAGCCACTCTCCAATCAAGCTAATCATTGCATTAGCTTCCTCGGAACTTGAGGAAGCTAACCTGATCATCACAACAACTTAAATCAAACTCTAACTCAAAACACGATCTCCAGCTGCAAGGTGAGTTTTCTGACTTTTCATCTCAATATTTAGACATTGTTGGGCTTGCATTTGTGAAGACAAAATGTAGATATCATTGCCCTGAAACTGTACATATCCATAGATTTCATTTATATGGATTGAGCTTAGAGAATTTTAAGATTGAAATTTTTGGAAAATATAGGGTTCAAATTAGGGTCAACAAAATTCTCATTCATCTTTGATTTATAACTTTAGTTATTTACATGGTTGGATTCGTGAGAAAAAATGGAATAACTTTCATGTTTGCAATTTTAATTTTAATTCAGTAAATGAGCAAGATACAGGTTGTCTGGCTGGGCGTGAGGTTAAAGATGAATTTCAGGCCATAGACTTTATTTGTAATATATATTTATGGTTTGATACAAGTTAATGGATGTATAGTCACCCCAGTGGTAAGGCAGCGCGCGTTTCATGCTCAGGGCGTGGGTTCAATCCCCAGCGCTGCCACTTTTCTCATTTTTCATATTTTTTCTCTCTTTTTGTCACAAGCTGCAGGCGCCTGGGCCTCCCACAATGGGCTTCATTTTTTTGCTGGCTTCTAACCCCCTGCCTACTTTTGCACACCTGGCCCAACTTTATTTTATTTATTTCATTTTTATTTATTTATTTTTCTTATTTTATTTTATTTCAGTTTTATTTTATATTTTTTATTACTATTATTATTATTGTTATTAAAAAATATAAATTTTTTTTTATTATTTACACTTATATATTTTATTTTCTTTATAAAACAAAAAGGATAAAAAAACATTTTCTTAAACAAATTAATTTCTTTTTCTTAAATAATAAATATTTAGACTTAGGTTTAATTATTATATTATTTTCTTTTAAATTAAAATTAACTTAGAATTTAGGTTTCTTTTAATTAATTAATTTTTATATTATTTTCATTAAGTTAAAACCTTTTTCATGAAAACCCTAAAAAATATTTCAAACTTAATTTCTTTTCTTAATTAGTTTATGTTTAATTTTACTTAATTTTAATTAATCATTCTCTTTAATTAGGTTAAAACCCTTTCATGAAAACCAAACAAAATCATTTCTTTTCCATTTTATTTCTTGCACATTTTATTCAATTCTTGTATATTATTCAATATGGTTGTAATAGATAATTAGGTTTAATTTTCTTACAAAATCCCCATTTGTAAATTTGTATACCCCCTCCCCTAATGATGTAATATCTTAGTGTGATACGGTGGGAGAACTGACTATAGTTTTGCGTTTGTTTTCGCAAATGTTTCGGTTGAGCAAGAGTCGCCACCGACTTTTTATTTTATCCTAAGGAAAGGTTTAAAAAGCACAGCAAAAACCTTTGAGATATTTTCTTGGGTTCGGGGAGTAGATTATAGAAAGGGAAAGTATTAGCACCCTTTCTATCCATGGTTATCCATGGGCTCTTAGGTACTTGCTTAGATCAACTTGCCTTGGTTTTCAATTGTTTGAAATGGTGCTTTGTGTGTGGTTTTGAAAATGTTTTGAAAAAGATGCCTTATCTAGGCTATCCTTGTAACAATTCTTTACTCGGATGTTTTACAAAAGGTGTTTGTCTTTTTGAAAAGATGTTTCAAGGTTTTTTGAAAGTTGTTTTGAAAGTGTTGGTGAAGTGTGGTTTGAAAAATAGGCAAGTGTTTTTGTTTTGCAAGTTGACAAGTACTTAAGAGCTATCTACCCTAAAGTTCTCAAAGATTTTTGCTATGTTTTAACCCTTTTAACAATTTTGTTCCACCATTGCATTTGGTGGACAATCTTGTGTTAGGATGTGAAAGGGACGGGCGCGGGTCATCGTTTAGACCATAATTGTAATGGTGCCAAGTATCTTTGGGCAATGTTTTCTTTAAGGGACTTGATCATTTTTTAGGCAACTTTCGAAAGCGTCATCGAGGGACTATGATCATTTGAATTGTGTTTGTTTTGCCCAAAGAGACCTAACATGCAATATGACCCATTATTGAAGGCAACAAGTGGAATACCCTAGGGGTGCAAGTGTGGTTAGTGTTGTCCATTTTCATGCTTGATTATCTTGAAATTAGGTCAAACTATTTTGTTGTTTTTATTTGCATACAAACCCTAATTCTAACATGGTATATTTAGAAAGCAATAAAGTGCGAAATTTAAAGTTCCTAAGCTATTACAACACAATATGGGAAGGGGGGTACAAATGTTCAAATGGGGGGTATTTGACAAGGAATTTAAACCTAGCTATTACATCAATTTGGAATTATTTACAAGATATTTAATTGCACAAATTAAATGGAAATAAAATAAATATGCAAGATGCAAAAAAAGTTTTTTATGTGTATGAAAAAGAGTATTTTTATATGTCAAGTAAACAAAATAAAAAGTATTAATTTTTGGAGTTTCTATGTTTAGGGCAAAACCCTAATTTATTAAATAAAAGGGTATTAATTATTTAATATATACAATATTTATTTATTATATACAAAAATAAAAATAAAAATGAAGTATATTTATAAAAAAAGTATTTTTAATGTCAAATATTAATAAAAATAAAATGTATATATTTCATATTTTTTACCTAAATATTCTAATAAATATAGATGTATTATTATTATTTACTAAATATATATTATATGTACAAAAATAATAATATTTAATATTTATAAAAAAAGTATATTTTATATCAAATATTTTCAGAAGATAAAATAAAATAAAAAATGAAAAAATGAATGTATTTGGTATTTATTCCTAATATTCTAAAAAGTGTTATGTATTTATTTACATACAAATATCAATATAAACAAATAAATGCCTAAAAAATATAAAAATGGTGTGAAAAATATTTTTTATATTTTTAATATTATTAGAAAAAAATAAATAAGTCAGAACAAAAAAGAAAAAGTCAAAAAAACATAAAAATAAACATAATGGGCCAAGGGGGTGTAAAAGCAAAAACATGGTGTGAAAAGAAATAACAAAACAGGCCCAGCCTACGTGGAGCTTCTTCAACCTCCAGCCAGAAATTTTGTCAAAAACGCGCGCCTGGAACACTGATTCAAACACCTGGATTCTTGGACTTTTAGCACAAACTTACAACATAAGAAATGTTAATCATCAAGCCACGATTCTGAATATGTAAAGAACTCATCCTAACTCTCAGAAATGAGAGAGAATTTCATCATTCCCAAATCTTAACCTAACTTTTTATCAATATTCAGACCTTAAATTCTCACAACATATGCAAAATAAATGGAAAGTAAAGGTATGTACAATTTCAGGGGCATGAGTAGAACACTTCTTATTCACAAACTTAGAGCTAATGATGCCTACATTGGGAGATAGAAGTTCAAGAATATACCTGTTCAGTTGAAGTTGTATCTGATGATGGAGGTACTTTCTGAGCAAGGTGATGATTGGTACAGCTTCCTTGATGTCCAGGGATGCTATTCCAAGTTTTACTTTGCTTTGAAACTAGCTGAATCGAGTTGTAGCACTCCACCTGCAAAACAAGAAAATGAAAATGGCCAAACTGATTAGAGGAGTTACAGTCCACTTCTAATGCTTTGGATAGTTTGCATTGATGGTAGGGAAGGTGTTTGAAGTGGTTTTAGCAAGAATGCACGATGGAAATGAGTTGTGGGATTCAATCTGCAGTAGGTGCTCTTTTTGGACAGTTTGAGAGTGATTCTGTGTTTGAGAGGGCAATGGAGGTGGATAGCTCGTGTTTCAGCTTGGGTTTGATGATTAGGAAGTGTTTGACAAGTTTGCTTCAGCTTGGTTTACAGGAAATGAGAGTTGTTTGATGAGTTCTTGGACATTTTGGAAAGCTTGGAATGTGTACTACAATCCATCTTTGAAGTGCAAATTGAAATGCCAAGTGGAAGTATGTTAAAAATGGTCTTGAAGTTAGGCAAAAATCCTGCCTAAAATAGGTCAAATTTTCTCTAAGTTAAGAATGGTTTGGTACCCTTGTTCCAAAAATTGTAACTTGAGCTACAAGCTTCTTTTGGGAAAACTTTGTGAATAAAAGTTGTAGATTTTTCAATAGGCTACAACTTTCATGTTTTGACTTTTGCTTGAATCCAAATGAATCTTGGTGAGAAAGTGGGACAAAGTTAGGAAAAAATTAGGGTTTTTCATAACTTAGAAAAATTCTAAGTTATGAAAAATCTTCATTTCAAACCCTAATTTGCAATTCTTGATTTCTTGATGAACAAGTTTCATGATTTGGCATGTTTTGATGAAAAATGAATCTTGACACTTGATTTTGACCAAAAAGTCAAAGTTTGGCTTTTCAGTATACAGTCAAAATTGATCAATTGACTGGGAAATTCAACTGTCAATCTTGTGCATTTGGGATCTTTTGAACTTGTTGAGTATGTCAAGACAATTCCATGGGGTCCTTGAGTCCATATGTGAGCTTGGTTTGCCATTGGCTAGGTCAAACAGTCAAAAATTGCCTTTGTGCAGTCAAAACCCTAAAAATGACCATTTTGCCCTTTTGGTGATCTGATCAAATTTCTTGTGGACTTGTGATCCAAACTTGATCAAATGGTCCATGTGAGTTCATAATGTTGATGTGGGTCAATTTTCATGAGATTTGACTGTCAATTGGCCACAGTTGACTTTTTCCCCAATACAGCTGATTTCTAGGTCAATTGTCCAATTGACTGGGCAAAATTTGGAATCAAGACTTGAAACTTGATGTGGATAAACTTGGGAGTCCAATATGAAGCATGAAAGTCATCTTAGGCATTTTAGGTCAAAACATCTTTGTGCAAACACAAACCCTAATTTGGGTAAACAGTGCAAGGAGAAATCTTGAGCAGATGAAACCCTAACTGGATCTTGAGCTCCAAGGGGCTTTGTGATGAGAAATTATTGAGAAATGGGAGGGAAAATTTTGGGGTACAACACTTAGTAATTTTACTTTCCGCAATTTATCGCTTTATATAAATGTTAGTAATTAGGGTTTGTATGGAAAGACTAAAATCAACAAGCAACGAACCCTAATTCAAAGATAAACAATGCATGTAAATCCAATACGCTTGCACACTTGCACCCTTAGGGTAATTCCACTTTGTTTCCTTACAAAAATGGCCATGTTATGCATGTGGGGTATCTTAGCAAAAAGCAATCAAAAATACGAGATCATAGTCCCTCGATGACGCTATCAAATGTTGCCTTTCAAAATGATCTTAGTCCCTCAAAGAGAAATGCTAAGATATCTCACAACATTGCTATCATGACTATACGATGACCTACGCCCGTCCCTTTACATCTAAAGGTAAGTCTTCTTACCAATCAATGGTAAGATAGCAATATCAAAGGAAAGGAATAAATTAACAAAGACTTTTGAGTAGGTAGATTGTTCCTAGTTGCTTGCTCACTTTCAAATCAAACATCCTTGCTTATTTTTAAAACAAACACCAAACACTTTCAAAAACACTTTGAAAACATTTTCCAAACATGAAATATTTTCAAAAGATCAACACTTTGTATACGTTCTTACGAACGAGAACCATTACAAAGTTTGCCTAAACAAAGGCGCCTTTTCAAAAATACTTTCAAAAAACCACCACAAAGCATATTTTCAAACAAAAGCAAGTGATCTAGAAAGCAACTAAGAGCCCATAGATAACTATGGATGAAAATGTTGCTAATACCTCCCCTTTTCATAACCTACCCCCCGAACTCAAGAAATAATCTCAAAGGTCTTTCCTGTTCTTTTCAGCCTTTCCTTTCGGATAAAAGAAAAGTCGGTGGAGACTCTTGCTAACTGCAACAATTATGATCAAATGCAAAACATCCCAAGTCAGTTCTCTCACCGTATTACACTATGTTTAGAGTTGAGTTTGATAATTAAATGAGTTGAGTTTTGAGTCATTTGATATGTTTAAAGTTGAGTTTGATATATTTAGAGTTGTATTGACTTAAATGAGTTAAGTAATCTAACATGTTCAGAATTTAATGATAAGTAATAGGTTTAAGGTTAGAGTACACCCCATACCCCTTAATCTACCATATAATAAAATTTTAGTACCTGAAAAACACTTTCCTACCCCTTGCTCTTCTTGCAACACATCACCAAAATAAGGGCAATTTGTGTCCAAAAAATATTTTTTCCAACTAATTATGTCAGATAGTTCTATTTCAATAAAATAGTTGGTATTTTTGGCCTTTAATAATTAGGTTGGAATGAGATGCTGATGTCACTTGGTCAAAATTCAACTTCTTTTCAATTTTTCTCTTCCTTCAATGTTACTTTAATTCAAATTTCAAAATTTTTCATAAAACTAGCCTCTCTCTCTCTCTCTCTCTCTCTCCTCTCTCCTCTCTCTCTCTCTCTCTCTCTCTCTCTCTCTCTCTCTCTCTCTCTCTCTCTCACTCTCTCTCTCTCTTTCTCCTCTCTCTCTCTCTCTCTCTCTCTATATATATATATATATATATATATATATATATATATATATATATATATATATATATATATATATATATATATATATATATATATATATATATATATTCTATTTATTCTCTTTCTTCTTCTTTCTCAATCAAATTGTTCCATCTCTCCCCTCACGTTATCTTCCTCACTCTCTTTCTTCTCTCTCTAGTGAATCATTATGTCTCTCTTAGCATCAACCAAAATTAATAACACTAATCATCATTGTTTCAAATCACAAAGTAAAAAACAAGATTAGATCAAAGATTACCAAACTTGAACAGATGTTGCAAAAACATGATGGGTCGCGTCAACTATGGTGCGACATTGACTGATTTGAACGGATGAACTCCCGACTGTGGATTGAGAGGTGTTGCATGATTGGGCATTAGAGACGTTGTCGGGATTGAGTGAGTGGTGCAGCGACGGTCACGGTTTCGGGTGGAGGTTCAAGGCACTCTTTCATCTATGACGGCTACTTCTCTCAGGTAACGATTCTGTTATCCATCTTTCTCGCCTTTAGGGTGTGAAATAGTGCCAATCGATTGAAATTGATAAAGCCTAATCCCTAATATTTTCGTTGACTTCAATGTCTCTGCTTCATTTTTTATTTATGTTTTCTATGATAAACCCTAATTTCTAATTTTTTATTTATCATGTTATATTTCCTACGGGGTGGAGCAAGTCGTTTGAAGTTGATACAGTTGGAGTAAGAGCTCAAAGGTGTAAGACAGCAGGTTCGGGGAAAGTGAGTTGTTATTATTACTCGATTTAACATATTTCCAAAAATATTTGAGCCAATGTTCTGAAGTTTATCATAATTTTTTGTATTCAATCTGTTGCTTTGGTGGCTTTTGTGAGGTTTTAATTTTTTCATCACCTAAATATTGAACAATCTTAATTGGTTTTAATCGCTACTCTTTGATTTAATATACAGATACAAAGGCATATTGATGCGATGTCATTTTTATTTTGGCCATCTAGAGTGGATTGATTTTCTATAAAAAAACGTTGTATAATTCCTGGTGCAACCACCTCATGAACATGTCCTGCATGACTCTTTTCAATGATGTTATGATTTATCTTCTTTTTCTATGACTTATATATTATGTATAGTTCTTGTATTTATAGTTTATTTTTGGTATCTATTTTTCAAAATATATACTTCTTGATATCCTTTTTATTATGTTATATTTACTTAACATCAACGAGTTTTTCGGCAAATCAAATAATGTATTAGCATTTCATAATGTATTACTCTTGTCATTATATCCTTTAACCACAAAAATAGGATAGTAAATTATGCATGCTAAATTTATTTGTATTATTCGTTTAATCTAACTTCCATCATTGATTTGTAATTTGGATCATGCAGAAGAAATTGATGAAGGGAGCTAGAAGAATGTAGGCGGAATAATCGGCATTAAGGTAAGAGCATGAATAAGTGTAACATGTTATTGAGTGTAATGAATTTTTTAATTCTCACTCTAAATACATAGGTGATGTGGTTTCATATGAGAGATTAATTGAAAAGTATGGTGGGGTTATTACTATGTATTTCGTATCGAAGTAATTGAAGAGACACATTATCATTAATGAGCGTGAAGCATTGTATGGAGCTGCTAAACAATGGGTTGATGCTTTGAAGGGCCAAAAAATTCTTGCATCCCTTGAATTATCTTTAAAGGTAGAACACTTTATTTAAGGTGGGGAAAAACACAAGAAATGGGGGTTTTAATTGTGTTGATAGAAACTTTTTCCCTTTCTAAAGAGTTTGCGGAAACCTTAGAGCAAGTAGAAATTAATAGTAATAAAGAACACATCCATTTTTATACAAGTTCACCTTCTCAACCAAGGCTACATATTGTTCACCCTCCTCAGGTGATTTTTCCTTAGAAAAGGACTTTATCCACTAATCTTAAAAGATTACAACAACCTCTAAAATTCTAGAAAGATCTTTTAGCCTTCTCAAGTGACTAGAAAGTCACTTGATGAAACAAAAATTCTAGAAAGAATCGTTTTTCTGGATATTTACAAGAGTGCTTCTTATCAAGCAGATTTCTCCTACTTATAGTACATATTATTTTGACAGACTTTTGAGCAAAAACTCTGTTGTCTAAAACAATTTACATGAAGGTATCTAAGAGATAACACAATCAGAGCAACAACTCTTGTGTTTTGAATGTTTATACAAGATTGAATGTTATGGATATTAGGTGCAACATATCTCGTAGTCTTCTTATCTTCATCTTCTTGTTAATTAAGCTGAATAAAACATCTTCTATCTTCTTTTCTGGTTTCTCTTGAGATGCGTTTTGATTTATATTTTGAATGACATATTGTTGAGATATTCAACTTCTTTTCTTTAATGATCAAGACATGAGTATCGACTCATGTTTCTTATGCTTGTTGATCTTTCATTATTTCTGTTGTTGTGATGTTTTTCTTGTATGATCGACAACCTTTTTGGAACTAAGTTGTGATGTACATAGTGCTTTTTAGTAAGTTGTTAGAACTTTAATATGCTTAATGAAATATTACACTATAGAGCAACAACTCTGTGTAAATATTGCATTTCAAAGTGATGCTACTTTGTGCTTGTGAAATTCTTAGCGTTGTTGAGACACACACCACATAGCCATATTTCCACATGTATTTAACATTGCTTTATATAGGCTTGAGAGAATAGTACCGTCGTAGCACATAATGTGTTGTAGCGTGTATATTGCAATTTGATATGTTTTCAATGCAAATCTATCTTTTGTAATGATTACTATGTAGGAGGCGTGATTTCTTCTTCTTATCTATCCAAGATATAGCTGAGAATTACCATCATTATTTTCCTTGAAAACTGTGATCATGTGTTAGTTTTGATTAGAGCATTACTGAAGATGTATCTGGACTTTTTTATCTTTGTTTAACTTGTTTTTGTAGAACTTAATTTCTCCAGAAGATGTTGTTTCTGTTTCTGAAGTGATGAGCTTGAGACTTATTTCTTGTCTTGTTCTTCTGATGAGTAGTTCAGAAACTACTGATTTCATGTAGCATAGAAACACTAGATTAAACTTTAGGAACACATCTTATTTTCAGAACAATAGGCATCAACTTATCTGAAGGACAACTTCAATTGTAGAAGCTTTCTGATTTTGCATCTTCAACTTTCTGAGATATATTTGTGCGAGCTCTATAATCTTTCTGATGAACGATTGTGTCTTCAGATGTATAGGCAGCAACTTATATTGAGGGACAACTTCAGTTGTAGAAGCTTTCTGATTCTTGTATCTTCAGATTTCTAAGTTATATTTGCGCAAGCTCTTTTATAGAATTTTTCTTGTTATTAGATCTGCACACTCAATAAAACCATTAGTAGCACTAAAATTGTTACTCATAAAATATATGGTTATTATCATCAAAACAAAGAATTGCTTAGAAGCTTTCTTGCTCTAACAATCTCCCCCTTTTTGATGATGACAAAAATCATGTATTTTGATGAAACAATTTTACTGGAATAAAAGTATAAATATATTTAGAGTTAACTTTCCCTGGGCTCCCCCAGAGCTGGATAGCTCCCCCGAGTCAATGACTTGATGAGGATCGATTATCTGAACCATTTGAATAAAACTCCCCCTGGTTCCAATAGATCGGATATAAAGATCTTAAAAGTATTGACTTTAGGAATTTCAGAATTTTCAACTTCTGATTTTCTCTGTTCTTCTAGAAGACATTTGCTTCTGCTTTTGATTCTTATTTTCTGAATATTATGCTCCTTGACATTTTATATCTTCTAAACCCAGTGATACTAAAATCAAGATAACTTTAACTTTCCGAAAGTTCTCAACTTCTGAACAGTATTGGGTTTATCTGATTCTTGAACATATGTTCATAGAGTATATATCTTCGACTATATGAACAATCAGTCTTTAAGAGTTTAAACATGATTTTTTTTTATTTTGACCTGTCTTAGAGAGCCTAGTGAACTTGTTCAGAGTTCCTTGGTTAATTATCAAACTGACAAACACACGTCAGTGGTAAATGCACATTTTATATCATTCTATTTTTATAATGATTTTTTGCTTCTCTTTAGGTTCATCAAAATCATTATACTTCTCCCCCTTTTTGACATCATTAAAATGATAATTATTCATGAAAAGTATTAAAAGTTAACAGAAGAAACAATGGGTGCTAATCAGAAATAGTTGCATTGTGTTACCTTAAAAAATCTGTAAGGTATATATTGTGTAATTAATGAGGGTAGTCCCACGAGTTAAGAAGAAGGTATCCTACAAATAAAGGTTGAGGAAATCAAGCTCGAGAATAAGAAATAGTTGGAAAAACTATTAGTTAGCAGTAGAAAGTCGACACAATTGACAAACAGGCTAGTCAAAGTTTGGTCTTGTCGACAAAATTGAAATCTAAGACTTAGAGAAGTTTGGATTGTCTATCTACGCTAAAGGATGGCGTCAAAGTGAGTGTTGGAGCGGGATAATTTTGAAATTTGAAAATACCAGCAATTACAAGACAGTTTTCCAAATCAAGCGCCAAGTACATGGTGAAAATATAGATAAGCAGTTACCTTAGGCCAAATACGTGTCAAGTATATAGTGTGTTCTAGTGCGTAGGCAGTTAGATTTGTACCTACTATAAATAAAAGGATCCATTGTAGGATTTAGTGTGTTCACTTTGTACTAGAATCACTTAACAAACCCAACTTTCCAAGTGTAAGGAAGCAAGGGGTTTCAAAGGTGTTAATGTACGTGAATCACCATCTTTATGTCAATGCAAATTCCTTTCTTTTCAGTTGTTCCTTTTGAATCTTTTGCTTTAATTTTATTTACTTTCGAACGATCCTTTTATATTATCATCTATGCTTTTGAATATCGTTCTATCTCTATATTAGAATTCACCAAAGAGTCACTCAACATTTATTTCATTTAAACAAGTCGTAACCGACCGTCGGTCATGAGTCACCTTCAGTCGATCAAAACATTACATTATGGAAACTCATGCTTGTTCTATCCTTCAGAGAAAACCGTTTCTTAAAAGGAAAAGTCTTACATAGATTGAACAAGTTATACTTAGATGCTTTAGCACATGTCTTAGGATCAACTAGTTAATCCTGCAAGTAACCCTTAGTTTTTAGGCTTTGGGAAGACTAGTGGTTGTTTACCTTTTTCCATGGTAAACACATTGATTATAGAATTACAAAATAAAATTCTAATTGAAGGAGATTACATTTCATAGTAAGTAAATAGGAAATCAAATCATAATAGGAAATCAAACTAACTTAATCAAACACATCACAACTTTTAACTATTAATGCACTGTTTCTGGTTAAGGGATTCCTACTAACAAACTCAATTATGTCGACTGATTCAAACAGTTTGGAAAGTACTCGTCCAAAAGGAATGAAGGATTTTTGAGAGTTTATGGATTTAAGAATGGATAGCTTAATATGATTGAATATGATTGCAGAAATATTGACAGGAATATTCTTGCAAAGACAAAACATAAGACACATATCCCTTGGAAGGACTGTATCAAGATCTTCTCCTCTGGGATGGAGATTTGTCAGCAGGAACTTAAACCAAATTTTTGCAGGAGGTTTCAGGAAATATGAAGGTAGAGGACTACCAAGTTGGTAATGAGAAGAAGTAATTGTAACATTTGGAAAAATGTCAACATCCATGCAGGAGTTAGGAATGGGTTGATAGTAAATGGCTTGATCAATAAAGTAAGGGGTGATGATGACTGGTATGCCACAAATATGTGA
The DNA here is from genome assembly GCA_948472305.1 of Vicia faba. NCBI lineage: Eukaryota > Viridiplantae > Streptophyta > Magnoliopsida > Fabales > Fabaceae > Vicia > Vicia faba. The sequence goes on along the minus strand of OX451738.1, from coordinate 248,331,864 downwards.
ATGGACGTAGTTTCCATTTGAGATGATAGATGCATGAAACCAGAAGTCTTTAACCGAGGCGGGATAAATGGGACCTCTAAGCATATCGGTATACCACGAGACCAACCTTCACTTTCAAGGCCCAGAACAATAATATCATTTTAAGATAGATTGTTTTGTCATTTCTCGTAAAGAACTTCAAGAAGATCTTCATCTCCATTAAAGGTTCGAGTTGCCATAAAGTGACAGTAAAAACTGAGATAGAGAGATATCTTTTTGTTATATCTTTTTGGAAAGGAGAGAATGAATGAAAACTAACCTTCTATAGGAGTTAATATAGGGAACGAAAACATACAAGAACACAAAAGATTCAGAGAGAAGCTATTTACGGTCAAGGAATTTATTGAAGGAAAATTTTCAAGATAAATGACTGTGAAAGTTTTTCTTGAGACAAAAAAATATTTAGGATAGGAGGCTAAGACATAGGAGATAAAAGTATTTAGTAAATGATAGATAAGGGTTAGAAGGTCTGACCAACTTTAAAGAAGATATGATTGTCTTCTTTATTTCTTAGACAATGTTTTTGAGTGTTTATTTTCTTTAGGAATCTGGTGGTCCTCAATCTAATTTTTAATCCAGAGCATCTGAGTGCTAAGAGTTATGCTGAGATATATTCAGTTTCTACAAGTGAGAGTGTAATGGTTGATTGTCTCTTTACTGACTAGGAAATAAGGTTTCTTCCTAGAAACTGACAGTTTCCAGCAGTATTCTTACGTTCTATCATGTCGCCTTTCTCATTTATCTTGTTTTTGAAAACCCACTTTGTGCCTATAACGTGAACTCTTTTGGGTTTGGGTACCATATTCCAGACATAATTTATGGAGAATTGATTAAGTTCTTCTTGCATTGCCAGGTTCCACTCATTATCCTGAAGTGCTTCTGTAATTGATATTAGTTCAATTTGAGAGACTAATCCTAGAATGGTTTCCTCATGTTTGTTTGAAGGTGGATCTTGTTCTATTAGGTTCTGTCTTGTTTTCCAAAATGAGTTCTTTAGAGTTACCTTGTATCAGTTTATCTCATTTTGAATAGTTAAGTTTTCAGATGGATCTGATTGTTCATCATCCTTGTTACTTGTATTTGGTATTTCTTCAGAACCTGCAAGTCTTGTTTCTACATATGGAGTTTGTTTACGTTGCTTTCACTTTGTAGAGTCAAGCTTATCATTAACATGTATAGATTCCTTTATTATACATGTTTTAGTAATGTACACTTTATACCTTTTGAGCCTATTTAGAGTGTTCTAACATAGTACACTTTAGAGCTTTGGAATAAATATAAAATTATTATAATAAAGCAATAAATTTTCATTTGATGATAATTAAAGGGATACAGACGGACAACACAAAAAAAATTGAACACATGGATCAAGAAAAGCAACAAGGATAATAATCTAGAATCAACAAAACAAAGTAAATTGACACCAAGAATGACACATTAAATAAACCAATGATCATCAAAGGTTTCACAACTAACGGTATCCAAGGTAACATTAGGACCAGCGCAAATTCTTCAAACAATCTGCATAATATGAGCATTTAGGAGAATTTCTGAAAGGACCCTTCCATAAGGAATGAAGGATTTGTTCATGTCCCGAAAGATGATGATGGATTCCTTAAGGTAGTTGAAGATGACCTGAGGCAAGTTTAATTGAGTACGATTGAGCATACACATAATCATGAGTTTATCATTATGATACGGGAAGTTTTTGCTCACTCCTCGGTGACATAGATTTGACAGAATGAACCAAAACCAGCTTTTGGCAACAGGAGTTCATGTTTCTGGATTTGTGGGTTGATAGGCAGAGTTAGATTCAAACAAAATGAGCATGTTGACATTAGGAGTGCACCTAATGGATTCATCAATGGCAGTAATACCTTTTTGAGGACAACCAGGGGCTTGGGCAATGGTGTCAACAATGATGGAGACTGGAACCCATAGACTTTGGATGAAATGGCGAGACCATCAACATGGACAAAAGAATTAATCCAGAACTCTTTTACAAGATGTGGATAAAAATATCCATGCAGCATAGATATATACCTATTTCACCCTTGAAAGTGGATACTGTAATACAGTGGGAGAACTGACTTTTTGGTTTTATCCAAATGTGCAGATAGCTAGAGTCGCCATTGAATTTTCTTTTATCCAATAAGGAAAGGGTGAAAAGAACATGAAATACCTTGATATATTTTGAGTTCAAGGGGTAGGTTATGAAAAGGGAAGGTGTTAGCACCCTTTTCATTCGTAGTTATCTACGGGCTCTTAATCGCTTAGCTCACTTTGAAAATTGCTTTACGTGTGTTTTGAAAATATTTTGAAATTTTGCAAATTTAAGGCGAAACTTTGTAATAATTCTTGTATCGGTCCTCAAGAATGCGTACAACGTGTTTTGAAAATATCTTTGAAAGTGTTTGTGAAATGTTTTCATTTTGAAAGGTTTGTAAGCAAGCGATTAATAGTTCTTCTCACTCAAGGTTGTTCTTGTACTTTTCCTCCTCCTTTAGATAGTGTTGTCCATACCATTAGTTAGTAGGAAGCCCTGTCGTTGGATGTGAAAGGACGGGCGTAGGGTCATTGTACAATCATTGAAGGCAACTTGTAAGGATGTTTTAGCAATTTTGTAAGGGACTAGATCATTTATCGAAAGGCAACGTCTAAGGGTCATCGAGGAACTATGATCTTTTATTCGAAGGACTTTGCTAAAGCGTCCCCACTTTCGAGGGACATGACTATTTATTCCGGAGGTAACAAGGGAGGTTACCCTAGAGGTGCGAGTATGCAAGTGTGTTGTATTCAGTTATTTATCTTTGCAGTTAGGGTTGTCTATCGTTTAGTTTTTTATCTTGCCATACAACCCTAATTACTAAGCAGTAGTATAATGAATATAAAAACAGTAAAGTGCGGAAAATAAAGTTCCTACTCTATTACATGGCTTTGGTGCAATTACATAATAGTAAAGTTCGGAAAATAAAAACCTATACCTATTACATTCTAGAGCAATTATATAATAATAGAAAATACAGGAGATAAAGATTACATTTGTGCAACCTATACAACTTGATCTATGAAATTACAATAAGAAAAAGGGAAGAGGGAAACAAAATGTTTTTTGGAGATTTTTTATGAAAAAAAGGTTTTTGATGATGATTAAAATAAAACCTAAAAAAAGTAATTAATTTTAATTAATAAATAAAAAAGATTAATTAAAAAGTTGATTAAAAACCTAAAACCTAATTTAATTAGGGTTTGTAAAAAAAGGGTTTTGATTTTTAATAGTTAAGTGAAAATATGGTTAAAGGGAAAAATAAGGGGAAAATAAGGAAAAAAAATAACAAGTTAGAATCAAAACCAAGAAAACTGCGAGGGGTGGGCGTTAAACCCACGCCCTTTTCCTTTTCACCTATAGACCTTGCCACTGTGCCAGGCACGTGCCTGTGTCAGGAGAATGGAAACCATGCACTACATGTTAAAACCTACAAGATTTGAAAAATATTAAAAAAAACAAAATATACAAAGGTTGGATCGAACCCACACCCTTGTACATTAATGCCTTAACGCGCACTTCCTTACCACTGGGATGGCTGTTTCATCTGGTACATTACTAGAAACAATTAAAAATATAATAAACTCAAATAACTGGACCGAAGAAGCGTTGGAGCCCTAGCTCCGATCTTCTTCTCCGGTGAGTACGTTTTTAGTCCCTTCAAAATAGCAAAGGTTAGAGGTTCCAAGGGACCTTACCCCCCCCCCCCCTCTAATTCAGGCCTTCGATCTCAATGGAAGCATTAGCTTTGGCCAAATCATGTTGTATTGTGAGATATGACGAAAATAACATGAAATGGACCAAGCATGGAAATTCACGATTCAACCATTATGGGGATCATGCAATGGTCATATCTTGTGCTAATACATCTCAGGAAAGTGTTAGTAACGTTAGTTTCGATTAAAGCATGAAGAAAATAAAAGTATGAATTTACAAACTAATAGTAATCGGAGATGCATGGGATGTCAGTTGCGTGTGCTTTGGATCATCGGGATTGATCCCTTCTTACCCTATAGTCCTTCTGGAGTTTAATGGGACATGTATTTGACCTTGAGGAAGGCTTGAAACTAGGGATTTGATTTGCCCTAGTTTTGATAATTTTGGAGTTTTTTGGAATAGTTTCTCTAGCAAGTGTTTCATGGCTGGTCTTGTCAGAATGAATGAGAATATATAATGATGAATTAGGTCAAAAGGGATTGGGCTTGGACCTTGTATAAAAGGCTTGACTTTATCTAATTTAATTTTTACTTTAAATAAATAAAAATCAAAATAAATAGAATAAAAACCTTAGGGGTGCATGCATAAGTTCAGAGGTTCAAAATGAGGTCTTATGCACGTTTGGACCTTAAAACATCAGCCCACTAGTCCAAAAATTCAACTTTGGTCACTTTAGGTTTCATGCACTTTCTCAAAATTGCCCAACTTGCACCAATCATAACTCTCTCAATTTTCATCATTTGAAGGTGATCTTTGACTTTTTGGAATGCTCAGGATGTCCCTACAATCTCTATATTGTTCATTTTTGCATTTGAAGACTTTATCTCTATGTAAATTGCTTTGACAAAAAGTGTCTTTTTATTGACTTATGAAATTACCTATGATGTTTTGGCCCATGTCTCTCAAATGAAGCATTTTTTGGACTTGAGCTTAGAGAGACAAAGTTGTAGAAAAATTAATTTCCTTCAAAATTAGCTATGGTTGAGGAAAATCTGATGAGGCATATGGAAGTTATACTTGGTCAAAGTTCAGTTGACTTCTTCTTAAGAAAACTCTAATTTAGTAACTTTTGACTTTTGATGAATAATGACCAACCTTTGATCAAATTATGAATATAACTTTAAAATTTTGACGTTAACCAAAAATCTTGAGGTTTGACTGTATGTTGACCATAACTGACTTTTTGACCAATACAGTTGACTTTTAGTCATCTGAGCAATTGACTGAGCAAACTTATGATGTAAGGCTTGTGTTGTACCCCAAAATTTTCCCTCTCATTTCTCAAGGGATCATCCTGGACCCTCAGGATTGCTTCTGTCAAGTTTCAAGTCTCGGATTACAATTTTCCAAGAAAGTCATTCACAAGGGCAAAATGGTCAAATGCATACTGAAAAGTCAAACTTCGACTTTTTGATCAAAATCAAGTTTCAAAAGTCATATTTCATCAAGACATGAAGTTGGTTCATCAAGAAATCAAAAGTCAAAAATTACTTTGAAAAGTCAAATTTTTAAGCACTTAGAAAATTTTCTAAGTGTTAAGAAAATATGATAATTACATAATTTTGGGCCAGATTTTCATCATGATGCAAGATGATTCAATCAGAACTTCTGACATGAAAGTTATAGATCTCAATGATATCTAAAACATTGTTGAACAGAACTTCCCCTAGAAATGCTGGGATTTTAAGTTATAAATCCTTGAAGACACGTTCATGAAGCTAAAACACTTAGTAAATTCTGGGCATTTTTTAGTCAGAATTTAGACAGAACTTCTGGGCCAGTTTTCACACAAGTACAATAAGAATTTGAAAAAGTGATGGCAGAACATTTTACATGCTTTCTAGAGAATTCCTTCAGATCATGCTGGAGCAAGGAGAATCGGAGGTCAGAAGTTTACTTCGATCAGAATATGACCCTTCGAATCTCACTCTTCAACATACAGAAGCTCTACTCTTCGATCAAAACATGAACCTTTGAATCCAATTCTTCAACATATGGGAGATGTGTTCTTCAATCAGAACATGACCTTCGAATCCTCATCCAAGCTTGCCTCAATTTTCCAAGTTTCGGCTGAAGTCTTGGACTGTTGCTTGCTTGCTGTACACAAGCTTCGACTGGACATCTTTTCCCTTTAAAATAGACTCCTTTGATCCAAAGGGGAAGGGCTTCTTGTCAGTGCTCCTTCAATTGCACCATTGTCTTTGCATGATGGCTTGACTCACAAATGTAATAACTACCCACATGCAAGTTGGATCCTTACTTCGATTGAGCATTTATTTTCCTTGGAGCAAGCTTATTTCCTACTTATACTAGGCAAACTATCCCCCTGGGCGTGCCTTCAGCGCACAAAAGCAAGAACTTCTCCAAACTGGCCATTGATTCACAAAAACTCCCACTGGGCAAAAGACCCCTCAATGTGTTACCAGTGCACGTATCCCTTTTCAGTTTATCTTCAGCACAAGGCCAAAACTCCTTCAAAGTTTCCTTCTACCACAAGGCACTGGCCACCTTTGTGTCAACTTCGCCTAGGCAGTGACCTCCTTTATGCCTACCCTGACTTATTTCATGCTAGCATCCACAAGGAACATGCTTCCTTTTACCAGTTTCGACTGGGCACAGACTCCCCTTTGAAACATTTGTATACACTTCAGCATGCAGAAGGCCCGGTCAAAGGCCACACAAGAGGCCCATTCGAAGGAATTAATACCAGAGCCATTCGAAGGGTATACAAGAGGTACATTTGAAGAAGCATGCAGAAGGCCCAGTCGAAGGCCACAAAAGAGACCCATTCGAAGAATACATGTTAGTACATTCGAAGGACACATAACTAGTGGGAACAAATGTTGTTTTAGTCTGGTCGAAAGTTATGGAAGGATGCAGGATTCAATTCAAAGGATCAAGTTGAGCATTAGACCCATAGGGTAGGCTACGTGTTTCTGCTTTTTCAGGCCTTAAACATATGACTCACTCTATATTTAATTGTTTATACAAGTTAAAATAGGCTTTTATCCATTTGTTGTCCAAGACAATTTTCCCTTAATAGTATAATACTACTTTTAGAAAAGTTTTTCTTGAGCCTTGCGCCTATTTTTCCTTCTGCAGGAAGTAATCCATCCAAACCATTCATCTTTCTATCTCATCTTGGGATCATGACACAAGGGGACACTTACTTTCCAGCTGAGCTTTATTTTATTATTTTTACTCTCAAACTTCCCAAAACCTTTATTTATAAATAGAGAGATCCTTTGCAAAGAAGGAGGAGGAGAGAAGAAGAAGAGAGGAACGTATCTTCAAAGTTCTCAAACATCATAAAATTCTCAAACACTTAAACACTTTGGAAAACCCAAATCTAGAATCCAAATACTTGTCTCTTTCAAATCTGAAAAAATCCTTACATCTTGCTATCCTTTGAATCCAGCAAAGAAGGACATTTAACTTGTTTTGCTCTTTCGAATCCAATGTCAAAGGCCCACCCTTGGTCTTTCCCTTTGAATCCAGAAGCATTCAAGGTAACCACTTAAAGGTGTTAGAACATAGTTTGATTCTACAACCCTCGTAAGAGTTTTGATGATAACAAACACAAAGAACAAATATGCACTCTAAATTTGTGTTCTATGTTGTACAAAAGTTCTGAAGGAACTGCATCAGAAGTTAAGCTACAAAGGTGTTCAAGCTAAGTATGCAAACTGATATCAAAATGTTCTGAAGAATGAAGATCTGAATTTGCGCTAAAGAGAAAGACATCTTTATTCTGAACAGAAGTCTAACGTGTAAACAGAACCTTATGATTCTGACTTCCCAAGTTCTGATGCAAAGCAGCAAGAAAGATTCCTTAAGTTCTGAAATGTTACTTTTCCATTAAGGCAATATCAATTATAACGACTACAATCAGACAAGGATCTTCATATTATGGAAAGTGCATTAAGTGCCAATTATTATGTTTCCATTTACAATATTTCCACGCCTATTTAAACAAGCACCAAGGCTAAATCGTTTACGATTTTACACAACCGCTTCATACAATCTCTCAACACTGCAAAATCATGTTCATACTATTCTCCAAAATCGTGTAATACATCACAGTTTGTGATACAATTTTTGTAACGAAAAACATATAGTACACATCGAATTCTTTCTTTTGATTAGTGAATTTCCTTGAGATAAATCGGGTTATGGTTGTACTCAAGAAGACTTTGGCAGTTGTCAAAGTAGAATTGTAATCAGTTTGATTAGTGAATTAAGTCCTTGTTGGAGAGGAGAAATCACCTTGGCGGGTGGACTGGAGTAGTTTGAGATCAAGCGAACCGGGATAAAAATCATCGTGTCAATTGCTTTTGATTTTTAAGTTTCAATTCAACCCCCCCCCCCCTTCTTCTTGTGTTTTTCACTTCTTCAATTGGCATCAGAGCGCCTGGTTCTGAGTTCATACACTTAACCGTGTCAGTACAAGATCCAAGCTTAAGAAAAACACCATGGTGGGACCAAGTCAGAACATCAGCAATGACTATCATGATGATAAGGACATAATCAGCGGCAAACCTCCAGTCTTTGATGGAGAAAACTTTGACTACTGGAAAGACATAATTGAGAGCTTCTTTCTGGCTCATGATGTTGATTTATGGGATATGGTAATTGATGGATACATGAATCCCGTGGATAAAAGTGGTCAGAAGATTGATAGAAAAAGAATGTCTGACCAACAAAAGCGTGACTTCAAAAACCATCATAAGGCCAGAACAATTCTTCTTAGTGCCATCTCATATTCAGAGTATGAGAAGATCTCAAACAGAGAGACAACAAAAAAAAATGTTAGACTCTCTGAGAATGACGCATGAAGGCAACATACAAGTTAAAGAAACCAAGGCCCTTGCGCTCATTCGTAAATATGAAGCCTTCAAGATGGAAGAAAGTGAATCCATTGAAACAATGTTCTAAAGATTCCAGATTCTAGTTGTTGGGCTGAGAGTTCTTGACAAAGGGTATTCAATTGCTGATCACGTAAACAAGATCATCAGAAGTTTACTGAAGTAATGGAAGCCAATGGTTACTGCTCTCAAGCTGGCATAAGATCTCAACAAGATATCTCTGGAGGAACTTGTCAGCTCCCTCAAAAGTCATGAGATAGAGCTAGAAGATGACGAGCCTCAGAAGCAAGGTAAGCCTTTAGCATTAAAATCCAACAAAAAATTTGATTCTAAAGTTTTGCAGGCTATGGAAGAAACCTCTGATGGATCCTCATCAGAAGAAGACGAATTGTCTCTTCTCTCCAGAATTGTCAATCAACTGTGGAAGCAGAGGCAAAGAAAATTCATAAACTCCAGAGATTAGGGAATCAGAATGAATCACCCTATGGATATATAAAGTCTGAATCCTCCTTTGGATACAGAAATTCTAAACCCTCCTCTAGACAGAGAAGGTCTGAAACTGCTTCTGGTCACAGAAAGTCAAGCAACAAGGACATCGTCTGCTATGAGTGCAATGAACACGGGCACTACAAAAGCGATTGTCCAAGGCTTCAGAAGGAGAATCCCAAAAAGAAATTCTTCAAGAAGAAGAAGAAAAGTCTCATGGCAACATGGGATGATTCAGATACTTCTGACGCAGACACAAAGTCAGATGATGAAAGAGCCAACATTGCTCTTATGGCAAATGTGACAGAAGACAGCGAAGCATCTGGGTCAGACTCAGAATCAGACACAAAAGAGGTATTTCCTGACTTTACTATTAATTTTACTAAAGCTGAACTAGGAGAAAGTCTGACTGAAATTCTGGAAAGATATCAGCAGCTTCGAGTCAAATTCAAGAACCTGAAAAAGGATCTTGTTTCTGACTCTGAAGAAACTGAGAGTCTGAGATTAGAAAATTTTGAGTTAAAAGAAAAGATTTCAAAACTGGAAAATAATTTACAAAACTCTCAGAAAGAAACAATCTCAGAGGATCCCAGTAATGCTGATAAGATCATAAAGGAATATGATCAAAGCTTTCAGAAGTTTCTGGCTAAAAACATAGATAGAAGCAAGATGGATTCAATGATCTATAGAGTTAGCAGAAATGGAAGAAAATGTATAGGATACCAAGGTAAATTATCCCCACCTAAGAAAGTCATGGACTTAGTAATTAAACGCACACCATTAAAATCTCACTTCACTTATGGGCACACACATGATTTGAAATACACTAGTAATGATTATTCTGCCAAACCAAAATTCAAACAGAATTTTGGTAAAACTAACAAACAAGGACCCAAAAAGATATGGGTACCTAAGGACAAAATTATATATGTAGTAGATATCTTTAGCAGCAAGGCTAAAACACCAGTCATGGTACCTAGACTCTGGATGCTCTCGACACATGACGGGAAGAAAGCATATGTTCCAAAGTCTGGAACTTAAACCTGGAGGTTACGTGGGTTTTAGAGACAATCAAAGAGGGAAGATCATTGGCTCTGGAACAGTAGGTAATGGTAACCTCCCTTCTATTAATAATGTGTTGCTAGTTGATGGATTAATGCATAACCTGTTATCCACAAGTCAATTAAGTGATAACGGTTATGATATAATCTTTAATAAAAATTCATGCAAATTTGTTAGTCAGAAAGATGGAACTATCATGTTTAATGGAAAGAGGAAAAAAACATTTATAAGATAAAACTTTCTAAACTAAAGAGTCAGAATGTAAAATGCCTTCTTTCTGTTATCAACGAGCAATGGGTCTGGCACAGAAGATTGGGACATGTTAGTATGAGAAGAATATCTCAGATTAACAAACTCCATCTGGTCAAAGGACTTCCTAATCTGAAGTTCAACTCAGATGCTCTGTGTGAAGAATGTCAGAAAGGCAAATTTGCAAAACCTGCTTTTAAAGCAAAAAATGTTGTTTCTACCTCTAGGACATTAGAACTTCTGCACATAGATTTATTTGGACCAGTGAAAATTGCGTCTGTTAGTGGCAAGAAGTATGGGCTAGTGATCATAGATGACTATATCAGATGGACGTGGTTAAAGTTCTTGAGACACAAGGACAAGTCACATTCTGTGTTCGTTGCTTTCTGTAAACAAGTTCAGAATGAGAAAAATCTTAGAATTGTCAAAGTCAGAAGTTATCATGGTGGAGAATTTGAAAACAAAAAATTTGAAATATATTTTAATGAAAATGGAATTTCTCATGATTTCTCTTGTCCTAGAACTCCCCAACAAAATGGAGTTGTAGAGCGAAAGAACAGAACATTGCAAGAAATGGCCAGAACCATGATCAATGAGACTAACATTGTTAAGATCTTCTGGGCAGAAGCAATTAACACAGTATGTTACATTCAGAATAGAATCTCCATAAGACCTATTCTGGATAAGACTCCATATTAATTATGGAAGAACAGAAAGCCCAACATTTCTTATTTCTATCCTTTTGGATGTACCTGTTTTATTATGAACACTAAAGAACATCTGAATAAGTTTGACTCTAAAGCAGAGAAGTATATTATGTTAGGATACTATGAATGCTCAAGAGGGTACAGAGTATACAATATAGAAACACAGATTGTGGAAGAGTCAATCAGTGTTAGATTTGATGGCAAGCTTGGCCTCAAAAGTCAAAGCAGAATGAACCTCTTGCAGATATAGAAGTTGAATTTACAGGTGCTGAAGGAAATTCACCAGAAGTTCCCAAAAGAGATGCTCCAACAACATCAGAACGAAATGTCACAAGCACTCCAGCAACTTCTATTGAACAACTCCAGAAAATACTATCGAGAAGCAGCATAGCTCACCCTGAAGATAAAATTATGGGAAAGAAGGATGATCCAATCAGAACATGATCAACATTCAGAAATTCTGAAGAATCCCTCATGGGATTGGTATCTCTGATTGAACCAACAACAATTGATGAAGCTCTTCTAGACAACGACTAGATTCTGGCTATGCAGGAGGAGTTAAATCAATTCACCAGAAATGACGTATGGGATCTGGTTCCTAAACAAAAAGGATTCAACGTCATTGGAATAAAGAGGGTGTTCAGAAACAAACTGAATGAACAAGGAGAAGTCACGAGAAACAAGGCATGACTGGTTGCACAAGGTTATAGTCAACAAGAGGGGATAGAATATACAGAAACCTTTTCTCCAGTTGCCGGGTTAGAATCTATCAGACTCTTAATCTCTTTTGCTGTAAATAATGGCATCACTCTGTATCAGATGGATGTCAAAAGCGCATTCTTAAATGGTTACATTGATGAAGAGGTATATGTGCACCAACCCCCTGGGTTTGAAAATTCCAAACACCCAAAATATGTTTTCAAACTAAAGAAGTCACTTTATGGTCTGAAATAAGCTCCCAGAGCTTGGTATGAAAGACTAAGTAACTTTCTATTAGAAAAGGAATTTACTAGAGGGAAAGTGGACACAACCCTATTCTGTAAGACATTTAAGAATGACATTTTAGTTTGTCAGATTTATGTAGATGATATTATATTTGGATCTACTAAACCTTCTTTGGGAAGAGAATTTGCTAAGTCTATGCAGGCAGAGTTTGAGATGAGCTTGATGGGAGAACTTAAATTCTTTCTGGGTATTCAGATCAATCAGACTCCAGAAGGAACTTACATTCACCAGAGCAAATATGTCAGAGAACTTCTGAAGAAATTTGACCTCTCAGAATGTAAGCCATCAAAGACTCCAATGCATCCCACGTGCATTCTGGAAAAGGAAGAGGTAAGTAAAAAGGTAGAGCAGAAGATCTATATAGGTATGATTGGTTCTCCCCTTTATCTGACAGCTTCAAGGCCTAACATTTTATAAAGCGTTTGCTTATGCGCCAGATTCCAATCAGATCCTAGAGAATCTCACTTAATAGTTGTTAAGCGAATTTTCAAGTATCTGAAAGGTACTACTAACCTGGGGTTGTTTTATAGAAAAACCAATGGATACAGCTTAGCAGGATACTGTGATGCTGATTTTGCTAGAGACAAAGTAGAACGAAAAAGTACTTCTGGAAGCTGCCAGTTTCTGGGAGACAATCTGATCTCATGGACCATCAAGAGACATTCCATAATTGCGTTGTCAATAGCTGAAGCTAAATACATTGCAGTTTCTAGACGCAGCACATAGATGCTCTACATGAAAAGTCAGCTTGAAAACTTCAACATATTTGAGAGTAACATCCCTATTTTCCGTGATAATACTTCTGCAATATGTTTATCTAGAAATCCAATTTTGCATTCTAAGGCTAAGCATATAGAAATAAAACATCATTTTATTAGGGATTATATTCATAAAGGAATTCTTACTTTAAAATTTATTGACACAGACCGTCAATGGGCTGATGTTTTTACAAAACCCCTTTCTGAAGATAGGTTTAATTTCATTCTGAAACATCTCAGCATGAAATTATGTCTAGAATAAGAAGTTTTATTTACATATTCTGTAACCCTTAGAACTTTATATTTTCTTTGTGAACATCTGATCAACATGTCTTCAGAAGTTAGGAGTACAGTTGCTTCAGAATCTATCTAAGAAGATCTAAACCTTTCATTTCAAATATAGAGGCGTGCAGTTCACACCATTAAACATTTGTCATCCTCTCACAAGCTACCTTCTAAGGCTAAACACGCGTTCAAATTCTGAAGGGTCTAAGGCTCTGATTGGATGCATTGAGACACGCATTTGTGGTAACTGTTCAGTATCTACACGCAATCCCCTAATTTTAGGTTTCATAATTATAGTATAATCATTACTTTATTTTCTCTTTATTGCTGATTAAGTTTTCGAAACCGTTTATAAATACACAATCACTATTTCATTCACTTCTTCTTGCATCTATTATTCTCTCTTGCTCTCGTTTTGCAAAACCCTTTTCTTAGTAATTTCAAAACAAACTGTGTGAACAATGGCATCTTCCTTAAGCATCAAAAATCTCCAAAGTGATTATGGTTCTTCTTCAACAGTTGAACAATATGAGGGACCCATAAGAACTTTGCTCACTCTGGTCAATAGAGCATCTGATAGAGGCTCAGCAGATTAGCACTCTAGAGGCAAGTGCTGGAAAACCACTTAATGCCAAGAATATGAAGAAAATGAAGATTATTGAAAGCATTAAGAAGGAACAAACAGTTTCTACTCATGAATTCATCACATCTAGGAGAATCCCGCTAAAAGATTTTCCATTATTTTCTGATATGGATGCTTCTCCAGAGATTATGGTCAAATACCTTGAAGCTTGCAAGGAAGATGGAACAGTTCCAGAACTTAACATTTATGATCTGCACAAGCCAGATCCATATGTTGTATTGAAGAAATCCAGAAAGAGAAAGGCAGCAGGAGAAGGATCCTCTCAGAGGACACCCAAAGCTGCTAAAAAGAAAGGTAACACTTCCTTTGTTTCTGTCATAGAATCTATAGTTTTTCCAACATCTGAAACCATCCCTCTCAACAAACAGAAGATCCCTCACCTCAAACTTCTGAGGATTTTGACATAGAGTTTGATCCTTCTGTAACCCTTGGCACCTTCTTAAATGAACCTCACTCCCCCAATCCAAATCTAGAACAAAAGTAGCCAGAACTTGCAAGATTTTTTTCTGATATTGAACTATTTGATCAAGACTTTCAATCACCTATCTCAGAAAATCCAAACCTCAACTCTCCATAAGCAGAACATCAAAACCTCTATTCTCCTCAACCAAAAAATGAAAACCCTCACACTCCCCAAACTGAAAACTCAAACTCTGAAACCCCTAAACCAGAAAATCAACATGCTACCGCAAACCAATCATAAGATTCTTTTACAGACTCTGATACCACTACCCCTATTCTTGGAATAACAGAACCTCTTATGGTTCATCAACCTCTCTCCATATTAGACATTCCAGAAATACCATCACCCTATCATTCCACACCACTAAACAGTCCTCGTTCACCAATCATAATATCTGACTCTCCCACTCCCTCTCCCATTAACCGTCTAATTGATCATTTCAGAACCATTATGCTTCTGATTATCTTTGGGATCAATTCAGAAGATGGTTCAACTCTGAATCCTAGAGGCTGAAATAATTGAGTTATGATATGGCTCAACAGAACTTTAGTGATCAGCTGAAATCCTTCAAAGATCAAGTTTTGAGCCACTGGGAAAAGAAGCCAATTATTCTGCTGGACAATGCCCCCTGGAAAGAGCACCAACCTTCGGAAGTTAATGAACCATGTTCTGATAGTCACCCTCTGGATACCGTTCAAGAAAAGGAAAATGAAACTGAAGATGTTGTTGAATCAGAAGATGCTGCAGAGTGTTCTGAAAGACTTGCAACCTCTGAGGAAACACCAGCTCCATATTTGGTCATGCAAACTCTGGAAGAACTGAAGAAGGAGAATGCTGTAATCCACGCAAGATTGGATAAACAGGAAGACACAACCAAAGAAATCAAGGATATGCTGGGAAAGCAAGAAGAATCAAGCACTCAGATCAAGAGCTTGTTGGAAGCGTTGTTCACACGACTTCCCCCTCCATCTTAGATTTTTTTATCTTGTTTTTTGTTTTCATTATCTTGTCTTATCTGCTTCTGAAAAATGTCATTCCAATCTGTTTTAATACAAATCATCCTTTTTTACTCTGATAATTTATGATTATATTGCTTTTTGATTCCTAACAAAAAGAGGGAGAACGTAAGATATTTTCAATAACGGTTTACTGGGATAAAGTCTCAAACATTCTGAATATCTTAACTTCTTATTTTTTCTGAAAGCATAAACAGGAACAAATTCTGATAAAGACATAAGGAGATGCATCAAAAGCTCTGATGAGAAGGAACTTCAGGGAAGTATTTCATCTCTATCTGAGTACTCAACTCAGGGGGAAACTCTCTTAAGATTTTTGTTCTGTCTATTTCTATTGAAAAGTCCTAGTTTTTATCATCATCAAAAAGGGGGGGATTGTTAGAACATAGTTTGATTCTACAACCCTTATAAGAGTTTTGATGATAACACACACAAAGAACAAATATGCACTCTAAATTTATGTTCTATGTTGTACAGAAGTTCTGACGGAACTGCATCAGAAGTTAAGCTACAAAGGTGTTCAAGCTAAGTATGCAGACTGATATCAGAATGTTCTGAAGAATGAAGATCAGAGTTTACACTAAAGAGAAAGGCATCTTAATTCTGAATGGAAGTCTAACATGCAAATAGAAACTTATGATTCTGACTTCCCAAGTTATGAAGCAAAGCAGCAAGCAAGATTCCTTAAGTTCTGAAGCGTTACTTTTCCATCAAGGCAATATCAATTACAACGGCTACAATCAGACAAGGATCTTCATATTATGGAAAGTGCATTAAGTGCCAATTATCATGTTTCCATTTGCACAGATTACCACGCCTATTTCAACAGGCTCCAAGGATAAATCGTTTACGATTTTACACAACCGCTTCATACAATCTATCAACGCTGTAAAATCATATTCATACTATTCTCCAAAATCGTGTAATACATCACAGTTTGTGATACAATTTTTGTAACAAAAAACATATAGTACACAGTGAATTATTTCTTTTGATTAGTGAATTTCCTTGAGATAAACCGGGTTATGGTTGTACTCAAGAAGACTTTGGAAATTGTGAAAGTAGAATTATAATCAGTTTTATTAGTGAATTAAGTCCTCGTTGGAGAGAGGAGAAATCACCTTGGCGGGTAGACTGGATTAGTTTGAGATCAAGCGAACCAGGATAAAAATCATTGTGTCATTATTAACCTTGGCAATTGCTTTTGATTTTTACGTTTCAATTCACCCCCCCCCCCCCCTCTTGTGTTTTTCACTTCTTCACAAGGTCTAGCACACGCTCCAGCCTCCAGCAAGGTAAATCATTCTTAACCTTGGACCCTTCATTTCCAGCATAGCATATAAATAAGTTTTCTTTTCGTTTCAAACATGTACATACTATTGTTCTTCTTTTCGTTTCCACCCTTTTTAATATGTTTCATGGTTAACAAACTTCTTGATTTTTGCTCTTTGTACATTTTAAACATGCTTTAAAGACTAACCTGACCCTAAGGTAATGATGGCATGGCCTTAGGCCATGTTGCTATTCAAACTCAAACGAAAGAAACAGGAAACAGGAAGTTGGAAACGAAGCCTCTGGCTTCCACACTAACCTCCAGCTCAAATGAAAGAGGCAACCAGAAGGTACATCACACTGACTCCAGATCCATTCGAAGGTCTCAACATGTTGGACTCCGGGCCCCAATCAAAAGTCATGCCTTCACCCTTTTCAGGCCAGATCGAAGAGAGCCAGAAAGTACAAAATCAAAGGGTTATCTGCCTAAATCAAAACAACCCTTTTTCTTACCTTTATCTTATTTTTGCCTTTATAATTTTCATGCAATTCAATATGGTTGTAATAGTGTAGAATTTTATCTTTCTGCATTTTTTAATTTATACAAAATGTTAGTAATTAGGGTGTATGGCAAGATAAAATAAACAAGTAGACCACCCTGATCAAAAGACAAAAATGCATGCAATCAAACACACTTTGCACATGTACACCTCTAGGGTTAACTCCACTTGTTGCCTTATGAAAAATGTTCATGTTATGCATGTGAGACGTCTTAGCAAAAACAATCAAATATACAAGATTATAGTCCCTCGACGACGCTTCGAATGTTGCCTTACAAATGATCTTAGTCCCTCAAAAGAAATGCTAAGATATCTCACAACATTGCTATCATGACTATATGATGACCCACGCCTGTCCCTTTTACATCCAAAGATAAGGTGTGATACGGTGGGAGAACTGACTTGAGATTTTGCGTTTGTATTTGCACTTGTTTGGTTTAGCAAGAGTCGCCATCGACTTTTTATTTTATCCTAAAGGAAAGGTTAAAAAGCACAGGAAAAACCTTTGAGATGTTTTCGTGGGTTCGGGGGGTAGATTATGAAAAGGGAAGGTGCTAGCACCCTTTTCATCCATGGTTATCCATGGGCTCTTAGTTACTTGTTTTAGATCACTTGCCTTGCTTTTCAATTGTTTGAAATGGTGCTTTGTGTGTTTGGTTTTGAAAATGTTTTGAAAAAGATGCCTTGTCTAGGCAACCATTATAATGACTCTTGTTTGAGTATATGCAAAGGTGTTTGTCTTTTTGAAAAGATGTTTCGATGTTTTTGAAAGTTGTTTTGAAAGTTGTGTTGTGGAGTGTGTTTTGAAAGTAGGCAAGTGTGTTTTGCAAGTTTGATTAAGTAACTAAGAGTTGTCTACCCCTAAATTTACTCAAAGATTTTTCTCATGTTTTATCCCTTTTAACAGTGTTGTTTCACCATTGTATTTGGTGAACAACCTTGCGTTAGGATGTTAACGGGACGGGTGCGGGTCATCGTTTAGACCATGAAAGCAATAGTGTCAAGTATCTTTGGCAATTTTCCTTCAAGGGACTTGATCATTTTTTAGGCAACTTGAGAAAGCGTCATCGAGGGACTATGATCATTTGATTTGTTCTTGTTTTGCCAAAGACACTCAACATGCAACATGGCCCATTTTTGAAGGCAACAAGCGGGATTACCCTAGGGGTGCAAGTGTGAATTGTGTATTTGATTTTCATTCATTTGTCTTGTATTAGGTTATCTAGCGGTTGATTTTGAATCTTCGCATACAAACCCTAATTACTATACAGTATATAGAAAGCGATAAATTGCGGGAATTTAAAGTCTAAGCTATTACAAATAAGTATCCGGGGGTGGGGGTACAAATGTTTACAAATGGGGATGAGACTTATCAGGATAGTAGTGTCCAAATAATATTTACAACCAAATTGAATCGCATTCTCAATGTAAAATGTAGCAATGTATAAGAATAAAAGCAATGTATCAAAAGTATTTGTGAAAGTGTATGTGATTATTTACAAATGAGAAAAATATGTTAACCTAATGCAATATTAAGTATTTATTTATTTTTGGGTTTTTGTTAATTATAAACAAAAAAGGGTTTTTTAAAGAGAAAATATCTTAACTTAACAAAAATCCATTGTTTGCATATTTTGTTAATGTTTTATATACAAAAGGGTTTTAAAGAAAAGGAAAGAAAAATGTTTTAAGTTAAAGAAGATTAATGTTTATGTATTTTAGTTTGTATACAAAGGTTTATTAAACAAAAATTTTAAAAAGAAAATTATTTAATTTAGTAAAAATCCTATTTTTATATACTCTTAAATGTGATAAGAAAGTATTAATAAACATTTTACAAAAAAGAAAATTAATGTATCATTTTTATTTAACAAAAATGTTAGTATAAGTTATTTATAAAAAATAAAGTGATAGAGAAAATAGCATTAGTTTGAAATAAATAAATAAAAAAATGGATAAAAGATTAAATGGGCCTTAGAGTATCATGTTGGGCCCAAAAATGTGTGTGAAAGAGGTCAATAGGGGGGGGGGGGGTACACGCCAATTTCAGTTGGGCTTAGGCGTTTGGATGGGGCAACAGTCCAAGACGCGTTACAATTGAATTTGTTAGGGTTTGCTTTTGTTGGCTTCAGAGTTAGGTTTACAGAGGTTAGAGCGGCGTCGTTCCCTTCATCGCCTTCTTCGTCTTTCTTAACCAAGTTTTCTGAACAAACCTCCGCTCATGGCCACTAGGCGCCACCTCCAACTCCTCCTCCCTCCATGGTCAAGCAAGGCGGCGACACGAAAAGGTTTGATTTTTGTTTTATGCGTTTTTAGGTTTTCAAGGATTTATCTCTTGCATGTTTTACCTCTTACACGCTATTGATTTTTATATGCTATCTTTGTTTGTGTGAGGTGTGAAAGAAAAGGGAAGAAGAAATTAACCTTTTGAGAGGAGACGGAGGAATGGGCTGGAGGCGTGTCTCAGGCAGCCAGGCGGAGGGAGTATGATGACGAGGAGCTTGCTTCCTGGTATTTTTGTATCTTGCTTGCCTCTTTGAATGGTTTTATGATGATAGCTGTAATCTGAAAACCCTGTAATAGTTTCTTCTTTTCCTCGTCTATTTGCTTGCCCCTGGATGTTTACCTTCTGGCTTTTTTACTCGATGATGAACTTAGTTCTGAGAGTCTGGGATTTGTTTGCTCAATGATGATGAAATTGAAACTGAGAGTTGTTTGCCTTTTTTTTCTTCTGAGTAGCTTTTCCTCTCTTGAATGTTGTGTTGGCTTTTTCAATGATGGTTATTCTGAGAATGTTTTCACAATCTTCTTCTCTTTGGCTTGCTCTGATTGCTTGCTTTGTTCTGAGTTGCTTACTAGGCTTATTGATATTGATATGTTGAGGTTGGCCCTATGATGAATTTGTTCTGAGGGCTTTTTGGCTTGAATGCTTTGAGGTTTGTGAGCTAGACTCGTGTTTGTCAGGCTTATGCAGGCTTGTTTGGAGCTTAGGCTTTGAAACAAGCTTTGGTTTGCTTGAAACTGGTTTTTCTGGTTTGGCTTGAAGCAGGTTTAAGGTAGTTTGAGATTTATGCAGGTTTTTAGGCTTTGGACACAGGTTTGTGGTTGAATGTTTGTATGGTAGTTTGGACAAGCTTGAATGCTGAGTTTTGGGTTACAAACTTGTTAACTTTGTTTCTGCAACAATTTTGAAAGTTTGCTTTGAACACAGGCTAGCTTTGAGGTTTATGCAGATCTTTAGGCTTTGGCTTGTGTTACTGTAAGTTTAAACTTTGAACACAGGTTTGTGTTGTTTAAGGTCTGAACAATTTGTAAGCTTGTTTGGCTTTTGAGAGGCTTTTGAGAGGCTTTTGATGCTTGGCTTTTTTTCTGGTTGGGCTTGAAGTTTTATGTAGGTTTGTATGGCTTTGGGCAGGCTTATGGTTCCAGGCTTGCTTGAAGCAGGTTAAGGCTATATGTTTGGGTTGCGTTTTTACAGGTTTGAGGCAGGTTAAGGCTTATGCCGGCTTCTGGTCACAGGCCTGCTTGTTTTTATGCAGGTTGTAGCTTAGCAGGTTTTGAGAGCTTGTTAGTTACAGGCTGGTAGTTTGAGGCTTGTGGTATATTGTTTTTTTGTGATATTCTGCCTCTTCCTTTACTGTTCTGGTATATCTTGTTTTATATCTCTAGCCTCAGCCTGCAAAACTGTAAGCCTTCCCCTTCTCTCTCTCTTTTCTCTCTCCACAGATAACAAGCATTTTTTATTGCTTTAGACTGTACTTACTCTGAAAAAGTGTGGCTGGAAAATGATGATAAGATTTGAATATGTTTGCTTGCATTGTTAGCTTTGCTCTGTGTACTTTCTTCTTTTCCAGATTTCCTGTATATCTTTGATATCTTCTTTGGACAGTTTTGACAGCTTTTGGACAGTTTGGTTGACATTTTGGACTTGGTTAGGCATTTTTTCAGTTTGCATATGTGCAGTTCAGTTTGGACTTTGTAATTTGTTTGGCATATTCAGTTTGTCCATTTTGACATTTTTGTTGACACTTTGCAATTTGAAATTATGCAGCCTTGTACATTTAATTAATTCCAATGCTTGCAAACATTTTCTTTCCCTCTTTGTGAACCAAGAGTCTTCTTGTGATTTGCAGAGAGGGCGAACAAACTGATTCCGGCCAACACTTTTAATGATGAGCTTTAATTAT
Organism: Vicia faba; assembly: GCA_948472305.1. NCBI lineage: Eukaryota > Viridiplantae > Streptophyta > Magnoliopsida > Fabales > Fabaceae > Vicia > Vicia faba. The sequence goes on along the minus strand of OX451738.1, from coordinate 248,310,504 downwards.
CTGTCTGCCTTTTTTTAATTCATCTGCGTTTGACTTCTTTCTTTTTTTTGTCTTTGCAGATAAAAAAAATCAGTTGAGCAATGGAGAGCAGCAGTAGAAGATGAAGATTTAGGATATAATTTATTTTACTTTTAATCATTGTAATAAATATTATTATAAATACTTGTAAATAATTACTGTATTTAAATAACACTTGTACCAATAATTAAAAATAAATAAAAGTATTTTTGTCAGATATCTCTTTAATTCTTCTGCATTCATTTATTTAATTACTTTAATTTCTTGAATTATAATAATTGGAAATTATCCAATAATTTTAACTTAGAAATTATAAATAATCAATAAACGTCCGGCGTTCCGAATAACCAAAAAACATCGCACAGTTAAACAAGCAATGTCCATATGTCTTTTATTTCAGTGATTAGACCAAACACGTCAAACTCTCAATCAGAAGCCTCAGCCTATGTCCCAGATGTTTAGACCTTGAGAAATAGAAATCTTGAGCAAACGTCAAAGTAGTGTAACAACCAATTAAAACACTGTGGATTCAAATTCTTCTGAAACTGCGCGTGCAAACCCTAATTCTTAATTTAATGTCAAAGAAACGTCTGCCTGATCAAACCCTGAGCCAAACTCAACCAAATCAATAGAAACCCTAGCAATCTGCTTGAACTGATTCAAAATTAAAGGAAACCCTAATTTTGTCTGACTGATGAGAAAAGTCTGTTTGACCAATTCTTAAGCCAATCTGAAAAATCAGGAGAAGCCCGAAGCTGTGATTTCTTGTGAAAAAGAGAGGGCAAATTTTGGGTTACAACAGTTGCCCCTGTTCAATCTTCTTGAACCTGAAGAGTTAGATTGGCAAGTTTGTCGTTTGCGACTCAAAGGTAAAAGGAGATTGGACACTAGAGTGCCCAAAAAATTTGCACTCGGTGATGTGATTTAGGGAATGGGCTTAAAGATGCCATTTGGTGATGGGCTTAAAGATGCCATCTGGAGATGTGACAGGGGGATGGGCTTAGAGATGCCATCTGGAAATTGCTGGTTGGAGGATGGGCTTAGAGATGCCATCTGGAAATGTTGGTTGGAGGATGGGCTTAGAGATGCCATCTGGAAATGTTTGTTGAACTATATGTCGTTGGTGAGTGGGTGAGTATCAGAAAGGTATCCATGTTTTGGAACATCTCTGAACTGGGGGTCTGAATAAGCAATAGATTGACATCCGTATCTGGAAGCATCTGTAAGCTGTCTTCAAAAGTTGAATCTGAACAAGCGATAGATTAACATCCGTGTCTGGAGAATCCGTAAACTATTTTCAGAAGTCTTGAATCTGAATAAGCAATAGAGCAGCATCCATGTTGGGAAGCGTCCGTAAACTGTTTTCAAAAGTTGAAGAATCTGAACAAGCGATAGGTTAACATCCATGTCTGGAGAACCCGTAAACTGTTTTCAGAAGTCTTGAAGTTGAATAAGCAATAGAGCAGCATCCATGTTGGGAAGCGTCTGTAAACTGTTTTCAAAAGTTGAGTCTGAACAAGCGATAGATTAACATTCGTATTTGGAGAATCCGTAAACTGTTTTCAGAAGTTGAAGAATCTGAACAAGCGATAGGTTAACATTCGTGTCTGGAGAACCTGTAAACTGTTTTCAGAAGTCTTGGAATGGAGAAGGAACCGGTGTAGGGTTTCCTGATGATGACTCCGTGTAGAACTGCATCTGAATTGAGGAGGATAGCCTTTTATTCTTATCCTGAAAAAGACAAAATGTTAGCTAAACATAGAGTTATGTTGTATGATGCAATGGATGTTATATCAATGTTTATGATATGAATGTAATGAATTCGCATGTAAGCTGATGAGATGTCTTGCTGAGGATAGATGAATCCTGGATGGCTGGAGATAATAGAATCTTGACTGCTGCCAGGGAAAGTGAATCCTTGACTGCTGCAGGAGATTGCAAGAAGCTTTTGATCGTTGAAAATGAGAAGTCCTGGGACCACCGTTGGGGAATCAGGAGCTTGGGTTGTATGCCAATCTACTGGGGATTCCTGTCTTGAGGAGATCTTCACTGGAGAATATTTGAATACTCTGTGAGGAATTGAGAATGAGAGTCTTCATTCTGCTTGGGGATTGATAGTTGGAAGTTTTAGCTCCGCTGGGGATTGCAAGAATCTTTTGATTGCTGCATGTATTGATCTGGGATCTTGAAAAGGTTGGTCGGTGAGATAGTTGCCCTGGCTGGTTTCAGGTATTAATCTCTGACCTGAGAAAGAAAGATAGTTTTCCTGGCTTGTTACAGGTAATAATCTTCAATCTCTTCCTGTAGATAGTTTTCCTGGCTTGTTACAGGTGTTGATCTACAATCAGTCGTCCACATATATTTTCCTGGCTTGTTACAGGTATTAATCTAGAACTTGGGTTATACGCCACTTTGAGAATGAGAATCTTCATTCTGTTGGGGGTCAGAAATTGGGAGTGTACCAATCTTCTGGGGTTTTAAGGATGAGAGTCTTCATTCTGTTAACGGTCAGAAATTGGGAGTATACCAATCTTCTGAGGTTTTAAGGATGAGAATCTTCATTCTGTTAACCGTTAACTGCTATCTGGTCGATCTCCAGGCTTTCACAGAAACATGTATTGCTATCTGGTCGTAATCCAGGTTTCACAATAACTTGTTGAGCTGCTATCTGGTCGAATCTGGGTTTCACGGCTTGTGTTAAAGATATACCACTATCTGGTCGACTCCAGGCTTCGTAGTATTCTTGGATGCTATCTGGTCGTAATCCAGGCTTTCACAGAAACTTGTATTGCTATCTGGTCGTAATCCAGGTTTCACAATAACTTGTTGGGGATAAAACTATTATCCGGTCGAATTCGGGCTTCATAGCTTGCTCTTAGGAGACACCACTATCTGGTCGTAATCCAGGCTTCGCGGTGGTCTGATATTGTGAATGAGTGACAGAATGGCTACTGTGTCTGGAGCGTATCTGAAACTGTATCTTGGAGTTGAGATCTGTATGAGTAGCAGAATGACTTCCGTGTCTGGAGTGTCTCTGAAACTGTAACTAGGATCTGAATGAGTGACAGAATGGCTACCGTGTCTGGAGCATATCTGAAACTGTATCTTGGAGTTGAGATCTGTATGAGTAGTAGAATGACTTCCATATCTGGAGTGTATCTGAAACTGTAACTGGGATCTGAATGAGTGACAGAATGGCTACCGTGTCTGGAGCGTATCTGAAACTGTATCTTGGAGTTGAGATCTGTATGAGTAGCAGAATGACTTCCGTGTCTGGAGTGTATATGAAATTGTAACTGGAATCTGAATGAGTGACATAATGGCTACCGTGTCTGGAGCGTATCTGAAACTGTATCTTCCAACAGGTGATGAAGGAATTTTTGAATGACCTTGGTTTTGACATTCGAATGCCCCAAGTGATGGTGAGGGAGACTTGCCCCAAGTTAATCTGTAATTGAGAGATTTGTTGAAATCTTGACTGGACTTCCCCAGGTTAACTGAACTTTGAAAGATCTGTTGTAACCTTGACTGGACTGCCCCGGGTTAATTGAGCTTTGAAAGATTTTGTTTAAATCTTGACTGGACTGCCCCAGGTTAATTGGATAGTGACATGTCATGCCCCCTTGTTGATAGGAGATTTGTCAATGGAAGTGTCATCCTTCTTGAAGTGATTTTACTCACTGAGAGAGTTTTCGTTCCTCCAAACATTCACTGTAGGAATTTCTTCGCTGTCAAACAAATAACCATGTGCAAACAACGATATTCAAATGATGCAAAGTTTATGCTTGTCTCGAAGTTTTGAAAAATGCGTTTTTTAGCAGAAAACTTTTTATAAGAAAAATTCAACACAAGATTTAAGGCAAAGCCTTACAGGAGTCAGGATACCTTTTGTAACAGTATGCTTTCAAACTAACCCATGCTTCAATTAGGACTTTTGCAGGGTTGTAACGTGGCTTGGTTCACGGTTTAAGAAACAAAGGATAAAGGCTCAAAGTATATTTGTACCCACCCGCTCTTCGTGATGTTCTTCAACCCTAAACTCAGTTAATTGTGCGTCGAACTCTATTCAAGTTTGGAACGACTTTTGGGTGATGGTTCACCAATTGAATTTATTGGGAAGGCAGTCATTATCTCCTTTTTCTTTTGCAACATTTTTTCATGTTGTTGAGGATTTGTAATGACCTCTTTCTTGATTTGTTATCCCTAACTTTTGCCTGACTGTTCCTGTTTTCGAGATCACAGTCAGCGGGATGCCCCAGCTTTCTTAAGCCTCCTTTATAGGTGTTGTACCCCAAAATTTGCCCTCCCATATTCTTCAAGATTTGCAAAGAGCATGCTTCAAAATCTCCCAAGAGTTGCACAGTCCAATTGCCTCCTAACAGTCAAAAATTAGGGTTTTGGTTCGGGCAAAGGAATTGAAGTTTCCAAGGGTCCAAAATGCTCCCACATGCCTATAAACATTGTCAAGCATCCATATGCCAAGTTTCAAGACTCACAGCACAAAATTGCACAGTCAAAAACCCTAAATGCTTCACAGTCAACTGCAGGGGCAAAATGGTCATTTGACAGTCAAAAGTCAAAATTTTTGGTCAACATCTTATTTTGAAGCCACAAACATCATTTGATCAATTCTTGATCATGATTCTCAAGGCATGGCTCAAAAAGTCTCAAGATGCAAAAGTTTCTATATTTGGACAGCTGAAAAAGTCAACTGCAAATTGACCAAGGCATAACTTCCACATGTTTTATCAGAAAAATTCCATCCAAAGCTCATTTTGAAGAGAATGACATTTCCTACAACTCATATTCACACTTCAAGTCTAAGAAATGCTCTCACAAAAAGTTATCAATCTCAACATTATAGGTCATTTTCAAAAGTCAACAAAAAGACACTTTAAGTCAAAGACCATAACTTGAGATTGGTAAATCAAAATGACATGGTACCAAAGGTATTGGTTAGAGGACTTCAAGAAATTTCCAAAATGTCCAAGAACATGATCAAAGTTTAAAAATTGAGCAAGATATGCCTTGTGGAAGTTGGGAAATTTTTGGGAATTTTGAAAAGTCAACTTTGCTTCAAATGCCTCAAAATTGCTAATGGGCCTCATTTTCTTCCATGAATCATCACCCAAAAGCTATGCACGACCCATTGACATCCAAGGGAGTTATTTCATCATTTTTTATTAATTATTTGAATTTTTATTATTATTAATTCACTTAATTAAAATTAAATATGACAAAAATAGCAAAACATGTTTTCCAAGTCTTTTTGTGCAGCATATCCACTCATCAAGAGCTCAATATTTCGTGCATCCCTCGAAAGGAAAGAATCTTCAATGATTGGCATAAGAAAGGCATGAAAAAGATTGAAAAAGATCATGAAAAATCAAATATGCAAAATCATCAATGCAAAGGATTATGGGCCAGTTTTTCTAACCTAAATCATTCACATACATAAGCATAACACAACCCTAATGCCAAGGACAAGAAGGCTGCACAAGAATTGAAAGAACAACATTGCATTTTTCATCAAAAAAATTGAAATCTGGAAACACAATTGCAGGATTGTTCAAGGCCTGAAACCTATCCTAACATATTGCTAGACCTTCCAGGAGTCTAGTAGCATCAAGAATCATCTCAAACGCGCAAGGAATTGAAGAATATAGGCCATACGGTTTGTCATCTTTTCCAGAAATACATAACATAATTCATGCATTATTAATCAGTTTTCTTGTTTGGTTTGCACTAATGAGGACCCTCTGAAGCTATTGGTACCATCCAATTGAATTATAGGCGCCTGAATCAGAATCCACCATGGACAACATCTAGGGTTTCTGAAGCTTGTAATTAGGGATTTCTGATTGAGGAAAAATTGGACAATGCCAGGACCATGGTTGAATTCGTCAAGGCCAGACGAATTCAACCAACCATTCACGCTCAATTTATGTGGCTTCCTCTTCTAATCGTTATTATTCGTCATGTCACTTAGTGGGGGTTAAAAACCCCCGCTATCTAATTCATGTTTTTGCAGGAAAACGAAGAAGAAGCATAGGTGTCAGCCTGTGGCTGGAACATTCAAAAGCTAGCGCGTTTTCGTTTGACCTATACCAATAGTGCTTGTTTCTTTTATATTATTTGTTTGCCAATATTATAACAAAAGCGTTTGAGTGGTTCAGTGGTTGGGTGTATGTTTGGTGAGTGCTGGGACCTGGGTTCGATTCCCAGGTCCCCTTATATATTTCATACTTTTTTCTCTAATATATTCCAGCGCAGCATTCACTCAAAGGAGCACCATACATCCTAATACCCAAGCCTGCCATGTGTCTCTAATGATCAATCAGAAGGCCATGATGAGAATTCCAGAGAACACACTAGTCAAACGCTCCATACACAATCACTGAAAAGTCAAAAAAGGCCTCAATCTGTTGGGCCAGATTACTCACAATAAGCCTCAAAATTGGGCAGATACCCCCCTATGGTTTGCATATTTCCCTTCTTTTATTTTATTTTAATTCTCTTTTTTTCTTTTATTTGATTAATTGCTTTTATTTAATTCCATAAAATTAATTTTCATAATACAAAAATACAAAAAAAATCAGAAATCAAAACTAAAAAATATGTTTTATTTAATTATTAATTCTTTAAATAGTTTGTAAATAAATTTAATAATCAAATTAGTTTAGAATTAGGTTTCATTTTAATGCCTTTTTAAATAACTAAAAAAATATAAAAATAGGTTTTTAGCATTTTTTATTCTCTTTTCTCACTAAATAATTTATTTCCTTATCATCATTACTATTAATCATTAATTATCTTGTAAATAAACTTGTAATTAATTAATTAGGGTTAAATTAGGTTAAACTTAAACATTTTTTTTAATAATTAAAAACAAACTAGAATTGGGGTTTTATTTAATTTTTAATTCCAATAAATTTTCTTTATTTTCATAAATACCAAAAAAACATAAAAATAATTTCTTTTCTTTATTTAATCATTAATTAATTTGTAATTTCAATTCAATTTCCTTAAAGGGTCCAACGCCCTCGCACTCTATTCTAATTTCTTTTCGCACGTTTACTTTTATTTTTATTTTTTATGTGATTACCCCAAAGCCTTGTAATAGATAATTAAGACATTTACTTTCCGCACTTTTATTCAAATCGGGTCTTTGTTTAATTTGGCGATGTATGGACCCGCGCCTTGTAATAGCGTAGGACCTTTATTTTTCCGCACTTTAATTTCCGCACCTTTAAACTGTTAATCACATGAAAGAACGTATGCCCAAATAAAATCAAAGCGTAGCTCACTCAATGCATGATCAAGATAAAATATAACTGAAAATGACACACAATTCACACACCACTCTTAGGGTGCGCCTCACTGTTGTCTTGCCCCTCGAAACGTGGTCGTCGAGTATAGGACGTTTTAGTACGTCCTCATGTCCATGAACATGGCATGGGGGTAGCTTCTAAGGTGTCCTACTGTTGCTCTGGTGACCACACTGTCCCTAAAAACGAATTGACCCGAACACCTCCAACGGTGGTGCTACCTACCTCTCAATGGTGGGATGGCACAACCTTAAGGACATTTACACAGACTAATTCCTTAGGGTAGGTAGATGACTCGTAGATACTTGCTCTAATTCAAAAACAAATCAAAAACTTATTTTCACACCGACACTTTGCAAAAAGCTTTCAAAAACAACTTTTCAAACACTCTTGAGGACTGATACAAGAGTCGATCTGAAACTTTAAACGAAACTTCTTCAAACTCACTCACAATTGAAAAGCAAACACTTTTGAAAACACAATGAGCAAGTATCTAAGAGCCCATGGATAACCATGGATAGAAAGGGTGCTAACACCTTCCCTTTCTATAAATCTACCTCCCGAACCGAGAGCAATCTCATAAGGAATTTTTCTGTGCTTTTGTCCTTTCCTTGTTGGAGAAAATAAAAGACGGTGGTGACTCTTGCTTCCGCGACATTTCGCGAACCAGCGTTAAACAGTCAGTTCCAGATCCACCGATCACAAAACTGGCGACTCTGCTGGGGAATCTTAAAGTGAGGTGTACCTTAGGATAGTTCATAACTGTGTTTTCAATTGTTTTGACTTGTTTGCTTTAAATTGTGGGTTGCATCGGAGTTACATAGATCCTAACCCGGATCTGGGGATACCCTGTTTAGGTAGCATAAGCTGTGAGGGACCTGTCCGGCGTAGACCGACATGGGTGAAGCAGTGGCTACGTTGGTGTGGCACCTTGGTCTGTACTGATATCCCTTGTGTTGCAACGAGGAGAATATGGGTCTTCTGAGGAGTCATTAAGCACCAACAGACCTTAGAACCTTAAATGACCCAACTTGGCCAATAGAACAGTAGCAGTATGCTACGCCCATTGAGGCTAAACTCTCGTGATGGTTCTGGCCGCAAGAAAAGATTGCGATGCTGGAGTTATGACCGATTGAGGGTAGTCAGTGATATTGGGATCCTCTAGAACCCAGTTACTTTTGATAGGACAGGTATGAACCAACAAACTTCAAGAGGGTAATACCCAGACCCCATGCTGGCCTAAACTCTAAGGGCTCCTTCTGTGACTTGTGTGCTTTCAAACTTGACTACTTGCATGCTTGTTATCTGACACTTGAGTTTCTTGCAGGTATTGTTTATAGTCCTTAATTGGGACTCATAACAGGGTTTACCTACACTACCCCACGCATAGCATAACATTATGCCATCATACCATTGCATACATCCTGCATAAGGACTAATCCATTTCAAGGACCTCAAGGGTCTGTGATGCAGGTCATAATGAGCCAAATGTCTAGCAAGGGGAAAAGAGGATTTATTTTCCTCTAGCCAAGGTTGTCAGGGGCTATGGCCCACTCGATATGGTGAGCCTTTGACCCTTGAAGAAGGACTCTCAACAACATGAAGTCCCTTCAATCAAGCTACCGATTTCCAATTCTAACAAAGTTTCTTGTTTATTCCGCGAGGTCCTTGAAAATATTGCATGCATATCATACATATCATTGCATTACAGGTACCCTTTCTTTACAGGTCACTTACCATCTGCGCTGTTTATTTCAGCAATGGCTTCCCAACAAGATAACCAGGGACCTCATGCCCAAGAGACTCAGTTCAGGGAGATCTTCTTAAGCCTATCCAAGGGGCAGGAAGAGTTGAGGACACTCCTTATGGGGAATTTGGCCAAGCAAAGTCCCGAAGATGACAAGGACGAGCAGCTGAAACGTCTACAAGCTGAGGTAGATACGATGAAAACCCAGATGCTGGGACAAAGGGCTCTCATCCAAGGTTTAGCTCGGGAGTAAGGAGAGCTGAGGGCCATGATCAGTCAACTTCATCAAGACATGAAGCAACCAGCCCAAGTCAGGGACCAAGTCATTAATCAGCCTCCAAGAAGTCAAAGGTTTGGGCCTCTCCAAGCTGCTACTACTTCAAAGGTCCAACAACGACCTCGCCAAGAACAACGGACCGATCAGAGCAAGCCAGACAAGCCTAAAAGGCAGTTCACCAAGCTCAACGTGTCACCGTCTCAAGCTTTACAACAATTGTTGAGGTTGAATCTGGTGACGTTAAGGGACCCTCCTAAGAATCTCAACACAGCCTCCCCAAAGTACAATCCTGAGGAAAGATGTGCATACCACTCTGACAGTCCAGGACATGACACCGACGACTGCTGGGCTCTGAAGAATAAGATTCAAGATCTGATTAATGAAAGAGCTGTGGATTTCACCCAGATAGGCCAGGCTGAATGCTCCTGCCATCCCTACAAGATGCACCAGTCGAAGTAACAAGCCCTGAGACTAGAAGACTTGTGTTTATTAGAATTTTCAAGTTGTAACTTTCTTTTGACTGTTCAAACATTTACTCAAAATTAAACGTTGTTATTTCATTAATGCATCGCATATGTCTGTTTTGAAGCAATATATTCGTATTCACTATATGCAAACTGTTTTCATATTTTTGTGATGATCAACTCTTGATTGAAAATTCTAAGCCTCTTGAGGGAGGATGACGAAAACGATACCACGATCTTTACAGTATGCTTTTGAACAGACCCCGCTGATGAGGTACAGGCATTGTTTCAATTCCTAAACACTGGAGTTATAAGGAAGATAATCCCTCGTCAACCCCTCAGAGCCAAAGAAGTAGGAGTTTTTCTTTTCGAAAATTAAAACCCTTAATCATAACCGGGGGCAGGGTAGTCTCTCAGTTGATCCAAGTGCATAACGAACGGCACCAAAGGAGTCTTTCCAAACCAAAAGATGGTGATGGTTACGAATAACCATAAAAACAGACAGTCATTACCAAAATCAAAAAAGCCCATTAAGTCAAAACCTATGAAGGAGACTTACAAAACTGGGGCATCCCGCTGACTGTAATCACAAAAGAAACAGTTCAGGCAAAAAAAAAACAGGGATAACGAAATCAAAAAATCAAAAAGAAAGAGGTCATACAAACCCTCAACAAAAACAAAAAAAAATGACTGCCTATTCAGAATAAATCATCAATATCTGAACCATCACCAGAATATCAAAGCAAAGACTCAAACAAAGTCTAACGCACGATCAGCTGAGTTTAGGATTGAAGAACATCACGAAGAGCGGGTGGGTACAAATAAAATTTGAGCCTTTATCCTTTGTTTCTTAAACCGTGAACCAGGCCACGTTACAACCCTTAAAAGTCCTAGCTGAAGCATGGGTTAGTTCGAAAGCATATTGTTACGAAAGGTATCCTGACTCCTTAAGGCCTACGGTAAATACGGAGTTGACATCACGTTTTACAAACATTCACTTGTTTTAGGAAAAAGAATTCATTTTCAAAATCTTCAAGACAGACATAAGCTTTGCATTTTTGATATAACATTGCTTGCATATGACTAGTTGTTTGAACAGCAGAGAAATTCGCACGATGAATACCTAGTGAACAAAAGCACTTCCAATCAAGGGGCAAACGTGATTATTGTCCATCATCTGGGGCAATTCAGTCAAGATTCGGAGAATCTCTCAAAATGCCAAGATAACCAGGGGCAAATCTCCGCCTAAGTCACTTGGGGCATTGGACAGGAATTCCAGCAACAAATCTTGCACGATCAGATATCTTCTGGTAATATGGCTACACAATGCTACTGACAAGGGCACCTCCCTACATCCTGAGAGTGTGGACATAGTCGAAAAAATACTACGCACAATCAAAGACCCGCTAGGTTGACACACCTAGGCAAAAATAAGGGCTTCCCGGCGAACTAAAAGGGTTCGGGCAAAATAAGGGATGAAAATGAAAAATCTGTACACCCGGCAAGTCGAAAACCTGAAAAGGCGGCTTGGGCAAAAATGGGTATCCCGGTGGACTGAAAACCTGAAAGGGCGGTCCAGGAAAAAATTAGGGATCAGAGCGTACGACTATGTCCTGTCATCTCGTCACTTGCCTACCAGAAGAAGATTTGTCAAATCGGCAGTCATCAAACACCTTCACAGGTACCTTCTTCTCCAACAGAAACTAGGGCAATAATGAGTTGTCTAAACGGTCTAATGGTTCTGTCCACTAAGGTACTGTGATCGGTGGATCTGGAACTGACTGTTTAACGCTGGTTCGCGAAATGTCGCGGAAACAAGAGTCTCCACCGTCTTTTATTTTCTCCAAATGGAAAGGACAAAAGCACAGAAAAATTCCTTAAAGAGATTGCTCTCGGTTCGGGAGGTAGATTATAGAAAGGGAAGGTGTTAGCACCCTTTCTATCCATGGTTATCCATGGGCTCTTAGATACTTGCTCATTGTGTTTTCAAAAATGGTTTGTTTGCTTTTCAACTGTGGGTTTTAAAAAAAGTTTCTTTGAAAATTCCAGTTCGACTCTTGTATCGGTCCTCAAGAGTGTTTGAAAAATGCTTTCGAAAGCTTTTTGAAAATGTGTTGGTGTGAAAAGTATTTTTGATTTGTTTTGTTTTGAATTAGAGCAAGTATCCACGAGTCGTCTACCTACCCTAAGGAATTCGTCTGTGTAAATGTCCTTTAAAGTAGTGCCATCCCACCATTGAGAGGTAGGTAGCACTACCGTTGGAGGTGTTTGGGTCAATTCGAGGTTCGGGACATGGTGATCACCAGAGCAATGGGAAGACACCTTAGAAGCTACCCTCATGCCGGGTTCCCGGATCATGAGGACTTACTAAGACATCCTCTACTCGACGATCACCTTTCGAGGCAAGGCAACAGTGAGACGTACCCTAGGGGTGGTGTGTGCGAATTGTGTGTCATTTTCATTTGTATTTGTCTTGTCATGTTATTGGTGTTCTACGCTTGTTTTTATTTGGACATTCGCTCTTGCATGCTTTGTTTAGCAGTTAAAAAATATTGCGGGAAAAGTAAAAATCTAAGCTATTACAAATGGCGCGGGTCCACATCGCCAAAATTAACCAGGACCCGATTTGACAGAAAGTAAATAAAGAAATTAAAAGAATTAAAAGTGCGAGAAGTAATTACAAGGCTTCGGGAGAGGTACATAATTATTTAAGCAAAATTAAATAAATATGCGAAATTAAATAAAATTAAGAACATGGGCGTTGGACCCTTTTGCAAAAATTAAATTAATAAGGAATTAAAATTAATCAAAATGAAGCAAGAATTTGTTTTTTGGGTTTTTAATATTTTAGGATTTAATAGAAAAAAAGAGAGAATTAATTAAAATTAAAATAAAATGTTAAACCTAATTCTAATTATTTTTAAGTTATTAAGAAAACATTGGAGTTTTTTAACCTAAATGGAACCCTAATTAACTTACAATTTTAATTATGAAAATAAACAAGATAAATAATATTATTGTGAAAAAGAAAAATCAAAAGGAATAAAACCATTATTAAACCTATTTCTACATTTTTTGTATTTTTGTTATTAAAAGAAATTAAAATTACAACCTAATTAAAACTAAATAATTACATGTGAATTTATTTATAAAAATATTAAAACAAGAATATTTATAGTATTTTTTATCTTTTTCTGATTTTTATGCATTTTTTATATTTATGAAAAATAATTAATTAACTGAATAAATAATAATTAAGAGAAATAAAAAAAATGATTGAAAATAAAACACAAGAAAAAATATAAAGAATTGCAAACCAGGGGGGGTGATAGTCCCCAAAGTGGAGGTCTTGATCCAAGAATTCTGGCCCATTTGACCTTGGCCTTATTGACCTTTCCATGCAGCGTGCACATGCGTTGACCATGGTATATGATGTGCCTTCAATTTTGCACCCTTGGATTGCTTCTGATGGACGCGTGGCTGTGGATCTTTGAGGATGCATGGTGTGTCTTAACGCTGGCGCTGCATAGGAATCATTACTGAAAAATAATATGGAGATTATACAGACCTGGGGCTCGAACCCAGGTCTTGGACGTCAATACACTCCTCGCTTGCCAACTGAACCAAACAACGCATTTGATATATAATAAACAAATAAATAATATAAGAGAAAATGGGTTAATGCTTGGAAACGCGCGCGAATTTTTGAACGAGCCAATCAGCGTGTGCCACGACCTCGTCTTCCTCACTATCCCTGAAACATAAAATATGAGGCAACGGTTTTTTATGCGTTTCCTTAGGCCAGTTTTCAGAAAATAGCGATTAGGCTATCCTTGAACATAAATTAGGCACGAGGGTCTTATCTTCTTCGTCCAGACGTGCCGAATCCAACTATGGTATTGAGGATGTCCAATTTTACAGCACCTGAAAACCCCTAATTATAGTTCTACAAACCCTAAAAGTTATCAATGGTAAATCTCCAAATATGGCACGAAAACGAAATTAGACTACATGGTTAGCTTCAAAACTTCACAAGGAATATGAATCTATAATCAAAATGCTATGAATGTGTCTAGAAATTAAAACACGATCATGGATTTTTCTTGATACAGTTTGAGTTCGTTTTACCAATTCTTGGCGTGGTGATGGATGATTCTGATTGGAATGTGATCAGCAATCCTTGAGGAAGCTATTGAAATAGTTTTTGTGCCTTGAATCGTCCTCAAAAGTGGTTTACAGTTTTGACTTTTTTGCAAATTTTTTCAAGTTGTCAATGGAGTTTCTTGCGCAGCTTTGTGTCTCTTTGCATTAGGTTTAGGTTTATGCTTATGTAGTGAATGTATTAGGTCAACAATATTGATCCAAATCTCTTGTATTCATGAATTGAAGATTTGATTTTTTAAGGATCTTTTTTCAATCTTTTTCAAGTGTTCTTTGTTCTCAATCATGCCAATCAATCCAAATCTTTCCTAATTTGCATATGCACGAAATATTGATGGTATAATGTGCACAAAAAGATTGAAAAAACTTAGGTTAGCATTTTTCATGTATTTATTTTAATTTAAATGAATTATTATTAATAAAAATCCAAATAAATAAATAAAAAATGAAATAAGACTTCCCTTTGGGCCAAGTAGTCGTGCATATGTCATGGATGATGAATCATGGAAGAAAAATGGGCCCATTAGCAATTTTAGGTCATTTGAATCAATGTTGACTTTTCAAAATATCCAAAAATTTCCCAACTTCCACAAGGCATAACTTGCTCAATTTTTAATCTTTTCTCATGTTCTTGGACATTTTGGAAAGGTCTTTGAGTCCTTTAACCAATGCCTTTGGTCCCATGTCATTTTGATTTACCAATCTCAAGTTATGGCATTTGACTTAAAATCCCTTTTTGTTGACTTTTGAAAATGACCTATAATGTTGAAATTGATAACTTTTTGTGAGAGCATTTCTTGGACTTGAAGTATGAGGATGAGTTGTAGGAAATGTCTTTCTCTTCAAAATTAGCTTTGGATGGAATTTTTCTGATAATCCATGTGAAAGTTATGCCCTGGTCAATTTCAGTTGTCTTTTTCAGCTGTCCAAATAAGGAAACTTTTGCATCTTGATGATTTTTGAGCCAAATTTTGAGAATCATGATCAAGCATTGATCAAATGATGTTTGTGGCTTCAAAATGATATGTTGACCAAAAATTTGAACTTTTGACTGTCAAATGACCATTTTGCCCCTACAGTTGATTGTAGTGCAATTAGGGTTTTTGACTGTGCAATTTTGAGTTGAATGCCTTGAAACTTGATATGAGGATGCTTGACCATATTTGTAGGTATATTAGACTTGATTGGGCCTTTGAAAACTTCATTTTCTTGATCAGAACACAAACCCTAGTTTTGACTGTATAGGAGACCTTTGCACTGTACAACCCTTGGGGAATTTTGTAGCTTGTCTTGGCAACTTCTTGGAGAATATGGGAGGGAAAATTTTGGGGTACAACAGTTGCCCCTGTTCAATCTTCTTAGACCTGAGGATGCAGATTGGCGGACGTGCCTTTCGTAATCCGAGGGTAGAAGATGATTGGACACTAGAGTGCCCAGAAATTTGCGCTCACATAGTGGCAGTGTGATGGGGGAATGGGCTTATAGATGCCATTTGGAGATTGCTGGATAGGATGATGGGCTTATAGATGCCATCTAGATGTTGATCGCGTAGGAGATTCCTTAGCGAGAACCTGCATACCTGCGAAAGAAAAATGAGTACCTGGCACGTTGCAGGAGCTGGTTTTCAGATGCTTGGTATAGATGTGTCCTGACTGGTTACAGGAGCTGAGTCTGGAGCTTCAAACGGCGATGAATGAACCAGGGATGGTTACTGCCTTAGCATGAATGCTGAGAGAATCTTGGGTGTCTTCTACTGGGATAAGAATCAGGGAGATCTTAGGGTCGATCTGACTGAACCAGAGAAGGCCTTTGACTGGATAAGCATCAGGAAAATCTTAGGGTCGATTTAACTGAACCGGAGAAGGTCTTGGAATATCTTCAACTGGATAAGCATCAGGGAGATCTTAGGGTCGATCTGACTGAACCAGAGAAGGCCTTTGACTGGATAAGCATCAGGAAAATCTTAGGGTCGATTTAACTGAACCGGAGAAGGTCTTGGAATATCTTCAACTGGATAAGCATCAGGGAGATCTTAGGGTCGATCTGACTGAACCAGAGAAAGCCTTCGACTGGATAAGAATCAGGAAAATCTTAGGGTCGATTTAACTGAACCAGGCTAGGTCTTGGAATATCTTCAACTGGATAAGCATCCGAGAGATCTTAGGGTCGATCTGACTGAACCAGAGAAGGCCTTTGACTGGATAAGCATCAGGAAAATCTTAAGGTCGATTTAACTGAACTGGACAAGGTCTCGGAATATCTTCAACTGAAATAAGTGTTAGAACGTCGCCATATCTGGTTCATATCTGGACTATATCTGGAAGGAAATCTGGAAGCAGCATCAGAACGTCACCATATCTGGTTTACATCTGAAACTATATCTGGAAGGAAATCTGGAAGCAGCATCAGAACGTCACCATATCGGGGTCATATCTGAAACTATATCTAGAAGGAAATCTGGAAGCAGTATCAGAACGTCGCCATATCTGGGTCATATCTGAAACTATATCTAGAAGGATATCTGGAAGCAGTATCAGAACGTCGCCATATCTGGGTCATATCTGAAACTATATCTAGAAGGATATCTGGAAGCAGTATCAGAACGTCACCATATCTGGGTCATATCTGAAACTATATCTAGAAGGAAATCTGGAAGGAGCATCAGAACGTCGCCATCTCTGGGTCATATCTGAAACTATATCTAGAAGGAAATCTGGAAGCAGTATCAGAACGTCGCCATATCTGGGTCATATCTGAAACTATATCTGGAAGGAAATCTGGAAGCAGCATCAGAATGTCACCATCTCTGGGTCATATCTGAAACTATATCTAGAAGGAAATCTGGAAGCAGTATCAGAACGTCACCATATTTGGTTTACATCTGAAACTATATCTAGAAGGATATCTGGAAGCAGTATCAGAACGTCGCCATATCTGGGTCATATCTGAAACTATATCTAGAAGGATATCTGGAAGCAGTATCAGAACGTCACCATATCTGGGTCATATCTGAAACTATATCTAGAAGGAAATCTGGAAGCAGTATCAGAACGTCACCATATTTAGTTTACATCTGAAACTATATCTAGAAGGATATCTGGAAGCAGTATCAGAACGTCGCCATATCTGGGTCATATCTGAAACTATATCTAGAAGGATATCTGGAAGCAGTATCAGAACGTCACCATATCTGGGTCATATCTGAAACTATATCTAGAAAAAATTGCGATAGTTGATAGTAATCATTTTGGTATTGATCTTTTTCCTGAAAAGGCAAAACATAATTGTATGCAAAATCATGATGCATGAACTGTATGTCTTCAAAATTAATGAGATTCGTGTAGTATGATGCATATGCATGCTATAATGTATGAAGATGTGATGTTTATGAATGTATTTTTGTCTAAGAAAATAAATCCTTGACGGGTGCCGGGAAGTCACTCCTGGGCTGATGTTGAAGAATAGGTTTTGCTTCCGCCGGGGATGATAGTTGCAAGAATTCCGATAGGAGAAGATAACTCTATTGGGGAATAAACTTGGCGAATGGGTTACTCTGCGGGGAGACAAATACTCTAGTAATCTTGCTGGGGAGCAATACTCTGTGGGGAGAGAGACACTCTGTTGATTGTTGATAGTAACTTGCTGAGGATATCCTTGTTGTTAGAAGTGTTGATGGACTTCGCTGGGGTAAGAAGACTGTGTCGACGACGATCTTTCTGTGGCTTTTGGCTGAGGATAACCCAGTTATATCCTGTTAGGGAAATAACTCTTTGAATAAAGCCGGGAGACGCATTCGTGCTCTGCGAGGATAAGCTTCCAAAATCAACTGGGGATAAGCTTACTGCTTGGGGAGATGGATTCCAACTTTCCTGGGGAATCTGGATTGGACTCTCCTGGGGAAGTATTGAACTGTATTGGTTATGTTCTTCAACGGAACCTACCCTGATACCTTAGAGGATAGAACAATCAGATTGCTTAGACTACTCTTTATTGCCCCTGTTTCTATGGGGGAGGCACTTATGGGGTGCTGATAGTTGTTGAGGGGCTAACCTTCTTCTGGTTGACAGGTGACAAGATGACAAGACATAGTCGTACGCTTTGATCCCTAACTTTTGCCTGGACCGCCCTTTCGGGTTTTCAGTCCACCGGGATACCCATTTTTGCCCAAGCCGCCTTTTCAGGTTTTCGACTTGCCGGGTGTACAGATTTTTCATTTCATCCCTTCATTTTTCCCGAACCCTTTTGGTTCGCCGGGAAGCCCTTATTTTTGCCTAGGTGTGTCAACCTAGCGGGTCTTTGATTTTGCGTAGTATTTTTCGACTATGTCTACGCTCTTAGAATGCAGGTAGGTGCCCCTGGCTGCTTGTGTTGCCATATTACCAGAAGGTGTCTGATCGTGCAAGATTCGTTGCTGGGGTGCCCCAAGTGACTCAGGCAGAGATTTGCCCCCAGGCTTTTTGGCCTTTTGAGAGATTCTCTGGATCTTGACTTAACTGCCCCAGATGGTAGACCATGATCATGCCGTGCCCCTTGATTGGAGATACTCTTGTTCATTAGACTTTCGTCATGCGAATTTCTATGCTGTTCAAACAAAAATTCATATGCAAACAAAGTTATGTTAAAAATGCATAGCTTATGTCTGTCTCGAAGATTTTGAAAATGCATTCTTTTTTCATAAAACAAGTGAATGTTTGTAAAACGTGATGTCAACCCGCATTTACCGTAGGCCTTAAGGAGTCAGGATACCTTTCGTGACAGTATGCTTTCGAGCTAACCCATGCTTCAGCTAGGACTTTTGAGGGTTATAACGTGGCCTGGTTCACGGTTTAAGAAACAAAGGATAAAGGCTCAAATTATTTGTACCCACCCGCTCTTCGTGATGTTCTCCAAACCTAAACTCAGTTGATCGTGCGTTAGACCTTGCTTGAGTCTTTGCTTTGATGTTCCGATAATGGTTCAGATGTTGATGATTTCTTTTGAATAGGCAGTCATTTTTGCTTTGGTTGAGGGTTTGTGAGACCTCTTTTTTTATTTTTGTTATCCCTTTCTTTTTTTTTTGCCTGAACTGTTTCCTTTTTTGGAATTACAGTCAGCGGGATGCCCCAGTTTTGTAAGTCTCCTTCATGGGTTTTGACTTAATGGGTTTTTCATTTTTTGAGATAATGACTGCCTGTCCTTGTGATTTATTCAGAACCATCACTGTCTTTTGTTTTGTAAGGACTCCTTTGGTGCCATTTGTTATGCACTTGGATCAACTGAGAGAACTACCCTACCCCAGGTTATGATAAAGGGTTTTAAATTTCGAAAAGAAAAACTCCTACTTCTTTGGCTCAGAGGGGTTGACGAGGGATTATCATCCTTATAACTCCAGTGTTTAGGGGTTGAAACAATGCCTGTACCTCATCAGCGGGGTCTGTTCAAAAGCATACTGTAGATTATGGTATCGTTTTCGTCATCCTCCCTCAAGAGGCTTAGAATTTTAGATCCAGAGTTGACATCAGAAAAAATATGAAAAGAAATTTGAATATAATGAAAACAATTGTATTAATTCCCAAAACAGACGTATGCGATGCATTGATAGAATAAAAGAGTTTGCTATGACATTAATTGTTTGTATAAGCAAAGAAAAATACAACTCAAAAAATCAAATAAACAAAAGGCTTCAATGATTGGGCAACGGAGCAGTGATTATGTTCGGAGTCTCAGGCACTTCAAACTGAATCTCCCCGGCGTCGATCATGTCTTGAATCTTGTTCTTGAGAGGCCAGCAGTTGTCCGTAGTATGCCCCGGGCTATCAGAATGATATGCGCACCTATCATTGGGATGATAGTTGGGAGCAGAAGTGTTCGGATTCCGAAGAGGAGCCCTTAAGGTGATCAGCCTTGCCTTCAACATTTGTTGCAGTGCTTGATCCAGCGACATGTTGATTTTGGTGTACTGTCGTTTCTCCTTTCGCTGCTGCCCCTGTCCTTGTTGAGCAGGTCCGAGATTGGAGATCTGGATTGCCCCTACCTCATGACGGCTCTTTTTACCGTGCACAGCATTGGATTCTTTCTTTCCATGATGAGGCTTTTTATCAGAAGGTGCAGCCTCTTGAATTTTCCCAGACCGGATGCCAGCTTCTATTCGCTCTCCAGTCAAGATAAGATCTATGAATCCAGCAGACGAATTCCCAATTAGGTGGTTGTAGAACGGACCAGACAGGGTCCCCAAGAACATATCGACAAGTTCCCGATCAGTCAGAGGTGGTTGTACCCTTCCAGCAAGATCCCTCCATTTCTGCGCATATTCTTTAAAACCTTCACTTGATCCTAACGACATACCCTGAAGTTGGGTACGCATAGGAGCAAGGTCGGCATTATATTGATACTGCTTGTAGAAAGCAGTAGCCAACTCCTCCCAGTTATGAACCTTGGTCCCATCTAGCTGATAGAACCATTCGAGATGAGTCCCTGAAAGACTCTCCTGGAAGAAGTGGATCCACAAATTCTTGTCCACCGTATATGGTTGAATCTTCCGAACATAGGACCTGAGATGTAACTTGGGACAAGACGCCCCGTCATACATGGTAAAGGATGGTGCTTTGAACTTCCGAGGAATAATCACACCAGTTGACAAACCCAGATCTCCAAAATCCAGCCCAGGTACCTGTTGGATCTCCATAGCATTCAGCCTATCCTCCAACTGTTTGTACTTGTCTTCGGCAGGAGGGTATTGTTCGTCGTTGAGATCTGTCTCGTTGTCGGAGACCACTGGGCTGGGAATCCTTTCCTCTTGATGACTGCTCTTCCCCACAGATGGAGTTGTCCTCTCAGCTTGATCCTGCAATGTGTTCCCAGATCTGCGTCTAGGGCTGAACAAAACAGTCCTCCTCTTCTTCTTTTCTTTCTTCAAGAGAAAAGCCTTCAGATCTTGTTGCCCCTGGGTCAACTTCATGATCAGCCCTTGGAACTGGGCGTTCTGAGCCTGGAGGGCCTTGATAGTGTGCTCAGTTGAAGATTCAGGATTCATGACGAGACTGCTGAAATAAACAGCGAAGAAGGGTAAGCAACCTGCAGAGAAAGGGTACCTGTGATGCAATGATATGCATGATATGCATGCAATGATTTCAAGGATCTCGCGGGGTAACCAGAGAAATTGTTAGAGTTGAGGACCGGGAACTTGATTGAAGGAACTTCATGTTGTTGAGAGTCCTTCTTCAAGGGACAAAGGCTCACCATATCCAGTGGGTCATAGCCTCTGACTCGAGTTATCATGTTTTGATCTCCAAGCAACTTTGGCTAAAGGAACCTTCTTCAAGTGTCAAAGCTCACCATATCAAATGGGTCATAGCCTCTGACAACCTTGGCTAGAGGAAAATAAATCCTCTTTGCCCCTCGCTAGATGTTTGATTTATCATGACCTGCATCACAAGCCCTTGAGATCCTCGAAATGGGTTAGGATGTATGCAATGGTATGATGTCATGCTATGCATGGGGTAATATGGGTAACCCTTGTTATAAGTCCCTATTAAGGACTATAAACAAAGCCTGCAAGCAAACTTAGTAAACCCTGTTATGAGTCCTAGTTAAGGACTGCAAACCAAAATCTGCAAGAAATTTGGTAAACTCTGTTATGAGTCCTAGTTAAGGACTGCAAACCAAAACCTGCAAGAAATTTGGTAAACTCTGTTATGAGTCCTAATTAAGGACTGCAAACCAAAACCTGCAAGGAACCTAGTGAACCATGTTATGAGTCCCAATTAAGGACTATAAACAAAACCTGCAAGTAGTTCATGTGTCAGGTAACAATCATGCAAGTAGTCAAGTACGAAGGCACACAAGTCACACAAGAGAAGCCCTTAGAGTTTAGGCCAGCATGAGGCCTAGGTATTACCCTCTTTCAGTTTGTTGGTTCATACCTGTCCTATCAAAGTAACCGGGTTCTTAGAGGATCCCAATATCATTGACTACCCTCAATCGGTCATAACTCCAGCATCACAATCTTTTCTTGCGGCCAGAACCATCACGAGAGTTTAGCCTCAATGGGTGTAGCATACTGCTACTGTTCTAATGGCCAAGTTGTGTCATTTAAGGTTCTAAGGTTGTTGGTGCTTAATGACTCCTTAGAAGACCCATATTCTCCTTGTTGCAACACAAGGGATATCGGTACAGACCAAGGTGCCACACCAACGTAGCCACTGTTTCACCCGTGTCGGTCTACGCCGGACAGGTCCCTCACAGCTTATGCTACCTAAACAGGGTATCCCCAGATCCGGGTTAGGATCTATGTAACTCCCATGCAACCCACAAAGTTAAAGCAGACAAGTCAATACAATTGAAAACACAGTTATGAACTAACCCTAAGGTACACCTCACTTTAAGTTAAACTCCCCAGCAGAGTCGCCAGTTCTGTGATCGGTGGATCTGGAACTGACTGTTTAACGCTGGTTCGCGAAATGTCGCGGAAACAAGAGTCGCCACCGTCTTTTATTTTCTCCAAATGGAAAGGACAAAAGCACAGAAAAATTCCTTAAAGAGATTGCTCTCGGTTCGGGAGGTAGATTATAGAAAGGGAAGGTGTTAGCACCCTTTCTATCCATGGTTATCCATGGGCTCTTAGATACTTGCTCATTGTGTTTTCAAAAATGGTTTGTTTGCTTTTCAACTGTGGGTTTTAAAAAAAGTTTCTTTGAAAATTCCAGTTCGACTCTTGTATCGGTCCTCAAGAGTGTTTGAAAAATGCTTTCGAAAGCTTTTTGAAAATGTGTTGGTGTGAAAAGTATTTTTGATTTGTTTTGTTTTGAATTAGAGCAAGTATCCACGAGTCGTCTACCTACCCTAAGGAATTCGTCTGTGTAAATGTCCTTTAAAGTAGTGTCATCCCACCATTGAGAGGTAGGTAGCACTACCGTTGGAGGTGTTCGGGTCAATTCGAGGTTCGGGACATGGTGATCACCAGAGCAATGGGAAGACACCTTAGAAGCTACCCTCATGCCGGGTTCCCGGATCATGAGGACTTACTAAGACATCCTCTACTCGACGATCACCTTTCGAGGCAAGGCAACAGTGAGACGTACCCTAGGGGTGGTGTGTGCGAATTGTGTGTCGTTTTCATTTGTATTTGTCTTGTCATGTTATTGGTGTTCTACGCTTGTTTTTATTTGGACATTCATTCTTGCATGCTTTGTTTAGCAGTTAAAAAATATTGCGGGAAAAGTAAAAATCTAAGCTATTACAAATGGCGCGGGTCCACATCGCCAAAATTAGCCAGGACCCAATTTGACAAAGTAAATAAAGAAATTAAAAGAATTAAAAGTGCGAGAAGTAATTACAAGGCTTCGGGAGAGGTACATAATTATTTAAGCAAAATAAAATAAATATGCGAAATTAAATAAAATTAAGAACATGGGCGTTGGACCCTTTTGCAAAAATTAAATTAATAAGGAATTAAAATTAATCAAAATGAAGCAAGAATTTGTTTTTTGGGTTTTTAATATTTTAGGATTTAATAGAAAAAAAGAGAGAATTAATTAAAATTAAAATAAAATGTTAAACCTAATTCTAATTATTTTTAAGTTATTAAGAAAACATTGGAGTTTTTTAACCTAAATGGAACCCTAATTAACTTACAATTTTAATTATGAAAATAAACAAGATAAATAATATTATTGTGAAAAAGAAAAATCAAAAGTAATAAAACCATTATTAAACCTATTTCTACATTTTTTGTATTTTTGTTATTAAAAGAAATTAAAATTACAACCTAATTAAAACTAAATAATTACATGTGAATTTATTTATAAAAATATTAAAACAAGAATATTTATAGTATTTTTTATCTTTTTCTGATTTTTATGCATTTTTTATATTTATGAAAAATAATTAATTAACTGAATAAATAATAATTAAGAGAAATAAAAAAAAATGATTGAAAATAAAACACAAGAAAAAATATAAAGAATTGCAAACCAGGGGGGGTGATAGTCCCCAAAGTGGAGGTCTTGATCCAAGAATTATGGCCCATTTGACCTTGGCCTTATTGACCTTTCCATGCAGCGTGCACATGCGTTGACCATGGTATATGATGTGCCTTCAATTTTGCACCCTTGGATTGCTTCTGATGGACGCGTGGCTGTGGATCTTTGAGGATGCATGGTGTGTCTTAACGCTGGCGCTGCATAGGAATCATTACTGAAAAATAATATGGAGATTATACAGACCTGGGGCTCGAACCCAGGTCTTGGACGTCAATACACTCCTCGCTTGCCAACTGAACCAAACAACGCATTTGATATATAATAAACAAATAAATAATATAAGAGAAAATGGGTTAATGCTTGGAAACGCGCGCGAATTTTTGAACGAGCCAATCAGCGTGTGCCACGACCTCGTCTTCCTCACTATCCCTGAAACATAAAATATGAGGCAACGGTTTTTTATGCGTTTCCTTAGGCCAATTTTCAGAAAATAGCGATTAGGCTATCCTTGAACATAAATTAGGCGCGAGGGTCTTATCTTCTTCGTCCAGACGTGCCGAATCCAACTATGGTATTGAGGATGTCCAATTTTACAGCACCTGAAAACCCCTAATTTACAGTTCTACAAACCCTAAAAGTTATCAATGGTAAATCTCCAAATATGGCACGAAAACGAAATTAGACTACATGGTTAGCTTCAAAACTTCACAAGGAATATGAATCTATAATCAAAATGCTATGAATGTGTCTAGAAATTAAAACACGATCATGGATTTTTCTTGATACAGTTTGAGTTCGTTTTACCAATTCTTGGCGTGGTGATGGATGATTCTGATTGGAATGTGATCAGCAATCCTTGAGGAAGCTATTGAAATAGTTTTTGTGCCTTGAATCGTCCTCAAAAGTGGTTTACAGTTTTGACTTTTTTGCAAATTTTTTCAAGTTGTCAATGGAGTTTCTTGCGCAGCTTTGTGTCTCTTTGCATTAGGTTTAGGTTTATGCTTATGTAGTGAATGTATTAGGTCAACAATATTGATCCAAATCTCTTGTATTCATGAATTGAAGATTTGATTTTTTAAGGATCTTTTTTCAATCTTTTTCAAGTGTTCTTTGTTCTCAATCATGCCAATCAATCCAAATCTTTCCTAATTTGCATATGCACGAAATATTGATGGTATAATGTGCACAAAAAGATTGAAAAAACTTAGGTTAGCATTTTTCATGTATTTATTTTAATTTAAATGAATTATTATTAATAAAAATCCAAATAAATAAATAAAAAATGAAATAAGACTTCCCTTTGGGCCAAGTAGTCGTGCATATGTCATGGATGATGAATCATGGAAGAAAAATGGGCCCATTAGCAATTTTAGGTCATTTGAATCAATGTTGACTTTTCAAAATATCCAAAAATTTCCCAACTTCCACAAGGCATAACTTGCTCAATTTTTAAGCTTTTCTCATGTTCTTGGACATTTTGGAAAGGTCTTTGAGTCCTTTAACCAATGCCTTTGGTCCCATGTCATTTTGATTTACCAATATCAAGTTATGGCCTTTGACTTAAAGTCCCTTTTTGTTGACTTTTGAAAATGACCTATAATGTTGAAATTGATAACTTTTTGTGAGAGCATTTCTTGGACTTGAAGTATGAAGATGAGTTGTAGGAAATGTCTTTCTCTTCAAAATGAGCTTTGGATGGAATTTTTCTGATAATCCATGTGAAAGTTATGCCCTGGTCAATTTCAGTTGACTTTTTCAGCTGTCCAAATAAGGAAACTTTTGCATCTTGATGATTTTTGAGCCAAATTTTGAGAATCATGATCAAGCATTGATCAAATGATGTTTGTGGCTTCAAAATGATATGTTGACCAAAAATTTGAACTTTTGACTGTCAAATGACCATTTTGCCCCTACAGTTGACTGTAGTGCAATTAGGGTTTTTGACTGTGCAATTTTGAGCTGAATGCCTTGAAACTTGATATGAGGATGCTTGACCATATTTGTAGGTATATGAGACTTGATTGGGCCTTTGAAAACTTCATTTTCTTGATCAGAACACAAACCCTAGTTTTGACTGTATAGGAGACCTTTGCACTGTGCAACCCTTGGGGAATTTTGTAGCTTGTCTTGGCAACTTCTTGGAGAATATGGGAGGGCAAATTTTAGGGTACAACAGGTACCAAGGTAGGTTCAGCTGAAGAACATAACCAAGATATCTTAATTCCCCAGAGAGTGAGTCAGCAAGTCAACACACTCTCCCCAAGCAAAGTTATGCTAGTAGCCTTAAGGAAGTTGGGTATCCTCCAGCAGATCTCGACATTCCTCAGTGGAGTATGCAAACATTCTTAACGAGCATCCCCGGCAATCTTGATCTAAGATTGTTCCCCGGCGGTCTACCAGACATTCAGTGGAGTCACTTCCAGTACATCTCAAAATCTCCCCAGGAGAGTCCAGTATAGTTTAAGATTTCCCCAGGAAAGTTTGAATCCATCTCTCCAGCAGTAAGCTTGTCCCCAGTAGATTCTGGAAGCTTATCCCCTACAGAGAACGAACGCGTCCCCCGGCTTTATTCAAAGTTTATTTCCCTACCAGGATATAAATGGGTTATCCTCAGCCAAAAGCCACGGAAAGATTGTCCTCGGCGAAGTCTTCTTATCCCCAGTGGAGTCTATTAACACTTCCAACATAACAACGGTATCCCCAGCGGAGTTATCATCAACATCTCAACAGAGTATCTCTCCTCCCACAGAGTACTGTTCCCCAGCAAGGTAGCTAGAGTAATTTTTTCCCCACAGAGTAATCCATTCGCCAAGTTTATTCCCCAACGGAGTTATCTTCTCCTACCGGTATTCATGCAACTATCATCCCCAGCGGAAACAACAAAGCACGGTTCCTTAACATTAGCCCAGGATGTGACTTCCTGGCACCCGTCAAGGATTTATTTTCCTAAGACGAAAGCATACATTCATAAACATCGCATTTCCATACATTATAGCATGCATATACGCATCATGAACATACAATCTCATTTATGTTGAGAGCATCATTGCTTAATATATATCATGCATCATGACATTGCATATGACTGACCCTTTACCATTTCAGGGAAAGACGAATCAGTAAACACCGCTGATCACTCATATGACCTAGTAGTCCCCTCAAAAGAGAAGAAACTACATCTATGGAAGACTTTCGTCTGGTTCAGTTAAATCGACCCTAAGATTTTTCTGATTCTTATCCAGTCAAAGATATTCCAAGACTTTCGTCTGGTTCAGTTAAATCGATTCTAAAATTTTTCTGATTCTTATCCAGTCAAAGTTAATCCAAGGCCTCCTCTGGTTCAGTTAAATCGACCCTAAGATTTTTCTGATTCTTATCCAGTTGAAGTTATTTCAAGACCTTGCCTGGTTCAGTTAAATCGACTCCTAAAGATATTTTCTGATGCCGATCCAGTCAAAGGCCTTCTCTGGTCCAGTTAAATCGATTCCTAAAGATTTTCCTGATGAAGACTCAGTTGAAGATTCCAAGACCTTGCCTGGTTCAGTTAAATCGACTCCTAAAGATTTTTCTGATGCTGATCCAGTCAAAGGCCTTCTCTGGTCCAGTTAAATCAATTCCTAAAGATTTTCCTGATGAAGATTCAGTTGAAGATTCCAAGACCTTGCCTGGTTCAGTTAAATCGACTCCTAAAGATTTTTCTGATGCCGATCCAGTCAAAGGCCTTCTCTGGTCCAGTTAAATAGATTCCTAAAGATTTTCCTGATGAAGACTCAGTAGAAGACATCCAAGATTCTCTCATCGTTACTATTGAGGTAGTAATCGCCCCAGATTCTCTCATCGTTACTGTTGAGGTAGTAATCACCCCAGATTCTCTCATCGTTACTATTGAGGTAGTAATCGCCCCAGATTCTCTCATCGTTACTGTTGAGGTAGTAATCGCCCCAGATTCTCTCATCGTTACTGTTGAGGTAGTAATCGCCCCAGATTCTCTCATCGTTACTGTTGAGGTAGTAATCGCCCCAGGTTCTCTCATCGTTACTGTTGAGGTAGTAATCGCCCCAGATTCTCTCATCGTTACTGTTGAGGTAGTAATCGCCCCAGGTTCTCTCATCGTTACTGTTGAGGTAGTAATCGCCCCAGGTTCTCTCATCGTTACTGTTGAGGTAGTAATCGCCCCAGATTCTCTCATCGTTACTGTTGAGGTAGTAATCGCCCCAGATTCTCTCATCGTTACTGTTGAGGTAGTAATCGCCCCAGATTCTCTCATCGTTACTGTTGAGGTAGTAATCGCCCCAGATTCTCTCATCGTTACTGTTGAGGTAGTAATCGCCCCAGATTCTCTCATTGTTACTGTTGAGGTAGTAATCGCCCCAGGTTCTCTCATCGTTACTGTTGAGGTAGTAATCGCCCCAGATTCTCTCATCGCTACTGTTGAGGTAGTAATCGCCCCAGATTCTCTCATCGTTACTGTTGAGGTAGTAATCGCCCCAGGTTCTCTCATCGTTACTGTTGAGGTAGTAATCGCCCCAGATTCTCTCATCGTTACTGTTGAGGTAGTAATCGCCCCAGATTCTCTCATCGTTACTGTTGAGGTAGTAATCATCCAAGGTTCTCTCACCGTCCCGTTGAGGTAGTAACCATCCCTGGTTCATTCATAACCTTTTGAAGCTCCCGACTCGATTCCTGTATCTCGCTAGGGCACGGCTGAAGAGTTCAAAGATTCGATACCTGTATCCAGCCAGGGCGCGTGTATAT
This sequence comes from Vicia faba, assembly GCA_948472305.1. NCBI lineage: Eukaryota > Viridiplantae > Streptophyta > Magnoliopsida > Fabales > Fabaceae > Vicia > Vicia faba. The sequence continues at coordinate 248,281,795 of OX451738.1, read as the reverse complement.
AAAGAATTTTAAAATCAAACTCCTATAACAGGCCAGGTAATTATCTTTCTTTTTCAGGTACGCAAGTTCTCGCTAAGGAAATTCTTACGCGATCGACACCCAGATGGCATCTATAAGCCCATCCACCTATCCATCACCTCTCAACATGGCATCTATAAGCCCATCCTCCTATCCACTAATCTCCAAATGGCATCTGTAAGCCCATTCCCACCATCACACTACTATGTGAGCGCAAATTTCTGGGCACTCTAGTGTTCAATCATCTTCCACCTACAGATTACGAAAGGCACGCCAGCCAATCTACATCCTCAGGTTTAAGAAGATTGAACAGGGGAAACTGTTGTACCCCAAAATTTTCCCTCCCATATTCTTCAAGATTTGCAAAGAGCATGCTTCAAAATCTCCCAAGAGTTGCACAGTCCAATTGCCTCCTAACAGTCAAAAATTAGGGTTTTGGTTCGGGCAAAGGAATTGAAGTTTCCAAGGGTCCAAACAAGTCCCACATGCCTATAAACATTGTCAAGCATCCATATGCCAAGTTTCAAGACTCACAGCACAAAATTGCACAGTCAAAAACCCTAAATGCTTCACAGTCAACTGCAGGGGCAAAATGGTCATTTGACAGTCAAAAGTCAAAAATTTTGGTCAACATATTATTTTGAAGCCACAAACATCATTTGATCAATTCTTGATCATGATTCTCAAGGCACGGCTCAAAAAGTCTCAAGATGCAAAAGTTTCTATATTTGGACAGCTGAAAAAGTCAACTGCAAATTGACCAAGGCATAACTTCCACATGGTTTATCATAAAAATTCCATCTAAAGCTCATTTTGAAGAGAATGAAATTTCCTACAACTCATCTTCACACTTCAAGTCCAAGAAATGCTCTCACAAAAAGTTATCAATCTCAACATTATAGGTCATTTTCAAAAGTCAACAAAAAGGCACTTTAAGTCAAAGACCATAACTTGAGATTGGTAAATCAAAATGACATGGGACCAGAGGCATTGGTTAGAGGACTTCAAGAGCTTTCCAAAATGTCCAAGAACATGATCAAAGCTTAAAAATTGAGCAAGATATGCCTTGTGGAAGTTGGGAAATTTTTGGGAATTTTGAAAAGTCAACTTTGCTTCAAATGCCTCAAAATTGCTAATGGGCCTCATTTTCTTCCATGAATCATCACCCAAAAGCTATGCACGACCCATTGAAATCCAAGGGAGTTATTTCATCATTTTTTATTAATTATTTGAATTTTTATTATTATTAATTCACTTAATTAAAATTAAATATGACAAAAATAGCAAAACATGTTTTCCAAGTCTTTTTGTGCAGCATATCCACTCATCAAGAGCTCAATATTTTGTGCATCCCTCAAAAGGAAAGAATCTTCAATGATTGGCATAAGAACGGCATGAAAAAGATTGAAAAAGATCATGAAAAATCAAATATGCAAAATCATCAATGCAAAGGATTATGGGCCAGTTTTTCTAACCTAAATCATTCACATACATAAGCATAACACAACCCCAATGCCAAGGACAAGAAGGCTTCGCAAGAATTGAAAGAACAACATTGCATTTTTCATCAAAAAAATTGAAATCTGGAAACACAATTGCAGGATTGTTCAAGGCCTGAAACCTATCCTAACATATTGCTAGACCTTCCAGGAGTCTAGTAGCATCAAGAATCATCTCAAACGCGCAAGGAATTGAAGAATATAGGCCATACGGTTTGTCATCTTTTCAGAAATACATAACATAATTCATGCATTATTAATCAGTTTTCTTGTTTGGTTTGCACTAATGAGGACCCTCTGAAGCTATTGGTACCATCCAATTGAATTATAGGCGCCTGAATCAGAATCCACCATGGACAACATCTAGGGTTTCTGAAGCTTGTAATTAGGGATTTCTGATTGAGGAAAAATTGGACAATGCCAGGACCATGGTTGAATTCGTCAAGGCCAGACGAATTCAACCAACCATTCGCGTTCAATTTATGTGGCTTCCTCTTCTAATCGTTATTATTCGTCATGTCACTTAGTGGGGGTTAAAACCCCCCGCTATCTAATTCATGTTTTTGCAGGAAAACGAAGAAGAAGCATAGGTGTCATCCTGTGGCTGGAACATTCAAAAGCTGGCGCGTTTTCGTTTGACCTATACCAATAGTGCTTGTTTCTTTTATATTATTTGTTTGCCAATATTATAACAAAAGCGTTTGAGTGGTTCAGTGGTTGGGTGTACGTTTGGTGAGTGCTGGGACCTGGGTTCGATTCCCAGGTCCCCTTATATATTTCATACTTTTTTCTCTAACATATTCCAGCGCAACATTCACTCAAAGGAGCACCATGCATCCTAATACCCAAGCCTGCCATGTGTCTCTAATGATCAATCAGAAGGCCATGATGTGAATTCCAGAGAACACACTAGTCAAACGCTCCATACACAATCACTGAAAAGTCAAAAAAGGCCTCAATCTGTTGGGCCAGATTACTCACAATAAGCCTCCAAATTGGGCAGATACCCCCCTATGATTTGCATATTTCCCTTCTTTTATTTTATTTTAATTCTCTTTTTTTCTTTTATTTGATTAATTGTTTTTATTTAATTCCATAAAATTAATTTTCATAATACAAAAATACAAAAAAAATCAGAAATCAAAACTAAAAAATATGTTTTATTTAATTATTAATTCTTTAAATAGTTTGTAAATAAATTTAATAATCAAATTAGTTTAGAATTAGGTTTCATTTTAATGCCTTTTTAAATAACTAAAAAAATATAAAAATAGGTTTTTAGCATTTTTTTATTCTCTTTTCTCACTAAATAATTTATTTCCTTATCATCATTACTATTAATCATTAATTATCTTGTAAATAAACTTGTAATTAATTAATTAGGGTTAAATTAGGTTAAACTTAAACATTTTTTTTAATAATTAAAAACAAACTAGAATTTGGGTTTTATTTAATTTTTAATTCCAATAAATTTTCTTTATTTTCATAAATACCAAAAAAACATAAAAATAATTTCTTTTCTTTATTTAATCATTAATTAATTTGTAATTTCAATTCAATTTCCTTAAAGGGTCCAACGCCCTCGCACTCTATTCTAATTTATTTTCGCACGTTTACTTTTATTTTTCTTTTTTATGTGATTACCCCAAAGCCTTGTAATAGATAATTAAGACATTTACTTTCCGCACTTTTATTCAAATCGGGTCTTTGTTTAATTTGGCGATGTATGGACCCGCGCCTTGTAATAGCGTAGGACCTTTATTTTTCCGCACTTTAATTTCCGCACCTTTAAACTGTTAATCACATGAAAGAACGTATGCCCAAATAAAATCAAAGCGTAGCTCACTCAATGCATGATCAAGATAAAATATAACTGAAAATGACACACAATTCACACACCACTCCTAGGGTGCGCCTCACTGTTGCCTTGCCCCTCGAAACATGGTCGTCGAGTATAGGACGTTTTAGTAAGTCCTCATGTCCATGAACATGGCATGGGGGTAGCTTCTAAGGTGTCCTACTGTTGCTCTGGTGACCACACTGTCCCTAAAAACGAATTGACCCGAACACCTCCAACGGTGGTGCTACCTACCTCTCAATGGTGGGATGGCACAACCTTAAGGACATTTACACAGACTAATTCCTTAGGGTAGGTAGATGACTCGTAGATACTTGCTCTAATTCAAAAACAAATCAAAAACTTCTTTTCACACCGACACTTTGCAAAAAGCTTTCAAAAACAACTTTTCAAACACTCTTGAGGACTGATATAAGAGTCGATCTGAAACTTTAAACGAAACTTCTTCAAACTCACTCACAATTGAAAAGCAAACACTTTTGAAAACACAATGAGCAAGTATCTAAGAGCCCATGGATAACCATGGATAGAAAGGGTGCTGTTGTACCCCAAAATTTGCCCTCCCATATTTTCAAGAAATTGTCAAGTCAAGTCACAAAATTCCCCAAGGGTTGCACAGTCCAACTGTCTCCTATACAGTCAAAACTAGGGTTTATGTGCTGATCAAGAAAATGGAGTGTTCAAAGGTCCAACCAAGTCTCACATGCCTACAAATGTGGTCAAGCATCCTCATATCAAGTTTCAAGACATTCAGCTCAAAATTGCACAGTCAAAACCCTAAATTGCACTACAGTCAACTGTAGGGGCAAAATGGTCATTTGACAGTCAAAAGTTCAAATTTTTGGTCAACATATCATTTTGAAGCCACAAACATCATTTGATCAATGCTTGATCATGATTCTCAAAATTTGGCTCAGAAATCATCAAAGATGCAAAAGTTACTATATTTGGACAGCTGAAAAAGTCAACTGAAATTGACCAGGGCATAACTTTCACATGGATTATCAGAAAAATCCCATCCAAAGCTCATTTTGAAGAGAAAGACATTTACTACAACTCATATTCATACTTCAAGTCCAATAAATGCTCTCACAAAAAGTTATCAATTTCAACATTATAGGTCATTTTCAAAAGTCAACAAAAAGGGACTTTAAGTCAAAGGCCATAACTTGAGATTGGTAAATCAAAATGACATGGGACCAAAGGCATTGGTTAGAGGACTCAAAGACCTTTCCAAAATGTCCAAGAACATGAGAAAAGCTTAAAAATTGAGCAAGTTATGCCTTGTGGAAGTTGGGAAATTTTTGGATATTTTGAAAAGTCAACTTTGATCCAAATGACCTAAAATTGCAAATGGGCCCATTTTTCTTCCATGATTCATCATTCTAAGCATATGCACGACCACTTGGCCCAAAGGGAGATATTTTCTCATTTTTTATTTATTTATTTGAATTATTATTTATATTAATTCATTTAAATCATTAAAATATATGAAAAATATCTAATATGCCTTAACCAATCTTTTTGTACACATTTCAGCCTCAATATTTCGTGCACATCCCAACATGGAAAGATTTGGTTTGATTTAGGCTAATTGACACAAAAATACACTTGAAAAAGATATGAAAAGATCTTAAGAAAATCAAATATGCAAAACCATTATTGCCATGGATTTGATTAAGTTTTGTTGACCTAATAGCCTCAGTACATAAGCATGATTCAAAACCTAATCACAATGGACTGAAAGCTGCGCAAGAAATACATTTGCAAACTTGAAATTTTCTCCATAAAACACAAAACTGAAATCAACTTTAGAGAACGATTCAAGCCCTAATATTCATTCCCTTGGCTTCCTGAAGCTTCACTGACCACGTTCCAATCAAGAACCTCCACTCAAACGCCAAGAATCGGTACCTAGGACTCAAACTGTGTCAAGAAATTTCCAGAATCGTGCATCATAATTCACGCATCTTTTGCATTTTTTATTTATGGATTCTTGTTCCTTGTGATGTTTTAAAGCTAACCATTATCTTTAATTTGATTATTATGCTGTGTATGAGATTTTACCATGTTTATTTCCTAGGGTTTTCAGAGCTTGAATTTAGGGCTTTTACAAGGAGTAAAAATTAAACCTCAAAACCATGACCATTAGACTCAGCACATGGAGACGAAGAAGAATCAACCCTCGCGCTCAATTTATGAGCGCTTGAGAGCTATTCGCTATTTTCCAATAACCCACCTAATGAAACGCTATGAAAACCGTTGCCTTCGTGTTTTGTTTTACAGGGTGAGGAAGAAGATGATGTGCTGTCAACCTATGATACGCTGTTTTTAAATTTCGCGCGCTTCAGTCACTAATGCGTTGTTTCTTTTTTTATTATTTGTTTGTCTAACATATATAACACGCGTTCAGTGGCTCAGCTGGCAAATGCTTGTGGCTTCAACATCCAAGACCTGGGTTCGAACCCCAGGTCTATACAATTTCAATATTATTTTTCCCTAATAATTCCTATGCAGCGTTTGTGGTGGAGCGCATGATACACCACCATAATCCAGACGTCCACGCGTCCTGGGAGATCAAAGCAAGGGCATGGATTCAAGGAACATGCTACGCCCTAGTCAACCATCCCACACGCTACTCACAAAAGTCAAATGGACTCAGGGTTTTGGGCCAGCATTCTAAGGCCTACACCTCACAATTGGGGCCTGAACCCCCCCTGGTTTGCAATTCTTTTCATCTTTTATTTTATTTTTAATTGCTATTTTATTTTCCTGATTGTTTTAATTTAATTAATTATTTTTTCACAAAAATACAAAAATACATAAAAATTCAGAAAAGACAAAAAATGCAATAAATATTTTAGTTTCATATTTTCTTGTAAATAAATGCTTGGAATTTAATTAGTTTAAAATAGGTTTTAATATTAATTCTTTTCACAATAAAAATCTAAAAAATGAAGAATTAGGTTTAATAAATTTTATTCTTTTTTAATTTTCCTTTTTACCCTAATATTATTTATTTATTTATTTTCATAATTAAATTGTACATAAAAGAATTTAGGTTTAATTTAGGTTATATTTTAATATTTTCATAACAAACTTAAAAACCATTAGAATTAGGGTTAGTTAATGTTAATTAATTCTTTTTTTTATTATTAAATCTTAAAAAACATAAAAATACTCAAAAACAATTTCTTTTAATTTTTAATTTTAATTCCTCATTAATTTAATCTTTTTTTTTTGTTAATTAAATTCATTAACTTTAATTTCTTGCAAAAGGGTCCAACGCCCGCGTTCGTAATTTATTTAATTCGCATATTTATTTTTATTTCGCTCAATTAATTATGTACCTCTCCCAAAGCCGTGTAACTTAAACTTATCGCACTTTTCAATTACTTTATTTACTTTGCTTTATTTATTTTCCGTCAAATCGGGTCCGGTTTAATTTTGGCGATGTGGACCCGCGCCGTTTGTAATAGCTTTAGATTTACTTTTCCCGCAAATATTAACTGTTAACAAAGCATGCAAGAATGAATGGCCATAATAAAATCAAGCGTAGAACACTTTAACATGACAAGACAAATACAAATGAAAACGACACACGAATCGCACACACCACCCCTAGGGTACGCCTCACTGTTGCCTTGCCTCGAAAGGTGATCGTCGAGTAGAGGATGTCTTAGTAAGTCCTCATGATCCGGGAACCTGGCATGAGGGTAGCTTCTAAGGTGTCTTCCCATTGCTCTGGTGATCACCATGTCCCGAACCTCGAATTGACCCGAACACCTCCAACGGTGGTGCTACCTACCTCTCAATGGTGGGATGGCACTACTTTAAAGGACTTTTACACAGACGAATTCCTTAGGGTAGGTAGGTTCTCAAGGATACTTGCTCTAATTTCAAACAAAAATACTTTTCACACCAACACATTTTCAAAAGCTTTCAAAGCAATTTTTTCAAACACTCTGACGTACGAGTCGAACTGGAATTTTCAAAGAAACTTTTTAAAACCCACAATTGAAAAGCAAACAAACCATTTTTGAAAACACAAATGAGCAAGTATCTAAGAGCCCATGGATAACCATGGATAGAAAGGGTGCTAACACCTTCCCTTTCTATAACCTACCTCCCGAACCGAGAGCAATCTCTTTAAGGAATTTTTCTGTGCTTTTGTCCTTTCCATTTGGAGAAAATAAAAGACGGTGGCGACTCTTGCTTCCGCGACATTTCGCGAACCAGCTTTAAACAGTCAGTTCCAGATTCACCGATCACAGAACTGGCGACTCTGCTGGGGACCCTTTATAAAGTGAGGTGTACCTTAGGGCTAGTTCATAACTGTGTTTTCAATTGTATTGATTTGCTTGCTTTACTATTGCGGGTTGCATGGGAGTTACATAGATCCTAACCCGGATCTGGGGATACCATGTTTAGGTAGCATAAGCTGTGAGGGACCTGTCCGGCGTATACCGACATGGGTGAAGCAGTGGCTACGTTGGTGTGGCGCCTTGGTCTGTACCGATATCCCTCGTGTTGAAACGGGGAGAATATGGGTCTTCCAAGGAGTCATTAAGCACCAACAGACCTTAGAACCTTAAATGACCCAACTTGGCCATTAGAACAGTAGCAGTATGCTACGCCCATTGAGGCTAAACTCTCGTGATGGTTCTGGCTGCAAGAAAAGATTGCGATGCTGGAGTTATGACCGATTGAGGGTAGTCAATGATATTGGGATCCTCTAAGAACCCGGTTACTTTTGATTAGGACAGGTTGAACCCACCAACTTCAAGAGGGTAATACCCAGACCTCATGCTGGCCTTAAACTTTAGGGGCTTGCCTTGTGTGACTTGTGTGCCTTCGTACTTGACTATTTGCATGCTTGTTATCTAACACAGGAATTACTTGCAGGGCTTGCTTATGGTCCTTAATGGGGACTCATAGCAGGGTTTGCTAAGTTTTGCAGGTTTTGTCCACAGTCCTTAATTAGGACTCATGGCAGGTTTACTGAGTTTGCTTGCAGGTGTTGTTTATAGTCCTTATTTAGGACTCATGACAAGGTCTACTGAATTTCCTGCAGGTTTTTTGTCCTTAACCAGGACTCATAACAAGGTTTACCGAGTTTCTTGCAGGGTTTGTTTTAGTCCTTAATTGGGACTCATGACAGGTTTTACCGAGTTTCTTGCGGGTTTTGGTTTGCAGTCCTTAATTGGGACTCATAACAGGGTTACCTACATTACCCATGCATCATAACATCATACCATTGCATACATCCTAACCCATTTCAAGGATCTCAAGGGTTTGTGGTACAGGTCAGGGTGAATCAACTATCCCAGCAAGGGGCAAAGAGGATTTATTTTCCTCTAGATAAGGTTGTCAGGGGCTATGACCCACTTGATATGGTGAGCTCTGACTCTTGAAGAAGGTTCCCTTAACCAAGGTTGTTTGGAAATCAAAACCAGACATGATGACTAAAGTCAGGGGCTATGACCCACTAGATATGGTGAGCCTTGACCCTTGAAGAAGGACTCTCAACAACATGAAGTTCCTTCAATCAAGCTACCAGATTCAAATTCTAACAATTTTCTTGTTTACCCCGCGAGATCCTTGAAAACATTGCATGCATATCATACACATCATTGCATAGCAGGTATCCTTGTTGCAGGTCACTTACCCTTCTCGCTGTTTATTTCAGCAATGGCTTCCCAACAAGATAACCAAGACCTTCTTGCTCAAGAGGCTCAGTTCAAGGAGATCTTTCTAAGCCTATCCAAGGGGCAGGAAGAGTTGAGGACACTCCTCATGGGGAATCTGATCAGAAAGAGTCCTGAAGATGACAAGGACGAACAGCTGAAACGTCTACAAGCTGAGGTAGACACATTGAAAACCCAGATGCTGGGGCAAAGGGCCCTCATTCAAGGTCTAGCTCAGGAGCAAGGAGAGCTGAGGGCCATGATCAGTCAGCTTCCTCAAGGCATGAAGCAACCAACCCAAATCAGGGACCAGGTCATGGAACAGCTTCCAAGAGGGCAAAGGTCGGGTCCAATGAATAGACCTCCCCGAGTTGTTACTACTTCACAGGTCCAACAACGACCTCGCCAAAAACAGCGGGTTAATCAGAACAGGTCGGACGAGCCTAAGAGACAATTCACCAACATCAACATGCCATGGTCACGAGCTTTGCAGCACATGTTAAGGATGAACCTGATTGCGGTGATCAACCCTCCTGCAAATCCAAAGACTTCCTCTCCAAATTACAACCCAGAAGCAAGGTGCGCTTACCATTCTGGTAGCCCGGGGCACGATACTGAGGATTGTTGGGCACTGAAGTACAAGATTCAGAACATGATCGATGCTAAAGAGATCGAGTTCGAGCTCGCCGAGACTCCCAACGTGATCACTGCTCCCTTGCCAAAACATGGCTAGGATTGAGAAATTTTTGTTCATTCGAATGTTCAAGTTGCAATTTTCTTTTGTTTAAACATTTACTCATGTTAAACGTTGTTATTTCATTAATGCATCGCATATGTCTGTTTTGAAGCAATATATTCGTATTCACTATGTGCAAATTATTTTCATATTTTTTCTGATGATCAACGCTCGATTAATAAATCTAAGCCTCTTGAGGGAGGATGACGAAAACGATACCACGATCTTTACAGTATGCTTTTGAACAGACCCCGCTGATGAGGTACAGGCATTGTTTCAATTCCCAAACACTGGAGTTATAAGGAAGATAATCCCTCGTCAACCCCTCTGAGCCAAAGAAGTAGGAGTTTTTTTTCTTTTCGAAATCTAAAACCCTTAATCATAACCTGGGGCAGGGTAGTCTCTCAGTTGATCCAAGTGCATAACGAATGACACCAAAGAGGTCCTTACAAAACGAAGAAAGACAGTGATGGTTCCGAATAATCATAAAGGAAGGCAGTCATTATCTCAAAAACAAAAAATATAAAAAAAAACCCAATAAGTCAAAACCTATGAAGGAGACTTACGAAACTAGGGCATCCCGCTGACTGTAATTCCAAAAAAAGGAAACAGTTCAGGCAAAAAACAGGGATAACAAAATCAAAAAAGAGGTCCTACAAACCCTCAGCAAAAAAGAGATGACTGCCTATTCAAATAAATGTTCAACATCTGAACCATCACTGGAATTTCAGAGCAAATGCTCAAACAAGGTCTAACGCACGATCAACTGAGTTTAGGTTTGGAGAACATCACGAAGAGCGGGTGGGTACAAATAAAATTTGAGCCTTTATCCTTTGTTTCTTAAATCGTGAACCAGGCCACGTTATAACCCTTAAAAGTCCTAGCTGAAGCATGGGTTAGTTCGAAAGCATACTGTTACAAAAGGTATCCTGACTCCTTAAGGCTTACGGTAAATACGGAGTTGACATCACGTTTTACAAACATTCACTTGTTTTATGAAAAAGAATGCATTTTTAAAATCTTCAAGACAGGCATAAGCTTTGCATTTTTAACATAACTTTGTTTGCATATGACTTTTCGTTTGAACATCAGGGAAATTCGCACGATGAATGCCTAATGAACAGAAGCACTTCCAATCAAGGGGCATGGTATGATCATGGTCCGTCATCTGGGGCAGTTCAGTCAAGATTCGGAGAATCTCTCAAAGGCCAAATAGCCTGGGGCAAATCTCCGCCTGAGTCACTTGGGGGCATTCCAGCAACAAAACTTGCACGATCAAAAATCTTCTGGTGGCATGACAAAACACTTCTAACAGGGGCAACTCCTTACATTCTGAAAGCACGGACATAGTCGGAAAAAAATACTATGCATAATCAAAGACCCGCTAGGTTGACACACCTAGGCAAAAATAAGGGCTTCCCGGCGAACCAAAAGGGTTCGGGCAAAATGAGGGATGAAAAAAAAAATCTGTACACCCGGCAAGTCGAAAACCTGAAAAGGCGGCTTGGGCAAAAATGGGTATCCCGGTGGACTGAAAACCCGAAAGGGCGGTCCAGGCAAAAGTTAGGGATCAAAGCGTACGACTATGTCCTGTCATCTTGTCACCTGCCCACCAGAAGAAGGTTTGCCCATCAATGGCTATCAGCACCTCACAGGTCTTCCTCTCCCACCTCAGAAACAGGGGCAATAAAGAGTCGTCCAAACGATCTAATGGCCCTGTCCATCAAAGTATAAAGGTAGGTTTAGCTAAAGAACATAACCAGATATCCTAATTCCCCAGAGAGTGAGCCAGCAAGCCAGTACACTCTCCTCAAGCAAAGCTATTATCAAACTTAAGGAAGTTGGGTATCCTCCCGCAGATCTCAGCACTCCCCAGCAGCATATATACATTCTTAACAAGCATCCCCGGAAGTCTTGACCTAAAGATTGTTCCCCGGCAGTATACCAGGCATTCAGCAGAGCCACTCCCCAAATGCAGCTCAAAGCTTCCCCAAGAGAGTCCAATCTAGTTCCCCAGGAAAGTTGAATCATCTCCCCAGCAGTAAGCTTATCCCCAGTAGATTCTGGAAGCTTATCCCTCGCAGAACACGAACGCGTCCCCCGGCTTTATTCAAGAGTTATTTCCTTACCAGGATATAACTGGGTTATCCTCAGCCAAAAGCCACGGAAAGAGCGTCGTCGACAAAGTCTTCCTATCCCCAGCGAAGTCCATCAACACTTCCAACAACAAAGATATCCTCAGCAAGTCATTATCAACATTCCAGCAAAGCATCTCTCTCCCACAGAGTATCACTCCCCAGCATGATCGCTAGAGTATCTTTTCTCCCTGCAGAATCTTCCATTTGCCAAGTTTATTCCGCAACGGAGTCATCTTCTCCTACCGGTATTCTTGCAGCTATCATCCCCAGCGGAAGCAAAATCTATTCTGCAACATCAGCCCAGGATACGACTTCCCGGCACCCGTCAAGGATTTACTTTCCTAGACGAAAACATACATTCATAAAACATCACATACATCATTATAGCATGCATAACGCATCATATCATACAAATCTCATTTATGTTGAGAACATCATTGCTTGATCCATATCATGCATTGCATATGACTGACCTTTACCTTTCAGGAAAGACGCAGTTAAAGTGCTTAAACATATTTCAAAAGGCCTTCTCTAGTCCAGCTAAATCGACTCCCAGCAGATTTTTCTGATAAAGACTCAGCAGAAGTGATGGTTCCCTCTCCGACGATGAGCGTGAGGTGATAGTCTCCTATGGTCCCCTCTCCAACGGTGAGTGAGGTGGTAATTCCTTCTTCAGATGTTTCCCTCTCCGACGGTGAGTGTGAGGTGATAGTCTTCTATGGTTCCCTCTCCGACGGTGTGTGAGGTGGTAAGTCCTTTTCAGATGTTTCCCTCTCCGACGATGAGTGTGAGGTGATAGTCTCCTATGGTCCCCTCTCCAACGGTGAGTGAGGTGGTAATTCCTTCTTCAGATGTTTCCCTCTCCGACGGTGAGTGTGAGGTGATAGTCTCCTTTAGTACCCTCTCCAACGGCGAGTGAGGTGGTAATTCCTTCTTCAGATGTTTCCCTCTCCGATGGTGAGTGTGAGGTGATAGTCTCCTTTGGTACCCTCTCCAACGGCGAGTGAGGTGGTAAGTCCTTTTCAGATGTTTCCCTCTCCGACGATGAGTGTGAGGTGATAGTCTCCTATGGTTCCCTCTCCAACGGTGTGTGAGGTGGTAAGTCCTTTTCAGATGTTTCCCTCTCCGACGATGAGTGTGAGGTGATAGTCTCCTATGGTTCCCTCTCCAACGGTGTGTGAGGTGGTAAGTCCTTTTCAGATGTTTCCCTCTCCGACGATGAGTGTGAGGTGATAGTCTCCTATGGTTCCCTCTCCAACGGCGAGTGAGGTGGTAAGTCCTTTTCAGATGTTTCCCTCTCCGACGATGAGTGTGAGATGATAGTCTCCTATGGTTCCCTCTCCGACGGTGAGTGAGGTGACAATTCCTTTTCCTATGATTCCCTCTCCAACGGCGAGTGAGGTGATTCCCTGTTAGATTATAATGGCCTATGGTTCTCGTTCCGATCCTGCGAAGATGGTATTTCCCACCAAGATTTGCTCAACGAGCGTTGTTGAAGATAAAATCACCCAAGGTTCTCTTACCATTCATGCTAAGGCAGTAATCATACCTGGTCCATTCATCATCTTTTGAAGCTCTAGACTCAGCTCCTGTAACCAGTCAGGACACATCTATACCAAGCATCTGAAAACCAACTCCTGCAACGTGTCAGGTACTCATTTGTTCTTTTGCAGGTATGCAGGTACTCGCTAAGGAATCTCCTACGCAATCAACATCCAGATGGCATCTATAAGCCCATCATCCTATCCAGCAATCTCCAAAGGGCATCTATAAGCCCATTCCCTCATCACACTGCCAACGTGTGAGCGCAAATTTCTGGGCACTCTAGTGTCCAATCATCTTCTACCCCCGGATTACGAAAGGCACGTCAGCCAATCTACATCCTCAGGTCTAAGAAGATTGAACAGGGGCAACTGTTGTACCCCAAAATTTTCCCTCCCATATTTTCAAGAAATTGTCAAGTCAAGTCACAAAATTCCCCAAGGGTTGCACAGTCCAACTGTCTCCTATACAGTCAAAACTAGGGTTTATGTGCTGATCAAGAAAATGGAGTGTTCAAAGGTCCAACCAAGTCTCACATGCCTACAAATGTGGTCAAGCATCCTCATATCAAGTTTCAAGACATTCAGCTCAAAATTGCACAGTCAAAACCCTAAATTGCACTACAGTCAACTGTAGGGGCAAAATGGTCATTTGACAGTCAAAAGTTCAAATTTTTGGTCAACATATCATTTTGAAGCCACAAACATCATTTGATCAATGCTTGATCATGATTCTCAAAATTTGGCTCAGAAATCATCAAAGATGCAAAAGTTACTATATTTGGACAGTTGAAAAAGTCAACTGAAATTGACCAGGGCATAACTTTCACATGGATTATCAGAAAAATCCCATCCAAAGCTCATTTTGAAGAGAAAGACATTTCCTACAACTCATCTTCATACTTCAAGTCCAAGAAATTCTCTCACAAAAAGTTATCAATTTCAACATTATAGGTCATTTTCAAAAGTCAACAAAAAGGGACTTTAAGTCAAAGGCCATAACTTGAGATTGGTAAATCAAAATGACATGGGACCAAAGGCATTGGTTAGAGGACTCAAAGACCTTTCCAAAATGTCCAAGAACATGAGAAAAGCTTAAAAATTGAGCAAGTTATGCCTTGTGGAAGTTGGGAAATTTTTGGATATTTTGAAAAGTCAACTTTGATCCAAATGACCTAAAATTGCAAATGGGCCCATTTTTCTTCCATGATTCATCATTCTAAGCATATGCACGACCACTTGGCCCAAAGGGAGATATTTTCTCATTTTTTATTTATTTATTTGAATTATTATTTATATTAATTCATTTAAATCATTAAAATATATGAAAAATATCTAATATGCCTTAACCAATCTTTTTGTACACATTTCAGCCTCAATATTTCGTGCACATCCCAACATGGAAAGATTTGGTTTGATTTAGGCTAATTGACACAAAAATACACTTGAAAAAGATATGAAAAGATCTTAAGAAAATCAAATATGCAAAACCATTATTGCCATGGATTTGATTAAGTTTTGTTGACCTAATAGCCTCAGTACATAAGCATGATTCAAAACCTAATCACAATGGACTGAAAGCTGCGCAAGAAATACATTTGCAAACTTGAAATTTTCTCCATAAAACACAAAACTGAAATCAACTTTAGAGAACGATTCAAGCCCTAATATTCATTCCCTTGGCTTCCTGAAGCTTCACTGACCACGTTCCAATCAAGAACCTCCACTCAAACGCCAAGAATCGGTACCTAGGACTCAAACTGTGTCAAGAAATTTCCAGAATCGTGCATCATAATTCACGCATCTTTTGCATTTTTTATTTATGGATTCTTGTTCCTTGTGATGTTTTAAAGCTAACCATTATCTTTAATTTGATTATTATGCTGTGTATGAGATTTTACCATGTTTATTTCCTAGGGTTTTCAGAGCTTGAATTTAGGGCTTTTACAAGGAGTAAAAATTAAACCTCAAAACCATGACCATTAGACTCAGCACATGGAGACGAAGAAGAATCAACCCTCGCGCTCAATTTATGAGCGCTTGAGAGCTATTCGCTATTTTCCAATAGCCCACCTAATGAAACGCTATGAAAACCGTTGCCTTCGTGTTTTGTTTTACAGGGTGAGGAAGAAGATGATGTGCTGTCAACCCATGATACGCTGTTTTTAAATTTCGCGCGCTTCAGTCACTAATGCGTTGTTTCTTTTTTTATTATTTGTTTGTCTAACATATATAACACGCGTTCAGTGGCTCAGCTGGCAAATGCTTGTGGCTTCAACATCCAAGACCTGGGTTCGAACCCCAGGTCTATACAATTTCAATATTATTTTTCCCTAATAATTCCTATGCAGCGTTTGTGGTGGAGCGCATGATACACCACCATAATCCAGACGTCCACGCGTCCTGGGAGATCAAAGCAAGGGCATGGATTCAAGGAACATGCTACGCCCTAGTCAACCATCCCACACGCTACTCACAAAAGTCAAATGGACTCAGGGTTTTGGGCCAGCATTCTAAGGCCTACACCTCACAATTGGGGCCTGAACCCCCCCTGGTTTGCAATTCTTTTCATCTTTTATTTTATTTTTAATTGTTATTTTATTTTCCTGATTGTTTTAATTTAATTAATTATTTTTTCACAAAAATACAAAAATACATAAAAATTCAGAAAAGACAAAAAATGCAATAAATATTTTAGTTTCATATTTTCTTGTAAATAAATGCTTGGAATTTAATTAGTTTAAAATAGGTTTTAATATTAATTCTTTTCACAATAAAAATCTAAAAAATGAAGAATTAGGTTTAATAAATTTTATTCTTTTTTAATTTTCCTTTTTACCCTAATATTATTTATTTATTTATTTTCATAATTAAATTGTACATAAAAGAATTTAGGTTTAATTTAGGTTATATTTTAATATTTTCATAACAAACTTAAAAACCATTAGAATTAGGGTTAGTTAATGTTAATTAATTCTTTTTTTTATTATTAAATCTTAAAAAACATAAAAATACTCAAAAACAATTTCTTTTAATTTTTAATTTTAATTCCTCATTAATTTAATCTTTTTTTTTTGTTAATTAAATTCATTAACTTTAATTTCTTGCAAAAGGGTCCAACGCCCGCGTTCGTAATTTATTTAATTCGCATATTTATTTTTATTTCGCTCAATTAATTATGTACCTCTCCCAAAGCCGTGTAACTTAAACTTATCGCACTTTTCAATTACTTTATTTACTTTGCTTTATTTATTTTCCGTCAAATCGGGTCCGGTTTAATTTTGGCGATGTGGACCCGCGCCGTTTGTAATAGCTTTAGATTTACTTTTCCCGCAAATATTAACTGTTAACAAAGCATGCAAGAATGAATGGCCATAATAAAATCAAGCGTAGAACACTTTAACATGACAAGACAAATACAAATGAAAACGACACACGAATCGCACACACCACCCCTAGGGTACGCCTCACTGTTGCCTTGCCTCGAAAGGTGATCGTCGAGTAGAGGATGTCTTAGTAAGTCCTCATGATCCGGGAACCTGGCATGAGGGTAGCTTCTAAGGTGTCTTCCCATTGCTCTGGTGATCACCATGTCCCGAACCTCGAATTGACCCGAACACCTCCAACGGTGGTGCTACCTACCTCTCAATGGTGGGATGGCACTACTTTAAAGGACTTTTACACAGACGAATTCCTTAGGGTAGGTAGGTTCTCAAGGATACTTGCTCTAATTTCAAACAAAAATACTTTTCACACCAACACATTTTCAAAAGCTTTCAAAGCAATTTTTTCAAACACTCTGACGTACGAGTCGAACTGGAATTTTCAAAGAAACTTTTTAAAACCCACAATTGAAAAGCAAACAAACCATTTTTGAAAACACAAATGAGCAAGTATCTAAGAGCCCATGGATAACCATGGATAGAAAGGGTGCTAACACCTTCCCTTTCTATAACCTACCTCCCGAACCGAGAGCAATCTCTTTAAGGAATTTTTCTGTGCTTTTGTCCTTTCCATTTGGAGAAAATAAAAGACGGTGGCGACTCTTGCTTCCGCGACATTTCGCGAACCAGCTTTAAACAGTCAGTTCCAGATTCACCGATCACAGGTGCTAACACCTTCCCTTTCTATAAATCTACCTCCCGAACCGAGAGCAATCTCATAAGGAATTTTTCTGTGCTTTTGTCCTTTCCTTGTTGGAGAAAATAAAAGACGGTGACGACTCTTGCTTCCGTGACATTTCGCGAACCAGCGTTAAACAGTCAGTTCCAGATCCACCGATCACAATAGGTTTTGGCTTAGTAGGCTTTTCTCTTTTGAGAAGTTGACTGCCTATGAGATAAGGAACCATCACTGTCTTTTGATTCCAGAGGAATGCTTTTCTATTTTTTTGATGTCGTTCGTTGTATTACGAACTGAGAGTTTGCGACTTTAATGCGCATCTTTTTTTTCTTGAATTAACTGAGAGACTACCCTGCCCCAGGTTTAAATCAAAGGTTTTAATTTGTTTAGAACAGAAAACTCCTACTTCTTTGGCTCGAAGGGGTTGACTAGGGATTATCTTCCTTATAACTCCAGTGTCTGGGAATTGAAAGAAATGTCTGTACATCATCAGCAAGGTCTGTTCAAAAGCATACTGCATGAGATTATGGTATTATTTCGTCATCCTCCCTCTAAAGGCTTGCAACTTTTTATCAAGAGTTAAATATCATAAAGAAAGCATAAGAGTAGTGAAAACGAATGGATGAATTCAAGACAAACATATGCAATGCATTAATGAAACAAAGTTTGACATTAATAGATAAATTGTTTGAATAATAAAAGAAATTACAACTTGAAAATTCGAATGGAACAAAAGTCTCTCAGTTTGAGCTTTGTCATTTCAGGTGGAGAAACCCTTAATGGAAGATTTTCATCTCACCATCTGGCATGAATCTCAGCACTCCAATGTCAATCAGATCTTGAATCTTGTTTTTCAAGGCCCAACAGTCGTCGGTGTCATGTCCTGGACTATAGGAGTGGTATACACAAAATGCGTCGAGATGATAGCTAGGAGCGGAGGTATTGGGCTTCCGAATAGGATCCCTCAAAGCAGTCAGATTGACCTCCAACAAGCGCTCCAGTATTAGAGATGACGGTATGTCAGTCTCAGTGAATTATCTTCCCGACGTATTTTGCTTACGCCGATTACCCCGTTGACGCTGACGAGGTTGTTGGTGGGCTTGTGACCCTGAAGCGAGTAGAGGAGCCTTTCCCTTGTCTTCTTGTCTCAAAGGGGGTTGAATGATGACTTGCTCTTCAACCTCAGATGTTTGCTCCACTTGGTTGTCTCGGAGCAGTTGGTTGACGAGAACCCTGAGCTCCTCTTGTCTTTGAGCCAAGTCCTGGATGAGAGCCATCTGGCCCACCAGTTGTCCCATCATCTGGATCCTCATTGTTGCCAGCTCGAACTGCAGTTCCTCCAAATGATCACTCCTGGCATTGCTTGAATTCCCCTGGACCATGCCCCTTGTGAGGAGATCTTTCACTTCTTCTTGCCCCTGGGACAGGTTCAAGAACATTTCCTGAAGTTGAGCATTTTGATCCTGGATATCCTTGACAGTCCTCTCTAGACCCATCTCTTACTGAAATAAACAGTAGGAGAATAAGGAAACCTGAAAAGGAAAAGCTGTCATGATGCAATGCATGATATGTGAATGCATGTTTTCAAGGATCTCTTGGGGTAAACACAAGAGAACGTTAGAGGTTGAACTTTGATCTTTGATTGGAGAACTTTACACCCGTGGATGTCTTTCCACGAGAATCAAGCTCACCATGTCAAGTGGGTCATAGCCCCTGATTCAAGTTGTTGCACTTGATCTTTGATGGCATTTGTTTAGAGGAGAAACCTCTTGCCCCTTGGGTAGATGTCTGGTTCAACATGACCCTGCATCAAAAGACCTTCAAGATCCTTGAAATGGTTACTGAAAATGCTATGGTATGATGTTATGATGTTATGTACATGTATGCAAAAGCAAGTAAATGTATATACAGGCAATCATATTCACACAAAGCAAACAAGTCCTTAGGTTTAGGCTTGCATGGGGTTTGTAGGTAAGTACCCTCTTGAAGTTAGTTGGCTCATCCTGTCCTAAAATAGAAACCGGGTTCTAAGGAGCTCAATATCATTGGATTATTTTCTGTGTTCATTGTTTTGGTTTAGCCACTTAACTGGCGACCAAAATATTCCAAGAAAACAATCCTCAATGAGTGTAGTATCGAGTATCTACCAACTTCGGACTGCACCAAAGTTGGTCATCTCACTACCCCTAAAAAGGCTAAGATTGTCAATTAAGGTTCTAAAAGTTCGTTAGTGCTTCATGACATCACTCAGCGGCCCCGTATTCTCCTTGACTACTCAAGGGCTACCGGTACTCACAAATATGTCACACTAACATAGCTTACTGCTTCAACCATGTCGGTATACCCCGCATAGCTCCCTCACAGTTTTATTGCTATTTACCTAAAAAGGGTACCCCCAAATCCAGGTGTAGGATTTACAACAAACCCAAACAAGGACCCAAAAAGTAAAGCAATCAAAGCAATCAAAGCAAGTATGTAAAGGTGATCTAAACCCTAAGGTAACCCCACTTTTAAATTACTCCCCAGCAGAGTCGCCAGTTCTATGATACGGTGGGAGAACTGACTTGAGGTTTTGCGTTTGTATTCACACTTGTTCGGTTTAGCAAGAGTCGCCACCGACTTTTTATATTATCCTAAAGGAAAGGTTAAAAAGCACAGGAAAAACCTTTGAGATGTTTTCGTGGGTTCGGGGGGTAGATTATGAAAAGGGAAGGTGCTAGCACCCTTTTCATCCATGGTTATCCATGGGCTCTTAGTTACTTGTTTTAGATCACTTGCCTTGCTTTTCAATTGTTTGAAATGGTGCTTTGTGTGTTTGGTTTTGAAAATGTTTTGAAAAAGATGCCTTGTCTAGGCAACCATTGTAATGACTCTTGTTTGAGTATATGCAAAGGTGTTTGTATTTTTGAAAAGATGTTTCGATGTTTTTGAAAGTTGTTTTGAAAGTTGTGTTGTGGAGTGTGTTTTGAAAGTAAGCAAGTGTGTTTTGCAAGTTTGATCAAGTAACTAAGAGTTGTCTACCCCTAAATTTACTCAAAGATTTTTCTCATGTTTTAACCCTTTTAACAGTGTTGTTTCACCATTGTATTTGGTGAACAACCTTGCGTTAGGATGTTAACGGGACGGCCGCGGGTCATCGCTTAGACCATGAAAGCAATAGTGTCAAGTATCTTTGGCAATTTTTCCTTCAAGGGACTTGATCATTTTTTAGGCAACTTCAGAAAGCGTCATCGAGGAACTATGATCATTTGATTTGTTCTTGTTTTGCCAAAGACACTCAACATGCAACATGGCCCATTTTTGAAGGCAACAAGCGGGATTACCCTAGGGGTGCAAGTGTGAATTGTGTATTTGATTTTCATGCATTTGTCTTATATTAGGTTATCTAGCGGTTGATTTTGAATCTTCGCATACAAACCCTAATTACTATACAGTATATAGAAAGCGATAAATTGCGGGAATTTAAAGTCTAAGCTATTACAAATAAGTATCCGGGGATGGGGGTACAAATGTTTACAAATGGGGATGAGACTTATCAGGATAGTAGTGTCCAAATAATATTTACAACCAAATAGAATCGCATTCTCAATGTAAAATGTAGCAATGTATAAGAATAAAAGTAATGTATCAAAAGTATTTGTGAAAGTGTATGTGATTATTTATAAATGAGAAAAATATGTTAACCTAATGCAATATTAAGTATTTATTTATTTTTGGGTTTTTGTTAATTATAAACAAAAAAGGGTTTTTTAAAGAGAAAATATCTTAACTTAACAAAAATCCATTGTTTGCATATTTTGTTAATGTTTTATATACAAAAGGGTTTTAAAGAAAAGGAGAGAAAAATGTTTTAAGTTAAAGAAGATTAATGTTTATGTATTTTAGTTTGTATACAAAGGTTTATTAAACAAAAATTCTAAAAAGAAAATTATTTAATTTAGAAAAAATCCTATTTTTATATACTCTTAAATGTGATAAAAAAGTATTAATAAACATTTTACAAAAAAGGAAATTAATGTATCATTTTTATTTAACAAAAATGTTAGTATAAGTTATTTATAAAAAATAAAGTGATAGAGAAAATAGCATTAGTTTGAAATAAATAAATAAAAAAATGGATAAAAGATTAAATGGGCCTTAGAGTATCATGCTGGGCCCAAAAATGTGTGTGAGAGAGGTCAATAGGGGGGGGTACACGCCAGTTTCAGTTGGGCTTAGGCGTTTGGATGGGGCGACAACCCAAGACGCGTTACAATTGAATTTGTTAGGGTTTGCTTTTGTTGGCTTCAGAGTTAGGTTTACAGAGGTTAGAGCGGCGTCATTCCCTTCATCGCCTTCTTCGTCTTTCTTAACCAAGTTTTCTGAACAAACCTCCGCTCATGGCCACTAGGCGCCACCTCCAACTCCTCCTCCCTCCATGGTCAAGCAAGGCGGCGACACGAAAAGGTTTGATTTCTATTTTATGCGTTTTTAGGTTTTCAAGGATTTATCTCTTGCATGTTTTACCTCTTACACACTATTGATTTTTATACGCTATCTTTGTTTGTGTGAGGTGTGAAAGAAAAGGGAAGAAGAAATTAACCTTTGGAGAGGAGACGGAGGAATGGGCTGGAGGCGTGTCTCAGGCGGCTAGGCGGAGGGAGTATGATGACGAGGAGCTTGCTTCCTGGTATTTTTGTATCTTGCTTGCCTCTTTGAATGGTTTTATGATGATAGCTGTAATCTGAAAACCCTGTAATAGTTGCTTCTTTTCCTCTTCTATTTGCTTGCCCCTGGATGTTTACCTTCTGGCTTTTTTACTCGATGATGAACTTAGTTCTGAGAGTCTGGGATTTGTTTGCTCAATGATGATGAAATTGAAACTGAGAGTTGTTTGCCTTTTTTTTGCTTCTGAGTAGCTTTTCCTCTCTTGAATGTTGTGTTGGCTTTTTCAATGATGGTTATTATGAGAATGTTTTCACAATCTTCTTCTTTTTGGCTTGCTCTGATTGCTTGCTTTGTTCTGAGTTGCTTACTAGGCTTATTGATATTGATATGTTGAGGTTGGCCCTATGATGAATTCATTCTGAGGGCTTTTTGGCTTGAATGCTTTGAGGTTTGTGAGCTAGACTCGTGTTTGTCAGGATTATGCATGCTTATTTGGAGCTTAGGCTTTGAAACAAGCTTTGGTTTGCTTGAAACTGGTTTTTCTGGTTTGGCTTGAAGCAGGTTTAAGGTAGTTTGAGATTTATGCAGGTTTTTAGGCTTTGGACACAGGTTTGTGGTTGAATGTTTGTATGGTAGTTTGGACAAGCTTGAATGCTGAGTTTTGGGTTACAAACTTGTTAACTTTGTTTCTGCAACAGTTTTGAAAGTTTGCTTTGAACACAGGCTAGCTTTGAGGTTTATGCAGATCTTTAGGCTTTGGCTTGTGTTACTGTAAGTTTGAACTTTGAACACAGGTTTGTGTTGTTTAAGGTCTGAACAGTTTGTAAGCTTGTTTGGCTTTTGAGAGGCTTTTGAGAGGCTTTTGAGAGGCTTTTGATGCTTGGCTTTTTTTCTGGTTGGGCTTGAAGTTTTATGTAGGTTTGTATGGCTTTGGGCAGGCTTATGGTTCCAGGCTTGCTTGAAGCAGGTTAAGGCTATATGTTTGGGTTGTGTTTTTACAGGTTTGAGGCAGGTTAAGGCTTATGCCGGCTTCTAGTCACAGGCCTGCTTGTTTTTATGCAGGTTGTAGCTTAGCAGGTTTTGAGAGCTTGTTAGTTACAGGCTGGTAGTTTGAGGCTTGTGGTATATTGTTTTTTTGTGATATTCTGCCTCTTCCTTTACTGTTCTGGTATATCTTGTTTTATATCTCTAGCCTCAGCCTGCAAAACTGTAATCCTTCCCCTTTTCTCTCTCTTTTCTCTCCACAGATAAAAAGCATTTTTTATTGCTTTAGACTGTACTTACTCTGAAAAAGTGTGACTGGAAAATGATGATAAGATTTGAATATGTTTGCTTGCATTGTTAGCTTTGCTCTGTGTACTTTCTTCTTTTCCAGATTTCCTGCATATCTTTGATATCTTCTTTGGACAGTTTTGACAGCTTTTGGACTGTTTGGTTGACATTTTGGGCTTGGTTAGGCATTTTTTTCAGTTTGCATATGTGCAGTTCAGTTTGGACTTTGTAATTTGTTTGGCATATTCAGTTTGTCCATTTTGACATTTTTGTTGACACTTTGCAATTTGAAATTATGCAGCCTTGTACATTTAATTAATTCCAATGCTTGTAAACATTTTCTTTCCCTCTTTGTGAACCAAGAGTCTTCTTGTGATTTGCAGAGAGGGCGAACAAACTGATTCCGGCCAACACTTTTAATGATGAGCTTTAATTATTTGTCTGCCTTTTTTTAATTCATCTGCGTTTGACTTCTTTCTTTTTTTTGTCTTTGCAGATAAAAAAAATCAGTTGAGAAATGGAGAGCAGCAGTAGAAGATGAAGCTTTAGGATATAATTTATTTTACTTTTAATCATTGTAATAAATATTATTATAAATACTTGTAAATAATTACTGTATTTAAATAACACTTGTACCAATAATTAAAAATAAATAAAAGTCTTTTTGTCAGATATCTCTTTAATTCTTCTGCATTCATTTATTTAATTACTTTAATTTCTTGAATTATAATAATTGGAAATTATCCAATAATTTTAACTTAGAAATTATAAATAATCAATAAACGTCAGGCGTTCCGAATAACCAAAAAACATCGCACAGTTAAACAAGCAACGTCCATATGTCTTTTATTTCACTGATTAGACCAAACACTTCAAACTCTCAATCAGAAGCCTCAGCCCATGTCCCAGATGTTTAGACCTTGAGAAACAGAAATCTTGAGCAAACGTCAAAGCAGTGTAACAACCAATTAAAACACTGTGGATTCAAATTCTTCTGAAACTGCGCGTGCAAACCCTAATTCTTAATTTAATGTCAAAGAAACGTCTGCCTGATCAAACCCTGAGCCAAACTCAACCAAATCAATAGAAACCCTAATAATCTGCTTGAACTGATTCAAAATCAAAGGAAACCCTAATTTTGTCTGACTGATGAGAAAATTCTGTTTGACCAATTCTTAAGCCAATCTGAAAAATCAGGAGAAGCCCGAAGCTGTGATTTCTTGTGAAAAAGAGAGGGCAAATTTTGGGGTACAACATAAGGCTTCTTACCAATCAATGGTAAGATAGCAATATCAAAGGAAAAGAGGAATGAACAAAATACTTTTGAGTAAGGTAGAATGTTCCTAGTTGCTTGCTCATCTTTAAACACAAACACCTTTTCAAATGCACCAACACTTTCCATGAAATATTTTCAAAAGTCCAACACTTTGTATAAATTCTTATAGAGACGAGAATCATTACAAAGTTTCCCTAAACGAAGCCGTTTTTCAAAAATACTTTCAAAACCCACCATAAAGCACACTTTCAAACAAAAGCAATGATCTAGAAAGCAACTAAGAGCCCATAGATAACTATGGATGAAAAGGGTGCTAACACCTTAGCTTTTCATAATCTACCCCCCCCCCCCCCCCCGAACTCAAGAAAATAATCTCAAAGGTCTTTCCTCTTATTTTCACCCTTTCCTTTATTTGGATAAAATAAAAGTCAGTGGCGACTCTTGCTATCCGCAACAATTGCGATAAAATGCTAAACACCCAAGTCAGTTCTCCCACCATGTTACAGCTTGTAATTTGGCATGAGGGTTCTTTGAGACATATGAGTAACCATGAAATCCACTTGAGGCCTTATGTTGTACCCCAAAATTTGTCCTCTCACTTATCAAGAATTTTCTCACAAGATCTCATTGGGCTCAAGACTGCACTAGGGTTTGATTAACTCAAGACACCTCCTTATGCACTGATGACCAAAATTAGGGTTTGAGTTTGCACAAGGATTTTTGGACTATCAATGCTTCATATGACTTTCATGGATCATTATGGACCCCCAAGATTAATCATGTCAAGTTTCAAGCCTTGGATCACACTTTTGATCAGTCAATTCAACAGTTGACCTAAAAATCAACTATATTGGGGAAAAAGTCAACCATAGCCAATTTACAGTCAAACTTCATAATTTTTTATCCACATCAACATTTTAGACCCATATGTATCATTTAATCAAGTTTGGACCATAATTCTCAAGAAATTTGATCAAATCTCCAAAAGGGTAAAATGGTCAAAATTAGGGTTTTAACTGAGAAAGGGGAATTTCTGATTTTTGACCTAGAAAATGATAAATTGGTTTAAGGCATGATCTCAAGAGTCCAATTGCATAATTTTTACCTAATGACATGATTCAAAACATTACAAGTCCATTTGATTAACAGATGAATTTTGCAGTCAACTGATCAAAAGTCAATTGTATACTGAAAAGTCAAACTTTGACTTTTTGGTCAAATTCCAGTGCCAAAGATCATAATTCATCAAAACATGTCAAAATGTGAAACTTATTCATCAAGAAATCAAAAAGTCAAGATTTCATTTTGAAAAGTCAAAATTTCTAAACTTAGAAATTTTTCTAAGTGTTGGAAATTTCATGTTTTTTCATAACTCTGATCCAAATTTTCACCATGATGCAAGATGATTCAAGAGAAACTTACAACATGAAAGTTATAGATATCCATGAAATATACAACTTTTCTTCACACAACTTCTCCTAAAAATGCTTGGATCTCAAGTTATAATTTTGTGAATACATGCTCATGAACTAAAAATGACTTAGTGAAATTTTGCCCTAGTTAGGCAGATTTTTTACCTAACTTCATGGAAAATTTTCACATAGTTCCAAGGGGAATATTCAAAATCAATTCAAATATGAGTTGAAGATCACATTGCAAGCTTTCCAAAATGTCCAAGAACTCCTTAATATCATTCTTGAGTAGGGAGAATCGAAGAGATGAAGTTAGTGTTTCGTCACTTGAATTATAGGTCATTTTCATGATGAACACAAATGCAAATCAACGTTAGGCTGCATAATCTTTGCTTTGCAGGCCTCAAACTTGTTTGTCACTCTATAATTAATAGATTACACAAAAATTTGAGCTATTATCCAAGTGATTTAAGCTTTATCCAATTCACATTGCCATTTTGGGAAGAAAGCTAACAATACCATTCTTGTAAAGCAAGCTTTTTGCATAAAGTCCACTCTTGAGCCTCTAACTTGTTCCCTCTGATTGCACTTTATCTACAAAGTCAGAAGCAAGTATGTTTAAAGCTTAACCACTCTATCTTAGCAAGTACACAAGCATTGAAACTTGTTTTCTCAAAAATCACATATTTGGCTTAAGGATGCAAATTCAAATTCTGAGTTGTGACAAGCCTCAAAACCTCTTGCTTATAAGTATACACACTATTTGCAAGTTGACACACAAATGCTAGTGCCTTGAAACTATCTCAAACACTAAAAAACCATAAACTTGTTCAAGAACACCACTGATACACAGTTTTAAACCAAAACTCGTGATCTTCATTTCGACTCGTGCGTTTTGAAAACTAATCACTCAAATCCATTCTATACATCATACCAAAGCAATCCAGGCCCCTGTTTCCATACTGTAACTCCTCCATCACTATCCACCATTTTCAAATATCAAGCTTGCAGGTTGACTTGAGTAGAAGGATTCAGGGACTTTCAAGGTAAAGTAGGAGTTGGAATACACTCAAGGTGGTCCAGGCAAGCTAAACAGATTCTCAGGCCATCTCAAAAGTTGCTCAAACTCCATTCACAACTCTAGCTACAAGAGGTAAATTTTCAAACTTTTACCTCTTCATACAAGCATCATTTGATCCTGATTTGTGAAGACAAAATGTAGATATGTTTGCTCTAAAGCTGACCATGTTCATAGTTCCCATTATTATTGACTGTGTATAGAGAATTTTGGATTTGAAATTTCTGAGAAAATTAGGTTTCAATTTAGGGCCAGAAAAATTAGTTCTTATCTTTGACTTTTAGCTTACATAAGTTATATGGTTGAATTCATGGGAAGCAACACCACAACTTTCATGTTTGAACTTTCCATTTATATGGAGAGATGAGGAAGATGCAGGTGGTCCTGCTAGGCGCGAGGTTGAAGACGAAGTTGCCTTAAGAAAGCAGTTTCTAATATATATTTATGTTTTGATTATATGACCGGATGAAACAGCTACCCCAGTGGTAAGCGCACGCGTACTAAGTCATTTCTTACCTAAAGGGCGGGAGTTCGAACCAATGTGAACCCCCCTTTTGCATTTTTTTCATTTTTCTGATTTCCTAACACTTTTTTTGCAGGCGCTGGGCACTTTGGGCCTGACAGTTTTTTTTTTATGCTAGCCTACCTCCCTGCCTACTCTTGGCACCCCCTGGCCCATTTATTTTTATTTGCTTATTTATTGTATTTTTCCTTTTAAATATATTTTCTAAAATACCAAAAAAAATCATAAAAAATATAAAAATGATAGATTTATGTTTTGACATAATTTAAATATTTTTCCACATAAAAAATTATTTTTATTTATTAGACTTTATTTATCTTTACTAATTACCTTGTAAATTAAATTTTAAAAAAAACTAGGTTATTATTTATTTAAATACATTTATTTTTAATATAAGAAAAGGCCAAAAATATCTCACAACACCATATATATTATTTTCATGACAAAAATACAAAAATACTTTTTTTCTTTAAACCTATTTCCCTTTAATCAATTAAATAGAATTAGGGTTTTATTCAAAAATCTTTTCTTAATTAATTTATTTTTCTTATTTAATTTAAATTAATTTGGATTTAATTATCTTTCTCTAATTAGGTTTAGGTTAAAACCTTTTTCATATAAAAATCCAAACACAAAAAAAAATCATTTCTTCCAATTTACATTTGTACTTTATATATATTTCTTCAATCATTTGTACAATATTCAATTTGGTTGTAATAGATTAATTAGACTTATATTATTGCAATCCCCATTCATAAATTGTATACCCCCCTCCCACAAATGTTGTAATAGCATATTAACTTTAAATTTCGCAATTTATCGCTTTTATATAATATGCTAGTAATTAGGGTTTGTATGGAAAGAACAAAATCAATCAAATAGAAAACCCTAATTCAAGACAAAATCAAACATGCAAATAACACACTTGCTCACAAGCACCCCTAGGGTAAAATCCACTTGGTTGCCTTATACAAAATAGCCATATTACGCATGTAAGGTATCTTAGCAAAAAAACAAGCAAATACAAGATCATAGTCCCTCGATAACGCTACCTAAGTTACCTTACAAATGATCTTAGTCCCTCTAAAAGAATGCTAAGATACCTTGCAACATTGCTAATCATGGTTATACGATGACCCACGCCCGTCCCGTTTACATCCAAAGATAGGGTTGCTTACCAAATCAATGGTAAGACAACAATGTCAAAGGAAGAGAAAATGAACAAGAAAGACATTTGAGTAGGTAGATTGCTCTTAATTACTTGCTCCATTTCAAAACAAACATCCTTTCTATTTTCAAAAACAAACACCTACACATTTTAAAACATCTTACAAAATTGAAAACATTTTCAAAAAGATCAACATCTTTGTATACATTCTTACCAACGAGAATCATTACAAAGATTGCCTAAACAATGGCCTATTTTACAAAACACTTTCAAAAAACCACACAAAGCACAATTTCAAACAAAAGCAAGTGATCTAGCAAGTAACTAAGAGCCCGTGGAAAACCAAGGATGAAAAGGGTGATAATACCTTCCCTTTTCATAATCTACCCCCCGAACTCAAGAAATAATCTCAAAGGTCTTTCATGTGATTTTTCACCTTTCCTTTTGGATAAAAGAAAAGCTGGTGAAGACTCTTGCTAACCGCAACATTTTCGATCAAACGCAAAGCCTTCAAGTCAGTTCTCCCACCGTATCACAGAACTGGCGACTCTGTTGGGGAAAATTATAAAAGTGGGGTTACCTTAGGGTTAGATCACATTTACTTGCTTTCTTTGTTTGACTTGTATGCTTTATATTATGGTTCTTTGTTTGGTTTTGAATCCTCTACCCGGATTTGGGATACATTATAGGTAAGTAGTAATATGTTGTGGAAACTGTGCGGGGTATACCGACATGGTCTAAGCAATAGCTACGTTAGTGCGACATATTTTGGGTACCGGTAGCCTTTGAGTTAATCAAAGAGAATACAGGGCCGCTGAGTGATGTCATGAAGCACTAATGAACTTTTAGAACCTTTACTTGACCAACTTGGCCTTTAGGAAGTAGTGAGATGACAGGCTTTGATGCAGTCCGAAGTTGGTAGATACTCGATACTACACTTATTGAGGTTTGGTTTCTTGGGATATTTCGGTCACCATTAAAGAGGCTTGTGCTGAGATAATGACCAAGGAAACAATCCAGTGATATTGATCTCCTTAGAACCCGATTATTATTGCTATGACAAGTTTAAGCCAACTAAACTTCAAGAGGGTACTTACCCATAAAATTCCATGCAAGCCTAAAACTAAGGATTTGTTTGCTTTGTTTGTATATGCATACTTATACATAACATCATGAACATCATGAACATCATATACATTCACTAACCATTTCAAGGATTTTTGGGATTCATCTTTGTTCTTGTTTTGTAGGATATGGATTCACTTTGCAGGAAAACTATTCAGGTCAATCTTGTAAGGATCCCTCCACAACTTAAGGAGCAAGCTTCAAGGATTCCTGAAAACTCCCCATTCACTAAGAGACATGGTCGCCTACTAAACTTGGTCACTTCCAACACAGATGAGGACATGATGAAGGTGCTCTTTCAGTTCTTTGATCCTTTACACCATTGCTTCATATTTCCCAAGTATCAGCTTGTGCCTACTTTGGAAGAATTATACCAACTCTTGAGGATTCCCATTCTCAATCAACTACCTTTCAATGGTACGCAAAGAGACCCAAATCCAAAAGAGATTGCTCAAGTTCTACACTTGCACTCATCTGATATCACAACTCATTGGGAAACAAGGAGTGGTGTCAAAGGTTTCCTAGCAAAGTTCCTGATCGAGAAAGCCCAAAGCTGTTGGAACTCCTTGGATTTGCAAGCCTTTGAGGAAATTGTGGATCTCCTCATCTATGGAATGGTTTTGTTTCCAAATCCTGACCAACTCATAGATGTGAACGCCGTAAAAATCTTCATATCACGCAACCCGGTGCCTACATTACTAGGGGATATCCTACACTCTTTTCACACTCGCACAATGAGGAAAAGAGGTGTCCTCATGTGTTGCACACCTCTCTTGGAAATATGGTTTATTTCTCATCTTCCCCAATTTGTATTAAAGAATGAGAAAGGTTCCGGGTGGTCACAAAGGTTGATGATGCTCAAACATTCAGACATTCATTGGTGCTCTCGATCCAAAGAGAATGTTATCATTGTTGACCGTTGTGGAGAATTCCCTAATGTCCCTTTACTTGGCATTAGGGGAGGTATCACCTACAACCCATGCTTAGACTTAAGACTGTTTGGTTACACCCGAAGGGATGGCCTGCACGAGATGATGATTCAAGGATTGGTATTTGACTAGAACAACGACGATCAAGGTCTTCGCCAGAGATTTATCCGAGCTTGGAGGATGTTAAACAAGGTGGATAGCAAGACTTTGGGGCACAAGAATTACATCCCTCTTGAGCCTTACCTCAAATGGGTACGAACTCGTGCTCAGAGTCTTATGATGCCTTACCCATCCATCCTCCCGGTAATCATTGAGCCTGTCATGGAGGGAGATATTCCATACACTATCTTACATCCTGACATGCCCATATCTCTTGAAGAATTACAAAGGTATTGGATACAACTCAAGGGAGAGAAAGATACTTTCGAAGCCCAATTCTACGCAAGCGAGAAGAAGGTTTTGGAACTCACTAGGATACTTCATGAGGAGCAGACTCTGAATGCCTATATTGCACCAAAGAGGATGTGTACTACCTTTTTATCTTAGAGTTTTTGTATTATTTTTCCCAAGAGGCATTGATGTACTCAAGCTTTAACTTATTAATATAATGTGTGTTTCCTTTTTGTCTAAAACAAATTTGAATATTTGAAATCCTTGAAATCATTACATATGCACATACCATTCATCATAACATAAGCAGGTCTTTTGCAATAAGTCTCCTCATCTCTCTACTGTTTATTTCAGTAAGATGGATCTTGAGCAAATAGTGAAGGATCTCCAAGCTCAGAATACACAGTTTCAACAATTGCTCTTGACCCTAGCCAAGGGACAAGAAGAGTTGAAGACTTTGTTGGCTGAAGTGAGGAAAAAGAAGACAGAGAAGGTAAAAAGAGTCCTGAACATGGGAAGAAGATTTCATGAGCAAACAAGAAGGACCTTAAACTTTGCAACAACATCCGGTGAAAAAGACAATCAGAAGGGGAAAGGCAAGGAAACAGTTGTCCCATCAGAATTAGAAGGGGAAGAGGAAGAAGAAGACTACTCTGAAGAACAATACCCTTCAGCTAATGACAAGTATAGTCATCTCGAAGAACGGTTGAGTGCAATGGAAATCTAAAAAGTGCAGGCTTGGACTTTGAGGAATTGGGTTTAGTGTCTAGGATTGTGATTCCTCCAAAATTCAAAGCTCCTGTGTTCTCCAAATATGACGGAGTTTCATGCCCTAAAATGCATCTTCGGTCATATGTGAGGAAAATCCAACCCCATACCACTGATAAAGACTTATGGGTGCACTTCTTCCAAGACAGTCTATCTGGAACTCAACTTGACTGGTTTTACCAACTAGAAAGAGCCAACATTCACAATTGGGAAGATCTTGCTGCAGCTTTCTACAAGCAATACCAATATAATGTTGATCTTGCGCCTACCCGTACTCAACTCCAGAGTATGGCCATGGTTTCTAATGAAGGTTTCAAAGACTATGCATAAAAATGGAGAGACTTGGCTGGAAGAGTTTAACCCCCTCTATCTGAGAGAGAATTGGTAGACATGTTCTTGGGCACCTTGTCTGGTCCTCTCTTCAATCATTTAATTGGAAGTTCGTCTGCAGGCTTTACTGAACTAATATTGACGAGAGAGAGGATAGAAGCCGGTATAAAGAGTGGAAAGATTCAGAAAGATACATCTTCTTCTACAGCTGCAAAGAAGCCTTTCATCAGAAAGAAAGAGGTGGTTGTTGTATATCCGCAAAGAAACCAAGATAGGGCCGAACGCCGACCAATGGTGGGGGTTGTTATGATTCCTAAGCCCGCGTCTGATCAGCAAAGAAATAATCAATCAAGGATGGAAAGGCCAGTCAGGCAGTTCACCAGAATCAACATGACCCCGTCTCAAGTATTGCCGCATCTACTAAGATCCAATTTGGTGACCTTGAAAGAAGCTCCGAAAAACCCCAATACAGCATCTCATCACTATCATCCCAATGCCCGTTGCGCATATCACTCTGAAAGTCCTGGTCACAATACTAATAACTGTTGGGCTCTAAAAACAAAATACAAGACCTAATTGAAGCAAAAGAAATTGAGTTCGATGCGCCCGAAAAGCCAAATGTCATTTCTGCCCCTATGCCCAGACATCGCAACAATACCAATGCCATTGAAGAAGGATTGTTTGTTACTTCAGTTGACGAACTTATGACCTCACTTCTGACTATTAAAATGAACTTATTGAATGTCGGTGTGTTCCCGGGCTGTGATGAAGTTTGCCATTTCTGTTTATCCTCACCAACCAGCTGTCCTTTGTTGAAAGTAGGTGTTCAGGGCCTAATAGATAACAAAGAAATTTTGTTTGAAAAGACTTTTGTTCCACCTATCCCTTTTGAAGATGTTTCTATCATTACCATTTCCGCCAATTCTTCCAGGGTCTCCACCAAAAGACCCATTAGAATTACATCAGTTCCGAAAGAAACCCCTTTAATAATCACAATGCCTGGACCAGTCCCATATGTGTCATACAAAACCGTACCATGGAATTATGGAGGGGATGTCTACTACCATGGTATCAAGCAAGACTGGCCAGCCACCGAAGATTTAAGTTATGAGAAATTGGATTCCGACGTCAGTAATATTGCAGGGACTAGTAAGATTACCCGAAGTGGTTGGATCTTCTCTCCAGAAATTGCTCCCTCAAAGGCTGTTTCTAGACACGTAATCATCCCCGTGGTTGTTCTAAAAGTTATTCCTACACCCATAATCATTTCTACTAGTACTCCTATTGACAAAGTCATTACAACCCATGTTATCATTCCTACTGACACTCCTACTGCCAAATTAATCGAGACTCAAGGAAAAAGTATTATGGTTGAGCCTGTCCGGACGAAGACTCAGTCATTAACAATTCCTGAGACCTCCAAGAAAGAGATGGAAGAAATCCTAAAAATTATAAAGAGAAGCGACTACGATGTAGTTGAACAACTAGGGCAAACTCCCTCTAAATTTCCATGCTGACATTACTACTATGTTTCGAGGCGCATGCAAAAGCCTTGGTAAAATTCATGAAAACTGCCCATGTACCCCAAGAGACATTTGTCGATCAATTTCAAGACTGCGTAGCCAGCTTGAATGCAGATAATGGTCTAGGTTTTTCGGATGCTGATCTAACGCCAAGGGGAAGGAAACATAATGAGGCATTGCATGTCTTTGGAATGTAGGGGCACAACTCTGGATCATGTTTGGGTGGACATTGGCTCATCTCTGAATGTATTACCTAAAAAAGATCTTGATAGACTTGACTGCAAGGGAATGACATTAAAACCAAGCAACATGGTAGTAAGGGATTTTTAAGGCTCGAAAAGAATGGTGCATGGGGAAGTGGATATCCCCATAAAGGTTAGAACCCAAACTTTCAATTCAACTTTTTATGTAATGGACATCCGCCCTTCATACTCCTGCTTGCTAGGACGACCATGGATCCACAATGCTGGCTGTGATACGGTGGGAGAACTGACTTGAGTTTTGCGTTTGTATTCGCACTTGTTCGGTTGAGCAAGAGTCGCCACCGACTTTTTATTTTATCCTAAAGGAAAGGTTTAAAAAGAACAGCAAAAACCTTTTGAGATATTTCGTGGGTCCGGGGGGTAGATTATGAAAAGGGAAGGTATTAGCACCCTTTTCATCCATGGTTATCCATGGGCTCTTAGTTACTTGGTTTTTAGATCACTTGCCTTGATTTTCGATTGCTTGAAAATGGTGTGTATGTGTGTGTGTTTTTGAAAATGTTTTGGAAGAAGATGCCTTGTCTTAGGCTAACCTTGTAACAATTCTTTACTCGAATATTTTACAAAGGTGTGTATCTTTTTCGAAAAGAGGTTTCAAAATGTTTTGAGAGTTTGTTTTGAAAGTGCTTGTGGAATGTGGTTTTTGAAAAGAAGGCAAGTGTTTTTTGCAAGTTGATCTCAAGTAACTAAGAGTTTTGTCTACCCTATTGTACTCAAAGGTTTTCTCTATGTTTTCAACCCTTTTTTAACAATTTTGTTCCACCATTGAGTTTGGTGGACAATCTTGCGTTTAGGATGTTTAACGGGACGGGCGCGGGTCATCGTATGGACCATGAATGCAATGATGCCAAGTGTCTTTGGCAATTTGCTTTGAAGGGACTATGATCATTCCCTTTAGGCAACATTCGAAAGCGTCATCGAGGGACTTATGATCATTTGAATTTGTTTTGCCAAAGATACTCGACGTGCAAGCATGGCCCATTTTGGAAGGCAACATGTGGGATTACCCTAGAGGGTGCAAGTGTGACTGTGTATTGATTTCATGTATTTGTCTTGTATTAGGTTATCTAGCGTTTGATTTTATGTACATGCAAACCCTAGGTCTAACCATGGTATAATTGAAAGCGGTAAATTGCGAAAATGTAAAATCTACGCTATTACAAAATAAGTATCCGGGAGTGGGGGTACAAATTTATGAATGGGGATGAGACTTAGGAATATAGTATCCAATAAGTTACAACCAAATCGAATCGATCAAATGTAAATGTAACGAATATACAAATATAAGCAAATGTGTATAGGAGTAATGTAAATGTATTGTGTAAGTGTACGTGTATACGTGTATGTAATTATTTACAGGTTAGAGATGTGAAATTGAATGTGTATTAAGTATTATTTTGACCTAAAGAAAAATTAAATGTTTATTTATCTTTGATTGGTGATCTTGTATTATTTAATATGCACAAAAAGATAATTTTAAGAAAAGGAAATATTCTAAGTTTGAAAGTTATTATTTTACATTTGATATATAAAAAAGGTATCTTTGTATTATTAATAAGAATATTTGAATTAAAAGAAAAAAGTGTTTTCAATTTTAATTATATGGTGTAAAAAAATGTATTTGTGTTATTTATGTACAAAAAGTATGTTTTAAATAAATATCAAGAATTAAATTATGTATATTGAAAAATATATTTTAAAAGTGTTAAAGTATTAATGTACAAATTTAGTATTAATCTTAAAAATTATATATTTATGTACGAATATTTATTCTACTTAAAAGAAAAGGAAAATATTTTCAATTTTAATTACAAGGTGTATAAAAGATACATTTCATTTATTATGTACAAATAAAAGTATTTTAATTTAGGGAGAAAGATATTGTGTTTAAAAATATAAAAAAGGTTTGGTGTTAATTTATTAAAATAAACTTGTTTGATAAAAAGGGTTAAGTCAATTAATTAACAAGAAGAACTTGTTTTATAAAAGAAAAGGGTTTAAGCTTCTAAATGGGCCTTAAGGGCATTAGGTCCAAACCAAAACTGAAGACAGGGGGGGTGCATCAGCAGCTCGTTTGGGCTTGAGGCATTGGAGAAACATGTTAGGCCCAGAGTACTGAAACAAATGTTTAGGGTTCATTGTTTGTGTTTTCATTTTTGGATGCTTAGGGTTAGGTGAGGCAGAAGCGCCGTTTGCTCGTTCTTCGTTCATCTTCTCCGTTCGTTCTTGAGTGCCTAGCGTAAACCTTTCGCCTCAGCCACCAGCGACCGCCACCTCTTCTTCCCTCCAACGACAGCATTATGGTGATCGGTCTAAGGTACAATTCATTTTCTCATTTCGTTAGGGATTTTTCGATTTTTTGCATGTTTGTGATTTTTCGCTTATTTGATTAAGTGTTTGACTTTGTTTGTTTAACGAGGATGAAAAGGGAGATGTTTTACCTTGACAGAGGGGAGGAAGAAGATGGAGGTGCTTAGGAGGCTCAGCGGTGAAGGAAGATTGCGCGATGAGAGCTTTAACTGGTATCTTTACCCTTTTTGCCAATTTAGGGTTTTATGATGAACTGACTGAAAACCCCTTTTGAAAATTCACTTCTTTCTTCTTCTCTCCCTGTGTACTCGTTGCTTATGTTGCCTTTTACGCTTGCCTTTGAATGCCTTTGAATGCCTTTGAATGCCTTTTGTTTATGTGCCTTGAATGTTTGCCTTTGAACGTTTTGCCTGTGATGAGGATTTCTGAGGCCTTTTTGATATTCACTTCCTCTTTGTTGTCTTGATGCCTTCGAGTTGCCTATTTACTTCTTCCTTGCCCCATGATGAGCCTAGGGTTCTGAGGGCCTTGTATGTGTGCTTGAAATGCTATTATTGAGCCACTTTGTATGCTTGTTAAGGTTGCCTCGATACTTTGCTTCTGTTGCCCATTTGATTTGCCTTGAATTGCCCTGTGATGAACTTTCTGAGGGCCTGAGGGTTACAGGTTGCCTGGGTAAGTTTTTGTTGGTTTTGAAAGTTGACAAGGTTTTGTTTGAATGGCCAGGCTTCAGGTTTTGTGAATTCAGGCTTTAGGTTTGTGCAGTTGAGTTTGACAGGTTCAGCAGGTTTTTTTGATTTTTACACAGGGCCTTATGGGCTTTGGCTTGACAGGTCTAATGGCTTAGTAGGTTTGATGCTTAGGCAGGTTGGATGCTTAGACAGTTTTTTGCTTAAGGTTCATTTTGTTTTGGGCAGGTTTCTTAGAGGCTTTAATGTTTGATGGTTAAGGCAGGTTTAATGCTTTTTGGTTCTGAAAATGGTAAGGCTTTTTGTATTTGTTTGTGTTGGAGTTTTTGAACTTGTCTTTTTTGAACTTGGATCAAAAATCTGGTTTTTTATGGGCATATGCTGGTATATTGGTTTGTGAGATCTCAGCAGGCTTGTGTTTGAGGGATATTAGCAGGTTAATGCTGGCTTATGGTTTTTGGATATCAGGCCCTTTGCTTTGACAGGGGTTTAATGGTTTTTGAATGGCTTACAGGTTATGGCCCTTTTAGATTGTTGGTCCTCTTTTTGAGACTTGAAGGCTTATGCTTTTGTATATCTTTTCTGTATTGGTTTTTCCTTTTATCCACTGTGTTCAGCTTTTGTATATGTTTTCTTTCTATCTCTCAAGCCTAAAGCCTAAGCCTGCTCTTCTATCTCTCTTCTCCTCTCTCTCAGTACAGTTAATATATTTAATATGTTTGTGCTGTACTTTTTGTTCTGAAAGGGCCCCTTCTTTTGGGAAATGATGAAAAGAAAATGTATTTGCTTGCATAACAATTTTGCTCTGCATTCTTGTCTCTTCTTTTGACAGCTTTTGTACTTTGTATCTTCTTTGATATCTTTGCCAAATCTTCTTTTCTTTGACAGCTTGGGTAGCCTTTTGGCATTTTGACAGCAAGTTTGAATTTTTCAGTTTGGTTTGAACTTGGAGTTTTGAGATTTGAATTTTATGCAGTTTGACACTTTTTGAATTGTGCAATTTTGACTTTTGTGCATTCATTTTTAGCAAATAAACATTCGTCCCTCTTTGTGAACCGGGAGAAATCCCGTGATTTGCAGAGAGGGTTAACTGATCCCAATCAGTGGCCCTTAATGATGAACTGTTTTTATCTGTCATTATTTGTTTATCTGCTATTTGACTTTTCTCTTTTTCTCTTAGAGATGAATAATTGAATGGAGGGGAGCAAAGGATGAAGAATTTGAAGAATAGAAGACTTAGAAAAAATAGGATAGTTTCATTTTTTTATTTAAATTTAAATTAATGTAAAATCATTGTTTGTAAATAAATTGTAAACAATAATTGTACAAATAATTTAAGAATAAATAAAAGTTTTCACTATCCAATTAATTATATTTTATCCTTTATTGTTTATTTATTATTTAAAATTCTTTGAATTAAAATAATTGAAAAATAAATTCCAATCACTTAATCTTAGAATAATAAATAATTTAAATAAACAAAGCTTTAGCACATTGATCAGTTAAACCTGGTATCTCCAATATCCAAAGTAAAGCAACATTTAACCAAAACAACTGATCAGGCGCATTCCCTTTTCACTGATTTTTACCAAGCACTGTAAATCCAAACTGCATATATCTTTTGACTGGCTCAAACAAACAAATGTGAATTCAAACCAACTGCCTTCTTTTACTGATTAAATCAAACAATGCGAATTCAAACCAAATCTCGGAATAACTTGCAAAGTGCTGTAGAATTTAAATCCTTCTGAGAACGTGCCCACAAAAACCCTAATTCCTGATTAAATTCCAAAGAGCGTTCGCCTGATCAAAGTTGAGCCAAAATCAATCAAAACCCTAAGCCAACTGTGT
Source organism: Vicia faba (assembly GCA_948472305.1). NCBI lineage: Eukaryota > Viridiplantae > Streptophyta > Magnoliopsida > Fabales > Fabaceae > Vicia > Vicia faba. The sequence goes on along the minus strand of OX451738.1, from coordinate 248,242,642 downwards.
GAAACAATCCAGAGCCCTGAAAAATCAATAAAACCCTAATTTTGCTTGGCTGACGAAAAAAGTCTGTTTGTCCGATTCTTGAGCCAGTTTGAAAAATCAGGAAACGCCTGAAGCTGCGATCTCTTCTGGAAAAATGCGAGGGCAAATTTTGGGGTACAACACTGGCACTGTTACTTCTACGTTGCACCAAATGCTAAAGTATCCAATTCAAGGGAAGGTTATCACCGCTCATGGAGAGGAAGAATACATGATTAGCCATCTTAATTCCTTCAGATATATGGAATTAGATGGTGAATTTATTGAAACCCCATTTCAACACTTTAAAGAGGTCTCGCAAGATGTGGCAGTGACTAAGATTGTGTCTCAGGTCCCCAAGATTACAAGGCCTCCACTCCGGATGTTATCTCTGAAGGATGCCAAAGCAGTAGTAGAAGAAGGTGGGTGCACTATCTGGGGACAACTCTCAGATATCCCATATAAGTCTGACAAGTTTGGCCTAGGTTTCACTTCAAGTGCTCAGAAGGCTATACGCCACGCTCGTGCTGGAGGACCACCCTTAAAGATCAGAAACCGTGAAGTCAACACGGTGGAAGATGGTGAATATGGTTGCAACCTGGAGGATTGGATTTTCCCAACTGTCAATGGAGGGCTCAGCAATTGGGAGGCTAGATAGTTTGTCCCGATCACTTTTATCCCACAACAATTTGTCTTTACATTTTGTTGGATCTGTAATATTAAAACAATCCACACTCTTAAAACCTTGTGTCTTACCCGAGGCACAATGGTCCATTTGTAAGGGTTATCATCTCATTTTCATATAACATCAATGAATCATGGATGTTTTCGCATACAAACTTTTGTTCTCATTGTTTTTCTTTTACATTTTATTTTCTTTCAAAGATAGTTATACCCTTACACACACACACCCTCACAATGCAGGTATACATCCATTCGGGATTCCATGGGTAACGATACTGCTATGGCCTTTTGTGACTCTAAGAATCTAATTTACCAATCCGAAGAAGAAGGTGAGGAAGATTGTGAAGTACTAGGGGAACTTTCCAGACTGCCATAACAAGAAGAGAGAACCATTCAACCTCACGAGGAACTCGTGGATACGATCAACCTAGGTACCGAAGAAGACAAAAAAGAGGTCAAGGTGGGTGCCAATCTGGAACCCAGGGTCAAGGAGTGTCTGATTCATTTGTTACACGATTATGTTGAAGTCTTTTCCTGGTCATATAAAGACATGCCAGGACTTGATTCAGACATTGTGGTACATCGTTTTCCTACAAGAGAAGATTGTCCGCCAGTAAAGCAAAAGGTTCGCTGCATGAGACCTGATATGTCAAAAAAGATTAAAGCAGAAGTCATGAAGCAATTCAATGCTGGATTCTTGGTTGTCACCTCTTACCCTCAATGGGTTGCCAATATTGTTCCCGTACCCAAAAAAGACGGAAAAGTGTGAATATGTGTGGACTACAGAGATTTGAATAGGGCGAGCCCTAAGGATGATTTTCCACTCCCCCACATTGATATCCTAGTTGACAATACGGCACAACACAAATTGTTTTCCTTCATGGACGGATTCTCAGGTTACAACCAAATCAAAATGGCGCCTGAGGACATGGAGAAAAGAACATTTGTCACACAATGGGGCACATTCTGCTATAAGATAATGCCATTCGGACTAAAGAACGCAGGGGAAACCTATCAGCGTGCCATGGTAGCTTTATTTTATGACATGATACATCACGAAATAGAGGTCTACATGGACGATATGATATCCAGATCTCAAACATAAGAAGAGCATCTTGATCACTTATAAAAACTATTTGAGAGACTGAAGAAGTACAAGCTAAGGTTGAATCCAAACAAATGCACATTTGGAGTTCGGTCTGGTAAACTCCTAGGCTTTGTCGTCAACAACAAAGGTATCAAGGTCGATCATGCCAAAGTTAAAGCAATACAAGAGATGCTTGCTCCTCGTACTGAAAAGAAAGTCAGAGGATTCTTGGGACGTTTGAACTACATTGCCAGATTCATCTCTCACCTGACAACTACCTGTGAACCAATCTTCAAATTGTTGAAGAAAGATCAAGTAGTCAAATGGAATGACGAGTTCCAAGTTTCTTTTGAAAAAATCAAAGAATACCTGCAAGATCCCCTTGTGTTAATGCCACCAGTGGAAGGAAGACCATTGATCATGTATCTGACTATTTTAGAAAACTCGATGGGGTGTGTATTGGGGCAGCATGACGGGTCTGGCCGAAAAGAGCATACTATTTATTACATGAGCAAAAAGTTTACCGATTGTGAAACCAGATGTTCACTGCTCGAGAAAACTTGTTGCGCTCTGGCATGGGCTACTCGCTGGCTAAGACAATATATGCTGACCCATACTACTTTGTTGATATATAAAATGGATCTGATGAAAATACATCTTCGAGAAGCCTGCTCTTTCTGGGAGAATAGCGAGATGGCATATGATCCTGATGGAATATGACATACAGTATACTACCCAAAAAGCAATAAAGGGAAGTGTATTAGCCAATCACCTTGCTCACCAAGCCGTAGAAGACTACCAGTCCATGAAATTCGAATTTCCAGATGAAGACATCATGACGTTAGATAATTCTGAAGAATTCAAGCCATATGACGGACCTGAACAAGGATCTCGATGGACCCTGTTCTTTGATGGAGCATCCAATGCACTTGGCAATGGTATCGGTGTTGTACTCATATCTTCGGAAGGATGTCATACTCCCTTTACCGCAAGACTCTGCTTCAATTGTACAAACAACATGGAGGAATACGAAGCATGCATCTTTGGTCTCAGAGCTGCCATAGACTTGGGGATCAAATCCTTGAATGTATTTGGAGATTCATCTTTGGTCATCAGTCAGATCAAAGGGGAATGGGACACCAAACACCCTAACCTTATCCCTTACAAAGAACATGTTTTGACATTGCTACCACATTTTGAGAAGATTACTTTCGAACATTTCCCGCGAGAAGAAAATCAGCTAGCAGACGCACTAGCCACAATGTCATATATGTTTAAACTTAATTGGGATAACGAGGCTCCCCAGATCACCATTGAACGAATGGAGGAACCAACATACTGTCACGAGATTAATACTGAAGAAGTAGTGGACCAGCCTTGGTTTCACGAAGTCAAGAGGTATCTCGAGGCTCAAGAATATCGAGAAGGAGCTTCAGTCAATGATAAGAAGTTCTTAAGAAGATTCTCTGCAAAATTCTTCCTTAGTAACAGCATCCTATACAAACACAATCATGACTCTGTGTTGCTTCGGTGCGTAGATAAGGTTGAAGCTGAAAGGGTCATGGCTGAATTGCATGAAGGCACTTTTGGCACCCATTCCAATGGGCATACGATGGCAAAGAAAATCCTACGGGCATGCTATTACTGGTCTACCATGGAAGCAGATTGTTATCAACACTCTCGAACATGCCATAAGTGTCAAATTTATGCTGACAAGGTGCACGTACCTCTGGTTCCCCTGAATGTCTTGACGGCTCCTTGGCCCTTTGCTATGTGGGGGATTGATATGATTGGGGAAATCAAATCGACAGCCTCCAATGGACACCGCTTCATCCTAGTGGCCATTGACTATTTTACAAAGTGGGTTGAAGCAGCTTCCTTCGCCTCCATTACCAAGAATGTTGTTTCCCGTTTCATCAAGCAAAATCTCATTTGCCGGTATGGTATCCCAGAAAGGATCATCACTGACAATGGTACAAATCTCAATAACACTATGATTACCGTCTTGTGCGAGCAATTCAAGATTCAGCATCACAATTCTTCTCCTTACTGGCCAAAGATGAATGGTGTTGTCGAAGCTGCAAATAAGAACATTAAAAAGATCATACAAAAAATGACAGTCACATACAAAGACTGGCATGAGATTCTAGCATTCGCTCTCCACGGGTATCGTACCACAGCTCGTACATCAACCAGGGCAACACACTATTCTCTGGTTTACGGCATGGATGTTGTCTTGCCTATCGAGGTCCAGATTCCCTCTCTGAGGCTCATGAAGGATGCAGGGTTGAATAAAGATGATTGGATCCAGACTCGACTTGATCAACTAAACTTGATTGATGAAAAGAGACTTACTATTGTTTGCCATGGTCAAATGTATCAAAAACGGATGATCGAGGCTTTCAACAAGAAAGTCAGGCACCAAGTGTATCAAGTTGGGGATCTAGTGATCAAACGCATCATATTGCCATAAGGTGATCCCAGGGACAAATGGACTCCACCTATGAAGGACCATTTGTAATCAAAAACATATTCTCTGGTGGGGAAATGATCTTGACCGCCATGGATGGTCACGACTTGCCGCATCCTGCGAACGCAGACATAGTTAAAAGATAATACACATAAGAGACCCGCTACGTTGACATACCTAAGAAAAACAAGGGCATCCCGACGAACCAAAAGGTTCAGGCAAAAATTAGGGATAAAACAAAAAATGTGTACACCCGGCAAGTTGAAAACCCGAAAGGGCAACTTGGGCAAAAAAGGGTTTCCCGGTGGACTGAAAACCCGAAAGGGCGGTCCAGGAAAAATTTAGGGAATTAAAGCGTATGACTATGTCCCGTTGGATCACTTTATGGATAACCTTTGGCTTTCACTGACAAACTCAGAGGTTCTGATCAATTCAATCATCTTCGGACAAGGCAAAAAATAGACAAGATGCTCAGAAATACGAAGGCTATAGCGGAATGGAAACCCCATGGGATTATTACACATAGCTATCTTTTCTGTATATTAAAATTTTCATTTTTTATGACGACATTCTCCTACTAGAGTGTTTGTCTCATTGTACAAAATACTTACTCAAAGTCAATACAAGATATCCCTTTGAAAGTTAAAAAACTATTTGTTTTTATTTACGCTTGTGTTTTGTTTACAAAAACGTCCAATGATTCATTTTTGAACATATGCATTTGAACATAATTACTGTTTACAAATAAACAAAATGAAAAAAAGGCAATTACTGATAGGTTAAAGGGATAGGAAAATACCTCTAGTCTATTCCATAAGAAATCCCCCACAGTATGTCGTTTAATCCCCAGCGGAACAAAGCTTCCAATTATCAATCCCCGGTAAAAATCATCCAATTTCTCCAAACAGATTTTGCAAGCAATACATGGCATTTCCCTTACAATGGAGTTTATTTTTCTAAGCGGAAATTCATCAACACTTCGACTTCAAGACATGAAGACTTACATATCCTAAGCAGCAGTCCGGGATTTATTTTCCCCAATCCAACAATAGTGTAGCAAATTAGCTCACATACATATACATTGCATCCATATATCATCAACATTGATAAAACAAGTGCATTATATCATACATTTCATACAACATGACTTTTCATTTTAGCTAACATTTTACCCTTTTCAGGATAAGATTAACAGCTACCATTAACAATGTTCGAAACTTTCAGATATAGTACAGATACGCTCCAGACACGGATGTCTTTTTGATACTCATTCATAGTCAACTTTCAGGTACAGTTCAGATACGCTCCAGACACATATGCCATTCTGATACTCATTCAGAGCCTCTTCCAGATACAGTTCAAATAAGCTCCAGACACGGATGCCATTCTGATACTCATTCAGAGCCTCTTCCAGATACAGTTCAGATAAGCTCCAGACACGGATGCCATTCTGATACTCATTCAGAGCCTCTTCCAGATACAGTTCAGATAAGCTCCAAACACGGATGCCATTCTGATACTCATTCAGAGTGAACTTTCAGATACAGTTCAGATAAGCTCCAGACACGAATGCCATTCTGATACTCATTCAGAGCCTCTTTCAGATACAATTCAGATACGCTCCAGACACGGACGCCATTCTGATACTCATTCAGATTCAACTTTCAGATACAGTTCAAATACGCTCCAGATACGGATGCCATCCTGATACTCATTCAGATTTAACTTTCAGATACAGTTCAGATACGCTCCAGACACGAATGGCATTCTGATACTCATTCAGATTCGACTTTCAGATACGCTCCAAACACGGATGTTGTTCTGATACTCATTCAGATTCAACTTTCAAATACCGTTTAGATACACCCAGACATGGATTCCATTCTGATACTCATTTAAAATCATCCTCCAAATACGGTACAGATACGCTCCAGACACGGATGTCATTCTGATACTCATTTTTTTAGCTTACAAATTACAATTCAGAAATCACTTTGGATGGCATCTACAAGCCCATCTCCAAAAAAATTCTATCACTTATCCAAATGGCATCTTAAAGCCCATTCCCTCAACCTTCACATCGTCAAGTGCAAATTTTTGGGCACTCTGGTGTCCAATAATCTTCCACCTTCGAGTCACGACTGGAAAAACACGCCAATCTAACTCTTCAGGATTAAGAAGATTGAACATGGGCAGCTGTTGTACCCCAAAATTTACCCTCTCACTTATCAAGAATTTTCTCACAAGATCTCATTGGGCTCAAGATTGCACTAGGGTTTGATCAGCTCAAGACACCTCCTTATGCACTGATGACCAAAATTAGGGTTTGAGTTTGCACAAGTATTTTTGGACTATCAATGATTCATATGAATTTCATGGATCATTATGGACCCCCCAAGTTTACTCATGTCAAGTTTCAAGCCTTGGATCACACTTTTGATCAGTCAATTCAACAGTTGACCTAAAAATCAATTGTATTGGGGAAAAAGTCAACCATAGCCAATTTACAGTCAAACTTCATAATTTTGTATCCATATAAACATTTTAGACCCATATGTATCATTTGATCAAGTTTGGACCACAATTCCTCAAGAAATTTGATCAAATCTCCAAAAGGGCAAAATGGTCAAAATTAGGGTTTTGACTAAGAAAGGGGAATTTCTGATTTTTGACCTAGCAAATGATCAATTGGTTTAAGGCATGATCTCAAGAGTAAAATTGCATCATTTTGACCTAATGACATGATTCAAAACATTGCAAGTCTATTTGATTGACAGATGAATTTTGCAGTCAACTGATCAAAAGTCAATTGTATACTGAAAAGTTAAACTTTGACTTTTTGGTCAAATTCAAATGACAAAGATCATAATTCATCAAAACATGTCAAAATGTGAAAATTATTCATCAAGAAATCAAAAATTCAAGATTTCATTTAGAAAAGTCAAAATTTCTAAACTTAGAAATTTTTCAAAGTGTTGGAAATTTCATGTTTTTTCATAACTTTGATCCAAATTTTCACCATGATGCAAGATGATTAAAGAGAAACTTCCAACATGAAAGTTGTAGATCTCCATGAAATCTACAACTTTGATTCATACAACTTCTCCTAAAAATGATTGGATCTCAAGTTATAATTTTGTGAATACATGCTCATGAACTAAAAATGACACAGTGAAATTTTGCCTAGATAGGCCGATTATTGACCTAACTTCATGGAAATTTTTCATATAGTTCCAAGGTGAATATTCAAAAGAAATTCAAAGATGAGTTGAATAGCACATTGCAAGCTTTCCAAAATGTCCAAGAACTCCTTAAGATCATTCTTGAGTAGGGAGAATCAAAGAGATGAAGTTGGTGTTTTGTCACTTGAATTATAGGTCATTTTCATGATGAACACAAATGCAAATCAATGTTAGGCTGCATAATCTTTGCTTTGCAGACCTCAAACTTGTTTGTCACTCCATAATTAATGGATTACACAAACTTTTGATCTATAATCCTAGTGATTTAAGCTTTATCCAATTCACATTTCCATTTTGGGAAGAAAGCTAACAATACCATTCTTGTAAAGCAAGCTTTTTGCATAAAGTCCACTATTGAGCCTCTAACTTGTTCCCTCTGATCACACTTCATCTAAAAATTCAGAAGAAAGTATGTTTAAAGCTTAACCACTCTATCTTAGCAAGTACACAAGCATTGAAACTTGTTTTCTCAAAAATCACATGTTTGGCTTAAGGATGCAAATTCAAATTCTGAGTTGTGACAATCCTCAAAACCTCTTGCTTATAAGTATACACACTATTTGCAAGTTGACACACGAATGCTAGTGCCTTGAAACTATCTCAAACACTCAAAAACCATAAACCTGTTCAAGAACGCCACTAATAAAACTCATGATCTTCATTTCCACTCGTGCGTTTTGAAAACTAATCACTCAAATCCCTTCTATAAATTATACCAAAGCAATTCAGGCCCCTGTTTCCATACTGTAACTCCTCTATCACTATCCACCATTTTCAAATATTAAGCTTGCAGGTTGACTTGAGTAGAAAGATTCAGGGACTTTCAAGGCAAAGTAGGAGTTGGAATACACTCAAGGAGGTCCAGGCAAGCTAAACAGATCCTCAGGCCATCTCAAAAGTTGCTAAAACTCCATTCACGACTCTATCTACAAGAGGTAAATTTTCAAACTTCTATCTCTTCATACAAGCATCATTTGATCCTGATTTGTGAATACAAAATGTAGATATCTTTGCTCTAAAGATGACCATGTTCATAGTTCCCATTTATATTGACCGTGTATAGAGAATTTTGGATTTGAAATTTCTGAGAAAATTAGGTTTCAATTTAGGGATAGCAAAATTAGTTCTTATCTTTGACTTTTAGCTTACATAAGTTATATGGTTGAATTCGTGGGAAGCAACACCACAACTTTCATGTTTGAACTTTCCATTTTTGTGGAGAGATGGGGAAGATACAGGTGGTCCGGCTAGGCGCGAGGTTAAAGACGAAGTTGCCTTTAAAAAGCAGTTTCTAATATATATATTTATGCTTTGATTATATGATCGGATGAAACAGCCACTCCAGTGGCAAGCGCGCATGTACTAAGTCATTTCTTACCTAAAGGGCGAGGATTTGAACCAATGTGAACCCCCCTTTTGCAATTTTTTCATTTTTCTGATTTCCTAACACTTTTTTTGTAGGCGCTGGGCCCTTTGGGCCTGGCAGTGTTTTTTTATGCTAGCCTACCTCCCTGCCTACTCTTGGCACCCCCTGGCCCATTTATTTTTATTTGCATATTTATTTTATTTTTCCTTTTAAATATATTTTCTAAAATATCAAAATAATCATAAAAAATATCAAAATGATAGATTTATGTTTTGACATAATTTAAATATTTTTCCACATAAAAAATTATTTTTATTCATTAGACTTTATTTATCTTTACTAATTACCTTGTAAATTAAATTTTAAAAAAACTAGGTTATTATTTATTTAAATACATTTATTTTTAATATAAGAAAAGGCCAAAAATATCTCACAACACCATATATATTATTTTCATGACAAAAATACAAAAATACTTTTTGTTCTTTAAACTTATTTCCCTTTAATTAATTAAATAGAATTAGAGTTTTATTCAAAAATCTTTTCTTAATTAATTTCTTTTTCTTATTTAATTTAAATTAATTTGGATTTAATTATCTTTCTCTAATTAGGTTTAGGTTATAACCTTTTTCATATAAAAATCCAAACACAAAAAAAAATCATTTCTTCCAATTTACATTTGTACTTTATATATATTTCTTCAATCATTTGTACAATATTCAATTTCGTTGTAATAGATTAATTATGTTTATATTATTGCAATCCACATTCATAAATTGTATACCCCCCTCCCATAAATGTTGTAATAGCATAGTAACTTTAAATTTCGCAATTTATCGCTTTTACATAATATGCTAGTAATTAGGGTTTGTATGGAAAGAACAAAATCAATCAAATAGAAAACCCTAATTCAAGACAAAATCAAACATGCAAATAACACACTTGAACACAAGCACCCCTAGGGTAAAATCCACTTGGTTGCCTTATACAAAATAGCCATATTACGCATGTAAGGTGTCTTAGCAAAAAAACAAGCAAATTCAAGATCATAGTCCATCGATGACGCTACCTAAGTTGCCTTACAAATGATCTTAGTCCCTCTAAAAGAATACTAAGATACCTTGCAACATTGCTAATCATGGTTATACGATGACGCACGTCCGTCCCGTTTACATCCAAAGATAGGGTTGCTTACCAAATCAATGATAAGACAGCAATGTCAAAGGAAGAGAAAATGAACAAGAAAGACATTTGAGTAGGTATATTGCTCCTAATTACTTGCTCCATTTCAAAACAAACATCCTTGCTATTTTCAAAAACAAACACCTACACATTTCAAAACATCTTACAAAATTGAAAACATTTTCAAAAAGATCAACATCTTTGTATACATTCTTACGAACGAGAATCATAACAAAGATTGCCTAAACAATGGCCTCTTTTACAAAACACTTTCAAAAAACCACACAAAGCACAATTTCAAACAAAAGCAAGTGATCTAGCAAGTAACTAAGAGCCCATGGAAAACCATGGATGAAAAGGGTGCTAATACCTTCCCTTTTCATAATCTACCCCCCGAACTCAAGAAATAATCTCAAAGGTCTTTCCTGTACTTTTTCACCTTTCCTTTTGGATAAAAGAAAAGTCGGTGGCAAATCTTGCTAACCGCAACATTTGCGATCAAACGCAAAACTCTCAAGTCAGTTCTCCCACCGTATCACACCTTACAAACCCAATCTTCCTTGAGAAAAGTGAAACTGTAGTTGTAGGTCCATTGCTTAGGAGGAGAAATTGTCTTATCAATTCTTGAGTAGTCTTGAGCAATTGAAAACTATAGAAATATAAGAAGGTATCTTGAATAAAATGGGAGGGAAAATTTTAGGGTACAACAGCTTCCCCTGTTCAATCTTGTTAAACTTGAAGAGTTAGATTGGCATGTCCACTGTAACGCGTAATTTAATTAATTATTTAATTAATTATTTAATTAAATTATTTTTGGAATATTTGTGAAGTTGTTTTATGATGATAGTTGACGTGTTATAGTTATTGGATTTATTTACTAAGTTGTGGAATAATATTAGAATGATAATATTATTTGATGTGGGCTTGTTTTAAAGAATAGAAGTAGTAGAAGGGGGTGTAGGAGTTTTAAGCCCATTAAGGCATATTGAGAATTATAGGGTTATTTCATTATTGTTAGAAATAATAAGGAAAAAGAAGAAGCAGTAAGAGAAGAAAGAAATAAGGGTTGGAAGAAGAGAAAGAGAACATGAAAGTGCAGAAAAGAAGGAAAAGAGGCAGAATGGAATTCAACCTGAAAAAGTTATAGAGCAACCTTTAATCCAACGAAGGGTGGGGTTCTGACTCTATAATAGAGTTTATGATGAGTGGTATGTGGGGTTAGATGTGAAAAGTTGTCTTGTTTATGAGTCAAATGTATATGTTGTTGTATGATGAAGATCAATGATTTAGAGATGAGTAATGATGCCCTAATGTTGTATATTTGATGTAGAAATATAGGATGATTATAATTAATGATTAACTATGATTAGAGGATGTTTTTAGGGCCTAAAGCATGGAAACCGTAGTGAGAACTCAGTGAAATTACAGAAAAATATTCATGACAGAATAGTATGTGTCGACCCCAAAAGCCATGCGTCGATGCATGAAGGCTTTTAGACTCAGGATGAGTCGATATGAAGAAGCCATGCGTCGATACATACAGGCTTTTAGACTCAGGATGAGTCGATACATAGGACTATGTATTGATACATGCAGTGTTGCAGACTCAGTATGATTCTATACGAAGAGAGTACACGTTGATACAAGCAGCGTGTTAAGCCCAGTACGCTCGACTCAAGAGATTACGCGTCGACTCATATAGCCTGATTTTTGACAGATTCGTTTCCAGAGGCTATAACTTGAGTTTCTGGACTCCGTTTGAGGTGCCGCTCGAAGCATTGAATAGATGAAAAGATGAACTTCATTCTTGAGGATTAAATTGAAGAATAGGAAGGATAATCCCAGTAACCTAATTTAGGACTAGATTTAGCTTCCCACGTAAATCGCTATGATGATTTTGTGAAGTAAGACGAAGATGAGATGATTATAGATTATTGCGTGGTTCATGACAGTAAGATTAATGCGGATAACAATGTATTATTACAGAATTAACAATACGTAGAAGTTTGGTAATTTAAAGGTAAGCCTTAGATGATTAATTAATTATAGGCAATATCATGTTGTAGGCCTATGGCCAACGTTGCAAGATTGACAATCTAAAGTTGTATTGTTGTATGGCTGAGTTGTTGTGAATTATGTTGATAAATGATGTTGATGAATGATGTTGATAATGATGTTGATGAAATTATGTTGATGAATTATGCGGTGAATTATATTGATGAATTATGTTGATAAATGATGTTGATAAATGATGTTAAGATGCCTCTAATAATTGGCAGCTATTAAGATGTAGGCTTCTGGCCAATGATGATGTTGTGTTGAGATGTTGTTAATTATGGTGTTGTCATTACATTCATGATTGTATCGCACACATTGCATTTCAAGATGGAGTTGATGCTCGTTAAGATGCCATGTATTGGCAATATTAAGATGAAGGCTTATGCCTTGTTAATGCCTCTATTTATTGGAAATTATTTTGAGATGGGAGTTCTGCTCCAATGGTACCATATGCATTTGCATAGTATTGAGTCGCATTATAAAATTGCATAAAGAAGTTATGTATTGATATGGTGAATGTGTATATTGTTTGTATTCTGTTGCGATTATTGTTGTTTATACGATGAGAAGTCGTGATGTTATGTGATCTAATTTAATATATTATTTATCATACGTTTTATTATATTGTTAGATATCTCACCCCTTATGTTTGAATGTTACCCTTACGTTGGTAACGTGCAGGTAATCTAGAGTGAAGGAAGTATACCTTCGGTAGTTCGAGTCGGTGTCATTGCTTTGATACGTAACACTCAGGGGGATGAATGCTTGTTGCTTTTTAGTTATTGATTATTTCAGTTGTTGAACTTTAATTTGTTCGTTGCTAAGTATGCATTATTTTGAAGTTTTTGTAATTGTTGGACAAAGATGTTATTATGATTCCGCTGCGTAGATGTTCAAGTTGTTGAATTAAGAGATTAAATTATTATGCTGATGGTTCATCCGGAGTTTTAAAGTGTTATGTATCCATGTTGAATGCAATGTGTTTTTGAAGTTAAATTTGTGGCATCCTAATTCAGTTGCATGAATTTTATAACTCTGATTTACATTTATAATTGTCGGGTAGAATTGGGGTGTTACAAAGTTGGTATCAGAGCAAAAGGTTGGTTCGTCCGACCTTGTTGTCGAATCGTAGTTGTCTAATAATCGAGTATTGTTAATTTGAGTTCTAACCGTTGTTTATGTTGTAGTGATAAGTTGAGATGGCTGGAAGGAATGATGCTACACTTGCTGCTGCTTTAGAAGCAATGGCTCATGTGATGGAGAATCAGCCGAATGCTGACGGGAATGCTGGATCTCGTAGCTTGGCGACTTTCCAGAGAGAGAATCCTCCTATGTTCAAGGGAAAGTATGATCCTGATGGAGCATTGGACTGGTTGAAAGAGATTGAGAGAATATTTTGTGTGATGGACTGCACTCCAGCGTAGAAGGTTCGATATGGTACTCATATGCTAGCAGTTGAAGTTGATGACTGGTGGCTAGAGACTTGTCAGAGATTGGAAGCTGCAGGTGAGAATGTCACTTGGGCTGTGTTCCGTAGGGAATTTATGAGGAAGTACTTTCCGGAAGACGTATGTGGTAAGAAGGAAAGTGAGTTCCTTGAGCTGAAGCAAGGGAATATGTCAGTCGTTGAGTATGCTGCAAAATTTGCTGAGTTGGCTAAGTTTTATCCACACTATGGTGAGGCCAATGTTGAGTTTTCGAAGTGCATCAAGTTTGAGAACAGGTTGCGCCCAGAGATCAAGAAGGCAGTTGGATACCAGAAGATCCGTGTCTTTGCTGCTTTGGTTAATAGTTGCAGAATTTATGAGGAGGATAATAATGCTCATTACAAGATTATCAGTGACAAGAGGGGTAAGCACCAACAGAATCATGGTAATCCTTATGATACCCCAGCTGGTAAAGGTAAACAAAAAGTTGCTCAGGGTCAGAGGACTAGTGGGGGAGATGCTATTGCTGGTGTGGTTTGTTTTAAATGTGGGAAACCTAGCATAAGAGTAAGGTGTGTACTATTGAAGTAAATAGGTGTTTCCGTTGTGGTAAGAACGGACATGTTGTATCTGAGTGCAAACATAAGGATGTTATTTGTTTCAATTGTAGCGGAGAAAGGAACATTGGTAGTCAGTGTCAAAAACCAAAGAGGGTGCAAACAAGTGGTAAAGTGTTTGCTTTGGTTAAGGATCAGGCAGCTGCTAAGGACAGACTTATGAGAGGTACATGTTTCATTAATAATACTCATTTAATTACTATTATTGATACCAGTGCTACTCATTGTTTTATTGATGTTGATTATGTTGAAAGAGTGTGTTGTACCCCAAAATTTGCCCTCCCATATTCTTCAAGATTTGGCAAGATCAAGCTTCAAAATCCCTCAAGGGTTGCACAGTCCAATTGCCTCCTAACACAGTCAAAATTAGGGTTTTGGTTCTTGCAAGGAAGCTGAGGTTTTCAAGGGTCCAATCAAGTCCCATATGCCTATATACATTTTCAAACATCTATATGTCAAGTTTCAAGACTCATAACATCAAGTTGCACAGTTAAAAGCCCTAAATGCTTCACAATCAACTGTAGGGGCAAAATGGTCATTTGGCAGTCAAAAGTCAAAAAATTTGATCAACATCTTATTTTTAAGCCACAATCATCATTTGATCAATTCTTGATCATGATTTCTCAAAGCATGGCTCAAAAAGTCTCAAGATGCAAAAGTTTCTATTTTTGGACAGCTGAAAAGTCAACTGTAACTTGACCAAGGCATAACTTTTTCATGGTTCATCAGAAAAATCCCATCCAATGCTCATTTTGAAGGGGATGACATTTCCTACAACTCATCTTCACATTACAAGTCCAATAAATGCTCTCACAAAAAGTTATCAATTTCAACATTATAGGTCATTTTCAAAAGTCAACAAAAAGGCACTTTAAGTCAAAGACCATAACTTGAGATTGGGAAATCAAAATGACATGGGACCAAAGACATTGGTTAGAGGACTTAAAGACCTTTCCAAAATGTCCAATAACATGTTCATAGCTTCAAAATTGAGCAAGATATGCATTGGAGAAGTTGGGAAATTTTTGGGAACTTTCAAAAGTCAACTTTGCCTAAAACACTTCATTTTTGCTAATGGGCCTCAAATTCTTTCTTGAATCATTACCCAAGGCCTATGCACGACCCATTGGACTTAATTTGATTTATTTTCTTATTTTTAATTAATTAATTGAATTTATATTAATATTAATTCATTTAATTGGTTTTAATTGTAGGAAAATTAAAAAGATATGCTTTTTGGATCTTTTTGTGAAGCAATAAGGCTAGGGCAAGCTGGCAACTCGTGTGCACTTCCAAGACCTCAAAATATCCATGATTGGCAAGGTTTCATGAAAGAAAAGATTGAAAAAGATATGATTGGCAATCACATATTCAAGTCATAATGCAATGGATTCATGGGCCTTATTCTAACCTAAATTCATTCACATATATGTGCTGAAGGAAACCCTAAAGAAGGAGACGAAAAAGCTGCCATAGAAAGCCATAACCACTTTGCAAAAATTCAAGAAAAACTTGAAAACTGAAATCAATACTCCAAGCAAATTCGAACCCTTTTCTTGTTTCCAATACCTTGCTGGGAGTTTCCTGAACACATTGCAATCAAGAACGAGTCCTGAAGCTCAAAGAACGCGCAAGAACAAGCCCTACAGTTTGCATTATTTTCCAGAATTTCATATCATGATTCATGCGCATTCGATACATATTGTTGAGTGTTTTGTATTCACAGGAACCTTCTGAAGCTAATGACATGGTTTAATTGCATTATAATGCTCTGAATCATGATTTGCCATTAACACGTTTTAGGGTTTCCAAGCTTTTAAATTAGGGCTTTCTTACTAAGGAAAAATCAGGCCTTGAGACACATACCATTAAACTCAGAAGCTCAAGACGAATTGAATGGAATCCTCGCGCCCTTTTTATATTGTCCCTAATTCTAATTGCTATTTTTCACTGTTGAAGTTAGTGGGGGTTTAAAACCCCCGCTATTTGCTTGCTTTTTGTTTCAGGAAACGAAGAAGACGACATGCGTGGCAGTGCATGGTTGGAGGATTCAAATCCACGCGCGTTTTTTCATATTTTCAGCATAGTGGTTGCTTTTCATATATTATTGTTATTAGTTATTATGTTTACAAATACAATGCAGTGGCGTAGTGGCTGGGGAACGTGTCATGCAAGTGCTGGGACCTGGGTTCGATTCCCAGGTCCCCCATACAATTCTTTCTATTTTTCACAATGCGTTCACATGCAGCATATGCCCAAAATTCCATCATGCACCCTCACGCCTAAGCCTGCCAAGTGGTCATGAGATCCATCCAGTGGCCAGGAGATGGAGTCTATGGTGTGTCCCAGTCAACAAGCCTGCACGTGATGCCAGAAAGTCAAACGTGACTTTGTCTAATGGGCCAGAATTTATTACAATTGACCTCCACTTTGGGCCATCTAACCCCCTTGGTTTGCAATATTTTTCTTATTTTTATTTTCTTTTATCTTATTTCTTTTAATTTGTTTTAATTATTATTAATTCACCAAATTAATCTTTTCCTAATAAAAATCAGAAAATCAAAAATGTAAATATATTTAATTATTTATTAATTTCATCACTAATTTATTTTTGTAAATAAATTCTAATAACTAATCTTAGTCTAATTTAGGTTTTAATTTTAATCCTTTTCTTAATAAATAAAAATTGCATAGAATTAGGTTTTGACACTTTTAATCTTTTTTTTTCTTAATTAATTATTTTTATCATTATTAATTATTATTATTTTGTAAATAAACATGTAAATTAATTAATTAGTAAATTAGGTCAACTTTGACATTTTCTTTAATAATTAAAATAATCTAGAATTAGGGTTTCACTAACTTTAATTTTAATTCTTTTTTTCTTTATTTCTATAATAAATACAAAAAACATAAAAAACACTTTCTTTTCTTTAATTAAATAATTAATTAGCATTAAAGTTTAATTTAATTTCAAGTAAAGGACAAAAAAAAACTCTCAATTGATACAAAAGGGTCAAAACCCTAAAAACGTCCCATTTAATTCCGTCGCACGTTATTCTTATTTCTTTTGATTATTATGTAACTGCTTCCAAGGATGTAATAGTAATTAGGTTTATTGCTTTTTTTACTTTCCGCATCTTTATCAAAAAATGGGTCTTTGTTTTTTGGCGATGTATAGACCCGCGCCTTGTAATAGCGTAGCTTTTACCTTTCCGTCTTTTAATTTTCCGCACCCCTAACTACTAAATTGCATGAAAGAATGTATGATAACTAAAAACAACTCGTAGCTCACGATTTCCTGATCAAAGATAAATATAACATGAAAACAACATAATGCACATGCCACTTCTAGGGTACGCCTCACTCGTTGCCTTCGAAAGTGGTCGTCAAGTATAGGGTGTTTTAGCGGTTGCCCTTATGTCTAAGATCCAGTTGCCTCGAAACAGTTGCCTCGAAACGGTTGCCTCGGATTAAAAAGGATCTAGGGCTTTAGGGTTACTTCTAAGGTGTCCTACTATTGCTTCGGTGACCACACTGTCCCTACAATCGAATTGACCCGAACACCTCCAACGGTGGTGCTACCTACCTCTCAATGGTGGGATGGCACTACCTTAAGGACTTTTACACAGCCTAATTCCTTAGGGTAGGTAGATGACTCATGGGTACTTGCTCTCTTCAAAAACAAATCAAAAATCTTTTCACACTGACACTTTCAAAAGCTTTCAAAACAAATTTTTCAAACACTCTTGAGGGCAGATACAAGAGTCACTCAGAAATCTTTCAATGAAACTTTTTCAAACCCACATACACTTGAAAAGCAAACATTTTGAAAACATAAGAGCAAGTACCTAAGAGCCCATGGATAACCATGGATAGAAAGGGTGCTAACAGCTTTCCTTTCTATAAATCTACCTCCCGAACCGAGAAACATTCTCATAAGGAATTTTGCTGTGCTTTTGTCCTTTCCTTGTTGGAGAAAATAAAAGACGGTGGCGACTCTTGCTTACCGCGACATTTCGCGAACCAGCATTCCAAAACAGTCAGTTCTATTTCCACCGATCACAGAACTGGCGACTCTGCTGGGGATACTTAAAGTGAGGTGTACCTTAGGATAGATCATACTTATGTTTTCAATTGAATGTTTTGTTTACTTTATTATTATGGGCTTTGTCTTGGAGTTTCATAGATCCTAACCCGGATCTGGGGAATACCCTTTTAGGTAGCATAAGCTATGAGGGACCTGTCCGGCGTAGACTGACACGGGTGAAGCAGTGGCTACGTTGGTGTGGCACCTTGGTCTGTACCGATATCCCTTGTGTTGCAACAAGGAGAATATGGGTCTTCTGAGGAGTCATTAAGCACCAACCGACCTTAGAACCCTAAATTGACCCAACTTGGCCATAGAACAGTAGCAGTATGCTACACCCATTGAGGCTAAACTCTCGCGATGGTTCTGGCCGCAAGAAAAGATTGCGACGCTAGAGTTATGACCGATTGAGGGTAGTCAGTGATATTGGGATCCTCTAGAACCCGGTTACTTCTGATAGAATAGGTCTTAACCAACAAACTGAAAGAGGGTAGTACCTGAACTTCATGCTGGCCTAAACTCTAAGGGCTGTCTTGTGTGACTTGTGTGCCTTATCATGTTTGCCTTTGTGAATACTTGTGGTGTGCTTTATCATAACATTATACCATCATAGACATTGCATGCATCCTGCATAAGGACTGGCCCATTTCAAAGACAAGAGGGTTTCATCTTTGCTCTGTTTTGTAGGACATCATGATGCCTGTGCGAAGGAACACTATCCGGTTCAATTTTGTTCACCCACCTGAGTTGCTTGAAGAATTGGTTAGCAGAATTCCAAACACCACTTCCTTCATCCAGAGGCATGGTTCTCTTCTCGGTTTAGTCACTTCAAAGTGGGACCAACAATTGATGAGTGTCCTGACCCAGTTTTATGATCCCTT
This sequence comes from Vicia faba, assembly GCA_948472305.1. Taxonomy (NCBI): domain Eukaryota; kingdom Viridiplantae; phylum Streptophyta; class Magnoliopsida; order Fabales; family Fabaceae; genus Vicia; species Vicia faba. Next base: position 248,223,523 of record OX451738.1, on the reverse strand, counting down.
GTATAACTGCTTCACCTTTCAAGACTTCCAGCTGGTCCCTATCCTGGAAGAATTCTCTGATTTGCTTGGTATTCCTATCTTGAATCAGACTCCCTTCACTGGTTGGGAAAAGACTCTTAGGCTTGAGGAGATTGCTGCAGCCCTCCCTTTGACCACCAAGGAGGTAATGGACAACTGGGTGACTAGAAGCAGAGTTAAGGGTTTCTTGGCCAAGTTTCTGATCGGTAAAGCTAACAGTTTCTGGAATGACTTAGACTTCAGGGCGTATGAAGACATTATGGCTCTCTTAATCTATGGTCTAGTCTTGTTTCCTAATCCTGATAACTTCATTAACGTCATTGCCATAAGGATCTTCATGTCTCGGAACCCTGTGTACACTCTCTTGGGTGATATCCTGCAACAACTTTATGCTCGTACTGCCCGAAGACGAGGAACTCTGTGGTGTTGTATTCCTTTGTTAGTGAGGTGGTTTATTTCGCACCTCCCTAAGTTCGTGCTGAAGAACAAAGAAGGAAGAGGCTGGGCTCATAGGTTAATGTCTCTCACTGATAATGACATCATTTGGACTCTCAGAGGTTTGGATGAGGTAGCTGTTATTGATCGTTGCGGAGAATATCCTAATGTTCCTTTGATTGGTACCCAAGGAGGAATCTCTTATAATCCATGTCTAGCTCTTCGTCAGTTTGGAAGAGCCAGAAGAGCAGGGCCTCATGAGATGTTGGTGCCTCACATCAGTTTTGAGTTTCAGGTAGATAGTGACGAGCTGCGTCGTAGGTTCATCAAGGCTTGGGACAGAATTCATAAAGCTGACCCACATGAGTTGGGACCGAAGACTTCTCTACCTATGGAATCCTACTACAGATGGGTCCGCATCCGCGCCCAGAAGTTAGGTATGCCATACGGAGCTGTCAGGCCCATCATTCTTGAATATCCTGATAGAGATGGGGCTCCTCCAACTGTTCTCCCTCCTCAGATACCTACTGATGTTGATACACTAAAGAGGTCTTGGGCACAACTACAAGAAGAACGGGATTCTTATCGGGAAAAGTTTAACGAGCAGGAATTGAAGATCCAGAAGCTGACAAAGCAGTTGGAGAACGAGCGGGCCTTGAATGACTACATCAGTACTGAGAAGAAGAGACCCTGGGATCAATTATGAGCTTTGGATGTTCTTTTACAGTTTTTTATTTCCCTTTTCAGTATTTCAATTTATGTAACGCCTAAGGGCAATCTGTTGAACAATTTAAATTCCAAAGTTTAAATCTAATAAAGTGTGTTCCTTTTTGTTTACAAAGTTGAATCCCGATTGTCTTTGAAAACATAAATCATACGCATTCCATTCATCATGTGCATCACAGGTACTCTTCTTTTCAGGTTGCTTAATGTTCTTCGCTGTTTATTTCACGCAGCCATCATGAATCCTGAATCATCTACTGAGCAATCCATCAAGGCCCTCCAGGCTCAGAACGCCCAGTTCCAAGAATTGATCATGAGTTTAGCCCAAGGTCAAGAGGAATTGAAGGCTCTGCTGGTAAAGAAGAAGAAGAAGAGAATTGTACTATTCAACATTGGCCGGAGGTTTGGCAATACACTGCAAAATGAGGTTAATCAAGCTGGTTCTTCTGTAGGGAAAGGCAGTCCCCAAGGGGGAAGGGTTCCTAGTCATGTGGTCTCTGACAACGAGACTGATTTCAATGAAGAGCAGTACCCTCCAGCTGAAGACAGGTACAAGCAGTTAGAGGATCGCCTGAATGCCATGGAAATTCAACAGGTGCCTGGGTTGGATTTTGGAGATCTGGGTTTATCCTCTGGGGTGGTAATCCCACATAAGTTGAAGGCACCATCTTTCGCAAAGTATGACGGGGCGTCCTGCCCTAAGCTACATCTCAGATATTATGTGCGGAAGATCCAACCATATACTGTGGACAAGAACTTATGGATCCATTTCTTCCAGGAGAGTCTTTCAGAGACTCATCTCGAATGGTTCTATCAGCTGGATGGAACCAAGATTCGTAACTGGGAGGACTTGGCTACTGCTTTTTATAAGCAGTATCAGTATAATGCCGACCTCGCTCCTACACGTACCCAACTCCAGGGTATGTCGCTAGGATCGGGAGAAGGTTTTAAAGAGTACGCGCAGAAGTGGAGGGACCTGGCTGGCAGGGTGCAGCAACCGTTGACGGATCGTGAACTAGTGGACATGTTCTTGGGGACCTTATCTGGTCCATTCTTCAATCATCTCATTGGCAATTCGTCCGCAGGGTTTACAGACCTCATTCTGACGGGAGAGAGGATAGAAGCTGGTATGAAATCAGGGAAGATACAGAAGGGTGCATCCTCAAGTTCTGAAAAGAAGCCTTTTAAAAAGGAAGCCAGTGCTGTGTATGGTCCCAGGAGACAAAATAAATCGGAACGCCGCCAAGCTGTCAACGCGGTGGTAATTGCAAAGCCTGTTGCCGCTCCTCGGCAACCTAACCAACCAAGGGGTGAGAGACCCAGAAGAGAATACACTCGGCTTAGTATGACCTTGTCTCAGATCTTGCCACAACTGCTGTTAACCAACTTGGTAACTGTCAGAGAAGCTCCGAAGGTGGTAAACACAACCTCTCCGAAGTACAATCCCAACGCCCGCTGTGCCTATCACTCTGATAGCCCGGGGAATTCTACTGATGATTGCTGGGCCCTGGGGAATAAGGTCCAGGACCTTATCGATGCCAAGGAAATACAGTTTGAGACGCCCGAAAGGCCCAACATTGTGACTGCTCCTATGCCCCAGCATGGAGTAAATGCTATTGAGGAAGACCTGTATGTAGTTTCTGTGGATGATATTGTGACTCCTTTATTGACTGTCAAGAGGAACCTGTTGCTAGCCGGTTTATTTCCGGGTTGTAGCAAGGGTTGCCTTCTCTGTGCTGTTTCACCTACTGGTTGTCTGTTGCTGAAGTCAGGCGTCCAAAACCTGATGGATAGCAAAGAGATCTTGTTCAAGAAGACTGTTGTTCCTATTGTTCCTACTGAAGAAGTATCCATTGTCACCATTTTTAACAACCCTACCAGGGCTCCCCCGAGGAAGCCAGTCAAAATCATGTCTGCTGCACCTATCATCATTACTGTTCCGGGGCCCCTCCCCTATAAATCTGAGAGGGCTGTCCCATGGCACTATGGGGCAGATGTGTATGTGCTCGGAGTAAAGCAGGAGTTCAACACTAGTACCGGCATCAGTAACATCAACGGTCCCGCTAAGGTTACTCGCAGTGGAAGGCTCTTCTCGCCTGACATTGCGCCACCAGTCATCCGAAGACCTCTTATCATCACGCCTACAAGTGCGCCTGTTTCCCCTCCTGATCAAGCTTCTACCCCTGCTGCCGAGTCATCTGACACTCAGGGCAAGGGGATTGTTACTGATATGCCTGCCCGGATGGAGGCACCAAAGACTGTTAATGTTGAAGCCTCCCAGCAAGAGATGGAGGAAATTCTCAAGATCATCAAGAAGAGTGATTTCAACATCGTTGAACAGCTGGGGTATACCCCCCCTAAGATCTCTATGCTATCATTGTTGTTGTGCTCAGAGGCCCACGCCAAGGCCCTGATTTCCTTCCTAAATACGGCCCATGTGCCACAAGAGACGTCGGCTGATCAATTTACTGATTGTGTGGCCAACTTGACCGCTGACAATGGGTTGGGTTTCTCTGATGCTGATCTGACCGCTAAGGGAAAGAACCATAATGATGCCCCGCATGTCTCCATTGAATGCAGGGGCACTACTCTTGCCCATGTGTTGGTAGACACCGGTTCTTCACTGAACGTATTGCCCAAGAAGGCCTTAGACAAGTTGGATTGTGAGGGTTTGGAGTTGAAGCCTAGTAACATTATTGTCCGGGCCTTTGACGGGTCGAAGAGAATGGTACATGGGGAAGTGGATATTCCAATCCGGGTTGGTTCTCAAGTCTTTGACTCAACATTATATGTGATGGACATTCGTCCATCCTATTCTTGTTTGCTGGGTCGTCCTTGGATCCACAAGGCTGGAGCTGTGACCTCCACTCTACATCAAAAATTCAAATACCCTGTCAGAGGGAAGATTGTTACAGTGCAGGGGGAGGAAGAATACATGGTTAGTCATCTTAACTCATTCCGGTATATAGAGATGGACGGGGAGTTCATTGAGACCCCTTTCAACATTTTGAAGAGGTACCTCCAACATTGGCGTCAGCAGAGACAGTGATTGAAGAAGACTCTCCTTTGAAGATGGCTTCCTTGAAAGACGCCCGGGCTGTGATTGAGAAAGGTGAATGTGCAAACTGGGGCAGACTTCCTGATTTTACACCAAAGACTGACAAGTTTGGGCTGGGTTTCACTGTAGAGGCTCAAAGGGTTGTACGTAAAGCAAGGATTGGAAGACCTCCCGTGTTCATCACCAACCCGGGAGTGAATGCCATTGAAGGCGATGCGGAGGAATCTGAATTTGATAGCTGGATCTACCCGACGACCTACGATGGACTGAACAATTGGACTGCTAAAGACTACATACCTGTTACTTTTGTTACTCAGTAATGAATTCCTTTATTTTTTAAATTTGTAACGAACAATAATTTGAAACTTTATGGCCCAGTGTCTTACCCGGGGCACTGTGGCTTCATTTGTGAGGGCTTATTACTTGTCATTTCCATATATCATGAATAAAAACATTGTACGTTTTTCGCATTTCAAATCTTGTGCTCCTTTTCTTTCTTTATATATTGCAAAACAGCTATATTTACACACACTCACCTATACAGGTTTCAATCCACTCTGGATCTCACTGGTAACGACTCTGCTATTTCCAGTTATGACTTCGAAAATCCGATCAACTTAGCCGAAGACGAAGGTGAAGATGATTGCGAAGTGCCTGGTGAGCTTGCAAGACTGTTACTCCAGGAAGAGAGAGCCATTCAGCCACATGAAGAGCCAGTGGAAACGGTAAATCTGGGTACTGAGACAGATAGAAAGGAAGTTAAGATTGGTGCCAATCTGGGGCTCAGCGTGAAACAACGGTTGATTCAGATGTTGCATGATTATGTGGAAATCTTTGCCTGGTCCTACGAAGACATGCCTGGGTTGGATACTGACATTGTGGTTCATCACCTGCCTACCAAGGAAGATTGCCCTCCGGTAAAACAAAAGGTCCGCCGTATGCGTCCAGAGATGTCCGAGAAGATCAAAGCTGAGGTTATGAAACAATTCGACGCCGGTTTTATTGCAGTAACTTCTTACCCTCAGTGGGTTGCCAACGTGGTTCCGGTGCTGAAGAAAGATGGTAAGGTCCGAATGTATGTTGATTACAGGGATTTGAACAGGGCGAGCCCCAAGGATGATTTCCCTTTGCCTCACATCGACGTTCTGGTTGACAATACTGCTCAGCACAAGGTGTTCTCCTTCATGGACGGTTTCTCCGGATATAACCAAATCAAAATGGCTCCTAAAGATATGGAAAAGACTACCTTTGTTACTCAGTGGGGCACCTTCTGCTACAAGGTCATGCCTTTTGGGTTGAAAAATGCTGGGGCAACCTACCAACGTGCCATGGTCGCTTTATTTCATGACATGATCCACCACGAGATTGAAGTATACGTCGATGATATGATTGCAAGGTCTCAAACCGAGGAGGAACACCTTGACCATCTGCAGAAGCTGTTTGACCGTCTGAAGTTGTACAAGCTGAGGTTGAACCCGAACAAATGCACCTTCGAGGTAAGATCTGGAAAACTACTAGGCTTCGTCGTAAGCGACAAAGGTATTCAAGTGGACCCTGCCAAAGTAAAAGCCATACAAGAGATGCCAGTTCCCAAGACAGAGAAAGAAGTCAGAGGCTTTCTAGGACGTCTGAATTATATTGCCCGGTTCATCTCGCATCTGACTGCTACCTGTGAACTAATCTTTAAGCTGCTGAAGAAAGATCAGGTAGTACGATGGAATGATGAATGTCAGGCCGCTTTCGACAGAATCAAAGAGTATCTCCAAGAACCACCCATTCTTATGCCACCAGTAGAAGGGAGACCTCTAATACTATACTTGACGGTACTCGACAATTCAATGGGGTGTGTGCTGGGGCAGCATGACGAGTCTGGCCGAAAAGAGCACGCCATTTATTACCTTAGCAAAAAGTTTATCGACTGTGAGACCCGATACTCACTGCTCGAGAAAACTTGCTGCGCTTTTGTATGGGCTGCTCACCGGCTGAGACAGTATATGTTGACTTACACTACTCTGTTGATTTCTAAAATGGATCCAATAAAGTACATATTCGAAAAGCCTGCTATGTCCGGAAGAATAGCAAGATGGCAGATGATCTTGACGGAATATGACATCCAGTACACGACTCAGAAAGCAACCAAGGGAAGTGTATTGGCAGACCATTTGGCACACCAGGCAGTGGACGACTACCAGTCAATGAACTTTGAGTTTCCAGACGAGAACATCATGGTAGTGACTGATTGTGAAGTACCTGGACCGGATGAAGGACTTGAGGAAGGATCCCAATGGTCTATGCACTTTGATGGAGCCTCCAACGCTTTGGGTAACGGTATCGGCGCTGTGATCATATCCCCCAAAGGCACTCATACTCCACTTACTGCCCGACTATGTTTCAACTGCACCAACAACATGGCGGAGTATGAGGCATGCATCATGGGTCTTCAAGCTGCAATTGACCTAAGGATCAAGTTTCTGAGTATCTTCGGAGATTTCGCTCTCGTGATCAATCAGATCAAAGGCGAGTGGGATACGAAACACCCAAACCTTATTCCTTACCAAGAGTGTGTGTTGACATTGATCCCCCATTTCACAGAGATAACTTTTGCACACTTCCCAAGAGAGGAGAATCAGTTGGCGGATGCGCTGGCTACGATGTCTTATATGTTCAAAGTCAAGTGGGACAACGAGGCTCCCCGGATCATTATTTGGAAACTGGATGAACCTACATATTGCTGTGATCTTAAGGCTGAAGAGGTAACTGAAAAACCCTGGTATCATGAGGTGAAGAGGTACCTGAAAGCTCAAGAATACCCTGAGGGTGCATCTGTCAACGACAAGAAGTTCTTGAGAAGGTTCGCTGCAAAGTTCTTCCTCAGCAACGGTATTCTCTACAAGCGAAACCATGATTCAACCTTACTGCGTTGTGTGGATAAGACTGAAGCAGAAAAGATCATGGCAGAACTGCATGAAGGTACCTTCGGAACGCATTCTAGTGGACACACCATGGCAAAGAAAATCCTTCGGGCAGGATATTTTTGGTCCACAATGGAAGCCGACTGTTACCAACATTCTCGGACATGTCATAAGTGCCAGATCTATGCTGATAAGGTGCACGTTCCTCCAGTCCCTCTGAATGTCTTGACTGCACCTTGGCCTTTTGCAATGTGGGGTATTGATATGATCGGTGAGATCAAACCTACGGCATCCAACGGGCATCGCTTCATCCTGGTGGCGATCGATTACTTTACAAAGTGGGTTGAAGCAGCTTCCTACGCTACCGTAACCAAGAACGTCGTGGCACGGTTCATTCGACACAACTTGATATGTCGATACGGCGTCCCGGAAAGGATCATTACGGATAATGGTACCAATCTTAATAACAAGATGATCACTAAGCTCTGCGAGAAATTCAAGATACAGCACCACAACTCTTCTCCTTATCGGCCGAAGATGAATGGGGCTGTAGAAGCAGCAAATAAAAATATCAAGAAGATTGTGCAGAAGATGACAGTGACCTATAAAGATTGGCACGAGATGTTACCGCTTGCTCTTCATGGGTACCGTACCTCAGCAAGGACGTCAACCGGGGCAACCCCCTTTTCCTTGGTCTATGGCATGGAGGCAGTCTTGCCAATTGAAGTCCAGATACCCTCTCTCCGGATAATGAAGGATGCAGGTTTGAGCAAAGATGACTGGATCCAGACTCGACTTGATCAGTTAAACCTAATTGACGAAAAGAGACTCACTGTTATTTGTCATGGTCAAACGTATCAAAAACGGATGATCAGGGCATTTAACAAGAAAGTCAGACCACAAGAGTATCAAGTTGGGGACCTGGTAATCAAGCGCATCATTCTTCCTCAAGGTGATCCCAGGGGCAAATGGATCCCCACGTACGAAGGGCCATTTATGGTTAAACATGTCTTCTCAGGAGGGGCCATGATTCTAACCACTATGGATGGTGACGACCTTCCTCACCCCGCCAATGCAGACATAGTAAAAAGATACTACGCATGAATAAAAGACTCGCTAGGTTGACACACCTAGGCAAAAATAAGGGCTTCCCGGCGAACCAAAAGGGTTCGGGCAAAAATAAGGGATGAAAAATGAAAAAATCTGTACACCCGGCAAGTCGAAAACCTGAAAAGGCGGCTTGGGAAAAAATGGGTATCCCGGTGGACTGAAAACCCGAAAGGGCGGTCCAGGCAAAAGTTAGGGATAAGTGTAATACTATGTCTCATTAAATCACCTTGCATCCAGAATCCGGTATCAACTATCAGGTTCAGACGACATCGATCAGTCAGCTTCATCTTTAACTGAGCAGCCAAGTGATGAGATGCTCGAAGATATAAAGGCGATAGCAGAGTTGGAACCCAGTGGGATTATTCCTTTCACATAGCTGTTTTGTTTTCTTTTTCACAAAATTGTATAAACTCTATTGTTCGGCGGCATTCTCTTACCAGGACGCCAGCCTCTAGTACATAAACGCCTATTTACAGGCAAATTCCAAAATCAATACAAATTCACTTTTCAGATAAATTGCCAATTGTTTTTCCTTTTTCTGTTTTGTTGTGCAAAGAACGTCCAATATTCACATTTTGATATATGCATTTGACACTAATTGCTAATTCATAAATATTTGCATATGAAACAAAGGGCTAATTACAGGTGACATCAGAAACAGGGGCAATAATGAGTCGTCTAAAGCGATCTAGTTGCTCTGTCCACCAAGGTACTAAGGTAAGTTCGGCTGAATAATGTAACCCATATACTTTCACTCCCCGCCGAGTAAGACAAGAATCAACAATTCTCCCTAAGCAGAGTTGGTCTCCCAGCAGCCCTAATAAGGCACGGTATCCCAAGCAAGTCAGCAACACTCTCCCCGAGCAGAGTTAGTCTACTGTCAGCCTCAAGGAAGTTGGATTATCCCCAAAAAATCTCAATATTCCTCAACGGAGTACACAAACATTCCTAGCAAGCATCCCCGGCAATCTTGATCTAAGATTGTTCCCCGGCGGTATACCGGACATCCAGTGGAGCCATTCCCCAGTCCAATCTGAAAAGTTTCCCCAGGAGAGTTCAATCAATCTCCCCAGTAGATTCAGGAAGCTTATCCACGGTAGATTCTGGAAGCTTATCACCTGCAGAGTACGAACGCGCCTCCCCGGTTTTATTCAAAGGTTATTTCCCCACCAGGATATAACTGGGTTATCCTCAGCTAATTGCCACGGAAAGATAGTCCCCGGCAAAGGTCTTCCTATCCCCAGCGGAGTTCATCAAACCTTCCAACATAACTCAACAATGGTACCCCCAGCGGAGTTATCATCAACATCTCAGCAAAGTACCTCTCCTCCCACAGAGTAATTTCCCCCGCAGAGTAATCTCTCCAAATTTATTCCCCAACGGAGTCATCTTCTCCTAACAGGTTTATTCTTGCAATCATCATCCCCAGCGGAGACAAAGAGCTCTCTCATCAACATCAGCCCAGGATGAGCTCCCGGCATTCGTCAAGGATTTATTTTCCTAGACGAAAATACGTTCGCAAACATCACATTTTCATACATAATGCATACATATACACATCACATTATACAATCCCATTTATTATAAGCATCATGACGCCACGCATTTCATGCATCATGACATTGCATATAACTAATGTTTTGCCTTTTTCAGGAAAGGTCAATACAAAGATGATTACTATCAACTATCGCAATTCCGGAGTCGATACCTGTATTAAGCCAGGGCATATCCGTGAGTGATTAATTGTGGATTCAACTCCTGTATCTAGCCAGGGCATGTCTACATAAAGATAATTCCAGATTCGATTCCTGTATCAAGCCAGGGCACGTCTGAAGAGTTTGAAGACTCGATTCCTGTATCAAGCCAGGGCATGTCTGTTGACGACTAATTCCAGATTCGATTCCTGTATCAAGCCAGGGCACGTCTGAAGAGTTTGAAGACTTGATTCCTGTATCAAGCCAGGGCATGTCTGTTGACGACTAATTCCAGATTCGATTCCTGTATCAAGCCAGGGCACGTTTGAAGAGTTTGAAGACTCGATTCCTGTATCAAGCCAGGGCATGTCTATTGACGACTAATTCCATATTCGATTCCTGTATCAAGCCAGGGCACGTCTGAAGAGTTTGAAGACTCGATTCCTGTATCAAGCCAGGGCATGTCTGTTGACGACTAATTCCATATTCGATTCCTATATCAAGCCAGGGCACGTCTGAAGACTCGATTCCTGTATCAAGCCAAGGCATGTCTGTTGATGACTAATTCCAGATTCGATTCCTGCATCTAGCCAGGGCACGTCTGAAGAGTTTGAATACTCGATTCCTGTATCAAGCCAGGGAATGTCTGTTGACGACTAATTCCAGATTCGATTCCTGTATCAAGCCAGGGCACGTCTGAAGAGTTTGAAGACTCGATTCCTGTATCAAGCCAGGGCATGTCTGTTGACGACTAATTCCAGATTCGATTCCTGTATCAAGCCAGGGCACGTCTGAAGAGTTTGAAGACTCGATTCCTGTATCAAGCCAGGGCATGTCTGTTGACGACTAATTCCAGATTCGATTCCTGTATCAAGCCAGGGCACGTCTGAAGAGTTTGAAGATTCGATTCCTGTATCAAGCCAGGGCATGTCTGTTGATGACTAATTCCATATTCGATTCCTGTATCAAGCCAGGGCACGTCTGAAGAGTTTGAAGACTCGATTCCTGTATCAAGCCAGGGCATGTCTGTTGACGACTAATTCCATATTCGATTCCTGTATCAAGCCAGGGCACGTCTGAGGAGTTTGAAGACTCGATTCCTGTATCAAGCCAGGGCATGTCTGTTGATGACTAATTCCAGATTCGATTCCTGTATCAAGCCAGGGCATGTCTGTGAGTGTTTGTTTTAGATTCGATACCTGTATCCGGCCAGGGCATGTCTGCAAGCAACCTTTTGAAGTTCCATATTCGATTCCTGTATCTAGCCAGGGCACGTCTGTGAGCGACTATTCGTAGATTCAATACCTGCATCCAGCCAGGGCATATCTACATAAAGAATTGGAGGATCAACCCCTGTAACAGGCCAGGTAGTTATCTTTCTTTTTCAGGTACGCAAGTTCTCGCTAAGGAATCTCTTACGCGATCGACACCTCCAGATGGCATCTATAAGCCCATCCTCTTATCCACCATCTCTCCAAATGGCATCTATAAGCCCATTCCCACCATCACATTGCTGATACTCCACCATGCGAGTGCAAATTTATGGGCACTCTAGTGTTCAATCATCTTCCACCTTCGGATCACGAAAGGCACGCAAGCCAATCTACATCCTCAGGTCTAAGAAGATTGAACAGGGGCAACTGTTGTACCCCAAAATTTGCCCTCCCATATTCTTCAAGATTTGGCAAGATCAAGCTTCAAAATCTCTCAAGGGTTGCACAGTCCAATTGCCTCCTAACACAGTCAAAATTAGGGTTTTGGTTCTTGCAAGGAAGCTGAGGTTTTCAAGGGTCCAATCAAGTCCCATATGCCTATATACGTTGTCAAACATCTATATGTCAAGTTTCAAGACTCACAGCATCAAGTTGCATAGTTAAAAGCCCTAAATGCTTCACAGTCAACTGTAGTGGCAAAATGGTCATTTGGCAGTCAAAAGTCAAAATTGTTTATCAACATCTTATTTTGAAGCCACAATCATCATTTGATCAATTCTTGATCATGATTTCTCAAAGCATGGCTCAAAAAGTCTCAAGATGCAAAAGTTTCTATTTTTGGACAGCTGAAAAGTCAACTATAACTTGACCAAGGCATAACTTTTTCATGGTTCATCAGAAAAATCCCATCCAATGCTCATTTTGAAGGGGATGACATTTCCTACAACTCATATTCACATTCCAAGTCCAAGAAATGCTCTCACAAAAAGATCAATTTCAACATTATAGGTCATTTTCAAAAGTCAACAAAAAGGCACTTTAAGTCAAAGACCATAACTTGAGATTGGTAAATCAAAATGACATGGGACCAAAGACATTGGTTATAGGACTTCAAGACCTTTCCAAAATGTCCAAGAACATGTTCATAGCTTCAAAATTGAGCAAAATATGCATTGGAGAAGTTGGGAAATTTTTGGGAACTTTCAAAAGTCAACTTTGCCTAAAACACTTCATTTTTGCTAATGGGCCTCAAATTCTTTCTTGAATCATTACCCAAGGCCTATGCACGACCCATTGGACTTAATTTGATTTATTTTCTTATTTTTAATTAATTAATTGAATTTATATTAATATTAATTCATTTAATTGGTTTTAATTGTAGGAAAATTAAAAAGATATGCTTTTTGGATCTTTTTGTGAAGCAATAAGGCTAGGGCAAGCTGGCAACTCGTGTGCACTTCCAAGACCTCAAAATATCCATGATTGGCAAGGTTTCATGAAAGAAAAGATTGAAAAAGATATGATTGGCAATCACATATTCACGTCATAATGCAATGGATTCATGGGCCTTATTCTAACCTAAATTCATTCACATATATGTGCTGAAGGAAACCCTAAAGAAGGAGACGAAAAAGCTGCCATAGAAAGCCATAACCACTTTGCAAAAATTCAAGAAAAACTTGAAAACTGAAATCAATACTCCAAGCAAATTCGAACCCTTTTCTTGTTTCCAATACCTTGCTGGGAGTTTCCTGAACACATTGCAATCAAGAACGAGTCCTGAAGCTCAAAGAACGCGCAAGAACAAGCCCTACAGTTTGCATTATTTTCCAGAATTTCATATCATGATTCATGCGCATTCGATACATATTGTTGAGTGTTTTGTATTCACAGGAACCTTCTGAAGCTAATGACATGGTTTAATTGCATTATAACGCTCTGAATCATGATTTGCCATTAACACGTTTTAGGGTTTCCAAGCTTTTAAATTAGGGCTTTCTTACTAAGGAAAAATCAGGCCTTGAGACACATACCATTAAACTCAGAAGCTCAAGACGAATTGAATGGAATCCTCGCGCCCTTTTTATATTGTCCCTAATTCTAATTGCTATTTTTCACTGTTGAAGTTAGTGGGGGTTTAAAACCCCCGCTATTTGCTTGCTTTTTGTTTCAGGAAACGAAGAAGACAACATGCGTGGCAGTGCATGGTTGGAGGATTCAAATCCACGCGCATTTTTTCATATTTTCAGCATAGTGGTTGCTTTTCATATATTATTGTTATTAGTTATTATGTTTACAAATACAATGCAGTGGCGTAGTGGCTGGAGAACGTGTCATGCAAGTGCTGGGACCTGGGTTCGATTCCCAGGTCCCCCATACAATTCTTTCTATTTTTCACAATGCGTTCACATGCAGCATATGCCCAAAATTCCATCATGCACCCTCACGCCTAAGCCTGCCAAGTGGCCATGAGATCTATCCAGTGGCCAGGAGATGGAGTCTATGGTGTGTCCCAGTCAACAAGCCTGCACGTGATGCCAGAAAGTCAAACGTGACTTTGTCTAATGGGCCAGAATTTCTTACAATTGACCTCCACTTTGGGCCATCTAACCCCCTTGGTTTGCAATATTTTTCTTATTTTTATTTTCTTTTATCTTATTTCTTTTAATTTGTTTTAATTATTATTAATTCACCAAATTAATCTTTTCCTAATAAAAATCAGAAAATCAAAAATGTAAATATATTTAATTATTTATTAATTTCATCACTAATTTATTTTTGTAAATAAATTCTAATAACTAATCTTAGTTTAATTTAGGTTTTAATTTTAATCCTTTTCTTAATAAATAAAAATTGCATAGAATTAGGTTTTGACACTTTTAATCTTTTTTTTCTTAATTAATTATTATTATCATTATTAATTATTATTATTTTGTACATAAACATGTAAATTAATTAATTAGTAAATTAGGTCAACTTTGACATTTTCTTTAATAATTAAAATAATCTAGAATTAGGGTTTCACTAACTTTAATTTTAATTCTTTTTTTCTTTATTTCCATAATAAATACAAAAAACATAAAAAACACTTTCTTTTCTTTAATTAAATAATTAATCTATTATCAATCTATTAAAAGTAAAGTACCTGGAAATTCTAAGTCTAACCTTTTGATTAGATGTTATAACTTTTCTTATTCCAAGGGTATAATAGATTAATCAACACTATGTTGTTACCATATTCATTTGGCATTTAATTTTGCTGACATGTCAATCTATCATAATTTTACATTATTTTTTATTTATTTGATTTATTAATTTATTTTATTTATATTTGAATTTTATTTATATTTGAATTCCAATCCCAATATTTCATTCACGGTTAATTTATTTATATTTGAATTCCAATGTTTTTTTTTGACAGAATTTGAATTCTAATGTTTGACTCACGGTTAATGAGGAAGGAATTGGAATGGCCAAATTAGATCTATTATAATTAAATGGAATATTATTCATTGCATGATTTAAAAATATCCACTATTTATCATTACACTACAAGATTAAATGTATATTATTGGAATTATAATGGATTATTTTGATATTCCAAGATATCACAACTTCCCATGCATTCTAAACCCTATATATAGCCATTCTAAACCCTTACTCTTTCACTCCTCAATCTTCTTCATTCTCCATTATTTTCAAAAGGTTACGTATTATTTTCCAATTCTTCTTCATTCCCATATTTTGATTCTGTGTCCATTTTAATACAGATTTTGTAACAGGTCTAAATAGTAACATCAATGGCGCGACCGATTGAAGCTGTGAAAGACATCAACGACTCAAACATTTAATTTTGCTGACATGTCAATCTATCATAATTTTACACTATTTTTTATTTTTTTTATTTATTAATTTATTTTATTTATATTTGAATTTTATTTATATTTGAATTCCAATTCCAATGTTTCATTCACAGTTAATTTATTTATATTTGAATTCCAATGTTTTTTTTGACAAAATTTGAATTCTAATGTTTGACTCACGGTTAATGAGGAAGGAATTGGAATGGCCAAATTAGATCTATTATAATTAAATGGAATATTATTCATTGCATGATTTAAAAATACCCACTATTTATCATTACACTACAAGATTAAATGTATATTATTGGAATTAGAATGGATTATTTTGATATTCCAAGATATCACAACTTCCCATGCATTCTAAACCCTATATATAGCCATTCTAAACCCTTACTCTTTCACTCCTCAATCTTCTTCATTCTCCATTATTTTCAAAATGTTACGTATTATTTTCCAATTCTTCTTCATTCCCATATTTTGATTCTCTGTGTCCATTTTAATACAGATTTTGTAACAGGTCTAAATAGTAACATCAATGGCGCGACCGATTGAAGTTGTGAAAGACATCAATGACTCAAAGGATTTGTGGAAGATTGTTGTTCATTGTAAACATATGTGGACTGTGACAAGTTCATCCAACAAACAACACTTGGAACTCATTTTGGTTGATTCAAATGTATAAATATTAGGGTTTTTTTGTTAATATATGATGTTGGAGGTTTAAATTAATCGTTCTAATTTCCCACGGTTAATTTTACATTTTGCAGCCGGATATGATTCAAGCCATTGTCCCACCGCCTTTGGTGTCAAGATACTTGGCTGAACTTGCTATTGGAGGGTCATACATAATGCAGAATTTCAAAGTCTCAAATAATGATTTCTCATTCAAATCAAGTACTCATGGTTTCAAGTTGGTCTTTTGTGGTTCAACTTTTATTAGGAAAACAGAATTACCAGACATTCCTGTAAAATTTTTAAACATTATTGGGTTGGACACCATTGTTGATGAAAAGTTTCAGTCTAATTTGTTGGTTGGTACGTTTATTCATATCTTTATATTACCTTATTTCGTTGATTCCTTGGATGTTTGATAACTTTTGAAATTTGATCTTGCTTAGATGTTGTTGGAGGAGTTACTGAGATTGTGCAAACTCAAATCAATGCTGATAATAACAAAAGCAAGGCTGTGTTTATAATAACCGATATGAGGTATGGTTATAGTTTTTTTTTACATATTGTGCAATTTTATTCTTTGACTTCATTTTTATTGGATCTGTTTTCTTGGCAGCAAATCTTTCGTTCAGTGTACTTTATGGGGATAGCTGGCTTTGCAGTTTTATGAATATTACAAGACTCATAATGAAGAAGGAAATGTTGTTGTTCTATTGCAGAATGCAAGGATAAAGGGCGCCCAAGGTAGTGTTAATTGGGCTGCATAATATTTATTTACTGATGTATTAAATTGATTACAAATTAAATCATCTCTATTGAAGTAATATGTGGATTGATCACGTGCTTACGATATTGTTTTTTTATATATCAAAGGTGGTTTCCCTTTGAATGTATCCAACGCATGGAATAGCACTAAGTTAACTATCAATGATGTTAGTGTCGTTGAAATTAGTAAGCTGAAAGAAAGGTAGTTAATTTTTTGTTGGTCAAATCCTGTTCCTGTATACAATTTTGATATCCATTATAATCGCTAATAACATTTTATGTATTGTTTTTTTCACTGTGTTATACATCACAGTCTTCAAAATGATTTTCCAAAGTTATCGCAGTCTACCTTGCAAGCTGAAACCACCCAAAACTCACAGTATACTGAATTTGATAAGTTTATACGAAAGGCAGAAATTCTTAGTCTGGCTGAAATATCAAGTCTTCAATATGTAAGCTTAAATTAAGTAAATATTTTATTTATCTCATAACTTTGTATATGATATATTTATTTCGCATTCTTTATTCCATAGGAGACAACCTGTGTGACCGTTGCGACATTGGACAAATTTGAGGCTGGCCAGACGGGGTGGTATTACGATGGTTGTGGTGTCTGTACTAAAAGTGTGTCTCTGAAGGAAGGAAATTTGAAGTGTTATGCGAATCATATAACGACTAAAACCGTACCGAGGTGTGAGTTAAAACATTATGTTCTGTACCTGTTTGAATAATGTAGTCCATTGTTGTTCACTATGTAATATTGTTTAATTACCTACTTTAATTCTTATAGATACAAGCTTGAGATTATGGGAATTGATGGGAAATTCAAGGCCCGATTCATCTTTTGGGACAGCGACTGTGTGAAATTAATTGGAAAGTCTGCTTTGCAAATTAAGACTGAATTGATAAAGGTATTATTCATTTGAATCATTTCTCCAACCGTGGATTTTAGTTACAATTTGACGTTGTCCATTACATGTTGCACTTTTATTATTTTAGTTATAATTTTATCATTTCTCCAACTGTTAATCAATTTTAGCTATTAATTTTATATTTCCTTTGGATGAATTAATTTAGGAAGGTGAAGACAATCCTTGGGAATTCCCATATGAACTTGATACTTTATTGAAAAAGGAATTAGCTATTAGAGCTGTTTTTCAGCCAAAGTTTGGAAGACTCTCAGTTATTGGGTTCAAAGACGATGAAGAAACACGTAAGAAAATACGGGACAATTTCAAATCTGAAGAGGTATGTTTTGTTTGAAGACTAAATTAATTATGCCGCTGAAACAACTTTGGTATAATAAATCGTTTTTATGATTCAATTATGTCTTGACAGGTAGCATCGAAGCTTGGCGTATCGGAGCCTTCCTCGCAAGAGGATTTGAGGAGTTTTTCTGTAAGTATATACTTTTGTCTTTGATTACATTAAGTACAACACTGCTTGCTGCATATTATCATTAATCAATGTTTCTTAAAATATTGCAGGAACCATTGTCCGCATCTGCAGATTATGATCCTTCTGTTGCGAATTCGGGGCTGACACCGTCGAAGAGAAGAATAATCGATGTAGCAGAAGATGTTGAAAGTGTTCAACTTTCCTCAACAAAGATGACAAAACCAATCAAGGAGGAAAAATTGATATAAAGATGGAACACAAACTGCTGTTTATTAAGCTTTAGTTTATCATGGAAACAACTTAATTTTATTATGCTAAGTATTAGTTTTGGTTTATTTTATGTTTTAAAACAATTGCATTGTTTCCTATTACTTTCGTTGTTTGGGTACAATAGAAACATGTTCATGTAAACATGCTTTCGCATAATTGTTTGAGCTTTGTGTCTTTCTTTTAATATATCATTCCTACTACCATTTAGTTTCATCCACATTAAATGTTTCTGAAATTTTGCAACATTTCCACCAATGCTGCACTTCCCGAGCCAGCACTGCTCGAAGCCTACGCCTATTAAAAAGTTTTCCATTTCTTGCCTTAGAAATGCTCCATATACAGGCAAATCATACCACTTCTATTCGATGCGAGTAGACTCTGGCTACCAGTCCAACAAACTGGTCCAAATGTCTTGCACTGTCGTTTTTTAAATATTCACCACACCAACCAAAATTAACACTCAGTGGCATACAATATTAAAAGTAGAAAATTTGAATGTTGGACAAAACCATTATCTCAGCTTGAAATTCAGGAAGTCCTTAACCTGATCCTGGCTCACTTCTTTTCACTGCCACATTCATTCCATTCCTGAGAAACCCTTTATAAACAACTCCAAAACCACCCTTTCCAATTATCCACTTCGCATCAAAATTAAAGATCAAGCAAGGAGATTTTAAAACCACCCTTTAATTCGAGTCTGTGTGAGGCTTTTAGTTGAATCATGTGTGAGGCTTAAGCTTAGCATGTTCCACATAACCTCCACATCTTTGTAATCGCACATTTCCGCTTCATCTCGAAGATTCAACAACCCGCCAATGGCTCCGCCCATTTTATCTCGAAGATTCAACAACCCGCCAACTGACAAAATTGTAACCTCACATTTCCAATATCAGTTAAAATGATACGTTTAATTTGATTTTGGAGTGAGATACAATCAATATGGTATGGCTATATCAAAAAACGTCTCAAGCCTATCAAATGCATGCTTGAGTAGTTACTATTCATGATGCACTTCATTTTCGGTTTCCAAAGTGAAACTATAATGATTTTTTCTGACCATTGATTTTCTTTTCAATTCAAGATTAATTGGCAGAATGGTTAGAATCTGGAAAGTTACCTTTTCTTATTGGTACTTGATTGTCCATAATTATAACATTTTTAATTAAATTTTGAAATAACACTTAACATTATTTAACGCTATTATTATTATTAATTATTATTAATAATAATTAAAATGGTTCACAAAAATAATCACGTGGTATTCTGTTGACTTCAAAATCTTGGAACCGTGAATGTTGTATTAACAATTATATTTATTATCATATAACCAAAAACTTTATTCATTTTATGTCTACAATCATTTTATGTGGTTAACAAAAAAAAAATTGAATGACAACCATACAATCAAAGTGATTTTCTACCCATTCATTTTTGCATCACCTAACCAACACTATGGAACCACAAGTTGCAGCAATGGCAAGACGTAAAAGGAAGCAGATTCTTAAAGATAAAAGATTGAAAAAAGGAAGAACTGATGAAAACACAATCAATCCCATTGAAAACTCTCAAAGGTATTATGTTCCAACCATGGTTAATATCAGAACACCACTATCTGATTTAACTTCATCAATCTTTAATGAAAGAAATATGAGTTCACCTTCACCAGCATCTGCATCAAGCAACTCAAGTACAATGAAGAGTTTCAATATTGTTTCTACAAATCAACTGGCTGCTTCAGCACGACAGCGGAGGAAAAGTATTATGGAAGGTAAGATGCCCCAATCTTACAAACTTCATAACAACCTTATCAATAACAGTGGGGGTCCTATCAGGATAAATTCTCCATCCTTTTCGCATTTCAAAACACCATTTTTTGATATAGCTTCCTCATGTTCTAACCAAAGAAACATAAAACCTCATGCACCGCCAAGTTGTTCTATTCAAAAATCAAAAAAACAGTTGACTGTTACACCTCTTTCTGATATAACTTCCTCATTTTCTAATCAAAGAAATATGGAACCTCATGAACATCCAAGTAGTTATGTTCATAAATCAAAAAAACAGTTGAATGTAGGTGTTATTCAATCCATGACGGTCAAACTCTTCAATTATTTTGGAAATGAGAATCATAATCTGGCTTTTTCATCCACAAGCAATATTCCTATACAAGAACCCACAACATTCACTTCAACTCCAGATGTTAACATTGAGAGTGATTACTCTGGTGATGAGACGGTAACAGATGATTCTCTCAGTGATAGCTCATGTGAATTCAATGCCGCAGATGCAAATTATGACTCAAGTTCCAGCTATGATGACGAATATGTCTATGACTCCAATTCTACATCATTTGATTCTTTAAATATTGGTATTTATCATTAAAACCAACTTTATTTCTTCTTTAAATTCATTATACATATCAATTTGACGTTGTCCATTACATGTTGCACTTTGATACCTGCTATGATTTAATGTGGATTTTAGTTATAATTTTATTATTTAATATGAACGATTTTAGTTATAATTTTATTATTTAATATAAACCAATTGCTCAACTACGTTTCATTTAAATAGGTTATTCTGATATTGGTGATCTTATAGTTGAATGCACACAATGTGGGGCACTTATGTGGTATCAAGAAAAAACTGACAAGCGAAAACATAGTGCAGTTCCTAAGTTTCAACTATGTTGTGGAAAGGGGAAAGCTGTGTTGCCACTTCTGAAAACACCACCACTATTACTACAACGTCTTTTGTTTGATAATAGTGAGATAGACAGTCGAAATTATCAACAATTTTGTAGAATGTACAACATGATGTTTGCTTTTACGTCTCCGGGAATGAAATTCGACAACAGATTTTTAGCTGGAAGTGGACCACCTAACATAAGAATTCATGGACAGACTTGCCATCGAATTGGGAGCATGTTACCTTTAACTGGACAATCTCCAAAATTTGCTCAATTGTATGTTTACGACACCGACAATGAGATTCAACATAGAATTAAAGGAATTGGGTAATTTTACCAAACTTTGTTTTCTTTACAACATATTAAATATTTTTCATTGCTGCATCATAGTATTTCCTTTTATATGCAGGAACAACCCCAATATTATTCCAGAAACAATTAGTAGATTGAAGGACATGTTAGATAAGTTCAACACACATGCCAAATCTTTTAGGATGGCAGCAGATAGATTAAAGGATTGTCTTTTGCCTGATCTCAAGCTTAAGCTAATATCTGATAGATCAACAGATGGAAGGATTTATAACCAACCTACTGTTTCGGAGGTAGCCGCCCTAATAGTTGGTGATGTTGATACGGGTTCTAAGAGGGATATTCTTCTTGAAAGAAAGAGCGGAAGGCTAAAAAGAATAAGTGAGTTTCATTCAAGTTATCTGGCATATCAATATCCACTTTTGTTTCCTTATGGGGAAGATGGTTTTAGACTTGGAGTTCTTCTTAGAGAAACTAATACCCAAAAAAAATGAAGAGGAATAAGCTTACCATTAGAGAATGGCTTGCTTTTAGGATTTAATGCAGACATAACGAGGCACAAACTATATTGCGGTCAAGAAGGTTGTTTCAACAATTTTTGGTTGATGGATTTACTATGATGGAGTCACAAAGATTGAATTATATTCAAAAACATCAGAAAAAGCTGTGTGTTTCTAAATATTGCAATTTGAGCTCATCTGAACAGAATGCAAACACTCAAGGATCAAACAAAGGTAAAAGAGTGGTTTTACCTTCAACTTATGTTGGAAGTCGGAGGTTTATGGAACAACTCTATTTTGATGGAATGGCAATTTGTAGCCAAGTTGGATTTCCAGATCTTTTTATCACATTTACTTGCAATCCCAACTGGCCTGAAATCCAAAGGTTGCTTAGCAAAATTAACTTGAATTCTCAAGACCGTCCAGATATCATCTCAAGAGTCTTCAAAATTAAGTTCGATGAGTTTTTGTGTGATCTAACAAAAAAGCACGTGTTAGGGAGAGTGATTGCATGTAAGTCAATTTAATACCCTTTCAGTCGAGTTATATTTTTTGACATTAATATTATTAAATATGTAATATGCATCGTTTTACTAAGTTTAAACTTACTTAATTTCATATATATACACCATTGAATTCCAAAAGCGGGGTTTACCACACGCCCATATACTATTATTCTTGTATCCTTCAAGCAAGTATCCGACTCCAGATGATATAAACAAGATCATTTCAGCAGAGATACCAACGGAAGAAGATGATAGGCAACTCTACCATTTGGTCAAGACACATATGATTCATGGCCCATGTGGTTTAGCAAATGCGAATTCAACTTGCATGAAAAATGGAAAGTGCTCAAAATACTTTCCAAAGAAATATCAAACCGAAACCATTGTTGATCAGGATGGATATCCCGTGTACCGAAGAAGAGAAACTGGTAATATAGTGCTGAAAAAACACGTTCAACTTGATAACAGATATGTAGTTCCTTACAATCCATATTTGTTAAAGAAATTCCAAGCACACATCAATATGGAGTGGTGTAATCAAAGTACTTAAGTTAAATACTTATTTAAGTATATTAACAAGGGGTATGATAGAATTACTGTTGTTGTTGTCCAAACTGACGATGATGGATCTCCCTCGGTCAGAATGGTTGACGAAATCAAGCAATATCTTGATTGCAGATATATCTCACCAAGTGAGGCATGTTGGAGACTTTTTTCATTTCCTATTCATGGTAGATCACCCGCAGTTGAAAGGTTGTTCTTTCATCTTGAAGGAGACAACTCTGTTTATTATACCGATTATGAATTGATAGATGAGGTGCTTGACAAACCAACTGTGAAAGAATCTATGTTTACGGCATGGATGGAAGCAAACGAAGCATACCCAGAGGCAAAGAATTTGACGTACTCACAATTTCTTTCCAAATTTGTTTATGATAAAAGATACCGTCGATGGAGACCGCGTAAAAGAGGAAATACAATTGGCAGACTTATTTGGGTCCCTCCAAGTACGGGTGAGTTATATTTCTTGAGAATGATGCTAACAGTCGTCAAAGGTCCAACTTTCTATGAGGATATAAAATTTGTGGGTGGAAAAGTTCAGGATTCTTTTAGGGATGCATGCTTCGAAATGGGCTTTCTTAAAGATGACAAGGAATATGTTGCAGCCATCGACGAAGCAAAGAATTGGAGTTCCGGGCATTTTTTTACGAAAGTTATTTGTCACTATGTTACTATCCGGTACTGTCAATAGACCACGACATGTTTGGGAAAAAACTTGGAGGACGTTATCTGATGGTATCCTCTACCAACAAAGGCAAAAAACAAATAGAAGAGGTATGAACACTTTATTAAACTTTTTTAAGTCAACAAATATTATTTTCTGAATGCAAGCTGTATCTTTTTTTATTACAAAATATAATGATTTGAACTTACTTTAAAATATAATTATTCTTCATCCATATGTCCCTTATTTAATATGTTTCATAAGGTATGTCCATTTACGTAAGAAACATTTTCATATTTGTCATTTGTCATGTATGTAAGTTATTTTCTTAACTTGCAGCTGCAACAGTGTCTTTGGTTCCATTTAATTTCACGCAGCCGCAACATCAACTGTTTGATTTATGTTCAATGTATTTCAACATCACGACAGCAGTTGCATCATACATATGTAATTATATAGAAAACTAATGAAAAATTTTTAACAGAATTGCAGCTATCGGACAATGAGTTAAATAATCTCACACTAATTGAGATTGAGAACATGATGCAATCGAATCGAAGAAGTTTGCATGAATTTAAATGTATGCCGTATCCAGATTCATACATCACAAAACATGTTGGCAATAGGCTTATTTATGACGAACTTAATTACGATGCCGATACCGAGAAACAGAAATTCCAAGAACTTTTTCATGCCCTTACAGGTGATTTATTTTCTTTATACTATGAATTACAAAAATGATTTTTATTGTCCTTGCACTTATAATTCTTGGTTTGTATTTTATAGATGAACAATGTTTGATATTTGAGAAAATCATGGATGCTGTTAACAAACAGAGTGGAGGGGTATTTTTCTTGCATGGTTACGGAGGGACTGGTAAAACTTTCATGTGGAGAACACTATCAAGTGCACTTCGTTCTCAAAAAAAAATTGTTCTTACTGTTGCTTCAAGTGGGATAGCTTCGTTATTATTGCCGGGTGGAAGAACAGCACACTCAAAGTTCAAAATACTTGTGCCAACGCTTGACAACTCAACTTGCAACATCGACAAAGACACCGAACATTCTCAATTATTTGAAGCAACAAATGTGATAATATGGGATGAGGCACCTATGTCTCACAAGAACTGCTTCGAAGCATTGGATAAAACCCTTAAAGATGTAATGAGCAAAAAGGGTGTTGAGAATACTATTTTTGGTGGAAAAGTTGTTGTATTTGGAGGAGATTTTAGACAGATTCTTCCTGTTGTTCCAAGAGTTGGGCGTTCTGATATTGTTCATGCATCAATTAGTTCATCTTATGTATGGGATTATTGCCAGGTTTTAACACTATCAAAAAATATGAGACTTCAAGAGGGAAGAGACAACACAAGTTCTAATGAACTAGCGGAATTTTCAAAATGGATTTTAAATGTGGGTGATGGTAAGATTTGTGAACCCAATGATGGTTTGGTTGATATTGAAATTCCTCAAGAGCTATTAATATCAAATTTTGATGATCCTATAAGAGCAATTGTTGAAAACACATATCCCAATATATATTTATATATTTATATATTTAAGAACATAGTTTTACTAATTTATTTATGTTTTGCTTTTAAACTTTTTTTTAGGAGAAGAGAAAGAGTATTTGAGTTTTGATTCCATTGATAGAACAGATTCAAGTTATACTGAAGCATATGAAGTTCTAACTCCTGAATTTCTCAGTAAATTAAGAACATCAGGGCTTCCCAATCATAGGATCAAATTGAAGGTTGGTACACCTATTATGCTAATGAGAAATTTGGACCAAGCCGATGGGTTGTGCAACGGAACAAGATTAATTGTTACAAGATTTGCAAATCATGTCATTGAGGCAAAAATCATGTCTGGAAAGAACATAGGTAACATTTTTTACATTCCACGAATGTCTATGTCACCTTCTGATTCACCTTGGCCATTCAAGTTGATTAGGAGACAATTTCCGATTATTGTCTCCTATGCAATGACAATTAATAAGTCACAAGGTCAATCTCTTGATAGTGTTGGATTGTATTTGCCTACTCCTGTGTTTAGTCATGGTCAATTATATGTTGCAATTTCAAGAGTTAAGAGCAAAAGTGGGCTAAAAATCCTAATTCATGATAAGGAGAATGTACCATGTTCTACTACTACTAATGTTGTGTACAAGGAAGTCTTTCAAGCACTTTGATAGTTGGTAAACTTTATATCTTATACTTTACGATTCAAATTAAAAATCTATTTTGAATTAAAATATATAGTATGTACATTTTCTATGTATTTCAAGAAGTATATAATTTTTCCTATTTGTTCATGCAGACGTGATTTGTTGATAGGACCGACGCTTGCTACAAATATGGAGTTAAATGCCAACATGGTTTACATGAGACATATACTCAACTGAAAACATGGTAACATACTTAATAATTTAATAATCTATAAATGTAATGTGAATCCAGACGAGACCCGTGCGATAGCACGGGTTTGTTACTAGTTAGCGTTAAAGTTTAATTTAATTTCAAGTAAAGGACAAAAAAAAACTCTCAATTGATACAAAAGGGTCAAAACCCTAAAAACGTCCCATTTAATTCCGTCGCACGTTATTCTTATTTCTTTTGATTATTATGTAACTGCTTCCAAGGATGTAATAGTAATTAGGTTTATTGCTTTTTTTACTTTCCGCATCTTTATCAAAAAACGGGTCTTTGTTTTTTGGCGATGTATAGACCCGCGTCTTGTAATAGCGTAGCTTTTACCTTTCCGTCTTTTAATTTTCCGCACCCCTAACTACTAAATTGCATGAAAGAATGTATGATAACTAAAAACAACTCGTAGCTCACGATTGCCTGATCAAAGATAAATATAACATGAAAACAACACAATGCACATGCCACTTCTAGGGTACGCCTCACTCGTTGCCTTCGAAAGTGGTCGTCAAGTATAGGGTGTTTTAGCGGTTGCCCTTATGTCTAAGATCCAATTGCCTCAAAACAGTTGCCTCGAAACGGTTGCCTCGGATTAAAAAGGATCTAGGGCATTAGGGTTACTTCTAAGGTGTCCTACTATTGCTTCGGTGACCACACTGTCCCTACAATTGAATTGACCCGAACACCTCCAACGGTGGTGCTACCTACCTCTCAATGGTGGGATGGCACTACCTTAAGGACTTTTACACAGCCTAATTCCTTAGGGTAGGTAGATGACTCATGGGTACTTCCTCTCTTCAAAAACAAATCAAAAATCTTTTCACACTGACACTTACAAAAGCTTTCAAAACAAATTTTTCAAACACTCTTGAGGACAGATACAAGAATCACTCAGAAATCTTTCAATGAAACTTTTTCAAACCCACATACACTTGAAAAGCAAACATTTTGAAAATATAAGAGCAAGTACCTAAGAGCCCATGGATAACCATGGATAGAAAGGGTGCTAACACCTTCCCTTTCTATAAATCTACCTCCCGAACCGAGAAACATTCTCATAAGGAATTTTGTTGTGCTTTTGTCCTTTCCTTGTTGGAGAAAATAAAAGACGGTGGTGACTCTTGCTTACCGCGACATTTCGCGAACCAGCATTCCAAAACAGTCAGTTCTATTTCCACCGATCACAGAGTGGGTCTTATGTTGTCCTCTATGAATGGAGAAATGGTCGTCGATACTCCAGCCAAGGGGTCGGTGACTACTTCTTTTGTGTGTTTAAAGTGTCCCTTGTCGATCTTCGACAGAGACTTTGTTGTTGATTTGGTTTGTTTACCGTTAAGAGGTTTGGATGTGATTTTGGGTATGAACTGGTTAGAGCATAACTATGTTCACATTAACTGCTATGATAATTCTGGGAGGTTTTCTACTCCTGAAGAAGAGGAAGATAGTTTGTTGTCTGCTAGACAGTTGAGGAAGTTGATGTAAGAAGAAGCACATATGTTCTCGTTGATGGCGTCGCTATCTGTAGAGACTCAAGCTATAATTGAGGAATTGCAGGTGGTGTGTGAATTTGCTGAAGTTTTCCCTGATGAGATTCCTGATGTACCGCCGGAGAGGGAAGTTGAATTTGCTATTGATCTTGTACCTGGTACCAGACCTGTGTCTATGGCACCATACAGGATGTCTGCATCTGAATTGTCGGAGTTACTTGAAAATAAGTTTGTAAGACCAAGTGTAACGCCACGGGGAGCTCCAACGTTGTTAGTAAAGAAGAAATATGGAAGTATGAGGCTTTGTGTTGATTATAGACAGTTGAATAAAGTGACAATTAAGAACAAATATTCGCTTCCAAGAATAGATGACTTGATGGACCATGTTGTACCCCAAAATTTGTCCTCCCATATTTCTCAAAACATTTCAAGAAAGATTCACAAGTCCAACCCGGCGCTTCATATTCAGGTGTTCTTTCACCAAGATATCTCTGATAATGTATTCTCAAATTCAGGTTCGGCTCAAGATTCAATTCTTTAAAGAAGGTATCCGAATGTGTGAGTTTTCTCGAAGAAATATGGTGAAAAAGTGTGCTGAAAGTGCAGTTTTTACGCGCTAAAAAAATTCATAACTTGAAGATCGTGGCTTGTTTTGAACCCGTTCCGGTGGCTAAAATTCCGTATTGATATTATCTACGTTTTCATCTCTCACGGCTGGAAGCCAATTTCGATCAGAAGGTCTTCAAAAATGTGGATTTATCAAGTATTTTCGTACAGAAAATTTGTGACAGAAGTTTATTTACGTCATATTCAGAAAATCATAACTTGGTCGATTTTCATTGTATCGAGCTGGTTCCGGCACCAAAATTTCACAAATTGAGTTGGCTAAGTTTTCACATAAGATATTGATTTCGAACAGTATCCAAAAGGTCTTCATTTTTTGCTCAGAGTACGCGTGACGCGCCGAAAATCCTGAATACTGAATATTATTTTATCTGGGTCGAAACTTCGAAAATTCATAACTGGGTCAATTTTTATCGGATTGGACTCATATTTTTACACAAGGTCACTGACTCAGATATCTACAACTTTGCTTCAAAAGTCGAGACCAAATTATGCTCCGATCAATATCAGTTTTTTATTGAAGAACGTGTCAGAGTCGACACCGGAGCCCAAAATAAGTTTGTCTGAGCTGAAACTTCAAAAATTCATAATTAATTCACCGTTTATCCGATTGAGCTGATTTTCGGGCAGGAGTTAGTTCTCGATGTCGGCTACATTTTTTTTCACATTTCAACTTCAAAAATTGTACATAAGCCCATGCGATTCAGGCTGCAACGTGACGAACTCAAGTGAATATTGGAGGCCCAATTGCACATTCAAAGCCCATTTTTTACTCTCTAATTTCTATTATATAATCTCATTCTTTTCACACAAACGGGGAGAGAGAAAAAAAACCTTGCCACAATGTTTTCATAACATCAAATTCTTTCAAGAATCCTAAAACCTTGAAATCCTTATTACAAATCCCCCTATCACCACAAACAAGCCATCCCGGTTACAAACCAACATCTCACTACAAACAAGCCATCCCGATTACAAACCAACATCTCACTACTTCTCCAGTAAGGGTAAGGCTGGCTTGATATTCATTATCAAAAGGGAATAAAAGCATTCATATCACTACTTCTCCAGTAAGGTTAAGGTTGATTTGATCTCCATGATCAAAAGGGTATAATCATTTATACATGCCATATTGGCCTAAACATTAAATTTCTTCATATATTGGCTTTATTTGTATTTTATGATATATAGTAATTTATTTAATGTGTTCATGAGGTTCAACACTGCAAATTTAGACAGGATACCATGCAGGTTCATTAAGGAACGTTAAGGCCAAAACACAAATAGCCAAAAGCCAAAATACAAATGGCCAAAACAGAACAGCTTACACATGACACCAATACATGGCGAGGCAGACATCCTGAGAAGGTTAAGGAACGTTGAGGCCAGAACAGAAGTGGCCAAAAGCCAAAACACAAATGGCCAAAACAAAACAGCTTACAAATGACACCAACAACTGTTGCACCCTAAAATCAGGCCAATTTCTCACCCTTTATTTCCTTTTTCTATATTTTTCTTTGAGTAATTTATTTATTATTTTTACTAACAATTAATTAATTTTATTTTTATATCAAAAGTCACAAAAATATTTTTTACCCAATTAAATTTCAAAATTTTATTTTTTATTAATAAATATTAATTAATTTAATTAGGATATTAATTTTAGGTAACTTTCATTTATTTTGTAAATATTTAAAATCAATTAGAATAAATAGGTTTTATGGCTAACTTAATTATTTTATTTCTTTCCTAAAATAACAAAAACTCCAAAAATATGTCATTTAATATTTTTCATTAATTAATTTATTTAATAATTAATTTAGCAGTTTAATTTAAAAATCTAATTTCTTTTCTTAAAAAAATAATAAAAACAATGAAAAAATCTTTCTTTAATAATCAAAGGGTCAAGTACCTAAGAACTCGCCCGATTTAATTTTCTCACACGCGATCTATTTTATCATATATTGTATCTGTTTCCCGGAATGTAATAGTTTAATAGGACTTTAAATTATTTTATCGCTTTATTTATTTTCCGCATTTTAATTTCAAGGGTTGTTTTTGGCGATGTAAATACCCGACGCCTTGTGATAGTTAACTTTAATTTCCGCAATTTAATTTCCGCAACTTATAAACTGTTAGATGTTTGATAATAGGGAATGCATGACAAGATCGAATGTTTGAACCTAAAATCAACATAGATAACCATTGACATGTACAAAGACAAATTAACTGAAAACAACACACTCGCACATGCGCACTCTTAGGGTACACCTCACTTGGTTGCCTTCGAACGTGGTCATTGAGTATAGGAAGTTTTAGAGGTCGCCCTCTTGTCCAAAGATCATAGTTGCCTCGAAACGGTTGCCTCGGAAAAATGATCTGAGACATTAGGGTTACCGCTAAGGCGTCCTAACATTGCTTTTGTGACCACACATCCCTTAATCGAATTGACCCTCAAAACTCCAATGACGATGCTACCTACTCATCATTAGTGGGATAGCATTGTCTAAAGGAAGATAGCATAGAACGATTCCTTTTTCGAGTAGGTAGATGGTTCTTAAGTACTTGCTCTTTCAAAATAAAACAAATTTTCACACTTACACTCCTTTTCAAACAAAGACTTTTTCAAACCCACAAACACAAAGAAAAGCAATTTTGAAAACACTATGAGCAAGTACCTAAGAGCCCGTAGATAACCATGGATAGAAAGGGTGTTAACACCTTCCCTTTTATAATCTACCCCCCGGACCCGAGAAACATCTCGAAAAAGGAATTTTTATATGCTTTTTTCCTTTCCTTGTTGGATAAAATAAAAGACGATGGCGACTCTTGCTTACCGCGACATTTTGCAAAAACAAACGCAAAACGCGAACCAGCATTCCAAAAAACAGTCAGTTCTCTCCCACCGTATCACAGAACTGGCGACTCTGCTGGGGACGCTTAATAAGTGGGGTGTACCTTAGGAATATTTCATAATGTTTTCAATTGCTTGACTTGTATGATTTATCTTTGTGGGCTTGAATCGGAGTTACTATAGATCCTAACCTGGGTCTGGGGGATACCCTTTAGGTAAGTAGCAATAAACTGTGAGGGAACTGTACGGCGTAGACCGATACGGTTGAAGCAGTAGCTACGTTGGTGTGGCACTTTAGTGTGTACCGATATCCCTTGTGGAGCAACGAGGAGAATATGGGTCTTCTAAGGGGTCATTAAGCGCCAACTGACCTTAGAACCTTTAAATTGACCAACTTGGCCATAAAATAGTAGCAGTATGCTACACTCATTGAGACCAAACTCTCACGATGATTCCGGCCGCAAGAAAAGGTTGCTAAACTGGAATTATGACCGATCGAGGGTAGTCAGTAATATTGAGATCCTCTAGAACCCGGTTACTATTTTAGGACAGGTTTGAACCAACTGAACTGAAAGAGGGTAGTACCTAAGCTCCTTGCCAGCCTGAAATTTAAGGGCTATTGTATGACTTGTGTGCCTTTAAAACTTGAACTACTTGCACTTTCTTATTATCTGACAACATGAGTTCCTTGCAGGTTTCATTTACAGTCCTTATCCAATAATTTGGATTTATTGCAGGGTTTACTTACATCACTTCACACTTTTGCTTAAACACATAACATACACATCATAACATCATGCCTTAACATTTCCTTAACCATTTCAAGGATCTCGAGGGTTTGTGATGCAAATTATGGTATATCAAATGTCTAGCAAGGGGCAAAGGGGATTTATTTTCCTCTAGCCAAGGTTGCCTAGAAATCAAAACACGATAACTTGAGTCAGGGGCTATGACCCACTCGATATGGTGAGCTTGACTCTTGAAGAAGGACTCTTAACAACATGAAGTTTCTTCAATCAAAGCTGCAAAATTCAAATTCTAACAAGTTTCTTGTTTACCCCGCGGGATCCTTGAAAACATTGCATACATATATATCATTGCATAACAGGTCTCCCAGTACAGGTCTCTCATGTTCTCGCTATTTATTTCAACAATGGCTTTCCAACCAGATAACCAAGATCTTCAAACTCGAGAAGCTCAGTTCAGGGACGTATTCCTAAACTTATCCAAGGGGCAGGAAGAGTTGAAAACACTCCTCGTTGGGAACTTGGTCAAGAAAAGTCCTGAGGACAATAAGGACGAACGGCTAGAACAACTGCAAGCTGAGTTCAGTGCCATGAAATCCCAGATGCTGGGGCAGATGGCTCATATCCAAGGCTTAGCTCGGGAATAAGAAGAGCTGAGAACCATTATCAACCAACTTCATCAAGACAGATACAACAACATGAAGCAAACAATCAAGGTCGGGGACCAAGTCATTAATCAACTTCCGAGAAGTCAAAGGTTTGGTTTGATGAAGAATATAACTCTCCAAGTTGCTACTACCTCACAGGTCCAACAACAACCTTGCCATAAACAACGGGTTAATCATAGTAAGCCGGATACACCCAAGAGGCAGTTTACCAAGCTCAACATGCCGCTGTCTCAAGCTTTAAAACACCTGTTGAGATTGAATCTGGTGACGTTAAGGGACCCTCCTAAGAATCCCAACATAGCCTCCCCAAGGTACAATCCTGATGCAAGGTATGCATATCACTCCAATAGCCTGGGGCATGATACTAACATATGTTGGGCGTTGAGCAACAAAATTCAAGACCTGATTGATGAAGGAGCATTGTAACTCACACAAGATGGTCAGATTGAATTCTTTTGCCATCCCCTCAAGGTTCTCCATTTGAAGTGACAAGTACTGAGACGAGAATACTTTTTGTTCATTAGAATTTTCAAGTTGTAATTTTCTTTTGATTGTTCGAACATTTATTCATGTCAAACTTTGTTACTTTATCAATGCATTGCATATGTCTGTTTTGAATCAGTCCATTCGTATTCATTATATTCAAATTGTTTTCATTTTTTGTGATGATCAACTCTCGATTAAAAAATTCTAAGCCTTTAGAGGGAGGATGACAAAAACGATACCAAAATCTCTACAGTATGCTTTTGAATAGACCCCGCTGACGATGTATAAACATTGTTTCAAATCCTAAACAGTGGAGTTATAAGGAAGATAATCCCTCGTCAACCCCTTTGAGCCAAAGAAGTTGGAGTTTTTCTTTTCACAAATTAAAACCCTTAATTATAACCTAGGGCAGGGTAGTTTTCTCAGTTAATTCAGGTGCACAATAAATGGCATCAAAGAAGTCCTTCCGAAACAAAAGACGGTGTTGGTTCCGTATAATCGTAAGGACAGGCAGTCATTATCTCACAAAATAAAAGCCCAATAAGTCAAAACCTGTGAAGGAGACTTAAGAAAAACTAGGGCATCCCGCTGACTGTAATCACAAAAAGAAACAGTTTATGCAAAAAAAAATAGGGATAATAAAAACCAAAAGGGAAAAGATCCTGCAAACTCTCAACAAAATGACTGCCTGTTCAAAATAAATTGTCAGTATCCGAACCATCACTGGTATATCAGAGCAAAGACTCAAATAAGGTCTAATGCATGATTAACTGAGTTTAAGATCGAAGAACATCACGAAGAACGGGTGGGTACAAATAAAATTTGAGCCTTTATCCTTTGTTTCTTAAACCGTGAACCAGGCCACGTTATAACCGTTAAAAGTCCTAACTGAAGCATGGGTTAGTCCGAAAGCATACTGTTACAAAAGGTATCCTGACTCCTGTAGGGCTTACTGTAAATCTTGAGTTGACATCACATTTTACAAAAAAATTGCCTGTTTTACTGGAAAAATGCATTTTCAAAAATTTCAAAACAGACATAAGTTTTGCATTCCTAAAATAATATTGTTTGCATATGACTATTTGTTCAAACAACAGAGAAATTCACACGACGAATATCTAGTGAACAAAAACCTTTTCAGTAAAAAGGGCCACCTCAAGTGAAAGAAAAAGCACCTACAACCAAGGGGCGCGGCATGAGCATTGTCCATCATCTGGGGCAGTTAAGTCAAGATTAAAGGAATCTCTCAAAATGCCAAATAGCCAGGGGCAAATCTCCATCTGAATCAATTGGGGCATTGGACATGAATTCCAACAACGAATCTTGCATGATCAAACGAAGATCTTCTGGTAGTATGGCAACACAACACTACCGACAGTGACACCTCCCTACATCCTGAGAGCATGGACATAGTCAGAAAATACCGCGCATGAATAAAGATCCGCTAGGTTGACTGGCCTAGGCAAAAATAAGGGCATCCTAATGAACCAAAAGAGTTCGGGCAAAAATTAAGGATAAAGAATGAAAAATTTGTACACCCGGCAAGTCGAAAACCTGAAAAGGTGGCTTGGGCAAAATAGGGTATCTCAATGGACTGAAAACCCGAAAGGGCGGTCCAGGCAAAAATTAGGAATCAAAGCGTACGACTATGTCTCGTCATCTCGTCACTGGCCTACCAGAAGAATACTTGTCATTTTGACTGAAAGATACCAAGCACCTCATAGGTGGGGATAATACTCGATCCACAGGGCCTCCGCAGGCACCTTCTCCCGTAGAAACAGGGGCAATAAGAATTGTCTAAGTTGTACAGTTGCTCTATCCACCAGGTACAAAGGTAGATTCAGCTGAAGAATATGGCTAAGGTACTCTCACTCCCCGCAGAGTAAGGCAGTAATGATAACTCTCCCCAACTGAGACTTACAATTGTGAATGAATGAATCGGTAATACGCTCCCCAAGCAGAGTTTATCTACCATCAACACTGAAAAGGCTTAATATCCTCGGCAGTCTTAATATTCCCCAACAGAATATAAGAATGCTCCCCGGCAGGGTACAAGATATCCCTATTGGAGTTAAAATTTTCCCAGCGCAGTCTGAAAAAGCTTCCCCAACGGAGTTGGGAGAATCATCCCCAATAGACTCTGGAAGTTTATCCCCAGCGGAGTACAGAAATAAAACTCCCCAGCTGAGTTCAAAGGATCATTCCCAGCAGAATTCAGAGGAGTATCCCCACAAGAGTCTAACAGGGTATCCCCAGCAAGCCACAACTAAAAGATCATCCCCAACGAAGTTCTTTCCTTTCATATACAGGAATTTAATCCTTAACAAATTCAATATCACCAGCAACGGTAATCCTCAGTAGAGTTTATCAGTGGAATCCTCAGCAGAGCATCTCTACCACACAGAGTAACCTCCTCATCAGTTTATTCCCCAACAGAGTTCTCTTCTCCTGCATGTTTATTACCTCCGTTCATCATCCCCAGCGGAAATGAAGAATTCAACTCTATTCTCCAGCAAGCTATCCGGGATTTATTTTCCCCAGCAAAAACATTACATTTCCATACATCATGATACATGCATATACGCATCATACCATACAATCTCATTTATTTTGAGAACATCATTGCTTGATCCATAATCATGCATGGCATATGACTGACCTTTACCTTTCAGGAAAGATGCAGTTAAATTCTCAGCTATATCAAAAGACCTTGTTTGGTCCAGTTAAATCGATTCCTAAAGATTTTTCTGATGCCGATCCAGTCAAAGTTATTCCAAGACCTTGTCTGGTCCAGTTAAATCGATTCCTAAAGATTTTTCTGATGCCGATCCAATCAAAGTTATTCCAAGACCTTGTCTGGTCCAGTTAAATCGATTCCTAAAGATTTTTCTGATGCTGATCCAGTCAAAGTTAATCCAAGACC
Organism: Vicia faba; assembly: GCA_948472305.1. Taxonomy (NCBI): domain Eukaryota; kingdom Viridiplantae; phylum Streptophyta; class Magnoliopsida; order Fabales; family Fabaceae; genus Vicia; species Vicia faba. The sequence continues at coordinate 248,187,949 of OX451738.1, read as the reverse complement.
TCCTCTGGTTCAGTCAGATCGCTGATAAGATATCCCTGATTCATATTCCAGTTGAAGTTATTCCAAGACCTTGTCTGGTCCAGTTAAATCGATTCCTAAAGATTTTTCTCATGCCGATCCAGTCAAAGTTAATCCAAGACCTTCTCTGGTTCAGTTAGATCGCCGATAAGATCTCCCTGATTCATATTTCAGTCGAAGTTCAGACCATCTATCAACAGTCTCCAAATGGCATTTGTACACCCATTCCTGACATCACCAGGCTGATACCACTACATGCGAGTGCAAATTTCTGGGCACTCTAGTGTTCAATCATCTTCCACCTTCAGATCACGAAAGGCACGAAAGCCAATCTACATCCTCAGGTTTAAGAAGATTGAACAGGGGCAGCTGTTGTACCCTAAAATTTGCCCTCCCATATTTCTCAAAACATTTCAAGAAAGATTCACAAGTCCAACCCGGCGCGTCATATTCAGGTGTTCTTTCGCCAAGATATCTCTGATAACGTATTCTCAAATTTAGGTTCGGCTCAAGATTCAATTCTTTAAAGAAGGTATCCAAATGTGTGAGTTTTCTCGAAGAAATATGGTGAAAAAGTGTGCTGAAAGTGCAGTTTTTACGTGCTAAAAAAATTCATAACTTGAAGATCATGGCTTGTTTTGAACCCGTTCCGGTGGCTAAAATTCCGTCTTGACATTATCTATGTTTTCATCTCTCACGGATGGAAGCCAATTTCGATCATAAGGTCTTCAAAAATGTGGATTTATCAAGTATTTTCGTACAGAAAATTTGTGACAGAAGTTTATTTGCGTCATGTTCAGAAAATCATAACTTTGTCGATTTTCATCATATCGAGTTGGTTCCGGCGCCAAAATTTCACAAATTGAGTTGGCTAAGTTTTCACATAAGGTATTGAGTTCGAACGGTATCCAAAAGGTCTTCATTTTTTGCTCAGAGTACGCGTGACGCGCCGAAAATCCTGAATGCTGAATATTATTTTATCTGGGTCGAAACTTCGAAAATTCATAACTCGGTCAATTTTTATCGGATTGGGCTCATATTTTTACACAAGGTCACTGACTCAGATATATAGAACTTTGCTTCAAAAGTCGAGACCGAATTATGCTCCGATCAATACCAGTTTTTTATTGAAGAACGTGTCAGAGTCGACACCGGAGCCCAAAATAAGTTTGTGTGAGCTGAAACTTCAAAAATTCATAATTAATTCAATGTTTATCCGATTGAGCCTATTTTCGGACAGGAGTTAGTTCTCGATGTCGGCTACATTTTGTTTTCACATTTCAACTTCAAAAATTGCACTTAAGCCCCTGCGATTCAGCCTGCAATGTGACGAACTCAAGTAAATATTGGAGGCCCAATTGCACATTCAAAGCCCATTTTTTGCTCTCTAATTTCTATTATATAATCACATTCTTTTCACACAAATGGGAAGAGAAAAAAAAATCTTTGCCACAACACTGTCATAACATCAAATTCTTTCAAGAACCCTAAAACCTTGAAATCCTTATTACAAATCCCCTTCTCACTACAAACAAGTCATCCCGGTTACAAACCAACATCTCACTACAAACAAGTCATCCCGGTTACAAACCAACATCTTACTACTTCTCCAGTAAGGGTAAGGCTGGTTTGATCTCCATTATCAAAAGGGCATAAAAGCATTCATATCACTACTTCTCCAGTAAGGGTAAGGTTGATTTGATCTCCATGATCAAAAGGGTATAATCATTTATACATGCCATATTGGTCTAAACATTAAATTTCTTCATATATTGGCTTTATTTGTATTTTATGATATATAGTAATTTATTTAATGTGTTCATGAGGAACGTTGAGGCCATGCACAAATGGTCAAAAGCCAAAACACAAATGGCCAAAACAGAACAGCTTACACATGACACTAATACATGACGAGGCAGACATCCTGAGAAGGTTAAGGAACGTTGAGGCCAGAACACAAGTGGCAAAAAGCCAAAATACAAATAGCCAAAACAAAACAGCTTACACATGACACCAACAGCTGTTGCACCCTAAAATCAGGCCAATTTCTCACCCTTTATTTCCTTTTTCTATATTTTTCTTTGAGTAATTTATTTATTATTTTTACTAACAATTAATTAATTTTCTTTTTTATCAAAAATCACAAAAATATTTTTTACCCAATTAAATTTCAGAATTTTATTTTTTATTAATAAATATTAATTAGTTTAATTAGGATATTAATTTAAGGTAACTTTCATTTATTTTGTAAATATTTAAAATCAATTAGAATAAATAGGTTTAATGGCTAACTTAATTATTTTATTTCTTTCCTAAAATAACAAAAACTCCAAAAATATGTCATTTAATATTTTTTATTAATTAATTTATTTAATAATTAATTTAGCAGTTTAATTTAAAAATCTAATTTCTTTTCTTAAAAAAATAATAAAAACAATGAAAAAATCTTTCTTTAATAATCAAAGGGTCAAGTACCTAAGAACTCGCCCGATTTAATTTTCTCGCACGCGATCTATTTTATCATATATTGTATCTGTTTCCCTGAATGTAATAGTTTAATAGTACTTTAAATTATTTTACCGCTTTATTTATTTTCCGCATTTTAATTTCAAGGGTTGTTTTTGGCGATGTAAATACCCGACGCCTTGTGATAGTTAGCTTTAATTTCCACAATTTAATTTCCGCAACTTATAAACTGTTAGATATTTGATAATAGGGAATGCATGACAAGATCGAATGTTTGAACCTAAAATCAACATAGATAACCATTAACATGTACAAAGACAAATTAACTGAAAACAACACACTCGCACATGCGCACTCTTAGGGTACACCTCACTTGGTTGCCTTCAAACGTGGTCATTGAGTATAGGAAGTTTTAGAGGTCGCCCTCTTGTCCAAAGATCATAGTTGCCTCGAAATGGTTGCCTCGGAAAAATGATCTGAGACATTAGGGTTACCGCTAAGGCGTCCTAACATTGCTTTAGTGACTACACATCCCTTAATCGAATTGACCCTCAAAACTCCAATGACAATGCTACCTACTCATCAATAGTGGGATAGCATTGTCTAAAGGAAGATAGCATAGAACGATTCCTTTTTCGAGTAGGTAGATGGTTCTTAAGTACTTGCTCTTTCAAAACAAAACAAATTTTCACACTTACACTCCTTTTCAAACAAAGACTTTTTCAAACCCACAAACACAAAGAAAAGCAATTTTGAAAAAACTATGAGCAAGTACCTAAGAGCCCGTAGATAACCATGGATAGAAAGGGTGCTAACACCTTCCCTTTTATAATCTACCCCCCGGACCCGAGAAACATCTCGAAAAGGGAATTTTTATATGCTTTTTTCCTTTCCTTGTTGGATAAAATAAAATACGATGGAGACTCTTGCTTACCGCGACATTTTGCGAAAACAAACGCAAAACGCGAACCAACATTCCAAAAAATAGTCAGTTCTCTCCCACCGTATCACAGACCAATTTGTGGATGCTCGTGTGTTTAATAAGATTGATTTGAGGTCGGGTTACCATCAGATTAAAGTGAAGGATGAAGATATCCAGAAGACGGCTTTCAGAACGCGTTATGGACATTATGAGTATTCGGTGATGCCTTTCGGTGTTACTAATGCGCTGGGAGTATTCATGGAATACATGAATCGTATCTTTCATACTTATTTGGATCGGTTCTTGGTGGTGTTTATTGATGATATTTTGATTTACTCTAAGTCAGAAGAAGAGCATGAAGAACACTTAAGAGTAGTATTGCAAGTTTTAAAGGAGAAGAAGTTGTATGCAAAGTTGTCCAAGTGTGAGTTCTGGTTAAAGGAGGTTAGTTTTCTTGGTCACGTGGTCTCAGGTAGTGGCATTATTGTAGATCCATCGAAGGTTGATGTTGTGTTACAATGGGAAACTCCGAAGTCAGCTATTGAGATTAGAAGCTTTTTGGGATTAGCTGGTTACTGTGATCGGTGGATCTGGAACTGACTGTTTAACGCTGGTTCGTGAAATTTCGCGGAAGCAAGAGTCGCCACCGTCTTTTATTTTCTCCAACATGGACAGGACAAAAGCACAACAAAATTCCTTATGAGATAGTTTCTCGGTTCGGGAGGTAGATTTATAGAAAGGGAAGGTGTTAGCACCCTTTCTATCCATGGTTATCCATGGGCTCTTAGATACTTGCTCATTGTGTTTTCAAAAGATGTTTGCTTTTCAAGTGTGTGTGGGTTTGAAAAAAGTTTCTTTGAAAGTTTTGGAATAACTCTTGTATATGTCCTCAAGAGTGTTTGAAAAATTGTTTTGAAAGCTTTTTGAAAGTGTCGGTGTGAAAAGAGTTTTTGATTTGTTTTTTAGAGCAAGTATCTATGAATCATCTACCTACCCTAAGGAATTAGGCTGTGTAAATGTCCTTAAGGTAGTGCCATCCCACCATTGAGAGGTAGGTAGCACCATCGTTGGAGGTGTTCGGGTCAATTCGTTTGTTAGGGACAGTATGGTCACCAGAGCAACAGTAGGATACCTTAGAAGCTACCCTTATGCCATTGATCCTTTTTAATTCGAGGCAACTTTTCCGAGGCAACTTGTTTTGAGGCATATGGATCAACGGACATAAGGACTTACTAAAACGTCCTATACTCGACGACCACGTTTCGAAGGTAAGGCAACAGTGAGGCGTACCCTAAGAGTGGTGTGTGAATTTGTGTGTTACTTTCATGTTATGTTTTATCTTGTACATGTATCATGGTGATCTACGCTTGTTTTTAATTTAGGCCATACATTCTTTCATGCAAAGTTTAGCAGTTTTAAGAGTGCGGAAATTTAAATGCGGAAAGTAAAATCCTACGCTATTACAAGGCGCGGGTCTATACATTGCTAAATTACAAAGACTCGTTTTAATAAAAATGCGGAAAGTAAAGACGGAAAGATAAACATAATTACTATTACATCTGAGAAACAATTACATAATGATCGAAAGAAATAATGCGTGAAAAAAATTAAAATTAGGACGTCCGAGGGTTTTGACCCTTTTCATGAAATTAAATTAAATTAAAGTCCAATTAATTATTTAATTAAAGAAAAGAAAGTGTTTTAGTGTTTTTTGTATTTATGAAAAATAAAGAAAAAGAATTAAAAGGAAATCTTAAATCTAGATTATTTTAATTATTAATGAAAATATTAAAATTAACCTAATTTACTAGTTAATTAATTTATTTACATGTTTATTTACAAAATTAATGATAATTAATAATAATGATAAATAATGATGATTAATAATTTATTTAAGAAAAAGATGAAAATGTCAAAACCTAATTCTACATATTTTTTACTTATTAAGAAAAAGATTAAAGTTTAAAAACCTAAATTAAACTAAGTTAATTGTTAGAGTTTATTTACAAAAAATAGGTTAGTGATGAAATTAATAATAATTAAAGATATTTGTATTTTTGATTTTTCTGTTTTTATTATAGAAAATTATTTTATGGTGAAAAAAACAATTAAAACAATTAAAAAAGAATTAGAAAAGAAAATAAAATAAAATTAAAAAGGATGCAAACCAAGGGGGGTTTCGGGCCCAAGGGGAGGTTTTTTGAAGTATTCTGGCCTATTAGACAAAAAGCCTTGTTTGACTTTCTGGCATCACGTGCATGTTCATTGACTCCTGAGTACCGTAGTCTGCATTCTTTGGCCTTTGGATTGGGTTTCGTGGCCATTTGTGTTCTGGCCTCATCATGCATAAGTTGTTCTACTTTGGCCATTTGGCTTTTGGCCATTTGTGTTTTGGCCTCAACGTTCCTTAATGAACCTGCATGTGATCCCTCACTGGAAAATTAGTGACATGAATGCTTTTATTCCTTTTGGATCATGGAGATCAAGCCAGCCTTATCCTTACTGAAGAAGTAGTGAGGTGTTGGTTTGTAACTGTGATGACTTGTTTGTAGTGAGAGAGAGATTTGTAATAAGGATTTCAAGGTTTTAGGGTTCTTGAAAGAATTTGATATTCTAACAGTATTGTGGCAAGGTTTTTTCTCTCTTTTTCTCCTCTCTGATTTGTGTGAAAAGGTGATTATATAATGGAAATTAGGGTAAAGAAAATGGGCTTTGAATGTGCAATTGGGCCTCCAATGTTCACTTGAGTTCGTCACTTTCCAGGCTAAATCGCAGGGACTTAAGTGCAATTTTTGAAGTTGAAATGTGAAAACAAAATGTAGCCGACATCGATAACTAACTCCTGTCCGAAAATCGGCTCAATCGGATAAACGGTGAATTAGTTATGAATTTTTGAAGTTTCAGCTCAGACAAACTTATTTTGGGCTCCAGTGTCGACTCTGACACGTTCTTCAATAAAAAACTGGTATTGATCGGTGCATAATTTGGTCTCGACTTTTGAAGCAAAGTTGTAGATCTATGAGTCAGTGACCTTGTGTAAAAATATGAGTCCAATCCGATAAAAATTGACCGAGTTATGAATTTTCGAAGTTTCGGCCCAGATGAAATAATATTCAGCATTCAGGATTTTCGGTGTGTCACGCACTCTGAGCAAAAAACGAAGGCCTTTTGAATACCGTTTGAACTCAATACCTTCTGTGAAAATGTAACCAACTCAATTTGTGAAATTTTGGCGCCGGAACCAGCTCGATACGATGAAAATCGGTCGAGTTATGATTTTCTGAACTTGACGCAAATAAACTTCTGTCACAAATTTTCTGTATGAAAATACTTGATAAATCCACATTTTTGAAGACCTTCTGATCGAAATTGGCTTCCAGCCGTGAGAGATGAAAACGTAGATAATGTCAAGACGGAATTTTGGCCACCGGAACGGGTTCAAAATGAGCCACGATCTTCAAGTTATGAATTTTTAGCGCGTAAAAACTGCACTTTCAGCACACTTTTTCACCATATTTCTTCGAGAAAAGTCACACATTCGGATATCTTCTTTAAAGAATTGACTCTTGAGCCGAACCTGAATTTGAGAATACGTCATCAGAGATATCTTGGCGAAAGAATACCTGAATATGACGCGCCGGGTTGGACTTGTGAATTTTTCTTGAAATATTTTGAGAAATATGGGAGGGCAAATTTTGGGGTACAACAGTTGCCCCTGTTCAATCTTCTTAGACCTGAGGATGTAGATTGGCTGGCGTGCCTTTCGTAATCTGAAGGGGGAAGATGATTGAACACTAAAGTGCCCAGAAATTTGCACTCACATAGTAGAATGTCAGCAGTGTGATGCATGGAATGGGCTTACAGATGCCATTTGGAGACTGTAGGTATGTGGAGATGGGCTTATAGATGCCATCTGGAAGTATGATAGTACCTTGTCGGGAATGGGCTTATAGACGCCACCTAGGTGTCGATCACGTAAGAGATTCCTTAGCGAGAACTTGCGTACCTGAGAAAGAAAAATAATTACCTGGCCTGTTACAGGAGTTGGTCTTCAAACTCTTTACGTAGATGTGCCCTGGCTGGATACAGGAATCAAATCTTTAAACTCTTCAGACGTGCCCTGGCAGGATACAGGAATCGAGTCCGGAGAATATTAGTCGTCAACAGATACACCCTGGCAAGATACAGGAATCGGATCTTCGAACTCTTCAGACGTGCCCTGGCAAGATACATGAATCGAGTCTGGTAATGTTAGTCGTCAACAGATACACCCTGGCGAGATACAGGAATCGAATCTTCGAACTCTTCAGACGTGTTCTAGCCGGATACAGGAATCGAGTCTGGAATTCAGAAAGGTTGGTGAGTTGTCTCTACTGACAGGTTATTTCCATGGACGGGTGGTCTTTATCGACGGGTGTCTATAACGACGAGTGTCTATAACGACGAGTGTCTATAACGACGAGTGTCTATAACGACGAGTGTCTATAACGACGAGTGTCTATAACGACGAGTGTCTATGACGACGAGTGTCTATAACGACGAGTGTCTATGACAACGAGTGTCTATGAAGACGAGTGTCTATGACGACGAGTGTCTATAACGACGAGTGTCTATAACGACGAGTGTCTATAACGACGAGTGTCTATAACGACGAGTGTCTATAACGACGGGTGTCTATAACGACGGGTGTCTATAACGACGAGTGTCTATAACGACGAGTGTCTATAACGACAAGTGTCTATAACGACGGGTGTCTATAACGACGGGTGTCTATAACGACGGGTGTCTATAACGACGAGTGTCTATAATGACGGGTGTCTATAACGACGAATGTCTATAACGACGAGTGTCTATAACAACGAGTGTCTATAACGATGAGTGTCTATAACGACGAGTGTCTATAACGACGAGTGTCTATGACGACGGGTGTCTATGACGACGGGTGTCTATAACGACGAGTGTCTATAACGACGAGTGTCTATAACGACGAGTGTCTATAGCAACGAGTGTCTATAACGACGAGTTGGATCAGAGAAATCTTTAGGCATTGATTTAACTGGATTTGTATTCTTTGATTGGGTTGGTCTCTTTTGACTGTATTCGTCTACATAGCTGATCTTTTAACTGTATCCTTCCTGAAAGGTAAAGGTCAGTCATATGCAATGCATGATATGGATCAAGCAATAATATTTTTCAACACATGAGATTGTATGATATGATGCATATATGCATGTATCATGATGTATAACAATGTGATGTTTATGAATGTATCTGCGTCTAGGAAAATAGATCCTTGACGGATGCCGGGAAGTCAAATCCTAGGCTGATGTTGAAGAGTGAGATTCTTCGTTTCCGTTGGGGATGATGATTGCAAGAATACCGGTCGGAGAAGATAACTCCGTTAGGGAATAAACTTGGCGAAGAGATTACTCTGCGGGGAATTACTCTATGGGGAAAGAGATGTACTTTGCTGAGATGATGATAACTCCACTGGGGATACCATTGATAGGTTATGTTGAGGGAATTGATGAACTCCGCTGGAGGATAGGAAGACTTCGTCGGGGACGATCTTTCCGTGGCAATTGGCTGAGGATAACCCAGTTATAAGCTCTGGTGGAGAAATAACCTTTGAATAAAACCCGGGGAGACGCGTTCGCTCTGCAGGGAGTGAAGGTATCTTGGTCGCATTCTTCAGCTGAACTTACCTTGGCACTTCGGTGGACAGAGCAACCGGATCATTTAGACAACTCATTATTGCCCCAGTTTCTGTTGGAGAAGAAGGTACCTGTGAAGGTGTTGATAACTGTCGATCGACAAATCTTCTTCTGGTAGGCAAGTGACGAGATGACAGGACATAGTCGTACGCTTTGATCCCTAACTTTTGCCTGGACCGCCCTTTCGGGTTCTCAGTCCACCGGGATACCCATTTTTGCCCAAGCCGCCTTTTCAGGTTTTCGACTTGCCGGGTATACAGATTTTTTCATTTCATCCCTTATTTTTGCCTAGGTGTGTCAACCTAGCGGGTGTTTGATTATGCGCAGTATTTTTTCGACTATGTTCACATTCTCAGAATGTAGAGAGGTGCCCCTGTTGTAATGTTGTGTTGCCATACTACCAGCAGATCTTCGTTTGATCGTCCAATGCCCCAAGTGATCCAAATGGAGATTTTCCCCTGGTATTTGGCATTTGAGAGATTCTCCAAATCTTGACTGGACTGCCCCAGATGACGGACAATGATCCTGCCATGCCCCTTGATTGGAAGTGCTTTTGTTCATCAGATATTCTTCGTGCGAATTTCTTTGTTGTTCGAACAAAAAGTCATATGCAAACACAGTTATGTTGAAAATGCAAAGCTTATGTCTGTCTTGAAGATTTTGAAAATGCATTTTTCATAAGAAACAAGTGAATTTTGTAAATTGTGATGTCAACTCGTTATTTTACCGCAAGCCTTAAGGAGTCAGGATACCTTTGTAACAGTATGCTTTCGAACTAACCCATGCTTCAGCTAGGACTTTTGAGGGTTGTAGCGTGGCCTGGTTCACGGTTTAAGAAACAAAGGATAAAGGCTCAAAGTATATTTGTACCCACCCGCTCGTCGTGATGTTCTTCAAACCTAAACTCAGTTGATCGTGCGTTAGACTTTGTTTGAGTCTTTGTCCTGATGTTCCAATGATGGTTCAGATGTTTGAAAATTTATTTTGAATAGGCAGTCGTTTCCTTTTTTGTTGAGGGTTTGTAGGACCTGTTTCTTTTGTGATTTCGTTATCCCTGTTTTTTGCCTGAACTGTTCCTTTTGTGATTACAGTCAGCGGGATGCCCCAGTTTTTGTAAGTCTCCTTCGTAGGTTTTGACTTATTGGGCTTTCATTTTTGAAAGATAACGACTGCCTGTCTTTATGATTATTCGGAACCATCACTGTCTTTTGTTTCAGAAGGACTTCTTTTGATGCCATTCGTTGTGCACCTGGATTAACTGAGAACACTACCCTGCCCCAGGTTATAATTAAGGGTTTTAATTTTCGAAAAGAAAAACTCCTACTTCTTTGGCTCAGAGGGGTTGATGAGGGATTATCTTCCTTATAACTCCAGTGTTTAGGAATTGAAACAATGCATGTACCTCATCAGTGGGGTCTGTTCAAAAGCATACCGTAAAGATCGTGGTATCGTTTTCGTCATCCTCCCTCAAGAGGCTTAGAATTTTCAATCAAGAGTTGATCATCACAAAAATATGAAAACAGTTTGCATATAGTGAATACGAAATAATTACTTCAAAACAGACATGTGTAATGGATTAATGAAATAACCAAGTTTGACATGAAATAAAATGTTTGAACAATCAAAGAAAATTACAATCTGAACATTCAAATGAACAAAAGTTTCCAATCCTAGCCATGTTTGGGCAGGGGAGCAGTGGTCACATTGGGAGCCTCTGGAGAGTTGAGTTGGACTTCCTTTGCGTCAATCAGATCCTGAACCTTGTTTCTCAAAGTCCAACAATCATCTGTAGCATGCCCTGGGCTGTCAGAATGATAAGCGTAACGAACGTTGGGGTTATACCTTGAAGGCGTCCTGTTGGGATTCTTTGGAGGGTCCATGAGAGTTACCAACTTGGTTTCCAGCAACTGTGGCAATATCTGTGACAAGGTCATGCCGAGGGGAGTGAATTACCTTTTGGGTCTCTCTTCCCTTTGCTGATTGTGACGCTGAGGAGCGCCGGTCGGTTTTGCAATAACCACCGTGTTGACATCTTGGCGGTGTTCGGACCTATTCTGCCCTCTTGAGCCATAGACAGCACTAGATTCTCTCTTGGATGGTTTCTTTTCAGTGTTCGAGGAGTCACCATTCTGTATTTTCCCCGACTTGATGCCAACTTCTATTCTTTCCCCGGTCAAGATCAGATCTGTAAACCCAGCAGTAGAATTCCCAATCAGGTGGTTGAAAAATGGACCGGACAGGGTCTCCAAGAACATGTCGACGAGCTCGCGGTCAGTCAGAGGTGGTTGTACCCTTCCAGCAAGGTCCCTCCATTTTTGAGCATATTCTTTGAAACCTTCACCTGCACCCATAGACATTCCCTGAAGCTGAGTGCGCGTGGGAGCAAGGTCGGCATTGTACTGGTATTGCTTGTAGAACGCAGTGGCCAAGTCCTCCCAGCTGCGGATGTTGGCTCCATTCAGTTGATAGAACCAGTCGAGTTGAGTTCCTGAAAGACTCTCCTGGAAGAAATGGATCCATAAGTTCTTGTCAGCCGTGTAGGGCTGGATCCTCCTCATGTATGACCTGAGATGCAGCTTTGGACAGGATGCCCCATCGTACTTTGCAAAGGCAGGTGCCTTGAATTTTTGCGGGATCACTACCCCAGAAGACAGACCTAGATCTTCGAAGTCCAGGCCGAGCACTTTTTGTATCTCCATGGCACTTAGCCGGTCTTCCAACTGTTTATACCTGTCCTCAGCTGGAGGGTACTGCTCATCATTGTAATCGGTCTCGTTGTCGGAGACCACTGGACTAGGAACCTCCCTTTCTTGGGGACTGTCTTTCCCAACAGATGGGGTGGTCTGCTCAACTTCATTTCGTGATCCATTCCCAGATTTGCGTCTAGGGTTGAACAGCACCGTCCTCTTCTTCTTCTTTTCCAAAAGCAGTGTCTTCAGATCTTGTTGCCCCTGGGCCAAACTCATGATCAACTCTTGGAATTGGGCATTCTGGGCCTGGAGGGCCTGGATAGATTGCTCAGTAGATGTTTCCGGATTCATGATGAGACTGCTGAAATAAACAACAAAGAAGGTAAGCAACCTGTAGAAAAAGGGTACCTGTTATGCAATGATATGTATGTATGCATGCGATGTTTTCAAGGATCTCGCGGGGTAAACAAGAAATTTGTTAGAGTTTGCATTTTGTAGCTTGATGGAAGGAACTTCATGTTGTTGAGAGTCCTTCTTCAAGAGTCAAGGCTCACCATATCGAGTGGGTCATAGCCCCTGACAACCTTGGCTAGAGGAAAATAAATCCCCTTTGCCCCTTGCCAGACATGTTGGTTCATCATGACCTGCATCACAAGCCCTTTAGATCCTTGAAATGGGTTAGTCCTTATGCGGGATGCATGCAATGGTATGATGTTATGCTATGCATGGAGTGATATATGTAACCCTGTTATGAGTCCCAATTAAGGACTGTAAACAAAACCTACAAGAAACTCAAGTGTCAGATAACAAGCATGCAAATAGTCAAGTTGGAAGGCACACAAGTCACACAAGAGAGCCCTTAGAGTTTAGGCCAGCATGGGGTCTGGGTATTACCCTCTTGAAGTTGGTGGGCTCAAACCTGTCCTATCAAAGTAACCGGGTTCTAAGGGTCCCAATATCATTGGATTGCTTTCATTGTTCATCGTTTCGATTTAGCCACTGAACTGGCGACCGAAATATTCCAAGAAAACAACCCTCAACTGAGTGTAGTATCGAGTATCAACCAACCTCGGACTGCACCAAAGTCAGTTATCTCACTACCCTAAAGAGGCCAAGATGGTTCAATTAAGGTTCCTAAGGTCAGTTGATGTTTCACGACACCACGCGGCGGCCCCGTACTCTCCTTGACTGAACTCAAAGGTTACCGGTACTCACCAAAGTGCCACATCAACGTAGCAGGCTGCTTCAACCATGTCGGTATACCCCGCACAGTTCCCTCACAGCCTTGTTGCTACTTTCTAAGAAGGTATCCCCCAGATCCGGGTTAGGATCTATAGAACTCCCAAGACAGTACCCACAATGATAAAGCAAGCAATTCATACAATTGAAAACACAAATGATCTTAGTCCTAAGGTACACCTCACTTTTACAAATGTCCCCAGCAGAGTCGCCAGTTCTGTGACCGGTGGAAATAGCACTGACTGTTTAACGCTGGTTCGCGAAATGTCGCGGAAGCAAGAGTCGCCACCGTCTTTTATTTTCTCCAACATGGACAGGACAAAAGCACAGCAAAATTCCTTATGAGATAGTTTCTCGGTTCGGGAGGTAGATTTATAGAAAGGGAATGTGTTAGCACCCTTTCTATTTATGGTTATCCATGGGCTCTTAGATACTTGCTCATTGTGTTTTCAAAAGATGTTTGCTTTTCAAGCGTGTGTGGGTTTGAAAAAAGTTTCTTTGAAAGTTTCGGAATAACTCTTGTATCTGTCCTCAAGAGTGTTTGAAAAATTGTTTTGAAAGCTTTTTGAAAGTGTCGGTGTGAAAAGAGTTTTTGATTTGTTTTTTAGAGCAAGTATCTATGAGTCATCTACCTACCCTAAGGAATTAGGCTGTGTAAATGTCCTTAAGGTAGTGCCATCCCACCATTGAGAGGTAGGTAGCACCACCGTTGGAGGTGTTCGGGTCAATTCGTTTGTTAGGGACAGTGTGGTCACCAGAGCAACAGTAGGATACCTTAGAAGCTACCCTTATGCCATTGATCCTTTTTAATTCGAGGCAACTTTTCCGAGGCAACTTGTTTTGAGGCATATGGATCAACGGACATAAGGACTTACTAAAACGTCCTATACTCGACGACCACGTTTCGAAGGTAAGGCAACAGTGAGGCGTACCCTAAGAGTGGTGTGTGAATTTGTGTGTTACTTTCATGTTATGTTTTATCTTGTACATGTATCATGGTGATCTACGCTTGTTTTTAATTTAGGCCATACATTCTTTCATGCAAAGTTTAGCAGTTTTAAGAGTGCGGAAATTTAAATGCGGAAAGTAAAATCCTACGCTATTACAAGGCGCGGGTCTATACATCGCTAAATTACAAAGACCCGTTTTAATAAAAATGCGGAAATTAAAGACGGAAAGATAAACCTAATTACTATTACATCTGAGAAACAGTTACATAATGACCGAAAGAAATAATGCGTAAAAAGAATTAAAATTAGGACGTCCGAGGGTTTTGACCCTTTTCATGAAATTAAATTAAATTAAAGTCCAATTAATTATTTAATTAAAGAAAAGAAAGTGTTTTAGTGTTTTTTGTATTTATGAAAAATAAAGAAAAAGAATTAAAAGGAAATCTTAAATCTAGATTATTTTAATTATTAATGAAAATATTAAAGTTAACCTAATTTACTAGTTAATTAATTTATTTACATGTTTATTTACAAAATTAATGATAATTAATAATAATGATAAATAATGATGATTAATAATTTATTTAAAAAAATGATGAAAATGTCAAAACCTAATTCTACATATTTTTTACTTATTAAGAAAAAGATTAAAGTTTAAAAACCTAAATTAAACTAAGTTAATTGTTAGAGTTTATTTACAAAAAATAGGTTAGTGATGAAATTAATAATAATTAAAGATATTTGTATTTTTGATTTTTCTGTTTTTATTATAGAAAATTATTTTATGGTGAAAAAAACAATTAAAACAATTAAAAAAGAATTAGAAAAGAAAATAAAATAAAATTAAAACGGATGCAAACCAAGGGGAGTTTCAGGCCCAAGGGGAGGTTTTTTGAAGTATTCTGGCCCATTAGACAAAAAGCCTTGTTTGACTTTCTGGCATCACGTGCGTGTTCATTGACTCCTGAGTACCGTGGTCTGCATTCTTTGGCCATTGGATTGGGTTTCATGGCCATTTGTATTCTGGCCTCATCATACATAAGTTGTTCTACTTTGGCCATTTGGCTTTTGGCTTTTGGCCATTTGTGTTTTGGCCTCAACGTTCCTTAATGAACCTGCATGGGATCCCTCACTGGAAAATTAGTGACATGAATGCTTTTATGCCTTTTGGATCATGGAGATCAAGTCAGCCTTATCCTTACTGAAGAAGTAGTGAGGTGTTGGTTTGTAATTGTGATGGCTTGTTTGTAGTGAGAGAGGGATTTGTAATAAGGATTTCAAGGTTTTAGGGTTCTTGAAAGAATTTGATATTCTAACAGTGTTGTGGCAAGGTTTTTTCTCTCTTTTTCTCCTCTCTGGTTTGTGTGAAAAGAAGGTGATTATATAATGGAAATTAGGGTAAAGAAAATGGGCTTTGAATGTGCAATTGGGCCTCCAATGTTCACTTGAGTTCGTCACTTTCCAGGCTAAATCGCAGGGTCTTAAGTGCAATTTTTGAAGTTGAAATGTGAAAACAAAATGTAGCCGACATCGATAACTAACTCCTGTCCGAAAATCGGCTCAATCGGATAAACGGTGAATTAGTTATGAATTTTTGAAGTTTCAGCTCAGACAAACTTATTTTGGGCTCTAGTGTCGACTCTGACACGTTCTTCAATAAAAAACTGGTATTGATCGGTGCATAATTTGGTCTCGACTTTTGAAGAAAAGTTGTAGATCTATGAGTCAATGACCTTGTGTAAAAATATGAGTCCAATCCGATAAAAATTGACCGAGTTATGAATTTTCGAAGTTTCGGCCCAGATGAAAATATATTCAGCATTCAGGATTTTCGGTGTGTCACGCACTCTGAGGAAAAAACGAAGGCCTTTTGAATACCGTTTGAACTCAATACCTTCTGTGAAAATGTAGCCAACTCAATTTGTGAAATTTTGGCGCCGGAACCAGCTTGATACGATGAAAATCGGCTGAGTTATGATTTTCTGAACATGACGCAAATAAACTTCTGTCACAAATTTTCTGTATGAAAATACTTGATAAATCCACATTTTTGAAGACCTTCTGATCGAAATTGGCTTCCAGCCGTGAGAGATGAAAACGTAGATAATGTCAAGACGGAATTTTGGCCACCGGAACGGGTTCAAAATGAGCCACGATCTTCAAGTTATGGATTTTTAGCGCGTAAAAACTGCACTTTCAGCACACTTTTTCACCATATTTCTTCGAGAAAACTCACACATTCTGATACCTTCTTTAAAGAATTGACTCTTGAGCCGAACCTGAATTTGAGAATACGTTATCAGAGATATCTTGGCGAAAGAATACCTGAATATGACGCGCCGGGTTGGACTTGTGAATTTTTCTTGAAATATTTTGATAAATATGGGAGGGCAAATTTTGGGGTACAACAGTTACTATAGAAGGTTTATAGAAGGTTTTTCTAAGTTGACACCTCCGTTGACTAAGTTGACTTGTAAAGATAGATCTTTTGTATGGGATGTTCAGTGTGAAGAAAGTTTTACATAATTGAAGAAGAGATTGATGTCGGCTCCGATTTTGATGTTGCCTAATCCAGGAGAGCCTTTTGTGGTATATTGTGATGCTTCTAAGATGGGTTTATGAGGTGTGCTTATGCAGAGTGATAAGGTAGTTGCTTATGCGTCAAGGCAGTTGAGGACTCATGAGAAGAACTATCCTACGCATGATTTAGAGCTTACTGCAATTGTCTTTATGTTGAAGATTTGGAGGCATTATCTTTATGGTTCTAGATTTGAAGTGTTTAGTGACCATAATAACTTAAAGTATTTTTCAATCAGAAGGAGTTGAATATGAGGCAATGAAGATGGTTGGAATTGTTAAAGGATTATGATTTTGGTTTGAATTATCATCCAGGAAAAGCGAATATGGTAGCTGATGCGTTAAGTCGAAAGACTTTACATATGTCAGCAATGATGGTTAAAGAGTTGGAATTAATTGAACAGTTCAGAGATATGAGCTTAGTTTGTGAGGTGACACCTCAGAGTTTTATGTTGGGTATGTTGAAGATTAATAATGAATTTCTAGACAGTATCAGAGAAGCTCAAAAGTTGGATGTGAAACTGGTAGATTTGATGGTTGAAATCGACCAGTCTTAGAATAATGATTTCAAGCTAAATGCGCAAGGTGTGCTGAGGTTTCGTAATTGAATTTGTATTCCTGATGTTGCTGAGATGAAGAAAGTGATACTTGAGGAGAGTCATAGAAGTAAGTTGAGTATTCATCCAGGAGCTACAAAGATGTATCAAGATTTGAAAGGTTTGTTTTGGTAGCCTGGGATGAAGAGTGATGTGGATTGGTTTGTGTATGCATGTTTGACTTGTCAGAAGTCGAAAGTTGAACATCAGAAGCCAGCAGGGTTGATGCAACTATTAGAAGTTCCAGAATGGAAATGGGATAGCATTTCAATGGACTTTGTGACGGGGTTACCTAATACTTTAAGAGGACATGATTCAATTTGGGTGATTGTTGATAGGCTTACAAAGTCGGCTTATTTTAACATCAGTTTTCCAGTGTCGAAGTTGGCTCATTTTAACATCAGCTTTCCAGTGTCGAAGTTGGCTGAGATTTATACTAGTGTGATTGTGAAGTTGCATGGTGTTCCTTTGTGCATTATGTCAGATAGAGATCCAAGATTTACTTATGATTTTTGGAAGAGTTTACAAGAAGCGTTGGGTTCTAAGTTGAGGTTGAGTTCGACGTATCATCCTCAGATATATTGTCAGACTGAAAGGACTATCTAATCATTGGAAGACTTGTTGAGGGCATGTGTTCTTGAGCAGGGAGGTTCGTGGGATACTTATCTTTTGTTGATAGAGTTCACTTATAATAATAGTTACTATTCTAGTATTGGGATGGCGCCTTTTGAAGCATTGTATGGTCGAAGATGTATAACTCACTTATGTTGGCATGAATCTGGTGAAAGTGTCGTACTTAGACCTGAACTTGTTCGTGAAACTACTGAGAAGGTGAAGTTGATTCGAGAAAAGATGAAAGCTTCCAAAAGTAGACAAAAGAGTTACCATAACAAGCGAAGGAAAGATTTAGAATTTCAAGTGGGTGACCATGTGTTTTTTAGAGTTACACCTGTGACTAGTGTTGAGCGAGCATTGAAGTCTATGAAGCTCACTTCTCATTTTATTGGACCATATCAGATTTCGGAGAGATTTGGGAATGTTGCTTATAGAGTGGCTTTACCGCCTAATCTTTCGAATTTACATGATGTATTTCATGTGTCACAACTCTGGAAGTATATTTTAGATCCATCTCATGTGATTCATATGGATGATGTGCAAGTACGGGATTACCTTACGGTGGAGACGATGCCTATACGGATCGCGGATCGTGAAATAAATATGCTTGGGGGAAAAGATATTTATTTGGTTAAAGTGTTTTGGCTAGGAGCTGTCGGTGAAAGCATGACTTAGGAGTTGGAGAGCAAGATGCGAGACTCTTATCCTGAGTTGTTTGATTAAGGTAAGTTTTCGAGGATGAAAATATTCTAAGTGGGGAGAGTTGTAACGCCCGTAATTTAATTAATCATTTAATTAAATTATTTTTGGAATTTTTTTGAAGTTGTGTTATGATGATAGTTGACGTGTTATAGTTACTGGATTTATTTATTAAGTTGTGGAATAATATTATAATGATAATATTATTTGATGTGGGCTTGTTTTAAATAATAGAAGTAGTAGAAGGGGGGTGTAGGAGTTTTAAGCTCATTAAGGCATATTGAGAAATATAGGTTATTTTATTATTGTTAGAAATAATAAGGAAAAAGAAGAATCAGTAAGAGGAGAAAGAGATAAGGGTTGGAAGAAGAGAAAGAGAACGTGAAAGTGCAGAAAAGAAGGAAAAGAGGCAGAACGAAATTCAACCTGAAAAGGTTATAGAGCAACCTTCAATCCAAGGTAAGGGTGGGGTTCTGACTCTATAATAGAGTTTATGATGAGTGGTATGTGGGATTAGATGTGAAAAGCTGTCTTGTTTATGATTCGAATGTATATGTTGTTATATGATGAAGATCAATGATTTAGAGATGAGTAATGATGCCCTAATGTTGTATATTTGATGTAGAAATATAGGATGATTATAATTAATGATTACATATGATTAGAGGATGTTTTTAGGGCCTAAAGCATGGAAACTGTAGTGAGAACACTGAAATCTCAGAAAATATTTATGACAAAATAGTATGTGTCGACCCCAAAAGTCATGCGTCGATGCATGAAGGCTTTTAGACTCAGGATGAATCGATATGATGAAGCCATGCGTCGATACATGTAGGCTTTTAGACTCAGGATTATTCGATACATAGGACTATGTATCGATACATGCAGTGTTGCAGACTCAGTATGAGTCGATACGAAGAGAGTACGCATCGATACAAGCAGCGTGTTAAGCCCAGTACACGTCGACTCAAGAGATTACGCGTCGACTCATGTAGCCTGATTTTTGACAGATTTGTTTCCAGAGGTTGTAACTTGAGTTTCCGGACTCCGTTTGAGGTGTCGCTCGAAGCGTTGAATAGATGAAACGATGAACTTCATTCTTGAGGATTAAATTGAAGAATAGGAAGGATAATCCTAGTAACCCAATTTAGGACTAGAGTTAGCTTCCCGCGTAAATCGCTATGATGATTTTGTGAAGTAAGACGAAGATGAGATGATTATAGATTATTGCATGGTTCATGATAGTAAGATTAATGTGGATAACGATGTAGTATTACAGAATTAACAATATGTAGAAGTTTGGTAATTAGAGGTAAGCCTTGAATGATTAATTAATTATAGGCAATATGATGTTGTAGGCCTATGGACAACGTTGCAAGATTGAAGATCTACTGTTGTATTGTTGTATGGCTGAGTTACTGTGAATTATGTTGATAACTGAAGTTGATGAATGATGTTGATAAATGATGTGGATGAAATTATGTTGATGAATTATGCGATGAATTATGTTGATGAATTATGTTGATAAATGATGTTGATAAATGATGTTAAGATGCCTCTAATAATTGGCAGCTATTAAGATGTAGGCTTCTGGACAACGATGATGTTATGTTGAGATGTTGTTAATTATGGTGTTGTCATTACATTCATGATTGTGTCGCATACATTACATTTCAAGATGGAGTTGATGCTCGTTAAGATGGCATGTATTGGCGAATATTAAGATGAATGCTTATGCCTTGTTGATGCCTTTATTTATTGGCAATTATTTTGAGATGGGAGTTCAGCTCCAATGGTACCACATGCATTTGTATAGTATTGAGTCGCATTATACAATTGCATAAAGAAGTTGTGTATTGATATGGTGAATGTGTATATTGTTGGTATTCTGTTGAGATTATTGTTGTTTATACGATGAGAAATGGTGATGTTATGTGATCTAATTTAATATATTATTTATCATACGTTTTATTATATTGTTAGACATCTCACCCCTTCTGTTTGAATGTTACCCTTACGTTGGTAACGTGCAGGTAATCCAGAGTGAAGGCAGTTTACCTTCGGTAGTTCGAGTCGTTGTCATTGCTCTGATACATAACACTTGGGGGGATGAACGCTTGTTACTTTTTAGTTATTGATTATTTCAGTTGTTGAACTTTAATTTGTTCGTTGCTAAGTATGCATTATTTTGAAGTTGTTGTAATTGTTGGACAAAGATGTTATTATGATTCTGCTGCCTAGATGTTCAAGTTGTTGAATTAAGAGATTAAATTATTATGCTGATGGTTAATCCAAAGTTTTAAAGTGTTATGTATCCACGTTGAATGCAATGTATTTTTGAAGTTGAATTTGTGGCATCCTGGTTCAGTTGCATGAATTTTATAACTCAAATTTACATTTATAATTGTCGGGTAGAATTGGGGTGTTACATCTGCCATTCGTGATCTGAAAGGTGGAAGAGGATTGAACACTTGAGTGCCCAGATATTTGCACTTGCATATGCATGGAGTGATACTTTGTTGATAATATTTCTTGAATTGGCTTAAAGATGCCATTCAGCGAGATGATAGAGTCTTGTCGAGATGGGCTTATAGATGCCATCCAGAGTAATTGTTGGTAGTAGTATCAAAATGAGTCTACACTTGACTATATCTGAAGAATGCTTTTCAGAATAAATCTGAGAAAAATGCTTATCAGATTTAGTCTCTGAGGAAAATGCTTATCAGATGTAGTCTCTAAGGAAAATGCTTATCAGATTTAGTCTCTGAGGAAAATGCTTATCAGATTTAGTCTCTGAGGAAAATGCTTATCAAATTTAGTCTGTGAGGAAAATGCTTATCAGATTTAGTCTGTGAGGAAAATGCTTATTAGATTTAGTCTCTGAAGGAAATGCTTAGACATGTAGATAGTCACCCGTCCTGTTTTGAGAATTAATCTTTGTCTGGTCATATAGATAGTTGCCCCGTCTTCTTTTGGGAATTAATCTTTAACTTGCTTTTTGTTGGTACACCTGTCCTGTTTCGCGAATTCTTACTGTTTGGTCATATAGATAGTTGTCCCGTCTTGTTTCGAGAATTAATCCTTGACTTGTTTGAAAATTGCTGATGGTATTTGTCTGCTTACGGACTTTACTTGAAAAGACGAAAGTTAGTTTTATGCAATGTCATGATGTATGCAATGCATTGTGTAATGATGTTCTCAAAGTAAATGAGAGTGTCATATGCGTTTCATATGTATATGCTATGATATTTTGTAAATGATATATAGATGTAAGATATCGCTTGACGACAATGGTAGCTTTGTATAACATCTTCGGCTGGGGACAATACATCCCTGACTTTGCTGGGAATGAAGAATATGAATCTTCAATCTTGTTTAGAATGTCTTCACTGGGGATTCTTGCTTTCTGTTTGAGGATACTCCACTGGGAATGTTCGACTTATGTTTGGGGATAAAAGATATGGATAATTGTTCATCGCTCTCTCTTATATACCTTGACAGGGGATAAAAGAGATGGATAATCCTCTGATGTACTGTCTGACCAAGTTTTAGATATGGATGTTGTGATACGGTGGGAGAACTGACTTGAGGTTTGCATTTGTATTCGCAAATGTTGCGGTTAGCAAGAGTCGCCACCGACTTTTTATTTTATCCTAAGGAAAGGTTAAAAAGCACAGCAAAAAACCTTTTGAGATGTTTTCTTGGGTTCGGGGAGTAGATTATAGAAAGGGAAGGTATTAGCACCCTTTCTATCCATGGTTATCCATGGGCTCTTAGTTACTTGCTTAGATCACTTGCCTTTTGTTTTCAATTGTTTTAAATGGTGCTTGAGTGTGTGGGTTTTGAAAATGTTTTGAAAAGAGGCCAATGTGGTGGCAACCTTTGCAATGATCCATGTGGGGATGTATACAAAGATGTATGTCTTTTGAAAAGGTTTTCATTTGTTTTTGAAAGTTGTTTTGAAAGTGTAGTGAAGTGTGGTTTGAAAAATAGGCAAGTGTTTTGTTTTGCAAGTTGGTTCAAGTAACTAAGAGGTTATCTACTCCTAATTTTCTCAAAAGATTATTGCTATATTTTAACCCTTTTAACAAGTTTGCACCACCATTGTATTTGGTGGGCAACCTTGTGTTAGGATGTGAAAGGGACAGGCGCGGGTCATCGTTTAGACCATAATTGTAACGACGTTAAATGTCTTTGGGCAATTTCTTTAAGGGACTTGATCATTTGTTTTGTTTGTTTTGAAAAGTTTTATCGAGGGACTATGATCATTCAAACTGTTTGCTTTGCCCAAAGATGTTCAACATACAATATGGCCCAATTTTGAAAGGCAACAAGTGGATATAACCCTAGGGGTGTTAGTGTGTGTGATTTGTGTGTCCATTTTCATGCTTGTTTATCTTGTATTAGGTCAAACTATTTTTTATCGTTTTTTCGCATACAAACCCTAATTCTAACATGTTATCATTAGAAAGCAATAAAGTGCGAAA
Organism: Vicia faba; assembly: GCA_948472305.1. Classification (NCBI taxonomy): domain Eukaryota; kingdom Viridiplantae; phylum Streptophyta; class Magnoliopsida; order Fabales; family Fabaceae; genus Vicia; species Vicia faba. The sequence goes on along the minus strand of OX451738.1, from coordinate 248,164,976 downwards.
TTAAAATTACTAAGCTATTACACAACCAAATATGGGAAGGGGGGTACAAATGTTCAAATGGGGATATAGACAAGAATTTAAATCTAGATTATTACAACAATTGGATATTTGCATAGTAAATAAATCGCATAATTTAAATGTAAATAAAATAAATATGTAAAATGTAAAAAAGGAAAGTTTTTTTTTTGTGTATGAGAAAATATTTATGTAAAAAAGAAATAAAAATGTATTTATTTTTTTAGTATTTTGAAACTTAGGGTAAGAAACCCTAATTTTTATATAAAAAGTATTATTATCTAATTTAATTCTACTATTTATTTATTATGTACAAAAAATAAAATAAAATGAAGTATTTTGTGAAAAAAGGTATTTTTGTATCAAATATTAATAAAAATGAAGAAAATCAAGTATTTTATATTTTTATCTTAAATATATTAATAAACATGTATATATATATATATATTAAACCCTAAATGAGTATCATACAAAATAAATATTTATTTAATATTTTAATAAAATAAATAAAAGTATTTTTTTTTTGTGTGAAATATTTTCAGAAAGTAAAAATAAAAATAAAAAGGTATCCACATTATTTTCTATTTATTTTAATAATAGTGTATATATATATTTGTATATAAATAAAAGAAATAAACAAACAAATATGCCATAAATACAAAAAATGATGGAAAAAATATTTTAAAAATTTTAATGGCATGAGAAAAAATAAACAAAGTCAACCCAAAAAGAAAAAGTCAAAAATGTTGAAAAATAAACAAATGGGCTCAGGGGGTGTAAACCAAAAAAATGGGGTGTGAAAAGGAAACAAATCCAGGCCCAGCCCAGATCACTTCTTCTTCAACCTCTGTACATCTTTCTTCTCACAGAACACGCGTTTTCTAACTCTGGATTCCTGGACTTTCAAGCAAAACTCATAACATGAAAAGTGTAGAGCATTAAGAGACGGTTTCAACCATATAAAGAACATGACCTATCTCTCCAAGATGAGAGAGAATTTCTCTCCCCCTCTTTTCTGACCTAGTTTTTCTACCATTTTCAGAGCTCAAATTCTCTTCACTCAGACAAAAGAAATGAAAAGTAAAGCTATGTACATGTTCAGGGCTATGAGTAGGACTTTGTTTCTTCACAAACTTAAGACTAAATATGCCTAATAAGAGAGATACGAATTCAAACTTTTACCTGTGCAGTTGAACTTCTATGTGGAGAATGAGAGACTTTCAGTGCAATGTAATGATTGGAAAAGCTTCCTTGAAGTCCAGGGATGCTTTTTCAATGCTCACTTTGTCTTGAAACTTCTTGTATCAAGCTATAGAACTTCACCTGCAAGCTAAAGATGTGAAAATGGTGGAAGTGATTAGAGCAACTACAGATCGTGCCTTAGCTTCTGGATAGCTTGCATATGTTGTAAGGAAGGTAGAGGAACAGGTTTGGACAGAAATGTTTGAAGGGAATGAGAGATTGCACTCAAACTGCAGGGGCACCCCTGTTTGTGCAGTTTGAGGATGATTCTGAGATGGAGAGGGTTTGAAAGGCAAATGGCTCGAGCAAAAGCTTAAATGTGGTCTATGGAATCTGTTTGATATATTTTGTGCTGTGTTCTTTTACTGATATGAGAGATAGCATAAGTTATGGATGTTACTTCTATGTGAAGCAAGCAAATGTCAACTTGGTTTCTAGGCCAGTACAATGCCTCAATCTATGCTGCACCTTTGAGTCTTGATCAGTGGGATATGCCTATGCTTTTTTGCTTCAAAGATCTGCATTGTACCTCATAGATTTGCAAAGTTGCCATAAAGTATCACTTTACAAGAATGGATAACATGCTTTTTCTAGTTTAGGCTTGATTTTGTGTGTATTATCCAAATGAGCAAAATAATGTTAGAACACAAAGGATATGCATTGAATTATTGAGTGAGAATGGGATTAGAGGCCTGCAATGTAGCTTAAGCATGCTGAATTCAAATTTGCCAAGTTTATGAACATGCTTTGATGGAGAACAAAAGTGAATTTTTGCCAACTTGTGAAATTCGAATCTCTCAAGTTATGAGGTTGTTTGATGAGTTCTTGGACATTTTGGAAAGCTTGTAATGTGTACTACAATCCATCTTTGAAATGCAATTTGAAATTCCAAGTGGAAGGGTATGAAAAGTGGCCTTGAAGTAGGGTAGAAAACCTTGTCAAAATAGGTCAAATTTCACTAAGTTAAAAGATGGTTTAGTGCCCTTATTCAAAAAATCATAACTTGAGATACAAGCTTCAAATGAGAAAACTTTGTGAATCAAAGTTGTAGATTTTGCAACAAGCTACAACTTTCATGTTTTGACTTTTGTTTGAATCCAAATGGATCATGGTGAAAAGATGGGGCAAAGTTGGGAAAAAATTAGGGTTTTCCATAACTTAGAAAAATTCTAAGTTATGAAAAATTCCATTTTCAAACCCTAATTTGCATTTTGTGATTTCTTGGTGAACAAGTTTCATAATTTGGCATGTTTTGATGAAAAATGAATCCTGACTCTTGATTTTGACCAAAAAGTCAAAGTTTGACTTTTCAGTATACAGTCAAAATGGATCAATTGACTGGGAAATTCAACTGTCAATCTTGTGTACTTGGGATCTTTTGAGCTTGATGAACATGTCAAGATAATTCCATTGAGTCCTTGAGGCCATATGTGAGCTTGGTTTGCCATTGGCTAGGTCAAACAGTCAAAAATTGCCCTTGTGCAGTCAAAACCCTAAAAATGACCATTTTACCCTTTTGATGATCTGATCAAATTTCTTGTGGAATTGTGATCCAAACTTGATCAAATGGTTCACATGAGTTCATAATGTTGATGTGGATCAAATTTCATGAGGTTTGACTGTCAATTGGCCACAGTTGACTTTTTCCCCAATACAGCTGATTTCTAGGTCAACTGTCCAATTGACTGGGTAAAACTTGGAATCAAGACTTGAAACTTGGTATAGGTAAACTTGGGAGTCCAACATGAAGCATGAGAGTCATCTTAGGCATTTTAGGTCAAAGCATCTTTAGGCAAACACAAACCCTAATTTGAGTCCACAGTGCAAGGAGAAGTCTTGAGCAGAGGAAACCCTAATTGTATCTTGATCTTTAAATGTCTTGTGATGAGAAAAATGTTGAGGAAATGGGAGGGCAAATTTTGGGGTACAACAGTTGCCCCTGTTCAATCTTCTTGGACCTGAAGAGTTAGATTGGCAAGTTTGCCTTTCGTGACTCGAGGGTAAAAGGAGATTGGACACTAGAGTGCCCGGAAATTTGCACTCGCATGCTGGAGTCTCAACAACGTGGTGTCGGGAATGGGCTTATAGATGCCATTTGGAGAGATGGTGGATAGGGAGATGGGCTTTGTAGATGCCATCTGGAAAAGTGACAGAACTTTGTCGGGAATGGGCTTACAGATGCCATTTGGAAGTGTTGATCGCATAAGAGGTTCCTTAGCGAGAACTTGTGTGTTTAAGAAAGACAGATGTTTTCCTGGCTTGTTACAGGTGTTTGATCTTCAGTCTCCTTATGCAGATATGCCCTGGCTGGATACAGGAGTCGAATCTTTGAACTCTGCAGACGTGCCCTGGCTAGATACAGGAATCGAGTCTGGAAATATGGTCAACAGATATGCCCTGGCTGGATACAGGAGTCGAATCTGGAAATGTTGTAGTTGATAGATGTGCCCTGGCTGGATACAGGAATCGAATCTTCGAACTCTTCAGACGTGCCCTGGCTAGATACAGGAATCGAGTCTAGAAACTGATCACTCTCAGATGTGCCCTGGCTAGATACAGGTATCGAATCTGGAATTGTGACAGTTGAAGGTAGTCGTTTTTGAGATTGTCTTTTTCCTGAAAAGGCAAAGACGTAAGTTGTATGCAATGTCATGATGTATGATATGCATGATGTCATGATGTTCAACATTTGTATGCGTTTCATCATGTATGTAAGCGAGATGTATGAGAATGTGAAATGTTTATGAGTGTAATTTCATCTTAGGAAAATAAATCCTTGACGAACGGCCAGGAAGCTGCTCTGCGGAAGAGATATTTGGCCGAAGCTCTGATGAGAGGCCTGCTGAGGACTTTAACAATGGATTCCGCTGAGGATAACAATGGATTTCGCTGGGGATTGAAGGAACTTTTGCCGGGAACGGTCTTCCGTGGCTTTTAGCTGAGGATAACCCAGTTATAAGTCCTTGTGAGGAAATAACTCTAAATAAAACTTGGGCGAGACGTTCGTACTTCGCCGGGGATAAGCTCGCAGAATCTACTGGGGATGAGCTTTTAAGACCTGCCGGGGGATGTTTTGCCTTTTTCAGGATCGACGGGGAATCGACTCCTGCTTGGGGAAAGTGCTGCTGAATTTTGCTTTACTCTGCGGGGAGTTGAGATGATTTGGTCACATTTTCAGTTGAACCTGCCTTGGTGCTTTGGCGGACAAAACAACTAGACCGCATTAGACAACTCCACATTGCCCCTGTCTTTGATGTCACTTGTAATTAATCTCTTTTCATATGCAAACATTTATGAATCAGCAATTTAATGTCAAATGCATATATCAAAATGAACATTGGACGTTCTTCGCAAGACAAAACAACAAAAGAAAAACAATGGCGATTTGTATGGACAAGTGAATTTTCATTGATTTAAACTTTTCCTGTGAATAGGCGTTTTTTGTACAAGAGACTGACATCCTAGTAAGAGGACATCGCCAAATAGTATAGAGTTTACATTTTGAAAAAGAAAACAAAACAGCTACGTGAACAATCCCACTGGGTTCCAACTCTGCTATCGCCTTTATGTTTTCGAACGTCTCATCGCCTTACTGCCTAATCTGAAGATGAAGCTGATTGGTCAATGCCGAAATTTGGGCCAGATAGTTGATGCCGAACTCCGGATGCGAAGTGATCCAATGAGACATAGTGTTACGCTTTTATCCCTAACTTTTGCCTGGACCGCCCTTTCGGGTTTTCAGTCCACCGGGATACCCTTTTTTGCCCAAGCCGCCCTTTCAGGTTTTCGACTTGCCGGGTGTACAGATTTTTATTCATTTCATCCCTTATTTTTGCCCGAACCCTTTTGGTTCGCCGGGAAGCCCTTATTTTTGCCTAGGTATGTCAACCTAGCGGGTCTTTTATGCGTAGTATTTTTTCACTATGTCCGCATTGGCGGGGTGAGGAAGGTCGTCACCGTCCATGGTGGTTAGGATCATGGCTCCTCCTGAGAACACACGCTTAACCACAAATGGCCCTTCGTAAGTAGGGGTCCATTTGCCCCGGGGATCACTTTGAGGAAGGATGATGCGTTTGATTACCAGGTCCCCAACTTGATACTCTTGCGGTCTGACTTTCTTGTTAAATGCCCTGATCATCCGTTTTTGATACGTTTGACCATGACAGATAGCAGTGAGCCTCTTTTCGTCAATCAGATTTAGTTGATCAAGTCGAGTCTGGATCCAATCATCTTCATTCAAGTCTGCATCCTTCATTATCCGGAGAGAGGGTATCTGGATTTCGATCGGCAAGACTGCCTCTATGCCATAGACTAGGGAGAAGGGAGTTGCCCCGGTTGACGTCCTTGCTGAGGTGCGGTACCCATGAAGAGCGAACGGTAACATCTCGTGCCAATCTTTATAGGTCACTGTCATCTTCTGCACAATTTTCTTGATATTTTTATTGGCTGCCTCTACAGCCCCATTCATCTTCGGCCGATAGGGGGAAGAATGGTGGTGCTGTATCTTGAATTGTTCACAGAGTTCAGTGATTATTTTGTTATTGAGATTGGTACCATTGTCCGTAATGATTCTTTCTGGGACTCCGTACCGACAGATCAGATTATGCCGGATGAAACGTGCTACGACGCTCTTGGTTACCGTTGCGTAGGAAGCCGCCTCAACCCACTTTGTGAAGTAATCGATCGCCACCAAGATGAAGCGATGCCCATTGGATGCCGTTGGTCGGATCTCACCGATCATATCGATGCCCCACATTGCGAAAGGCCAAGGTGCCGTTAGGACATTCAAAGGAACTGGAGGGATATGCACCTTGTCAGCATAGATCTGGCACTTATGACAAGTTCGGGAGTGCTGGTAACAATCGGCTTCCATTGTGGACCAGAAATATCCTGCCCGAAGGATTTTCTTAGCCATGGTGTGCCCACTGGAATGGGTTCCAAATGTACCTTCATGCAGTTCCATCATGATTTTCTCAGCTTCAGCCTTATCCACACAACGCAGCAGAGTTGAATCATGATTCCGCTTGTAGAGAACGCCGTTGCTGAGGAAGAATTTTGCAGCAAACCTCCTCATGAACTTCTTATCATTGACAGATGCACCTTCAGGGTATTCCTGGGCTTCCAAGTACCTCTTCACCTCGTGATACCAGGGTTTTTCAGTCACCTTCTCAGCCTCGAGCTCGCAGCAGTATGCTGGTTCATCCAACTTCCAGATTGTGATTTGAGGAGCCTCATTGTCCCATTTAACTTTGAACATTGAAGACATCGTGGCTAGTGCGTCTGCTAGCTGATTTTCTTCTCTGGGGAAATGCTCAAAAGTTATCTCTTCAAAGTGAGGGAGCAAGGTCGACACATACTCCTTGTAAGGAATAAGATTCGGGTGTTTCGTATCCCACTCGCCTTTGATCTGATTGATCACGAGAGCGGAATCTCCGAAGACACTTAGAAACTTGATTCTCAAATCGATCGCAGCTTGTAAACCCATGATACATGCCTCATATTCTGCCATGTTGTTGGTGCAGCTGAAACATAATCGGGCGGTGAGTGGAGTATGAGTCCCCTTGGGAGATATGATTACAGCACCGACGCCGTTACCCAGAGCATTGGAGGCTCCGTCAAAATGCAAAAACCATCGGGATCCTTCCTCAGGTCCTTCATCCGGTCCAGGTACTTCACAGTCAGTTACCACCATGATGTCTTCGTCCGGAAAATCAAAGTTCAATGATTGATAATCGTCCACAGGTTGGTGTGCCAAATGATCAGCCAGTACACTCCCCTTAATTGCTTTCTGAGTTGTATACTGGATGTCATATTCTGTTAAGATCATTTGCCATCTCGCTATCCTCCCAGACAGAGCGGGCTTTTCAAATATGTACTTGATGGGATCCATCTTTGAAATCAATAAAGTAGTGTGAGTCAGCATATACTGTCTCAGCCGGCGAGCAGCCCATACAAGAGCGCAGCAAGTTTTCTCAAGCAGTGAGTAACGAGACTCACAGTCGGTAAACTTTTTGCTCAAGTAATAAATAGCGTGCTCTTTTCGGCCAGACTCGTCATGCTGCCCCAGCACACACCCCATTGAATTATCAAGCACTGTCAAGTATAGTATCAGAGGTCTTCCTTCCACTGGTGGCATAAGAATGGGTGGCTCTTGGAGGTATTCCTTTATTCTTTCAAAGGCGGCCTGACATTCATCATTCCAGCGTACCACTTGATCTTTCTTCAGTAATTTGAAGATTGGCTCACAAGTAGCAGTCAGATGTGATATGAATCGGGCAATGTAATTCAGTCGTCCTAGGAAACCTCTGACTTCTTTCTCTGTTTTTGGGGTCGGCATCTCTTGAATAGCTTTAACCTTGGCAGGGTCCACCTGGATACCTTTATCACTTACAATGAAACCTAGCAATTTTCCGGACCTCACCCCGAAGGTGCATTTGTTGGGATTCAATCTCAGCTTGTACAACTTGAGTCGGTCAAACAACTTCCTCAGATGATCAAGGTGTTCCTCCTCAGTTTGAGACCTTGCAATCATGTCATCAACGTATACTTCAATCACATGATGGATCATATCATGAAATAAAGCAACCATGGCACGCTGATAGGTTGCCCCAGCATTTTTCAATCCGAATGGCATGACCTTATAACAGAAGGTGCCCCACTGGGTCACAAAGGTAGTCTTCTCCATATCTTCTGGAGCCATCTTGATCTGATTATACCCTGAAAAACCATCCATGAAGGAGAACACCTTGTGTTGAGCTGTATTGTCAACAAGGACATCAATGTGAGGTAGGGGGAAGTCATCCTTGGGGCTGGCCCTGTTCAGATCCCTGTAGTCAACACACATTCTGACCTTACCGTCCTTCTTCGGCACTGGCACAACATTGGCAACCCACTGAGGGTAAGAAGTTACTGCAAGGAAACCCGCATCAAACTGTTTCATCACCTCAGCTTTAATCTTCTCAGACATCTCTGGACGCATTCGTCGAACTTTTTGCTTTACTGGAGGGCAATCTTCCTTGGTTGGCAAATGGTGAACTACAATGTCGGCATCCAAACCAGGCATATCTTCATAGGACCAGGCAAAGATCTCCATGTAGTCTTGTAGCATCTGGATCAATCGTTGCTTCACGCTGAGCTCTAGATTGGCACCAATTTTGACCTCTTTCCTATCTGTCTCAGTTCCCAGGTTAATTGTCTCCACAGGCTCTTCATGTGGTTGAATAGCCCTCTCTTCCTGTAGTAACAGTCTTGCGAGTTCACCAGGCACTTCGCAATCATCTTCACCTTCGTCTTCGGCCAAGTTGATCGGATTTTCGAAGTCATAACTGGCGGTAGCAGAGCTGTTGCCAGTGAGATCCAGAGTGGATTGAAACCTGTATAAGTGAGTGTGTGTAAATATAGCTGTTTTGCAATATATATAACACAGAAAGAAAAGGAGCACAAGATTTGAAATGCAACAAACGTCCAATGTTTTGATTGATGATATATGAAAATGTCATACAAAAAGCCCTCACCAATGGAGCTACGATGCCCCGGGCAGGACACCGAGCCAACAGAGTTTTAACATATTGTTTGTTACAAATTTGGAAATCAAAAGAAATCAATTACTGCGTGACAAATGTGATAGGGGTAAAATCCTTTGCTGTCCAGTTGTTTGGTCCGTCGCTAGCAGTCGGGTAGATCCAATTATCAAACTCAGCTTCCTCCACATCCTCCTCAATAGCATTCACCCTTGAGCTGGAAATAAACACCGGAGCCTTTCCAATCTTCTCTTTGCGCACCACCTTCTGAGCCTCTGCAGTAAAGCCTAGCCCAAACTTGTCGTTCTTCTGAGTGAAGTCAGGAAGCTGACCCCAGTGTGCACCATTGCCTTTCTGAACCACAGCCCGGGCATCCCTTAGGGAAACCATCTTCAAGGAATCATTCTCTTCGGCCATTGTCTCCGCAGCTGCTGAAATTGGATGTACCTCCTCAAAATGTTGGAAGGGAGTTTCAATAAATTCTCCGTCCATCTCGATGTACCTGAAGGAATTCAAATGGCTCACCATATACTCCTCTTCTCCTTGCACAGTGACAATTTTCCCCCTGACGGGATACTTCAGTTTTTGGTGTAAGGTGGAGGTCACTGCCCCAGCTTTGTGGATCCAAGGTCTACCCAACAGACAGGAGTACGATGGACGTATATCCATCACGTAAAAGGTAGAGTCAAACACTTGAGAGCCCACACGAATTGGGATGTTAACCTCTCCATGAACCATCCTCTTGGAGCCGTCAAAGGCTCTGACGATGATATTGCTGGGTTTCAACTCCAGGCCTTCATAATCCAGACGATCCAAAGCCTTTTTCGGAAGAACATTCAAAGAAGAACCAGTGTCCACCAATACATGTGCCAGAGTAGTGCCCCTGCATTCAATAGAGACATGCAGGGCATCATTGTGTTTTCTCCCTTTTGCGGTTAGGTCAGCATCTGAAAAGCCCAAGCCGTTGTCCGCTGTCAGATTTGCTATGCAGTCAGTGAACTGAACTGCAGACGTCTCCTGCGGCACATGGGCCGTCTTGAGAAATGAGATTAATGCCTTAGCGTGAGCCTCGGAACATAGCAATAGGGAGAGCAGGGAGATCTTGGAGGGTGTATGCCCTAACTGCTCAACAACATTAAAATCACTTTTCTTTATTATCTTCAGAATCTCCTCCATTTCTTGTCGGGAGGCCTCAGCATTCACGGGTATTGGTGCCTCCATCCGGGCAGGCTCTTCTTCAATCCCTTTGCCCCGAGCATTTGATGACTCGGCAGCAGGGGACACAATTTGATCAGCAACAGGACTTGGTAAACTTGCAGGTTTTATGAGGAGGGGTTTTCGAATAGCGGGTGGCGCAATGTCAGGCGAGAAGAGCCTGCCACTGCGGGTTACTTTAGCTGGACCGGTGATATCGCAAATACTGGCACTAGCATCAAATTCTTGCTTGATTCCATTTACATATACGTCTGCCCCATAATGCCAGGGGACAGCCTTATCAGACACGTAGGAGAGGGGTCCTGGAACAGTAATGATCACAGGCGCAACTGTCAAGATTTGAATAGGCTTCTTTGGGGGAGCCTTGATTGGATTTTTGAAGATGGTAATCACGGAAACTTCTTTCATTGGAACCAATTGAACAGCAGTCTTTTTGAATAAAATCTCCTTGCTATCCATTAGGCCTTGGATGCCTAACCTTAGCAAGGGACAATCGGATAGGGAAATAGCACAGAATGGGCAACCTTCGCCGCAACCCGGAAATAAACCGGCCCGCAGTAGGTTCTTCTTAACAGTCTTCAAAGGGGTAACAACTTCATCTAACGAAACAGCATACACTTCTTCCTCAATGGTACTTACCCTATGCTGGGGCATAGGAGCCGTTACAACATTCGGTCTTTCCGGCGCTTCAAACTGAATTTCTTTTGCGTCAATTAGATCTTGTACTTTGTTTCTCAAGGCCCAACAATCATCAGTAGTGTGCCCGGGACTATCAGAATGATAAGCACACCGGGCATTCGGGTTGTATTTAGGGGACGCAGTGTTGACGACCTTAGGAGCTTCTTTGAGGGTCACCAGGTTGGTGGATAACAGTTGGGGTAAAATTTGAGATAATGTCATACTCAATCGGGTATACTGCCTCTTGGGCCTTTCACTTCTTTGCTGATTGTACTGCTGAGGAGCAGCAACAGGTTTAGAGATGACCAAAGCATTAACGGCTTGGCGACTTTCGGGCTTGACTTGTCTTCTAGGGCCATAGACGGCGCTTGCTTCTTTCTTAAATGGCCTCTTCTCAGTACTTGTAGAGGCAGCCTTCTGTATCTTGCCTGACCTGATGCCAGCTTCAATTCTCTCTCCCGTTAATATCAAATCTGTGAACCCAGCGGAGGAGTTTCCAACCAAATGATTAAAAAACGGACCAGACAACGTTCCCAGAAACATATCAACCAGCTCTCGATCAGTTAATGGAGGCTGCACCCTGCCAGCCAAATCTCTCCATTTTTGAGCGTACTCTTTGAATCCTTCACCCGTCCCTAGAGACATACCCTGAAGTTGGGTACGCGTAGGAGCGAGATCAGAATTATATTGGTATTGTCTGTAGAAAGCAGTCGCCAAATCCTCCCAGTGCCGGATGCTAGCTCCGTCTAATTGGTAGAACCATTCAAGCTGAGACCCCGAGAGGCTGTCTTGGAAGAAGTGAATCCAGAGGTTTTTATCCGCCGTGTAAGGTTGGATTTTCCTTACATACGACCTCAGATGCAGCTTTGGGCAGGAGACCCCATCATACTTGGCGAAGGCAGGCGCCTTAAACTTGTGTGGAATTACTACTCCAGAAGATAATCCCAAATCCCCGAAATCCAGTCCCGGCACGTTCTGAATTTCCATAGCGCTCAAACGGTCCTCCAATTGTTTGTATCTGTCAGCAGCAGGTGGGTATTGTTCCTCGTTATAGTCTGTCTCGTTGTCGGAGACTGCGGGACTAGGTGCTTCTCCCCCTTGGGGACTGTTTTTTTCAGCAGAAGAAGTGGTTGGATCAGCTTCATTGTGGAGTGTGTTCCCAAATCTGCGTCCGGTGTTGAACATTGCCGTCCTCTTTTTCTTCTTCTTCTTCAGGAGTAGAGTCTTCAACTCTTGCTGACCCTAGGCTAGGCTTAGGACCATCTCTTGAAACTGTGCACTTTGGGCCTGAAGGGCCTTGATTGCTTGTTCACTGGATGACTCCGAATTCATGATGACTGTGCACATAAACAGCGAAGAAAATTAAGCAACCTGTGAAAATAGGGTACCTGCTATGCATATGGTGTAATGGAATGCGTATGTTTTATGTTTTCAAAGACAAATAAGATTCAACTTTGTAGACAAAAAAGGGAAACACACTTCATTAGATTAAAATTTTTCAATTGTTCAACAATTTGCCCTTAGGCATTACAGGAATGAAAAATACGGAAAAGGAAATAAAACTACAAAAGGGAATAATCAAAGCTCATCAATGCTCCCATGGCCTCCTCCTCTCAGTGCTGATGTAGTTGTTCAGGACACGTTCTTCCTCCAATTGCTTAGTCAGCCTTTGGACCTTCCTTTCCTGCTCGTTGAACTTCTCCCGATAGAAATCCCGTTCTTCCTTTAGCTGTGCCCAAGATCTCTTCATGGTGTCAAAATCAGTAGGTATCTGAGGAGGGAGGACAGTTGGAGGAACCCCATCTTCATCGGGAGATTCAAGGATGATTGGTCTGACAGCTTCGTACGGCATACCTAACTTCTGAGCACGGATGCGGACCCATTTGCAATAGGGCTCCAATGGTAAAGAAGTCTTTGGTCCTAACTCATGTGGGTCAGCTTTGTGGATTCTGTCCCAAGCTCTAATGAATCCCTGGCGTAGTTTGTCACTACCTGCCTGAAACTCAAAATGGAAGTGAGGAACCAGCATTTCATGGGGCCCATCTCCTCTGGCTCTTCCAAACTGACGGAGAGCTAAACATGGATTGTAAGAGATTCCTCCTTGGATACCGATCAACGGGACATTAGGATATTCTCCGCAACGGTCGATAACAGCTACCTCGTCCAAACCTCTGAGAGTCCAAGTGATATCCTTATCTGTGAGAGACATTAACCTCCGAGCCCAACCTTTTCCTTCTTCATTCTTCAGCACGGACTTAGGAAGGTGCGAAATAAACCACCTTACCAGCAAAGTAGCACAACACCATGGAGTTCCCCGTTTTCGAACAGTACGAGCATGGAGTTGTTGTAGAATGTCACCCAAGAGAGTGGGTACCAGATTCCGAGACATGAAGATCCTTATGACATGGATACTGATAAAAGTGTCAGGGTTGGGAAACAATACCAGACCATAGATCAAGAGAGCCAGAATATCTTCATATGCTTTGAAGTCCAAGTCATTCCAGAAATCATTAGCCTTGCCAACCAGGAATTTGACCAAAAAGCCCTTGATCCCATTTCTAGTTTCCCAGTTGGACAATATCTCTTCTTTGGTCAAGGGGAGAATTGCAGCAATCTCTTCAGGCCTAGGAGTCTTTTCCAAACCAGTGAATGGAGTTTGTTCCAAGACAGGGATCCCAAGCAAATAAGAGAACTCTTCCAGGGTAGGAACCAGCTGGAAGTCTTGAAAGGTGAAACAATGATGCAGAGGGTCATAAAACTGGGTCAGAACACTTATCAATTGTTGGTCCCATTTTGTAGTGATCAAGCCAAGGAGGGAACCATGTCTGTTGATGAAGGAGGTAGTGTTTGGAATCCTTTCAACCAGATCTTTGAGTAAAACTGGTGGTTGAACAAAGTTGAGTCGGACAGTATTTCTACGCACGGGCATCATGATGTCCTACAAAACAGAGCAAAGATGAAACCTTTTTGTCTTTGAAATGGGTTAGCTTTTTATGTATGCAATGGTATGATGGCATGATGCTATGATGAAGCACATCACAAGTATTCACATAGGCAAATAAAGCACACAAGTCACACAAGACACCCTTAGGTTTCAGGCCAGCATGAGTTTCAGGTATTACCCTCTTTTGGTTTTGTTGGTTAAAACCTGTCCTATCAAAAGTAACCGGGTTCTAGAGGATCTCAAATCATTGGCTACCCTCTATCGGTCATAACTCCAGCATCGCAATCTTTTCTCGCGGCCAGAACCATCTCGAGAGTTTAGCCTCAATGAGTGTAGCATACTGCTACTGTCCTAATAGCCAAGTTGGTCAATTTAGGGTTCTAAGGTTGGTTGGTGTTTAATGACCCCTTAGAAGACCTATATTCTCCCCGTTACAACACAAGGGATATAGGTACAGACTAAGATGCCACACCAACGTAGCCACTGCTTCACCCATGTCGGTCTACGCCGGACAGGTCCCTCACAGATTATGCTACCTAAAAAAGGTATTTCCCAGATCCGGGTTAGGATCTATGAAACTCCGATGCAAAGCCCACAAATATAAAAGCAAACAAAGCAAACAATTGAAAACAAAGATGATCTAAAAACCCTAAGGTTACTCCACTTTTAAGTTTTCCCCAGCAGAGTCGCCAGTTCTGTGATACGGTGGGAGAACTGACTTGAGGTTTGCGTTTGTATTCGCAAATGTTGCGGTTAGCAAGAGTCGCCACCGACTTTTTATTTTATCCTAAGGAAAGGTTAAAAAGCACAGCAAAAAACCTTTTGAGATGTTTTCTTGGGTTCGGGGAGTAGATTATAGAAAGGGAAGGTATTAGCACCCTTTCTATCCATGGTTATCCATGGGCTCTTAGTTACTTGCTTAGATCACTTGCCTTTTGTTTTCAATTGTTTTAAATGGTGCTTGAGTGTGTGGGTTTTGAAAATGTTTTGAAAAGAGGCCAATGTGGTGGCAACCTTTGCAATGATCCATGTGGGGATGTATACAAAGATGTATGTCTTTTGAAAAGGTTTTCATTTGTTTTTGAAAGTTGTTTTGAAAGTGTAGTGAAGTGTGGTTTGAAAAATAGGCAAGTGTTTTGTTTTGCAAGTTGGTTCAAGTAACTAAGAGGTTATCTACTCCTAATTTTCTCAAAAGATTATTGCTATATTTTAACCCTTTTAACAAGTTTGCACCACCATTGTATTTGGTGGGCAACCTTGTGTTAGGATGTGAAAGGGACAGGCGCGGGTCATCGTTTAGACCATAATTGTAACGACGTTAAATGTCTTTGGGCAATTTCTTTAAGGGACTTGATCATTTGTTTTGTTTGTTTTGAAAAGTTTTATCGAGGGACTATGATCATTCAAACTGTTTGCTTTGCCCAAAGATGTTCAACATACAATATGGCCCAATTTTGAAAGGCAACAAGTGGATATAACCCTAGGGGTGTTAGTGTGTGTGATTTGTGTGTCCATTTTCATGCTTGTTTATCTTGTATTAGGTCAAACTATTTTTTATCGTTTTTTCGCATACAAACCCTAATTCTAACATGTTATCATTAGAAAGCAATAAAGTGCGAAATTAAAATTACTAAGCTATTACACAACCAAATATGGGAAGGGGGGTACAAATGTTCAAATGGGGATATAGACAAGAATTTAAATCTAGATTATTACAACAATTGGATATTTGCATAGTAAATAAATCGCATAATTTAAATGTAAATAAAATAAATATGTAAAATGTAAAAAAGGAAAGTTTTTTTTTTGTGTATGAGAAAATATTTATGTAAAAAAGAAATAAAAATGTATTTATTTTTTTAGTATTTTGAAACTTAGGGTAAGAAACCCTAATTTTTATATAAAAAGTATTATTATCTAATTTAATTCTACTATTTATTTATTATGTACAAAAAATAAAATAAAATGAAGTATTTTGTGAAAAAAGGTATTTTTGTATCAAATATTAATAAAAATGAAGAAAATCAAGTATTTTATATTTTTATCTTAAATATATTAATAAACATGTATATATATATATATATTAAACCCTAAATGAGTATCATACAAAATAAATATTTATTTAATATTTTAATAAAATAAATAAAAGTATTTTTTTTTTGTGTGAAATATTTTCAGAAAGTAAAAATAAAAATAAAAAGGTATCCACATTATTTTCTATTTATTTTAATAATAGTGTATATATATATTTGTATATAAATAAAAGAAATAAACAAACAAATATGCCATAAATACAAAAAATGATGGAAAAAATATTTTAAAAATTTTAATGGCATGAGAAAAAATAAACAAAGTCAACCCAAAAAGAAAAAGTCAAAAATGTTGAAAAATAAACAAATGGGCTCAGGGGGTGTAAACCAAAAAAATGGGGTGTGAAAAGGAAACAAATCCAGGCCCAGCCCAGATCACTTCTTCTTCAACCTCTGTACATCTTTCTTCTCACAGAACACGCGTTTTCTAACTCTGGATTCCTGGACTTTCAAGCAAAACTCATAACATGAAAAGTGTAGAGCATTAAGAGACGGTTTCAACCATATAAAGAACATGACCTATCTCTCCAAGATGAGAGAGAATTTCTCTCCCCCTCTTTTCTGACCTAGTTTTTCTACCATTTTCAGAGCTCAAATTCTCTTCACTCAGACAAAAGAAATGAAAAGTAAAGCTATGTACATGTTCAGGGCTATGAGTAGGACTTTGTTTCTTCACAAACTTAAGACTAAATATGCCTAATAAGAGAGATACGAATTCAAACTTTTACCTGTGCAGTTGAACTTCTATGTGGAGAATGAGAGACTTTCAGTGCAATGTAATGATTGGAAAAGCTTCCTTGAAGTCCAGGGATGCTTTTTCAATGCTCACTTTGTCTTGAAACTTCTTGTATCAAGCTATAGAACTTCACCTGCAAGCTAAAGATGTGAAAATGGTGGAAGTGATTAGAGCAACTACAGATCGTGCCTTAGCTTCTGGATAGCTTGCATATGTTGTAAGGAAGGTAGAGGAACAGGTTTGGACAGAAATGTTTGAAGGGAATGAGAGATTGCACTCAAACTGCAGGGGCACCCCTGTTTGTGCAGTTTGAGGATGATTCTGAGATGGAGAGGGTTTGAAAGGCAAATGGCTCGAGCAAAAGCTTCAATGTGGTCTATGGAATCTGTTTGATATATTTTGTGCTGTGTTCTTTTACTGATATGAGAGATAGCATAAGTTATGGATGTTACTTCTATGTGAAGCAAGCAAATGTCAACTTGGTTTCTAGGCCAGTACAATGCCTCAATCTATGCTGCACCTTTGAGTCTTGATCAGTGGGATATGCCTATGCTTTTTTGCTTCAAAGATCTGCATTGTACCTCATAGATTTGCAAAGTTGCCATAAAGTATCACTTTACAAGAATGGATAACATGCTTTTTCTAGTTTAGGCTTGATTTTGTGTGTATTATCCAAATGAGCAAAATAATGTTAGAACACAAAGGATATGCATTGAATTATTGAGTGAGAATGGGATTAGAGGCCTGCAATGTAGCTTAAGCATGCTGAATTCAAATTTGCCAAGTTTATGAACATGCTTTGATGGAGAACAAAAGTGAATTTTTGCCAACTTGTGAAATTCGAATCTCTCAAGTTATGAGGTTGTTTGATGAGTTCTTGGACATTTTGGAAAGCTTGTAATGTGTACTACAATCCATCTTTGAAATGCAATTTGAAATTCCAAGTGGAAGGGTATGAAAAGTGGCCTTGAAGTAGGGTAGAAAACCTTGTCAAAATAGGTCAAATTTCACTAAGTTAAAAGATGGTTTAGTGCCCTTATTCAAAAAATCATAACTTGAGATACAAGCTTCAAATGAGAAAACTTTGTGAATCAAAGTTGTAGATTTTGCAACAAGCTACAACTTTCATGTTTTGACTTTTGTTTGAATCCAAATGGATCATGGTGAAAAGATGGGGCAAAGTTGGGAAAAAATTAGGGTTTTCCATAACTTAGAAAAATTCTAAGTTATGAAAAATTCCATTTTCAAACCCTAATTTGCATTTTGTGATTTCTTGGTGAACAAGTTTCATAATTTGGCATGTTTTGATGAAAAATGAATCCTGACTCTTGATTTTGACCAAAAAGTCAAAGTTTGACTTTTCAGTATACAGTCAAAATGGATCAATTGACTGGGAAATTCAACTGTCAATCTTGTGTACTTGGGATCTTTTGAGCTTGATGAACATGTCAAGATAATTCCATTGAGTCCTTGAGGCCATATGTGAGCTTGGTTTGCCATTGGCTAGGTCAAACAGTCAAAAATTGCCCTTGTGCAGTCAAAACCCTAAAAATGACCATTTTACCCTTTTGATGATCTGATCAAATTTCTTGTGGAATTGTGATCCAAACTTGATCAAATGGTTCACATGAGTTCATAATGTTGATGTGGATCAAATTTCATGAGGTTTGACTGTCAATTGGCCACAGTTGACTTTTTCCCCAATACAGCTGATTTCTAGGTCAACTGTCCAATTGACTGGGTAAAACTTGGAATCAAGACTTGAAACTTGGTATAGGTAAACTTGGGAGTCCAACATGAAGCATGAGAGTCATCTTAGGCATTTTAGGTCAAAGCATCTTTAGGCAAACACAAACCCTAATTTGAGTCCACAGTGCAAGGAGAAGTCTTGAGCAGAGGAAACCCTAATTGTATCTTGATCTTTAAATGTCTTGTGATGAGAAAAATGTTGAGGAAATGGGAGGGCAAATTTTGGGGTACAACAGATGTCAACTCTTCTGGGGAAGACAAATTTAAATGACATCTGGCCTGAGAAGAGAATTTTGTCGGGGAATTACGATAATCGGAGAAATAACTTCTGTTTGGGTGATAAATCTTGTTGGGGAAATAAACCTCGTTGGGGAAATAAACCATGTTGGAGAAGAGAATTCTGTTGGGGATTTTAAAGTGTTGGAGAAATAAACTTTGTCGAGGAATTAAATTCATATAAACTGTGTTGAGGGAATAATTTTTATGGGAATTAGAATTTCATAGGTTGTGCGAAGGAATTTTCCATCGGATGCTAAGGAAATGATCAGACTTCCTTATACCTTAGGAGACCTACTGGAGGAGATGATCATGTGAACTGCTGCAAGATACCCCAATTTTGGTCTGAAGGCATATTAGGCTTGTTGGGGAATGTATCTTTGTCGGGGATGAGATTGTGAAAGTAGCTTTGCGGGGATATTTCTGTGGAGATTGCTCTGTGGGGATTTGGGGATGACTTGAACATTATCCCAACTCCTAAAGTCTTTAGTAAATTCTTACTCCTATTTTTATGCACATATTTGTTAACAGTAATCATATTCAAATGCATATGTTCATTCAATTTAGTCATTGGACATTTTTGCAAACAAAACAGAGAAAGTAATTTTGAATTTTGAATTATATTTGTATTGATAGTTTGCTTATAAACGGACAGTTTTGTACAAGGAGACAGAGACCCTAGTAAGAGGAAATTGTCGTAAAAATGAAGAAAGTACAAAGAAAAACAAAGAAAGATAGCTATGTGGAAACAATCCCATCGAGTTTCAACTCTGCTATTGCCCCTATATCTTCAAGCATCTCATCACTTGTTGTCGGAAGAAGCTGACTGAATTAATTTGTACCATTTGAACTTGACGTTAGTAATGAAGCTGGTTATAAGTAGATGGGTGATTCAACGGGACATAGTCGTACGCTTTAATCCCTAACTTTTTCCTGAATCTCCCTTTCAGGTTTTCAGTCCACAGGGATACCTTTTTTTCCCAAGCCGCCTTTCTAGGTTTTAGACTTGCCGGGTGTACAATCTTTATATATATATATATATATATATATATATATATATATATATATATATATATATATATATATATATATATATATATATATATATAATTTTTGCATAGACCCATTTAGTTCACCATGATGCCCTTATTTTTGCCTAGGCCAGTTAACCTAGCAGGTCTTTTTCATGCGTAGAATTTTTTGACTATGTTCGCATTCACAGGGCGCAGAAAATCTTCATCGCCCATGGTGGTCAGTATCACAGAGCCGCCAGAAAATATCTTGATCACAAATGGCCCTTCGTATGTGGGATTCCATTTGCCCCTGGGATCACCTTGTGGTAAGATGATGTGCTTTATTACCAAGTCACCAGCCTGGTATACCTGATGTCTGACTTTCTTGTTGAAGGTTTTAACCATACTCTTCTGATACATCTGACCATGATAAACAGTCGCAAGCCTTTTCTCGTCAATCAAATTTATCTGGTCCAGCCTAGTATGAATCCACTCGTCTTCTTCTAAACCTGCATCTTTCATGATCCTTAGGGAAGGAATATGGACTTCTACATGTAAGAAAGCCTTCATTTTGTAGACTAGAGAGAATGTGGTTGCTCTAGTTGATGTTCATATTGAAGTGCGATAGCCATGAAGAGAAAATGGTAACATCGCATGCCAATCTTTGTATGTCACTGTCATCTTCTGCAAAATCTTCTTGATGTTCTTATTGGCGACTTCCACTGTGTCGTTCATCTTCGATCGATACAGAGAAGAATTGTAGTGTTTAATCTTGAAATGCGTGCAGAGTTCCATGATCATAGTGTTGTTGAGATTAGTACCTTTATCCGTGATAATCCTTTCGGGGATGCCATACCGACAGATAAGATTATGCTTAATGAACCGAGCCACAACATTCTTGGTTACGGAGGCAAATGAGGCTGCTTCAACCCACTTCGTGAAGTAGTCAATAGTGAACATGATGAAACGATGTCCATTAGAAGCGGTAAGCTTAATATCTCCAATCATATTAATTCCCCACATTGGAAACAACCAAAGAGCAGTCAAGACATTCAAAGGAACCAGAGGCATATGTACTTTGTTAGCATAAATCTGGCATTTATAACAAGTTCTTGAATGATGATGGCAATCAGTTTCTATAGTCGACCAATAATAACCCGCTCTCAGAATTTTCTTAGCCATCGTGTGCCCACTGGAGTGAGTACCAAAGATTCCTTCATGCATGTCTTCCATAATCTTCTCCGCTTCCTTCTTGTCTACACAACGAAGCAGATTTGAATCATGGTTGCACTAGTACAAAATTCCATTACTCAGAAAGAACTTGGCGGAGAACCTCCATAGAAATTTCTTGTCATTGATAGATGCCCCCTCGGGCTAATCTTGAGCCTCGAGGTATCTTTTTACTTCGTGAAACCAAGGTTTTTCCTCTACTCCATCAGTATCAACTTCGTAGAAATACGCTGGTTCGTCTAGCTTTCCAATAGTGATTCTAGGAGCTTCATTATCCCATCTGACTTTGAACATAGATTACATGGTAGCTAATGCGTCTGACAACTGATTCTCTTCTCGTGGAATATGTTTAAAAGTGACTTCGTCAAAGTACGGAGTTAATGTCAACACATGCTCCTGATAAAGAATGAGATTTGAGAATACATTATGTTAAGCGGTGTTGTCAACCAGAACATCAATATGTGGAAGCATAAAGTCATCTTTGGGGCTTGCCCTGTTCAAATACCTGTAGTATAAACACATACACACCTTGCCATCTTTTTTAGGTATTGGCACCATATTTGCAACCCACTGAGGATAGGACGTAACAATTAAGAAACTTTCATTGAATTGCTTCATAACCCCAACCCTGATCTTTTCATACATCTCGGGACGCATATGACAAACCTTCTGCTTTATTGGAGAACAACCTTCTTTCATCGGTAGACGGTGAACCACAATATCAGTATCAAGTCCCGACATGTCTTCGTATAACCAAGCAAAGATCTTAACATAGTCGCGCAACATCTGGATTAATCTGTTCTTGACACTGCCTTCTAGGTTGGCACCTATCTTGACTTATTTCTTGTCCTCTCCAGTACCCAAGTTCACAACCTCGACTGGATCTTCATGCGGTTGTATAGCCTTTTCCTCTTGCACTAACAGTCTGGCAAGTTCTCTAGGTATTTCACAATCTTCCTCTCCTTCATCCTCGGCTTGGTAGATAAGATTTTCAACGTCATAAGTGGCAATAGCAGGATTATTATCAATGGTATCTAGAGTAGATGTGGGTCTGCAATTTGTTGTGTGGGTGTGTGTAAGAACACATAGCTATTTTGAAAGTGATAAAATAAAGAAAATATAAAGAGCATAAAATTTGAATGCAAACGTCTAATAATTTATTCCATGAAAATATGTTAATGAGATATGACAACCCTAACAAATGAATCATTGTGCCCCGGGTAAGGCACAAGTCTTAAAGTTATTTTTTAAAAATTACATAGCCAAAACTTTGAAAGCAAGAAAAATAAGAAAATAACATTTACTCCTGACTAAAGAAGATTGGTATAACATCTTTAGTCTTCCAATTGCTGAGCCTGTTGCCGGTTGTGGGAAAAATTCAACTGTCTAGGTCATAGTCATTATCCATATCTCCTACCATGTTGACTATACTGTTGCTAATGCGGAATGGTGGTCTTCCAGCACGAGCACGAAGAATAGCCCTCTGAGACTCTGCAATGAAACCCAAGCCAAATTTATCAGACTTGTATGGAATGTCGGAAAGCTGACCCCAAGTAGTGCAACCTGTTGCGATTGGTTTTTAAATCAGAGTCGCCACTATTAGTTTTTATCCTAGGGAAGAGAATCTAACAGAAAACCCTAATTCACAGACACAGATTCTAGGTTTCAGACTTCTTTAGACGAAAGGAAGGTGTTAGGAACCTTTCATCTACCTTGTTCACAAGGATACTAGGTTTTAGGTTTGAGTTGGGGAAACAAGATTTAAATTTTATTAGGGGAAAGGGGTTTTAATTTTTTATATGGGAACTCGCTATGATTTTTTATTGTATGCCTATGTATCCTCTTAAGAGGAATCAGAGTCTCAATTCGTAGTTCGTATGGGGTTTGTGCTTTTAGGGGGTTGCAATCGCACTTTGAATCACCTCGCATTTGACTGGTTGTAGAGATTGTGGAATTTTGGCTAAATGCGCGATCAGTCAAAATTCGTTTGGAATCCTTTTGCAAAAATAGTTTGTTTAGATTAGTTGATTGCGAAAAATAGGTTCGAGGTTTCTTAATATTATTTATCATATTAATTGCAAAAATTCTTGATTAATTCATGATCGAAATATTTTAATGCAATAATATAGAAAATAATATACATGAGTTTTTAACTAAAAATAATTTATTTATGATAATATAAATAATATTTACAATTGATGAATAAAATAAAAATTAATATTAATAATAATTTGATATAAAATTAATATTACCAATAATTATTATTATTAAATAAAGAAATAAATAATATAAAGAAAAAAATAGAAGAAAATATAAGAATTATAAAAAAAATATAGAAAGTAAATTAATTAACCAGGGGGTACAATCTTAGTTATAGAGTAAAATTGAGGGGGTGCTAAAAGCAGATTGGGCTAGGCCCAAATATAAATTCGAAAGGGGGTGTATCTTGCTTTGTGTTTTAGTAATCTAGTGAAAGGGGGGGGGGGTGTAAAGGAAATGGGATTGGCCCAAAATGTTTAGGAGGAGGTCCGACTAGATTGAGTGAGGCGAGGGGCATGGAAGCTATCATGGTGACTTAGCCTATGCCCGTCTGATGAAGATCTGATGGACAAAATAATGGGTGCATGATTATTATTATGGGTGCATGTGCATTGAATCGAACGTAATATAAGTTTTTTTTGTTTAACAAACATCCATTCATTTCATTTTACAGCAAAATACCCTTTCTCTCTCTCACGACCCTCACCATTAACCCTATTTCTTCTTCAAAGCCTAAAGGTTACAACCCCAAACCCCAAAGTTTCAGATCCCAAACAATCAAGCAAACATTACCACAACATCAATCGCAGCGAAATCGTAAAGCTAAATGCAAAATAACCTTTCTCCGCCGGGAAACTTTTATCCTTGGTCTGGTTCCTTCTTCTGATCTTCTTCTTTGTGTGTTTGGCAGGTAACAGTGGCAATGACGGATGGCAAGGCTGGTGGCGGTGATAGCGATTAGGGTTTCAGATATTAAAACCCTAATCGCTCCTTCTTCTTCTTCAACAGCAAACCGGGCTCGTCACGTTCTTTCGTTCGTCTTCGCATACCGGTCTTTAAGCTTCCTCTTCAAATTTGTGGTTCAGTATTTGAGCATCCCCCATGTTCCTTCGTATTCGTCCTCTCGCGGTTTCGTCCCTTTCTCTGTATATTTAGTTTGGTATTTATAGGTCTTCCGGTTAGGGCTTTGTAGAAATTACAGTTACAATTTTAGCTCAGATTAGGGAATTAGAGGAAAGTTAGGGATTGGATTTCTGTGTAATTGATTCACGATTTGTAATGTTTGATTTGTTTTTGGTAATTGATTTGATTCAGATGGAAAATGGTTTGGTCTGTAACATTGGTTCTGTTATAAATTTAGTTTGGTACTGTAAAAAATATATGGGCTTGGACTTGATTCTATAGATTTTGTTATAATTTTAGACAAAGATTTGATTTAGTATTATTACTGTCAAAATTTGATTTTATTTATTTTGTTTCTGCAACTTTAGTTTAGGATTTGATTTGTAAAAAATTTGTACAATAAACGTTAATTGCAAACCGCGCGTGCATTTTGGTGATGATTTGTACAATGTGTGTTTATATTATTGGGCTTAAGCCTTCTTTTTCTATCCCAGTACAATGTGTGTTTATATTATTGGGCTTAAGCCTTGTGTTGTTTCTTTCAGCCCAACACATTGAATAACGATTTTGGGCTTAAGCCTTCTTTTTCTGTCCCAACAACAATTGAATTCTCATTAAACAAAAAAAATCTTAATAAGTAATTATATAAAAATATTTAATATAATACCTTTTAATAATAAATAATGAAATGAATCTCTTAATAATTTATAAAGGATGATTTTTTTAGTAAACTAATAACATAAAAAGTTTTAATAATAATAATATTATTTTTTTCTAAAATAAAGCAGTAGTAACAAAAATGTTTGATGGGCTAGCTAAAAAAAAAACTCAATGGGCCTGCAGGTTATTGTTCAGCCTACAGTATTATTTCCCTTTTTTTACCGCAAAAACAACTTTCCAATTCAAATGGGCTTGTGCATTATCTCTTGTTCAACTCAGCAAGACTTTGTTTTTATTACAACAACATGTTTTTATACTATTGGCCCACATGGTTTTCAAAACAGTTTTTTTCAAATAATCTTAAATAAAGGATCTTAAAACCCAATATCTAATAACCAGAAATTGTTTCAACAAAAACAACAAATAAAAAGTTAATTGGGATTAACTTAATAGGCTTAGTTATTGATAAGCACACCCCATTTTTATCAACGTAACCTAAACAAGCTTATGCAAAATAAACTTAATTATTATTATTCTTTTGAAATAATTCCCATTTTCGAATCGCATGGGCCGTTGGCCAACATATTTCGCGAATGGGTTTATGAGTCTTTCTGATTTAGAAAGCCCCATTTAAATACACCCCCTAGTCTTGGATAAAGATGGGCCATCAGATATTGTTGTACCATCTTTAATTAAATATTTTTCTATTTTAGAATAAATCATCGAGGTAGGGAAATTTTGGGGTACGAGACAACCACCTTCTTCTAACACAGCTCAATCGTCTTTCAAATAAGCCGGTCTGGGTGGAACCTTGGTAACCTTAGAAATAGCAGAGATGTCTTCAGTAATGGTAGTTGTCCGAGGAATAACCTCGAAGGTATGGCAAGGAGTTTTGATGAATTCGCCGTCCATCTCAACATTCTTGAATGAATCCAAATGACTTACCATGTACTCTTCTTCAACACAAACCGTAACAACCTCTCCTTTCACGGAATATTTCAGCTTTTGATGTAAAATGGACGTAATGGCGCTCGCCCCATGAATCCAGGGGCATCCTAGTAAACAAGAATAGGCTGGATGAATGTCCTTCACATAGAAGGTTGAGTCGAAGAACTGAGTACCTACTTTGATCGGAAGATCCACCTCTCTATGCACCATCCTTTTTGATCCATCAAAGGTTCTGACCATAATATCACTGGGTTTCAACACAACCCTTTCACAGTCAAGCATGTCTAGAGCACCCTTCGGTAAAACATTAAACGAGGAACCCGTATCAATCAACACATGAGCTAAGGTAGTGCCTCTACATTCAATAGAGACATACATGGCCTTGTTATGGTTTCTTCCTTCGAGAGTTAAAGCAGCATCAGAAAAGTCTAACCCATTATCAGTCGTCAGGCTAGCAACATAATTTTCAAATTGATCAGCAGAAATTTCTTGTGGTACATGCGCGGATTTTAAGAACTTCACTAAAGCCTGAGCATGGGCTTCTGAATACAACAACAGGGATAACATGGAGATCTTGGAGGGAGTCTGTCCCAGTTGTTCAATAATATAGTTTGTTTTTTGTTGCGTGTTTTTTAATCGTGTTAATTGATAACACGAAATTGTATCGTTTATTTTCCATGAAATTTACCCGTTCTGTATTATTTTGACCCGATTAACTCCCGAATATTTCGAGTTTGTCATTACTTTTTGCAGGTATTCATAACTCAGCTCAAAACAGAAGAAAACATGAAACAATGCAAGAAAGCATCAAAAGAACAGAAGAAAAAGATAAATCTGTCAAGAATTACATTTTTGTAATTGTGACGGTCGTAATGCATCTGCCACGACCGTAAGCCATCTTGAAGCGTGTTACGACCGTAACACATTGGCCACGACCATAACACGGGGAAACACCAAACCTGCTCGTAACGCCTCAGTGATGAACGTAATGTGCATCCCAGTTATGTTGAAAAGTGCAGAACGTGGCAAAGCAAAACAGAAGGAGTCTTCAAACTCCTTATTTCTCTCCAGTCAAACTCCACGTTCACCACTTCTTCCTCAACTACTCACGTTCCTACATTTGTGGAGATTTTCAAGGAAAGCTTAGTTACAAGTCTTCAAGCCAACTGCCAAATTCATTCCTCTATAAATACCTCAACATTCAACGTTAGAAGGACAAAGCATTTTACAGTTTACTTGTGCGGAAGCTCTGCCAAAATCAAAAACGATTATTCCTTCAGTTCTTATTTTTCTGCATTTGTTTATTTCCGTTCTTTTAATCTCATTGCCCAAGTAATAATTTCCAACATCAGGGAATTATTATTATAGTTTAGGATTTATTATTAAAGCCTCAGAATTTGTCATATTACCGATACCAAGTCTGAGTTTCCGAATTGTGGAAGAGGGATTGAAGTATTGGCTTTATTTTCAGGTTTCTATTTTGCAATTGTATTACATACCTTTTAATTAATTAATGCATGTTTAATTTATTATTTATAATGTCCAATTTATATTTGTTTGTTTTTATTTCCAGTATGTTCATTATAATTTCTATGGCTAGCTAAACCTTTAGTGTCGGTATGGGATAGTAAGAGACATTAGGCATCTGATTCAACTTAGGCTAAAACTTTAATCAACTTAACTCTGGTTATAACTTTTTATGCTTAAAAAAATAAAACCTTTGTTACGAAAGTAAGAAGAGTAAATAGGTTAGATCGAGACCACGAAAGTGTGAGGTTTTTAACCGGATAGCTAAAGTTAGGCATTTGATTTAAATACAGTGAAAGTGCTTTAAACCAAATTAGAATTAATTAAGTTTCCAAAAAATACTTCTAAACACTTATAGGCTAGCGAAAACAGGTATAGGGCTTTAGACGTATAATCCGATATAAGACCATAAAAGTGTGAGTTGAGGGTTTTTAAACTGATTAATTCTACAGATAAACCAAGTTGACCATCCTTATATGCCTAGGTCCGATTAGATCCTTTAGGTCGACTCTATTGCATACCGACCATTTCATTTTATAATTACTTTAAAATCAATTAGTTTACCTTCCTTAACCTTCCCAAAACCAAACGTGACAATTTCCGCCTTAGCTAAACCAACCTGTTTTACAACACTAGAGTGATTACAAAGTCCCTGTGGATTCGACAATCTTTTATTACTACCGCGATAGGCTGTGCGCTTTCAGTTAAGATACCGTCAGACATTAAGTCGATCGCAGACACATCATTAATTGCAAAAAAAATCTTGATTAATGCATGATTAAAAATGTTTTAATGCAATATATATAAAAAAAAAATATATGCAATTTTGATATGAAAATGATTTGGATGATAATATAGTAATAATATTTACATATAATAAACAATAATTATATAATGATAATAATTATATTAATAATAATTATTATTATTATATTAATAATAATAATTATTATATTAATAATAATAATTATATTAATTATTATTATTATTATTATTAAAAACAATAAATAATAAAAAGGAAATTAGAATTATATAAAAAATATAGAAAAATAGATTAATTAGGGGGGTGCAGTTTCTAATTATTAAGTAAAACTAGGGGTGTTAAGAAGAAATCTGGGCTGGCCCAAATATGAATTCAGAAGGGGGTGCTAATTGTTTTGTGTTTTAGTAATCCAGGCGAGTGGGGGTGCGAATAACAACAGGCTTAGGCCCAAATGTGTTATGGAGAGGTTCATGGAGATTGTGTGGGTAAGAGAGCATGCTACCTAACATGTGACTTGGCCCATGACCGTCAGATCAAAATCAAACGGATGATGATGAGGAAACAAATTTATTATAGTAGGCACGCGTGCATTCGATTAAACAAAGATTATAAAACATTGTTTTTTCCCCATTTTTTTACATTACCATCAACTTTCTCTCTCTCGCTTCATCCCTCTCCTTATCCACCAAAACCATTCTTCCCCAAATCTCTAACCCTAACCTCCAAACACGACGGCACTGGAAGAACCCTACCCTACCGCAAACCAAACCTAAACATCACAAGCAAACAAAATCTAATTATTCTTACCTCTTCCACGATGAGCTTTCTCTTATTTTTCTCCGCTCTGGGTTTAATCCATTCCTCCGTCTTTTGCAGGTAACAGTTAAGATGGAAGATTGATGATGGTGCGACAACAAGAAGGCGGTGGAGCTTGAGAGTGGCAACCAGAATTAGGATTCCAGATATTGGAACCCCATTTCTCCTCTATACTCAGCGGCGGTCTTCTCCGTGTCTTCTCAGATCCAGCCTCTTCTATAACAAGCTTTTTCTCCCTTTCTCTTTTTCTTTCTTCTTACGGTAATGACCCCCATTCTTGTTGTTCTTCTTCTATATATATAGTGGTTAGTAATTTAGGGTTTTACGAATTAAAATTATGTTAGCGCAGATTCAGGATTTGTAATTGATTTTATTGTATGTTGATTGTGTAATGGATTCGCTTATGTAAGATTTGATTTAGTTTAATTGCTGATTTTCTGGATCTTGTTCTTGTATATTTGGTTTAATTAATATTCTGGATATTTGATTGGATTTGATTGAGATGCATTATAATTTCCATATTTGATTTTATTTTACTGATTTCTACAGTAAGCGTTTGTAACAAAAACGTGTGTTTTTTTGTTGTTGATTGGTGTAGCAGTGAAAATCGGAGATCAAGCTATTAATTAACTTGACTCGCAAAAGCAAGAGTCGCCACCGCGCTTTATTGTTTCCAAGGGAAAAGGGAAAAGAGCGAAATAAAACCCTAAAATATGCAATGTAAAATAATACTTAAAAGTAATAAAAATACAATGCGTTTTGAAAAGAGATCGAGAGTTCGGGGGTTGGTTATACAATGGGAAGGTATTAGCACCCAATGCATCTGCGGTACTCCACAGGAACCTTTTGAAATATCTGTTTTTTGGTTAAAATTGTTTGTTTGATTAAAATGGTTCGTTTGGCTAAAAATCGGTGTTGGAGAGATTTTGAAGATACGACGACCTAGTGTCGAAGTTTTGACTTAAAAGGGGGTGAGTTTTAAAAATGGAGTCTTTTGGGAAAATTATCTTAAGTTTAACAAAATAGTAAATAAGCAAAAAAAATGAATGAAGGGGTTCGCGCAATCGTATGAGATATGTTCGGTGACATGAAGTCAACAAATTTAATTCTTTCCCTTGGAGTAGACGCAAATAAAAATATAAAGATTAAATAATCGAAAAGAAATTAAACAACTAACAATTAATAAAAGAAAGACAATTAGTATAATTTTTATGGCGTAAACAAAATATAAAGATCGAATAATTGAAAAAAAGGAAATTAAATAACTACATTTAGTAAAAATAAAAGAAAGACAATTCTAATATAATTTTTATGACATTTTTTTTAGGTGAAAAATAATTATAAACCTATACTATTTTTGTATTTTTTCTGATTTTTTTACTAACAACTAAAATTAACTAATTCAATAAATAAGAATCTAATAAAACTAAATTAAACAAATAAAAGTAATTAGATAAAACAAAACAAAAAAATCCAAACAACGCTAAATGGTTTTGTGAAAGCTAAATAAGATAAAAAGAATTTTTCAACATTTATCTCCAACCAATCAATTAGTGACAAGTGGAAATAAAAACAATAATAAAACTATACAATAATGTAAACATACAGTGAGTGTAAATTGAAACCATTTGCAACCTACAATCTCCCTTTTACCTTCTCCCTTTGTCCCTCTTTTGCGTGTATTTGAGACAAGGTTGTCCACAACACTCTTTTGCTGATCAAGTTTGAGCTTTCAAAGAACTGGCAGTATCCTAAGCAAACGAAACACGCTACTACTGCAGCCGCACGCACGGATGGAAGAAATCTCAATCCAAAATCCCTATGTTCCTGAACTTCTGATTCAAACAGAACAAAGAAGTAAGTGAAAAGCTCAAAATAAAGAAGAATTCGTATACCTCCCTTCGAAGATTCCGACGAAGACTTCAACTCCGGTACGGTCTCAGGTAGTTTCCTCTTTCTGGTGATGAATCTTGGTAAAGAATACGTGAGTTCTGGGCTGACGAATGGAGGATTTGGGGGTTTTCGCGGAGAGGTTGTGTGAGCCATAGAACAACGGAGGTGTCGGCGGAGGATCTTGCGTTGGTGTTGAGAGATGTGGAGGAATCGTCAAATTGTTTGGGAATGTGAATACAGGAGTTGAATCCAAAAGCTAGCTTGAGTTTTCTCCATTTGCTTGACATGGTTTGTGTGTAAGAGGGTTGAGTTGAGAGTTAGATGATTGAGAAGTGAGGAATGTGAAGATTTTTTGTGGTGGAGAGGAAAACGTGAGTGAGTGATATGGGTGGAGAAAAAAACGGAAAATTTGGAAATAAGGAGGAGGAGGATGGTACAGGTGGGTTTGTGAGGTGGTATGAAGGTTGATTGGTAGGCTGGAATGGTGGATGTTAGTGTTGACTTAGGCACAGCTCCAACAACAGTGTCTTTCTTTTCACCGTCTTTAAAGATCATAACAGTTGGGATACTTCTAATTCCGTGGCGGGTAGCAGTTGAAGGACTCTCATCTGTATTGAGTTTGTAACACTTGAGTTTCCCAGCATATTGTTTTGCTAGTTCATCAAGTATAGGGTGGATCATTCTGCAGGGACCACACCATGGAGCCCAGAACTCAACCAAAACGGGTGAATCAGATTCAAGTACAAGTGATTGCCAATTTGCTTCCGTTATAGGAGCCACATCCACAGCGGTTTGGGTAACCATAGCAGGGACCGGTGACGTGGTGCCCCAGACCTGCCATTCTTGTAAGGAGACGACAACAGAATCGTTCATGTTCATCGTTGAGAGTGGCGAATTGCAGTGGCGGTGCGTTGTGTGATGGGTGGTTGTTGAGCTAGTGAGAGAGCTTTGGAGAAAAGTTTTCAAGTGGATCAATGCATTGTGATGCAGATGGTGAAGAGAATGAGAACTGAGATGGGGTTTTCTCATTAAAAACAAGTGGCTCGGGTGTTGCATTAGTGGACGTATACAAGGAAGATTCAATTGGCGCTTCAGGTTCTGTGAACTTCCTCAGAGCTGTTCCTGAAATTTTCAACGACTGGACATATGAAACATAGGTTGTTGCAAGCGAGCAACGCCCATCAAGTGCCTGCCTAACAAATTTCTTCCTTTCGCGGCACAGTTGGAGTGCCTTATCATCATCCAATTTGGAGCTAGACGCCCCCATTATTACCCAAGTAGTAACTTTCCTTTGAAGTGAGACTTATATCAATTCACCAAAATGGAATTTGAAATGGAGTTGTTTTTTTGTTTTTTTTTTGTGAGTGAAGAAACTGAAGGGGGGGTTAAGGTTTATGGATGAACAGGGGCGTGGAGCATGGGAGAGAAGAGCATGGGGTTGATGAATCTTGGACCGATGGACGTTGTGTAGTGCAGAGGAAAGTATATGCAGAAAAGATGGTAGTCGATTGGTTTTTTGGAGGGTTTGAAATGGAAGAAGAGGTAAGTGGCATATGGGATGACATGAGGTGACGATGGTGGTTTACAGAAAGAACGAAAGAAAATTTGATGGAAAGTGTTATGTTGGTAGTTGCAGTACAAGGGATGGTGTTGATTGTTTGTGTAATGAATCCATGTAATAATTGGGTAATGGATCCCACATTTGGTTATGATGAAGGTTGTTTATAACTTGATTGTTCCTTGCGCCTGTTTGTGCTATTGTCCCCATTGTTGTGGTTTTGTTTTGTATATTTTTTTTCTATCGATCCGCAACTCTTGCTTACGACCAATGAGAGCAAAGCAAAGTGTAACAAACATTTTTTTATGACAGAAAAGCCCTTTAATGATAAAATAACTTAAAAACCTAAAAGTATAAAATATAACTCAATTTAAAATAGTTTTTTTGAATTTTTTTCTGAATTAAAAATAAAGACACAAAATGACCGAAAACGATAAAAAAACGGATAAAAATTTATCCGATAAAATAAAATGAACACATTAAAATAAACTACATGTCACGAAGATTAAAGAAAAAATATTCAAGAAGTCAAAAATCAAAAATAAAATAATAATAAAAATATCAGACTAAACAGACGTTTAAGGTTAAAACGAGACTTCGAACTGTACCGAAAAAATAAAGCGAGCATACCGTCATAATCTACGTGAAGCGCAGATTCATAAAATGATCGGTAAAAGGTGAAAACTTGAAATATTTTTCTCGCTAATTTTTCGTACATTGTTGAATCGCTTTTAACAGTTTGTCTATAAAACCAAAATATTTTTATTATCGACATATAAACAACTTGGAGCAATGCAAGAAACGGTAAACAGATAAAAATGAATGAAGTGAAATGTAGAGTATTTTTTAACTAAAAGACGATGCAAACTTTGATTTAAACTGACTTTTTCTGGTCAACTTAAATACGACTAATGATGCAAAATATGATGAATGAAGATATTTACTAATGATTGTGACCAAATGACAGAATATGGTATGAATGTGCGACTGAAAAAATTAGGGGCGAAATTAAGGGTGCAACGGTGTGCCTTGATGAATCAGTCTTCGAGAATCCACAATCAACCGTACTTCGGGCTTGGGAGAATCAAAACCTTAATTGAGGCGCGACATCTGATGCTCTTGATCCAGACCTGTCTCTGCACATGACACAAAAGAAAACATGAACATACACCTTTGTATGCGATTAGAAATTAGTGATACATAGGCTAAAAATGTTCAAAACACTTGACAATCTTCGCATAGTCAAAGCTCGAAGGTGAGAGGTTAAAACCAACTGTATTTCGTGACCTTGACTTATGTTTAAAAATGCAAAAATAAATATGGGATCTTAGGTCAAAAATTGGGGTACAACAGCTGCCCCTATTTAAGTTTCTTCTATTTGGAGATATGAAGATTGGGATCTTCATTTCGACGAGATTGAAGGGACTTAAATATAGAATACACAATTTTTTGGCCTTAAGATACCGCGATTATGTTCATGATATGATATGAATGTAATGCTCTGAATTTTATGGGGAATGACGCCATATGAGACAGACTATGCTGGAGAAGCCAAGCACATTATACAGTAATCCCACAGAGGAAGAGGTTGTAACTCCACTGGGGAAACAAAGTCATAGACTTCAAATGAGAGACTCTTGAATGATTTACATCAGTGTTGAGACTGGAAAAGAGATGATTTACATCAGTATGAAGACTGGAAAAAGAAATGATTTACATCAGCACTGTGACTGGAAAAGGAAATGATGGACATCAGTACTGAGACTGGAAAATGATTGACATCAGCACTGTGGCTGGAAAACAACATGATTGACATCAGCACTGTGGCTGGAGATAAACATCTCTGATTTCTGAATTTTACCAAGAACGGTAACACATTTCTTCTTTAACCAAGATATCGCTTGAAAAGGATAAAATAACAAACTTCCCCACGGGACTTTTCCGAAGGGATGCCATTTGCTGAGTAGACATTATTGTTGGGGATACACAAGCTGCTCAAATGAAGAGGCCGCCACTTGCTTCCTTTCAAAGGTGTCAATAACATACAAGCTGCTCATGAAGAGACCGCCGCTTGTTGTTTTCTTTTCAAAATTACCAATAACACACAAGTTGCTCTTGAAGAGACCGCCGCTTGTTGTTTTCAAAGGTATCAATAACACACAAGTTGCTCGTGAAGAGACCACCGCTTGCTGTTTCTCAAAGATATTAATAACGTACAAGTTACTCAAATATCGGGGCCGCCACTTGCTACTTATAACCCACAAGCTGCTCATGAAGAGCTGCCACTTGCTGTCTTCAAAGAATATCAAAGCACACAAGCTACTCATGAAGAGTCCGCCACTTGTTGTCAATAACCCACAAGCTGCTCATGAAGAAGCTGCCACTTGCCGTTTTCCAAAAATACTAACGTACAAGCTGCTCATGAAGAAGCTGTCACTTGCCGTTTTCCGTACAAGCTGCTCATGAAGAGACCGCCACTTGCCGTTTTCAAAAAGTGTTGATAACATACAAGTTGTCCATGAAGAGACTACCGCTTGCTGTTTTTGAAAGTGTTGATAACATACAAGTTGTCCATGAAGAGACTGCCGCTTGCTGTTTTCTCAAAGATACCCATGAAATATCATGAAGATATTGCTGGAGGTGAGAATCAATAATTTCATCGAGGATGGACAAACTGCTCGTGAAGAGACCGCCATTTGTCGTAGAGAAATCAGAAATAATCAAACTGCTCAAATAAAGAGTCAGTCGCTTATTGTCATGTCGATATTCCAGAAGAAGGTTGTGATAACACTGCTGGGGAATAAAGTTCATCTTCAATGGGGAACCATGAATAAATCCTTCTTGAGGAGACCAAGTATTTACATTGCAAAATAAATGCACTTTCCATCTAGGTTTCACAGCCTAGAGAGATCCACAGGGTATCGTTCACAAGAGACATAGCTCAATCCAGGAATAAACTGGAGAGAAAACAGTCAAACAAGACTCCATCCAATGAGGAAACAACTCAAATGGGGATTTATCCTATCCAGAGACGGAAAAGGAAAGCTAAAGCAAAGTTCTTCCACGAGAGTTAACTCAGTGGGGAATTAGAAAAAGAGGCGTGCTTTCTGCTTAAGTTGACACTCTATTTGGAAAGATCAAATACGCTATTTGAATAGATATAACCAAGGTATACATACTCAAAGACATCAACAAATACAACTGTGCATGCATGATGCAAGTGTGAATGAATAAATGAATGTCATGTATATGCTGACAAAACAGACAGGGGAGATAGACAGAAAATGATAAGACATCCCAGTACAACTCGACACTCTGCTAATCTCAACAGGATGGGAACATTACTGGAGATAAAAACAAAAGCCATCATTGGAGCAAAGTCCTTTTACAAGGCTTGAATATCTATGGAGAGGAAGATATTTTCAGGTATAAAACCCAAAGTCCAGTCTTCTAATGAAAACAATCCATTGAAAGGATAACAACACAAACAAAGTTTCAGCGGGAAAAAGTCACGCTTAGCTGGAGATACTGGGAACACCACCCTCTGATAATGTGTGCAAAACATATCTTGACAAATCTGGATTTCCCCTGGGACTAATTTTGGATGCCCCAAGTTTACTGCTGATAAGCTGCAGGATGCACGACGATTCTTGCGAATAAATTCACTTCTAAAATGCCCCAAGCTATATGATTGATGAGAAGAAATCGTCTCAAGAGGATTTTACAAAAGACCTGGCATCCACCGTGCTCTGATGTCTTCAAACTCTTAGAGAGATTCATCGAATCTCGACGTGATTGCCCCGGATTGACTGTAGTTGGCACAACAAAGTCTTCAAATTTTGCCCCAAAAGAGCAAACAAGTTGGGAAAAGCATTAACTGGGAGAAGCAACATGTTCGTGCTTACGGTCTTCGGGTGACATGCCCATGGATATGATTTTGTTCTTGAAATGATTCTCCAATTACTCAACATAGTTTCAGGCCTTAAAAGAATAAAATCATCACTGGTGCTTATGTGAGCTTCCTTGATATCAAACAAATGTTTTGCAGTTAGAAAAAGTTTACAATGAGAATGAAAATTCTAATGCAACAGTTATGTAAGTCTTGAAGATTTTGAAAAGATATCGCACAAATTTTGCGAGTTAGAGCACCATTTATTTTTGTGTAGGAAAAACCTATGATACCAACATATCTATTTAGAACATTCATGGGAGTCAGGAACACTATCTCATTGAAGTATGCTTTCAAAATAACCTTGCTTCAATTAGGACTTTTGAAGGTTGTAACGTGGTCTGGTTCAAGGTTTTAGAAAAAAAGATTTAAGGCTCAAAATATTTGGTGCCCACCCATTCTTCATGATGTTATCCAACCCTATGTTCAGTTAATTCAACATGAGTGTTCATCTCTCAAAAGGATTTTGTGACGGTCAAGGAAACGACGAGGCTTTCAGAGTAGAAACCACCCTCATGTCTTCGTGTTTGTAATCACCAATTTGTTCTTTGCTGAGGACTTTTCTTTGCAGTCCTTTTCTTTGCAATTTTTATTTTCCCTAACTTTTGCCTGAACTAATTCTTTTGAATTGATAGTCCAGCGGGATGCCTTAATTTTGCCTAAGTCACACGTTTTCATGTTTTTTGACTTAGCAGGCTTTTTCTTTTTCTCGATTTTTGACTTTTTGAACAAAATGTGTGACATTAGCTTGTCTTTGTTTGTTGAGAGGATTGTGATTTCCTCGTTTCTTGATGAATGAGGGATAACATTATGATTCCACATCTTCTGGCTTCATTATACATGAAAGATAGCCCTCGTAGTTTCTCTTCAAAAAACATCTTCCTTATGAATTTCGAACACTCAGTCAGATTAACTAAAAACTACCCTGCCCCAGGTTAAAATTCAAGGTTTTTTCGTATAGAAAAGAAACTTCTGCTTCAAAGGCTCAAAAGGGGTTAGCAAGGGATTATCTTCCTTATATCTCCAGTGTTTAGGGATTTGAAACAATGCCTGTACATCATCAGCAAGATTTTATCCAAAAGCAAACAACCAGAGATTTTGTGTTCTTTAGATCATCATCCTCCCTTCAATCTCTGCCTAGGCAAGAGAATGGGCAACAAGTTGGTATCATAATGCCAAAAGAAATTTAAATTTTGAAAACAAATATGAGTGAAACGAATGAATTTCTTCAAGACAAACATACTCATTGTATTAAGATAATCATATAGATGCAAACAAGTTCTTACATGCAAACAATGTTTTGATAAACAAGAAAAATTACAAAAAGCAGAAATAAGTTAATGATCGAGGAAGGCTTTCCATCTGAACTTGAATCACCGAAAACATCCTTCAAAACTCAAAGTGACCACCAATCGTGTTTACTCTTCGGCACGTGTTTGATTTGAACTTCAAAACCAACGTCCTTGAATGACAAGATACCACTTATGACCAACTTCTGAACCTCAATCTTCAAAGAAAAGCAACCCTCCAAGTCATGCCCAGGAGCACCTTGATGAAAGGTACAAGCCAAATCAGCTTTGTAGTACCAATGTATCTTCTCAGGAACCTTCGGTGAAGGTCGGGTCTGAACCAACTTTCTCTGCATCAGGATAGGGAACAACTCTGTATAGGTAATTGGAATTGGATCAAACTGGGCTTTCCTCTGATTAGGAACCTGCTGATTCTGTTGATGAATAGGAGAAACATGATGATTCTGACAATGATTATTTCTTCCTCTGGTTCTCTTCTTGGAAAAGTCATTATCAAACTTCTTCACACCGTTAGCTGAGCTACCATCTTCATATAAACATCCCTTTCAGACATCTTCTTCTAGACGCACTCCCACATTCACCTTGTCAGGAAAATCATTAGGCGCATTAATTATCATCTACTCATGAATGAATGATTTTAGAGTTTCAGTGAAGACTTTTATCATCACTTCTTCTTTCTATAAGGATTGACTTGGGCGGCAACCAGAATTTCAACCAAACCAGTTAAGTGATTTATACAAGCTTTCAAAATAGTCATCTCTCTACGGAGTTCAGAAATCTCTTGCTTGATATTCTCCATTATTCTCTTAGCGCGAGTGTTGTACTGATGAGACCAAAGGAGAAAATAAGACTCGGAAAAAGACCTTTGAAAGTGAAACAAAAAATGTAGAATGATGTATGATATGCAAAAGAGAGTTTTTATTTGATTTTCAAGGAACTCAAGATATTGAGTTGTAAACATCAAAGTATGAAGATAGAAGATGAATTTTAAATTGGCTCCAAACATTGATCAAGTTATCATCAAGATCAATCATCCATTTTGGTGGATTAGGGTTTTCGCCCTATCAACACCCAAGATCCATTGAGCTTGACGAAACTTGTGATGTTTACAAAGAAAGACCTCCAAATTCCTTCAAAGTCAAGTGAAAAGGGTTTTATGGATGCATGAATGCATGGCTATGCAACAACCACAAACAAGGTCACAAATAAAGTCGAAAGGTTCAACGTCACGAGCATGGAGTCAAGGTAAGGAACACCCCCAAGGTATGTACTAATGGTTTAATCACACCTGTAGAACAAGGTTATAAGAGTTCCCGGAGTCTACATTCCTCCTTCGGATATTACCAACGTCTTGATTACTCAATAATCAGCAATATTCTCAAGAGAAACTCATCCGAGCGTAGCATCGCGTGACAACTACTTCCGGATTACTCCGTTATAATCTCCGCGCTACACCTAAAAGGCCAAGATGGGTTAGGGTTCTACGGTTCCCAGCTTCTCTGGCTCCCAGGTCGAAAATAATAATGTCTTCCCGATTACTCGGTAAACAAATATTACGTTCAAAAGGGCCTTCCACTGAGTGGGGGATCTCATGCCTCCTTCTTCGGGATTACTCCCTCAAAGTTAACATGACTATACCGCCCGTCCTATTCCTAAGTGTAACTTAGTCCGGGTATAGGACTTGTCCTTTGTAAACATTATCAACACCCAAATAATCATAATATATACATATAATCAAACAATCAAATAATGATAAAACAGATAAAACAAATTAGGCTTAACCCACTTAGGGATGGACCAGCAAGAGGTCAATCTCTCCCCAGCAGAGTCGCCAATTCTGTAGCGGTGAAAATCGGAGATCAAGCTATTAATTAACTTGACTCGCAAAAGCAAGAGTCGTCACCGCGCTTTATTGTTTCCAAGGGAAAAGGGAAAAGAGCGAAATAAAACCCTAAAATATGCAATGTAAAATAATACTTAAAAGTAATAAAAATACAATGCGTTTTGAAAAGAGATCGAGAGTTCGGGGGTTGGTTATGCAATGGGAAGGTATTAGCACCCAATGCATCTGCGGTACTCCACAGGAACCTTTTGAAATATCTGTTTTTTGGTTAAAATTGTTTGTTTGATTAAAATGGTTCGTTTGGCTAAAAATCGGTGTTGGAGAGATTTTGAAGATACGACGACCTAGTGTCGAAGTTTTGACTTAAAAGGGGGTGAGTTTTAAAAATAGAGTCTTTTGGGAAAATTATCTTAAGTTTAGCAAATAAGTAAATAAGCAAAAAAAATGAATGAAGGGGTTCGCGCAATCGTATGAGATATGTTCGGTGACATGAAGTCAACAAATTTAATTCTTTCCCTTGGAGTAGACGCAAATAAAAATATAAAGATTAAATAATCGAAAAGAAATTAAACAACTAACAATTAATAAAAGAAAGACAATTAGTATAATTTTTATGGCGTAAACAAAATATAAAGAACGAATAATTGAAAAAAACGAAATTAAATAACTACATTTAGTCAAAATAAAAGAAAGACAATTCTAATATAATTTTTATGACATTTTTTTTAGGTGAAAAATAATTATAAACCTATACTATTTTTGTATTTTTTCTGATTTTTTTACTAACAACTAAAATTAACTAATTCAATAAATAAGAATCTAATAAAACTAAATTAAACAAATAAAAGTAATTAGATAAAACAAAACAAAAAAATCCAAACAACGCTAAATGGTTTTGTGAAAGCTAAATAAGATAAAAAGAATTTTTCAACATTTATCTCCAATCAATTAGTGACAAGTGGAAATAAAAACAATAATAAAACTATACAATAATGTAAACATACAGTGAGTGTGAATTGAAACCATTTGCAACCTACAATCTCTCTTTTACCTTCTCCCTTTGTCCCTCTTTTGCGTGTATTTGAGACAAGGTTGTCCACAACACTCTTTTGCTGATCAAGTTTGAGCTTTCAAAGAACTGGCAGTATCCTAAGCAAACGAAACACGCTACTACTGCAGCCGCACGCACGGATGGAAGAAATCTCAATCCAAAATCCCTATGTTCCTGAACTTATGATTCAAACAGAACAAAGAAGTAAGTGAAAAGCTCAAAATAAAGAAGAATTCGTATACCTCCCTTCGAAGATTCCGACGAAGACTTCAACTCCGGTACGGTCTCAGGTAGTTTCCTCTTTCTGGTGATGAATCTTGGTAAAGAATACGTGAGTTCTGGGCTGACGAATGGAGGATTTGGGGGTTTTCGCGGAGAGGTTGTGTGAGCCATAGAACGACGGAGGTGTCGGCGGAGGATCTTGCGTTGGTGTTGAGAGATGTGGAGGAATCGTCAAATTGTTTGGGAATGTGATTACAGGAGTTGAATCCGAAAGCTAGCTTGAGTTTTCTCCATTTGCTTGACATGGTTTGTGTGTAAGAGGGTTGAGTTGAGAGTTAGATGATTGAGAAGTGAGGAATGTGAAGATTTTTTATGGTGGAGAGGAAAACGTGAGTGAGTGATATGGGTGGAGAAAAAAACGGAAAATTTGGAAATAAGGAGGAGGAGGATGGTACAGGTGGGTTTGTGAGGTGGTATGAAGGTTGATTGGTAGGCTGGAATGGTGGATGTTAGTGTTGACTTAGGCACAGCTCCAACAACAGTGTCTTTCTTTTCACCGTCTTTAAAGATCATAACAGTTGGGATACTTCTAATTCCGTGGCGGGTAGCAGTTGAAGGACTCTCATCTGTATTGAGTTTGTAACACTTGAGTTTCCCAGCATATTGTTTTTCTAGTTCATCAAGTATAGGGTGGATCATTCTGCAGGGACCACACCATGGAGCCCAGAACTCAACCAAAACGGGTGAATCAGATTCAAGTACAAGTGATTGCCAATTTGCTTCCGTTATAGGAGCCACATCCACAGAGGTTTGGGTAACCATAGCAGGGACCGGTGACGTGGTGCCCCAGACCTGCCATTCTTGTAAGGAGACGACAACAAAATCGTTCATGTTCGTCGTTGAGAGTGGCGAATTGCAGTGGCGGTGCATTGTGTGATGGGTGGTTGTTGAGCTAGTGAGAGAGCTTTGGAGAAAAGTTTTCAAGTGGATCAATGCATTGTTATGCAGATGGTGAAGAGAATGAGAACTGAGATGGGGTTTTCTCATTAAAAACAAGTGGCTCGGGTGTTGCATTAGTGGATGTATACAAGGAAGATTCAATTGGCGCTTCAGGTTCTGTGAACTTCCTCAGAGTTGTTCCTGCAATTTTCAACGACTGGACATATGAAACATAGGCTGCTGCAAGCGAGCAACGCCCATCAAGTGCCTGCCTAACAAATTTCTTCCTTTCGCGGCACAGTTGGAGTGCCTTATCATCATCCAATTTGGAGCTAGACGCCCCCATTATTACCCAAGTAGTAACTTTCCTTTGAAGTGAGACTTATATCAATTCACCAAAATGGAATTGGAAATGGAGTTGTTTTTTTGTTTTTTTTTGTGAGTGAAGAAACTGAAGGGGGGGTTAAGGTTTATGGATGAACAGGGGCGTGGAGCATGGGAGAGAAGAGCATGGGGTTGATGAATCTTGGACCGATGGACGTTGTGTAGTGCAGAGGAAAGTATATGCAGAAAAGATGGTAGTCGATTGGTTTTTTGGAGGGTTTGAAATGGAAGAAGAGGTGAGTGGCATATGGGATGACGTGAGGTGACGATGGTGGTTTACAGAAAGAACGAAAGAAAATTTGAAGGAAAGTGTTATGTTGGTAGTTGCAGTACAAGGGATGGTGTTGATTGTTTGTGTAATGAATCCATGTAATAATTGGGTAATGGATCCCACATTTGGTTATGATGAAGGTTGTTTATAACTTGATTGTTCCTTGCGCCTGTTTGTGCTATTGTCCCCATTGTTGTGGTTTTGTTTTGTATATTTTTTTTCTATCGATCCACAACTCTTGCTTACGACCAATGAGAGCAAAGCAAAGTGTAACAAACATTTTTTTTATGACAGAAAAGCCCTTTAATGATAAAATAACTTAAAAACCTAAAAGTATAAAATATAAATCAATTTAAAATAGTTTTTTTGAATTTTTTTCTGAATTAAAAATAAAGACACAAAATGACCGAAAACGATAAAAAAAACGGATAAAAATTTATCCGATAAAATAAAATGAACACATTAAAATAAACTACATGTCACGAAGATTAAATAAAAAATATTCAAGAAGTCAAAAATCAAAAATAAAATAATAATAAAAATATCAGACTAAACAGACGTTTAAGGTTAAAACGAGACTTTGAACTGTACCGAAAAAATAAAGCGAGCATACCGTCATAATCTACGCGAAGCGCAGATTCATAAAATGATCGGTAAAAGGTGAAAACTTGAAATATTTTTCTCGCTAATTTTTCGTACATTGTTGAATCGCTTTTAACAGTTTGTCTATAAAACCAAAATATTTTTATTATCGACATATAAACAACTTGGAGCAATGCAAGAAACGGTAAACAGATAAAAATGAATGAAGTGAAATGTCGAGTATTTTTTAACTAAAAGACGATGCAAACTTTGATTTAAACTGACTTTTTCTGGTCAACTTAAA
This sequence comes from Vicia faba, assembly GCA_948472305.1. Taxonomy (NCBI): domain Eukaryota; kingdom Viridiplantae; phylum Streptophyta; class Magnoliopsida; order Fabales; family Fabaceae; genus Vicia; species Vicia faba. Next base: position 248,122,086 of record OX451738.1, on the reverse strand, counting down.
TACGACTAATGATGCAAAATATGATGAATGAAGATATTTACTAATGATTGTGACCAAATGACATAATATGGTATGAATGTGCGACTGAAAAAATTAGGGGCGAAATTAAGGGTGCAACGGTGTGCCTTGATGAATCAGTCTTCGAGAATCCACAATCAACCGTACTTCGGGCTTGGGAGAATCAAAACCTTAATTGAGGCGCGACATCTGATGCTCTTGATCCAGACCTGTCTCTGCACATGACACAAAAGAAAACATGAACATACACCTTTGTATGCGATTAGAAATTAGTGATACATAGGCTAAAAATGTTCAAAACACTTGACAATCTTCGCATAGTCAAAGCTCGAAGGTGAGAGGTTAAAACCAACTGTATTTCGTGACCTTGACTTATGTTTAAAAATGCAAAAATAAATATGGGATCTTAGGTCAAAAATTGGGGTACAACAGCTGCCCCTATTTAAGTTTCTTCTATTTGGAGATATGAAGATTGGGATCTTCATTTCGACGAGATTGAAGGGACTTAAATATAGAATACACAATTTTTTGGCCTTAAGATACCGCGATTATGTTCATGATATGATATGAATGTAATGCTCTGAATTTTATGGGGAATGACGCCATATGAGACAGACTATGCTGGAGAAGCCAAGCACATTATACAGTAGTCCCACAGAGGAAGAGGTTGTAACTCCACTGGGGAAACAAAGTCATAGACTTCAAATGAGAGACTCTTGAATGATTTACATCAGTGTTGAGACTGGAAAAGAGATGATTTACATCAGTACGAAGACTGGAAAAAGAAATGATTTACATCAGCACTGTGACTGGAAAAGGAAATGATGGACATCAGTACTGAGACTGGAAAATGATTGACATCAGCACTGTGGCTGGAAAACAACATGATTGACATCAGCACTGTGGCTGGAGATAAACATCTCTGATTTCTGAATTTTACCAAGAACGGTAACACATTTCTTCTTTAACCAAGATATCGCTTGAAAAGGATAAAATAACAAACTTCCCCACGGGACTTTTCCGAAGGGATGCCATTTGCTGAGTAGACATTATTGTTGGGGATACACAAGCTGCTCAAATGAAGAGGCCGCCACTTGCTTCCTTTCAAAGGTGTCAATAACATACAAGCTGCTCATGAAGAGACCGCCGCTTGTTGTTTTCTTTTCAAAATTACCAATAACACACAAGTTGCTCTTGAAGAGACCGCCGCTTGTTGTTTTCAAAGGTATCAATAACACACAAGTTGCTCGTGAAGAGACCGCCGCTTGCTGTTTCTCAAAGATATTAATAACGTACAAGTTACTCAAATACCGGGGCCGCCACTTGCTACTTATAACCCACAAGCTGCTCATGAAGAGCTGCCACTTGCTGTCTTCAAAGAATATCAAAGCACACAAGCTACTCATGAAGAGTCCGCCACTTGTTGTCAATAACCCACAAGCTGCTCATGAAGAAGCTGCCACTTGCCGTTTTCCAAAAATACTAACGTACAAGCTGCTCATGAAGAAGCTGTCACTTGCCGTTTTCCGTACAAGCTGCTCATGAAGAGACCGCCACTTGCCGTTTTCAAAAAGTGTTGATAACATACAAGTTGTCCATGAAGAGACTACCGCTTGCTGTTTTTGAAAGTGTTGATAACATACAAGTTGTCCATGAAGAGATTGCCGCTTGCTATTTTCTCAAAGATACCCATGAAATATCATGAAGATATTGCTGGAGGTGAGAATCAATAATTTCATCGAGGATGGACAAACTGCTCGTGAAGAGACCGCCATTTGTCGTAGAGAAATCAGAAATAATCAAACTGCTCAAATAAAGAGTCAGTCGCTTATTGTCATGTCGATATTCCAGAAGAAGGTTGTGATAACACTGCTGGGGAATAAAGTTCATCTTCAATGGGGAACCATGAATAAATCCTTCTTGAGGAGACCAAGTATTTACATTGCAAAATAAATGCACTTTCCATCTAGGTTTCACAGCCTAGAGAGATCCACAGGGTATCGTTCACAAGAGACATAGCTCAATCCAGGAATAAACTGGAGAGAAAACAGTCAAACAAGACTCCATCCAATGAGGAAACAACTCAAATGGGGATTTATCCTATCCAAAGACGGAAAAGGAAAGCTAAAGCAAGGTTCTTCCACGAGAGTTAACTCAGTGGGGAATTAGAAAAAGAGGCGTACTTTCTGCTTAAGTTGACACTCTATTTGGAAAGATCAAATACGCTATTTGAATAGATATAACCAAGGTATACATACTCAAAGACATCAACAAATAAAACTGTGCATGCATGATGCAAGTGTGAATGAATAAATGAATGTCATGTATATGCTGACAAAACAGACAGGGGAGATAGACAGAAAATGATAAGACATCCTAGTACAACTCGACACTCTGCTAATCTCAACAGGATGGGAACATTACTGGAGATAAAAACAAAATCCATCATTGGAGCAAAGTCCTTTTACAAGGCTTGAATATCTATGGAGAGGAAGATATTTTCAGGTATAAAACCCAAAGTCCAGTCTTCTAATGAAAACAATCCATTGAAAGGATAACAACACAAACAAAGTTTCAGCGGGAAAAAGTCATGCTTAGCTGGAGATACTGGGAACACCACCCTCTGATAATGTGTGCAAAACATATCTTGACAAATCTGGATTTCCCCTGGGACTAATTTTGGATGCCCCAAGTTTACTGCTGATAAGCTGCAGGATGCACGACGATTCTTGCGAATAACTTCACTTCTAAAATGCCCCAAGCTATATGATTGATGAGAAGAAATCGTCTCAAGAGGATTTTACAAAAGACCTGGCATCCACCGTGCTCTGGTGTCTTCAAACTCTTAGAGAGATTCATCGAATCTCGACGTGATTGCCCCGGATTGACTGTAGTTGGCACAACAAAGTCTTCAAATTTTGCCCCAAAAGAGCAAACAAGTTGGGAAAAGCATTAACTGGGAGAAGCAACATGTTCGTGCTTACGGTCTTCGGGTGACATGCCCATGGATATGATTTTGTTCTTGAAATGATTCTCCAATTACTCAACATAGTTTCAGGCCTTAAAAGAATAAAATCATCACTGGTGCTTATGTGAGCTTCCTTGATATCAAACAAATGTTTTGCAGTTAGAAAAAGTTTACAATGAGAATGAAAATTCTAATGCAACAGTTATGTAAGTCTTGAAGATTTTGAAAAGATATCGCACAAATTTTGCGAGTTAGAGCACCATTTATTTTTGTGTAGGAAAAACCTATGATACCAACATATCTATTTAGAACATTCATGGGAGTCAGGAACACTATCTCATTGAAGTATGCTTTCAAAATAACCTTGCTTCAATTAGGACTTTTGAAGGTTGTAACGTGGTCTGGTTCAAGGTTTTAGAAAAAAAGATTTAAGGCTCAAAATATTTGGTGCCCACCCATTCTTCATGATGTTATCCAACCCTATGTTCAGTTAATTCAACATGAGTGTTCATCTCTCAAAAGGATTTTGTGACGGTCAAGGAAACGACGAGGCTTTCAGAGTAGAAACCACCCTCATGTCTTCGTGTTTGTAATCACCAATTTGTTCTTTGCTGAGGACTTTTCTTTGCAGTCCTTTTCTTTGCAATTTTTATTTTCCCTAACTTTTGCCTGAACTAATTCTTTTGAATTTATAGTCCAGCGGGATGCCTTAATTTTGCCTAAGTCACACGTTTTCATGTTTTTTGACTTAGCAGGCTTTTTCTTTTTCTCGATTTTTGACTTTTTGAACAAAATGTGTGACGTTAGCTTGTCTTTGTTTGTTGAGAGGATTGTGATTTCCTCGTTTCTTGATGAATGAGGGATAACATTATGATTCCACATCTTCTGGCTTCATTATACATGAAAGATAGCCCTCGTAGTTTCTCTTCAAAAAACATCTTCCTTATGAATTTCGAACACTCAGTCAGATTAACTAAAAACTACCCTGCCCCAGGTTAAAATTCAAGGTTTTTTCGTATAGAAAAGAAACTTCTGCTTCAAAGGCTCAAAAGGGGTTAGCAAGGGATTATCTTCCTTATATCTCCAGTGTTTAGGGATTTGAAACAATGCCTGTACATCATCAGCAAGATTTTATCCAAAAGCAAACAACCAGAGATTTTGTGTTCTTTAGATCATCATCCTCCCTTCAATCTCTGCCTAGGCAAGAGAATGGGCAACAAGTTGGTATCATAATGCCAAAAGAAATTTAAATTTTGAAAACAAATATGAGTGAAACGAATGAATTTCTTCAAGACAAACATACTCATTGTATTAAGATAATCATACAGATGCAAACAAGTTCTTACATGCAAACAATGTTTTGATAAACAAGAAAAATTACAAAAAGCAGAAATAAGTTAATGATCGAGGAAGGCTTTCCATCTGAACTTGAATCACCGAAAACATCCTTCAAAACTCAAAGTGACCACCAATCGTGTTTACTCTTCGGCACGTGTTTGATTTGAACTTCAAAACCAACGTCCTTGAATGACAAGATACCACTTCTGACCAACTTCTGAACCTCAATCTTCAAAGCAAAGCAACCCTCCAAGTCATGCCCAGGAGCACCTTGATGAAAGGTACAAGCCAAATCAGCTTTGTAGTACCAATGTATCTTCTCAGGAACCTTCGGTGAAGGTCGGGTCTGAACCAACTTTCTCTGCATCAGGATAGGGAACAACTCTGTATAGGTAATTGGAATTGGATCAAACTGGGCTTTCCTCTGATTAGGAACCTGCTGATTCTGTTGATGAATAGGAGAAACATGATGATTCTGACAATGATTATTTCTTCCTCTGGTTCTCTTCTTGGAAAAGTCATTATCAAACTTCTTCACACCGTTAGCTGAGCTACCATCTTCATATAAACATCCCTTTCAGACATCTTCTTCTAGACGCACTCCCACATTCACCTTGTCAGGAAAATCATTAGGCGCATTAATTATCATCTACTCATGAATGAATGATTTTAGAGTTTCAGTGAAGACTTTTATCATCACTTCTTCTTTCTATAAGGATTGACTTGGGCGGCAACCAGAATTTCAACCAAACCAGTTAAGTGATCTATACAAGCTTTCAAAATAGTCATCTCTCTACGGAGTTCAGAAATCTCTTGCTTGATATTCTCCATTATTCTCTTAGCGCGAGTGTTGTACTGATGAGACCAAAGGAGAAAATAAGACTTGGAAAAAGACCTTTGAAAGTGAAACAAAAAATGTAGAATGATGTATGATATGCAAAAGAGAGTTTTTATTTGATTTTCAAGGAACTCAAGATATTGAGTTGTAAACATCAAAGTATGAAGATAGAAGATGAATTTTAAATTGGCTTCAAACATTGATCAAGTTATCATCAAGATCAATCATCCATTTTGGTGGATTAGGGTTTTCGCCCTATCAACACCCAAGATCCATTGAGCTTGACGAAACTTGTGATGTTTACAAAGAAAGACCTCCAAATTCCTTCAAAGTCAAGTGAAAAGGGTTTTATGGATGCATGAATGCATGGCTATGCAACAACCACAAACAAGGTCACAAATAAAGTCGAAAGGTTCAACGTCACGAGCATGGAGTCAAGGTAAGGAACACCCCCAAGGTATGTACTAACGGTTTAATCACACCTGTAGAACAAGGTTCTAAGAGTTCCCGGAGTCTACATTCCTCCTTCGGATATTACCAACGTCTTGATTACTCAATAATCAGCAATATTCTCAAGAGAAACTCATCCGAGCGTAGCATCGCGTGACAACTACTTCCGGATTACTCCGTTATAATCTCCGCGCTACACCTAAAAGGCCAAGATGGGTTAGGGTTCTACGGTTCCCAGCTTCTCTGGCTCCCAGGTCGAAAATAATAATGTCTTCCCGATTACTCGGTAAACAAATATTACGTTCAAAAGGGCCTTCCACTGAGTGGGGGATCTCATGCCTCCTTCTTCGGGATTACTCCCTCAAAGTTAACATGACTATACCGCCCGTCCTATTCCTAAGTGTAACTTAGTCCGGGTATAGGACTTGTCCTTTGTAAACATTATCAACACCCAAATAATCATAATATATACATATAATCAAACAATCAAATAATGATAAAACAGATAAAATAAATTAGGCTTAACCCACTTAGGGATGGACCAGCAAGAGGTCAATCTCTCCCCAGCAGAGTCGCCAATTCTGTAGCGGTGAAAATCGGAGATCAAGCTATTAATTAACTTGACTCGCAAAAGCAAGAGTCGCCACCGCGCTTTATTGTTTCCAAGGGAAAAGGGAAAAGAGCGAAATAAAACCCTAAAATATGCAATGTAAAATAATACTTAAAAGTAATAAAAATACAATGCGTTTTGAAAAGAGATCGAGAGTTCGGGGGTTGGTTATACAATGGGAAGGTATTAGCACCCAATGCATCTGCGGTACTCCACAGGAACCTTTTGAAATATCTGTTTTTTGGTTAAAATTGTTTGTTTGATTAAAATGGTTCGTTTGGCTAAAAATCGGTGTTGGAGAGATTTTGAAGATACGACGACCTAGTGTCGAAGTTTTGACTTAAAAGGGGGTGAGTTTTAAAAATAGAGTCTTTTGGGAAAATTATCTTAAGTTTAGCAAAATAGTAAATAAGCAAAAAAAATGAATGAAGGGGTTCGCGCAATCGTATGAGATATGTTCGGTGATATGAAGTCAACAAATTTAATTCTTTCCCTTGGAGTAGACGCAAATAAAAATATAAAGATTAAATAATCGAAAAGAAATTAAACAACTAACAATTAATAAAAGAAAGACAATTAGTATAATTTTTATGGCGTAAACAAAATATAAAGATCGAATAATTGAAAAAAATGAAATTAAATAACTACATTTAGTCAAAATAAAAGAAAGACAATTCTAATATAATTTTTATGACATTTTTTTTAGGTGAAAAATAATTATAAACCTATACTATTTTTGTATTTTTTCTGATTTTTTTACTAACAACTAAAATTAACTAATTCAATAAATAAGAATCTAATAAAACTAAATTAAACAAATAAAAGTAATTAGATAAAACAAAACAAAAAAATCCAAACAACGCTAAATGGTTTTGTGAAAGCTAAATAAGATAAAAAGAATTTTTCAACATTTATCTCCAACCAATCAATTAGTGACAAGTGGAAATAAAAACAATAATAAAACTATACAATAATGTAAACATACAGTGAGTGTGAATTGAAACCATTTGCAACCTACAATCTCCCTTTTACCTTCTCCCTTTGTCCCTCTTTTGCGTGTATTTGAGACAAGGTTGTCCACAACACTCTTTTGCTGATCAAGTTTGAGCTTTCAAAGAACTGGCAGTATCCTAAGCAAACGAAACACGCTACTACTGCAGCCGCACGCACGGATGGAAGAAATCTCAATCCAAAATCCCTATGTTCTTGAACTTATGATTCAAACAGAACAAAGAAGTAAGTGAAAAGCTCAAAATAAAGAAGAATTCGTATACCTCCCTTCGAAGATTCCGACGAAGACTTCAACTCCGGTACGGTCTCAGGTAGTTTCCTCTTTCTGGTGATGAATCTTGGTAAAGAATACGTGAGTTATGGGCTGACGAATGGAGGATTTGGGGGTTTTCGCGGAGAGGTTGTGTGAGCCATAGAACGACGGAGGTGTCGGCGGAGGATCTTGCGTTGGTGTTGAGAGATGTGGAGGAATCGTCAAATTGTTTGGGAATGTGAATACAGGAGTTGAATCCGAAAGCTAGCTTGAGTTTTCTCCATTTGCTTGACATGGTTTGTGTGTAAGAGTGTTGAGTTGAGAGTTAGATGATTGAGAAGTGAGGAATGTGAAGATTTTTTATGGTGGAGAGGAAAATGTGAGTGAGTGATATGGGTGGAGAAAAAAACGGAAAATTTGGAAATAAGGAGGAGGAGGATGGTACAGGTGGGTTTGTGAGGTGGTATGAAGGTTGATTGGTAGGCTGGAATGGTGGATGTTAGTGTTGACTTAGGCACAGCTCCAACAACAGTGTCTTTCTTTTCACCGTCTTTAAAGATCATAACAGTTGGGATACTTCTAATTCCGTGGCGGGTAGCAGTTGAAGGACTCTCATCTGTATTGAGTTTGTAACACTTGAGTTTCCCAGCATATTGTTTTGCTAGTTCATCAAGTATAGGGTGGATCATTCTGCAGGGACCACACCATGGAGCCCAGAACTCAACCAAAACGGGTGAATCAGATTCAAGTACAAGTGATTGCCAATTTGCTTCCGTTATAGGAGCCACATCCATAGCGGTTTGGGTAACCATAGCAGGGACCGGTGACGTGGTGCCCCAGACCTGCCATTCTTGTAAGGAGACGACAACAGAATCGTTCATGTTCGTCGTTGAGAGTGGCGAATTGCAGTGGCGGTGCGTTGTGTGATGGGTGGTTGTTGAGCTAGTGAGAGAGCTTTGGAGAAAAGTTTTCAAGTGGATCAATGCGTTGTGATGCAGATGGTGAAGAGAATGAGAACTGAGATGGGGTTTTCTCATTAAAAACAAGTGGCTCGGGTGTTGCATTAGTGGATGTATACAAGGAAGATTCAATTGGCGCTTCAGGTTCTGTGAACTTCCTCAGAGTTGTTCCTGCAATTTTCAACGACTGGACATATGAAACATAGGCTGCTGCAAGCGAGCAACGCCCATCAAGTGCCTGCCTAACAAATTTCTTCCTTTCGCGGCACAGTTGGAGTGCCTTATCATCATCCAATTTGGAGCTAGACGCCCCCATTATTACCCAAGTAGTAACTTTCCTTTGAAGTGAGACTTATATCAATTCACCAAAATGGAATTGGAAATGGAGTTGTTTTTTTTTTTTTTTTTTTTGAGTGAAGAAACTGAAGGGGGGGTTAAGGTTTATGGATGAACAGGGGCGTGGAGCATGGGAGAGAAGAGCATGGGGTTGATGAATCTTGGACCGATGGACGTTGTGTAGTGCAGAGGAAAGTATATGCAGAAAAGATGGTAGTCGATTGGTTTTTTGGAGGGTTTGAAATGGAAGAAGAGGTAAGTGGCATATGGGATGACGTGAGGTGACGATGGTGGTTTACAGAAAGAACGAAAGAAAATTTGATGGAAAGTGTTATGTTGGTAGTTACAGTACAAGGGATGGTGTTGATTGTTTGTGTAATGAATCCATGTAATAATTGGGTAATGGATCCCACATTTGGTTATGATGAAGGTTGTTTATAACTTGATTATTCCTTGCGCCTGTTTGTGCTATTGTCCCCATTGTTGTGGTTTTGTTTTGTATATTTTTTTTCTATCGATCCGCAACTCTTGCTTACGACCAATGAGAGCAAAGCAAAGTGTAACAAACATTTTTTTATGACAGAAAAGCCCTTTAATGATAAAATAACTTAAAAACCTAAAAGTATAAAATATAACTCAATTTAAAATAGTTTTTTTGAATTTTTTTCTGAATTAAAAATAAAGACACAAAATGACCGAAAACGATAAAAAAAACGGATAAAAATTTATCCGATAAAATAAAATGAACACATTAAAATAAACTACATGTCACGAAGATTAAAGAAAAAATATTCAAGAAGTCAAAAATCAAAAATAAAATAATAATAAAAATATCAGACTAAACAAACGTTTAAGGTTAAAACAAGACTTCGAACTGTACCGAAAAAATAAAGCGAGCATACCGTCATAATCTACGCGAAGCACAGATTCATAAAATGATCGGTAAAAGGTGAAAACTTGAAATATTTTTCTCGCTAATTTTTCGTACATTGTTGAATCGCTTTTAACAGTTTGTCTATAAAACCAAAATATTTTTATTATCGACATATAAACAACTTAGAGCAATGCAAGAAACGGTAAACAGATAAAAATGAATGAAGTGAAATGTCGAGTATTTTTTAACTAAAAGACGATGCAAACTTTGATTTAAACTGACTTTTTCTGGTCAACTTAAATACGACTAATGATGCAAAATATGATGAATGAAGATATTTACTAATGATTGTGACCAAATGACAGAATATGGTATGAATGTGCGACTGAAAAAATTAGGGGCGAAATTAAGGGTGCAACGGTGTGCCTTGATGAATCAGTCTTCGAGAATCCACAATCAACCGTACTTCGGGCTTGGGAGAATCAAAACCTTAATTGAGGCGCGACATCTGATGCTCTTGATCCAGACCTGTCTCTGCACATGACACAAAAGAAAACATGAACATACACCTTTGTATGCGATTAGAAATTAGTGATACATAGGCTAAAAATGTTCAAAACACTTGACAATCTTCGCATAGTCAAAGCTCGAAGGTGAGAGGTTAAAACCAACCGTATTTCGTGACCTTGACTTATGTTTAAAAATGCAAAAATAAATATGGGATCTTAGGTCAAAAATTGGCACAATTGGTGTCTTAATTTGGATTGGCAAATAAGGGCCCAACATTATTCCAGCCTGCAGTGTTATTATTTTTATTACAACAAAGAAACAACTTTCCAATTCAAATGGGCTTGCGCATTATCTCTTGTTCAGCCCAACAAGACTGTATCTTTATTACAGCAATACGTTTTTATACTATTGGCCCAAATGTTTTTTTTTCAAAATAGTTTTTTTTCTCAAATCTTTAATAAAAGATTTTAAAATTCAATATCTAATAACCCAACAAATTGTTCCAAAAAAAATAGCAAATAAAAACGTTAATTGGGCTTAACTAAGTATTTTACTTACTGTCATAATCCAAATTGGGCCTGCACCATACTTTTCTTGTTTATAGCAAACAACTTTTAAAAACTTAATTGGGCGTGAGTATTATCCAACAACATTTATATTTTTTTATAAAACAAAAGACAGCAAAAAAAATCTCTTCCTATTCTTAACATCATATGGGCTATCTTAGTGGGTCTTAACCATACCCTCTTTTTGCTAACAACAACCAAAACATTAATGGACCTAATTCTAACGGGCTTGCCAATTGTAATTCCAACCTCCCCCTTTTACTAATGACACTAACACTAAAAATGGGTTTTATTAATTAAAATTTAATTATTCTTTGAATAATTTTCATTTTCGAATTGCATGGGCCTTTGGCCAACATGCTTTGCGAATGTGTTCACTGACACACAAGTCTTTCCGATTTAGAGAGCCCCGCTTTTCTGAATTTAAAGTACACCCCCTAGTCTTGGATAAAGATGGGCCATCAGATACTGTTGTACCATCTTTACTTAAATATTTCTTCTATTTTAATCTTGAAAAATATAATCACTGAGGTAGGACAAATTTGGGGTACGACAAAAGTGTGTCAAAAACCCACTACCCTTACCAAACCCCTCGCTCCAACATTATTTTGTCTTCTTGTTCAAAAACTTGTGGTTACGGTTCAATTTTTATAGTTCTACATCTCATCAGTTCAAAACAAGTTCAAAGATGTCTTAACATTCTTTATCTGACCACATGCATGCATCACTTAAAGAGCAACGATCATCTTCCCCAAATGATAGGGCTAACAGATCCTTCCAAATAATTAATCTCTCTGATTAGGTATTGGATGTTGTTCCCTTATCCATTATTCACCCACAATCTTATAGGGAAGGAAGGTCTTTTACTGTTGAGAATGTCAAGACTGTTGGTAAGTCATATGTGTCTCCTATTAAGACTGATAGGGAGTATAGGTTAAATGAAACGGAGAAGACGAATCCTTCCAGATCCTCCACTTTTTTTATGAGAATAAGCCTAAACCTAGGAGGAATCTTGCTGATAAAGAACTTAGGAAGTTTGTTGCAACTGTATTAGAGGAAGTTGGTGCAGATGTTGAGCCTAATGTTCAAACATCTTTGCCAAAAGTTATTGGCCCTAAGGAAAATACTAGTGGAAAGACTATTGATGTTGGTTCTGAACATGTTGCTCGGGAGAGAAGAAGCAAGAAGAAGGCATATGTGGTTATCGATATTGATGAGCTGATATCTGATGAGGAACCCATAACCAAGAACTTGGCTCCTGAAATAGCCAAGAGACTTCAAAGAAGAAGAGAAAATGCTGTGATGGTTGAAGGTTCTCCTTCTAATGAGCCCAAAAGGAAATCTAGTGATGTGAAAAGCACTCCCTCTATAAGTGCCAAAGGTAAATCTCAAGTTGGTCCCTCAAAATCTTGGAGTAAAGTTGGTGTTCCTTCTAAGAAAAGAAAAGATGTAAGTTCAAGTGACTCTGATTTTAATGTTGAGGAGGATGTTCAGGACATCATTCCCATCAAAATATATGCATCTAAGAAGACCTGTATTGATGCTCCCAAGATCTATGAGGAGAAGGTAATCTTTCATGCTAAGGAAAATGCTGACAAATGGAAGCATGTTGTGCAAAGAAGATTAACTTTGGAAAGGGAATTGGGAAAGGACTTCCAAAAATGTAAAGATGTTGTGAAGCTTATAAAGGTGGCTGATCTAATGAAAATTGTCTCAAATTTCAGCCCCTGCTACGAAAGACTGGTCAAGGAGTTTATGGTAAATGTACCTGATGGTTGTGATGTTGTGGGGAATGAGGATTACATGAAGGTGTATGTTAGGGGAAATATTGTGACATTTTCTCCTACTATAATTAACAAGTTTTTAGGAAGATCTAAAGAGTCTCAAGTTGAATTAGAGTTTTCAAATAATGAAGTGTGCAAAGAGATCACTGGTGGTCAGATGAAGCATTGGCCAAAAGAAGGAAAGTTATCCTATAGTAAGCTCAGTGTGAAGTATACCATTCTTCACAGTGTGGCTACTATTAATTGGGTTCCTACAAATCACATTTCTACTATCTCTATTGGTCTTGGGAAATTCATTTTTACTATTATAAAAGAAAGAGTGTTTTACTTTGGCAAATACATCTTTGATTAAGTGTTGAAGCAAGCGTCTCCGTATGCTGTGAAGTTGCCTATCTATTTTCCTTCCCCAGTATGTGAAATGATTTTGGAACAACATCCTAAGATCTTATTGCCTTTTGATAGTGTGAAGAAAAGGGAATCTCCTTTGACTATACACTATAATTATTTGGTGGTAAACATGTCCAAGACATTATTGTGACATCTTCCCCAATATATGGTCCTGCAACTTCCAAGGCAGGAATTATTACTCATATGAAGGAGACTTGTAGGGAGTTAGATGAAACCATCGAGACTAGCACTTCTAGGAAGATTAAGCTTGAAGGATTAATTGAGGCCTTGATGGATGAAGATAAAAATAGACTGGATATGGTAGTGTTGCTGCTGCTAATAGTGTTGATTCTGAAAGTGAGGAAACTAAAGACGACAATGCTGCTGAGAAGACTGCACCTGATGGTGATAATGTTGCTAGTGATTATAGTGCCTCAGATGATGATGAGATTGTGATAGTGCATCTAATGGTGAAAATGTTTATGGAGAATGAGAGGCTTATGAGACTGTTGATGATGCATATGTTGATGCTTAGACTACTTTCGTGTGTCTTTTGATATTTTGTTATTTTGTTTGTTTTTGGTTGTTGGATTTGTAAGGGTTATAATGCCCAGATTTATTTTGTGCACCTTGTGTGCTATTTGACATTATGTGCTATTGTGGTTTTATTTCTAGGTGATATACTTACCTTTGTCATATTTTGTCTAAAAAGGGGGAGTAGTATTCACTAACCACTAACTGTGTTTTTGAGGGGGAGAATTGTGATTCTCTATTGAATGTGTGTTGCTGCTATCGAGGGGGGAAATCTTCTAATTCTCTGATGTATGACTTAGCAACCTGGAGGAGTATTTAATTTGTTTTGGTTTGGACTGGCTTGAAGAGATGTCAGACAAGATATCCTGACATCAATCTGATTGAGAGTTTATTTTTCTCAATGTTGCCTTGTTTGCATATTCCACTGACTTCTTATTTTCTGTTAATGTGCCTCTAATTTGTGGATTGTAAATTTGTTTTAGCCAAAATAAGCCAAAGGTGGAAATTGTTAATTCTCTAATTTTATAGTTGGCAATAATTTTGGTAAAAACCAATTTGGAAGCAACATGTTATATAAGATGTTCTAAACTTGCATGAAGAACATAATGGACACGATGTCCTATCCAAGTCTTCCAGCATCTTGTCTATCACAACTATTTTGTTAGATTTATTGTGTTACTAATAGATCCTGAATATTCTGGGAATATTAGGATATTTTATGTGTCGTCCAAGACTACAGGGTCAAGAGATTCCATCTGCATTTAGAAGATTAATTTGTTTCATTAAATGTTGAGACATTTTAGGAAACAAATCATTGAAGCCCTATTCACATGCAGAAGTTTTTGCTAATTTTCTGCTATAGATCAGCTGCATTTTTGAAACCCATATCCAGTTCATTCAAAGTTATAAAAGGAAGGCTTCAACCCTAATACAACATGGAATGTATTGTATCCATTAGAAAGGTTTTAGGGTTTTGTGTTCTAGTGATTTTGTGAGCTACTCTTGTATTGGTTTATACCTGAGTAGGACTATGTTTAGAGTTGTTTTTATATCAGTAATTCTAAAGCTTTTAAGCAGTGAATGATTGTGTGTCTTTGAAGTGTGTCTTTTGAAATTATTCTAGGTGTTTAGAGTTGTTCGATCACTGCTGTGATTGGAAAGGATTTGAGAAGGGCATCATACCTAGGCGAGTCTTATGTAGAAGCTAAGTGAAGGTAGAGAAAAACAGAAGAAATAGGGAGTTTGAATTGGGTTTTCAAAACATTTTCCTTTTAAAAATTATTTGATAAAACTATGAAAGAATATAGAATACTAGAAATATAAAGAAACACATTCAGTTTATCCAAGTTCACCATTAACTAGGCTACATCTTGTCCACCCTCCTCTAGTGATATTGCCTTAAACAAGTACTTAATCCACTATAACCAAATCTGATTACAATTTACCATAATAAGTCTGACCAACCTTGCTGACAACCTCAACAAGTTCAGTTGATCCTTATTAGCGTTTCTACAAAGACTACATCCTATGCCTTCTTGAGAATCCCGACTCAACCGAGTCTCTCAAGGAACAATACAATGATACATTCAGTGATCTCTACGAGATATAACGATCATTGACCCTATAAGAAATCTAACTAACTTGGTCTTTCTAGAGGGGATTTCTCACAATGATCCTCAGCTAGTGATCTCTTAAGAATTCTGACCTTCCTGGTCTCCTAAGAGATATAGTGATCATTTACCCTATAAAAATTAACCAATCATGGTCTCTTAACAGAATTTCATCCATAATGACCGCAACCAAAGTTTTATTGAGAATCTTGACTCAACCGAATCTCTCAAGGAACCATTAACATTCAGTTGATAAAACTTGTGTTTACATGATTGCTTCTTTCTAAGCAGATTACCGAATCTCTCAAGATACTAGGATTCTGACTAGTTTCTTCGTCTTAGATTTCGTCTTCCTCATAAATTAGGAAGTCAAGATCAACATTGACATTTCTGATTTGGATCTTATTGATAACTTTGATTGCTTTCTAGTAGAGAAATACTGTGAGATTCACTTATGGAATTGAAATTGTTGATTTGTTTTGCAGGAGGTGTAATGGACAAGTCGTGGTGGATCTTATTGATCTGGGACTTGTGGATTTTGATGAGATGCGTGGTATTACGTTGGCAAGTCTCTGCAGAATTCTTCGAGGGGATCAAGATGAAAGAAGAGGACAAATCTTTGTCCAGGTTTTCTGTGATTTCTGTCGGATCCTTGTTGAAATCACAGGCAGGAAAGAGGAGAAAGGGACCAAGAAATCGGGAAGAAGGAAAAAGGAAGAGATCAAAAGGTTCAGAGGAGAAGGCATGGCTGATCAACAAAGCAGTGGGGGAGAAAACAAAGAAAACAACGAGAAACAAAGATGAAATATTACAAAGAAAATCGAAAGAAGAACACGAGAGAACGCGAAATACCTAAAAAAGAGAGACACAGAGTTGAAAGAGAAGATAAGACAAACAAATGAGAAAAGAAGAAACATAATAGAGAAAAAAAACGAGAGAATTTTCTTTATTTTAGATTTGGAAAAAAAAATTGTCTTTAAAGATTAGTATTAAAAAAAATATAAATTTAAACTTTTTTTTTTTGAGAAAGTTTATTAAATTATTTTTAAAATGAGAGCTTAATACAAATGCATTATTTTTAAAATGAGAGCTTAATATAAATGTATTTTTTTTCACACCCAAATTAAATCATTACTATATCAAATTGGATAATTTTAGAAATATTCAAAAAAATAATCTAGCAAAATTCTGTAATAATGAGATGTAGTTGCATGCCTTTATATAATTATTTCTAATTTTAATCATATTTTATATAATTATTTAATTTTCAAAATAAAATCCGAAAAGTTTCGTCACTGCTGAAACAAATTTCAATATTTCTGTGAATAAAATATCAAATCTAAATCTAAATATATTTTTGTTGAAAATATCAAATCTGTATATTATCAAAAAGAAAAAAAAATCTTTATGGATTTTCTTCGGTAACAAGAAACCGACTCACTTAACCCAACTTCTCACTTCATCGAATCGAGATATCCACTATAAAACCCACCAACCCAAACCCTCTCTAACTACGATTCTTATTTCACTTTTTTCACATCTCAATTTCTCTCTCAAAATTTCCCAATTCTCTTCGACTTCTTCAATGGCTAACCAACCTCAACCTGAATCCTCAGATTCGTAAGACCTTTCACCTTCTCAGATCTCTCATCTCTCCGTTCTTCGATTTCTTTTTTAATTTTGATTATTGTTATAATCGCTTTTTGAATCTGATTTTGTTTGTGTTTTGGATTGTTTTCAGAAAGGGAACCAAACGTGACTTCAGCACAGCTATCCTAGAGCGAAAGAAGGCACCCAACCGTCTCGTTGTTGATGAGGCCGTTAACGACGACAACTCAGTCGTCGCACTTCATCCTGAAACCATGGAGAAACTTCAACTTTTTCGTGGCGATACCATTCTGATCAAGGTAATATATAATTCTAATCCGATGAAACAAACCCTAGGGCAAAATCTTAGAATCTTTCATAAGAGGATCTAGGTTTTTGATTCGTTGAATGTTTTTTGTTTTGTTTTTGTTGGATTATTAGGGGAAGAAGAGGAAAGATACGATTTGTATTGCACTTGCTGATGATACTTGTGATGAGCCAAAGATTAGAATGAATAAGGTTGTGAGGAACAATCTTAGGGTTAGGCTTGGAGATGTTGTTTCTGTTCATCAATGTCCTGATGTCAAATATGGAAAGCGGGTTCATATTCTTCCTGTGGATGATACTATTGAAGGGGTTACTGGGAACCTCTTTGATGCCTACTTGAAACGTGAGTTATTTATTGTATTCGTTTTTATTTGTACAACATGCTTTTTATTTATAACATGATCTTTAGTTGTTCCTTTTGATTAACTAGGGTTGAAAAAAAAACTACTAGTTTATTTGATCATAGCTTTGTTTTGGTTCTCCTATTGATACCTGATCAATATTAGCTAGTTAGTGGCCATTATGTTATAGGTTAGCGGAATTTGAACAATTGTTATTGTTTTGTGATAAGCTATTTCAGAACCAAAAGTTTTCATATAGATGCTGCAACTCGTAGTATATAAAAATTTGAACTGTTTCTTTTCCGTGATATGCAATAGACAACTCTGCACCTGATAAGTTTTTTTCATACTTGCTGAATCACAACACTGCATCTGATAATTTTTTTTTTTTGATACTGACTGAATCTATTTCACGAATCGATACTTTTTGATTTTCATTGTGAGAATTGAAAATGAATGACCGTTATGAATAAATGTCGGCTTCCTTATGCTTAACTTACATATTGAAAAATTAATCTCTTCATTTTAGTTAAATGGTGGTGGCACATATTATAACTTCTGTTCTGTTATTTCTATTGACTTGCTAATATATGTTTCATAATGAATTCTATTTGCATGGTTGTTTAGTATGCAATCTCACTGCTGTTTTTCTTTTGCAGCTTATTTTCTGGAGGCTTATCGTCCAGTTAGGAAGGGAGATTTCTTCCTTGTGAGAGGCGGAATGAGAAGTGTGGAATTCAAAGTTATTGAATGTGACCCTCAGGAGTATTGTGTTGTTGCGCCTGACACTGAGATCTTCTGTGAAGGAGAGCCTGTTAAAAGGGAAGATGAGAATAGACTAGATGAGGTTGGTTATGATGATGTTGGTGGTGTTAGAAAGCAGATGGCTCAGATTCGTGAACTGGTGGAACTGCCGTTGAGGCATCCACAATTATTCAAGTCAATTGGTGTTAAGCCACCAAAAGGTATTTTGTTGTATGGACCCCCTGGATCTGGTAAGACTTTAATTGCACGAGCTGTTGCAAATGAAACTGGTGCCTTCTTTTTCTGCATCAATGGTCCTGAGATCATGTCAAAATTGGCTGGTGAGAGTGAAAGTAATCTGAGGAAGGCTTTTGAAGAAGCTGAGAAGAATGCACCCTCAATCATCTTCATTGATGAGATTGACTCCATTGCTCCAAAGAGGGAGAAGACTAATGGTGAAGTTGAGCGGAGAATTGTTTCCCAACTCCTGACTCTCATGGACGGGCTTAAATCACGCGCACATGTTATTGTTATGGGAGCAACAAATCGTCCCAATAGCATTGACCCAGCTCTCAGGAGGTTTGGAAGGTTTGATCGGGAGATAGATATTGGTGTACCAGATGAAGTTGGGCGCCTTGAGGTTCTTCGTATCCATACGAAAAATATGAAGCTTTCCGAAGATGTAAGATTGAATCCTCCCCCCTTTAGTTGTGTTTTGGTTTGGACATTCTGTGACCAGACTTTTTGACATTCTGTAATCTGAATTATTATTCTGCTATTTAATCTACAGGTTGATTTGGAAAAGATTGCTAAGGAAACCCATGGTTATGTTGGTGCTGATTTAGCTGCTTTGTGTACCGAAGCTGCACTTCAGTGTATCAGAGAGAAAATGGACGTGATTGACCTTGAGGATGAAACCATTGATGCTGAGATATTAAACTCAATGGCAGTCACTAATGAACATTTCCATACTGCACTTGGATCAAGCAATCCCTCTGCTCTTCGTGAAACTGTAAGTATTGTAGCATATCTGTATTTGTATACCAATGCTGAATTTGCTGTCCTTTTAATCTTTGAGATTAGATGTTCCAAAACTTATTTACATCTCTAATTTCTTCTTTGCTAATAAACCAGGTTGTTGAAGTGCCCAATTGCAGCTGGGAAGATATTGGTGGTCTTGAAAATGTTAAGCGTGAACTCCAGGAGGTAACTCAAGCTCTTGCGTCGAATTGCATTACTTGTTTCTTTTCATCAGCTTCTGGGTTTTAATACTGTTTCTTTCTTTTGCAGACTGTTCAATATCCAGTGGAACACCCTGAGAAATTTGAGAAGTTTGGAATGTCACCTTCCAAAGGAGTTCTGTTCTATGGTCCTCCTGGTTGTGGTAAAACCCTTTTGGCTAAAGCTATTGCCAATGAATGTCAAGCAAACTTCATTAGTATCAAAGGTCCTGAGCTACTTACAATGTGGTTTGGAGAAAGTGAGGCTAATGTGAGGGAAATTTTTGACAAAGCTCGTGGTTCTGCTCCATGTGTCCTATTCTTTGATGAACTTGATTCTATTGCAACTCAGGTTTGTACCATATTGAAATGTGATCAGATCATCATACAGTTTTTTGGGCTCTAAAACATTTGTGTTTATTTTATATATATAATAGACTAATTAGTGTGCCTTTAAGCTTCTGTAACTTCTCTTGAACTGTGTTTAAATTAAATCTGTTGTGTGCCTAATCTTGTAGAGAGGCAGTAGTTCTGGAGATGCCGGTGGTGCTGCTGACAGGGTTTTGAATCAACTGCTTACAGAAATGGATGGAATGTCGGCAAAGAAAACTGTGTTTATCATTGGGGCAACTAATCGACCAGACATTATAGACCCTGCTCTACTGCGACCTGGACGTCTGGACCAGTTGATTTATATCCCCCTTCCAGATGAGGATTCACGCCATCAGATATTCAAAGCTGCCTTGAGAAAATCCCCCATTGCTAAGGATGTTGACATCAGAGCTCTTGCCAAGTACACTCAAGGCTTCAGTGGAGCTGATATTACTGAAATTTGCCAGCGTGCATGCAAGTATGCTATAAGAGAGAACATTGAGAAGGTACATTTTAAGAAACCTTTTTCTCATTCATATTCACTAATGATGGTTGTAGAAGTTTTTAAATTGAATTAGTTGTAGAACTAATTTTTCTCCTCAACTTTTGTGGGCAGGATATTGAAAGAGAAAGGAGAAGAAGTGATAATCCTGAGGCTATGGAAGAAGATAATGAAGATGACGAGGTGGCTGAAATCAAAGCAGCTCATTTTGAAGAGTCAATGAAGTATGCACGCAGAAGTGTTAGTGATGCTGATATCCGCAAGTACCAAGCATTTGCCCAAACCTTGCAGCAGTCAAGAGGGTTTGGAAGCGAGTTCCGGTTTGCAGACACCAGTGCTGGTGGTACCACCACTGCTGCTGCTGACCCTTTTGCTAGTGCTGGTGGAGCTGATGAAGATGACCTTTACAGTTAGTTCAAACATTTGCTATTTTTATTCTGGAACTACAATGCTCTGCCTAATTTATGTACTTTTTCATTTGTTTGTATGAAATCTGGCTTTCATTAGATTATTATTGTCATCGCCCCTTTAAAGATATTATTATCATTGCTCCTTTAAAGATATTATTGATACATCATTAGTTGCGAACCTCTCTTAGTTTGAAACAATTATTTGATCACTTTCTAGGATCATATATGGTGGTCTCACGTTCTCAGCTCTTTATGGTTATTACATATGTATTTCTGAGCTTACACATTTTTAACAGCAATGCTTCTAAGATACCAAGGAATAAATTCAACAATCTACATTTGTCATATTGATGTCTAATCCTAAAGTTTGACCATGATTCTAAATAATTTCAAATAATAACTTCAATAATTTTTATTTCTCATAAATGTGTATGTTTTGTTAATTTTGAGTCAGTTCTGCACCCACAGACTTGAAAACTCTATTGAATAAAAGGCTAAGATTAATGCCGTGGAATAATAATGTGATAGGGTGGGTATTAGTTTTATGGAAAAAAACTAACTTGTGTTTCATATTTAATACATTCAATGTTTTGAAATTTTAAATATCATTTAAATATGATTTTATGACTCTAGTTTTATTAATTGCCGAGTTAAAAATATTTGTTTGATTCGAACAATATTTTTTATAATATAAGAGAAATTCAAATTGAAGACCGATACAATTCTATAAATTTAATTCAGAACACGTTTTGATATAGTTGTGTTTTATTTTTCATATTTATATTCAGTGCAAATTAATTATCATGGTACATTCATATAGAGGGCAACAGAACGCACACTCACCGGTATCTACCAAGTCCGTTAAAAATCTGTATTAGTTGAGTTTGATTTTAATTGAGTTTTTTTTTCAATTACAAAATAATCCATTTTAAATTTGATGGAAAAATTTATTTGAATCCGTTTTAAATTTGATGGAAAAATCTATTTTAGTTAAGTTTGAGTTTGAATTTGATTTTGAGTTTTTTCTATTATAAAATAATCTGTTTTAAATTGAGTTTGAATTTGATTTCGATAATTTAAAATATTAAATATGATTAATATTATGATATTTGGATTTATATTTATTATTTTAAATAGTTAAAATATATGAATAAAATATTTTGAAATTGTTTTATTTTATATTATTTTAATATAATTAAATTTAATAAAAAATAAATATTATATTAAAAAAAGATTGATTTTATTAAAGGGTAGGTGATAGAAAGATAATCTAATCTAAATTCATTTGAAACTAGTTTGGATTTTTATTATAATCGATTAAATTTTAATTATCTATCTTCAAATGAAAATAAATTGAGATGAAGAATGTGAATTGTTTGAGATTTGGGGAGTTAAAAATACGAAGTGTCCCATTAGCATGTCTACATCCATAGGTGGGTTTAGGGTGAGTTGTTTTTCATTTTTATTTGAAGAAGAAATCATTAAATAAATGAAGAATGCAAGAATCATTAATTTATAGTGGAATTAATTTTTATTGTTTTATATTATCGATTACCATTAAAAATAATTGTATTTAAAAGTTGTATATTTCAAATTATTTAATACTTATAATTCGTTGATATAAAATTTCTAAACAAAAAGTGTATGTAAATTAATACGATATATATATGCGAGGATTATAATATTCGTGCAAAATTTGAGGCATTCGTTTAGCATGACGTAAACATAAATATCTAATATTTGGAGGGTTGTTGACCTAGTAAATGTTCATATTTAAACATAAAAAATTCAACTTGCAACGTGTTTAAATTCTAGATGTATATCTCAACGTACAAAGAGCTTCATTGGATAAACAAATATATTTATTCTCTCATCTTCCAGAATTAAGGAGAATCTGCTATCATTGATCAGGTCAACAATGCCACCTTTTAGGGTCAATAGAACGCTATCTTAGAAAAACTGCAATTCTTAGGTGTAGAAAGAAGAAATAAATTTTCTTAAAGGAAAGAGGAAGATATAAACACACATTTTAAATAAATAGGACTGCATAAAAGTATTAGGAAAAAAAGATCGAAATTTACATATCGAATTAAAATTTAGTATAGGACTACATAAATAGAACCCTATACTTTATTAAAGGTGTGTTAGATTAATGTTGAAGATTATCCAACTTTGATAATTTTCTCTTGTTTTTGATTGGGTAAAGATTAATTGATATTGAAAATTTTCTTAAGTTTGAAATCAGTTTGGTTAAAATAATATACAACAATTAAGATCAGATACAAAAATAAAGATAAACATGTTACATGCAATAAAATATAACGTATACATGTAACTATAATATTTAACAACAACATATAATGGTGATCAAAAGATAATGTATAAAGGAATGCATTAGAAAGATAAATAATGCATGAACAATTATGCAAATGTTCAAATGTATATAATTAACATCATATTTAAAAGATTTAAATGCAAAGAAAACCAATCAAAAACATGGTGGAGAAATGCATTAGCATAATAGAGAGACAACAAGCATACCAACAAATATGTAGAACAAACACACACAATGATAGAGTTTAGAGACATACCAATATGATCGGTAAAGTAAGATTTAGTACATAATAGTGTTAGTGAAAAATAAAAATATATATAGGGAATGAAACTACACAAAGTACTTATTTTATTTAAAGCACGAGGAATCTAAGATTCACAAATCTCTACAGATCTTGTGAAAAAGTTTTGATGACAATGATTTTGTAAAAATGTTAGCAAGCTGACTTTTAGTGTCAACGTATTAAAAAAGAGCGCCACCTTTTTCAACATGATCTCTGAGAAAATGGTGCTTGATCTCAATGTGTTTAGTTCCTAAATGAAGTACCAGATTCTTAGTGAGGATAATCACACTAGTATTATCGCACTTAATCAGAGTACAACTAAGTTTTAAATCATAATTCAATAATTGTTGTTTTTGTCATAAGACTTATGCATAACAACTATCAACAACTACGTATTCAACCTCGACGGAAGAAAATGCAACACTATGCTGATTCTTATTATGTCAAGAAACTAAACAACTTTCAAACAAGTGACGGGTACCAATTATACTTTTCCTATCCGACTTACACTCCGCGAAACTAGAATCAGAATAACCTACTAAGCTACAAGCACTACCCTTAGGATACCAAAGACCGTGTTGTGAAGTTCCATTAAGATACCTCAAAATACATTTTACGATCTTAAAATGTGATTTCTTAGGTGATGGTTGATATCTAGAACACATACATACACTAAACATGATACTTGTCCTACTCGCAATTAAATAGAGTAATTACCTTTATATTTGGTAATATTGAAGTTCACTCCTTGTTCGTGTTTGTCAATAAGCACATTAGATGTCATGGGTGTCAAGATACTCATTGAATCCTTCATATCAAACTTCTTCAAAAGCTCTAGGCAATATTTGGTTTGGCTTATAAAAGTCCCTTCTTCGACTTGCTTGATTTGCAACTCCAAGAAATAAGTCAATTCTCCCATAAGAGACATCTCAAAATATTTCTGCATTAAGCTTACAAATTCTCAACAAAGAGACTCATTAGTAGAACCGGATATGATATCATATATATATATTTGTACTAAAATAATATGCTTTGCCTCACGTCTAATAAACAAAGTGGAGTCAACTTTACCACGATCGAATCCTTGTTTGATTAAAAATCCACTTAATCTCTCATACCAAGCTCTAGGAGCTTGTTTGAGACCATAAATGACTCTTTTTAGTTTAAAAACATGATTATGATTATCGTGATCCTGAAACCCTGGTGGTTATGAGACATACACCTCTTCGTTTGTATGATCGTTAAGAAAAATAGATTTAACATCCATTTGATAAAGCTTAAAATCTAGGCAGCAAACGAATGTCAAAAGGAGTTTAATAGCTTCTAGACGAGCTACAAGAGCATAAGTCTCCTTGTAGTCTATTTCTTCCGCTTGACTATTACTTTTGCCACTATCCTGCTTGATTTCTTGTATTTACTCCATTTTCATCCATTTTGTTCCTTAATACCCATCTAGGGCCAATGATGGTTTTATCAATTGGACATCGAACAACGTCCCAAACGTCATTACGTTTAAATTGAATAAGTTCTTCTTGCATAATAAGTAACCATCCCTCGTCAAGTAAAGCATCAAATATCTATTTAGGTTCAGTTTGGGAAATGAAAGTATAATACTTATAAAGATTGTCAACCTATAATCTAGTACTTACTCCCCTTTTGATGTGTCCCAAGATTTGATCTAACATATGATCCTTTGCGATTGTCCAATCTTAAGGCAGTTGGTTCAAAGTCTCTTGTTTATCAACCTCATGTGAGCTTTCCTCTTTATCATTGTTAATGTCCTTATCTTCTTTTGATGGAGGATCATCTTTGGTATTCTTGTAACCGATCAATCTTTTTGTTATCACACCTGAAACATCAGAATAAATACCTTTTCCCGACTTTTGGGGTAAGGTCTTATCAAATGAAACATGAATACATTCTTCTACAGAAAAAATTCTAT
Source organism: Vicia faba (assembly GCA_948472305.1). NCBI lineage: Eukaryota > Viridiplantae > Streptophyta > Magnoliopsida > Fabales > Fabaceae > Vicia > Vicia faba. The sequence continues at coordinate 248,096,977 of OX451738.1, read as the reverse complement.
GATTATAAACTCTATAAGCCTTACTCGTAGATGAGTATCCTAAGAATATCCCTTCTCCAGACTTAGCATCAAATTTATCAAGATTGTCCTTACGTTATTTAAAATAAAGCATTTGCAACCAAAGACACGAAAATATGAAATATTTGGTTTTCTACCTTTAAGTAACTCATATGGTGTCTTCTCAAGAATGGGTCGAATGATCACCCTATTTAAGACATGGCATACGGTGTTAATCGCCTCTGCTCAAAAGTACTTAGGAAGACTCATCTCACTTATCATAGTCCTTACCAATTCTTCTAAAACACGATTTTACGCTCAACAACACCATTTTATTGTAGAGTCCTTGGACATGAAATGTTATGATCAATCCTATTTTTTATGCAAAAGTTTTAAAATTGATGGTTAGCAAACTCACCACCATGATCACTCGGAGTGTGATAATTTTCAAACTAATAACATTTTGGACAAGCTTAGCAAAATTAATGAAGGCTTCAAATGTTTCATCCTTATGGGCTAATAATAACATCCAATTGAATCTAGAATAGTCATTGACAATAATAAATTCGTAATAGTTGCCTCCTAAAATTCTTATTCGGGAATGGCCAAATAAGTCTAGATGGATAAGCTCGAGAGATTTAATGTCAAAATAACCTTTTTCGATTTAAACGACACTCTCGTTTGCTTTCCCATTTGGCAAGCATCACACAATTCATATTTTAAAATTTTCATTTTAGGAAGACCAATTACTAGATTCTTGGATACTATTTTATTTAGCAAGTCAAAATGCATGTGACTTAAGTGTCTATGCCATAACCAAGAATCTTCACCCTTGGCTATTAAACACTTAGTTCCATGCATTGACACGTCATCTAGATCAAGCATATAGAGGATATCAACCCTAGAACCCTTAAACACAAGGTCCTTATTTGCCTTATGCTCAATTAAACAAATAAGATCATCAAAAGTAATGATGTACCCTTTGTCTCATAATTGGCTAACGCTAAAAAGATTGTGTTTAAGCCCTTTAACTAAAAGAACATTTTCAATGGTAATCATGGAGGGATTTCCCACAATACATTCTCTAGTATATTGCCTCTTGTGTTGTATCCATAGGTGATATGACCACTTTATTTGTCACCTAACTTTATGAACATGGAAGCATCTCCCATCACGTATCTTGAACATCCACTATCTAGAAACCATAATCTCTTCGCGGAAACAAGACTTTTATGCAAACAATTAATTAAGAAATTTTAGGCCCCCAACTAGTGGGTCTTTTGGGTTAGTTGAGGTACACTTATGAACCCATGCCATCTTAACATGTGGAACTTGAAAGTTCCTAATGTGATATTGAGGCCAAATGTACCCCTTATCACCACAATAATGACAAACAACTTTAGATGAAACGCCTCTTCTATTTCTCCTAGCGACACATGGGTTTTTCATAAAAAAAGTCCTTCTATCATTTGAAGAACTAGAACTAGAACAAGAAAAAGATAGTGAAGTAGCATGAGTTAATTGTCCTTTGAGATTTTCAATTTCAAGTTTTAAAATTGGACATCCAACATATTCTACTTTTTCCATATTTTCAACTAAAGTATCAGAAACATTATAATGCTCATCAACTAGAGATGTATGCGCATCTTTAAGACAATCTAAAGCATACTTAAGATTATTTATCTCATGTTCAAGTGCCATGATAATTTCTTTTTGGAGAAAAATCTTCTTAAAATCATTTATAGAATCAACATACATGTCATTACAGTTTTTTGACAACTCACTATAAGAAAATTCAGTTTTGGAGTCAAAATTATATACCTTTGGCGTTTCACCTTTCTTAAGTGCCATCAAACATAAGTTGGCACACTCATCATCTGAACTTGAGCAAGACTCTGAGGAGGAGCTCTCATCTTTTTCTTCCCACACAATATAGGCTCTACGAACTTTGGAACTTCTTCCCATCATCTTGCAGAATTCCTTATCTTTCTCTTTATGATGCTTGGTGAGACTCAGACAAGTTGTTCAATAGTGACCCAATTTACCGCACTCATAACACGTAATATCATCATAATTTTTCTTGTGTTCTTTCTTAGGCGAATGAGTATTTGTGAAGTTTATTAAACCCTTGTCAGAGTGATTAAGCTTGTTCCTTTTCAAATATCTATTCTAGCGCTTGAAGAATAAACCCATCTCCTCCTTTTTAGGAGTTTCTTCGTCAAAATTGTCACTTTCTTTCTTTGATTTACTATCTTTAGATGACGAAGCTTTCAAAGAAATATCCTGTTTCTCTCTCTTTTTCCTTTCTCTTTATTTTTCGACTTTACTTTGCTTTCGGTGAGTCGTTTCAGTTCATTTTCATACTCGACTAACTTTCCAAATAGTTTTGTAATATCCAAAGTACTAAGATCATTTGATTCTTTTATAGTGGTAACCTTTGGTTCCCATTCCATTCACATAGATCTCAATATTTTGTTAGCACAACCTTTGTTGGAATATGTTTTTACCCAAGTAGCTTAGTTTGTTGATTAAGTGGCGGAATCTAGTTTGCATGGAATCTACATATTCTTTGGATTCTATACGAAATAATTCAAACTTCCATGTAAACATATTGGTTTTAGAATCCTTGACGTCTTCTGTTACCTCATAGATATTTTGGAGAGCGTCCCACATACCTTTAGCACTCATATAATGTGAAATTGAGTAGAATACTTTCGCGCTTAAGGCAGATATAGCCATGTTTCTCGCTTTCAAATCACATGAAGACATTTCAGTTTCATTATACGTCCAATCGTTTGGGTGTTGTACCACTCACCAATCACCCGTGGGAATAGAAGGCCCCTCAGTGACAGCACACCACATATTTTTGTCAATTGATAGTAAGTGTACATACATAATTGATTTCCAATATGTACAATTTTAACCTTTGAAAATCGGCGCTCTATTGTACGGTCCCTTTGGATCGTTATCATCCGCCATATTCTCAAAACTTTTTGAGTCGATTACACTTAATCAAAAGACCAACTCTTGATGGAAATTGTTGGGGTGAGAATATGGTGTTAGAAAAAATTCTAGGGGGGGGGGGAGAATTAGCTTTTAAAATCATAAATCAATCGATTCTTCCAATGAGAATAACCAAAGGTTTTTCAAAGTTTGCACACAGAAGTCTGTAGAGGAAAAATGTGAAATTATACTCGCTTGACAATTATTTTCATAACAACTCAAATTAATTTAAAATATCGTAAGGTCTAGATGAAGAAACACAATTTATGCAATTGAATTAATTGGATAAGTCATGAGATATGGTTAAGCAATTAATCAACAAGGCAAATTCTAAAAGTAAGATGTTTCTTAGATTTTAATCAACACTAAAGCTCTTGTTAGGAATCCTATTCCAACAAAACCTAAGTATTGTACCCCAAATTTTTCTCTCTCATTTTCTCAAGATGTCTCTCACAAGATGTCCATTGGTTCAAGAATGCACAGGGATGGATCAGCTCAAGACACTTCCTCAAGCACTAATGACTCAAAATTAGGGTTTGAGTTTGCACAAGTACAATTGGAATTTTAATGCCCCATATTACTTTCATGGATTATTTTGGAATCTCAAGATTGCTCATGCCAAGTTTCAAACTTTGGATCACATTTTTGCTCAGTCAATTGATCAGTTGACCTAAAATCAATTGTATTAGGAAAAAAGTCAACTATGGACAATTTACAGTCAAACTTCATGATTTTTGACCCATATCAACATTTTGAACTTGTATATGTCAATCAGTCAAGGCTGGATCACCATTCCTCAAGAAATTTGATCAGATCACCAAAAGGGCAAAATAGTCAAAATTACGGTTTTTGACGGAGAAGGCTCAATTCTTGACTTTTGACCTAATACATGACTTGTTGGATTGATACATAATATCAAGATTTCAAATACATCATTTTGACCTAATGGCATGGTTCAAAATATTTCTCATGATCAATTGATTGATAGTTTGAAATTTAGTCAACTGATGAAAAAGTCAATTATTCTGAAAAGTCAAACTTTGACTTTTTTGATCAAAATGAAGTTTCAAAAATCATATTTCATCAAGACATGTCAAAATATGAAGATTGTTCATCAAGAAATCAAAAAGTCAAAATCATCTTTGAAAAGTCAAAATTCTAAGACTTAGAAATTTTTCTAAGTGTTGGAAAGTTAACCTTTTTTTCATGACTTTGTGTCAAATTTTCACCATGATGCGAGATGATTTAAGAAAAACTCCCAACATGGAAGTTGTATATCTCAATAAGATCTAATTTTTTTTAGAAGGAATCAAGTTATAAAATTGCTTGGATTTCAAGTTATTGATTCAAGAAGTCATGATCATGAAACTAAAAAACACTTAGTGAAATTTCAAAGTGTTTAGGCAGATTTTTGGTACCAACTTCATGGTAACTTTTCACCTAGTTCCAAATTGAATTTTCAAAAATGTACAACATGAGAGTTTTATAGAATGTTACAAGCTTTCTAAAAAGTCAAAGAACTTATTGAGATCATTCTTGAGCAAGGAGAATCGAAGAGATGAAGTTAGGGTTTCAAACTTGTTTCACAAGGCAGATTTTTTGATGAACATGAACCAAATCCATAGTCATGCTGCACAATCTTCACTTTGCAGGCCTCAAACTTGTTTGTCACTCCATAATTAAATGTTTACACAATTAATTGAGCTATAATCCAAGTGTTTGAGCTATTGTCCAATTGATCATTCCATTTTTGTCTTTTTTCTAACATTTCTTTTCTTTTTGTTTCAAACAATAGTGCGTCTGGGCCTCCTTTGATGGGCCTTTATATTTTACTTCACAATACCCCCTAGTTTCTCAATAATAGCGCATCCCATTTATTTATTTTTATTTTCTGTTTCTGGATTACAAAAAATACATTGGGCCATACCAAAATCTGTTTTACCTCAAAATACACCCCAAATTCAAATTTCACCCCTCTGACTTTAACTTTTATATTTTATTTTATTTTATTTTAATCCTTATTATTATTATTATTATTATTATTATTATTATTATTATTATTATTATTATTATTATTATTATTATTATTATTATTATTATTATTATTATTGTTTTTATTAATAAAATACAAAAAATATTTTATTTATTTATTTATATATCTAACATACTTATATTTTTATTTTCTTTTCTTTTTTTAAACTAGAAAAAAGACAAAAATATTTTCGTAAAAAATTTAATTCTTTTCTTAAATAAATTAATGTTTAGACTTAGGTTTAATTTATTTTCTATTAATTAAAAATTAACTTAGAACTTAGATTTTCTTTTAATTAATTAATTTTTATACTAGTTTAATTTAATTAAAACTTTTTTCACAAACAAAACCCTAAAAAAAACTTGTTTTCTTTAATAAATTAATTTCTTTTATTAACTTAATTTTAATTTTTCTTATTTTAGTTAATTATTTTCTTTTAAGTTAATTAGGTCAAAACTATCTTTCTTAACAAAAATTCAAACAAAATCCATTCCTTATCCATTCATACTTGTACATTATATTCATTTTATTTCTTGTACATTTATTCAAATTCAATATGGTTGTAATAGATAATTAGGATTTAATTTCTTGCAATCCCTATTTGTAAGTTTGTATACCATATCCCCTAATGATGTAATATTGTAGGATATTTACTTTTCGCAATTTACCGCTTTCAAATATAAATGCTAGTAAATTAGGGTTTGTATGGAAAGATAAAATCAATACTAGAAAACCCTAATTCAAGGCAAAATAATGCGTGAAATCAAAACACTTGCACACTTGTACCTCTAGGGTTAACTCCACTTTGTAGCCTTGAGAAAAATGGTCATGTTATGCATGTGAGACATCTTAGTAAAAATAAACAAAATACAAGATCATAGTCCCTCGATAACACTTCGAATGTTGCCTTAAAAATGATCTTATACACTTAAGAAGAATGCTAAGGTATCTCACAACATTGCATTTTATGACTATACGATGACCCACACTCGTCCCTTCACATCCAATGATAGAGCTTCTTATCAATCAATGGTAAGATAACAATATCTAAAAGAGGAGGAAAAGAACTAAGACTTTTTGAGCAGGTAGAACGTTCATAGTTGCTTGCTCACAACCATTTTCAAAACATCTTTCAAACACACCAACACTTTCAAACGAAATATTTTCAAAAGTCAACACTTTGTATGCATTATTATAGAGACGAGAATCATTACAAAGTTCGCCTAAATGAAGGCACTTTTCAAAAATACTTTCAAACAAGTCACAAAACACATTTCAAATAAAGAATTTCAAAGTGAGCTAGCAACTAAGAGCTCGTAGATAACTACAGATGAAAAGGGTGCTAACACCTTCTCTTTTCATAACCTACCCCCGAACTCAAGAAAATATCTCAAAGGTCTTTCCTGTTCTTTTCACCCTTTTCTTATTGGATAAAAAAAAAGTCGGTGGCGACTCTTGCTATCTACAACAATTACGATAAAACGCAAAATACCCAAGTCAGTTCTCGCACTGTATTACACTAATCTTATCAAATAAATTTCTATGACAGAAATTAAAGCTAATCATGCATGTTCCACGAAAGTCAAAATTCAAGAGTAAGGAATAAAGAGAAGACACTGAGATTTATAGTGGTTCGACTCTATCATTCTCACATGTCTACATCCACATTAATAGTTTTCCTTTTATTTTGATAAATATCTTGAGATTATAATATGGTGGGAGAACTGAGTTGGGTGTTTTGCATTTGATCTCATTTGTTGCGGACAGAAAGAGTCGCCACCAACTTTTCTTTTATCCAATAAAGGAAAGGGTGAAAAGAACAGGAAAAAACTTTTGAGAATTTTCTGGAGTTCGGGGGGTAGGTTATGAAAAGGGAAGGTGTTAGCACTCTTTTCATCTGTAGTTATCTACGGGCTCTTAGTTTCTAGCTCACTTTGAAATGATTTTGTGAAATGTATTTGTGATTGTTTGAAAGTATTTTTGAAAAGGGCCTTTATTTAGCCGAAATTTGTAATGTTATTCGTTTTGAGGAAAACGTATACAAATCATTGACTTTTGAAAATATTTCATGAAGGTGTTGGTGTGTTTTGAAAATATTTTTGAAAAATGCCTTTGTTTGGGCGAACTTTGTAATGTTTTTCGTTTCAGAGAAAACGTATACAAAGTGTTGACTTTTGAAAATATTTCATGAAAGTGTTGGTGTGTTTGAAAGATATCTTGTTTTGAAATGTTTATGAGCAAGCAACTACGAGCGTTCTACCTACTCAAAAGAAAGTCTTTTTCCTTTTCCTCCTCCTTTAGATAATGTTATTTTACCATTAGTTAGTAAGAAACCTTATCATTGGATGTGAAAGGACAAGCGTGGGTCATCATATAGTCATAGAAGACAACATTGTAGGATACCTTATCAATTCGTCGTAAGGGTCTAAGATCGTTTTACCGAAGGCAACATCGAAGGGTCATCGGGGGACTACGATCTTGTAATCGAAGGTTTTTGCTAAAGTATCCCACGTTCGAGGGACATGACTGTTTTATTCTAAGGCAATAAGTGTGGGTTAACCCTAGAGGTGCACGTGTGCAAAGTGTATTATTTTCATGTATTTATCTTGTATTAGGGTTGTCTAGTATTGATTTTAAGATCTTGCCATACAAACCCTAATTACTAGCAATAATATGGAAAGCGATAAATTGCAGAAGTTAAATGTCCTACGCTATTACAATACTTTAGGGGATGGGGGATACAAATTACAAATGGGGATGACAAGTAAATAAAATCCTAATTACTATTACAAGGCTATGACAATTACATAAATTGTAATGCGAAATGGTAAAATGCGTGAAGAATGTAAAGTGAATAGAAGTCAATTTTTGTGAGTTTTTTGATTGCAAAGGTTTTGTAGTTAATTTAATTAAAGAAAAACCTAGGTCTAAGTTAACTTAAAAAGAACACTAATTGTTTAGAAAAATGTTTTTTGATGTTTCACTTAGAAAAACAGTTTTATGGTGTTAGGTCATCTCCAAGCAATGCAATATGTCCAAAATAACCTAAAAAACCTCAAAATTAGGAAATTTGATGCCTGAGCTGACACGGGCCATGATAGCGGACATGAACACCCGTGTCAGGTACTGTTCCTGACTTTGCGCATTTTTTTTCCGTCCAGCTAAAATGATACGGGCCGTGTTGTGTGACACGGGCGCCCGTGTCAGCCCCTGCCCTGCACGTTTCTGAACCAGTTGAGTTGACACGGGCACCCGTGTTAAGACCTACCCTGCATTTTTGTTAAGTTTTAAACCCAGTTGAGCTGATACGGGCCGTGTCGTGTGACACAGGCACCCGTGTAAGCCCCTGGCCTGGATTTTACTAGGTTTTCTCTTTGATCTATGTTGTTGTATCTTTTTGAACGCAAAAGAAAATGATATATGGATAAAGATATCACAGTTTGAGAAAGTTTACCTCTTGAATCGAAAAATTTAGAACACGTACGGATGTTTCCGGGTGCAAAATGGTGATTGATCGAGCTTCTTTGGACCTTCTTGAAGTTTCTCCAATCCTCACTTTATGCTGAAAGGTGTTGAATCACTCCAACTAAGTCAAGTTGCAAAGTATTGTTTTTTTAGTTTGGAAGATGGTGATAGTGATGTTATAGAAGTTGTTCTGGTGTTTGAGCAACTTTTATATGATGTATGTGAAGTATTTGGATGGTTTGTTTGGGCAAAACTTTCTAGGTGTGACAAATTCAAAGATTTGGACTTCAAAGCTCAAAGATGGAGGTTTTATGAATAATTATGGTTTTTTTAGAGTAAAGGGGCTTTGAGGGCTTGTCTTTTTCTCCTTTTTTTCTCTCTCTCCCCATTTCTCTTGAAATTTATCTCTCTATTTATAGGTAAGAGGTTTTAAGACAAGGGTTGATCGGATTTGCAAGATCACATGTTGTGGCTAGGTTGGATTGTTAAGGAAGCAAGCTTGAAGATCATAGTTCCAATGCTTTGTACCTTGCTGCATAGAGTTGTTGGATACTTTAGACATATTTATCTAACGTTGTATGTTGTGTGTGTATGTAGAAGGAACAAGTTAGAGGCTCAAGAAGAGTTGGCTTTGTGATTAAAGCTACTTTGCAAGAATGGCAATGTTAACTTTGTGCCAAAACTGGAAAGTTCACTTGGACAATGCTTAAACCAAATGGACCATAACTTAAAAGTTTGTGTAAACATTAAATTATAGTGAAATTTTCAAGTTAGAAGGCATGCAAAGCAATATTATGCAGCATATCATGTGGATTAGATTATGTGTTCTTCACAAAAATGACTTGTAATTCAAGAATGGATGCCCAACTTCATGCCTTTGAACCTCCTTGCTCAAGTATGATAAATTCATGCTCTTGGATATTTTGGAAATATTGAAACATTGTCTATAACTTCCATGTTGACCACTTTGGCTAAATCATGGAACTTGATGAAAATTGGCTAAGAAGTTGAGATAAAAACTGACCAAAACCTGTTGAAAATTTCTCTAAGTGTTAGATAAAAATGTCATGACTTCATGGACTTATATCTTTAAATATAAGCGCTTTTTGGACATCAACCCTCTCATACAAAGTTTTAGAATTCATCAAGATCTATAACTTTCATGTCGAAAGTTTTCTTTGAATCATCTCGCATCTTAGTGAAAAAATGTCATGAAGTCATAAAATTATCAAGTGTAAAAACACTTAGAAAATTTCTAAGTATTAAAAACTTTGACTTTTTTATAGACTTTTTGACTTTCTTGATTCTTGATGATCAAGCTTTATATTTTTGAATGTCTTGATGAATTTTGATCTTTGGAATGTAATGTTGACCAAAAATTCGAAGTTTTACTTTTTGTGTATCAGTTGACTTTTACCCGATACAACTAATTTTTAGTCATCTGATCAAATTGACTGAGAAAAATTGTGATCCAAGGCTTGAAACTTGACATGAGTATTATTGGAGGTCTATAATGAACCATCAAAGTAATTTGAGGCATTAGAAGTCCAATTGTCCTTGTGAAAATCAAAACCCTAATTTGGGGCCTCAGTGCTTATGAGGTGGGCTTGCCTGATCAAACCCTTGAGAACCATTGAGCATTTGAGATCTTTGGCGAGAAAGGTCTTGAGAAAAGAGAGGGAAAATTTTTGGGTACAACAAATGCCTCTGTTCAATCTTCTTAAACTTGAAGAGTTAGATTGGTATGTTCACCATTCGTAACTTGAAGGTGGAAGATGATTGAACACTAAAGTGCACAGAAATTTGCACGAAGTAATGCTGTTGGTTGATTGTATCAAGAATGGGTTTAAAGATGCCATTTGAAAAGGTAATGAAGATTTAATGGAGATGGGATTATAGATGCCATCCAAAGGTGACCGAGAATCGTCGGAGATTGGCTTATAGATGCCATCTAGAGTGACTGTTGGTAAGTCTAATGCTTGGCTTGATTTTTAAGAGACGTATCCGGAAAAAGAGTCTCCATGTGACTAATACTTCAGCAAGTAATGAAGGAATTTGTGACGACTACTACTTTAACAGGTAATGAAGGAATCTCTGACGATGACTACTTCAACAGGTAATGAAGGAATCTCTGACGACTACTACTTCAACATATAACAAAGGAATCTATGACGACTACTACTTCAACAGGTAATGAAGGAATATCTGACGACTACTACTTCAATAGGTAATGAAGGAATCTCTGACGACTACTACTTGAACAGATAATGAAGGAATCTCTGACGACTACTACTTCAACAGATAATGAAGAAATCTTTGATGACTACTACTTCAACAGGTAATGAAGGAATATCTGACGAATACTACTTCAATAGGTAATGAAGGAATCTCTGACGACTACTACTTCAACAGGTAATGAAGGAATCTTTGACGACTACTACTTCAACATGTAATGAAGGAATCTCTGATGACTACTATTTCAACAAGTAATGAAGGAATCTCTGACGACTACTACTTCAACAGATAATGAAGGAATCTCTGATGACTACTACTTTAATAGGTAATGAAGGAATCTATGGTGACTACTACTTTAACAGGTAATGAAGGAATCTCTGACGACTACTACTTTAACAGGTAATGAAGGAATATCTAACGACTACTACTTCAACAGGTAATGAAGGAATCTCTGACAACTACTACTTCAACAAGTAATGAAGGAATCTCTGACGACTACTACTTCAACAAGTAATGAAGGAATGTCTGAAGACTACTACTTCAATAGGTAATGAAAGAATCTCTGACGACTACTAATTCAACAGATAATGAAGGAATCTTTGATGATTACTACTTCAACAGGTAATGACGGAGTCTGTGGTGACTACTACTTCAATAGGTAATGAAGGAATATTCGAAAACTACTACTTCAATAGGTAATGAAGGAATCTCTGACAACTACTACTTCAACAGGCAATGAAGGTGTTGTACCCCAAAATTTACCCTCTTTATTTCGACCTTTTTGGCTTACATTTCATTATTACATACATGCATATAATTGGTTTTATGGTTATGGAATCAAGGTATATTTAGCAAACTTCTTCAGGTTACAAGCGACGTTTATTTTGTCAATGGATGTTCTAAGAGTATTTTTAGTGTTGAAGATCGGTCGTCGCTTCACAATGATTCGGGGTTTAAAGATTCACAAGTCCAACCCGACGCGTCATATTCAAGTGTTCTTTTGCCAATATAAATCTGATAACGTATTCTCAAATTTTAGGTTTGGCTCAAGAGTCAATTATTTAAAGAAGGTCTCCGAATGTGAGTTTTCTCGAAGAAATGTGGTGAAAAAGTGTGCTAAAAGTGCAATTTTTACGCACTAAAAAATTTATAACTTGAAGATCGTGGCTTGTTTTGAACCCATTCCGGTGGCCAAAATTCCATCTTGACGTCATATACTTTTTCATCTCTCACGGCTGGAAGCCAATTTCGATCAGAAGGTCTTCAAAAATGCGGATTTATACAGTATTTTCGTACAGAAAATTTGTGACAGAAGTTTATTTGCGTCATGTTCAGAAAATCATAACTTGGTTGATTTTCATCATATCGAGCTGGTTCCAGCGCAAAAATTTCATAATTGAGTTGACTACGTTTTCATAGGAGGTATCGAGTTCGAACGGTATCCAAAAGGCCTTCGTTTTTTGCTCAGAGTGCGCGTGACGCATCGAAAATCCTGAATGTTGAATATTATTTCATCTGAGTCGAAACTTCGAAAATTCATAACTCGGTCAATTTTTATCGGATCGGGTCCATCTTTTTACACAAGGTCACTGACTCAGAGATCTACAACTTTACTTCTAAAGTTGAGACCGGGTTATGCTCCGATCAATACCAGTTTTTTATTGAAGAACGTGTTAGAGTTGACACTGAAGCCCAAAATAAGTTTGTCTGAGCCAAAACTTCAAAAATTCATAACTAATTCACCGTTTATCCGATTGAGCCCATTTTCGGACAGGAGTTAGTTCTCGATGTCGGATACATTTTGTTTTCAAATTTCAACTTCAAAAATTGCACTTAAGCCTCGTGATTTAGCCTGGAACGTGACAGACTCAAGTGAATAAAAATCTCCACTATTGCTTGTGGTTATTGGAGGCCCAATTGCACATTCAAAGCCCATTTTTTTCTCAACAACAGGAGAAAAAAAACCTTTGCCACAACCCTGTCAAAATATCAAATTCTTTCAAGAATCCTAAAAATCTTGAAATCCTTATTACAAACCTCCATCTCACTACAAACAAGCCATCCTTGTTACAAACCCACATCTCACTACTTCTTCAGTAAGGGTAAGGCTGGTTTGATCTCCATGATCAAAAAGGTATAGAAGCATTCATACATGCCATATCGGTTTTAATATTACAAAATTTCATATATTTTCTTTATTTGTATTTCATGATTTAGTAATTTATTTAATATGTTCATGAGATTAAACACTGCAGATTTAGACAGGGTCTCATGCAGGGTTATTACAAAACACTGAGGCCAAAACAGAACAACCAACAATGCATGATGAGGTAGACATCCTGAGAAGGTTAAAGGCGTGGGTTCAACACCCACCCCTATTGGTTTTGGTTTTCTTCCATTCCTTTAATCTATTTTACATATTTTCCCTCTTTCTGTTTAAAACCTTTTTCATAAAACCTAATAGTTTTCACAAACCTTTGGTTTTTCCTCCTAAACTCGAATAATTAATTTTAGTTTTTTTTTTTAATTTTAGGTTTTAATTTAATTTTAGGTTTTTAATTTCATTGTTTGTTTTTGGTTTCTAACCAATTTGTCTTTTTCAATCTTAAATTCACTTAATCACACAACTTTTTTCACAAACTAAAATACAAAAAAAACCTAATTTAATTTTTAGGTTAATTAATTTTATATTTTTTAATTTTTTTTCAAAATTAACCTTTTTTTTATAATTAAAATAATTAGGATTTAAATATTTTAATTAAATTTTTTCAAAATTAACATTTTTTTATTAATTAAAATTAATTAGGTTTTTTTTAGGTTTATTTAATTAATTATCATAAATCATTTTTTTCATAAAAAATCACCAAAATATTTTCTTTGCTATTTTCATCTTATTTTTATTTTCCTAGATAAAGTGTATAGGGCGCGTTCAATTGTAATATCGTAGCTTTATTTTTCCCGCTTTTTTTATTTATCATTATCATGTAATTGCTTCTGGGATGTAATAGTTTTAGGATTTCTTTTTCGCCCTCTTCATTATTATGTAACTGCCCCAAAGCTCTGTAATAGCCTAGGTTTACATTTCCGCCTTTACCTTCTGCTACTATATTTTATGCAATGCTTAGACTAATAGGATTGTATGGAAAGACCAGTAAACTAATTAAACATAACATCACTTAATTACAAGATAAATATCTGAAAACAAACACTGCTGCACACTTACACCCCTAGGATATACCTCACTTGGTTGCCTCGAAAACAATGGTCAAGTCCCTCGAACGTAGGGGTATCTTAGCAAAGACCCTCGATTAAAGTCATCATAAAGATCATAGTCCCTCAATGTCCCTCGAGTTGCCTATAAGAAATGATCTTGTCCCTCGATGTTGCCTACGCCTATATGATGACAGTCCCTTCGAAATGCTAAGGTATCCTTACATGTTGCCTTCAATGACCATTTCGTCCCTTTCGATAGTCCCTCAACATCCAACGACTAGGGTTACCTACTCACTAATAGTAGGATAACACGGTCTAAAGGATAGGAGGAAAAGAACGCCTTTTTTCGAGTATAAGTAGATAAGTTCTTAGATGCTTGCTCAAAACAACTTTTTGCACCTACACAAAAATATTTCAAAAAACACTTTCAAAAACATTCGCCTTGTCAACACTCTTGAGGACTGATACAAGAGTTATCACAAAGCGAATCACCGCACTAAGGCATTTTCAAAATAATTTTCATAAAACGCAAAGCACAAGCAATTTTCAAAACATGAGCTAGCATCTAAGAGCCCGTGGAAAACCACAGATAGAAAGGGTGCTAACACCTTCCCTTTCTATAATCTACCCCGCGTACTCAGAAACATCTCGAAAAAGGTTTTTTTTGTTCTTTTTCCTTTTCCTTTGTTGGATGAAATAAAAGTTGGTGGCGACTCTTGCTTATCGCGACATTTGTGAACAAAAAACGTAAACCACTATTAACAGTCGGTTCTGCCACCGTATCACAGAACTGGCGACTCTGCTGGGGACATAAAGTGGGGTTTACCTTAGGATCTAGATTATTTTAAAATTGCTTTCTTGTTTTGTCTTGCTTGCTTTAAATTCAAGGGTTTTGTTTGGGTATTATTAAAGATCCTACACCCGGATCTGGGGACACTTTTTAGGTAAACAACAATAGATCGTGGAGACTGTACGACATAGACCGATATGGTTTAAGCGATGGCTGTGTTGGTGTGACACTTTGGTTGGTACCGGTATCCTTCGTGTGGAAACTAGGAGAATACGGGGCCGTCGCGTGGTGTCGTGAAGCACTAACGGACCTTAGAATCTTAGTTAAACAAACTTGGCCATTAGAAAGTAGTGAGATAGCCAGCCTCGGTATAAAGCTGAGGATTGGTTGATACTAGATGCTACACTTATTGAGATCAGACTTTCGGGATATTTTGGCCGTAAGAAAAGATTGCTTAAGTTGAAACAATGCCCGATAAAGGATGATCAATGATATTGAGAATCTTTAGAACCCGGTTACTTTCTATGACAGGTTTGAAACCAACTAAGCTTCAAGAGGATATGACCTTAAAACTCAAGCAAGCCTTAAACCTAAGGACTTGGTGTGATTTATCTGTGTTTGCTATACCTATGATTTATCATGACATCATAAACATCATACCATAGCATATCATGACTAACCATTTCAATGATCTCGAGGGCCTGTGATGCAGGTTATGATAAATCAGACGTCTAGAAAGAGGCAAGGGGATTTATTTTCCTCTAGCCAATGTCGTCAGAAGATCAAAACTCAACAACTTGAGTCAAAGGCTATTACCCACTTGATATGGTGAGCTTGACTCTCGTAGAAGGACTCTCAATGATACAAAGTTCTTCAATCAAAGCTGCAAAATTCAACTTCTGACATTTTCTTGTTTACCTCGTGAGATCCTTGAAAACATTGCATACATATATAATATATATCATTGCATGAGCAGGTTTCAAAGCAGGTCTCTCACGTTCTCGTTGTTTATTTCAGCAATGGTTCTCCAACAAGACAACAGAGATCTCCAAGCTCAAGATGCCCAGTTCAAGGAATTTCTCCTGAATCTATCCAAGGGGCAAGAAGACCTGAAAACACTCTTCGCTGGGAATCTGACCAAGGAACATCCTGACAACAACAAGGATGAACAATTGGAACAACTGCAAGTTGAGGTAGAAGCAATGAGAATCCAGATGCTGGGGCAGATGGCTCTTATCCAAAACTTAGCTCGAGGACAAGAAGAGCTAAGAGCCTTCCTCAACAAGCTTCACCAAGATGGATGCAGATCCATGAAACAAACAGTTAAAATTGTGGATCAAGGCATTAATCAGCCTCCAGTGAGAGAAGAGGTTGGTTTGATCAGGAACAGACCTTTCCAGATTGCTACTACATCACAAGCCCAACCACAACCTCGCCAACGACAACGGGGCAATCGACATAAGAAGAATACATATGAAAGACACTTCACTGAAATCAACATGTCATTGGCTCAAGCATTGCAACGCATGTTGAAGGCCAAGTTAGTTATGTTAAGGGAACCTCCTCAGAATCTCAACATAGCCTCCCCAAGGTACAATCCAAATGCAAGATGTGTGTACCACTCCAACAGTCCTGAACGTGACACCAACAACTGTTGGGTGTTGAGAAATAAAATTCAAGACCTGATTGATGAAGGAGTGCTAGAATTCGCACAAGACGGTCAGGTTGAGTTCTTCTGCCATCCCTCCAAGGCATACCATCTGAAGTGACAAGTTCTCACAAGAAGACTTTTCCTTCATTAGAATTTTCAATGTGTAATTTTAACATTTATTCATATGAAACCTCGTTATTTCATTAATGCATTGCACATGTTTGTCTTGAATCAGTTCATTCATATTCACTATTTCAAAAATGTGTGCTTATTTACTTTTGTGATATTCAACTCTCGATTAAAAACTCTAAGCCTTAGAGGGAGGATGACGAAAATGATACCATAATCTCTACAATATGCTTTTGAACAGACCCCGCTGACGATGTACAAGCGTTGTTTCAAATCCTAAACAGTGGAGTTATAAGGAAGATAATCTCTAGTCAACCCCTTTGAGCCAAAGAAGTAGGAGTTTTTATTTTCACACAAATTAAAATCCTTAATCATAACCTGGGGCAGGATAGTTTTCTCAGTTAATTCAGAGGCGCATTCAGTCACAATATTCTGCTTCGTACACAATGAATGGCATCAGAGACGTCCTTCCAAAACAAAAGACAGTGATGGTTCCGTATAATCGTCAAGACAGGCAGTCATTATCTCTTGAAATAAAATCCCATTAAGTCAAAACCTATAAAGGAGGCTTAAGAGAAAAATTGGGTTATCTCGCTGACTGTAATCATAAAAGAAACAATTTAGGAAAAAGAAGGGATAATAATAATAAAAAAAAGAGGTCCTACCAATCCTCGACAAAAAAAAGATTACAAAACGATTGCCTCTTCCAAATAAACTTTAAGTATCTGAACCATCATCGAAACATCAAGGATAAGATTCCAGACTCAATCAGGATCTAAACGCGCAATTAATTAGGCATAGGACTGAAGAACATCACGAAGAGCGGGTTGGATACAAATAAAATTTGAGCCTTTATCCTTTGTTTCTTGAACCGTGAACCAGGCTACGTTATAACCCTTAAAAGTCCTAGCTGAAGCATGGGTTAGTTTGAGAGAATACTGTTACAAAGGTATCCTGACTCCTGTAGGCTTTGTTACGAATCCTGAGTTGATATCACATTCTTGCAAATTTTGTTTTACTACACAAAACACATTTTCAAAAAAATTTCAAGACATACATGAGTTTTGCATTCTTTAGATGACATTGTTTGCATATGACTAGTTGTTTGACAGCAGAGAAATCTGCACAATGGATATTTGATGAACATACATGCTCTCAATGGACAAAATCACCTCAGCGGGAAAGAAACTTCCAATAACAGGTCTTCCATAAGCAAGAGGCATGACACGATGTCTAAACACACCTGGGGCAATCTCTCCAAAAGTGCCAAATAACCATGGGCAAATATCCATCTGAATCGCTTAGGGAATTACACACGCATTCCAGCAACAAATCATGTGCCATCAAGAAAACATTTTTGACAGTACTACAACACAACATTATGGACAATGACAACTCTCTACATCCTGAAAGCGTGGACATAGTTGGAAAATACTACGCATAACAAAGACCCGCTAGGTTGACATACCTAGGCTAAAATAAGGGCATCTCGACGAACCAAAAGGATTCGGGCAAAAATTAGGGATAAAAAATGAAAAAATATGTACACCCGGCAAGTCGAAAACCCGAAAGGGAGGCTTGGGCAAAAAAGGGTATCCCGGTGGACTGAAAAACCGAAAGGGCGGTCCAGGAAAAAGTTAGGGATTTAAAACGTACGACTATGTCCCATCACCTGTCTATCAGTGGAGACTTATACCTTGATCAACATTCATCAAGAGCACCAGAGTTCAGATACAGTTCAAATATGCTCCAGATACGGATGTCATTCTGATACTCATTCAGATTCATCTTTCAGATATAGTTCAGGTACGCTCCAAATACGAATGCTATTCTGATACTCATTCAGATTCAGCTTTCAGATACAGTTCAGATACGCTCTAGATACAGATGCCATTCTGATGCTCATTCAGACTCAGCTTTCAGATACAGTTCAGATACGCTCCAAATACGGATGCCATTCTGATACTCATTTAGACTCAGCTTTCAGATACAATTCAGATACGCTCCAGATACAAATGCCATTTTGATACTCATTCAGACTCAACTTTCAGATACAATTCAGATACGCTCCAGATATGGATGCCATTCTGATACTCATTCAGATTCAGCTTTCAGACACAGTTCAGATATGCTCTAGATACGGATGCCATTCTGATACTCATTCAGATTCAGCTTTCAGATACAGTTCAGATACGCTCCAGATACGGATGCCATTCTGATACTCATTCAGATTCAGCTTTCTAATACAGTTCAGATACGCTTCAGATTTAGATGCCATTCTGATACTCATTCAGATTCAACTTTCAGATACAGTTCAGCTACGCTCCAGATGCGGATGCCATTCTGATACTCATTCAGATTCAGCTTTCAGATACAGTTCAGATACGCTCCAGATACGGATGCCATTCTGACACTCATTCAACACATGTTTCAGATACAGTTTAGATACGCTCTAGATACGGATGCCATTCTGACACTCATTCAACACATGTTTCAGATACAGTTCAGATACGATCCAGAGACAGATGCCATTCTGACACTCATTCAACACATGTTTCAAATACAGTTCAGATACGATCCAGAGACGGATATCATTCTGACACTCATTCAACACATGTTTCAAATACAGTTCAGATACGATCCAAAGACGGATGTCATTCTGACACTCATTCGACACATGTTCCAAGTACAGTTCAGATATGATCCAGAGACGAATGTCATTATGACACTCATTTAACACATGCTTCAAGTACAGTTCAGATACAATCCAGAGACAGATGTCATCCCGACACTCATTAAATACATGTTCAAGTACAATCACGACATAGATCCATCCATAAAATCTCCGCATGTACTTTTTCCAGCATGGTACAAGGGGAAGAGACAGTTGGAAGCAAAGTCACTATCACATACAAGCCAGTGATACCTACATTCCCCATAGAGCCGAGACAACCAAGGTTCGACCTCCGTATCCCCAAGCAGGAATTCCTTCCCTAGCAGGCTCTTTCAGAAAGCTAATATCTGTATTCCCCAGCCGAGCTTTATAATCAATTTATAAAGTTTTTCTCCCGAGCAGAGTTTATTTCTCTGACAGCGGAAGCTCAATCTCCAACAGAGCTCTTCTCTCCAGCAATGGAAGTTCATCCCCAGCTGAGTTTATTTCTCCAAATCTGCAGATTTTCCAATAGAGTACCTCTCTTCCCCCACAGAGTTATTCCCCCGCAGGGTTATCCTCAGACAGAGTCTCTCCCGGCAGAATATTCTCAAGCAGAATGGATGTTAATCTCCAGCTAATCATCTTCGGTCACTATCCCCAGCGGGAACGAAGAACTCAACTCCTTATACTCTCCAACAGCAGTCCAGGATTTATTCTCCCCAGCCAGAGAATATCACAAGAACATTGCATATCCATACATCATGGCAAGAGCATACACATTATACAACACAATCTCATTTATTTTGAGAACATCATTACTCAATGCATTTCATACATCATGACATTACATACGACTAACTCTTTACCTTTCAGGGAAAGATGCAATCAAGTTATCACGAGTTATCTCTGGTTCAGTCAAACCGACACCAAGGTTTCTATTCCATTTGAAGATATTCCAACACTTTTCAAGATTTTCTCTGGTTCAGTCAAACCGACACCAAGGTTTCTATTCTAGTTGAAGATGTTCTAAGACTTTCCTCTGGGTCAGCCGAATCGCCGCTAAGATTCTCCTGATTTCTATGCCAGTCAAAGTTAATCCGAGACCTCTCCCGGGACCAGTCAAATCGATACTAAGATTTCTCTCCCAGTTGAAGCTCTCACAAATTTTCTCTGGTTCAGTCAAACCGACACTAAGGTTTCTATTCTAGTTGAAAATGTTTTAAGACTTTCGTCTGGGTCAGCCAGGTCGCAGCTAAGATTCCCCTGATTTCTATGCCGGTCAAAGTTAATCTGAGAACTCTCCTGTGATCAGTCAAATCGATACTAAGATTTCTCTCCCAAATGAAGTTCTCACAAATTTTCCCTGGTCCAGTCAAGTTGATACTAAGATTTCTATTCCAGTTCAAGCTATGAAGCCCAGAAATCGACCGGATAACATCTTGATTTCTCCAAAATACTATGAAGCCTGGAATCGACCAGATAGTGGTATAAGACACCGTGAAGCCTGTAATTTGACCAGATAACATTAAAATATGCTGTGAAGTCTGGAACACGACCAGATAGCGGCAAGAGACACTGTGAAACCTGGAGCATGATCATATAACAGTATGAGGTACTGCGAAGCTTGGAATTCGACCAAATAGCAGTTTACTCGGCCAATTACTATGAAGCCTGGAAACGACCGGATGTTAGTATGCCTTAAATTCAAGTTGAAACCCGGATACAACCAGATAACCACTTAATTCCTTCTGAAGCCTGGAACACGACCAAATAACAGTTTTTGAGATTGCAAAGCCTGGAGCATGACCAGATAGCAAGTGTAATCTCATCTCCCCAGTAAGTCATTGTAAAACCTGGAGCACGACCAGATAGCAGTCAGTCTTATTATCCTTAGCAAATCACTGTAAGGCCTGGAGCACGACCAAATAGCAGTTCATTTTCATCTCCTCGACTAAGAGATGATTCCCCAGTAGAGTAACGGACAACTGAAGTTCCTAAAATTCCATTTCTCCCAAGACAGAGACCAACATTCCTCAGCAGATTCCTCCTAAACGACAGGAACAGGAATTCTCATCAAAGGACTATCTCGGGAAATCAACATCCTCTAGATGGCATATTTAAGCCCATCTCCGAAGATTCTCTGTCATATCTTCTGAATGGCATCTTTAAGCCCATCTCTGGTGACCTTCCGCCATCTCCTCCAAATGGCATCTGTAAGCCCATTCCCGATATTACCTGCACAGTCCAGCACCATCTCATACGAGTGCAAATTTCTGGGCACTCTAGTGTTCAATCATCTTCCACCTTCAGATCAGGAAAGGCAGACTAGCCAATCTACATCTTCAGGTTTAAGAAGATTGAACAGGGGCAGCTGTTGTACCCCAAAATTTACACTCTTTATTTCGACCTTTTTGACTTACATTTATTATTACTTACATGCATATAATTGGTTTTATGGTTATGGAATCAAGGTATATTTAGCAAACTTCTTCAGGTTACAAGCGACGTTTATTTCTTCAACGGATGTTCTAAGAGTAATTTAAGTGCTGAAGATCGGTCGCTGTTTCGCAATGATTCGGGGTTCAAAGATTCACAAGTCCAACCCGACGCATCATATTCAGGTGTTCTTTCGCCAAGATATCTCTGATAATGTATTCTCAAATTTCAGGTTCGGCTCAAGAGTCAATTCTTTAAAGAAGGTCTTCAAATGTGAGTTTTCTCGAAGAAATATGGTGAAAAAGTGTGCTGAAAGTGCAGTTTTTACGCACTAAAAAATTCATAACTTGAAGATCATGGCTTGTTTTGAACCCGTTCCGGTGGCCAAAATTCCATCTTGGCGTCATCTACGTTTTCATCTCTCACGGCTGGAAGCCAATTTCGATCCGAAGGTCTTCAAAAATGCGGATTTATCAAGTATTTTCGTACAAAAAATTTGTGAGAGAAGTTTATTTGCATCATGTTCAGAAAATCATAACTTGGTCGATTTTCATCGTATCGAGCTGGTTCTAGCGCCAAAATTTCTCAAATTGAGTTGATTACATTTTCACAGGAGGTATCAAGTTCAAACGGTAATCAAAAGGCCTTCGTTTTTTGCTCAGAATGCGTGTGACGCGCCGAAAATCCTAAATGTTGAATATTATTTCATCTGGGTCGAAACTTCAAAAATTCATAACTCGGTCAATTTTTATCGGATCGGGTCCATCTTTTTACACAAGGTCACTGATTCATAGATCTATAACTTTTCTTCCAAATTCGATACCGGATTATGCTCCGATCAATACTATTTTTTTATTGAAGAATGTGTCAGAGTTGACACTGGAGCCCAAAATAAGTTTGTGTGAGCGAAAACTTCAAAAATTTATAACTAATTCACTGTTTATCCGATTGAGCCCATTTTCGGATAGGAGTTAGTTCTCGATGCCGGATACATTTTATTTTCACATTTCAACTTCAAAAATTTCACTTAAGCCCCTTCGATTTAGCCTGGAATGTGACGGACTCAAGTGAATAAAAATCTGCACTATTGCTTGTGGTTATTGGAAACCCAATTGCACATTCAAAGCCCATTTTTTCTCTAATTTCCATTATATAATCTCATTATTTTCACACAAACAACAGGAGAAAAAAAACCTTTGCCACAACCCTGTTAAAATATCAAATTCTTTCAAGAACCCTAAAAACCTTGAAATCCTTATTACAAACCCCCATCTCACTACAAACAAGTCATCCTTGTTACAAACCCACATCTTACTACTTCTTCAGTAAGGGTAAGGCTGGTTTGATCTCCATGAACAAAAGGGTATATAAGCATTCATACATGCCATATCGGTTTTAATATTACAAAGTTTCATATATTTTCTTTATTTGTATTTCATGATATAATAATTTATTTAATGTATTCATGAGATTCAACACTGCAGATTTAGACAGGGTCTCATGCAAGGTTATTATAAAACACTGAGGCCAAAATAGAACAACCACCAATGCATGACGAGGCAGACATCCTGTGAAGGTTAAGGGCATGGGTTCAACACCCACCCCTATTGGTTTTGGTTTTCTTCCATTTCTTTTATCTATTTTACATATTTTCCCTCTTTCTGTTTAAAACCTTTTTCATAAAATCTAATAGTTTTCACAAACCTTTGATTTTTCCTCCTAAACTCGAATAATTAATTATAGGTTTTTTAATTTAATTTTAGGTTTTTTTAATTTTAGGTTTTAATTTAATTTTAGGTTTTTAATTTCATTGTTTGTTTTTGGTTTCTAACCAATTTATCTTTTTCAATCTTAAATTCACTTAACCACAAAACTTTTTTCACAAACCTTTTTTTTTACAAAAAAAAACCTAATTTAATTTTTAGGTTAATTAATTTTATATTTTTTTAAACTTTTTTTCAAAATTAACCTTTTTTTTAATTAAAACTAATTAGGATTTAGATATTTTAATTAACTTTTTTCAAAATTAATATTTTTTTATTAATTAGGTTTTTTTTAGGTTTATTTAATTAATTATCATAAATCATTTTTTTCATAAAAAATCACCAAAACATTTTCTTTGCTATTTTCATCTTATTTTTATTTTCCTAGATAAAGTCTATAGGGCGCGTTCAATTGTAATAGCGTAGCTTTATTTTTCCCGCTTTTTTTATTATGTAATTGCTTCCGGGATGTAATAGTTTTCTGCCCTCTTCATTATTATGTAACTACCTCAAAACTCTGTAATAGCCTAAGTTTACATTTCCGTCTTTACCTTCTGCTACTATATTTTATGCAATGCTTAGACTAATAGGATTGTATGGAAAGACCGATAAACTAATTAAACATAGAATCACTTAATTACAAGATAAATATCTGAAAACAAACACTGCTGCACACTTGCACCCCTAGGATATACCTCACTTGGTTGCCTCGAAAACAATGGTCACATCCCTCGAACGTAGGGGTATCTTAGAAAAGACCCTCGGTTAAAGTTATCATAAAGATCATAGTCCCTCAATGTCCCTTGAGTTACCTACGAGAAATGATCTTGTCCCTCGATGTTGCCTACGCCTATATGATGACAGTTCCTTCGAAATGCTAAGGTATCCTTACATGTTGCCTTCAATGACCATTTCGTCCCTTTTGATAGTCCCTCAATATCCAACGACTAGGGTTACCTACTCACTAATAGTAGGATAACACGGTCTAAAGGATAGGAGGAAAAGAATGCATTTTTCGAGTATAAGTAGATAAGTTCTTAGATGCTTGCTCAAAACAACTTTTTGCACCTACACAAAAATATTTCAAAAAACACTTTCAAAAACATTCGCCTTGTCAACACTCTTGAGGACTGATACAAGAGTTATCACAAAGAGAATCACCGCACTAAGGCATTTTCAAAACAATTTTCAAAACACACAAAGCACAAACAATTTTCAAAACATGAGCTAGCATCTAAGAGCCCGTGGAAAACCACATATAGAAAGGGTGCTAACAACTTCCCTTTCTATAATCTACCCCCCGTACTCAGAAACATCTCGAAAAAGGTTTTTTCTATTCTTTTTCCTTTTCCTTTGTTGGATGAAATGAAAGTCGGCGGCGACTCTTACTTACCGCGACATTTGCGAACAAAAAATGCAAACCAATATTAACAGTCGGTTCTGCCACCATATCACAGAAGGAATCCAAGATTGATTTTGTCTCGGAGAGATATTCTTCAGAATGACTTCCTGGAGCAAGTCTTCGATGGAAATACTTGTTAGATTTTAGTCTCTGGAGAAATTTGTTTGATTATGTAGATAATTGATGCCATTCATATGTTGATTGATATTTCCTGAAAAGGTAAAGAGTCAGTTGTATGCAATGTTATGATGTTCTCAAAATAAATGAGATTGTGCTATATGTTTCGTATGCACATGTCATGATGTATGAATGTTGTTGAAATGTATCTTTGTCTGGGAAAATAAATCCTTGACTGTTTCTGTGGATGAAGAGTATGTATAACTTCAACTTTGTCTAGAATACTTCTGCCGGGGATTCCTGTTTGCTCTTTGAGGAAACTCTGCAGGGGATGTTGATTTCTACTTTGGGAGTAGAGTTCAAGAACCTTAGTCATTCGTTGCTCTGTTGGAGAATTTAATTCTTATATACCCTGACTGGGGATAAAAGAGATGATTAAACTTCTGATTTGTCTATGGAGAGTAAAGTTAACTCATATTCTGGTCGGATTCCAGGTTTTATAGTAACTCTCTGGGGATAGTATCAACTCTACTGGAGAAGAGGAGTTTTATCAGTATTTTATTGTATTATAAGGAATAGACTTAAGCTGGGGAAATGGTATCCTGTTGGGGAAATAAACCCTGTTGAGGAAGAAGTGCTCAACTGAGGAAACCAACTCCCTTGAGGGAATGGAGTTTTCCTGAAGAGAAGAAACTTTGTATGTTTTCTTTTTTAGTTTTGGAGGACCAAACTCAGACGGGGAAGAGAAATTCGACAAATTGTACTGATTGAGACTCTGTGAGGGGATTTAACGAGGAAGAGGTTATGCTCTTTTGTTTGTAAAAATAATCTATCGGGGAGATTGTGGGGACTGCACCCTTATCTGTGAAGATTATCTTGCAGGGATAACCTTATAGAGGTGGCTCTGGCGACTTCACTGGGGAAACAAATTCTTCTGGAAGAGCAATGTAAGGTTTCTCTTTCAGTATTGGAAGACCAAACTCGGATGGGGAAGAGAATTTCCAGGAGATACGTTGGTTGAAACTCCGGAAGGAAATTGTGGAGAATGTATGAATTTACTCTGTGGGGATTTATGAGTGTTATCCTGGCTCCTTGAGTAAGTACTTATTCCTGTTATTATGCGTATATTTGTTAACAATTGATCATGTTCATATGCATATGTTCATTCAATTTTAGTCATTAGACGTTTTTGCAATCAAAACAGAAAAACAAAAAAGTTTGCACTTCAAAGTATATTTGTATTGATAATTTTCCTATAAACAAACAATTTTGTTTAAAGGGACGGAAATCTTAGTAAGAGGAAGTCGTCTTGAAATGAAAAGAATACAAAGCGAAAACAAAATGTATATCCATGTGGAAATGATCTCATTGGGTTCCAACTCTGCTATTGCCTCAATGTCTTCGAACATCATCCCTTGCCGCTAGAAGAAGTTGGTTGAACTGATCTTGTACCATTTGAACTTTTGACCCTGGTAATAAAGATGGCTGTAGTGATCCAACAAGATATAATCATACGCTTTGATCCTTAACTTTTGCCTGGACCGTCCTTTCAGGTTTTCAGTCCACCAGGATACCCTTTTTTGCCCAAGCCGCCTTTTCAAGTTTTCGACTTGTCGGGTGTACAATCTTTTGTATATATCCCTAATTTTTTCCGAACCCTTTTGGTTCGCCGGGATGCCCTTCTTTTTTCCTAGGTATGTCAACCTAGCGGGTTGTTCTTATGCATAGTATTTTTTGACTATGTCCGCGTTCACAGGGTGCAGGAAATCTTCGCCGTCCATAGTGGTTAACATCATGGCACCGCCTGAGAATACTTTCTTGACAACAAATGGCCCTTCATAGGTGGGAGTCCATTTTACCCTGGGATCTCCTTGTGGTAGAATGGTGCATTTTATTACCAAGTCACTGGCCTGGTATACTCAACGTTTGATCTTCTTGTTGAATTCCTTGATCATACTTTTTTGATACATTTGACTATGACAGACAACAGCCAATCTCTTTTCATGGATCAAGTTCAACTGATCCAACCTAGTCTGAATCCATTTGTCCTTGTCTAAGCCTGCTTCTTTCATAATCCTTAGAGAAGGAATCTGAACTTCGACTGGTAGGAAAACTTGCATGACATAGACTAAAGAGAATATGGTTGCCCCAGTTGATGTTCGCGCTGAGGTACAGTAGCCATGAAGAGAAAATGGTAGCATCTCATGCCAATCTTTATAGGTCACCACCATCTTTTGCACAATCTTCTTTATATTTTTGTTGGCGGCTTCTACTGCGCCATTCATCTTAGGTCTGTATGGAGAAGAATTATGATGCTTGATCTTGAACTGCATGCAGAGTTCATTAATCATAGCATTATTGAGGTTGGTACCATAGTCAATGATAATCCTTTTGGGGATACCGTACCAATAGATGAGGTTGTATTTAATGAACCAGGCTACAACATTCTTGGTAACTGAGGCAAATGAAGCCGCTTAGACCCATTTGGTGAAGTAGTCAATGGCGACGAGAATGAAGCAATGTCCATTAGAGACAGTGGGCTTGATTTCCCCAATCATGTAAATTCCCCACATTGCAAATGGCCATGGAACAATCATGACATTTGAAGGTATTGGAGGCACATGAACCTTATCGGCATGAATCTGGAACTTATAGAGTGGTGGTGACAATCAGTTTCCATTGTCAACCAATAGTAACCAGCCCTCAGAATCTTCTTGGCCATAGTGTGTCTATTGGAATGAGCTTCAAAGAGACCTTCATGCATGTCCTCCATATTATTCTTTGCTTCCTTCGTGTCCATACAATAGAGCAGAGTTGAATCAGGGTTACGCTTGTACAAAATCCCATTGCTTAGGAAGAACTTGGCTGAGAACCTCCACAAGAATTCCTTGTTATTGATTGATGCCTCCTAAGGGTATTCTTGCGCTTCAAGGTACCTTTTCACTTCGTGGTACCAATACTTCTCCTCATCAATGTCAATCTAACAACACTGTGTCGGTTCGTCAATTCTTTCGATAGTAATTCTGGGAGCTTCATTGTCCCAATTAATCATGAACATAAATGACATAGTTGCTAAAGCATCTGCCAACTGATTTTCTTCCCTTGGGATATGCTCAAAGGCGATCTCTTCAAAGTATGGGATCAGGGTTAGCACAAGCTCTTTGTAATAGATCAGATTTGGATGTTTGGTATTCCACTCTCCTTTAACTTGACTAGTTACCAGGTCCGAATCTCCGTATATGCTTAAGAATTTGATTCTTAGGTCAATAGCAGCCTTTAGACCCAAGATGCATGCTTCATACTCAGCCATGTTGTTTGTACATCCAAATCAGAGTCTAGCAATGAATGGAGTATGATAAACTTCGGGAGAAATGATCACATCACCAATTCTGTTGCCAAGAGCGTTGGAAGCTCCATCAAATTCCATAGTCTATTGGGATCCTTGTTCAGGTCCTTCATATGGTCCAGGATTTGCACATTTGGTTATCATCATGATATTCTCGTCAGGGAATTCGATGTTCATGGATTGGTAGTCATCAACAACTTGATGTGCCAAATGATCCGTCAGTACACTTCCTTTGATTTCTTTTTGTGTAGTATACTGGATGTCATATTCAGTAAAGATCATTTGCCATCGGGCTATTCGTTCGGAGAGGGCTGGCTTCTCAAAGATATACTTGATGGGATCCATAGAAATTAATATAGTAGTATGAGTCAACATATATTGTCTTAGTCGACGAGCAGCCCATGCCAAAGTGCAACAAGTTTTCTTGAGCAATGAATATCTTGTTTCAAAGTCGGTAAACCTTTTGCTAAGGTAGTATATTGCATGCTCTTTTCGACCAGACTCGTCATGTTGGCCCAACACACACCCTATTGAATTGTCTAATACAGTTAAGTACATAATCAGAGGTCTTCCTTCAATTGGAGGCATCAGGATTAGAGGTTCTTGCAAGTATTCCTTGATCTTGTCAAAATCTGTTTGGTAGTCGTCATTCCATCTGACTACTTGATCTTTCTTCAGTAGTTTGAAGATTGGCTCACAAGTAGCAGTTAAGTGAGAGATGAATCAAGCAATATAATTGAGTCGACCTAAGAAACCTCTGACCTCCTTCTCAGTACAGGGAGTTGGCATTTCTTGTATGTCTTTGACTTTTGCGGGATCGACCTTAATACATTTCCCATTAACGATGAAGCCTAGGAGTTTTCCAGATCTCACCCCGAAGGTACATTTGTTTGGATTCAGCCTCAACTTGTATTTATTCAACCTTTCAAATAGATTATGCAAGTGATCAAGGTGTTATTACTCAGTTTGTGATCTTGCAATCATGTCATCAACATAGACTTCTATCTCATGATGAATCATATCATTAAATAGAGCTACCATAGCCCGTTGATAAGTTGCGTCTGCATTCTTTAAACGGAAAGGCATGACCTTGTAACAGAAGGTACCCCACTGTGTGACAAAAGTGGTTTTCTCCATGTCTTCAAGCACCATTTTGATTTGGTTGTATCCGGAGAAGCCATCCATGAAAGAGAATACTTTATGTTGAGAAGTGTTATCAACCAAGACATCAATATGTGGTAGTGGGAAATAATCCTTGGGGATTTCCCTATTTAAATCCCTGTAATCTATACACATACGGACTTTACCATCTTTCTTAGGCACTGGGACAATATTTGCAACCCATTGGGGATATGACGTCACTACCAGGAAACCTACATTGAACTGTTTGGTTACCTCAGCCTATATTTTCTCAGACATATTTGGCCGCATGCGACGAACCTTTTGTTTAACCGGAGGAAAACCTTCTTTCATTGATAGACGATGAACCACAATATCAGTATCAAGCTTCGGCATATCTTTATATGACCAAGCGAACACCTCAACATAGTCGTGCATCATCTGAATCAATCTTCTCTTGACTCTGTCTTCCAGGTTGGCGCCAATATTGACTTCTTTCTTATCTACCTTAGTACCCAAGTTTATCACTTCAACTGGTTCTTCATGCAATTGAATGGCCTTTTCCTCTTGTATCAGGAGTCTAGCGAGTTCCCCAGGTATCTCACAATCTTCTTCACCTTCGTCTTCGACTTGATAGATTGGATTTTGAAATTCATAGATGGCAATAGCAGAATCATTGTCAATGAGATCCGGAGTGGATGTGGATCTACAAATGTGTGTGTGTGTGTGCATGTAAGGTCACATGGCTATTTGAAAATGCAGTAAAGTAAAGAAAGACAAGGAGCGCAAAATTTGAATTCAAAATAGTCTAATTTTTTTCATTAAAATGAGCACATGGCATATGAAAATGAAAAACCCTTAACAAATGGACCCTTGTGCCCCGGGAAAGGCACATGGTTTAAAGTAATTGTTTTAATGGAAATTACAGACAAATTTCTCAAAGTAATAAATATAGGAAATGGAAATTACTCCTAGCTAAAGGAGATTGAGATGAAGTCCTTGGTTTGCCAGTTGTTGAGTCCTCCATCAGTAGTTGTATAGATCCAATCGTCCCAATCACCATCACTATCAGAGTCTCCAAGAGAATTAACTTCATTGTTGCTAATATGGTGAGGTGGTTTCCCAACACAAGCACGTCAAACCTCTTTTTGAGCCTTGGAAGTGAAGCCCAATCCAAACTTGTATGACTTGTATGGGATATCAGGAAGTTCTCCCCAAATGGTGCAACCTCCGTCTTCAACTACGGAACGAGCATCTTTGAGAGAGGCTATACTTGGTGTATCTTTAGCAGCTTTGGGAGTGACAAGAGTGGCCTTGGCAATAACAATCATTGGAGGGACCACTTCAAAAGCTTGACAAGGAGTCTCAATGAATTCGCCATCCATTTCAACATATTTGAACTAATTCAAATGACTGATTATAAACTCCTCCTCCCCACATATGGTGAAAATTTTCCCTTTGACCGGGTACTTCAGCTTTTGAGGTAATGTGGAGGTAACCGCACCTTCCCGATGAATCCAAGGGCGTCAGAGTAGGCAAGAATAAGCCGGGCGGATATCCATCACATAGAATGTTGAGTTGAATACTTGAGACCCAACCTTGATAGAGAGATCAACCTCTCCATGGACCATTCTTTTCGAGCCATCAAATGCCTTTACTACAATATCACTGGGTTTCAAAATCAGTCCATCAAGTCTAGTCTGTCCAAAGCTCCTTTAGGTAAGACATTGAGGGAGGACCTATTATCCACTAGCACATGTGCTAAAGTTGTGCCTTTACACTCGATGGAAACATGCAGAGCTTTGTTGTGATTCTTACATGGCGGGGTCAAGTGTGCATCCGAGAACCCCAAGACATTGTCAGCAGTCAGGCTTGCTACCCAGTTTTCAAATTGGCCGGCCGTAGTTTCTTGTGGGACATGTGCATTTTTCAGGAACTTTAGCAGGGTTTGGGCATGTGCCTCATAGCATAGAAACAAAGGCAACATGGAAATATTCGAGGGTGTCTGCCCCAACCGTTCCACTATCTTATAGTCACTTTTTCAGATAATTTTTAAAATCTCCTCCATCTCTCGGGTGGACGAGTCGTCAACTGTAATATCTTTTGTGGGCACCTCCATCCTGGCAGGCTCAATCATTTTTTTCCTTTCCTCGAGTATCAGTGATAGGTTTAACAATAGTAATACGAATGGGTGTAGTAGTGGTTGTCGGAGGTGAGATCTCCGGAGATAAGATCCTTCCTGTCCTAGTAACTTTACTTGATCCCACATTGTTTGTAACTTCAGCATTCTCATCTTTAGCGATCCACGGCTCTTGTTTGATGCCATGATAATACACTTCTGTCCCATAGTTTCAGGGCACTTCTTTATCAGAGATATAGGGGGCTGACCCCAGTGTGCTGATAATCAGTGGCGCTATTCTTGGTTAAGAGGAAATCCTAATAGGACCTTTGGAGGTGATCCTAATAGGGGTGTTTGAAATGGTAATGATGGACACGTCTTCAAACTCTCGAGATATACTTTAGGTCAAATTTTTCACAGATGAAGTTTTTTCAAATATAATTTCATGGCTATTCATCAGGTGTTGGATACCTTTCTTCAGCCATGTGCAACCATTAATTTGTGTAGCACAATGGTAACAGTCTTCAAAACAGCCTGGATATACATCGGCTTTCAGCAAATTCTTTTTAACAGTATTCAAAGGAGTGGTAAAATCTTTGATGGAGGAAACAAAAGAGGCATCTTCAATAGCATTAACACACTTACCATGACCGGGAATGGGTGCGATGATCATATTAGGGGTTGTTGGAGGGTCGAATTCAATTGTTTTATTGTTGACCAAGTCTTGGATTTTATTTTTTAAATACCAACAATCATTGGTATCATGTCCGGTACTGTTTGAATGGTAAGAGTATTTTGCATTGGGATTGTATTTAGGAGAGGAGGTATCAGGGTTTTGGGGAGGATCCCTTAGTGTAATCAGTTCTTCTTTTAGTAAGTGATGCAATGCTTGAGACAGTGACATATTGATCTTAGTATACTTCCTTTCTTGATACTTTATCTTATGCCTACTCCCTTGTTGTTGTTGAATAGATGTAGGATTGGAAATTAAAACCGCCCCTACTGAATGACGAAGGTCCTTCTTAGCATGGCACCTTTGCCCATACAAAACATTAGTTTCCTTTTTTGCCAGAAAATGGTTTTCTCACAACATTAGAGACGGAGGCCATTGGTATCTTCCCACTTTTAATCTCGCTTTCAACCCTCTCTCCAGTCAAGATTAATTCAGTAAATCCGAATGATGAACTTCCAATCAACAAGTTGAAGAATGAACCAATCAATGTTCCCATAAACATGTCTACTAATTCTCAATCAGTTAAAGGTGGCTGCACCCTGCCATATAGGTCTCTCTAATTTTGGGCGTACTCTTTGGAACCCTCATTTGAACCCATGGTCATTCCTTGTAATTTCACTTGGGTCGGTGCAAGATCAGCGTTATATTGATGTTGGCGGTAAAAGGCAGCAGCCAAATCCTCCCAGGTATGGATGTTTGCCCCTTCTAATTGGTAAAACCACTCCAACCGCGTTCCAGATAGACTCTCTTAGAAAAGTGCATCCGTAGTTTCCTATCGGCAGCATGCGACCGAATCTTACGGACATAAGATCTTAGATGAAGCTTCAGACAAGAAACCCCATCATACTTGGAAAAGACTGGGATCTTGAATTTGTGGGGAATGACCACCCCATGAACCAAACCCAAGTCTCCAAAGTCCAAGCCAGGCACAACTTGGATCTCTACAACCTTTAGTCTGTCTTCTATATACTTATATTTGTCGTGGACCGACAGATATTGCTCATCAGAATAATGCTCATCTTCAGAGATTTGATTGTTTCCACCCCTAGCACGGGTGCTCCTAGAATCTTCATCTTGATTCTCATCCTCTTCGAAGGAGTCTTCTTCAATTTTAACTTGTCGGACGGTGCCTTTAAACCTCTTCCCCATGTTGATTACAACTTTATTCTTTGTCTTCTTTTTCATAACAAAAAGCACCATCATTTCTTGTTGCCCCTTTTCTAAGTTGAGCAGAGTCTCTTGGAATTGAGAGTGTTGAGTCTGTAAGTCCTTGACGGTTTTCTCAAGATCCATCTTATACTGAAATAAACAGTAGAAAGATGAGGAAACCTGTGTCAAAAAACCTGCTTATGATATGATGCATGTTATGCGAATGCAATGTTTTCAAGGATTTTAAGAAATTTAAATTTGCTAGACAAAGAGAAGACAACAAACATTAATTACATTAATAAATTCAGGAATTACAAATGCCTCTTGGACTTACAATGGAAGAAACAAAAAGGTTTCAAAACGATATAAAATAAACTAAAAAAAAGACTCAAGTCTCCCTCGGGCGCATCCTCTTTGGTGCAATGTAGGCATTCAAGCTTCACTCTTCATGAAGTTGCCTTTTGAGCTCCAACACCTTCTTCTTGTTGGCATAAAATCGAGCGTCAAAGGTGTCTCGTTCCCCTTTGAGTTGAATCCACGATCTTTGCAATTCCTCGAAGTCGATAGGCATGTCAGGATGGAGAATGGTATAAGGAGTGTCTCCCTCAGCAAATGGATCCATAATCACGGGTAGAATGGATGGGTATGGCATCATGAGACTTTAAGCAAGAGTTCGTACCCATTTGAGGTAAGGCTCAAGAGGGATAGAATTTTTGTGCCCCAAAGTCTTGTTATCAACCTTGTTTACCATGCCCCAAGCACTCACGAACCCTTGATGATAACTTTGGACATCGCCCTCGTAGTCGAATACCAAACCCTGGATGAGCGCATCATGGGGACCATCTCTTTGTGCGTACCCAAACTGTCGTAATGCAAGAGAAGGGTTATATGTAATACCTCCCCTAACACCCAAAAGTGGAACATTAGGGAAACTCTCCATAACGGTCAATGATGGTAACATCCTTTAGGGATCAGGGACACCAATATATATCCGAATGAGAAAGTCACATCACCCTTTGAGACCACGTCAAGCCTTTTTAATTCTTCAATGTTGATTGAGGTAGGTAGGAAATAAACCACCTAGACAGCAAAGGAATTTAAAAAAAAAGAGTCCCTCTCTTCCTCATGGTGCAAGTGTGAAAACAATGTAGGATGTCTCCAAGAAAAGTAGGCACGGGGTTACGAGAAAGAAAGACCTTGACAACATTCACATCTATGAGTTGATCCAGATTAGGGAATAGAACCAAACCATAGATTAGAAGGGCCAAGACATCTTCAAAAGCTTGAAAATCCATATCTTCCCAAAACAACCGAGCCCTCTCCAACAGAAACTTGGCTAGAAAACCCTTTACTCCACTACTTGTCTCCCAATTTGCTACAATGTCGGATCTCTTCAAATGCAAGGCTTTGGAAATAACTTCAGGTTTTGGAGTTTCCTCTAAACCGGTGAATGATATTTGATCAAGCACATGCACCCCTAATAGTTGATAGAATTCTTCCAATGTAGGCATTAATTAGTAATCGGGAAAGGAAAAGCAATGATGCATAGGATCAAAGAATTGAAAGAGCACACAAATCATTTCTTCTTGGAGGCTTGAGGTAGCCAAGTTGAGAAGTCAACCATATTTCTTGGTGAAGGGAGAATATTTAGGCACCCTTGATGGTAACTCTTGGAGTTGAGGAGGCACTTTCACAAAGCTGATTCAGATGGTATTTCCATGAGTGAAAGCCATGTCCTACAAAATAGAACAAATATAAATTCCTAAATCCTTGAAATGGTTAGTGAAAATGCTTATGATGTTATGATGTCATGAATAACTAATCACAAACAAAGCATACAATGACCTTAGGTTTAGGCTTGCATAGGTTTCATAGGTAAGTACCCTCTTGAAGTTTAGTTGGTTCAACGTGTCCTAAAAGAAGTAAGCAACCAGGTTCTAAGAAACCTTAATATCATTGATCTTTCTTCATTGGGCATTATTTCAGCATAATCAATCTTTTCTTGCAGCCAAAATATCCCGAAAGTCCGATCTCAATGAGTGTAGTATCGAGTATCAACAAATCTTCAGCTCTACACCAACTTCGACTATCTCACCACTTCCTAATGGCCAAGTTGTTCAACTAAAGGTTCTATGGTCAGTTAGTGCTTTATGACACCACAGAGCGGCCCCATATTCTCCTTGATTCGCCACAAGGGATACCAATACTAACAAATGTGTCACACTAACATAACCATCGATTCAACCATATTGATCTATGTCGTACAATCTCCACGATCTATTGCTACTTACCTAATATTTCCCCAGATCCGGGTAGAGGATCTATACAAAACCCAAACATAACCCAAAATGTAAAGCATACAAATCAAGGAAGTAAAGAAATAAAGGTGAACTAATATCTAAGGTAACCCCACTTTTTATTTATTCCCCGGCAGAGTCGCCAATTTTGTAATACGGTGGGAGAACTGACTTGGGTGTTTTTCATTTGATCGCAACTGTTGCCGATAGCAAGAGTCGCCACTGAATTTTCTTTTATCCAATAAAGGAAAGGGTGAAAAGAACAGGAAAGACCTTTTGAGACTTTTCTTGAGTTCAAGGGGTAGGTTATGAAAAGGGAAGGTGTTATCACCCTTTTCACCCGTAGTTATCTACGGGCTCTTAGTTGCTAGCTCACTTTGAAATGCTTTTGTGAAATGTGTTTGTGATTGTTTGAAAGTATTTTTGAAAAGTGCCTTTATTTAGGTGAAATCTGTAATGTTTTTCGTTTCGGCGAAAACGTACACAAAGCGTTGACTTTTGAAAATATTTCATGAAGGCGTTGGTGTGTTTTGAAAATATTTTTGAAAAGTGCCTTTGTTTGGGTGAACTTTGTAATGTTTTTCGTTTCGGTGAAAATGTATACAAAGCGTTGACTTTTGAAAATATTTCATGAAAGTGTTGGTGTGTTTGAAAGATGTCTTGTTTTGAAATATTTGTGAGCAAGCAACTCCGAGCGTTCTACCTACCTAAAATAAATTCTTTGTTCTTTTCCTCCTCCTTTAGATAGTGTTATCTTACCATTAGTTAGTAAGAAACCTTATCATTGGATGTGAAAGGACAGGTTGGGTCATCATACAGTCATAGAAGGCAACATTGTAGGATACCCTAATTACTAGAAATAATATGGAAAGCGATAAATTGCAGAAGTTAAATGTCCTATGCTATTACAATACTTTAGGGGACGAGGGATACAAATCACAAATGGGAATGACAAGTAAATAAAATCCTAATTACTATTACAAGGCTTTGACTATTACATAAATTGTAATGCGAAATGGTAAAATGTGCGAAGAATGTAAAGTGAATAGAAGTATTTTTTTTATGAGTTTTTTGATTGAAAAGGTTTTGTAGTTAATTTAATTAAAGAAAAACCTAAGCCTAAGTTAACTTAAAAAGAACACTAACTGTTTAGAATTTTTTTTTGATGTTTCACTTAGAAAAACAGTTTTATGGTGTTAGGTCATCTCCAAGCAATGCAATATGTCCAAAATAACCTAAAAAATCTCAAAATTAGGAAATTTGACGTCTGAGCTGACACAGGCCGTGTCAGCGGACATTGGCACCCATGTCAGGACCTGTTCCTGGCTTTGCTCATGTTTTTTCTGTCCAGCTAAAATAACACGAGTCATGTCGTGTGACACGAGCACTCGTGTCAGCCTCTGCCCTGCACGTTTTTAAACCAGTTGAGTTGACACGGGCCGTGTCGTGTGACACGGGCACCCGTGTCAAGACCTGCCCTAAATTTTTGTTAAGTTTTCAACCCAAATGAGCTGACATGGGCCGTGTCGTGTGACACGGGCACCCGTGTCAGCCCCTGGCCTGGCTTTTTGCTAGGTTTTCTCTTTGATCTGTCTTGTTGTATCTTTTTGAACGCAAAAGCAAATGATGTATGGATAAAATTATCACAGTTTGAGAAAGTTTACCTCTTGAAGCGAAAAATTTAGAACATGCACAGATGTTTCCGGGTGCAAAGTGGTGATTGATCGAGCTCCTTTGGACCTTCTTGAAGTTTCTCCAATCCTCACTTTATGCTGAAAGTTGCTGAATCACTCCAACCAAGTCAAGTTGCAAAGTACTATTTTTTGAGTTTGGAAGATGGTGATAGTGATGTTAATGAAGTTGTTCTTGTGTTTGAATAACTTTTATATGATGTATTTGAAGTATTTGGATGATTTGTTTGGGCAAAACTTGCAAGGTGTGAGAGATTCAAAGATTTTAGGAGTAAAGGGATGAACAATTCTGGTTTTTTGAGAGTAAAGGGGCTTTGGGGGCTTGTATTTTTCTCCTTTTTTTCTATCCCCCTTTCTCTTGTAATTGATCTCTCTGTTTATAGGCAAGAGGTTTTAAGACAAGGGTTGATCAGATTTGCAAGATCACATGTTGTGGCTAGGTTGGATTGTCAAGGAAGCAAGCTTGAAGATCATAGTTCCAATGTTTTGTACCTTGACGCATAGAGTTGTTCGATACTTTAGCCATGCTTATCTGACTTTGGATGTTGTGTGGGTGTAGAAGGAACAAGTTAGATGCTCAAGAAGAGCTGACTTTGTGATTAAAGCTACTTTGCAAGAATGTCAATGTTAACTTTGTGCCAAAAATGGAAAGATCACTTGGACAATGCTTAAACCAAATGGACCATAGCTTAAAAGTTTGTGTAAGCATTAAATTATGGTGAGATTTTCAAGTTAGAAGGCATGCAAAGCAAGATTATGCAGCATAGCATGTGGATTGGATTATGTGTTCTTCACAAAAATGACTTGTAATTCAAGAATGGATGCCAACTTCATGCCTTTGAATATCCTATCTCAAGTATGATAAATTCATGCTCTTGGATGTTTTGGAAATCTTGAAACATTGTCTACAACTTTCATGTTGACAACTTTGGCTAAATCAAACTGGAACTTGATGAAAATTGTCCAAGAAGTTGAGATAAAAACTGACCAAAACCTGTTGAAAATTTCTCTAAGTGTTGGAAAAAAATATCATGACTTCATGGATTTATATCTTCAAATCTAAGTGGTTTTTGGACATCAACCCTCTCATACAAAGTTGTAGAATTCATCAATATCTACAAATTTCATGTTGAAAGTTTTCTTTGAATCATCTTACATCTTAGTGAAAAAATGTCATGAAGTCATAAAATTATCATGTTTAAAAACACTTAAGAAAAATTCTAAGTATTAAAAACTTTGACTTTTTTATAGACTTTTTGAATTTCTTGATTATTGATGATCGAGCTTCATATTTTTGAATGTCTTGATGAATTTTTATCTTTGGAATGTAATGTTGACCAAAAAGTCAAAGTTTGACTTTTTGTGTATCAATTGACTTTTATCCGATACATCTAATTTTCAGTCATCTGATCAAATTGACTGAGCAAAATTGTGATCCAAGGCTTGAAACTTGGCAAGAGTATTCTTGGAGGTCTATAATGAACCATTAAAGTCATTTGAGGCATTATAAGTCCAATTGTCCTTATGAAAATCAAAACCCTAATTTGGGGCCTCATTGCTTATGAGGTGGGCTTGTCTGATCAAACCCTTGAGAACCCTTGAGCATTTGAGATCTTTGGCGAGAAAGGTCTTGAGAAAAGAGAGGGAAAATTTTGGGGTACAACAGAGAGTATATACAATCACCAATCCATAATAATGGTGAATAAAAATAACAAATATAATCTTCAATTTAGACCTTGACTTGTATATGGCCAAATGCCAAACTCTTCTGCACAATCTTTCCTTGATTTACGCTTCGAATTTTCCAATATCACCAATTCTTCTCGAAGCCTCCGTGTGTCGAAATCAACCCCTTGATCCTACCAATTACTTGAGCGGTGAATTATATGAATATGTAAAAATAACTCCTTCTTATCTATATCCTTCCACACAGTCACTAATAAGAAAATTCTGGAGAGAAAACCTTCTTCTTTTCATTGGAAATTTTCAGCACTAGTGACAACAACCCCAATCTTTCAAGAACCTGAAAATATTTTATCCAATATTCAAAAATTATTAGTTAAAGACATCGTCTCCCTCAATCAATTATCAATCACTCATGATCAAGATATAAAATTGAAACTGAGGTTAAAGATGAAAGAATTTCTCATGCAAGGGTTTCAAAAGAGGTGGTTGATTTTTCACATAAGTTCACAAAATGGTTATGAAATCCGTATGATTCAAATTTTGACCTTTTTTGTAGTTGATTTGAATCAAGTGCAATGTGTGATTCAAATCATAGGCCACATGATTCAAATCATGTTCAATATTTTATTTGAATCAATTGCTCCAGGAATTTTGAAAAATGCTAAAAAATTGTGTGATTCGAATCATGTGCAAAGTGTGATTCGAATCAAATTAAGCAGAGGATTAAAAAAATGTTAGATTTGAATCATGTGCATTATTTGATTCTAATCAATTGGTTTCAAAATGATTTATTTTCCTATGTTGGATTTGATTTGAATAAAATTGAGTGTGTAAATGATTGATTCAAATCAAATACATCAAAACTCAATTTTTCATGATTTCAAAGTTTTTCTTTGCACCTGACTTGAATTGAACACACATGGTTTTTATTCCAAAAACTTATGCCCCTGACTAAAGAAATCATAAACATATTCAAACATAACCATTGATTTACACATGCTAAAAGAATTACGAATCAATTTCAAAACTTGATTCAAGGTTTGCAATCTATGAGGGAGACTCAATTAAATATGATAAACGAAAGCAATAAGACAAACAAAATAACCGTATCGGGGGTGCCCCCCTGTATATGATAAGGACATGCAACAAAATTAATCTAGGGATGTCCATCTACAATCACGAGCCTCAATTTTCCTCTCTATGATCCTCTCCAAGTGCAACACCTGGCTGACTATAGTGCTAGGGAATTTGAACAGAGCTAGAGCTTCACTTACCTCTTTTAAAGAGGTGAAATCCTTTTGCAGCTCCCTTAAGTACATATTGCATTGAAGAGTCAAGTTGTTAACACTCTTCTTTAATCAGTGTTTCTCACCATATTCCCAGTCCATCGAAAGAGCTTCCCAGTAACCAGATCTTCCTAGAGTTAGAGCAACAGAACCTCGCCCACCAGACCGTTCATCTATTCCATTAGAGCATGCTTAGAATGAATTTCAAAAAATGAAGAATCATCATCAAAGACTGAATCTTGGCGCTCACGAGAAGGACCGAGACAAGTTCCAGGATATATTGGCAAACCTGAAAGGGCGGGAAAAAGGGGCACATTCCAAAGGGATTCCTAAGAGAGCAAAAAACCTACTACGATTCCGAGTGGCTGTATCCCCCACTTCAAAAGCTGGACCCCTCACTTCTCCTTTATCACATCTGCACGAAAATACAATTATTATCCAAACAAGCCCTCAAAGAAAAATACGAACCAACATCAAAAGAATAAAGGAAGTTTCAAACTTACCGAAGGAAATCCTACAATCCTCATGAGAATGGCCCCCCATCAACAATGAAACATCAATATAACATTTCAAACATTTCTTATCGACCTCAGCCGAAGGGACTCCACCTCCTTGATAACCCAGGTTGTTAAGAAAGTTTACCAACCTTTTATTTTGATAATCATCAGAAAAATATTTCGCCCATTAAACATAAGTGTTATTATTTATAAGGAAATGCTTTGCTGACCAACAATGAGGAAACAATGGCTTACACGCACCCCTCACTTTTGGATTTGCATGATAAATAGTCGCGTGGGCCAGGGGATGATTCAGAGGGACCGGAAGAACCAATCTGCAAAGGTCGACAACTCTGGAAAAAATTTAAAGACCTGGATCATCGGAACAAGAGATACTAACTCCCGACCTCTCGGCCGAGCTAAGGTACCACAGAGGCAACAAAAACTATGAAAAAATAAGGTGATAGAAGGGTTCCCCTTAAAATATTCACGCCAATATTGGTAATGAAACCCCTGAAAAGACGTTTTACGTTCCAAACAGTAAGAGCACAAAGAAAGGGTGACTGGTCTCTAGGGGTGAAATTCTCCAAACCATCACCTTACTACCCAAGTATAAGGGCTTGACAGGCAACTGTTATGGACCATCCATAACCCTCTACGATCGACCACCTTGAGATAGTCTGTTCTGGACCAAAACCTCAACCGAATATACATGTATGCTTTTAGAATCTTCTCTTTTCCACATGACTACCTTGTAATTTGCAGTAGGAGATTCACACATGCAATACATTTAATGGTCCTCCTCATTCAAAGCCTGAAAGATAGTAAGAACATTATTTCTATCCTTTATATATAGGAAATGTTGTCAAAACAACTAATAAGTTTCAATACATTGTGAATACTCTATACTTTTTCACATACTGACTTGAGCGTTGATGTGCTAACCTTGTAGGTGATGAGATACACCCCTGCCACATAGGAAGCTCAAAGTGGTGAAATGCTCTATATCTTTTTGGGTATTTTGTGTGTATTCTGAATTATCTTCCTTAACCCTAAAGTGAAGGTATTTATATAGACTTATGGGCATGGGTTTGAGGGATCCTGAGAAGTGGTAACTGCTCCACCTTGGCTAGGGAAGTTGTTAGTTTCCTACTTCTTAGGATATTGTGAATAGGACTTTTACACACGACAATATGGGTTATGTACTCATAATCCTCCACATTTCTCATTAGGGTGAGTAGCCAGTGGAATGAGGTTATGCCTGAGAGTCATTTTCTGGGGATATCGCCTTATGAGGCTTATCCTAATACCACACTGTCATGCACCTTTATAAATATATCACTACATAATCCCTCAAGAATGATGGCTTATAAAAGTGCGAAGTGTTTTAGACTCATAATTTCTATTGATTTAACATCCATGGTTAAGGGCGAGTACCTTAGTTAAGGGAAAGTCCCTCAATTAGGAATGAGTCCCTCAATTAGGGGTGAGTCATCAAGCCCATGTCAGGTGTTTTTCGCATAGCTTTTGTTTCAGTTGAGGGATGTCAAACACCTGTCAAATGATCCAAAGACGTCAAAATGCCAGTCAGTTACGAAAGCTTGATCATATAGTGGAAAATAATTGTATGTGACATTTAATGTTGCTCATAATTATTTTCATGGGGAAACTTAGTCTAGTTTATTTTTTTTCATGTGTCCTTAACACGTGGAACCCCTTCCACTTTTTGAAACAATTATGCTATTAGGCAAGTATGTTGCTTGAGCTAATGGTTTTTCCTTATAAAGAACACTGACTTACTTTTCAGGAAAACCTTTCCCCTTCGTTCCATTTTAGTATTTCCATTTAGTTTAATTGGAGGAAATTCATATGCGCATAGTGCTTATTTAAGTTTTAATAGGAGAAGAGGAGATTATAATGTTCGTTAGTCTCTCAAGGAACTAAGAAATGGAATTTTTAACCTATTCCCTCTTGCAAAAACTGATGTCCAGGAAGAAAGATAAATATGTTCATGTTCGAGACATTGTGTCTATATATTAAAGCACTAACATGATCACAAGGTTCCGTCAGGATATTGAGTTCTCCAATATAGGGAATGAAGAGGAAGTAATCCTAGAGCCCTAATCAGAATTAAAAAGAGCCAACATGGACACCAGAGGTGGTTTGCTCGATCCTTATTTTTACTTGCATCTTCCTGTTATTTATGAGTTGGGGATTCTGATTCCCATTATGCCTTTTAAGGCAGACTTCCTGGCGACCACTAATATTTCCCCTCCTAGACTATGCCCAATGTGTGGATTATTTTTAAGGCTTTCTAGATCATGTGTTTTACTCTTGATGCCTCCACCATCGGGATGTTCCTTTCTTTTTATAGTGTAGAGATGCTCCCCATATGTGTTTGGATAACTTTACGCTATTTGTCCGGTAGGCATTTGTCAGAACT
Source organism: Vicia faba (assembly GCA_948472305.1). NCBI lineage: Eukaryota > Viridiplantae > Streptophyta > Magnoliopsida > Fabales > Fabaceae > Vicia > Vicia faba. The sequence continues at coordinate 248,053,722 of OX451738.1, read as the reverse complement.
CTACGCAGAGCCTTATGAGGATTGGAAAGGTATATTCATGTAGGGTAGAGTGAGAGATGATGCTTCCATGGTGACCACATAGGGGAAAATTCCTTTTTCTTTCCTCTGTCATGGACAATGTATGCTTAACTCATCAAGGGGATAAAATCCAACACACTTTCCCCCTTGAGAAAGAGGTGATCCAAGTTTTAAGCTGCTTCCAGCTCACGAGCTCTCGTACTCTGATCACTATGGGCTGAGAAGATAACAATGGGGTAAATAAGTACCCGGGTAAGCTTTATTGTATGAAAGGAACCTTCTGACTTGACATATTTCTTGCGTCTTTATACATTTTAACATCATTGTTTTGCAGGAGATGTATTTAGTATCTCGCTCAGTGAGAGGATAGGTTTCCTAGTTCATATGCAAATAGAAAAACAACCAACGATCATGCCCCCAACTTTCCTTAGAGATTTATCAGCATCTAAAGAAAATAGGCGAGGCGATACGTCTCATGAGGGTGAAGCTCGCCCTCTGAAGATTCAAAGGCGAACAAAGGATCCCTTGTGACCTTTGTAAGGCTACTAGACATTCAAGGAAGGAGAAAAATCATGAGGCGGGCTTGATCTGAAGGCTGAAGGTCCTCAACCCTCATTGTGGAGTGACCCTTGTTTTAATGTGGTAGAGTTATCAAGGCGCTTCCTCCCTTTTTTATAGAATTTTCCTAGTAACTATTTGTCACTTCACAATAAGTCACCTTCTTACTTGACGAGCCTTTTATAAGTTCAAATGTTGAGACGCCTCCTAGAGGTCCAACGAGAATAACACCTCTAAACAATTGGTGAATTGCAGCACATGCTTAATTTTATCATAGGGAGAATTCAAGAGGCTCAAAGGATGATGACACTCATGGTCAAAGAGTCAGATAATTTGAAATCCTTTCCTATAAGGTGGTTTTAAAAGCACAAACCCATACCGAGTAGGAAAGGTGCTTGAAGGGATCACTCGAGGAAGCTCTTAACTCCGTAAAAGATTTGGAGAAGGGGGCATCATCATCCAAGGAAAAAGTTGTGGCCACCTCTAATCAGTATTTCAAGAGTGTAAAAGAACACGTGGCCTTCTTCTATCCAATCCCAAATTTGAGTCAAATGAACCTGTTTAAGGTGGTTTAGCTGGTGGACAATGAGTAAGTACCCTACTCCTTGATCCCTTTTTGTAATATGTCTTTCTCTAGAGGATTCTGTAATCACTTAGCTTGTTCATTGCTTTTGTATGTTATCCTAATTTGTACATGTCTTTTGTACTTATAATCTGTTCTCAAATACCACCAAGGCAACATTGATATTTATGCATGGGTTTTATACCTTTGATCTCCCCGAATGGGACAACAAGGATCTTTGTTAATAACCCAATATGTTTAATCGCCTCAGATGGTGACATTGATTCATATGTGAAGGTACAACATGTTTCATCACCTCAAAGGGTGATAAGTATTCCTCTATAAGGATCCAGCGTGTTATACCGCCTCAAAGGACAACAAGGATTCCTCTATGAGTGTCCAATATTTCAATCGCTTCAATGGGAGGAAATGATCCCTTTATGAGGATCCAATGTGTTATATCACCTCAAAGGGTGATAAGGATACCTCTTAGAGATCCAATATTTTAGTCTCCTCAAAGGGCTACAAGGATCCCTCTATGAGGATCCAACTTTATTTCTCCTCTAAGGACGATTTAATGCAAAGAAAAGTAGGGAGAAAATAATGCAGATATCTAAGAAATAATAAAGTGAGGAGCCTAATTAAAAAACATGGCCCCCTTTGAGGCACAAAGGGAGAAGATTGCATCTTCAGAAAAATAACTTGTCCTTATAAGCGCCAGAGATGCAATGCTCGCCTGATTAAAAAAATAATAACAATAAAACAAATAAATAATGATAAAGTTAAAGTGCATCAGGGGGCCTTCGTGCCGAGGCTTCAGTCTCCTATCTTCTCGTTCTTTTGAAGGAGAGATTTTACACCTTGGAGATCTTCTTTAGACGAATTGATTCCTTAATCAACCTTTATGGTGTTCGCGCCTAAGGTTAAGACTTTTTTCAACTCGAGACTCTCTACATAACATTTCTTGACAATTTCTTGGTCTCCTTGGATCATTTCTTCTTCTGTTATAGGTATTATTGTTCAACTTTTCTTGGATGTCCTCTTTTTTTTTATGCAAGGAATTAATTTGGCCCTTGTTAGTTTTACTATTGGCTTTTATTTATTTTTGGTTTGCTGGTAGTAAACGTACTATGCATACTTTATAGTGTCAATACTAGTGATAATAGCTTCTTAAAAAACAATTTTATTTCTAATCCACCATATGCTGTAAAGAATGACCATAGCCATCTTTATCGTTTCTTTATCTTTGTCCCTTACGATATTCCAGAGCCAATCTTTAAGTTGGCTATCTTCTCTAATGAAATTGATGTTTAGGTTAGAACCAAACCATATTTTTCTGCTCCAATCCAAATCTTTGAAAATATGTTTAAGGGTTTCACCATGTGTAAGGCATATAGGTCAGAACAGTGGAAGATGGAGGTTGTCTTGTTAAAAGAAACCCTCACAATGATGACATCATTAAGAATGAGCCAACTTAAGGAGATAATTTTAGAATGAGTTTGGATATTCCATAAGCTGATCCAAATTTTCATATTCTCTCCATAATTAGAGCTACTATGATTAGATATGTTAGAAATATCATGGGAGTAGTGATAGCCAGCCTTAATAGCATAGTTTTACCCTTTATTTGACATCCACATAGTGGTATCATCTTTGTCTTGGTAGTCTAGAGGGATTTGAAGGATTTTGTCCCTTTCATAGTGTAAAAAGAGGTCATTAATTAGGGGTATACTCCATTGGTGGATATTCTAATCAATTAGGTATCTAACCTAAAGCACATTGGTATCTAATGGCTTCTAAGTTATAACTTTAAACCAACATTGATAGGCAAGCCGTAGATCATTCCACACATTAATACTTTTATAATTGTTACACATGATTGGCATAATTTTATAGACAATATGTAATGCAATATGCCATGACATTATGTTGAGACATCATGTCTTTGTGAGCTCACAATAAGAGGAAAGATGTGGAGCAATATGTACCATACGTTAAGGAACATCTCGCCTCAAAATCTAGCCAACACAGAAGTGAATCTCGCGTCTGGTTTGTTTCCTTTATTATTTAATTGTTTTATGCACTTTTTGGAATAGTGGATTTTTTCCAAAAGATAAATCTTCACAATATAAAGAGACCAAATCATATTAGGAATATTTAATATATGAAAGACTTCAAATCATATTAAAGCATATTAATGTGTTGCATTATTTGAATTTACTTCACCCAAAGTATTTTTCAAAACCCTAACGGGCCATATAGGTGGATTCTATATAAGGAAGAGATCTCCGTACATAATATTCAGACCTGGAGACAACAAGCAAGGTGTGTATGTTATTTTGAATCTTTTTGTTTTCATTCTTAAGTTGTGCATAGAAATTCACTGGTAGTATTAAGAAATAAAGGCTTTGAACTAGAAGGGTTTAACTAAGATCAATTTGTACTTTTACTATCAAGAGTGAATTTCCTTTATTTGGTTAACACCCTCCATATGTAGGTGATATTACACAAAATTCAATCACCAATCCCTTATGTCCTTTTACTTTATCTGCATTTTATTTGTTACTACATTATTTTTGTCACACACATTGTTTGGCATATTGTGTCTAACATCTTTCAAAAAAAGGAACAAAATTTCATTTGGCATCAGAGCAGGTTCCCTATTCTTGTTGGGTGAGATCTAGGGGATCTATTAATTGTTTTAAAAATGGATAACGCTAAATAAGAAGGACATGTAAACCAACCAACTATCTTAGATGACACAAACTATGATTATTGGAAATGTCACATGTTTGCCTTCTTTAATCCACGGACAACAAAACTTGGAAGGAAGTCATCAAAGGATAGAAACCCCCAATGGTTACCACATAATATGGTACTAAGTCCCTAAAATTGTAAGAAGATGGGTATAAAGATGAAGATGAAGAATCTCATGGAAATTCTCGTGCTCTCCATGCCATATTCAATGAAGTTGACAAAAATGTCTTCCATCTCATCAATACATGTACTGCTTCAAAAGAAGCATAGGGGACACTAAATTTTTTCTCATAAAGGTACCTCAAAAGTTCGTATGTCAAGACTCCAACTTCTCACCACCAAATTTTAGAACTAGATAATGAAAGAGGATGAAACCATTGTTGAATTAATGTTTGTATTTGTGACATAGCCAACAACTTGTTAGCCTTTTGTGAAAAAATGTCATAAGAAAAGATGGCTAGAAAGATTCTCATATTTCTTACAAAAATGTTTCAAATGAATGTCATAGCTATAGAAGAAGCTATGGACATTATCCGCATCAAGGTGGATGAACTTATTGGTTCATTACTAAATTTTAAATGGTTATCAATGATAAATCAGAAAATAAAAACAAAGGTGTTGCATTCAAAGTTGACGTTAAAGATGATAAAAAGCATGTAGAAGAGGATATAAATGATAACTTGTCTAACTCTATTTCTTTACTTGAAAAAATGTTTGGCAAGGTTATGAGGAGACTCGACAAAAGGTCAAAGAATAATGTCATGGAAAATGTCAAAGACAAACTTCCTGACAACTCGAGAGGTTTCAATCTCAAACCCAAAGGCATAGAAGAAGAGAAACCAAATAAAGGCAAGTGGATACAATTTCATGAGCGTGAAGGTTTTGGACAAATTCAGGCAGAATGTACCAATTTCCTTCAGAAGCAAAAGAAGGGATACACTTCCACCCTATCAAATTAAGAATATGAAGACGATAATGATAAAGAAAAAGACAACACTATGATTACATTCATTGCATACATGGTATTCAAACCAAATGACCAAAACAATGGTGAATCAATTGATGAAGAACTCTCAGATGAATATGATGTTTAAACCTACAAACAAGTGTATGTCAAATGGAAAGAAGAGCACATGTCCGATGAGAAATAAAAAACACATAATTATTTTACTTCAAGAGAAAGCCAATCTCACCAAAATCATCTCTGTTATGAGGGAAGAAGTACCAGTTCTAAATTCCAAGCTTGATGGTATGACCAAGTCAATTCATATTTTAAACTGTGGTATGAAATTCTTGATGAAATCCTCGATGTAGGAAAAAAAACTAGAGACATGAAAGGTATTTTATTTTTATTACAATTCTATGAATTAAGAAAACAAGTTTGTTCCTCGTGAACATAAAATTGAGTTCCTTATGACAAACTACATGTCAATTCAACCTTCTCGGCGTTATTACCATTACCAATGCATAAATTTCTACAAAAGAGCATCTGATAGATGCCACTACTATCGTCAATACGAGCATATTCGATCTTTCTGCTACAAACTACATGGTATACCTTTCTATTCTTGCAAACAACAACATACCAAAAATACATCAAGAAATGGTTGCGTCTAACAAGTATAGAAAGGGAAGATGGCAACTACAAGTTACATTGATCATCTCTAAGAGCATACTATTGTGAAGATTAGTACTTTGATAGTGGATGCTTCAGACATATGATATAAGAAAAGAACTGTTTGAAAAAGATAATACCTTATACAAATATCTATGTTACTTTTGGTGATGGTGCTAAAGGAAATATTGTGGGAAAAGGAAACTGGATTATCTAGGCCTTCCAAATTTAAAAGATGTTCTTTTAGTTGAAGGGCTAACTACTAATCTCATTATTATCAACCAACTGTATGATCAAGACCTTTATGTCAAATTTAATTGTTCTAATTGTATTGTCACTAACAAAAGTCTGAAAAAATAATGAAAGGTATAAGATCTTCAGATAACTGCTAAATATGGAGATCTCAATCAAATGACCAACCCTCAACCTGTCTGATTTCTAAAGAGGAGGAAACCAAGTTGTGGCATATGAAAATTAGAAGCATGAGAATTATTATATCTGAAAAAGCTATCAATGGTCTTCCTAATATCAAGATTGAAGAAGGAAGGTTTTGTGGAGATTTCCAAATAGGAAAACCAACCAAGATGCCTCATAAGAAGCTACAACATCTTACCACCTCAAAAGTCTTAGATTTACTTCACATGGATCTCAATGGACCCACATAAGTAGAAAGCTTGGGTGGAAAGAGATATGTATTTGTATGTGTTGAAGTCCACTCATGGTACATCTAGATTGACTTTCTTAGAGAAAAAAACACACAACTTTATCACATTTGAAAGATTGTGTCAATGCCTTTAGGGTGAAAGAAGAAGTGAGATTGGAAAGATTGTTAAAATACACCGTGATAATGGAAAATAATTTGAAAAATCCATGTTTTCATAATTATTCTCTTTATAAGGTATTTCTCATGAGCTCTCTTCACCAATTACACCACACAAAAATGGAGTGGTTGAATGCAATAACAAAACTCCAATAAATGGCCAGAGTCATGCTTCATGCACATAATCTCCCTTATCATTCTAGGCTGAAGCGATGAACACAAATTGACACATTTACAAGCGAGTAACCATTTTCCCCAACACCAAAGTTACCCACTATGAGCTATAGGGATAAATAAGAACTAATGTCTAATATTTCCACGTGTTTGGCAAAAAGTGCTACATTTTGTTTGATCGAGAGAAAATGTGCAAGATGGATCCTAAAAGTGATGAATGAATTTTATTGGGATATTCTGTCAACACTTGAGCATATCTTGCATAAAATATCCATGCTAAGGCCATTATAGAATACACCAATTTGGTTGTAGACGACATACCTCTAATTGATACAAGTAATGAAGAGGAAGACTGTCTATTCAAAAATGAGCAAACTGTCACACCTAATGTGTCAAGAAAAGATACCGTCGTTATTCAAAATCTAGAAGTTGAAGACTCCAAAGATGGAGAAGAAAATGTTTCAACAAACAAAGTCCCACTTGTCAGATTACAAAAGTATCACCCCATTGAAAATGTGAATGGAGATATCAATGAAGGAATTATCACCAAATCCAAAAAAGTGATTGCAAACATGTGTTGTATCTCCTAAGTTGAACATAAGAATGTTAAATAATCCTTAAATGATGAATATTGGATCAATGCTACATAGAAAGAACTTGTTTAGTTTGAAAGAAACAAAGTGTGGGAATTGGTTACCAAACCTGATGCAGTCAACATCATAGGAACCAAGTGGATCTACAAAAACAAGTAATATGAGAATGACAATGTGATAAGGAGTAAAGCTCGATTAGTGGCTCAAGGATACACACAAATAAAAGATATTAACTTTGATGAAAAATTTACTCCATTTTGTTGGGAATGTCATGTCTTTTAAATCTTAAGTTGTATTAAATGGATGTCAAAAGTGCATTCCTAAATGGATTTTTGAATGAAGAAGTATATGTTGAAAAACCAAAAGGATTAATTGATCTTAGTGCTCCACATCATGTTTACAAGCTAAATAAGTCTCTATATGAGTTAAAAGAAGCTCCAAGTGTTTGGTATGAAAGGGTTATAGAATTCCTAACCACAAATGGTTACAGTAGATATGGTATTGATAAAACCTTGTTTGTCACAAAAGAAGAAGGAAAGTTGATGATTGCTAAAAGTTATGTGGATGATATTGGGTTTGTAGGAATGTCAAACCAGATGGTAGAACATTTTGTTCAACAAATGCATTATGAATTTGAAATCAGTTTGGTAGTAGAACTCACCTACTTCCTTAGTTTTCAAGTGAAACAAATGGTAAAAAGGTATATTTGTGTCATAGAGTAAATATGCTTGTGAAGAAGTTTATCCTTAATAGTGCAAGACACAAGCATATACCAGCTGTAACTCACATCAAGATAACTAAATATGATCAAGGAGTTGATGTGGATCAAAGTCTTTATAGAAGCATGATTGGTAACCTTATGTATCTCACAACCAGTTGCCCCGACATTACTTTTTCATTAGGGGTATGTGCTCATTACCAAGAAAATCCAAAAGTTAATCATATTACACAAGTAAAGAGAATCATTAAATATATTAACGGTACTTGTGACTATAAAATTCTATACTCTCATGTCACAAACTCCATTCATGTTGGATATTGTGATGTTGATTAAGCAGGAAATGATGAAGATAGAAAAAGCACATCTAGTGGATGTTTATTTCTAGAGAATAATATTATTTTTTGGTTCAACAAAAAGAAAATTTATGTGTCATTATCTACTATTGAAGCTTAGTATATTTTTGCAGGCAACATTTGCACACATATGTTGCGGTTGAAACAAATAACGCATGAGTATAATGTCCAATAAGATGTTATGACATTATACTATGACAAAACGAGTGCGATAAATATTTCAAAAAATCCATTTCAACACAGTCGTACTAAGCACATTGACATTCATCACCATTTCATTAGAGATCTTGTTGAAGAAAAGGTTATTATTTTGGATCATGTAGCAAAAAAACCATCTTACTGACATTTACTAAGGCATAAGATGCTACTTCATTTGAAAAGTTAAAAAATTCCAAAATTCATTGCATTATTGAGAATATCTAGCAATTAATGCCGAAATGGCATGGGAATTATTGTGTCTCCATTTTATCTCTCATAGTCATCATGCCCAAGGCATGTGCACCCCCTTTTGTCTTGACCATTAACATTCCTAATAGACATGCTATTCAAATAAACCTAAAGTATTACGTTACACCCCTCAAGTGGATCCAAAACTATTTCATCTTCTATGAACTTCTCCTAACTCACATTTTTCTAACCCTAAGTCCGTCCTATCTCATTCCTCACAAATTTTTTGAAATCATGGTTGGAACAAGGTAGGGAACTAATAATTTTGGAAAATATAAGAAATCAATGAAGAAACCCAAGAAGCTTATGGTGGAAGCCTAATCGATGATCAACAAGCACAAATTCAAAATGAAAGGATTTGTTCTATGAGGGAAGGATGATGGTCTGACCGAAGATCCTCCCACCATGGAACCATCTAAAGAGGTAAGAAATAAGAAACTGAAGAAGACTGGTGATCGAACTTCAAAGGTACCACTAACTATGTTCGAACTTACTAGGCAATGAAAATATGACAGGAGTAAACTCTCTGAAGTCAATGATGTTATTAGTAATTGGTTTAACCTTGTAGATCAACCAACAGAGGAGGTTCTTGATGTTGTGCTGACTCAAATGATCATTCTAGTCGATGTTTAAGGTAATGTTTCTAAAACAAAACCTTATAAAAATATTATTGAAAATGTTGTCAAGGATGTGTCGGAGAATATTCTTGAGGTTTCCAAAATGAAAACTCAAGATGCCAATTCTAAGAACCTAATATGAACTGTAGATTTCATTCTGGAATGTGATAAAACTCACAAGGAAGATAATATTTAAAATATTTTTAGTGGAAATCCTATAGAAGTCCCTGTTGTTGATGCAATTATTGTAGACACTTTTATGGACGATATTCTGAATGACAACCATGTGGAGGTTGAAGACTCTAGTGATGAGGAGTCTATGGCAAGTCAAGGTATTTCTATTGAAAATGATGATGTTAATGATCCTCATAATGAGGCTCAAAATTCCGTAGATATAAATCCAGATGATGAAAATAAGTAAAGGATCTAGTGATGATGAAGTTGGTGAAGAAGTGTATCATTTGGAAGAAGCGACTGATACTAAAATAAAGGTCTCTATAGAGGAAGAAGACCAAAAGACCCTTGTTGATGAAACCATGGAAATTGGTCTAGGATATCAATATGTTGATAAATATGTGCTAAATAACCTGTTCGACATGTTAGAGACATAATTTCCAACTCAGAAAGAGGTTGCAGTTTAACTCATGAGAATCAAGAAGAGAATGATCTTGAGAACATTGTACGCAACAACCCTGATGAAAATATTGATAAATCTGTTCACGATGAAGACTGTGTCCATGAAAATGTTGAGTTTTATAATGTTGTAGACTTTGTCGATCCAGTTAATAACAATGTTGAGAGAAAGAAGTTTGCAAAGAAAAATAAAAAGAAGAAAGACAAGAATAAAATTGCTCTTGCCAAAGAATACTCCCACCAAGAAGGTGTCCACTTATACCAAGAATAAGAAGAATACCAAGAAGAAAGAGATTTATGGAAATAATAAGAAATGAGTAGCATATAGTGAAAAATATGTTGGAAAGAGGAAATCAACCCCTAAAAGAAAAGTTGCTCCTACTGTGGAAATTGTTGAAGAAGATTGAAAGACAGCTTGTACAATATTTTGGTAACCCTTTTCAAGAAGAACAAAAAGTTGTTGGTGGCAAGAAGATTCCCTCTAGTATCCCCGTTGCTCCTATGGAAAATGTCTCGTTCCATTCTAAAGAAAGTGTGTTGAAGTGGAAGTATTGAAGGTAAAGAAAACACAAGAAAGGGGGGGGGGGGGGGGGGAGGTTGAATTTGGTTTTTAGAAAATTATCCCCCTTTAAAAACTATTTGATTGAACTATAAAAGAATATAGGATCCTAGAAATATAAAGAGACACATTCAGTTATCCAGGTTCACCTCTAACTAGGCTACTCATGTCCACCCTTCTCAGGAGTTTTTGCCTTCAACAAGGGCTTAATCCACTATAACCAAATCTGATTACAAATGCACGGGCTACCCGCCAGTGACTAACCATACAATGACTCGCAACCATTATCATCTTGAGTCTTCTGACTAACACTAGTCACTCAAGAAACAGTACAATGACACGTTCAATGATCTCCACGAGATATAATGATCATTGAACCATCTAGAATTCGACCAACATGGTCTCCTAGAAAGGATTTCATCCATGAAGACCAAAGCCAAAGTCTTCTTGAGAATCCTGACTCAACTGAGTCTCTCAAGGAACCACCAATTCTAAACATAATTGTTTTTCTGAGAGATTACATGAGTGCTTCTTATCAAGCAGATTACTCCTGATTTAAGTACACATTGTTTAACATAATTATGAGCAACAACTCTTGTGTTTAAACAACTTACATGAAGAATGATAAACTATAACACAATTTTGGAAACAACTCTTGTGTTTTTACATTGATCTACATAGATTAGAATCTTTTAGTGTTTCTTCATCTTCATCTTCTCCGTTAATCAAGTTATGAGCAACAACTCCTTGCTTCATAATTCTTCCAAGATGTATTTGATAAGAATTTGAGTAGCATCTTGTAGAATTCTTCATCTCCATCTTCTTTCTTTCTTGAGCAATATATGAGCAATAACTCCTTGCTTCTTCATTTCTCTCTTTAATGTTGTAAAATATTTTCTATTAAGAGTAACAACATTATATTGAATTCAACATTGTCGTCTTCATCAATTTGAATATGAAGCTTTAGTATTCTTATATAGCCTTTAGATAAAAGAGTCATTGTAAGAATGGAGAAGTCTTTTCTCCTTCCACCGGTTTATTCCTAACGAATATATTCAAGAGCGGTTTGGAACAATATGAAACATCACTTTCCTATACCTGCTGCTTGTATTCGTCAGTGTAAGCTGTGGGAGACAACTTCTTTGAATAGTACAACCAATATCATGATAGTGGAATCTTGATGTACTCTATTCTTTTTGACTAAGTTTCTTGATCTTTATCTTCTGATGATGTACTTCTGATTCTGAAGTATTTAAGCTTGGAAGAGATCAATCACTTGTCTTCGTCCTTCTGATGAATGACTAATGAGTAGTTCAAAAACTACTTTGTTGTTGTAGTGTAGGAACACCCGATTATTCAAAATCAAATCTTGTCTTCATAATTATGGGCAGCAGCCTATCTGAAACACAACGCTTTTCTTATGATCTAGAACTAGTCTTGAAGGCATATTTATTTTCTGATCTGAGAGATGAAGATTGAGTTTAGAAGATGTTTAATTTCAGATTCTTTCAATAGTGGATTCTTGTTTTCAGAATGATTGACAACAACCTACCTGAGAAAAAAATCTTATCGTTGTACATGAAAGCTTTTCTGATGATATCAAAAGCTTTCCTGATGTTGGATCTTATAATCAGATAATGAGACAAAACCCTTTCTGATTAACAAGTCTTTAAATTCTTGAGCTTTGGTTCTTTGTTCTTGCTGGATTGATTTTGATTGAGGAATGATAATGATCCAAAAGATACTTATTTGTTGTAGGGTCAAAGACTTTTAGATGTTTGAACATTGTGTTCAGATATACAAGCAACAACTAATATGAGGAATAATTTCTTCTTTGAATGAAAGCTTTTATGATCCATTCGTCTTGATCTTGTCTTGATCTTTGATAATCATTTTTCCCGAGTTGCATATCAAATGTATGATTTCTAAAGCAACAACTTATATCAATACATCTGATTTTAACATTGAGTTCCTTTCTTTTCGATCTTTTGAATTATGATATTTGAATTGAGCTGGAAGCAACAACTTATGTCAACTATATGTTTGTTTATGATCTTGAATTTGTTCTCTTGATATCTGAGAGTGGAGCTTTATTGAGAACATGCTTGATTCCCTTTCTGATGAACATTAAGCATTCCTTAGAACTGCTGATGTTTCTTTAGAAACAGTCACAATATTTCTTCTGTTGAGTGCAGTGGTGTTTCTGATGATATTTGTCTTCTGACGAATATTACTTCTTCTGAGTGGATTGGATTAAAAAGATATCATACTTTGATATTATCTTCTAATGGACTTTATGATGTTGATTAGAGTTGATTTCAGAAGATCTTTATTTCTTTCATCCTTTCTTCTGAGGGATTACTTATGATGTTGAGTTGAAGTGCGTATTCCATGAACTTTCTGAGTCTTCAAAAACTTGACTTTATCTTCAGAAATGTGAGTAACAACTCTTTTGATGAACAAGTCTTATCTTCTGATGTGGAAGTAGAAGCTTTATCTTCATGTGTTCAAAGTTTTGACTTTGTCTTTAGAAGTATAAGTGTTGTACCCCAAAATTTGCCCTCCCTTTCTTTAGGAAACCATCTTAGATTTTTCAAAATCCCCTGGAACAAATCCAAGTCCTGAGTTATCCTTTTGCCCAAGCAAGTCACTTACAAGAGCAAGATGATCTCACAAACTCCAAAAACAATGCTTTCATCTTGAGGAAAATCAAATTCTAAGTGCTTAGAATGTTTCTTTAAAATAAATGTTTTTTTGGAAAAATCAGCGCTTCAGAACTTCTGGATCCATTCCAGATGAAGACGGTCAGAAGTTGCAAGCTTGGCTCAGGATGGTCAGAAGTTGTCTCTTCAGCAGCTACATCAGTTCAATCAGAAGTTATAAACGTGGTTTAGAGTGTAAGCCTCAAACAGAACATACCCCTTCAGCAGTTACACAAGCTCAGTCAGAACTTGCTAAAGGAATGCAAGAGAAATATGAAAGTATAAAGGCTCCTTCAGAACAGGTTGAAGACAGAAGATGAAAGGTCAGAGGGATAGGTGTCACATTGATACAGAATCTCTAAGTCCAGATTGTCCAGAAGTAGATCCAAGGAACGTACCAGAAAACCAGGAGAATCTCCAGAGCTTGCTAAGACAACAGGTAGCCAAGGCCAGAGCATGGTTTACGCTGCTGATTCAACAACCAGAATGTTGGTATTGACAGGTCTTGTCACCATTTAATGCCCATTAATGCTTCCAACCACTCCTGAGCATTCACGTGTGGCTTGGAAAATGCTTTTGCACAGATTCTGGCATGGGTCTTCACGCCACCGCCCATTTCAGAGGTCACTTCCCCCAATCTACGCCTGCTGCTGCTACCTAGGCTGAAAGATAGCTGTTATCACAACTTCCCAGGAATTTCTGTCAAAGAACAAATTCAAACTCTGTTGGCGCCTTAAATGTTCAAGACATCCACAAGAACTTTGCCTATAAATAGAGAGCTTTCACCACTGCAAAAGAGGTTCAAGAAGTTCAAGAAAAGAAATAGAAAATTGATAAGAGAGAAACGAAACTCCTAGCAACATAACATTCTGAAATTCTGCCAAAATTTCCAGCTTTGTTTCATAACTTTAAGTTTCTCACCTTCAACTTCATCAAACACCCAGCTCTTTTCTGTAAACCAAAAACGTTCTTTCCAAACTTCTGACCCTATACACGTATACACCTTCACTTCCCCTTTTCCAAATCTGTCCAGAACACCACCAGAACCAAAAACTAACTTTCACCCACCATTTTTCCAGAAAGTCAGGTAAGCACCTGCTGACCCTCACCACACTGTTAAGCATCATCAGCTGTGCATATTCAAGTAACATAATGTAAATATTCATGTTATTGCTGTTTATGTTCTGAGGACTCTCATACCTCAGAACGTTCTGAGCCAGTTTAAGACTCGCCTGTGACCTTGGTGATTCTGACCTCTGAGACATTTTGCTATTTTGCTGGATCTGTTCCAAATATGTTTTCTGTTTTATGGAGTAACAACAGGATTGCAGATGTTCTGATTAGTGCAGGAAAAAGCCAAGTGCTGACTTTGACGTTAGCACATCTGAAGCCTGTTTTGCTGTCAATGACATCAGAACCTCTGAGAGTTATTGCCTTTTCAGCAGAATCTGAACTTCTGGGTTCTCCACTAACAAACTTTTGTCTTGCAGCGCAGGGAAATCAGAACTTCTGATTTCCCCACTAACAAGGTTCTGTTTTGCAGGTTCTAGAGTCAGAAGTTCTGACTCATCCAGTTTCACCAACAGGTTGATCATCTGACAGCGGATCTGGGTCAGAACTTCTGATGGCCTCCCAACAGCGCGCAGGCTCCCTCTCTCTCTCTATATATCTTGTTTTCCGCTATTTTCTTTTTTGTCTATTTTTCTCGTTGAACCCCCCATGTACAAATGTGTATCCCCCTCCCCCAATTATTGTAATAGCGTAGGATTTTACATTTCCGCTTCTTATTGCTAGTAATTAGGACGTGTATGGCAAGATAAAATCAATGAAATAGAAAAACCTAATTCAAAGAAAAAACTCTTGTATGCAATAAAACACACTTGCACACTAACACCCCTAGGGTACTCCACTTTGTTGCCTTCAAATAAATGGACCATATTGTATGTTGAACTTCTTTGGGCAAAGTAGACAATTTGAATGATCATAGTCCCTCGATAAAACTTTTCAAAAACAAACAAAAACAAATGATCAAGTCCCTTAAAGAAAATTGCCCAAAGACATTTAACGCCGTTGCAATTATGGTCTAAACGATGACCCGCGCCTGTCCCTTTCACATCCTAACACAAGATTGTCCACCAAATTCAATGGTGGAACGAACTTGTTAAAAGGGTTAAAACATAGCAATAAATCTTTTGAGAAATTTAGGAGTAGACAACCTCTTAGTTACTTGAATCAAACTTGCAAAACAAAACACTTGCCTAATTTCAAAATCACACATCACTACACTTTCAAAACAACTTTCAAAAACAAATGAAAACTTTTTCAAAAGACATACATCTTTGTATACATCCCCACATGGATCATTACAAAGATTGCCACCACATTGGCCTCTTTTCAAAACATTTTCAAATCCACACACACACAAAGCACCATTTCAAACAAATTGAAAACAAAAGGCAAGTGATCTAAGCAAGTAACTAAGAGCCCATGGATAACCATGGATAGAAAGGGTGCTAATACCTTCCCTTTCTATAATCTACTCCCCGAACCCAAGAAAACATCTCAAAAGGTTTTTGCTGTGCTTTTTAACCTTTCCTTAGGATAAAATAAAAAGTCGGTGGCGACTCTTGCTAACCGCAACATTTGCGAATACAAACGCAAACCTCAAGTCAGTTCTCCCACCGTATCACAGAACTGGCGACTCTGCTGGGGAATATTCTAGAAGTGGGGTTACCTTAGGGTTTAGATCACCTTTACTTTCAATTGATTGCTTTGTTTGCTTTACATTTATGGGCTTTGTATCGGAGTTTTATAGATCCTAACCCGGATCTGGGGATACCTTCTTAGAAAGTAGCAACAAGGCTGTGAGGGAACTGTGCGGGGTATACCGACATGGTTGAAGCAGTCTGCTACGTTGATGTGGCACTTTGGTGTGTACCGGTAACCCTTGAGTTCAGTCAAGGAGAGTACGGGGCCGCCGCGTGGTGTCGCGAAGCATCAACTGACCTTAGAACCTTAATTGACCATCTTAGCCTTTTTAGGGTAGTGAGATAACTGACTTTGGTGCAGTCCGAGGTTGGTTGATACTCGATACTACACCCAATTGAGGGTTGCTTTCCTGGAATATTTCGGTCGCCAGTTCAGTGGCTAAATCGAAACGATGAACAATGAAAGCAATCCAGTGATATTGGGACCTTTAGAACCCGGTTACTTTTGATAGGACAGGTTTTAACCAACAAACTGAAAGAGGGTAGTGCCTGAACCTCATGCAAGCCTAAGCCTAAGGCCTTGTGTGCTTTGTGTGAATATTGTTTGCCTGTATATACACTTACTTGCTTGTGCATACATGCACATAACATCATGACATCATACCATAGCATTTTCAATAACCATTTCAAGGATCTCGAGGGTTCTGTTGATGCAGGGTTACGTTGAACCAAACATCTATCAAGGGGCAAGAGGTCTCTCCTCTAACCAATCCAGTCAAAGTTCAAGTGCAACAACTTGAATCAGTGGCTATGACCCACTTGACATGGTGAGCTTGATTCTCGTGGAAAGACATCCGCCGATACAAAGTTCTCCAATCAAAGATCAAGTGCAACAACTTGAATCAGTGGCTATGACCCACTCGACATGGTGAGCTTGATTCTCGTGGAAGGACGTCCACCGATGCAGAGATCTCCAATCCAAGAGCAGAGTTCAACCTCTAACATTTTCTTGTGTTTACTCCAAGAGATCCTTGAAAGCATGCATCCACATATCATGCATTTCATTTTGACAATCTTTCATTTTTCAGGTTTCCTTACTCTCCTGCTGTTTATTTCAGCAAGAGATGGCTCTAGAACGGTCTGTCAAAGACATCCAAGACCAGACTGCTCAGCTGCAGGAGATGTTCCTGAACTTGTCTCTGGGGCAAGAAGAGATGAAAGCTCTCCTCACCAAAGACTTGGGGAGTTCCAACAATGCCAGGAGTGATCAGATTGCGGAGCTGCAGTTTGATCTGACAACACTGAGGACCCAGATGATGGGACAGTTGGTGGGCCAGATGGCTCTCATCCAAGACCTATCTCAAAGACAAGAAGAACTCAGGGTTCTGGTCCGCCAACTGCTTCCAAACAACCAACTGGGGCAAACATCTGAGGTCGAAGAGCAAGTCATCGCTCAACCTCCATCAACTCAAGAAGACAAGGGGAAAGCTCCTCTGCTAGCTTCAGGGTCACAAACCCATCAACAACCTCGCCAGCGTCAGCGGGGCAATCGGCGTAAACAAGAAAAGCCGGGAAGACAGTTTACGGAGACTGAGATACCATCATTCTTCATACTGAAGCGCCTGTTGGAGGTCAATTTGCTCACCGTAAAGGACCCTCCTCAGAAGCTCAATATCTCCTCTCCTCGCTTTAATCCCGACGAATTTTGTGTTTACCACTCCTGCAGCCCGGGACACAGTACCAACGACTGTTGGGCCTTGAAAAACAAGATTCAAGATCTGATTGACATTGGGGTGCTGGAATTCATGCCAGACGGCGAGATGAAGATCTTCCGTTAAAGGATTCTCCACTTGAAGTGACGAAGCCCGAAATTGAAAGACTTTTGCTTCTTTTTTGAATTTTCAAAGTTGTAATTTCTTTTGCTGTCAAACAATTATTTGTTGATGTTAAACTTTGTTTTCATTAATGCATTGCATATGTTTGTCTTGAATTCATCCATTCGTTTCACTACTCTTATGCTTTTCTTTATGATATTTGACTCTTGATAAAAAGCTGCAAGCCTTTAGAGGGAGGATGACGAAACAATACCGTGATCTTATACAATATGCTTTTGAACAGACTTTGCTGATGATGTACAGGCATTTCTTTCAATTCCCAAACACTGGAGTTATAAGGAAGTTAATCCCTAGTCAACCCCTTCGAGCCAAAGAAGTAGGAGTTTCCTGTTCTAAACAATCAAAACCTTTGATATAAACCTGGGGCGGGGTAGTATCTCAGTTAATTCAAGAGAAAACGCGCATTGAAGTCGCAAACTCTCAGTTCGTAATACAACGAACGACGTCAAAAAAGAAAGCATTCCTTCGGAATCAAAAGACAAGGGTGGTTCCCTATCACATAGACAGTCAATCTCTCAAAAGAGAAAAGCCCACTGAGCCAGAACCTATAAAGGAGGCTTAAGAAAGCTGGGGCATCCCGCTGACAGTAATCCCGAAAACGGTAACAGTCAGGCAAAAGTTAGGGATAACAAATCAAAATCAAAATAGTGAGGTCATTACAAAACCCTCAACAACATGAAAAGTGTTGAAAAAGAAAAAGGAGATGATGACTGTCTCCCAAAATTCAACTGGTGAACCATCGCCCAAAAGTCACTCAAAACAGAGTGCGACGCACAATTAACTGAGCTTAGGTTGAAGAACATCACGAAGAGCGGGTGGGTACAAATATACTTTGAGCCTTTTATCCTTTGTTTCTTAAACCATGAACCAGGCCACGTTACAACCCTTTAAAAGTCCTAATTGAAGCATGGGTTAGTTCGAAAGCATACTGTTACAAAGGGTATCCTGACTCCTGTAGGGCTTTGCTCTAAATCTTGTGTTAACTTGTCTTGTGAAAAGTTTTCTGTTAAAAAACGCATTTTTCAAAACTTCAAGACAAACATAAACTTTGCATTATTCGAATATCACTGTCTGCATTTAACCCTTTTGTTTGACAGCGAAGAAGTTCATACAGCGAATTTTCGGAGGAACGAAAACTCTCTCAGTAAGTCAAAATCACTTCAAGAGGATAACACTTCCATCAAATCTCCTATCAACAAGGGGCATGACATGTCACAATTCAGTTAACCTGGGGCAGTCCAGTCAAGGTCCAACAGATCTTTCAAAGTACAGTTAACCTGGGGCAGTCCAGTCAAGATTTCAAGAAATCTCTCAATATGCAGAGTAATCTGATTCAAGATTCCTTCATCACCACTTGGGGCATTCGAATGTCAAAAGTGTTCAACAAATCAACCACAACATCTCCAGATTCGACTCCTGTATCCAGCCAGGGCATATCTGTTGACTACATTTCCAGACTCGACTCCTGTATCTAGCCAGGGCACGTCTGAAGAGTTCGAAGATTCGATTCCTGTATCCAGCCAGGGCATATCTGTTGACGACTATTTCCAGACTCGACTCCTGTATCTAGCCAGGGCACGTCTGAAGAGTTTGAAGATTCGATTCCTGTATCCAGCCAGGGCATATCTGTTGACGACTATTTCCAGATTCGACTCCTGTATCCAGCCAGGGCATATCTGTTGACCACATTTCCAGACTCGACTCCTGTATCTAGCCAGGGCACGTCTGAAGAGTTCGAAGATTCGATTCCTGTATCCTGCCAGGGCATATCTATCAACTATCACCTTTCCAGATTCGACTCCTGTATCCAGCCAGGGCATGTCTGAAGAATTCCAGATCAACACCTGCAACAACCCAGGAAACATCTGTGAACGACCGATTGTAGACCAACACCTGTAATAAACCAGGATTTTATCTACATCACCACTTGGGGCATTCGAATGTCAAAAGTGTTCAAAACCCGATGCAGTTTTACACAAGCTCATCATCAGGAAACCCTACACCGGTTCCCCTTCAAGATTTCTGAAACAGTTTACGGATTCTTCCCAACAACGGACGCTAATCTACCGACTTGTTCAGATTCTTCTCAAGACTTCTGAAAACAGTTCATGGATTCATCCCAACAACGGATGTTAATCTATCAGCTTGTTCAGATGCAACCTTTGAATTTAGTTTACGGACGCTTCCCAACAACGGATGTTGTTCTATTGCTGATTCAACCTCAAGACTTCTGAAAACAGTTCATGGATTCATCCCAACAACGGATGTTAATCTATCAACTTGTTCAGATGCAACCTTTGAATTTAGTTTACGGACGCTTCCCAACAACGGATGTTGTTCTATTGCTGATTCAA
Source organism: Vicia faba (assembly GCA_948472305.1). NCBI lineage: Eukaryota > Viridiplantae > Streptophyta > Magnoliopsida > Fabales > Fabaceae > Vicia > Vicia faba. The sequence continues at coordinate 248,033,636 of OX451738.1, read as the reverse complement.
CCTCAAGACTTCTGAAAACAGTTCATGGATTCATCCCAACAACGGATGTTAATCTATCAACTTGTTCAGATGCAACCTTTGAATTTAGTTTACGGACACTTCCCAACAACGGATGTTGTTCTATTGCTGGTTCAACTTCAAAACTTCTGAAACAAGTTTACGGATTCTTCCCAACAACGGATGCCAATCTACCGACTTGTTCAGATTCTTCGCAACCTTTGAGATTAGTTTACGGACGCTTCCCAACAACGGATGCGGCTCTATTGCTGATTCAACCTCAAGATTTCTGAAAACAGTTCACAGGTTCTCCAAGTAAACGGATGTTAACCTATCGCTTGTTCAGATTCTTCTCAAAGCTAACCACCACGGAAGATCGCGCTCGCCAAGATTCTTCCTATCCCCAGCCAGGGAATCCCCCGGAATTCAAATCCCCTCAGAATTTAAGCTTCAGTATCCCCAGCGGAGTCAGACTTTCAAACCTTCTCCCCACAGAGTTTTAAGGAAGCAATTTTTGAGTTCCCCAGTGAAGTCTCCAGAGTTATTTCCCATCAAGCCAAAGACTCTCAATCTGGTCTCCCCGGCATGGGTCTGCTAGTTTGGGACTCACCAGTAGAGGTCATCAGGAATTCTCTTCCCCAGCGACAGCCAAGGATTTATTTTCCCCGGCAGCAGTCAAGATGCTTTTATCTTCAGCCATCTCGGAATCATGTATCCTTGGCAAGATTAGCTCATCAGCTTACATGCGCATTCATTACATTCATATCATAAACATTAATGTCACATGCATTGCATCATGCATCATAACATTACATACAACTAACCCTTTACCTTTTCAGGTAAGATCAGTCGACAGACACAGATCATCTCCTGAGATTCATCCAAAAATAGTTCAGATGTGACCCGGACACGGCAACTTTCTGATACTTATTCCAGATTCATTCAGACGCATCAGCAGAAACCTTACACCGGTTCCTCTTCAACTTCTCAACTTCTGAAACAAGTTTACGGATTCTTCCCTACAACGGATGTCAATCTACCGATTTGTTCAGACTTCTCTCAACTTCTGAAACAAGTTTACGGATTCTTCCCTACAACGGATGTCAATCTACCGATTTGTTCAGACTCTTCTCAAACTTTTGAAGACAGTTTACGGATTCTTCCCTACAACGGATGTCAATCTACCAACTGATTCAGACTCTTCTCAATTTTTGAAAATAGTTTACGGACGTGTCCCAACAACGGATGCTGCTCTATTGCTTATTCAATCTCAAATAGTTTACAGATCCTCCAGACACGGACGTCAATCTGTTGCTTGTTCGGACCCCAATTCAGAGGCGTTCCAAAACAGGGATGCCCTTCTGATACTTGTCCACTCACTTGTGACATACAGTTCAACATCACCATATGGCATCTATAAGCCCATCCTCCTATCAACAGTCGCCGAATGGCATCTTTAAGCCCATTCTCAGATGGCATCTCTAAGCCCATTCCCGACAAGGTTCTGTCACGTCTTCAGATGGCATCTATAAGCCCATCTCCCTATCTGTCACCTCTCCAAATGGCATCTGTAAGCCCATTCCTAACATCACATTGCTGATACTTCAACATGCGAGTGCAAATTTCAGGGCACTCTGGTGTCCAATCTTCTTTTACCTTCGAGTCGCGAAAGGCAAACTCGCCAATCTAACTCTTCAGGTTCAAGAAGATTGAATAGGGGCAACTGTTGTACCCCAAAATTTGCCCTCCCTTTCTTTAGGAAACCATCTTAGATTTTTCAAAATCCCCTGGAACAAATCCAAGTCCTGAGTTATCCTTTTGCCCAAGCAAGTCACTTACAAGAGCAAGATGATCTCACAAACTCCAAAAACAATGCTTTCATCTTGAGGAAAATCAAATTCTAAGTGCTTAGAATGTTTCTTTAAAATAAATGTTTTTTGGAAAAATCAGCGCTTCAGAACTTCTGGATCCATTCCAGATGAAGACGGTCAGAAGTTGCAAGCTTGGCTCAGGATGGTCAGAAGTTGTCTCTTCAGCAGCTACATCAGTTCAATCAGAAGTTATAAACGTGGTTCAGAGTGTAAGCCTCAAACAGAACATACCCCTTCAGCAGTTACACAAGCTCAGTCAGAACTTGCTAAAGGAATGCAAGAGAAATATGAAAGTATAAAGGCTCCTTCAGAACAGGTTGAAGACAGAAGATGAAAGGTCAGAGGGATAGGTGTCACATTGATACAGAATCTCTAAGTCCAGATTGTCCAGAAGTAGATCCAAGGAACGTACCAGAAAACCAGGAGAATCTCCAGAGCTTGCTAAGACAACAGGTAGCCAAGGCCAGAGCATGGTTTACGCTGCTGATTCAACAACCAGAATGTTGGTATTGACAGGTCTTGTCACCATTTAATGCCCATTAATGCTTCCAACCACTCCTGAGCATTCACGTGTGGCTTGGAAAATGCTTTTGCACAGATTCTGGCATGGGTCTTCACGCCACCGCCCATTTCAGAGGTCACTTCCCCCAATCTACGCCTGCTGCTGCTACCTAGGCTGATAGATAGCTGTTATCACAACTTCCCAGGAATTTCTGTCAAAGAACAAATTCAAACTCTGTTGGCGCCTTAAATGTTCAAGACATCCACAAGAACTTTGCCTATAAATAGAGAGCTTTCACCACTGCAAAAGAGGTTCAAGAAGTTCAAGAAAAGAAACAGAAAATTGATAAGAGAGAAACGAAACTCCTAGCAACATAACATTCTGAAATTCTGCCAAAATTTCCAGCTTTGTTTCATAACTTTAAGTTTCTCACCTTCAACTTCATCAAACACCCAGCTCTTTTCTGTAAACCAAAAACGTTCTTTCCAAACTTCTGACCCTATACACGTATACACCTTCACTTCCCCTTTTCCAAATCTGTCCAGAACACCACCAGAACCAAAAACTAACTTTCACCCACCATTTTTCCAGAAAGTCAGGTAAGCACCTGCTGACCCTCACCACACTGTTAAGCATCATCAGCTGTGCATATTCAAGTAACATAATGTAAATATTCATGTTATTGCTGTTTATGTTCTGAGGACTCTCATACCTCAGAACGTTCTGAGCCAGTTTAGGACTCGCCTGTGACCTTCGTGATTCTGACCTCTGAGACATTTTGCTATTTTGCTGGATCTGTTCCAAATATGTTTTCTGTTTTGTGGAGTAACAACAGGATTGCAGATGTTCTAATTAGTGCAGGAAAAAGCCAAGTGCTGACTTTGACGTTAGCACATCTGAAGCCTGTTTTGCTGTCAATGACATCAGAACCTCTGAGAGTTATTGCCTTTTCAGCAGAATCTGAACTTCTGGGTTCTCCACTAACAAACTTTTGTCTTGCAGCGCAGGGAAATCAGAACTTCTGATTTCCCCACTAACAAGGTTCTGTTTTGCAGGTTCTAGAGTCAGAAGTTCTGACTCATCCAGTTTCACCAACAGGTTGATCATCTGACAGCGGATCTGGGTCAGAACTTCTGATGGCCTCCCAACAGCGCGCAGGCTCCCTCTCTCTCTCTATATATCTTGTTTTCCGCTATTTTCTTTTTTGTCTATTTTTCTCGTTGAACCCCCATGTACAAATGTGTATCCCCCTCCCCCAATTATTGTAATAGCGTAGGATTTTACATTTCCGCTTCTTATTGCTAGTAATTAGGACGTGTATGGCAAGATAAAATCAATGAAATAGAAAAACCTAATTCAAAGAAAAAACTCTTGTATGCAATAAAACACACTTGCACACTAACACCCCTAGGGTACTCCACTTTGTTGCCTTCAAATAAATGGACCATATTGTATGTTGAACTTCTTTGGGCAAAGCAGACAATTTGAATGATCATAGTCCCTCGATAAAACTTTTCAAAAACAAACAAAAACAAATGATCAAGTCCCTTAAAGAAAATTGCCCAAAGACATTTAACGTCGTTGCAATTATGGTCTAAACGATGACTCGCGCCTGTCCCTTTCACATCCTAACACAAGATTGTCCACCAAATTCAATGGTGGAACGAACTTGTTAAAAGGGTTAAAACATAGCAATAAATCTTTTGAGAAATTTAGGAGTAGACAACCTCTTAGTTACTTGAATCAAACTTGCAAAACAAAACACTTGCCTAATTTCAAAATCACACATCACTACACTTTCAAAACAACTTTCAAAAACAAATGAAAACTTTTTCAAAAGACATACATCTTTGTATACATCCCCACATGGATCATTACAAAGATTGCCACCACATTGGCCTCTTTTCAAAACATTTTCAAATCCACACACACACAAAGCACCATTTCAAACAAATTGAAAACAAAAGGCAAGTGATCTAAGCAAGTAACTAAGAGCCCATGGATAACCATGGATAGAAAGGGTGCTAATACCTTCCCTTTCTATAATCTACTCCCCGAACCCAAGAAAACATCTCAAAAGGTTTTTGCTGTGCTTTTTAACCTTTCCTTAGGATAAAATAAAAAGTCGGTGGCGACTCTTGCTAACCGCAACATTTGCGAATACAAACGCAAACCTCAAGTCAGTTCTCCCACCGTATCACAATAAGCAATAGCTTTTCTAATGAACTAGTATTGTCTTCTGACCCTTGCGTTTGAAGCTTATTTCTTGTTACCTCTTTTATTTCTGATCATGAAGCAAAAACTTTTCAGAAACTCTTTCTTCTTGGAAACTCATAGAGATTTTTTTCTTGTCTAACATTCAGCATTCCATAAAAATACTGATGTTACATTAGAAACATAACTCAATGGTTCTTCTTATGAGTGTATAAGGTGATTATGATGATATATTGATTAAGACTCTCCAAAATTCCGATATCTGCACACTCAATGAAACCATTAGAACTAAAATTGTTCTTCATAAAATATATGCATTGTTATCATCAAAACTCAGATTTAAACACAGATCCAAATCTTGTTTTAACAAGTATGTGTACCATATAAAGATAACCCCTAAAAGGGAGTTGTCTAAGGAGGCCTTAAGTGTGAAGAGATTATGGAGCTGCTGGAGGATGCTCAAGTTATAAAGACCGTGATTGGACTAAGTCCCTTCAACACCCAACTTGTGAAGGAGTTAATTGTTAATATTCCTAAAGATTTTAACAAGGTTGGAAGCAGAGATTACAGGAAGGTGTAAGCCTGTGGATGTTGTATTGGTTTTTATCCTGCAATAATAAATCAATACCTGGGTAGAAGCAAACTGATCACATCGAACAATTTTCCTCCCTTAAAGATTGTTGCTTAAGAAATAAATGGTATGGTTTATAAAGATTGGCTTAGTAAAGGGTTGATACCTACTTCAAGCTTAAGTGTCAAGTATGCCATCCTGAACATAATTGTATTCTCCAAATGGGCTCCTACTAATCACTATTCACGTATTGCTACATCTATGGCAAGTTTGATTTATCAAATTGAAACTAGGTCTGCCTTTGATTTCGATGAGTATGTGTTTGATCAAGTTCTGAAGCTACCTGAGTCATTTGTAGTCAAATTACCCATTGGACGCCTATCCATTATAGCTAGTATTCTTATTAACCAAAAACCTTACATTGTGAGTAGTGATGATATTGTTGGTGTTGGTTCTAGTCCATTGAATTTCAGTTATTGTCTGTTTGTTAGAAGTTATGTTCCAGCCACCTCTCTTCCCAATATTCATTTTGACCTGGCTACTAAAGGTGACCTTCATGAGGTTCCCCCAATGTATTATAGTGCCAGAAGCCATGTTTTGTTGTAATTGATGCAGATGTATAAGTTATTACAGGATGTTATTATGACCTCCACGATTCAAAAGAATAAAGTGGATGGCCTTATCAAAATGATGATCTCCTAGGGAGATGAAACATCTACTTCTCAGGCTATTGTAATTAATAAGGATAATAACGTCAAGATTACTAAAGAGAAGGATGGTAAAGATATTGAGGTTGATACTAGTGACAATAAATGTGGTTATGAACCTTCTTTGTTTGAAGACTCTGAACATTGAAGTCTCTTTTGATTAATGAATTTGTGTTCTAATGATTCCTTGCCCCTGCCTGGGTTTTCTTAAAGTTTGTTTAATAACCCTCATGGAAGGATAATGGCTCCAAGTACCATCCTAGGTTGGTTCCATTTTGTTTCTTTTAGTTTTCTTCCCCTCCTAGGTTGGTCCTCTCATTGGATGGCTTACCCCTTTCGTATTTTGAGGAAATTAGGGGGGAGAACTAATGGATGAACAATTATGGTAAATCAAGATTACTTTTATGTGCACATATTTATGCTAGTTCTGTAGATCCTAAAAAATGTTTTAGAGTATATGTTATTTGTTTTTTACTGCTCTACGATATTTTACGAAACATGTCATGGAGATTGTCATCATCTTTCAGTTACACATCTTGCATGTTCTATTTGCCTAAAAATTGGCCAAATGGGTAGATTGTTGTTACATGTGATTGACATGATTTTATAGACAACATGTAATGGAAGATGTCATGGTATTATGTTGAGACATCCAGTCTCTGCGAGCTCAAAATAAGAGGCAAGATGTGGAGTAAGATGTTCCACACATTCAAGAACATCCTGCCTCAGAAGCCAATTAGTGTAGAAGTGAATGTTGTGTCTGATTTATTTCCTTTATTATTTGATTATTTTTTGTGTTTTTGAGAATAAGGAAAGATTTCCTAAAAGATAAATATTCAAGATATAAAGAGACCAAATCATATTGAGGAATATTAAATATAGAAGATTACAAATCAAGTTAAAGCAGATTAATGTGTTATTCTATTTGGATTTGCTTCAACCGTAAGTATTATTCAAAACCCTAACGAGACATACACATGGATTCTATTTAAGGAGCAGTTATCCATATAGAACATTCAAACTTGTAGACATCAAGAAAGGCATATTTAGTATTATGAGTCTTTTTGTTTTCATTGTTAAGTAGTGAAACTCCATTCGCTAGTGTCATTTCTATATAGAAGAATAAAGTTTGTTTGAGTTACAATTGGTTTCATCATTCATGTTATTTTATAACTATCCAGACACTTGGGAATGTGCTTGAGAGAAATTTAAAGGGGTCTCATATTCAAGGGGAGTTGTGAATAGAAACTCACAGGTAGTATCAAGAAAAAAGGCTTTAAACTAGAAGGGATCAACAAACACCAATTTGTACTTTTACTAATAAGATTGGTTTTCCTTTCTTGGATTAACACTCTCTAGATGTAGGTGATATTGCACTAAACTAAGTTACCAACCCCTTGTGTCCTTTTACTTTATCTACATTTTATTTGTCATTATATTAATCTTGTCAAACACATTGTCTGATACATTGTGTCTGACATTTTTCAAGAAGGGGAACATAACTTCATTTACCATTTCCAACCCTCAAGAACATCCTTGAAGGAGCTTATTCTTTGTTTGGTAGATACTTTTCCAAAAGTAGCCATCACCCTGTTCTCCTTTGACCTTTTATATGGGAGTTTTGGGAAAGTATTTAGCTTTGAGTTATAGACAGGGGAGTTATTGTTTACAAATAGCCTCCAAAATTTCTTTGCTAAAAAGTTATAATTGAAGATGTTCATATTCCTAAACCAAGCTCGCCTTTGTTTTTTTATTTTGGTAGATCCTATTCTAGCTAGTCCACCATGATTTACTCTTTTCATTCTATGCTCCCCACCAGTAATTATGAGCCAATTTGTCCAACTTATCACAAAGATATCTAGGAAACTTAAACACACTCATAGCGTAGGTTGGAATGACTTGAGCTATGGCTTAGTTTAAAATGTTTATACCTGCATAAGATAGGTGTTTCTCCTTCCACCCATTAACTTAACCCATGATTCTCTCCATAATATACTCAAAATCTTTCCTTTTAGAGTTGCCTAGCCGAGTAGGTAGCCCCAAGTACTTTCCCATTTTGGTAACATATTTAATGGACATATAGTTGTTAACTTCACTCTAAAGTTCTCTCTCTCTCTCTCTCTCTCTCTCTCTCTCTCGCTTTTCCCGTCTCACTCTAAGACACACACACATACACCCCACACACATCCACACTCCCCCCCCCCCCCATGTAATTTCTCATATGAGTATCAATAATAATCATTGCAAAAAAAGCTCTTTCAAGGGTTGCAACTGAGGCAAGTCGACTCTAAGAAGAAAAAAAATAGAAACATAATATGTTTTCCTGTGTCCGCTATATTTATACAAAGATCCCCAATTTACTACTTCTAAAAATGTATCTTTAAATCATACATAGAAGAAATAATATCAAGTAGAGAATGTAGTGTATATTGCTCAATACTTCTAAAGGATAAAATTGAGCTAAAAGATTCAACATATTCTTATAAAATACATAAAAAAATTGTCTGTTATTAAACAAGCTACCCAAAAAAACTCAATATTCACTTCTGTAAAATAATTATATTCAACTCTTGAAGTTGACGTGTAATCACTTAATTGAATAATTCAACTTAAAAATTATATTAATATAAAATTATAGGAAAATTTTACAGAGAGGTTACATTCTGAGACGTTATCTTTCCACCTATGTATAGGCGAGATGACGACCACCTCGGATGACATCTCATGCCTCCTGCATCTTCACATAAGGGAAAATTACTGGACCATGGAAGGATCGGCCGAGAGGAAGCCATCAAAATTAATGGTCATCTATTTGGGGCTTGACCTAACTAAGGCCGCATATGAGGCACCTGACGCAAGAGGTGTGCATTTAGGTGTTAACTTTTGTTCATGGTTGACACGTCCATGTTTGTGGACAAAAGTGAAACCTATGTCGATGTGGTTTACCTTAAGTACTTTGTCGACCTGACCGTGATTCCCAAGTACAACTGAGGGGTCGCCTGTTTGGTCTACCTGTACTCAATGCTGAGCGGGGATTATCTTTGGAAGACAAAATATATGATAGAAAGTTGCACAGTGCTTACAGTAATGTACTATTACAAATATTTTCATAATTCATTTGTTACACTTGTTGTTAATATTTTATATGAACCATTTTAATGGATGGATCATCTCCCACTTCCCTTGCATCATCTGGTGGGAAGCTGCACCTGCCTACAAAAAGGATTGGTCGCGTGCTGCCGCCTTTATTGCGTATAGGGGGAATAGTTCGGTCGTACCATTCAGAGTGCATATTGATCATCATGTATCAGATGACATTTTCTTCAGCTCATACGGGGGTCTTCACGAGACGCCTCAATTGGATGTCATTTCGTTACACTCTAGATGACATGCATGTAGGTAATATCTTATGTATCATTATCTTCCTTAGAAATTGATGTGCCAATTTGGATATCTGTAGATTATTCTAAGACCCCTCTATGAGTCTGCTCCTCCCACCGTCCTTCGTAGAGATCTTAATGCGATACTAGATGATTTAAAGAGTCACTTGGTACCAGAGGAGTATCACAGGGTGCCAACTTCTTTTTAGTGGTCTTATGCCAAAGGCTACATGACATGTTTCTATAGGGTATCACACCCTATCATGACACTAATCGCTCCTGGAAGACCACATAGATAAGCTAATCAAGAGGTATTAGAGGCTAGGGATGACCATATCGAGGATGTGTCATCAGTTTGTCAATGTATTGTGTAGAATAAGAGATCTGACATAGAGGCACAAATCTTTGAGGAAGTCATACGCCAGTTGGATCTTGTGGAAGGAATGATTGCCGAGGCATGTATTTCCTTGCAGTATAAGCGAAGGAGAAGGCGGGGGGTTAGACTGACCTAGTAGGTTTTTGTTTGGTTGTATTATTATGTACTTTCGAAACAACTTATTATGTTTGAATAAGCATAATGTATGCATTTCCTTCTAATTCATGGCCTTAAATGACCAAAAATATGTTAGACTCAAAAATATCAAAATTCAGTGAATAAAAACATCATAATTGAGAATACAGGGTATTTCAGAGATGCACCTTCAGATACACCCAAATAATATACGAAGATGCATCTCCAAACTATATTTTGTTTAAAACGGGGGTGAATATCAGAGAGGCTAAGATTTATGTGATTTTGGATGCGTTCGGATATGTATATCAGAAAGCATTAGTGGCAACTTCGAATTTCCAGATATGTGAGAGGCACATATAAGGGTGGAAAGAGCGACTCCTTAAAATGACACAAAATTTTAGCTATAATTTATGATAAAAGAAATGAAAATTCTTTTCCCACCTCTATAGGTTCTCGCTAACCCCCAACGAAAAGTAAAAAATGCCTCAAGTATTTGGAGATGCATCTCCGAAGACATAATTTTTACACAAAAATAAGCGTAAATGGGTGAGCATCCCTCAATTTTCCAAATTCTAATCGGAGATACATCTTCGTATGTGGTTTAGGGGTTCTTTGCAGATGCATCTCCAGATTAACCCTTATTTTTAAATTCAGATGTTTTTTCAGAGATGCATCTATGAATGCGTTTGATTAATATATAACGCGCACGACATACCCTCCCTCTTCTCCTTCTTCATTTTCTGAAAACTTTAAGACCCATTGGAGCTTGTGAGCAACATTCCTCCAGTCCATTTATTAAGAAACAACAATACCTCTTCTTCAATCTTTCAAATTCGAACTCACTCCACTTACTACATTCAACATTTTTCACCCTCATCAACACTTTTTTGAGTAAGTTTGTGATTTAACTTTTTTTGAGTTTGATTAATGCATTAAGTAAAATAGTTTATTTTAAAAGCATTAGATAGTAGTGACAATCAAAATAGGTAGATGTTAGAGACATACATTATCATTAGGTTGTATTTTGGATTGTTAGGGAAAGACTGATATCTGTTTTTGTCATTGTTATAAACACGAGCTTATTCGGAGATACATCTCTGAATTGTGTCCTTATTGGTTTTCACAGATGCATATCTGAAAATGTCCTGGATGCAAACTGATGTCATTTTCTCATTTTTTTCCAGGAAAAATGGTTGCAAACAACATCGATAGATTGAGAATCAGCCGTGAAACCCAGCACGCGTCCATTTGATGTGAGAAGGCTAGAATTTAGATTGAGCAAGCTAAGGCTAGACGGGAACCATCCCTAGGCCTATTGACGGGGAAGCATCAATTTCTTGAAGCTGCATGTCATAAGGGTCCTCATTCCAAGGGCACATCTCCCCTACTCATGAAGACCGGGATGAAGCTCCTACTGCATATGATGGTGTCACTGCACCTGAAGACCCTTATATAGGAGGTCCCTCTAACACATCCTTACTGATATACTATAGAGATCATATTGTTGGGGATGTCTAGGCCGAAGAGGTATATTTGTTAACAGTTTTTATTTATATGTTTTAAACAAATTCCATGCGACTGATATTGTTATACTTTCTTAATAGAAGTACGATTGTTTGAAGTTTGTTAACCATATCAGAGAGATTTTAAAGCTTTATCAGGCTAAGGATGATTGGTTCCAAAGTGTCATATGTTACTCCAGTCTTGTCGGCATGTATTCTCCGGGTACAAGACCATTATCCATGGCATGCAGGGGGATTTTACTGAAAGATGGCATAAATAAACATCATCTTTCCACTTCCCCATTGGTGAGATGACAATTACACTAGATAACATCGCTTGCCTTATACACCTTCCTATCAGAGGGAAGTTATTTGATCATTCCAGGATCAAACGTGATGGAGTCCAAGAGATGATGGTCCTTTATTTGGGAGCTGACTAAATGGATGTCCTGATGAAGTGTGAGAGCACCTGAGGTGTTCATGCAAAATTTTCATACTTGAAAAAGCTATATGAAGAAAACTTGGAGTTGGCCGATGATGAATATCTATAGGTTACCCACCACCAAGAGTGTGTTTTGAGGTGTTTCCTCCTATTCTTGGTTGGCACATGCATGTTTGTAGACAAAAGTGCAATCTACATTGATGTGACATACCTTAAGTACTTTATCAACTTATCAACCATTCACGAGTGAAACTGGGGGCCGCATGTTTGGTATACCTGTACTCCAAGATAAATGAAGATTCTCTTTAGACGACAAGGAAAAGTATAGGCCCTTCAACCTGCTAATAGTAATTTACATAGCCAATATTAATTTTAAAAGCATTTTTTTACACTTCTTACTAATATTTTTTTCTTATTCATTTTTCAGGCATATATCCTATCCTACGTTCACCGTATACACGAGTTTGATTGTGTGCTAGAGTATGCTGAGGATTGGCCACATGTTTGCATGTATTTCCCGTGCAGAGGGAATGATGTTGTGTGACCATTCCATGTGTATATTAATTGAACTTCACATGATGACATCAACTGGACACCATACACCACTCACTAGGACACTCTTGGACCACATTTCATTTTACTCCAGTTGGCTGACAGGTGGGAGGAATATGATGTGTAGGTATCTTCCAGAGCGATGCATGCATCCGTTTGGATATGTGCAAATCATTCAGAGACCCCCTTCGAGTTTTCTTCTAACAACATTGTTCGCAGACATCTTGATGACACACTGACAGATTACGAGAGTTGTATGGTACTAGAGGAGTATCAGAGTATTTCAGTCATAAGTTAGTGGTCTTATGTGAATGATTACATGACTTGGTTTTATAGTTTATCATACCTTGTCATGACCCAAAACACTCCTGGATGTCCACCTAGACGTGCTCTTGAGGAGATCCTGGAGAATGAGCATGCTAGGAATGACCATGCCATTTACGTGTTGTCAATATGTTAAAATATTATGCAGATTACGTATCGGGGCATATAGTCGGGTGTTTAGGAGAGGTGGCAATGATACGCTTGGCCTCGCACATGCCATTTTTACCGAGTCACGAAATGCCTTGGGTTATCGGCGGCAGAGGAGGGGCAAGAGGGTTAGGATTAAGTATACGCAATTGGTTATGTTTGTTTTGTATTTTGAGATGTTTTAGTATTATTTTCCGTACTTTAATAACACTGTTTGTAATATTATAAAATATTTTTTAATTAATGCATTACCTTGTTCTATGATGTTTGTGTTTATTGATGTTTAAATCAAATTATGACACTGTTAGTTGGATTAAAATGACTTTGGATTTAAAAAATCATACAAACTTAGGTGAATGTTTCTATCCAAGATGCATACAGGTAAATTTTCAGAGATGCATATTTGAAATAAGATTGTTTAAATAGCTTAAAATATATTCAATAGTATTTTCGGAGATGCATCTCCGAATACACCTCATAAATTTTTTGTAGATGCATCTCTGAACGATTTTATTTGTAAAAATGGGGTGGCAACTTGATATACAAAGGATAATATGATTTAAGGCTTGTTCGAGGATGCATCTCCAAAAATACCTAAGAGAAATTTTGAATTTTCAAAGGTGTGAGCCACACCATAAGAGAGTGAAAAGAAATTCCTTAAAAGAAAAGGTGATTGATTATTAAGGCTTGAATATTTGATGGCCCAATATCTATTCCTAATAAACAAAAAAAATTCTAGTTGATGTTGTATTTGGGCTTCAATCCTAAATAGACCCAAAGTATAATCAAGAGATTTTGTCCTGTCACCCCCCTCTTTGACCCGACACCCCCATTTATTTTTATAACGATAAAAATGCCCTTGTCAAAATTTAAATAAAAAAGAGTGAACGAAAAACTCGATAATGCAATTGAAAAATGTGATATGAGTTGAAAAATCCGATAGTGTATTTTAAAAAGTCCGGTATATATTTTTATCGATTTTTAGAAAAATGAATTTAACACTCAATTTTTTTTTATAATCCGGTATGTTTTATAATTTTTTGGTTTTTTGAAAAATCCGGTAGTTCATTTCTAATAAAAAAAAACCGAAATTAACACTACCGGTTTTTTGAAAAAACACAATACAATATCAATTTTTTTTAAAACAGAAAAAACTCATAGATTTTTAAATATTTGACAGCGTATTTGAAAAATATGGTAAAAACTCCCGATATCTTAAAAATTCCGATAAAAACTCATAGATTTCTTGAAAAATCTAGTAAAAACTCATAGATTTTTTTTGAAAATTCTATTAAAAACTCAGAATTTTTGAAAGTATTGTAAAAACTCATTGATCTTCGAAAAATCCAGTAGTGTATTTGAAAAATCCAATAGTATATTTGAATAATTTGGTAGTTTAAATCTGATAAATTTTGAAAAATTCGATAAAAATTCATGAACTTCCTTAAAAATATGATAAAAATTTATAAAACATTCAAAAGTTCGGTAAAAACTCGTGAATATCTCCTAAAATCTGATAAAAACTCACAAAATTCTCAAAAATTCGAAAAACACATTATTTTTTTAAAACATAAAAAATTATAAAAGGTATTATTATAAAAACACATTTCATGTAGGAATGCCATGTCAAAGTGTAGGGTAGGGTGGTAGGATAAAATCTCTATAATCAATTAAAAAAAAATAAAAATCTGATGGATCTAAAAATCAAACTTGAATATTGACTTGAACCAATTTTTATCTATATTCGAAAAAACTGATTTATTAAATCATACGCAATTTAAACCAAAATTTAAGTAGGCCTTAATTTTTCACACGTGATTAAGATTAGTTTTGGACCCGAACTTAAATAGTTCTGAATCAATGTCCAACCCTAATTTAATAATGGTTAATCTAGCTACTAGGGCTTCAATTTAATGTATGAATTTAGATAGTTTGTTAACATTTTTGTTGAAGTACTCTGCTTTTCATGGACACTAATTAACTTGTCAATATTATTCAATACGTGGAGTATCTTAAATTTTGGATTAGAAAAACGAAAGAGCCAAAGTTATTTGCATACAGTAGTATATATGGTTTGTATCTAAAAGTGGAGGTAGTAGGTCTAGTAAGGACGAAAAGGTGAAAAAAGAGTGACGAAGAAATAGTATTAGAGTCAGTAGTCATTGAAGAAAGCCGCACGAGGGGAGCACAACATTACATGAAACTTCTGACAGTCGTACCTTCAACTAACTTTTTATTGCTCGTTTTGACTCGACCTTCACCGCATTTCAAGATCCACCACAAACACTCGAATCTCACCCACCACTTCATGATTGTAATAGCGTTAGAAGATTTTAGATGATAGGTGGGGCTTAGAATCAAGGAGTTGGGTCAGTCATGTCACCATTAAAAATGGAAAAATGATAGACTAGTTGAGTTCATACTTCAAAGAGATCACCAGAGCTCCGAAAGACTTGAATGCATCGATAACGCTAACACATGCGTTTACAAGTTATATGCCACTATAATAAGATGATCTTAGTCAAAACTAACTTAAGATTCTTTCAGATCGTTAACTATAACTCTTATGACATTTATTGTTTCAGGCTGATCATATCGACCACTCATAAAGGGTTGTCATTCATCTAAAACTTTTGGAAATTTAAATAAGAATTTGAAAATATTTTTAAAAAACTAAGTGTAATAACCGGCAAAAAAAATAAAGTCGTCACCATTAATTTTATTTTAAGACAGAAATATAACAGATAATTCTAATTTGATTAGAGATTTTAAGTTATTGACTCGCTTTAGACGAAGGAAATATGTTAGTCATCTTTCATCTACCTTGTTCACAAGAATACTATGATTTATGTTTAAGGTTTAGGAATAAGGTTTTAATTTTAATTAGGGGAACTCGCCTTGGTTTTTAAGCCGCGTGTCTACGTATCCTCTTATGAGGAATCAGAGTCCCAATTCATAGTTTGAAGTGTTGGTTGGTGTTTTTTTTATAGGATTGCGTATAATTGATTTCGAATTATCCTTGAACCTTGTCCGAGTTGTAAATTGAGTGATTGTAGACGCAGTTCGCAGTTAATTTTAAAAGTAATTCTATTTAATCTTTTTTTTCGAAAATGTCTTGGATTTTATTATGTTAGAAGAAAAATGGTTTGATCGTTGATTAGCTATTTTAAGTGTTTCATTGATAAAGAGTATGATAGAACACAGATCAGGGTGAGGATATTAAGGGTCCAAGTTCAGAAATTGAACTTGTCCCATTTACGCACAAAGGTGTAAAATTAAGACTAGGTGGTGTATTAGAAGAAAATCTGGACCCAAAGATATTTTGAGCCCAAATTGGCTGAGGAGTGCATTTTACAACTGGATAGTCAAATATGAGGGTAGTCAAATATGAGGGTCTGGAAAGTGAGGTCCCAAGTTCAGATATTGAACTGAGCTCAAAATACAGGTGGGGGTGTAAACTTAGTTTAGTAGTAAAACACAAGGGGTGTGAATAACAGGGCCCTAAATCAAGATATTGGATTTAGGCCCAACTACGCAGGGGGTTAGTCGTTTGGCTTGGTAAGTAAAATTGAGTGGTGTAGAAATTAAGAGCCCAAGTCCAGATGTTGGACTTGACCCAGAATGTATGAGGGGTGAATGTTTGGTTAAGCAAAAAAACGTGGGGGGTGCAAATTGTAAGGGGCTTGGCCTAAGTGCAATTATGTTGAGTTCGTTTGGCCTTGGTGCGACGAGGCGCATGGTATTATAGTGAGGACGCATGATATGGCCATTTGATCAAGATCATATGGCGTGGGTTGAGGGCGTATGATAAGGGGAACCGTATGGGATCACGACGCGTATATTTTTCGTTTCTCTTCATTTTCGTTTCATTTTCATTATTCTTCCTCTCTCTTGTTACCCTTCCTTCTCTGTTCTCTCATCCTACTCACAGAACAACCAACGACAACACCACTACCCTAATCAAAACTGGCATCGACCTCAAACGGCAGCAACCCTTAACCCTCCTTAACCCTAAATCAAACCATAACCACCCCCAAACCCCAGATTCAATCGTAAATCAAAACAAAAAAAACCCTAAAAGCTAAGTTTGTGTATTACCTCTGATCGTGATTTTCGTTCACTCGGATGCCTGATCTCTCCACTGATCTCGTCTTTTTTTGTTTGTTTTGCAGGTATGAAGAAGATGGTGAAGGTGGCAGCGACTCAGATCTGAGGTTTCAGACTTTGAAACCCAGATCTCAGATAAAGGCGACTTTGTTTGAAGATTTGAAGCCACACAAACCTCTTTTTACTCCTTCTTCTCCTCATGTTATGATTTTTGCTCCTCCTTTGTTCTAAGAAAGTTAGGGCTATTTATAGTTTTTTAGAGATTGATATTTTAGAAAATTGCTATTGATATTTTAGAAAATTGCTTGTAATTTTTGTTAGAAATTAGAGGTTGATTTAGAATTAGGGCCTTAGATTTAGATTTGATTAGATTTGTAATTGATTCGTAATTGATATTGTAATGTACAATTTGGACGATTATGTTTAATTATAGATTTGATTCAGTTTTAATATATTCATTCCAATTTTAGATCTGATTATGTATCGATTCAATTATGTTCAATAATTTTGATTTATTTTGAATCTCTACAGTATCTTTTTTTTTTTGGATTTCCTGGGTATTGTTGTGAAGAAACAAGGGTTTCAAAATCCTTTTTGGATTTGGTTGACTTCGGTCAAAATTATTAAAAAAAAACAACAACAACAAAAACAAAAATAATAATAATAAAATAAAAATGAATGTTGACTTGGTCAACATCCTGACCAAAAATTCGAAAAGGAAGCTTGATGAGCTTCTAACTTATTGGGCCAGACGAATTTAATTCAAATCTTTTAAAACCTACACACTCCTTCTTATTATAAAACAAAAACATACACCCCCTTACTAAGAATTTAGAAAAAATTAATATAAAAATAATAACACCAATAATAATGAAAAGACGACTAACTATAAGTTAACCACCAATGCTAGTAGGGTAAATTTGGGATATGACAACTTCCCATAGTTAATTACTCTTCGATTGAATAGTGCGAGAATACGCAGGTCTCGCACATTCGAATAAGAGGTTTATTAAATAATGGAAAACCCTAAAATTTGACCAAAAGATTTATAAGGATACAATGTGCAGTGTTCCCAAGAGTATGGAAAAAGGTACATATGATGATGTATCATCTTACTAGAGTTTGAATAAAAAGTTTTAATTCAACTTAGATACAACGATGTCGATAACTCATCAATACCTAAAAGAGATCGTAGATTTTTCGCGTATTTATTATAACCTAGGAGGTAAATAATAAAAGTTTGAAAAACTGACTTACTAATGCTTCGAGACTAACATAGTAAGCTTATAACGCAAATTTTGTCTATTCATCATAACCTAGAGGATGAATAAAATAGATCTTGATAATTCATTATCGCATGGAGACTAACACAATGAATCATATTGTAGATTTTGTATGTTACTACAACCTAGAGAGTAAACAATACGAGGATAGACTTATGTATTTATCACGACCTAGAGGATAAATAACATAACCTGACAATTCGCATACCTACCACAACCTAGAGGATAGATAAAACAGGGATACACTTATGAATTTATCACGACCTAGGGGATAAATGACACGAAGATAGGCTTATGTATTCATCACAACCTGGATGATGAATAACATAACCTGATAATTCACATACCTACCTGTTGTACCCCAAATTTTGACCTAAGATACCATCTCCCATCTGCATCATTACATTGTAAGTGTTTTGACCTATTTTATCAATTTTCAAAGCAGATTTAAAATTCACAACTTTTTCAAGTCGAGAGCGGTTTATTTTTTTTGAACGCTAAATTTATTAATTGATCAATGCTAAAACAACGTTTATTTAATTATTTATTATTCTGAATTTAAATAATTGGAATTTATTTTCAGTTATTATATAAACTAAAGAATTATAAATAATAAAGTAAATATTTGAAAAGAATTTTATTAATTGATCAGACGATGTTTATTAATTGTTTATTATCTTAAATTTAAATAATTGGAATTTATTTTCAGTTATTATATAATTTAAAGATTTATAAATAATAAAATAAATATTTGAAAAGAGTTTATTAATTGATCAACAATGTTTATCTAATTATTTATTATTCTAAGTTTAAATAGTTGAAATTTTATTTTTCAGTTATTATAATTTAGAAGAATTATAAATAATGAAGTAAATGATTGAAGAGAAGTTAATTGATCAATGATGTTTATTTAATTATTTATCATTCTAAATTTAAATAATTAGAATTGATTTTCAGTTATTATATAATTTAAAGAATTATAAATAATAAAATAAATAATTGGAAAGAAGAAAAGAATTAACTGAAATAATAGATTTTTATTCATCTTTATTCTAATTATTACAATTGTTGTTTAAATACTGTATTATATACAAAGTATTTACAATGACAATTACATAAAATGTTTAAAGTAAAATAAAAACTATTTTTCTAAGATTCTAAATCTTCATCTTCTATCCAATGCTCCTTTAATGCTCATTTGATTTTACCTGCAAAAGAATTAAAAGAAAAGTCAGAAATGAATATATAATTAAAAGCAAAAAATTAATTTTAGCGTTCATCATTAAAAGCAAACGGCTGGAATCTGTTTTTTACCCTTTTTGAAAATCACGGGATTTCTCCCGGTTCACAAAAAGGGATGAATTTTTATTGATAAAAATGAATGCACAAATTAAAAACATGCACAAATTCATTCTTTTGTCAAAATTGCACATTTTTATTATAAACTGCATAGTTCAAATCAATTGCACATTTTCAAAAGCAAACTGCATAAATCAACATCATATGCATAGCAAAACAACATATGCAATTTTCAAAACCAATATGCAACGTAAACTATCCAAGGCATGTGGGAAGAAGTCAAAACACAAAGGCCCCCATGCTGTACCATGCAGTAGACAAAGAGATATGTGCAGTTTTAAAACCATGTATGCAAGCAATACATTGCTATTTCTCATCATTTTCCAGCTTATGCTTTTTCAGAACTTAAAAGTACATACAACATTTTAGTGTTTCAACTGTACTGAGGAGAGAGAAGAGAGAAAGAGTGTGGTTTTTACAGGTTTTGGCTTAGGCAGAAATGGATAGAAAACAAAACAGCAGCACACAGTAAAGAGAAGGGAGCATAAAAAAAGAATATGGACAAACTGGATGTAGCAGTAGAGAGGGCAGAGTATCAAAGAAAATATAGTAAAAGTGTACAAAACCTGTAACATAACCTCAATGCCGAAAAACGGATATAACAACAACAAACCCCTTCAAAAGTTCAAGAGTTCATAACCTGTTTTCAAGCTTTCAAAACAAAAGAAAAACTGTCAAACAAATACAAAACCATTTCTCAAAGTCTCAAAGCAAAAAACCAGTATAGCCTGCTGCCTCAAGATCAAAACCGAAACCATGGCCTAAAAGAATCAAAAAACACAAAACTGTCCAGCCTAACCAGAAAACCAGAAAAGCCTCAATCAATATGGCCTAAAACCATAAAACCTGTTGCCTATCAAAGGCCAAACCTGCTTAAGTTTTGAACCAGCATAAACCATAAAGGCCACAACCTAAAACCTGTCAAGCCTAACATCTAAACCAGTAAAACCTTTCAAGCGCACAAACAAACACCCAAGGGCCTGAACCTGCTAAACTTCATCTGTCATAAACCTGCCTGAAGCCTTCAAGCCTCACGAAAAAAACCAGTAAAGCCTTACAGCCAAGAACACCTTCAACCTTGAACCAAAAGCATAAACCATAAAACCAATTTCCAAACCCACAAAAGGCCCTCAGAATTTCTTCATCATTGGGCTATCAAACCCAACATTTCATACCTATCAGAAGCATACATATCAGAAGCATACATATCATAAGCATACATATCAGAAGCTCCAAAGCATCAAGACAGTTGTTCAAGGCAAACGTTCAAGGCAACAGAAGCAAGGCCAAAAGAAGAAGGAAAAGAAGTAGACAAAGGCTACCAAGAAGAAGAAGATAAAGTTTTTTCGTTTTCAGAGTTTTCATCACTAAACAAAAGGGACAAAGGAACGAAATACCGGGAGCAAGCCACAGCATCGCGCTTCTTTCCTCCGCCATCGAGCCTCCGTAACGCCTCTCCCTCCTCCATAAAGGTAGCCTTGCTTTCCTCTTTTCCTTTTCACCATCTCAACAGAAATCATGTAAGAAAAATAGAGTCAGAATCAAATGAGGGTAAAATCATAACATGCAATAACGAACCCTAATGCGAAAAATCAAAGATCATTACCTTAAAATCTGTCGCCCTAACGATCCATTGAAGGGCAGAGGAAGGTTGAGGACGTTGGTGGCTCGGGCAAAGGCAAGTCAGAGGCGGACATGAGAGCAACGCATGAGAGCAGTGAAGAAGGCAAAGGCAAAGAAGAACGCGAGATGAAGAAGACGGCGGAAAACCTTAAGCCCTTTGCTAACCCTAACTAACTAAGACAAAAGATGTTTAACCCTTAAGCAAAGTCAGAATATTGGGCTTAACCCTTTTCCTGCCTAAGCCCAACGTTTTCCTTAAGGCACCTCCCCTTTCTCTTTCTGTTTTGTGCCCTTAAAATCTTTTAGCCCATGCATGGTTCACTCATCTACCCCCTCTAATTTTTGATACCCCTCTTTCACTTATTTTTCCTTTAGTTTTTTTAGAACTTTATTAATTTAGTCTTATTAGTAATTTAATCAAATAGAGGATTTAATTAAAGCAATTTTAATAATTTGACCATTTTTATTAAGTTTAACTTTAGGACTAATTTAATAATTTTAGTATTCCTTTTTAATTAGAGTTAAGTTAATAACCTTTTAAGTTTTAATTTAGTTTAATTATTTAATAACTCTAAAAAATAATACTTTATATTAATATTAAAAAACATATAAAAATAGAAACATAAAAAATAGAAAAACTTAAAAAATTTAAAAAACATGTTATTTTCTTTAATTAATTCCCTCGCGTTAATTAATATTAACAAAAATACAAAAATGCATGTTCACATCCTTTAGTTTATTACTTAATCATTATTATGGTTATGTATCATTATCTGCATAATTTTCTGTTTAATTATTTTATATTTACATGGTTATTCTGTTTACTTCTTAATCCAAGAGAAAAAATGATTAAACTGGTTGACTTCATGTCTTCAAGTCCAATCACGCGAACATCTGCATTTCATTAAAACTTAAGACAATTTTTCCCCAAATATTCAATCTTTTCAAAATTTATACCTTTTAAGCCGAAACTTCGACATTAGGTCGTCGTACCTTCAAAAACCCATCCGCACCCCTTTTCGGCCAAAACAATTTATTTTTAATCAAACGAACATTTTAATAAACAGATATTTCAAAAGGTTCCTATAGAATACTATAGATACATTGGGTGCTAATACCTTCCCACTGTATAACCAACCCCCGAACCATAGATCTCTTTTCAAAAACGCCTTGTATTTTTATTACTTTTAGAAAGTATTATTTTACATTGCATATTTAGGGTTTTATTTCGCTCTTTCCCCTTTTCCCTTGGAAATAATAAAGCGCGGTGGCGACTCTTGCTTTTGTGAGACGAATTAATCAATAATTCGATCTCCGATTTACCCCGCTACATTTTTTATCTCTACAGAATTGGCGACTCTGCTGGGGAAAGATTGACCTCTTGCTGGTCCATCCCTAAGTGGGTTAAGCCTAGTTTGTTTTATCTGTTTTATTATTATTTGATTTGTTTGATTATGTGTTTAAATTGGGGTTGTTTGGGTTTTTTTGCAAAGGACGAATCCTATACCCGGATTAAGTTACACTTAAGAATAGGACGGGCGGTACAATCATGTTAACTTTGAGGGAGTAATCCCGAAGAAGGAGGCATGAGATCCCCCACTCGATGGAAGGCCCTCTTGAACTTAATATTTGTTTACCGAGTAATCGGGAAGACATTATTATTTTCGACCTAGGAGCCAGAGAAATTGAGAACCGTAGAACCCTAACCCATCTTGGCCTTTTTAGGTGTAGCGCGGAGACTATAACGGAGTAATCCGGAAGTAGTTGTTACGCGAGGCTACGCTCGGATGAGTTTCTCTTGAGAATATTGATAATTATTGAGTAATCAAGACGTTGGCAATATCCGAAGGAGGAATGTAGACTCTGGGAACTCTTAGAACCTTGTCTTACAGGCGTGATTAAACCGTTAGTACATACCTTGGGGTGGGCTTTACCCTCGACTCCATGCTGAAACGTTGAACCTTTAAACCCCATGTTTGTGAACTTGTGTGTAACTGTTGCATTATCATTCATTCATGCATTCATCCACATTTTTTGTAAAAAACTTGTTTTTCAAGGAACTTAGGAATGATTTTTGCAGACATCTCAGGTACTATTATTATGGAATTTGGAAGGAGAAACACTCGAAGTTTTAGTTTTAAGGAGCCCGAGATTGAAGAACTGAAGAGTTTAATTCCTAAGATCAAGAACCCGACAGATTTTCAGAAAAAGTATGGGTCCATTATACCTCTCATGAAGCGCAAGATGAAGGAAGGCATCCTTGGTACGTTAGTCCAGTCCTACGATCCTTTGTACCGATGTTTCACCTTTCCGGATTACCAGTTGATGCCCACCTTAGAGGAGTACTCCTACATACTTGGTTTGCCGATTACCGACTGTGTTCCTTTTTCTGGACTAGAAGAGGAACCCAAATCTCACGAGATAGCGACCATCACCCACTTGAAGAAGTCAGAGATAGAGGAGAACATGACTACAAAAGGGGGAATCTGAGGTTTGTCTGCGCAGTTTTTGTTGAGGAAAGCTCGACATTTCGCTGAGATAAAAGATACTATTGCCTTTGAAGACGTCTTTGCTTTACTCGCTTATGGTCTATTCTTGTTCCCTAACGTTGATAAGTTTGTGGATATCAACGCCATCAGAATTTTCTTGATTGGAAATCCGGTCCCTACGCTGCTAGGAGAGACCTACTACTCCATCCATCTTCGAAACTCTTATCAAGGAGGAATGATTATTTGTTGTGCACCGTTGTTGTATCAGTGGTATGTTTCTCATCTGCCTAGGTCTGATGTTTTCTGGGATCTCGAGAAGGAGCCGTGATGGGCGCCAAAAATTATGGCTCTCACTCATTTCGACATTGATTGGTATAATCGAGCTTACTATGACGTGAAGATCATCGATAGCTGTGGTGCTTTTCCTAACGTGCCTCTTCTTGGTACGAAAGGTGGAATTAATTATAACCCTGTTCTCGCGCGCCGTCAATTTGGATACCCGATGAGGGACAAGCCAAACAACATCCATGTGAGTGGTTTCTTTCTACAAGAAGGACAAGATCACCAGGTAGCTAAGAGGGAGATTGAAGGAGCTTGGCGCCACATCCATAGGAAAGGGAGAGACATGTTAGGACATAGGGGTGCCGTTTCTTTGGAGCCTTACCTGCAATGGGTCCGTGCTAGGGCTTGTGCTCTCAAGATGTCCTATAAACCGGAGAAACCCTTATTCCCTACCGTTGCATCGTCATCTGTTGATATCCCTATCGAGAATATGGGAGAATACCAAGGAAATCTGGCTAGGATGAAGTCCGAGAGAGATGCTTGGAAAGAAAAGTATGATATGCCTGAATATGAGAATCGGGTCCTGACTCGTTAGCTAAAGGAAAAGGAGGATTTGCTATTTATCCAAGACGGATGGTTCCTTGATCATGATGAGAAGCTTCGTCAAAAGGATGCTTTACTGAAGAAGTATGCTAGTCAGAGGAAGAGAAGGAAGGAAGGTTCGGTAAGCGTTGCTCTTGTTCCTAATCCACAAAAGGAAATCATTGATCGACTGGTAGCTGAGAAGAAAGAGATGGAAGACTTTTATGAAGAGAAGACCAGGAAGCTCCGGTTACAGTTGGTATTTGGACCTTCATCTGATGATTCTGAGTGATCTTTAGTTCTTAGTTTTATTTTACTGATGTCATTTTGTAAAACTCTGTAAAAGGGCTTCATGTTCCAAAGTTGTAATTTACTGCTTTTATTATGGGCTTCATGTTCCAAAGTTGTAGTTTACTGCTTTTATTATTGGGTTGTTATCCCAAAGTGTAATTTATTGTTTTGTTGTTCCAAAGTTGTAAGTTGTAATTTACCGCTTTTGATTAATGAAATGAGTTTTTGTCGTTCCAAATTCCTTTACCATTGATGTGTGCGAAATTATTGAAGTTCCTTGAAAAAACTATTAAAATGAATTATCATTTGCATCACATATCATGCATCATCCAACATTCCACTTCACATGTTTTCTAGAGTCTTATCCTTGTTTCTTTTTCCCACTCCAATAGATTGTCAAGCTGTCTCATTGATACGATACTCGAGCCAATCGTCAGAGGAAAATGGAAGATCTGGAACAGGAAAACCACGAGCTTCGTGAGGAGGTCGCTACCCTTCGTGTCGGTATGGAAAAGTTAACTGCGCTAGTGGAAAGTTTGATGGCTGCTCAGAATCAGCCATCGACTACAGCCGCTGAGATTCAGACTTCAACTACTGTGGTTTCCGAGATTGTCACCGTTCCAACATCTGTGACTCAAATCAACTCTCCGTTTCAGCATCAGATGCCAAAAGGTTTTCCGTGGGGAATGCCTTACAACTTTGTGCCAGAGGGGTATCAGCCTGTCGTACAGCCTTTGTTTCAACCTACTTTGTCTCTTCCTCAACCAGAGACAACTGCCATGCCGCCAGTAATCCCGTCTGTAACACCTTTCCCGCAACCGGTGATGACAACTGTCGCTCCTGTGGTTCACTCCGTGCCGTACTTGAATGAACCTACTTATCCTGCCGAGCCTGCTGAAAGTTTGGGTCTTTTTGATAGAATGGAAGAATTTCAGGACCAATTCCAAGAAATGCAGAGGGAGCTCAGAGCGTTAAAGGGGAAGGATTTGTTTGGAAAGAACACGCATGACCTTTGTTTAGTTCCGAATGTCAAGATTCCATCAAAATTCAAAGTGCCAGACTTTGAAAGATATAAGGGTGATTCGTGTCCTCGGAGTCACTTGACTATGTACGTGAGAAAGATGTCTACGTATTCTGATGATCATGACTTGTTGATTCACTATTTTCAGGACAATTTGACGGGTGCTGCTCTAAAGTGGTATATGGGTTTAGACAGCATTCGGATCCGCAACTTCAACGATCTTAGTGAAGCTTTTGTCCACCAGTATAAGTACAACGTTGACATGGCACCGGACAGGGATCAACTCCGGGCGATGTCCCAGAGAGACAGAGAATCTTTTAAGGAATACGCCCAGAGGTGGCGTGAAATTGCTGCTCAAATCTATCCTCCTCTTGAGGAAAAAGAGATGACGAAGATATTTTTGAAGACTTTAGGTTCCTTTTACTATGAAAGAATGATCGCCAGCGCACCCAGTGACTTCACCGAAATGGTAAGCATGGGCATGCGGTTAGAGGAAGGGATTCGTGAAGGGCGTTTGGTTAAAGAAGGAAGTCCGTCTAGCAGTACCAAGAAGTTTGGAAGTGTTTTCTCGAAAAGAAAAGAGCAGGATGTCAGCGCAATCTTCCCAGGGAGACCAAGGAGAGGTTACTCACACGTTGCGGCAGTCACTCCGGCTGTCCGCCCAGCTTTGATGACCCTAGCTCATCAAACCCCACCAACTCAACAACGGTCCTTTCAACAGCAACCTCGACAACAGGCTTATCCATTCAACAACCAGAACCGTTCACCAAGAAAACCGCAATTCGATGCCATTCCTATGACTTATACTGAATTATTCCCTGCTCTTATCAGAAAGAACCTCATAACGACGAAGCCTCCTCCGGTCGCACCAAATAGTACTTCTCCGTGGTATAAGGCGGATCAGTTTTGTGAATATCATCAAGGGTCGCCAGGGCACAACCTTGAGAATTGTTTTGCTCTAAAGGCGGACGTGCAGAGGTTGATTAAGAATGGTATCTTGTCTTTCAAGGATGTTAATCCAAATGTTAGAGATAATCCTTTGCCTCGACATGGGGCAGCATCAGTGAATATGGTGGAAGGTTGTCCGGGAAAGTTTCGAGTTTTTCAAGTTGAACACATAAGAGAGTCATTGATCAGGTTACATCAGAGTTTAAGAAGACTTGCCTTTGTTAGGCATCAGCATGATTATGATGTTTGTGAATTTTGTTCAAGAGAGGTTGATTGCCCTATTGTGAAGGAGGATATTCAAAAATTGTTAGACCAGAGGGTTATCACTATTACATATGACAGAGATCTGGAGGATGAAGTGAATGTTATAATACCACAATTCAATTTTCCTGAATCAGTAGAGATCGTTTACGACAGTCAGACTGCACCTGTTGCTCCTTTGATCATTTACCCACCTGGCCCTGTGCCTTACAACTCAGACCAAGCTATACCGTATAAGTATAATGCCACAATGATTGAGAATGGGGTAGAAGTCCCTATACCAACCAGGCCGTCTTTTGTTAACATCGCTGATGTGAGTAGAGTTACGAGAAGTGGACGTGTCTTTGCAGCAGTACCTTTGAAGAGACCAGAAGTTCAAGTCAGGAGGCCCGTACCGGCAGAAATTCCAGCAAGAAATGTTGAACCAAGGGTTGAGATAGGCCGATCCAATGAACCTATCCCACATCCTGAGGATGATGAGATTCTGAAGCTCATCAAGAGAAGTGAATATAAGACTGTGGACCAACTTTTGCAAACTCCTTCCAAGATTTCTTTGCTTGCTTTACTGAGAGATTCTGGTGCCCATAGAGAAGCTTTGATGAAAGTCTTGGACCAGGCATTCGTGGATCATGATGTGACGGTTGACCAATTTGATGGAATTGTGGGAAATATTACTTCGTGTAACAATCTTGGTTTCAGTGATGAAGAGCTTCCGGAGGAGGGAAGGAACCATAATATGGCTTTGCATATCTCAGTAAGTTGTGGAAATGATACTTTATCAAGTGTGTTGGTAGATACAGGTTCGTCGTTAAATGTAATGCCCAAAACTACATTAGCTCGACTCTCATATCAAGGTGCTCCCATGAGACCTAGTGGGGTAATTGTCAAAGCGTTTGATGGTTCTAGGAAGACTGTCATTGGTGAAGTGGATCTTCCTATAGTAATTGGTCCTCATACTTTTCAGATCACTTTTCAAGTGATGGATATTCGTGCCGCCTACAGTTGCCTATTGGGTCGTCCATGGATCCATGATGCAGGGGCAGTCACTTCCACGCTCCATCAGAGATTGAAGTTTGTAAGGCATGGAAAGCTGGTAATGATTGGTGGAGAGCAGGCTATGGTGGTAAGCCATTTGTCATCTTTCTCTTTTATTGATGCTGATGAGGATGTTGGAACCCAATTCCAAGCTCTATCTATTGCTAATAATGAAGTGAAGAAGCAAGGGACATTTATTTCTTCTTTTGAGGATGCGCAACGAGTGGTTGAGAGTGGTTCGGCTGAAGGTTGGGGCCAGGTGTTGACTTTGCCAGAGAACAAGTCTGGAGAAGGTCTTGGTTTTCATCCCGTGTCTACAAGAGTCAAGAAGGAAGTAGTTACCCGTCCGATACAAGAAGTTTTCCGAAGTGCAGGTTTTATCCATCCGACTCCTCCTGAAGTTGATGCTATAATAGGATACGATTCTGAAGAGGATTTACCCGATTTTGTGACGCATGAAGTGGTTTTCCAGAACTGGATTGCTGTTGATGTTCCTGTTGTGATGCACATTTCTGAGTAATGTTTTGTTTTATTTTTGAAAAAAACCTTTCGCTCTGCCCAAGGCGAAAAGTATTTGTGTCGGGCCATGTTGAAAATAAATCCTTTTGCTCTGCCCAAGGCAAAAGAGAAATGTCTGGGCTCTTTGTTTCAAGTATTTCCCTTCATGAATAAAAATGTTATTTTGTCCACGACTGTTTTATTTTTCACTTTTTCTGGGAAATAGTAATGAAAATTAATTGGTAGTAATAGGAAAATATAATAATATTTTGTTTCATTTGTACAACATTCATATTAATCGATTTCTAAAATAAAGCATAATCATATGTGCAGATTAATCCATGACTTAACCATTGAAAACAATGATCCTATGCCCTCTCCCAACTTTGAATTCCCTGTGTTCAGAGCCGAAGAAGAGGATAGTGAAGAGATTCCTGATGAAATTTCCCGTTTACTTGAGCATGATGAAAAGATTATTCAGCCGTTTGAAGAACCTATAGAGTTGATCAATTTGGGTGATGAAGAAGATAAAAAGGAAGTTAAGGTCGGAGCATTGCTTATCCCAGAGGTCAAAGAGAAAATGTTGGAGCTTCTCAAAGAGTATGTTGATGTGTTTGCTTGGTCCTACCAAGATATGCCAAGTTTGGACAACAATATTGTGGAGCATCGTTTATCGTTGAGACCTGAATGTCCGCCGATTAAGCAGAAGTTGAGAAGGACTCGTCCCGATATGGCTGACAAGATCAAAGAAGAAGTTCAAAAACAGATTAATGCAGGTTTCCTTGTTACATCGGTCTATCCTCAATGGTTAGCCAATATAGTGCATGTTGCTAAGAAAGATGGCAAAGTTCGAATGTGTGTAGACTATAGAGATCTGAATAGAGCTAGCCCAAAGGATGACTTCCCATTACCGCATATTGACGTATTGGTCGACAGTACCGCGAAGTTCAAAGTCTTTTCTTTCATGGATAGTTTCTCTGGTTACAATCAAATCAAGATGGCACCAGAAGATATGGAGAAGACAGCTTTCATTACACCGTGGGGAACATTTTGTTATCGGGTTATGCCGTTTAGTTTGAGGAATGCTGGTGCAACATACCAAAGAGCCATGACTGCTTTGTTTCATGATATGATGCACAAAGAGATAGAAGTGTATGTAGATGACATGATCGCCAAATCACAAACTGAAGAAGATCATTTGGAACATTTATTGAAGTTATTCCAGCGTTTGAGAAAGTATAAACTCCGTCTGAATCCCAACAAGTGCACTTTTGGTGTTCGTTCTGGAAGACTTCTGGGTTTCATTGTCAGTCAGAAAGGTATTGAGGTAGATCCTGATAAAGTCAAAGCTATTCGGGAAATGCCTGCACCCAAGACGGAAAAACAAGTAAGAGGATTCCTTGGGAGACTGAACTACATTTCTAGATTTATATCTCATATGACTGCTACCTGTGGGCCGATTTTCAAGCTTCTCCGAAAGAACCAAGGATGTGTGTGGACAGAAGATTGTCAGAGAGCTTTTGATAGCATCAAAGAATATTTGCTTGAACCTCCCATTTTGATTCCTCCGGTGGAAGGAAGACCTTTGATTATGTACCTGACTATATTGGAAGATTCCATGGGATGTGTGCTTGGGCAACAAGATGAGACTGGAAGAAAGGAACATGCCGTATATTATCTGAGTAAGAAATTCACAGACTGTGAGTCTCGATACTCATTGCTTGAGAAAACCTGTTGTGCTTTAGCTTGGGCTGCTCGCCGTCTACGCCAGTATATGATTAACCACACCACTTGGTTGATCTCCAAAATGGATCCGATTAAGTATATCTTTGAGAAGACCGCCTTATCTGGAAGAATAGCCCGTTGGCAGATGTTGTTATCTGAATATGACATTGAGTATCACACTCAGAAAGCAATTAAAGGGAGTATTTTAGCCGACCATTTGGCTCACCAACCAATTGACGATTATCAATCCATCAAGTTTGATTTCCCGGATGAAGATGTTATGTACTTGAAAGCTAAAGATTGTGAAGAGCCGTTACCTGAAGAAGGACCTGATCCCGAATCCCATTGGGGTTTAATATTTGACGGAGCTGTGAACTCTTATGGAAATGGAATTGGGGCAATCATCGTCACTCCCCGAGGTACTCATATCCCGTTCACAGCGAGATTGAAGTTTGACTGCACGAACAACATGGCTGAATATGAGGCATGTATTATGGGTCTCGAAGAAGCAGTGGATCTAAGGATTAAGATTCTTGATATTTACGGAGATTCGGCATTGGTAATTAATCAAATCAAAGGAGAATGGGAGACTCGTCATCCTGGTTTGATCCCTTACAGAGACTATGCTAGAAGATTGTTAACTTTCTTCAACAAAGTGGAATTACATCATATCCCTAGAGATGAAAACCAAATGGCTGATGCTTTAGCTACTTTGTCTTCAATGTTTCAAGTGAATTATTGGAACGATGTGCCTACAATCCGAGTTATGCGCCTTGATAGACCTGCTCATGTGTTCTCAGTAGAAGAGGTCACCGACGACAAACCGTGGTTCTATGATATTAAACGTGTTCTTCAAACTCAAGAGTACCCGCCTGGGGCATCCAATAAAGATAGGAAGACATTGAGAAGATTAGCAAGCAGTTTCTTCCTCAATGAAGAAGTTTTGTATAAGAGAAATTATGACATGGTCTTGCTCAGATGTGTAGACAGACGTGAAGCAGACATGCTGATGCAAGAAGTACATGAAGGATCCTTTGGCACTCATGCCAACGGACATGCAATGGCTAAAAAGATGTTGAGAGCTGGTTACTATTGGATGACAATGGAATCTGATTGCTGCAAGTATGTGAAGAAATGTCATAAATGTCAGATTTATGCGGACAAGATACATGTGCCACCGACCCTCCTCAACGTTATCTCTTCACCTTGGCCTTTCTCTATGTGGGACATTGATATGATTGGAATGATTGAACCCAAAGCTTCAAACGGTCATCGTTTCATCTTGGTAGCGATCGATTATTTTACTAAATGGGTGGAAGCAGCATCTTATGCTAATGTAACCAGACAGGTGGCAGTCAGATTTATCAAGAATCAGATCATTTGTCGATACGGTATCCCGAGCAAGATCATCACTGATAATGGTTCGAATTTGAATAACAAGATGATGAGAGAGCTTTGTGAAGAGTTCAAGATCGAACATCATAATTCTTCTCCTTACAGACCGAAGATGAATGGGGCAGTCGAAGCTGCTAACAAGAACATCAAAAAGATTGTCCAGAAGATGGTGGTAACTTATAAAGATTGGCATGAAATGCTTCCGTTTGCTCTGCATGGATACCGTACTTCAGTTCGAACTTCAACAGGCGCAACCCCATTTTCCCTGGTTTATGGTATGGAAGCAGTACTCCCTGTGGAGGTTGAGATTCCGTCTCTGAGAGTGTTGATGGAAGCTAAACTTTCTGAGGCTGAATGGTGTCAAAGTAGATATGATCAGTTGAATTTAATTGAAGAAAAGAGATTGACAGCTTTGTGTCACGGTCAATTGTATCAGCAGAGAATGAAGAAGGATTTTGATAAGAAGGTTCGGCCGCGCGAGTTCAGAGAAGGTGACCTTATGCTCAAGAAGATATTATCTTTCCAACCTGATTCTAGGGGCAAGTGGGCTCCGAATTATGAAGGACCGTATGTCATTAAGAAAGTTTTCTCTGGAGGTGCCTTGATTCTCACCAATATGGACGGTGAAGAGCTCCCGTGCTCCATGAACGCCGATGCAGTCAAGAAGTATTTTGCTTAGGTTTGAGTTGACAGTTTGCTAGGTTGAAAACCCGAAAGGGCGGCTTAGGCAAGCTTTTGGTCAGACCAGTCTTGGCATTTGAACACATTTCGGAATTCGAAGTTGTTAGGGAGAATAGTGATAATTGTTTTTGTGTAACCCTTTCTTTCATGTACTATTTCCCAAACTTTTGTAAACCGTTGGAGTCGCGTTTTTAGCGAACTACCGTCTTATTAATGAAATTTGAGCATTTACCTTTTGTGGGCAAAATTTTAATTTTTACGGAAATATTTGAAACAAAGTTATTTAAAGTATTCTTATTTTAAAAATGTGTCGTGAATAATGAAAGGAATAGTAACAGTTGTCCCGAGGATGGTCAAGCCACAAAATGTAAAACAATACAGTAATTTATCCTTGCATGATGAACATGTTTCGTTTCAAAATCGTCATGAGGTGTTGGTTGTGTTAAACTTGCGTTTCTCGCGGTACTAAGTTTGGTGACTCCCCAGTTGTTCCAGTTAAGCGTTGTTTTGGCTACCATTTTTTAAGCAGATTTCTGAGGTGTGGTACGCTTTGTCTCATGCCAGTAGTCTATTGGTGTTAGAAGGTTGGATTTGAATGCTTTTCTCCTCAGAAGATTGGAGCCGTGTAGCGTGGTACGCTCCGACGTTGCTTTGGGGTTCCAGTTCCAGTTATTTTCCGTCTTTTTAAGATTGGCCGAGTATCTATTATGCCGTGACATCTTATTGTCTTCAAGATATTCCGTCTGTTCGTTTCGTCAGCATAACATTCATTTATTCATTTACACTTATATCACGCATGCATATTCACATTTGCCGTTGATTTTGGGTTGTGTACTTTGTTTTTAATACAAGGTACAGTTTCTTTCCAAGTAGAAGGTTAGCTTAGGCAAAAAATGTGCTTCCTTTCTAAATTCCCCAACTGAGCTAATCCTCGTGGATGATTTTTGATTTAGCCTACCCTGTCCATTTCTGGATAGGATGAATCCCCAATCAAGTTACTTTATCATTAGGTGGAGTCTTGTTTGACTGTTTTCTCTCTAGTTTATTCCTGGATGAAGTCGTTGTCTCTTGCATAGGCTATCTCATGATTTTCCCCAGTGAAGTCGCGACCTAGACGAATGGTGCATTTATTTTGCACATTTAAGTATGTGATCTCCTCGGGAAGGATTGATTCATGATTCTCTTTGACGAAGATTTTACTCTCTGCCAGTATAATCGCAATTTCCTTCTGAATTATTTTTGGAAAACGGAAAGCGGCGGTCTCTTCATGAGCAACTTGTGCGTTATTATTTTTGGAAAACGGCAAGCGGTGGTCTCTTCATGAGCAACTTGTGCGTTATTATTTTTTGGAAAACGGCAAGCGACAGTCTCTTCATGAGCAACTTGTACGTTATAGACATTGTTGGAAAACGACAAGCGGCGGTCTCTTTATGAGCAACTTGTACGTTATTATTTTTGGAAAACGAAAAGCGGCGATCTCTTCATGAGCAACTTGTACGTTATTATTTTTGGAAAACCACAAGCGGAAGCTCTTCACGAGCAACTTGTACGTTATTATTATTGGAAAACGATAAGCGGCAGTCTCTTCATGAGCAACTTGTACGTTATTATTTTGGAAAACGGCAAGCGGCAGTCTCTTTATTTGAGCAACTTGTACGTTATTATTTTTTCTGGGAGACAGCAAGTGACAACCTCTTTATTTGAGCAGCTTGTATGTTATTGGTTTTTTGGAAAACAGCAGGTGGCGGCTTCTTTATTTGAGCAACTTGTATGTTATTGACATCCCTGAACGACGGCAAGTGGCAGCTTCTTTATTTGAGCAGCTTGTATGTCATAATTTTTTTTGGAAGACAGCAAGTGGCAGCTTCTTTATTTGGGGCAACTTGTGTATCTACAATCTTATTATTATCTCAGCATTAATGAGTATATCTCCGGAAATCTCGCAGAGAAGTTTGTTGTGAATCTTTACCTTCAGAAGTCGGTATTCTGTCGCCAGCAAATTTGATACTCTCTGTCTATCTTTGACCTTGAGTTGTGAGCTCACTGATATTTTTGGGTCAATAATCTGTTTTTATGGCCTATGCAAGATGCCTTCTTTGTTAGGGTCAGAGGTCGTATTCCCTCAATTTTATTCGCCGTCAAGAGTCTGTCATTTGAAGTCGATGGCTCGTTTCCCCAGTAGTGTATAATCCATGTCTCTGTGTTTTGTTGGTGTTAGATTTCTCCAGCATTGTCTTGTTTCATACAATATCTTTCTCTGTGAATTCAATCACTGCATTCATATCAAACATAATGGCGGTATCTTAGGGCAAAAATTTGCGTATTATGTATTTAAGTACCTTCAATCTCGTCGAAACGAAGATTTTAATCTTCATATCTCCGGATAGAAGAAACTTAAATAGGGACAGCTGTTGTACCCCAAATTTTGACCTAAGATACCATCTCCCATCTGCATCATTACATTGCAAGTGTTTTGACCTATTTTATCAATTTTCAAAGCAGATTTAAAATTCATAACTTTTTCAAGTCGAGAGCTGTTTATTTTTTTTGAACTCTAAATTTATTAATTGATCAATGCTAAAACAACCTTTATTTAATTATTTATTATTCTGAATTTAAATAATTGGAATTTATTTTCAGTTATTATATAAACTAAAGAATTATAAATAATAAAGTAAATATTTGAAAGGAAGTTTATTAATTGATCAGACGATGTTTATTAATTGTTTATTATCTTAAATTTAAATAATTGGAATTTATTTTCAGTTATTATATAATTTAAAGATTTATAAATAATAAAATAAATATTTGAAAAGAGTTTATTAATTGATCAACAATGTTTATCTAATTATTTATTATTCTAAGTTTAAATAGTTGAAATTTTATTTTTCAGTTATTATAATTTAGAAGAATTATAAATAATGAAGTAAATGATTGAAGAGAAGTTAATTGATCAATGATGTTTATTTAATTATTTATCATTCTAAATTTAAATAATTGGAATTGATTTTCAGTTATTATATAATTTAAAGAATTATAAATGATAAAATAAATAATTGGAAAGAAGAAAAGAATCAACTGAAATAATAGATTTTTATTCATCTTTATTCTAATTATTACAATTGTTGTTTAAATACTGTATTATGTACAAAGTATTTACAATGACAATTACATAAAATGTTTAAAGTAAAATAAAAACTATTTTTCTAAGATTCTAAATCTTCATCTTCTATCCAATGCTCCTTTAATGCTCATTTGATTTTACCTGCAAAAGAATTTAAAAAAAAGTCAGAAATGAATATATAATTAAAAGCAAAAAATTAATTTTAGCGTTCATCATTAAAAGCAAACGGCTGGAATCAGTTTTTTACCCTTTTTGAAAATCACGGGATTTCTCCCGGTTCACAAAAAGGGATGAATTTTTATTGATAAAAATGAATGCACAAATTAAAAACATGCACAAATTCATTCTTTTGTCAAAATTGCACATTTTTATTATAAACTGCATAGTTCAAATCAATTGCACATTTTCAAAAGCAAACTGCATAAATCAACATCATATGCATAGCAAAACAGCATATGCAATTTTCAAAACCAATATGCAACGTAAACTACCCAAGGCATGTGGGAAGAAGTCAAAACACAAAGGCTCCCATGCTGTACCATGCAGTAGACAAAGAGATATGTGCAGTTTTAAAACCATGTATGCAAGCAATACATTGCTATTTCTCATCATTTTCCAGCTTATGCTTTTTCAGAACTTAAAAGTACATACAACATTTTAGTGTTTCAACTGTACTGAGGAGAGAGAAGAGAGAAAGAGTGTGGTTTTTACAGGTTTTGGCTTAGGCATAAATGGATAGAAAACAAAACAGCAACACACAGTAAAGAGAAGGGAGCATAAAAAAAGAATATGGACAAACTGGATGTAGCAGTAGAGAGGGCAGAGTATCAAAGAAAATATAGTAAAAGTGTACAAAACCTGTAACATAACCTCAATGCCGAAAAACGGATATAACAACAACAAACCCCTTCAAAAGTTCAAGAGTTCATAACCTGTTTTCAAGCTTTCAAAACAAAAGAAAAACTGTCAAACAAATACAAAACCATTTCTCAAAGTCTCAAAGCAAAAAACCAGTATAGCCTGCTGCCTCAAGATCAAAACCGAAACCATGGCCTAAAAGAATCAAAAAACACAAAACTGTCCAACCTAACCAGAAAACCAGAAAAGCCTCAATCAATATGGCCTAAAACCATAAAACCTGTTGCCTATCAAAGGCCAAACCTGCTTAAGTTTTGAACCAGCATAAACCATAAAGGCCACAACCTAAAACCTGTCAAGCCTAACATCCAAACCAGTAAAACCTTTCAAGCGCACAAACAAACACCCAAGGGCCTGAACCTGCTAAACTTCATCTGTCATAAACCTGCCTGAAGCCTTCAAGCCTCACGAAAAAAACCAGTAAAGCCTTACAGCCAAAAACACCTTCAACCTTGAACCAAAAGCATAAACCATAAAACCAATTTCCAAACCCACAAAAGGCCCTCAGAATTTCTTCATCATTGGGCTATCAAACCCAACATTTCATACCTATCAGAAGCATACATATCAGAAGCATACATATCATAAGCATACATATCAGAAGCTCCAAAGCATCAAGACAGTTGTTCAAGGCAAACGTTCAAGGCAACAGAAGCAAGGCCAAAAGAAGAAGGAAAAGAAGTAGACAAAGGCTACCAAGAAGAAGAAGATAAAGTTTTTTCATTTTCAGAGTTTTCATCACTAAACAAAAGGGACAAAGGAACGAAATACCGGGAGCAAGCCACAGCATCGCGCTTCTTTCCTCCGCCATCGAGCCTCCGTAACGCCTCTCCCTCCTCCATAAAGGTAGCCTTGCTTTCCTCTTTTCCTTTTCACCATCTCAACAGAAATCATGTAAGAAAAATAGAGTCAGAATCAAATGAGGGTAAAATCATAACATGCAATAACGAACCCTAATGCGAAAAATCAAAGATCATTACCTTAAAATCTATCGCCCTAACGATCCATTGAAGGGAAGAGGAAGGTTGAGGACGTTGGTGGCTCGGGCAAAGGCAAGTCAGAGGCGGACATGAGAGCAACACATGAGAGCAGTGAAGAAGGCAAAGGCAAAGAAGAACGCGAGATGAAGAAGACGGCGCAAAACCTTAAGCCCTTTGCTAACCCTAACTAACTAAGACAAAAGATGTTTAACCCTTAAGCAAAGTCAGAATATTGGGCTTAACCCTTTTCCTGCCTAAGCCCAACGTTTTCCTTAAGGCACCTCCCCTTTCTCTTTCTGTTTTGGGCCCTTAAAATCTTTTAGCCCATGCATGGTTCACTCATCTACCCCCTCTAATTTTTGATACCCCTCTTTCACTTATTTTTCCTTTAGTTTTTTTAGAACTTTATTAATTTAGTCTTATTAGTAATTTAATCAAATAGAGGATTTAATTAAAGCAATTTTAATAATTTGACCATTTTTATTAAGTTTAACTTTAGGACTAATTTAATAATTTTAGTATTCCTTTTTAATTAGAGTTAAGTTAATAACCTTTTAAGTTTTAATTTAGTTTAATTATTTAATAACTCTAAAAAATAATACTTTATATTAATATTAAAAAACATATAAAAATAGAAACATAAAAAATAGAAAAACTTAAAAAATTTAAAAAACATGTTATTTTCTTTAATTAATTCCCTCGCGTTAATTAATATTAACAAAAATACAAAAATGCATGTTCACATCCTTTAGTTTATTACTTAATCATTATTATGGTTATGTATCATTATCTGCATAATTTTCTGTTTAATTATTTTATATTTACATGGTTATTCTGTTTACTTCTTAATCCAAGAGAAAAAATGATTAAACTGGTTGACTTCATGTCTTCAAGTCCAATCACGCGAACATCTGCATTTCATTAAAACTTAAGACAATTTTTCCCCAAATATTCAATCTTTTCAAAATTTATACCTTTTAAGCCGAAACTTCGACATTAGGTCGTCGTACCTTCAAAAACCCATCCGTACCCCTTTTCGGCCAAAACAATTTATTTTTAATCAAACGAACATTTTAATAAACAGATATTTCAAAAGGTTCCTATAGAATACTATAGATACATTGGGTGCTAATACCTTCCCACTGTATAACCAACCCCCGAACCATAGATCTCTTTTCAAAAACGCCTTGTATTTTTATTACTTTTAGAAAGTATTATTTTACATTGCATATTTAGGGTTTTATTTCGCTCTTTCCCCTTTTCCCTTGGAAATAATAAAGCGCGGTGGCGACTCTTGCTTTTGTGAGACGAATTAATCAATAATTCGATCTCCGATTTACCCCGCTACATTTTTTATCGCTACAGAATTGGCGACTCTGCTGGGGAAAGATTGACCTCTTGCTGGTCCATCCCTAAGTGGGTTAAGCCTAGTTTGTTTTATCTGTTTTATTATTATTTGATTTGTTTGATTATGTGTTTAAATTGGGGTTGTTTGGTTTTTTTTGCAAAGGACGAATCCTATACCCGGATTAAGTTACACTTAAGAATAGGACGGGCGGTACAGTCATGTTAACTTTGAGGGAGTAATCCCGAAGAAGGAGGCCTGAGATCCCCCACTCGATGGAAGGCCCTCTTGAACTTAATATTTGTTTACCGAGTAATCGGGAAGACATTATTATTTTCGACCTAGGAGCCAGAGAAATTGAGAACCGTAGAACCCTAACCCATCTTGGCCTTTTTAGGTGTAGCGCGGAGACTATAACGGAGTAATCCGGAAGTAGTTGTTACGCGAGGCTACGCTCGGATGAGTTTCTCTTGAGAATATTGATAATTATTGAGTAATCAAGACGTTGGCAATATCCGAAGGAGGAATGTAGACTCTGGGAACTCTTAGAACCTTGTCTTACAGGCGTGATTAAACCGTTAGTACATACCTTGGGGTGGGATTTACCCTCGACTCCATGCTGAAACGTTGAACCTTTAAACCCCATGTTTGTGAACTTGTGTGTAACTGTTGCATTATCATTCATTCATGCATTCATCCATATTTTTTGTAAAAAACTTGTTTTTCAAGGAACTTAGGAATGATTTTTGCAGACATCTCAGGTACTATTATTATGGAATTTGGAAGGAGAAACACTCGAAGTTTTAGTTTTAAGGAGCCCGAGATTGAAGAACTGAAGAGTTTAATTCCTAAGATCAAGAACCCGACAGATTTTCAGAAAAAGTATGGGTCCATTATACCTCTCATGAAGCGCAAGATGAAGGAAGGCATCCTTGGTACGTTAGTCCAATCCTACGATCCTTTGTACCGATGTTTCACCTTTCCGGATTACCAGTTGATGCCCACCTTAGAGGAGTACTCCTACGTACTTGGTTTGCCGATTACCGACTGTGTTCCTTTTTCTGGATTAGAAGAGGAACCCAAATCTCACGAGATAGCGACCATCACCCACTTGAAGAAGTCAGAGATAGAGGAGAACATGACTACAAAAGGGGGAATCTGAGGTTTGTCTGCGCAGTTTTTGTTGAGGAAAGCTCGACATTTCGCTGAGATAAAAGATACTATTGCCTTTGAAGACGTCTTTGCTTTACTCGCTTATGGTCTATTCTTGTTCCCTAACGTTGATAAGTTTGTGGATATCAACGCCATCAGAATTTTCTTGATTGGAAATCCGGTCCCTACGCTGCTAGGAGAGACCTACTACTCCATCCATCTTCGAAACTCTTATCAAGGAGGAATGATTATTTGTTGTGCACCCTTGTTGTATCAGTGGTATGTTTCTCATCTGCCTAGGTCTGATGTTTTCTGGGATCTCGAGAAGGAGCCGCGATGGGCGCCAAAAATTATGGCTCTCACTCATTTCGACATTGATTGGTATAATCGAGCTTACTATGACGTGAAGATCATCGATAGCTGTGGTGCTTTTCCTAACGTGCCTCTTCTTGGTACGAAAGGTGGAATTAATTATAACCCTGTTCTCGCGCGCCGTCAATTTGGATACCCAATGAGGGACAAGCCAAACAACATCCATGTGAGTGGTTTCTTTCTACAAGAAGGACAAGATCACCAGGCAGCTAAGAGGGAGATCGAAGGAGCTTGGAGCCACATCCATAGGAAAGGGAGAGACATGTTAGGACATAGGGGTGCCGTTTCTTTGGAGCCTTACCTGCAATGGGTCCGTGCTAGGGCTTGTGCTCTCAAGATGCCCTATAAACCGGAGAAACCCTTATTCCCTACCGTTGCATCGTCATCTGTTGATATCCCTATCGAGAATATGGGAGAATACCAAGGAAATCTGGCTAGGATGAAGTCCGAGAGAGATGCTTGGAAAGAAAAGTATGATATGCCTGAATATGAGAATCGGGTCCTGACTCGACAGCTAAAGGAAAAGGAGGATTTGCTATTTATCCAAGACGGATGGTTCCTTGATCATGATGAGAAGCTTCGTCAAAAGGATGCTTTACTGAAGAAGTATGCTAGTCAGAGGAAGAGAAGGAAGGAAGGTTCGGTAAGCGTTGCTCTTGTTCCTAATCCACAAAAGGAAATTATTGATCGACTGGTAGCTGAGAAGAAAGAGATGGAAGACTTTTATGAAGAGAAGACCAGGAAGCTCCGGTTACAGTTGGTATTTGGACCTTCATCTGATGATTCTGAGTGATCTTTAGTTCTTAGTTTTATTTTACTGATGTCATTTTGTAAAACTCTGTAAAAGGGCTTCATGTTCCAAAGTTGTAATTTACTGCTTTTATTATGGGCTTCATGTTCCAAAGTTGTAGTTTACTGCTTTTATTATTGGGTTGTTATCCCAAAGTGTAATTTATTGTTTTGTTGTTCCAAAGTTGTAAGTTGTAATTTACCGCTTTTGATTAATGAAATGAGTTTTTGTCGTTCCAAATTCCTTTACCATTGATGTGTGCGAAATTATTGAAGTTCCTTGAAAAAACTATTAAAATGAATTATCATTTGCATCACATATCATGCATCATCCAACATTCCACTTCACATGTTTTCTAGAGTCTTATCCTTGTTTCTTTTTCCCACTCCAATAGATTGTCAAGCTGTCTCATCGATACGATACTCGAGCCAATCGTTAGAGGAAAATGGAAGATCTGGAACAGGAAAACCACGAGCTTCGTGAGGAGGTCGCTACCCTTCGTGTCGGTATGGAAAATTTAACTGCGCTAGTGGAAAGTTTGATGGCTGCTCAGAATCAGCCATCGACTACAGCCGCTGAGATTCAGACTTCAACTACTGTGGTTTCCGAGATTGTCACCGTTCCAACATGTGTGACTCAAATCAACTCTCCGTTTCAGCATCAGATGCCAAAAGGTTTTCCGTGGGGAATGCCTTACAACTTTGTGCCAGAGGGGTATCAACCTGTCGTACAGCCTTTGTTTCAACCTACTTTGTCTCTTCCTTAACCAGAGACTACTGCCATGCCGCCAGTAATCCCGTCTGTAACACCTTTCCCGCAACCGGTGATGACAACTGTCGCTCCTGTGGTTCACTCTGTGCCGTACTTGAATGAACCTACTTATCCTGCCGAGCCTGCTGAAAGTTTGGGTCTTTTTGATAGAATGGAAGAATTTCAGGACCAATTCCAAGAAATGCAGAGGGAGCTCAGAGCGTTAAAGGGGAAGGATTTGTTTGGAAAGAACACGCATGACCTTTGTTTAGTTCCGAATGTCAAGATTCCATCAAAATTCAAAGTGCCAGACTTTGAAAGATATAAGGGTGATTCGTGTCCTCGGAGTCACTTGACTATGTACGTGAGAAAGATGTCTACGTATTCTGATGATCATGACTTGTTGATTCACTATTTTCAGGACAGTTTGACGGGTGCTGCTCTAAAGTGGTATATGGGTTTAGACAGCATTCGGATCCGCAACTTCAACGATCTTAGTGAAGCTTTTGTCCACCAGTATAAGTACAACGTTGACATGGCACCGGACAGGGATCAACTCCGGGCGATGTCCCAGAGAGACAGAGAATCTTTTAAGGAATACGCCCAGAGGTGGCGTGAAATTGCTGCTCAAATCTATCCTCCTCTTGAGGAAAAAGAGATGACGAAGATATTTTTGAAGACTTTAGGTTCCTTTTACTATGAAAGAATGATCGGCAGCGCACCCAGTGACTTCACCGAAATGGTAAGCATGGGCATGCGGTTAGAGGAAGGGATTCGTGAAGGGCGTTTGGTTAAAGAAGGAAGTCCGTCTAGCAGTACCAAGAAGTTTGGAAGTGTTTTCCCGAAAAGAAAAGAGCAGGATGTCAGCGCAATCTTCCCAGGGAGACCAAGGAGAGGTTACTCACACGTTGCGGCAGTCACTCCGGCTGTCCGCCCAGCTTTGATGACCCTAGCTCATCAAACCCCACCAACTCAACAACGGCCCTTTCAACAGCAACCTCGACAACAGGCTTATCCATTCAACAACCAGAACCGTTCACCAAGAAAACCGCAATTCGATGCCATTCCTATAACTTATACTGAATTATTCCCTGCTCTTATCAGAAAGAACCTCATAACGACGAAGCCTCCTCCGGTCGCACCAAATAGTACTTCTCCGTGGTATAAGGCGGATCAGTTTTGTGAATATCATCAAGGGTCGCCAGGGCACAACCTTGAGAATTATTTTGCTCTAAAGGCGGATGTGCAGAGGTTGATTAAGAATGGTATCTTGTCTTTCAAGGATGTTAATCCAAATGTTAGAGATAATCCTTTGCCTCGACATGGGGCAGCATCAGTGAATATGGTGGAAGGTTGTCCGGGAAAGTTTCGAGTTTTTCAAGTTGAACACATAAGAGAGTCATTGATCAGGTTACATTAGAGTTTAAGAAGACTTGCCTTTGTTAGGCATCAGCATGATTATGATGTTTGTGAATTTTTTTCAAGAGAGGTTGATTGCCCTATTGTGAAGGAGGATATTCAAAAATTGTTAGACCAGAGGGTTATCACTATTACATATGACAGAGATCCGGAGGATGAAGTGAATGTTATAATGGAACAGCACTGAGCTCAACACAAAGGGAAAATTTTTCCAGCAAAGAAAAATATACAGCAAAATCAAAATCCAGCCACTGTTTCATCACACCCAAAGATCCTCAAGAATCATTTTCAACAGAAGCCACAAAGATACAGAAACACCGCAACTGAGCCAGAGTAAAGAGGTAATTTTTTTATTATTCAAATCATTTTCAGCTTCTTTTAATAAAAATATACAACTCAAGAAGATTTTTCCAAACAAAAAATATACACAAGCCCAAAATATTTTCACAAAAAATATACACAGTTCCCAACAAACAACAACATTTGTTTTTCTTTCCTCCCTCAAAATCATTTTCACTTTCTTTCACAAAAGATACCATTCATAGAAAACCAGTGCAACACAAAGAGATAATTTTTTCCAGAAAAGAGAAATATACATAGATACATAGAACAAAAATCGCAGCACCCATCAACATAACCCTTTTCCAATTTCAGCTCACCAGATATACAAACTATACAGAACCAAAAAAGATTACACAGTTCAAACATCCAGAGGCCATAAAGTCCCAACAAACAGCAACACTTATTTTTCACAACCCCTCAAACCGTTTTCAATTTCCTTTCACAAAGTATACAGAGATACAAAAAAAATATACAGAATCCGAAACAACAACAAACGCCACCATTTTCCAAACCCTAAAAAAACACAGATACAAAAATATACAAAGGTACAAAACACAAACCCTAACCAATTTTATCATCATTTAAAAAAAAACAACCCTTCAGC
The DNA here is from genome assembly GCA_948472305.1 of Vicia faba. Taxonomy (NCBI): domain Eukaryota; kingdom Viridiplantae; phylum Streptophyta; class Magnoliopsida; order Fabales; family Fabaceae; genus Vicia; species Vicia faba. Next base: position 247,989,537 of record OX451738.1, on the reverse strand, counting down.
GTTCGTAAAAAGAGAAGAGTAGAGGAACGATCTCACCCAAAATAAGCTTCAGAGGCCAAATCGGAGCCCTTGGGGTTTTCATTCACCCCCTTTCCGATCTACGCAAGAATATAAACCCTCTACAAAAATCAGTCAAAGATCAGTAAAGAAGAGAGAAAGACGATTCCAAAAATGTAAGAAAAATGAGGGTTGAAACAACGCCGCCGTGAGGCGATTTCCGACGCGGTGGCACCTTCTTCTTCAGCGAGGAGAACGAGAGAGGAAGCAAGTGAGAGAAAATTCGTAGCAAATGAATTTATTTTTCTTTGTTTTATTATTTAAGCCTCATAACACTTTTCTGGGCCATCCAACAAATTACTAAGCCCAACGATCCCCCTCCAGCGCTCACCTCTCATATTTCTTTTCCACACTATTTTTTTGGGTCCTATCAAAAATTGCACGAGCCCAATGCCAATTCCTCACGCACCCCCTCTATCACTTAGAACAACCAGGCCCAACACTCTTTTCTTGTCATTTTATTTTTCTATTTCCAAAAAACCAATCTGGGCCAGGCCTTACAAAAAAACAGCCTTATTCCTAACAAACACCCCAAATTCAATATTCACCCCCTGACTTTTTATTTATTAATTTTTTTATTATTAATATTAATATTAATATTTATTTTTTATTGACAAAAAAAAGACAAAAAAATATTTTTATTTGCACTATATAAATCTATTTTGTTTTCTAGACTAAAACATCAAAAATATTTTTGTTACAAACTTAACTTTTTTTAATTAAATAGATTTAGGCTTATTTTATTTTCTTAAAATAAACATAGAATTTAGGATTTTCATACTATTTAGTCTAATGATAAAACCTTTTCATAAAAACACTAAAAAATATTTTCTTTTCTAAATCAAGTTAATTTATTTTTCTCTTATTAAATCATTTTCTTTTTTAGTTTATTAGGTTAAAATAAAAACCTTTTTCTTAACAAAACCAAATAATTCATTTCTTTTTCATCCATTACCTTATACATTGTTTATTTAAATTCTTGTATATTATTTATTTCAATTCTTGTACATTATATTAATATCATTAATCGTATATTATATACATTTCATTTCTTGTACATAATATTTATTGAAATTCTTGTTCATTAAATTCAATATGGTTGTAATAGATAACTAGGGTTTAATTTATTGCAAATTCCCCATTTGTAAATTTGTATACCCCATCCCCAAATTATGTAATTGAAGATGTGAAAAACACAAGAAGGGGGGTTGAATTGTAAAACTTAAATCAAATGCTTAGACAACACTGTATTTTTATCCTGGTTCGTTTGATCTCAAACTACTCCAGTCCACCCGTCAAGGTGATTTCGCCTCTCTCCAACGAGGTCTTAATCCACTATATTCAAAGGATTACAACAACTACTTTAACAACTGTTAAAGCCTTCTTGAGTATAACCACAAACCGGTTTATCTCAAGGAAATCTCTTTACAAATAATTGAACAATAATGTGTTTAATGTTTTCTAGTAAAACAGTATATCACAACTGTGATAATACACAATGTTAAGCTTGGAATAAAACTGAATTGCTAAAGCGTTTGAATGAGCGTGGTTTGAAAGCTTAGCAAAATGTATGAGTGCATGCGTATGATAGGCGTCGTCTTTTCTCACACAGACTTGTTTATATAGCCATTGCAAAGATTCGTTGTCCATAAAGCACTTTCAATGATAATAACACACTTTCCTTATTGAGAAGATCTTGTCTTGAAGAGAGCCGTTAGCATTAACTTCTTGTATTGAATACTTAATAACGCTTCAGAGTCTTCTTTGCTTATGATAACACTTCAGAGTGTTCTTTGCTTTAACTTGTGATAACGCTTCTGAGTGCTGATGACTTGGTGAAGATCTTTGATCAGAGTCAGAGTGTATATGTTTAGCGCAGATTCTGGTCATCAAGCTTCAGCGTATGATCTGGTAGCTTCAGCGTGTAGCACATGTTACTGATCTTCTGATGCTGACATATTACTGATCTTCTGATGCTGATGATGCTGATGCTGATTCCATCAGAACTTTTGTATATACAAAACATAATTTTAAGAAGCATATTTGTCTTATATATAAATCTTACAATTTATTTATTCTTTGTATTTTGTTATCATCAAAACTCTAATTAAGGGTTGTAGAATCAAACTATGTTCTAACAGTAATAACATAGAATTTACATTTCCGTAATTTATCGTTTTCATATAATGCTAGTAATTAGGGTTTGTATGGAAAGATAAAAACAATGCCTAGAAAACCCTAATCCAAGATAAAATCACGCATGAAATACAAACACTTGCCCACTTTGCACCTCTAGGGTTAACTCCACTTGTTGCCTTGAGAAAATGGTCATGATATGCATGTGAGACATCTTAGCAAAAATAATCAAAAACACAATATCATAGTCCCTCGATGACGCTTTGAATGTTGTCTTACAAATGATCTTATTCCCTCAAGATAAATGCTAAGATATCTCACAACATTGTTATTCATGACTATACGATGACCCACGTCCGTCCCTCTACATCCAAAGATAAGGCTACTTACCAATCAATAGTGAGATAACAATATCAAAGGAAGGAAGAAATGAGAAAAAGACTTTTGAGTAGGTATAACATTCTTAGTTGCTTGCTCACAATCCATCTTCAAAAATAAACATATTTTCAAACACACCAAACACTTTCAAAAACTTGAAATATTTTCAAAAGTCCAACACTTTGTATGCATTCTTATAGAGACGAGAATCATTACAAAGTTTGCCTAAACGAATGCGCTTTTCAAAAATACTTTCAAAACCCACCACAAACGCATTTCAAACAAAGCAATTTCAAAAGTGATCTAGAAAGCAACTAAGAGCCCATAGATAACTATGGATGAAATGGGTGCTAACACCTTCCCTTTTCATAACCTATTCCCCGAACTCAAGAAAATATCTCAAAGGTCTTCCCTATTCTTTTCACCCTTTCCTTATTGGATAAAAGAAAAGTTGGTGGCGACTCTTGCTATCCGCAACAATTGCGATAAAACACAAAACTTCCAAGTCAGTTCTCCCACCGTATTATAGCACCCAATGTTTTTTGTAAGTGTTTTTATATTTTTCTCCTTTTAAACCATTGGTTCTTCTTTATTTTGTGTTACCGCCTCCCCAACGTTGTATGTTGCGTTGTCGTGGTGTCTTCGAGTTGATTTGAGCAAGATTGAAATAGTGCTAGCTCGATTTTGATGACTCTATCGCAGGCGCATGCGTAGGCATGGACGTAGACATGGACACAGGCATGGACGTAGGCGCGGATTTTCTTTCGGTGTTTTTCTAACCAAAATTCTCTTTGACGTTTTATCAAATGCTTCTATCTGTTTGTCAAATCCCCAAAATGATTTCAATGCAGTATTTACAGGAAATAATCGTAGTATTTTGCAAACAAGTCCAAAAAAAGGAAAACACAAATTGAAAATATTGAAAAAGTAAATGTTTTATTGATAAACATGCCATTGAAGAGGAGAGAGTACAAGATGTAATTCATAGAAAGAGGTAATCACAGAAAATTTTAACAAAAATTGACAATGGAAATGAAAATAATAATTGCTACTGCTGTTTCTCCAATGTCCTTTTGATAGCTCCAATCTTCTTTGCTTCTGAGTCAAATAATCTGGATTAATCCCTCTCCTTCATAGTCGTGGTCATGGTTCTTAGATCGCATTCTTTTTGTTCTTTATTTATGAGTGAGATCCTTAACTTTTGCCTGGACTGCCCTTTCGGGTTTTCATTCCAGCAGGATAATTTTTTTTGTGTGTCCCTAATTTTTACCTGGATTTCCCTTTAGGGTTCTCAATCCACCGGGACACCCCTTTTTGCGTAAGTCTCCTATTTAGGGTTCGAACTTAGCGGGATTTTTGTACATAGTATTTTTTGACTGTGCCAGAGTTTGTTTGATGTGGCAGTTCTTCCTCATCCATTGTTGTGAGGATAAGACCACCATTCGAGAATGTTGTTTTTACCATATAAGGACCTTCGTAGTTGGGTGTCCATTTACCACATGAATCAAGGCGAGGTAGTAGAATCTTCTTGAGCACCAAATCTCATTCTTTGAAACTCAAGGACAAACCTTCTTGTCAAATGCATTCTTCATTCACTTTTGGTATAATTGACTATGGCATAAAGTTGTCAAGCATTTTTTATCAATGAGGTTAAGCTGATCAAGTCGTGTCTGAACCCATTCTGACCATTCAAGCTTTGTTTCCATTAGTACTCGTAGTGACAAAATCTCTACTTCAACAGGGAGTACTGCCTCCATGCCATATACTAGATATAAAGGAGATGCACCTGTTGATGTACGTACAAAAGTACGGTAGCCATGTAGAGAGATGAGAGCATTTCGTGCCAATCTTTGTATGTCTTCACCATTTTCTGAATAATTTTCTTGATATTCTTATTGGCAGATTCAACCCGTTCATCTTGGGTCGATATGGTGAGGAATTATGATGCTTAATTTTGAAGTCATCGCATAACTCTTTCATCATTTTATTATTCAAATTAGACCCGTTGTTTGTAATGATCCTGCTAGGAACCCCGTATCTGCATATAAGATTATGCTTGATGAACTGAGTAACCACTTGTCTTGTCACATTTGCATAGGATGCAACTTCCACCCATATGATGAAGTAATCGATGGCAAATAGTATGAACCAGTGTCTTTTAGAGGCTTTCGGTTCGATCATTCCTATCATATTGACTCCCCACAACCAAAATAGCCAAGGAGAACTTAGGACATTAAGAGGAGTCAGTGGCACATGCATTTTGTCGGCGTAAATTTGACATTTGTGACACGTATTTGTATAATGGTAGCAATCAGCTTCCATTTTCAACCAATAATAACCCGCTCGCAATATCTTTCTAGCCATGACATGTTCGTTTATGTGAGTTCCAAAAATGCCTTCATGGATTTCTCTCTTAAGTGTATCTGCTTCATGTTTCTCCATGCAACTGAGTAACACCATATTGTAGTTTCTTTTGTACAACACATCACTATTTAGAAAAAAAATTTAAGCTAGCTTCTGCAGAGTTCGCTTGTCAATCATAGAGGCATCTTCTGGATATTCTTGCTTCTCGAGATACCTTTCGATTTCAAATAACAAAGGCTTATTATTTGGTCCTTCTTTAATGTCAAGGAAATGAGCTTGTTCTTCAAAATGTCTGATCGTAATACGTGGTTTGTGATTTAGCCAAGTTATTTTGAACATGGTTGATAAAGTTGCCAAGGCGTCTACAATCTTATTTTCTTCTCGCGGAATATGACTAAAGGTAATCACAGTAAATTCTGTAGCTAGTTTCAAAACATGATCGTGATATGGAATTAGTTTGGGATGTTTAGTGTCTCATTCACTGTTGACTTGGTATATGACTAATGCTGAGTCTCCGTACACTTCTAGGTGTTTAATTCTTAGATCAATAGCATTTTCTAGTCCCAATATACAAGCTTTGTATTCAGGGATATTTTTTGTGCAGGCAAAACATAACCTTGTAGTATAAGGTTTATGAAAATTCTTCGAAGAAGTCAACACTTCCCTGGTACCATGCCCTAGTGTGTTTGAAGCATTGTCAAACATGAGTGTCTAACGTGCCCCTGGTTCAGATCCTTAATTGGGTCTTGGTATTTCTCAGTCACTTAAAACCATGACATCTTCGTCTGGAAAGTCAAACTTCATTGGTTGATATTCTGGCAACGACTGATGAGCCAGATGATCAGCTAGTACAATACCCTTGATGGCCTTTTGAGTAACATATTGGATTTCGTACTCGGATAATAACATTTTCCATCTGGCTATCCTTCCTGTAAGAGCTGGTTTTTCAAACACATACTTCAAAGGATCAATTCTTGTTATTAACTAAGTGGTGTGAGTTAACATATATTGCCTCAATCGTTTAATAGCCCAAGCCAATGCACAACAAGTCTTCTCGAGAAGTGAGTATCTGGTTTTGCAGTTGATGAATTTTTGCTGAGGTAGTAAATTGCATGATCTTTTCTGCCTGTTTCGTCGTGTTTCTCCAATACACATCCCATAGATCCTTCAAGCACTGTTAAGTACATGATGAGCGGTCTTCTAGGAACTGGTGGCATAAATATTGGTGGCTCTTATAAATATTGCTTTATCTTCTTGAATGCCGGTTGACAATCATCATTCCATACCACTGTTTGATCTTTTCGAAGTAATTTGAATATAGGCTCGAATGTAGTAGTTGGATGCGATATGAACCTTGAAATGTAATTCAGACGTCCTAAGAAACCACGAACCTCTTTTTCTATTCTTAGATCTGGAATTTCTTGTATGGCCTTCACCTTGTCAAGATATACCTTGATACTACACTGACTTACAGTAAAACCCAATAACTTTCCTTATCTGACACCAAATGTGTAAGTCTAAGAGTGCCTAAGAGGGGGGGTGAATTAGGTATATAAAAATTTATTCGGTTTTATGAGAATACTTGAAGTAATTTTTGGTTAAGTGTTTGAAGGTTTTGGTTATATCTTATCTTTTCTTGATTATGGTGATGAAAGCGATAAAAGCGGAAAAGTAAAGAACACGGTGATATATCCTGGTTCCCCTCACAATCCGAGAGTACTCCAGTCCCCTTTCCAACACGAAAAAGATTTCACTATAGTTAGAATGATTGTACATCCTATGCTTACTATCTAACCTATAGGGTGACCAAAGGTTCTTAACACCTTTAAGATCAAACAAACACTAATGTGAATGAAGAACAATCCTCTTCAAATCACAACACTTACTTCCAATAATCCTGGATAGTAAGGGAATAATTTCTTTTGTAATACAATGATTTATTTGAAATAGATGGAGAGCACTATCAATCTTCAATTGATCTTCTTCTTCAAGATAGAAACAATTCTCAAGCAATGATTATAAATGTTCACAATGTATGTATGAAACTTGTAATGATTTCTTAATGAAAATGTATATGGCAAGTTTCACAAAATTTATGAACACATGAAAGTTTGTATGCAAATTTGAATGAAAGAAAATTGTTAATATGAAGAAGGTTTATTGTTTTTGTTGTTGTTTGAAAATCTAAAAAATCTGCACATTTTATAGTGTCACAAAAACCTCTTCATTCATGTCATTTCATATGAAAAGATGCAATGCATTCATGAAAGGATACTGTGATCGGTGGATCTGGAACTGACTGTTTAACGTTGGTTCGCGAAATGTCGCGGTAAGCAAGAGTCGCCACCGTCTTTTATTTTCTCCACATGGAAAGGACAAAAGCACAAAAAAATTCCTTATTGAGACTAGTTCTCGGTTCGGGAGGTAGATTTATAGAAAGGGAAGGTGTTAGCACCCTTTCTATCCATGGTTATCCATGGGCTCTTAGATACTTGCTCATTTGTGTTTTCAAAATGTTTGTTTGATTTTCAAGGTGAGTGGGTTTGAAAAAGTTTCTTTGAAAGTTTCAGATCGACTCTTGTATCAGTCCTCAAGAGTGTTTGAAAAGTTGTTTTTGAAAGCTTTTTGCAAAGTGTCGGTGTGAAAAGAAGTTTTTGATTTGTTTTTGAATTTAGAGCAAGTATCTACGAGTCATCTACCTACCCTAAGGAATTCGTCTGTGTAAATGTCCTTGAGGTAGTGCCATCCCACCATTGAGGGGTAGGTAGCACCACCGTTGGAGGTGTTCGGGTCAATTCGAGGTTTAGGGACAGTGTGGTCACCAGAGCAATAGGAGGACACCTTAGAAGCTACCCCCATGCCATGTTCATGGACATGAGGACTTACTAAAACATCCTCTACTCGACGACCACGTTTCGAGGGGCAAGGCAACAATGAGGCGTACCCTAGGAGTGGTGTGTGATTTGTGTGTCATTTTCAGTTATTATTTGTCTTGTCATGCATTGGCGATCTACGCTTTGTTTTTATTTTTTGGCATTCATTCTTTCATGTGGTTATTAACAGTTAAAAGGTACGGGAAGATAAAAGTCATACGCTATTACAAAGGCGCGGGTCTACATCGCCAAATTAAACCAAGACCCGATTTGAATAAAAATAAAATGCGGAAAGTAAATATCCTAATTATCTATTACAAAGCTTTGGGGCAATTACATGAAATTTAAAAAAGGAAATAAAAGTAAATGTGCGAAAAGAAATAAAATCGAGAATGCGAGGGCGTTGGACCCTTTTAAAGAAATTAAATTAAAATCATAAATTAATTAAATTAAATAAAAGAAAGAACCTCTTTTTTATGTTTTTTTTGTATTTATGAAATTAGAGAAAATTAAATGGAATTAAAACCCTAATTCTAAACATTTTTAATTATTAAAGAAATAAATTCAAGTTTGACCTAATTTACATTAATTATTTACATGGCATATTTATTTACAAAAAATAATTAATACTTAATAAATGGTAAAAAGAAAAGAAAAAGAATAAAAGTATTAAAACCCTAATTTCTACATTTTTTAGCTTATTAAAAAAAACATTAACATTAAACCTAAAATTAAAATTAAATTAATTAACAAAATTTGTTTACAAAATAAATATTAGTGAATTAAATAATAAACATATTTTACTTTTTGACTTTCTGATTTTTTATTTTTGTGTCATAAAAATTTATTTTTTGGTAAATTAATTAAAATAATAGCAAACAAAAGAATAAAGAAAAAATTAAAACAAGAAATAAAAATATACATATGCAAACCAGAGGGGGTGAGTTGGCCCAATTGGAGGTGTGATTAGAGGAGTTTTGGCCCATCAGGATGTTGGCCACGTTGACTTTTCCAACGCTTATGTGGGATAGCTGACTAACGTACATGGTAGTCGCTTGTTGATGGCCATTAGATTGAGCTTCAGGGGCATGTGGCAGGCACTGATGTGAAGGTGTATTGTGGAACCTGGATAGCACGCTGCATGGAAGTGTATTGGAAAAAATATTATTGAAGAAAGAGGGGGACCTGGGAATCGAACCCAGGTCCCAAGGCTTGCAACCACTGCTTTCCACCAACTGAGCCATTAAGCTTATTTGTTAATACAATGGAAAATAAATAATATAATAAAAAATAAGGGTTAGTGATATGAAGACAAAAAACGCGCCAGCTTTTTTGAACCAGCCAACCACGTGAGGACACCCAATCTTCTTCTTCGTTTTCCTGTAAATATATGCATTAGATAGCGGGGGTTTTAAACCCCCACAAATTGAAGCCACGAATAATAGCGAATAGAGCCTGGTTCATCATAAATTGAGCGCGAGGCATGGTTTTGAATCGTCAGGAAGTCCTGATTCTAATGGCATAGGTCTTGTTGTCTGATTTTTCCAGAAGAGGAAAGCCCCAAATTCAAACCTCTGAAAACCTAGAAAACATCAATGGCATCTTTCTATACAAGCACTATTAATCCAATTCAATGGCACCATTAGCTTTAGTGAGTTCATGTTAGTGCAAAACAATCATTAGAATGCATTAATATGGGATGAAAATGTAAATACGAATATGTAAAATATCAAGAACAGGGCGGCTTCATTCTACCGATTCTTGAGGTTAGAGGCTGTGTTTTTGATTGAGAAAGTTTCCTGGTTATCTCAGCAAGCCTTTGGAATGGTTCTTTTTCCTTGAAACACCCTGCAATACAGTTTTCAGTTTTGAAATTTTTGGTGAAAAATGCAAAGTTTGTTTTTGATTCTGAGCACAGCTTCTAGGTTTTTGTTCTTAGGTTTAGGTTTGTGTATGTATATGTAATGAATTAGGGTAGAAATCCAAGTCCATAAACCTTTGCAATCAATGTTTCAATATTTGACTTTTAATGGTATCTTTTTCAATCTTTTTCATGTGAAGAACATGCCAATCATTGCCAATCACATTGATTCTTTCCTTATTGAATAGTGCACGAAATCTTGAGTGAATTCTATGCACAAAAAGATTTGAAAAGCATGGATTAGTATTTTTCTTATAATTAATTTTAATTAAATGAATTAAATAGATTAAATATTCAATTAATTAATTAAAAATAGGAAAATAACTCCCCTTTGGGTCAATGGGTCGTGTATAGCTTTTGGGTGATGATTCTTGGAAGAAATTGAGGCCCATTAGCAATTTTGAGGCATTTGAAGCAAAGTTGACTTTTCAAAATTCCCAAAAATTTCCCAACTTCCACAAGGAATATATTGCTCAATTTTTAAGCTTTGATCATGTTCTTGGACATTTTGGAAAGGTCTTGAAGTCCTCTAACCAATGCCTTTGGTCCCATGTCATTTTGATTTACCAATCTCAAGTTATGGTCTTTGACTTAAAGTGCCTTTTTGTTGACTTTTGAAAATGACCTATAATGTTGAGATTGATAACTTTTGTGAGAGCATTTCGTGGACTTGAAGTGTGAAGATGAGTTGTAGGAAATGTCATTCTCTCCAAAATGAGCTTTGGATGGAATTTTTCTGATAAACCATGTGGAAGTTATGCCCTGGTCAATTTACAGTTGACTTTTTCAACTGTCCAAATATGGAAACTTTTGCATCTTGAGACTTTTTGAGCCATGCCTTGAAAATCATGATCAAGAATTGATCAAATGATGTTTTTGGCTTCAAAATAAGATGTTGACCAAAAATTTGGACTTTTGACTGTCAAATGACCATTTTGCCCCTACAGTTTACTGTTGAGCAATTAGGGTTTTTGACTGTGCAATTTTGTGCTGTGAGTCTTGAAACTTGGCCTAAGGATGCTTGACAATGTTTATAGGCATGTGGGACTTGATTGGACCCTTGGAAACTTCAATTTCTTTGCCAGCACAAAAACCCTAATTTTTGACTGTTAGGAGGCCATTGAACTGTGCAACCTTTGGGAGATTTTGAAGCATGCTCTTTGCAAATCTTGAAGAATATGGGAGGGCAAATTTTGGGGTACAACAGTTGCCCCTGTTCAATCTTCTTAAACCTGAGGATGTAGATTGGCTGACGTACCTTTCGTAATCCGAAGGTGGAAGATGATTGAACACTAGAGTGCCCAGAAATTTGCGCTCACATGGTAATGTGATGGTGGGAATGGGCTTACAGATGCCATTTGGAGATTAATGGATAGGATGATGGGCTTATAGATGCCATGTTGAGAGGTGATGGATAAGTGATTCCTTAGCGAGAACTTGCGTACCTGAAAAAGAAAATGATTACCTGGCCTGTTACAGGAGCTGGTCTTCAAACTCTTTATGTAGATGCATTCTGGCTGGATACAAGTATCGAATTTTTGAACCTCCTCGGACGTGCCCTGGCGAGATACAAGAATCGAGTCTGGAGCTTCAAAAGGTGATGAATGGATCAGGGATGGTTACTACCTCAACGGGACGGTGAGAGAACCTTGGGCGATTACTATCTCAACAGGAACGCTGAGAGAACCTTGGATGATTATTACTGGGATAAGAATCAGGGAGATCTTAGGGTCGATCTGACTGAACCGGAGAAGGCCTTTGACTGGATAAGAATCAGGAAAATCTTAGGGTCGATTTAACTGAACCAGACAAGGTCTTGGAATATCTTCAACTGGATAAGAATCAGGGAGATCTTAGGGTCGATCTGACTGAACCAGAGAAGGCCTTTGACTGGATAAGAATCAGGAAAATCTTAGGGTCGATTTAACTGAACCGGGCAAGGTATTGGAATATCTTCAACTGGATAAGAATCAGGGAGATCTTAGGGTCGATCTGACTGAACCAGAGAAGGCCTTTGACTGGATAAGAATCAGGAAAATCTTAGGGTCGATTTAACTGGACCAGGCTAAAGTCTTGGACATAGCTGAGAACTTAACTGGATCTTTCCTGAAAGGTAAAGGTCAGTCATATGCAATGCATGATATGGATCAAGCAATGATGTTCTCAACATAAATGAGATTGTAAGGTATGATGCGTTTATGCATGTATCATGATATATGTGATGTTTTTGAATGTATGTTTTTCGTCTAGGAAAGTAAATCCTTGACGGGTGCTGGGAAGTCACATCCTGGGCTGATGTTTGAGAATAGTGCTTTGTTGTTTCCGCTGGGGAAGATGGTTGCAAGAATACCGGTAGGAGAAGATAACTCCGTTGGGGAATAAACTTGGCGAATGGATTACTCTGCGGGGAGAAAATTATTCTAGCGATCTTGCTGGGGAACAATATTCTGTGGGAAGAGAGGTACTCTGTTGAGATGTTGGATGATAACTTCGCTGGGGGATACCACTGTTATGTTGGAAGTGTTAATAGAATTCGCTGGGGATAAGAAGACTTTGCCGAGGACGATCTTCTCATGGCTTTTGGCTGAGGATAACCCAGTTATATCCTGGTAGGGAAATAACTTTTGAATAAGGCCGGGAGACGCGTTCGTGCTCTGTAGGGGAGAAGCTTCCAGAATTTACCGGGGGTAAGCTTCCTGTTGGGGAGATGATTCAAACTTTCCTGGGGAAAATTGATTGGACTCTCCTGGGGAAATTTTTGAGATATATTGGGGAAGTGGCTCCGCTGAATATCTGGTGTACCACCGGGGAACAATCTTAGCTCAAGACTGTCGGGGATGCTTGTTAAGAATATTCGTATATTGTGCTGGAAATGTTGAGATCTGTGGGAGATACCCAACTTCCTTAAGGTTTCATAGAGTAGGCTAACTCTGCTTGGGGAGAGTGTATTGACTTGCTGGCTCACTCTCTGGGGAGTTAAGATATACTGGTTACGTTCTTTAGCTGAACCTACCTTGGTACCTTGATGGACAGAACAATTAGATCTCTTAGACCACTCATTATTGCCCCTGTTTCTAATGTTACCTGTAATTAATCCTTTGTTTCGTATGAAAATATTTATGAGTTAGCAATTATTGTCAAATGCATATATCGCAAATTGAACCTTGGACGTTCTTCGCAAAACAAAACAGAAAAGGAAAAACAATTGGCAATTTTAACTGAAAAGTGATTTTTGTATTGATTTTTGAATTTTCCTGTAAATAGGCGTTTTATGTACAAGAGGCTGACGTCCTAGTAGGAGAACGCCGCCGAACAAAAGAGTTTATACAATTTGTACAAAAGGGAAACAAAATAGCTGTGTGAAAAGAATAATCCCACTGGGTTCCAACTCTGCTATCGCCTTTATATCTTCGAGCGTCTCATCACTTGATGACCTAGTCGAGGATGAAGCTGATTGATTGATGCCGTTAGAACTTGATATTGATACCGGATTCTGGATGCAAGGTGATCCAATGAGACATAGTATTACGCTTTATCCCAAACTTTTGCCTGGACCGCCCTTTCGGGTTTTCAGTCCACCGGGATACCCATTTTTGCCCAAGTCGCCTTTTCAGGTTTTCGACTTGCCGGGTGTACAGATTTTTTCCTTTCATCCCTCATTTTGCCCAAACCATTTTGGTTCGCCAGGAAGCCCTAATTTTTGCCTAGGTATGTCAACCTAGCGGGTCTTTTTTCATGCGTAGTATCTTTTTACTATGTCTGCATTGGCGGGGTGAGGAAGGTCGTCACCATCCATGGTAGTTAGAATCATGGCTCCTCCTGAGAACACATGTTTAACCACAAATGGCCCTTCGTATGTAGGGGTCCATTTGCCTCTTGGATCACTCTGAGGAAGGATAATACGCTTGATTACCAGATCCCCAACTTGATATTCTTGTGGTCTGACCTTTTTGTTAAATGCCCTGATCATCCGCTTTTGATACGTCTGACCATGACAAATAGCAGCAAGTCTCTTTTCGTCAATTAAGTTTAGCTGATCAAGTCGTGTCTGGATCCAATCATCTTCATTCAGATCTGCATCCTTCATTATCCGGAGAGAGGGTATTTGTACTTCGATCGGTAAGACTGCCTCCATGCCGTAGACCAAGGAGAAAGGAGTTGCCCCGGTTGACGTCCTTGCTGAGGTACGGTACCCATGTAGAGCGAACGGTAACATCTCGTGCCAATATTTATAAGTCACTGTCATCTTCTGCACAATTTTCTTAATGTTCTTATTCGCTGCTTCTACAACCCCATTCATCTTCGGCCGGTAAGGAGAAGAGTTGTGGTGCTGTATCTTAAACTGCTCGCAGAGCTCAGTGATCATTTTGTTATTGAGATTGGTACCATTGTCTGTAATGATTCTTTCAGGGACGCCGTATCGACAGATCAGATTGTGCCGAATGAACCGTGCCACAACATTCTTGGTTACCGTAGCGTAGGAAGCTGCTTCAACCCACTTTGTAAAGTAATCGATCGCTACCAGGATGAAGCGATGCCCATTGGATGCCGTAGGTTTAATCTCACCGATCATATCTATGCCCCACATTGCGAACGACCAAGGTGCTGTCAAGACATTCAGAGGAACTGGAGGAACATGCACCTTGTCTGCATAAATCTGACATTTGTGACATGTCCGAGAATGTTGGTAGCAGTCGGCTTCCATAGTGGACCAGAAATACCCTGCCCGAAGGATTTTCTTTGCCATAGTGTGTCCACTGGAATGTGTTCCGAAGGTCCCTTCATGTAGCTCTTCCATGATCCTTTCCGCTTCAGTCTTATCCACACAACGCAGTAAGGTCGAATCATGGTTTCGCTTATACAAGATGCCATTGCTAAGGAAGAACTTTGCTGCGAACCTTCTTAGAAACTTCTTGTCATTGATAGATGCACCTTCAGGGTATTCCTGAGCTTCCAAATATCTCTTCACCTCATGGTACCAAGGCTTCTCAGTCACCAATCCAGTCTCGAGATCACAATAGTATGCCGGTTCGTCCAGTTTCCAGATAATGATCCGGGGAGCCTCATTGTCCCATTTGACTTTGAACATAGAAGACATCGTAGCTAGTGCGTCCGCCAGCTGAATCTCCTATCTTGGAAAATGTTCAAAAGTTATCTCTGTGAAGTGGGGGATCAAGGTCAACACACATTCTCTGTAAGGAATAAGATTCGGATGTTTCGTATCCCACTCCCCTTTGATCTGATTGATCACGAGAGCAGAATCTCCGAAGACACTCAAAAACTTGATCCTTAGGTCGATCGCAGCTTGGAGACCCATGATGCATGCCTCATACTCCGCCATGTTGTTGGTGCAGTTGAAACATATACGGGCGGTGAGTGGAGTATGAGTGCCTTGAGGGGATATGATCACAGCGCCGATATTGTTACCCAAAGCGTTGGAGGCTCCGTCAAAGTGCATAGACCATCGGGATCCTTCCTCAGGTCCTTCATCTGGTCCAGGTACTTCACAATCAGTCACAATCATGATACTCTCGTCTGGAAATTCGAAGTTCATTGACTGATAGTCGTCTACTGCCTGATGTGCCAAGTGGTCTGCCAATACACTTCCTTTGATGGCTTTCTGAGTCGTGTACTGTATGTCGTATTCCGTCAAGATCATCTGCCATCTTGCTATTCTCCCGGACAGAGCAGGCTTTTCAAATATGTACTTTATAGGATCTGTCTTTGAAATCAATAGAGTAGTGTGAGTCAGCATATACTGTCTCAGCCGGCGAGCAGCCCATACCAAAGCGCAGCAAGTTTTCTCGAGCAGTGAGTATCGGGTCTCACAGTCGGTAAACTTTTTGCTAAGGTAATAAATGGCATGCTCTTTTCGGCCAGACTCGTCATGCTGCCCCAGCACACACCCCATTGAGTTGTCAAGTACTGTCAGGTATAGTATCAGAGGTCTCCCCTCAACCGGTGGCATAAGAATGGGTGGTTCTTGGAGATACTCCTTGATTCTGTCAAAAGCGGCCTGACATTCATCGTTCCAACGTACTACCTGATCTTTCTTCAGCAGCTTGAAGATTGGTTCACAAGTAGCGGTTAGATGCGAGATGAATCGAGCAATGTAATTCAGGCGTCCTAAAAAGCCTCTGACTTCTTTCTCTGTCTTAGGAACTGGCATCTCTTGAATGGCTTTAACCTTGGCAGGGTCTACTTGAATACCCTTATCACTTACAACGAAGCGTAGCAACTTCCCAGATCTAACCCCGAAGGTGCACTTGTTCGGGTTCAACCTCAGCTTGTACAACTTCAGGCGGTCAAACAATTTCTGCAGATGATCAAGGTGTTCTTCCTCAGTTTGGGACCTTGCAATCATGTCGTCGACATACACTTCAATCTCATGATGGATCATGTCATGAAATAAAGCAACCATGGCACGTTGGTAGGTTGCCCCAGCGTTCTTCAACCCGAATGGCATGACCTTGTAGCAGAAGGTGCCCCACTGAGTAACAAAGGTAGTCTTTTCCATGTCTTCAGGAGCCATCTTGATCTAATTATAGCCTGAAAAACCATCCATGAAAGAGAACACCTTATGCTGAGCAGTATTGTCAACCAGGACATCAATGTGAGGTAGGGGGAAATCATCCTTGGGGCTGGCCCTGTTCAGATCCCTGTAGTCAACACACATTCTGACCTTACCATCTTTCTTTGGGACCGGCACCACATTAGCAACCCACTGAGGGTAAGAAGTCACTACAAGAAACCCGGCATCGAATTGCTTCATAACCTCAGATTTGATCTTCTCAGACATCTCTGGACGCATGCGGCGGACCTTTTGCTTAACCGGAGGGCAGTCTTCCTTAGTAGGCAAGTGATGGACCACAATGTCGGTATCCAACCCAGGCATGTCTTCGTAGGACCAGGCGAAGATTTCCACATAATCATGTAACATCTGAATCAACCGTTGCTTCACGCTGAGCTCTAGGTTGGCACCAATCTTGACCTCCTTTCTGTCTGCCTCGGTACCCAGATTTATCGTTTCCACCGACTCTTCATGTGGTTGAATTGTTCTCTCTTCCTGGAGTAACAGTCTTGCAAGTTCGCTAGGCACTTCGCAATCATCTTCACCTTCGTTTTCAGCTAAGTTGATCGGATTTTCGAAGTCATAACTGGCAGTAGCAGAGTCGTTACCAGTGAGATCCAGAGTGGATTGAAACTTGTATGAGTGAGTGTATGTAAATACAGCTATTTTGCAATATATAAAGAAAGGAAAGAAATAAAAGGAGCATAAGATTTGAAGTGCGAGAAAACGTCCAAGGTCTTTATTCATGATATATGAAATGACAATCAATATGCCCTCACAAATGCAGCCATGGTGCCCCGGGTAAGACACCGGGCCATAGAGTTTTGATTCATTGTTTATTACAAATAACAAAAACAAAGGAGTTTATTACTGCGTAATAAAAGTAACAGGAGTATGATCTTTAGCAGTCCAATTGGTCAATCCACCATCAGTCGTCGGGTAAATCCAGCTATCGAACTCTGACTCTTCCACTTCGTCTTCATCCCCAACAGCATTCACTCCAGGATTGGTAATGAGCACAGGAGGTCTTCTGGTCCTTGCCTTGCGCACAGCCCTCTGAGCCTCTTTCTCGATTACAGCCCGGGCGTCCTTCAAGGAAGCCATCTTCAAGGGAAAGTCCTCTTCAACCACTGTTTCTGCTGCTGCCAATGTTGGAGGTACCTCTTCAAAATGTTGAAAGGGGGTTTCAATAAATTCCCCGTCCATCTCAATATATCGGAAGGAATTCAAGTGACTAACCATATACTCCTCCTCTCCCTGCACAGTGACAATCTTCCCTCTGACAGGGTACTTGAGCTTCTGGTGTAGGGTAGAAGTCACTGCCCCAGCTTTGTGAATCCAAGGTCGACCCAGTAAACAGGAATAAGATGGACGGATATCCATCACATAGAAAGTTGAGTCGAATACTTGAGAACCCACACGAATAGGAATGTCTACCTCTCCATGAACCATCCTCTTAGAACCGTCAAAGGCTCTAACAATGATGTTGCTAGGTTTCAGCTCCAGGCCCTCACAATCCAACCGGTCTAAGGCCTTTTTGGGTAGCACATTCAGGGAAGAACCGGTGTCCACCAGCACATGCGCAAGAGTAGTGCCCCTGCATTCTATAGAGACATGCAGGGCATCGTTGTGGTTCTTTCCCTTAGCAGTAAGGTCAGCATCCAAGAAACCCAAACCATTGTCAGTTGTCAAATTGGCTACGCAATCAGTAAACTGGAATGCAGATGTCTCTTGTGGCACATGGGCCGTCTTTAGAAATGAAATCAGGGCCTTAGCATGGGCCTCTGAGCACAGCAGCAAGGAGAGCATAGAGATCTTGGAGGGGGTATGCCCCAGCTGCTCAACAACATTAAAATCGCTCTTCTTGATTATTTTGAGAATTTCCTCCATTTCTTGCTGGGAGGCTTCAATATTCACAGACTTTGGTGCCTCCATCCGGGCAGGCTCATCATCAATCCCTTTGCCCCGAGCATTGGATGACTCGGCAGCAGGGGAAGCAACTTGATCAGAAATGGGAACAGGTGTACTTGCAGGTGTTATAACGAGAGGTCTTCGAATAGCTGGTGGTGCAATGTCAGGCGAGAAGAGCCTGCCACTGCGGGTAACTTTGGCTGGACCAGTGATATTGTTGATGCTGGTGCCAGTGTTGAACTCTTGCTTTATACCATGTACATACACATCTGCCCCATAGTGCCATGGGACAGCCTTATCAGATTCATAGGGGAGAGGCCCCGGAACAGTAATAACAATGGGTACGACGGTCATGATTTTAACTGGCTTCCTCGGGGGAGCCTTGATTGGATTATTGAAAATGGTAACCACAGATACTTCTTCCAGAGGAACAAACGGAACAACGGTCTTCTTGAAGAGAATCTCCTTGCTATCCATTAGGCCTTGGATGCCTAACTTCAGCAACGGACAACCAGTAAGAGAAACAGCACACAAAAGGCAACCCTCGCTACAACTCGGAAATAAACCGGCTAGCAGCAGGTTCCTCTTAACAGTCGACAGGGGAGTAGCTACATCATTCACAGAGACAGCATACACATCTTCATCCACGGCATTCACTCCATGCTGGGGCATAGGAGCAGTCACCACATTTGGCCTCTCAGGCGCTTCAAATTGTATCTCCTTCGCATCAATAAGGTCTTGCACCTTATTCCTTAAGGCCCAACAGTCATCAGTGGAATGCCCCGGGCTATCGGAGTGATAAGCACAGCGGGCATTTGGATTGTACTTGGGAGAGGCAGTATTCACAACCTTCGGGGCCTCTCTAACAGTCACCAAATTGGTGGATAGCAACTGCGGCAAGATTTGCGATAGGGTCATACTTAGACGGGTAAACTCTCTTCTGGGTCTTTCAGCCATGGGTGGATTGGTTTGCCGAGGAGCGGCAGCAGGCTTTGCAATCATCACCGCGTTGACAGATTGGCGGCGTTCTGGTTTCTCTTGCCTCCTAGGCCCATACACATCACTGGCCTCCTTTTTAAAGGGTTTCTTCTCAGCACTTGAAGACGCACCTTTCTGAATTTTATTGGACTTCATTCCAGCCTCTATTCTCTCCCCAGTCAGAATAAGATCAGTGAACCCTGCAGACGAATTACCGATAAGATGATTGAAAAACGGCCCGGAGAGGGTCCCCAAGAACATATCTACCAATTCACGGTCAGTTAACGGAGGCTGCACCCTGCCAGCCAGATCCCTCCACTTCTGTGCATACCCTGGAGTTGGGTACGTGTAGAAGCAAGGTCGACATTATATTGATACTGCTTGTAAAAAGCAGTAGCCAACTCCTCCCAGTTACGAACCTTGGTCCCATCCAGCTGATAGAACCATTCGAGATGAGTCCCTGAAAGACTCTCCTGGAAGAAGTGGATCCAAAAATTCTTATCCATAGTGTACGGCTGAATCTTCCGCACATAAGATCTGAGGTGTAGCTTGGGACAAGACGCCCCGTCATACTTGGTGAAAGATGGTGCCTTAAACTTGTGAGGAATGATCACACCAGTAGATAAGCCCAAATCTCCGAAATCCAGCCCAGGCACTTGTTGGATCTCCATTGCATTCAGTCTGTCTTCCAACTGCTTATACCGGTCTTCAGCAAGAGGATACTGTTCCTCATTAAAGTCAGTCTCGTTGTCAGAGACTACTGGACTTGAAGCCTTTCCCCCCTGGGGACTGTCATTGCCTACAGAAGAACCAGCTTCTCCATTCTGCAGAGTGTTACCAAACCTCCGGCCCGAGTTGAAAAGAACAGTTCTCTTCTTCTTCTTCTCCTTCTTCAGGAGCAAAGCCTTCAGCTCTTCTTGGCCTTGAGCCAAACCCATGATCAGCTCCTGAAATTGCGCGTTCTGCGCCTGAAGGGCCTTGATAGACATCTCGGTTGATGATGAGTCAGGGTTCATGATGCTGAAATAAACAACGAAGAACAGTAAGCAACCTGAAAATAAGAATACCTGCTATGCACATGATGAATGGAATGCGTATGATTTATGTTTTCAAAGACAATCAGGAATCAACTTTGTAAACAGAAAGGAACACACTTCATTAGATTCAACTTTGAAATTTAAATTGTTCAACAGATTGCCCTTAGGCGTTACATAAAAGGGAAATACTGAAAAGGGAAATAAAACTGTAAAAGAACATCCAGAGCCCCTTATTGATCCCAGGGTCTCCTCTTCTCAGTACGGATGTAGTCATTCAGAGCTCGCTCATTCTCCAACTACTTTGTCAGCTTCTGGATCTTCAATTCCTGCTCATTGAATTTTTCCCGATACGAATCCCGTTCTTCTCGCAGTTGCGACCAAGACCTCTTTAATGTCTCATAATCAGTGGGTATCTGAGGAGGGAGGACAGTTGGAGGAGCCCCATCTTTGTCAGGATACTCAAGAATGACGGGTCTGACAGCTGTATGGCATACCTAACTTTTGAGCATGGATGCGAACCCATTTGCAGTAGGCTTCCATAGGTAGAGAAGTCTTTGGCCCCAACTCTTGTGGATTAGCTTTATGAACTCTGTCCCAAGCCTTGATGAACCTACGACGCAGCTCGTCACTATCCACCTGAAACTCAAAACTGATGTGAGGCACCAACATCTCATGAGGCCCTGCTCTTCTGGCCCTTCCAAACTGACAGAGCGCTAGACATGGATTGCAAGAGATTCCTCCTTGAGTACCAATCAAAGGAACATTAGGGTATTCTCCGCAACGATCAATAACAGCTATCTCATCCAAACCTCTGAAAGTCCAAATGATGTCCTTGTCAGTGAGAGACATTAACCTATGAGCCCAACCTCTTCCTTCTTGGTTCTTCAGCACGGACTTAGGGAGGTGCGAAATAAACCACCTCACCAACAAAGGGATACAACACCATAGAGTTCCTCATCTTCGGGCAGTACGAGCATACAGTTGTTGCAGGATGTCACCCAAGAGAGTGGGCACAGGGTTCTGAGACATAAAGATCCTTATGGCAGTGACGTTGATGAAGTTGTCAGGATTAGGAAACAAGACTAGCCCATAGATTAAGAGAGCCAAGATGTCTTCATATGCCCTAAAGTCCAAGTCATTCCAGAAACTGTTAGCTTTACCAATCAGAAACTTGGCCAAGAAACCCTTAACTCCGCTTCTAGTTACCCAGTTGTCCATTACTTCTTGATGGGTCAAGGGAAGAGCTGCAGCAACCTCCTCAAGCCTGAGGGTCTTTTCCCAACCAGTGAAGGGAGTCTGATCCAAGATAGGGATACCAAGCAAATCAGAGAACTCTTCCAGGGTAGGGACCAGCTGGAAGTCTTGAAAGGTGAAACACTGGTACAGAGGGTCATAGAACTGGGTCAGGACACTCATCAACTGTTGATCCCGCTTTGCAGTGACTAAACTGAGAAGAGAACCATGCCTCTGGATGAAGGAAGTGGTGTTTGGAATTCTGCTAACCAACTCCTCAAGCAACTCAGGTGGGTGAACAAAGTTGAACCGGATAGTATTCCTTCGCATAGGCATCATGATGTCCTACAAAATAGAGCAAAGGTGAAACTCTCTTGTCTTTGAAATGGTCAGTCCTTATGCAGGATGTATGCAATGCTCATGATGTCATGATGTTATGATAAAGCACACCACAAATATTTACAAAGGCAAACATGATAAGGCACACAAGTCACACAAGACAAGCCCTTAGAGTTTAGGCCAGCGTGAGGTCTAGGTATTATTCTCTTTCAGTTTGTTGGTTCATACCTGTCCAATCAAAAGTAACCGGGTTCTAGAGGATCCCAATATCACTGACTACCCTCAATCGGTCATAACTCCAGCATCGCAATCTTTTCTTGCGGCCAGAACCATCACGAGAGTTTAGCCTCAATGGGTGTAGCATACTGCTACTGTTCTAATGGCCAAGTTGTGTCATTTAAGGTTCTAAGGTCTGTTGGTGCTTAATGACTCCTCAAAAGACCCATATTCTTCTCGTTGCAACACAAGGGATATCGGTACAGACCAAGGTGCCACACCAACGTAGCCACTGCTTCACCCGTGTCGGTCTACGCCGGACAGGTCCCTCACAGCTTATGCTACCTAAACAGGGTATCCCCAGATCCGGGTTAGGATCTATGTAACTCCGATGCAACCCACAATTTAAAGCAAATAAGTCAAAACAATTGAAAACACAGTTATGAACTATCCTAAGGTACACCTCACTTTACAGAGTAATATCCCCAGCAGAGTCGCCAGTTCTGTGATCGGTGGATCTGGAACTGACTGTTTAACGCTGGTTCGCGAAATGTCGCGGTAAGCAAGATTCGCCACCGTCTTTTATTTTCTCCACATGGAAAGGACAAAAGCACAGAAAAATTCCTTATTGAGACTAGTTCTCGGTTCGGGAGGTAGATTTATAGAAAGGGAAGGTGTTAGCACCCTTTCTATCCATGGTTATCCATGGGCTCTTAGATACTTGCTCATTTGTGTTTTCAAAATGTTTGTTTGCTTTTCAAGGTGAGTGGGTTTGAAAAAGTTTCTTTGAAAGTTTCAGATCGACTCTTGTATCAGTCCTCAAGAGTGTTTGAAAAGTTGTTTTTGAAAGCTTTTTGCAAAGTGTCGGTGTGAAAAGAAGTTTTTGATTTGTTTTTGAATTTAGAGCAAGTATCTACGAGTCATCTACCTACCCTAAGGAATTCGTCTGTGTAAATGTCCTTGAGGTAGTGCCATCCCACCATTGAGGGGTAGGTAGCACCACCGTTGGAGGTGTTCGGGTCAATTCGAGGTTTAGGGACAATGTGGTCACCAGAGCAATAGGAGGACACCTTAGAAGCTACCCCCATGCCATGTTCATGGACATGAGGACTTACTAAAACATCCTCTACTCGACGACCACGTTTCAAGGGGCAAGGCAACAATGAGGCGTACCCTAGGAGTGATGTGTGATTTGTGTGTCATTTTCAGTTATTATTTGTCTTGTCATGCATTGGCGATCTACGCTTTGTTTTTATTTTTTGGCATTCATTCTTTCATGTGGTTATTAACAGTTAAAAGGTACGGGAAGATAAAAGTCCTACGCTATTACAAAGGCGCGGGTCTACATCGCCAAATTATACCAAGACCCGATTTGAATAAAAATAAAATGCGGAAAGTAAATATCCTAATTATCTATTACAAAGCTTTGGGGCAATTACATGAAATTTAAAAAAGGAAATAAAAGTAAATGTGCGAAAAGAAATAAAATCGAGAATGCGAGGGCGTTGGACCCTTTTAAAGAAATTAAATTGAAATCATAAATTAATTAAATTAAATAAAAGAAAGAACCTCATTTTTATGTTTTTTTGTATTTATGAAATTAGAGAAAATTAAATGGAATTAAAACCCTAATTCTAAACATTTTTAATTATTAAAGAAATAAATTCAAGTTTGACCTAATTTACATTAATTATTTACATGGCATATTTATTTACAAAAAATAATTAATACTTAATAAATGGTAAAAAGAAAAGAAAAAGAATAAAAGTATTAAAACCCTAATTTCTACATTTTTTAGCTTATTAAAAAAAACATTAACATTAAACCTAAAATTAAAATTAAATTAATTAACAAAATTTGTTTACAAAATAAATATTAGTGAATTAAATAATAAACATATTTTACTTTTTGACTTTCTGATTTTTTATTTTTGTGTCATAAAAATTTATTTTTTTGGTAAATTAATTAAAATAATAGCAAACAAAAGAATAAAGAAAAAATTAAAACAAGAAATAAAAATATACATATGCAAACCAGAGGGGGTGAGTTGGCCCAATTGGAGGTGTGATTAGAGGAGTTTTGGCCCATCAGGATGTTGGCCACGTTGACTTTTCCAGCGCTTATGTGGGATAGCTGTCTAACGTACATGGTAGTCGCTTGTTGATGGCCATTAGATTGAGCTTCAGGGGCATGTGGCAGGCACTGATGTGAAGGTGTATTGTGGAACCTGGATAGCACGCTGCATGGAAGTGTATTGGAAAAAATATTAATGAAGAAAGAGGGGGACCTGGGAATCGAACCCAGGTCCCAAGGCTTGCAACCACTACTTTCCACAAACTGAGCCATTAAGCTTATTTGTTAATACAATGGAAAATAAATAATATAATAAAAAATAAGGGTTAGTGATATGAAGACAAAAAACGCGCCAGCTTTTTTGAACCAGCCAACCACGTGAGGACACCCAATCTTCTTCTTCGTTTTCCTGTAAATATATGCATTAGATAGCGGGGGTTTTAAACCCCCACAAATTGAAGCCACGAATAATAGCGAATATAGCCTGGTTCATCATAAATTGAGCGCGAGGCATGGTTTTGAATCGTCAGGAAGTCCTGATTCTAATGGCATAGGTCTTGTTGTCTGATTTTTCCAGAAGAGGAAAGCCCCAAATTCAAACCTCTGAAAACCTAGAAAACGTCAATGGCATCTTTCTATACAAGCACTATTAATCCAATTCAATGGCACCATTAGCTTTAGTGAGTTCATGTTAGTGCAAAACAATCATCAGAATGCATTAATATGGCATGAAAATGTAAATACGAATATGTAAAATATCAAGAACATGGCGGCTTCATTCTACCGATTCTTGAGGTTAGAGGCTGTGTTTTTGATTGAGAAAGTTTCCTGGTTATCTCAGCAAGCCTTTGGAATGGTTCTTTTACCTTGAAACACCCTGCAATACAGCTTTCAGTTTTGAAATTTTTGGTGAAAAATGCAAAGTTTGTTTTTGATTCTGAGCGCAGCTTCTAGGTTTTTGTTCTTTGGTTTAGGTTTGTGTATGTATATGGAATGAATTAGGGTAGAAATCCAAGTCCATAAACCTTTGCAATCAATGTTTCAATATTTGACTTTTAATGGTATCTTTTTCAATCTTTTTCATGTGAAGAACATGCCAATCATTTCCAATCACCTTGATTCTTTCCTTATTGAATAGTGCACGAAATCTTGAGTGAATTCTATGCACAAAAAGATTTGAAAAGCATGGATTAGTATTTTTCTTATAATTAATTTTAATTAAATGAATTAAATAGATTAAATATTCAATTAATTAATTAAAAATAGGAAAATAACTCCCCTTTGGGTCAATGGGTCGTGCATAGCTTTTGGGTGATGATTCTTGGAAGAAATTGAGGCCCATTAGCAATTTTGAGGCATTTGAAGCAAAGTTGACTTTTCAAAATTCCCAAAAATTTCCCAACTTCCACAAGGCATATCTTGCTCAATTTTTAAGCTTTGATCATGTTCTTGGACATTTTGGAAAGTTCTTGAAGTCCTCTAACCAATTCCTTTTATCCCATGTCATTTTGATTTACCAATCTCAAGTTATGGTCTTTGACTTAAAGTGCCTTTTTGTTGACTTTTGAAAATGATCTATAATGTTGAGATTGATAACTTTTTGTGAGAGCATTTCTTGGACTTGAAGTGTGAAGATGAGTTGTAGGAAATGTCATTCTCTTCAAAATGAGCTTTTGATGGAATTTTTCTAATAAACCATGTGGAAGTTATGCCCTGGTCAATTTACAGTTGACTTTTTCAACTGTCTAAATATGGAAACTTTTGCATCTTGAGACTTTTTGAGCCATGCCTTGAAAATCATGATCAAGAGTTGATCAAATGATGTTTGTTGCTTCAAAATAAGATGTTGACCAAAAATTTGGACTTTTGACTGTCAAATGACCATTTTGCCCCTACAGTTGACTGTTGAGCAATTAGGGTTTTTGACTGTGCAATTTTGTGCTGTGAGTCTTGAAACTTGGCCAAAGGATGCTTGACAATGTTTATAGGCATGTGGGACTTGATTGGACCCTTGGAAACTTCAATTTCTTTGCCAGCACAAAAACCCTAATTTTTGACTGTTAGGAGGCCATTGAACTGTGCAACCTTTGGGAGATTTTGAAGCATGCTCTTTGCAAATCTTGAAGAATATGGGAGGGCAAATTTTGGGGTACAACAGATACCAATTGAAATATGTTCAAAAACAAAAAGAAAATCTGCACTGGTTTGCTGGGAACCGGTTCCGACACAGGAAGAACCCGGTTCTTAGTGAACGTTATAACTCAGAATTCAAAAATATCACGCAGGAACCGGTTCCCCTATTGGTACAACCCGGTTCCTGGTACAAATTCCAGGGAGGTGTTTTTTTAACAAGTTTGGAACCCGGTTCCCTGTTAGGGAGGAACCGGTTCCTGAATGTTTATTTTCAAAAATTCTTTTTGAAAAAGATTTCAAACTAGGTTTTTCTTAACATTAAAAATGTGGGATATGTATATGATTATGAATGCATATTTGTGAACATCTATATTCAAGTTTAAGAATTATTTATACGATTTGACATTTGTTGATTCTTCAATAATTCTTCTTCTAATCTTCAAGACTTTGTATATGATATTGATAAGCTTTTTTGCACATCCTTTGAATGTTGATATCCATGTTGTCTTCATCAAAACAAATGCTTTAAATATGACTTGAGAAGCTTGCAATTACATTCTCCCCTTTTTGATGATGACAACCAAGTCTTGAAAACGATTCTTGAAATGATTATGTTGTTTTATGTAGCAAAAAAATGTTGAGCAAATGCAAGGCTCCCCCTAAATTGTATGCTCCCCCTAAGTCCATGATTCTTTGAATTTTGGAGTGAGTGCCTGCAATTTCTTTGAAACAAAACAACACATATGCATATTCTTCTTCCCCTTTGTAAACATCAAAAAGTATGGGGAAAAAGAGTGAAACAAATCATTTAAAAATTTAAGACGTAGAAACATATAAAAGAAGGAGTAGAAGCAGAGTGTACTGAAACATAAAATTTTTGTTGAAGAAAAATTAAGACGTGCAACTTATGAGAAACATTTTAGAGATCACCTTCATCCAAAATACCAAGTTCTCTTCGGATTTTGAAGAATGGTTCTCGAGCAAGCGGTTTTGTGAAGATATCTGCGAGTTGGTTATGAGTATCCACAAAAGTGACTTCGACATCTCCTTGAAGTACATGATCACGGAGAAAGTGATGTCGAATATCTATATGTTTGGTTCTTGAATGCATGACCGGATTCTTTGTAATATTGATAGCACTTGTATTGTCGCGTCGAAGAGGAATGCATTCGAGATCAAGTCCGTAATCACGGAGTTGTTGCTTGAGCCAAAGAATTTGTGCACAACAACTACCCGCTGCTTTGTATTCTGCTTCGGCCGTGCTAAGAGCAACACATGCTTGCTTTTTACAAGCCCATGATACTAATGCATTTCCAATAATGTGAACAGTACCACTTGTGCTTTTACGATCAGTTTTACAACCTGCATAATCCGCGTCAGAATAACCAATTAAAGTGCAAATACTACCTTTAGGATACCATAAGCCGACATTGGTTGTTCCTTTAAGATACTTCATGATCCTTTTAACTGCCATGAGGTGTGATTCCTTTGGATTTGCTTGAAAGCAAGCACAAAGACAAACACTAAACATTATGTCAGGACGGCTCGCCGTCAAATACAATAAGGAACCAATCATACCTCGGTATTTTGTAATATCAATTGGAGTACCGGATTCATCTTGATCAACATATGTACCGGATCCCATTGGAGTATTCATTTCTTTACAATTGTCCATATCAAACTTTTTCAATAATTCTTTGCAATACTTAGATTGGTTGATGAAGATTCCATCTTTTAGTTGCTTGATTTGTAGTCCAAGAAAGTAGTTCATCTTTCCCATCATAGACATCTCGAATTCTCCTTGCATCATCAATGAGAATTCCTCACACATTTCTTTGTTAGTCGATCCAAAAATGATATCATCAACATAGACTTGAACCAATAAAGTGTTACTTTTGATTTTCTTAATGAACAAAGTTTTATCAACCTTACCCTTTTCGAAACCTTTTTCACACAAAAAATTGCTAAGTCTATCATACCATGCTCTTGGTGCTTGCTTTAAGCCATAAAGAGCCTTTCTCAACTTAAAGACATGTGTAGGATGTTTGAAGTCTTCAAATCCCGGAGGTTGTTTGACATAGACTTCTTCATTGATGTATCCATTCAAGAATGCGCTTTTGACGTCCATTTGAAAAAGCTGAAAGTTTAATGAACAAGCATAAGCAAGTAAAAGACGTATAGCTTCTAACCTTGCAACCGGAGCAAATGTTTCTTCAAAGTCGATTCCTTCCTCTTGATTGTAGCCTTGGGAAACCAACCTTGCTTTGTTTCGAACAATTAGACCATTCTCATCAAGTTTGTTCTTAATTACCCATCGGGTACCTATGATGTGTTTACCACTTGGTCTAGGAACAAGTTCCCAAACTTGATTTCTCTCGAATTGATTTAATTCTTCTTGCATAGCAATAATCCATTGATCATCTCCTAAGGCTTCATCAACTTTGGTAGGTTCAATTTGAGAAACAAACGCCATGTTTAAGCAAGCATCTTTTAGATTTAATCTTGTTGATACTCCTTGGCTAATGTCACCAATAATTTTGTCAATAGGATGGTCTCTATGAGTTATCCATTCTATTGGTAGATCATTGATGTTTGAATCTTGTTGTACAATGTTTTCTTGATTTCCCGGTGATTTCACAACTTGATCATTTGAAAGATCTTCCGGGGGTAAATCTATAGGATCATCATCATCACACATAAATATTTCCTCCTTAGAGGTGTTAGTTTCATCAAAAGATACATGCATAGATTCTTCAATAGTTAAAGTTCTTTTATTATAAATTCTATATGCTTTACTAGAAAGAGAATAACCAAGAAATATACCTTCGTCGGATTTCTCGTCAAACTTACCGAGATTGTCTTTGTCATTATTAAGAATAAAACACTTGCATCCAAAAATGTGGAAGTGAGCAATATTTGGCTTTCTTCCTTTGAAGAGTTCATATGGAGTCTTCTTTATTATAGGTCTAATGATAACTCGATTTCCAACATAACATGCCATACTAACCGCATCCGCCCAAAAATATTTAGGAAGATTTGCATCACTAAGCATTGTTCTTGCAAGTTCCACTAGAAACCTATTCTCCACCATGATCACTTCTTATGGATACAATCTTTAGTGATTTTTCATTTTGGATTTGCTTAGCATACTTCTTAAAAGCTTTAAAAGCATCACTTTTCTGCACAAGAAACAAAGTCCAAGAATATCTAGAAAAATCATCAATAATAACCAAAGCGTATACATTACCTCCGAAGCTTTTTGTTCTTGATGGACCAAAGAGATCCATGTGTAACAATTGTAGTGGCCTTGTAGTAGACACCACATTCTTAGATTTGAAAGTTGATTTGGTCTGTTTGCCCTTTTGGCATGCGCTACATAATTTGTCTTTGATGAACTTCATCTTTGGTAGACCAATAACTAAGTCATGCTTAACCAATTTGTTCAAGTGCTCCATATGAATGTGAGCAATCCTCTTGTGCCATAACCAAGCGTCATTGTTGTTTACCATAAGACATTGTACCTTCATAGACAAATCATCTAAAGTAATCATAAAAATATTGTTAGTTCTTATACCTTTGAGTTTTACCTCATTGGTTGCCTCATCCATAATAAGGCATTCTTCTTTGTTGAATTTGATCTTGAACCCTCTATCGCAAAGTTGACTTATGCTAAGAAGGTTGTGCTTTAATCCTTCAACATAGAGAACATCCTCAATTTGAATGGATGGAGGTGTGCCAACTATTCCAACGCCAAGTATCTTTCCTTTGGTGTTATCTCCATAGGTGACATACCCTTTGGCTTTATGTACTAGATATGAAAATTGGTGTACATCTCCTGTCATATGCTTTGAACATCCACTATCAAGATACCAAACATTTGATGTGGATTTCAAGCATACCTACAAAAACAAATTATTTCTCGTTAGGTACCCAAGTTGCCTTGGGTCCTTCATAGTTAGTTCCCTTTTTCACCCACACATAATGCCCACTTGCCATACTAAAGTTTCTAACATAGCAAGCATTAGGTGTATGGCCTTTAATACCACAATAAAAACAAGTAGGTTCAAAGTTACTTCTATATCTAGAAGGATAAGATTTCTTCTTAGGAAATGTTTTCTTTTTCGATACATTAGCCTTTTTCTTTTGATGATTATGAACAACTTGCTTCTTTTCTACTTTCTTGGGATTGGAACTATTACTAGCCTTTACAAAAACAGTGGTATTTTTACTTGGTTTCTTAGTATTCACATAACCAAGACCTCTTTTATCATTTGGATAACGTTGTTGGCTTAGTAATCCTTCCAATCCTATTTGTCCTTTTTCATATCGTTCAATGACTCTTTTCAATTGAACAATTTGAAAGACATTTGATTCACACTTGGAGCATGCAAAGTTTTCCTTTTCTTTAATAAAATTCCGTTTTTGAAGATCTAAATCTTTAGTCATGGTGTCAATTTTTTAAAGACAAATTAGAAGTTCTTTTTGTTGATTTGACACCTTTTTGTATAAACTTTTTCAATCTTTCAAGAGTTCATCAATAGCACCTTGAACATCATCATCAAAAAGATTAAATTCATTACTAACCTCTTCTTCATCGTCGGAGTGATGCGATGCCATTAAGGCTAAGTTTGCACATTCGTCGCTTTCCGAATCGGATGAAGAACTTATCTCGTTATCTTCCCATGCAACATAAGCCTTTTTGTTCTTGAACTCCTTTTTGCCTTTGAATCCATTTTTCTTGGAGAGTTTTGGACAATCCGGCTTTATGTGACCTTGCTTTCCACATTCATAACATGTGACATCTTGTGTTGATGTGGAGGCTTCTTTATCTTTATGCTTATAGAATTTCTTTCTTTTGACAAAGTTAGCATTATGAAGATTATTTTTATGACCAAAATATTTTCCTAACCTTTTTACAAGAAGCAAGAGATTTTCATCTTTCTCCGATGCATCTTTATCTTGACTTTCTTTTGAATCAACTTTCAAAGCAATGCCTTTGGATTTCTTCTCATGATTCTCATGTTTTTCAAGCCTTCCAAGTTCCGTCTCATATTCTTGAAGCTTTCCCAAAAGTGTTGCGGAAGTCATAGTTGCTAGGCTTTTCTTTTCGGATATTGCCGTCACTTTTGGTTGCCATTCCCTAGTTAAAGACCTAAGCACTTTAAGATTTAATTCATCGTTAGTTAAAGTCTTACCAAGTGCCTTCAAATGGTTTGTCAAGTGAACGAATCTCTTTTGCAAGTCAAGGATGGATTCTCCGGGCAGCATTCTGAATAATTCATATTCTTGACTCAAAGTGTTCAATCTAGACCTTTTGACTTCGGCGGTTCTTTCATGAGTTTCTACAAGAGTATCCCAAATTTCCTTTGCCGTTGTACATGCCGATACTCGGAAAAATTCATCCATACTAAGAGCACTTTGGAGAATATTGATTGCCTTTTTATCAAAGAGAACTTTTTTCTTGTCATCGTCATCCCATGATGCTTTAGGCTTTGATGACCCAACACCATTGACAACACACACCGGAGTAAATGGACCATTCTCAACAGCATTCCATATTTCTTCTCCTTGCGCTTCAAGATGAGCCTTCATGCGAATTTTCCAAAAGTCAAAGTATTCACCACAAAACAATAGAGGCTTGTTGTTACTACCACCATCTTTGAAAACTGGATTTGGATTTGCGGAAGCCATTCTGGATCTTTAGGAACAAGTTACCTATAACTTGCTCTGATGCTAATTGTAAGTCTAAGAGTGCCTAAGAGGGGGGGTGAATTAGGTATATAAAAATTTATTCGGTTTTATGAGAATACTTGAAGTAATTTTTGGTTAATTGTTTGAAGGTTTTGGTTATATCTTATCTTTTCTTGATTATGGTGATGAAAGCGATAAAAGCGGAAAAGTAAAGAACACAGTGATATATCCTGGTTCCCCTCACAATCCGAGAGTACTCCAGTCCCCTTTCCAACACGAAAGAGATTTCACTATAGTTAGAATGATTGTACAGCCTATGCTTACTATCTAACCTATAGGGTGACCAAAGGTTCTTAACACCTTTAAGATCAAACAAACACTAATGTGAATGAAGAACAATCTTCTTCAAATCATAACACTTACTTCCAACAATCCTAGATAGTAAGGGAATAATTTCTTTTGTAATATAATGATTTATTTGAAATAGATGGAGAGCACTATCAATCTTCAATTGATCTTCTTCTTCAAGATAGAAACAATTCTCAAGCAATGATTATAAATGTTCACAATGTATGTATGAAACTTGTAATGATTTCTTAATGAAAATGTATATGGCAAGTTTCACAAAATTTATGAACACATGAAAGTTTGTATGCAAATTTGAATGAAAGAAAATTGTTAATATGAAGAAGGTTTATTGTTTTTGTTGTTGTTTGAAAATCTAAAAAATCTGCATATTTTATAGTGTCACAAAAACCTCTTCATTCATGTCATTTCATATGAAAAGCTGCAATGCATTCATGACAGGATACCAATTGAAATATGTTCAAAAACCAAAAGAAAAGCTGCACTAGTTCGCTGGGAACCAGTTCCGACACAGGAAGAACCCGGTTCTTAGTGAACGTTATAACTCAGAATTCAAAAATATCACGCAGGAACCAATTCCCCTATTGGTACAACCCGGTTCCTGTTACAAATTCCAGGGAGGTGTTTTTTGAACAAGTTTGGAACCCGGTTCCCTGTTAGGGAGGAACCGGTTCCTGAAAGTTTATTTTCAAAAATTCTTTTTGAAAAAGATTTCAAACAAGGTTTTTCTTAACATTAAAAATGTGGGATATGTATATGATTATGAATGCATATTTGTGAACATCTATATTCAAGTTTAAGAATTATTTATACGATTTGACATTTGTTGATTCTTCAATAATTCTTCTTCTAATCTTCAAGACTTTGTATATGATATTGATAAGCTTTTTTGCATATCCTTTGAATGTTGATATCCATGTTGTCTTCATCAAAACAAATGCTTTAAATATGACTTGAGAAGCTTGAAATTACATTCTCCCCCTTTTTGATGATGACAACCAAGTCTTGAAAACGATTCTTGAAATGATTATGTTGTTTTGTGTAGCAAAAAAATGTTGAGCAAATACAAGGCTCCCCCTAAATTGTATGCTCCCCCTAAGTCCATGATTCTTTGAATTTTGGAGTGAGTGCCTGCAATTTCTTTGAAACAAAACAACACATATTCATATTCTTCTCCCCCTTTGTTAACATCAAAAAGGATGGGGAAAAAGAGTGAAACAAATCATTTAAAAATTTAAGACGTAAAAACATATAAAAGAAGGAGTAGAAGCAGAGTGTACTGAAACATAAAATTTTTGTTGAAGAAAAATTAAGACGTGCAACTTATGAGAAACATTTTAGAGATCACATTCATCCAAAATACCAAGTTCTCTTCGGATTTTGAAGAATGGTTCTCGAGCAAGCGGTTTTGTGAAGATATCTGCGAGTTGGTTATGAGTATCCACAAAAGTGACTTCGACATCTCCTTGAAGTACATGATCACGGAGAAAGTGATGTCGGATATCTATATGTTTGGTTCTTGAATGCATGACCGGATTCTTTGTAATATTGATAGCACTTGTATTGTCTCATCGAAGAGGAATGCATCCGAGATCAAGTCCGTAATCACGGAGTTGTTGCTTGAGCCAAATAATTTGTGCACAACAACTACCTGCTGCTATGTATTCTGCTTCGGCCGTGCTAAGAGCAACACATGCTTGATTTTTACAAGCCCATGATACTAATGCATTTCCAATAATGTGACAAGTACCACTTGTGCTTTTACGATCAGTTTTACAAATTGCATAATCCGCGTCAGAATAACCAATTAAAGTGCAAATACTACCTTTAGGATACCATAAGCCGACATTGGTTGTTCCTTTAAGATACTTCATGATCCTTTTAACTGCCATGAGGTGTGATTCCTTTGGATTTGCTTGAAAGCGAGCACAAAGACAAACACTAAACATTATGTCAGGACGGCTAGCCGTCAAATACAATAAGGAACCAATCATACCTCGATATTTTGTAATATCAATTGGAGTACCGGATTCATCTTGATCAACATATGTACCAGAGCCCATTGGAGTATTCATTGCTTTACAATTGTCCATATCAAACTTTTTCAATAATTCTTTGCAATACTTAGATTGGTTGATGAAGATTCCATCTTTTAGTTGCTTGATTTGTAGTCCAAGAAAGTAGTTCATCTTTCCCATCATAGATATCTCGAATTCTCCTTGCATCATCAACGAGAATTCCTCACATATTTCTTTGTTAGTCGATCCAAAAATGATATCATCAACATAGACTTGAACCAATAAAGTGTTACTTTTGATTTTTCTTAATGAACAAAGTTTTATCAACCTTACCCTTTTCGAAACCTTTTTCACACAAAAAATTGCTAAGTCTATCATACCATGCTCTTGGTGCTTGCTTTAAGCCATAAAGAGCCTTTCTCAACTTAAAGACATGTGTAGGATGTTTGAAGTCTTCAAATCCCGGAGGTTGTTTGACATAGACTTCTTCATTGATGTATCCATTCAAGAATGCGCTTTTGACGTCCATTTGAAAAAGATGAAAGTTTAATGAACAAGCATAAGCAAGTAAAAGACGTATAGCTTCTAACCTTGCAACCGGAGCAAATGTTTCTTCAAAGTCGATTCCTTCCTCTTGATTGTAGCCTTGGGCAACCAACCTTGCTTTGTTTCGAACAATTAGACCATTCTCATCAAGTTTGTTCTTAAACACCCATCGGGTACCTATGATGTGTTTACCACTTGGTCTAGGAACAAGTTCCCAAACTTGATTTCTCTCGAATTGATTTAATTCTTCTTGCATAGAAATAATCCATTGATCATCTCCTAAGGCTTCATCAACTTTGGTAGGTTCAATTTGAGAAACAAACGCCATGTTTAAGCAAGCATCTTTTAGATTTAATCTTGTTGATACTCCTTGGCTTATGTCACCAATAATTTTTTAAATAGGATGGTCTCTATGAGTTATCCATTCTATTGTTAGATCATTGATGTTTGAATCTTGTTGTACAATGTTTTCTTGATTTTCTGGTGATTTCACAATTTGATCATTTGAAAGATCTTCCGGGGGTAAATCTATAGGATCATCATCATCACACATAAATATTTCCTCCTTAGAGGTGTTAGTTTCATCAAAAGATACATGCATAGATTCTTCAATAGTTAAAGTTCTTTTATTATAAATTCTATATGCTTTACTAGAAAGAGAATAACCAAGAAATATACCTCCGTCGGATTTCTCGTCAAACTTACCGAGATTGTCTTTGTCATTATTAAGAATAAAACACTTGCATCCAAAAATGTGGAAGTGAGCAATATTTGGCTTTCTTCCTTTGAAGAGTTCATATGGAGTCTTCTTTATTATAGGTCTAATGATAACTCGATTTCCAACATAACATGCCGTACTAACCGCATCCGCCCAAAAATATTTAGGAAGATTTGAATCACTAAGCATTGTTCTTGCATGTTCCACTAGAAACCTATTCTTTCTTTCAACTACTCCATTTTGTTGTGGAGTTCTAGGTGCTGAAAAATTATGAGAGATACCATGTTCTTTACAAAATTCTTCAAATTGTGTATTTTGGAATTCTCCACCATGATCACTTCTTATGGATACAATCTTTAGTGATTTTTCATTTTGGATTTGCTTAGCATACTTCTTAAAAGCTTTAAAAGCATCACTTTTCTGCACAAGAAACAAATTCCAAGAATATCTAGAAAAATCATCAATAATAACCAAAGCGTATACATTACCTCCGAAGCTTTTTGTTCTTGATGGACCAAACAGATCCATGTGTAACAATTGTAGTGGCCTTGTAGTAGACACCACATTCTTAGATTTGAAAGTTGATTTGGTCTGTTTGCCCTTTTGGCATGCGCTACATAATTTGTCTTTGATGAACTTCATCTTTGGTAGACCAATAACTAAGTCATGCTTAACCAATTTGTTCAAGTGCTCCATGTGAATGTGAGCAATCCTCTTGTGCCATAACCAAGCGTCATTGTTGTTTACCATAAGACATTGTACCTTCATAGACAAATCATCTAAAGTAATCATAAAAATATTGTTAGTTCTTATACCTTTGATTTTTACCTCATTGGTTGCCTCATCCATAATAAGGCATTCTTCTTTGTTAAATTTGATCTTGAATCCTCTATCGCAAAGTTGACTTATGCTAAGAAGGTTGTGCTTTAATCCTTCAACATAGAGAACATCCTCAATTTGAATGGATGGAGGTGTGCCAACTATTCCAACGCCAAGTATCTTTCCTTTGGTGTTGTCTCCATAGGTGACATATCCTTTGGCTTTATGTACTAGATATGAAAATTGGTGTACATCTCCTGTCATATGCTTTGAACATCCACTATCAAGATACCAAACATTTGATGTGGATTTCAAGCATACCTACAAAAACAAATTATTTCTCGTTAGGTACCCAAGTTGCCTTGGGTCCTTCATAGTTAGTTCCCTTTTTCACCCACACATAATGCCCACTTGCCATACTAACGTTTCTAACATAGCAAGCATTAGGTGTATGGCCTTTAATACCATAATAAAAACAAGTAGGTTCAAAGTTACTTCTATATCTAGAAGGATAAGATTTCTTCTTAGGAAATGTTTTCTTTTTCGACACATTATCCTTTTTCTTTTGATGATTATGAACAACTTGCTTCTTTTCTACTTTCTTGGGATTGGAACTATTACTAGCCTTTACAAAAACAGTGGGATTTTTACTTGGTTTCTTAGTATTCACATAACCAAGACCTCTTTTATCATTTGGATAACGTTGTTGGCTTAGTAATCCTTCCAATCCTATTTGTCCTTTTTCATATCGTTCAATGACTCTTTTCAATTGAACAATTTGAAAGACATTTGATTCACACTTGGAGCATGCAAAGTTTTCCTTTTCTTTAATAAAATTCCGTTTTTGAAGATCAAAATCTTTAGTCATGGTGTCAATTTTTTCTAGACAAATTAGAAGTTCTTTTTCTTGATTTGACACCTTTTTGTATAAACTTTTGCATTCTTTCAAGAGTTCATCAATAGCACCTTGAACATCATCATCAAAAAGATTAAATTAATTACTAACCTCTTCTTTATCGTCGGAGTGATGCGATGCCATTAAGGCTAAGTTTGCACATTCGTCGCTTTCCGAATCAGATGAAGAACTTATCTCATTATCTTTCCATGCAACATAAGCCTTTTTGTTCTTGAACTCCTTTTTGCCTTTGAATCCATTTTTCTTGGAGAGTTTTGGACAATCCGGCTTTATGTGACCTTGCTTTCCACATTCATAACATGTGACATCTTGTGTTGATGTGGAGGCTTCTTTATCTTTATGCTTATAGAATTTATTTCTTTTGACAAAGTTAGCATTATGAAGATTATTTTTATGACCAAAATATTTTCCTAACCTTTTTACAAGAAGAAAGAGATTTTCATCTTCCTCCGATGCATCTTTATCTTGACTTTCTTTTGAATCAACTTTCAAAGCAATGCCTTTGGATTTCTTCTCATGATTCTCATGTTTTTCAAGCCTTCCAAGTTCCGTCTCATATTCTTGAAGCTTTCCGAAAAGTGTTGCGGAAGTCATAGTTGCTAGGCTTTTCTTTTCGGATATTGCCGTCACTTTTGGTTGCCATTCCCTAGTTAAAGACCTAAGCACTTTAAGATTTAATTCATCGTTAGTTAAAGTCTTACCAAGTGCCTTCAAATGGTTTGTCAAGTGAACGAATCTCTTTTGCAAGTCAAGGATGGATTCTCCGGGCAGCATTCTGAATAATTCATATTCTTGACTCAAAGTGTTCAATCTAGACCTTTTGACTTCGGCGGTTCCTTCATGAGTTTCTACAAGAGTATCCCAAATTTCCTTTGCCGTTGTACATGCCGATACTCGGAAAAATTCATCCATACTAAGAGCACTTTGGAGAATATTGATTGCCTTTTTATCAAAGAGAACTTTTTTCTTGTCATCGTCATCCCATGATGCTTTAGGCTTTGATGACCCAACACCATTGACAACACACACCGGAGTAAATGGACCATTCTCAACAGCATTCCATATTTCTTCTCCTTGCGCTTCAAGATGAGCCTTCATGCGAATTTTCCAAAAGTCAAAGTATTCACCACAAAACAATAGAGGCTTGTTGTTACTACCACCATCTTTGAAAACCGGATTTGGATTTGCGGAAGCCATTCTGGATCTTTAGGAACAAGTTACCTATAACTTGCTCTGATGCTAATTGTAAGTCTAAGAGTGCCTAAGAGGGGGGGTGAATTAGGTATATAAAAATTTATTCGGTTTTATGAGAATACTTGAAGTAATTTTTGGTTAAGTCTTTGAAGGTTTTGGTTATATCTTATCTTTTCTTGATTATGGTGATGAAAGCGATAAAAGCGGAAAAGTAAAGAACACAGTGATATATCCTGGTTCCCCTCACAATCCGAGAGTACTCCAGTCCCCTTTCCAACACGAAAGAGATTTCACTATAGTTAGAATGATTGTACAACCTATGCTTACTATCTAACCTATAGGGTGACCAAAGGTTCTTAACACCTTTAAGATCAAACAAACACTAATGTGAATGAAGAACAATCCTCTTCAAATCACAACACTTACTTCCAACAATCCTAGATAGTAAGGGAATAATTTCTTTTGTAATATAATGATTTATTTGAAATAGATGGAGAGCACTATCAATCTTCAATTGATCTTCTTCTTCAAGATAGAAACAATTCTCAAGCAATGATTATAAATGTTCACAATGTATGTATGAAACTTGTAATGATTTCTTAATGAAAATGTATATGGCAAGTTTCACAAAATTTATGAACACATGAAAGTTTGTATGCAAATTTGAATGAAAGAAAATTGTTAATATGAAGAAGGTTTATTGTTTTTGTTGTTGTTTGAAAATCTAAAAAATCTGCATATTTTATAGTGTCACAAAAACCTCTTCATTCATGTCATTTCTTATGAAAAGATGCAACGCATTCATGAAAGGATACCAATTGAAATATGTTCAAAAACCAAAAGAAAAGCTGCACTGGTTCGCTGGGAACCGGTTCCGACACAGGAAGAACCCGGTTCTTAGTGAACGTTATAACTCAGAATTCAAAAATATCACGCAGGAACCGGTTCCCCTATTGGTACAACCCGGTTCCTGGTACAAATTCCAGGGAGGTGTTTTTTGAACAAGTTTGGAACCCGGTTCCCTGTTAGGGAGGAACCGGTTCCTGAAAGTTTATTTTCAAAAATTCTTTTTGAAAAAGATTTCAAACAAGGTTTTTCTTAACATTAAAAATGTGGAATATGTATATGATTATGAATGCATATTTGTGAACATGTATATTCATGTTTAAGAATTATTTATACCATTTGACATTTGTTGATTCTTCAATAATTCTTCTTCTAATCTTCAAGACTTTGTATATGATATTGATAAGCTTTTTGCACATCCTTTGAATATTGATATCCATGTTGTCTTCATCAAAACAAATGCTTTAAATATGACTTGAGAAGCTTGCAATTACATTCTCCCCCTTTTTGATGATGACAACCAAGTCTTGAAAATGATTCTTGAAATGATTATGTTGTTTTGTGTAGCAAAAAAATGTTGAGCAAATGCAAGGCTCCCCCTAAATTGTATGCTCCCCCTAAGTCCATGATTCTTTGAATTTTGGAGTGAGTGCCTGCAATTTCTTTGAAACAAAACAACACATATGCATATTCTTCTCCTCGTTTATTAACATCAAAAAGGATGGGGAAAAAGAGTGAAAAAAATCATTTAAAAATTTAAGACGTAAAAACATATAAAAGAAGGAGTAGAAGCAGAGTGTACTGAAACATAAAATTTTTGTTGAAGAAAAATTAAGACGTGCAACTTATGAGAAACATTTTAGAGATCACCTTCATCCAAAATACCACGTTCTCTTCGGATTTTGAAGAATGGTTCTCGAGCAAGCGGTTTTGTGAAGATATCTGCGAGTTGGTTATGAGTATCCACAAAAGTGACTTTGTCATCTCCTTGAAGTACATGATCACGGAGAAAGTGATGTCGAATATCTATATGTTTGGTTCTTGAATGCATGACCGGATTCTTTGTAATATTGATAGCACTTGTATTGTCGCATCGAAGAGGAATGCATCCGAGATCAAGTCCGTAATCATAGAGTTGTTGCTTGAGCCAAAGAATTTGTGCACAACAACTACCCGCTGCTATGTATTCTGCTTCGGCTGTGCTAAGAGCAACACATGCTTGCTTTTTACAAGCTCATGATACTAATGCATTTCCAATAATGTGACAAGTACCACTTGTGCTTTTACGATCAGTTTTACAACCTGCATAATCCGCGTCAGAATAACCAATTAAAGTGCAAATACTACCTTTAGGATACCATAAGCCGACATTGGTTGTTCCTTTAAGATACTTCATGATCCTTTTAACTGCCATGAGGTGTGATTCCTTTGGATTTGCTTGAAAGCGAGCACAAAGACAAACACTAAACATTATGCCAGGACGGCTCGCCGTCAAATACAATAAGGAACCAATCATACCTCGATATTTTGTAATATCAATTGGAGTACCGGATTCATCTTGATCAACATATGTACCGGAGCCCATTGGAGTATTCATTTCTTTACAATTGTCCATATCAAACTTTTTCAATAATTCTTTGCAATACTTAGATTGGTTGATGAAGATTCCATCTTTTAGTTGCTTGATTTGTAGTCCAAGAAAGTAGTTCATCTTTCCCATCATAGACATCTCGAATTCTCCTTGCATCATCAATGAGAATTCCTCACACATTTCTTTGTTAGTCGATCCAAAAATGATATCATCAACATAGACTTAAACCAATAAAGTGTTACTTTTGATTTTCTTAATGAACAAA
Source organism: Vicia faba (assembly GCA_948472305.1). Lineage (NCBI taxonomy): Eukaryota > Viridiplantae > Streptophyta > Magnoliopsida > Fabales > Fabaceae > Vicia > Vicia faba. Next base: position 247,948,347 of record OX451738.1, on the reverse strand, counting down.
GTTTTATCAACCTTACCCTTTTCGAAACCTTTTTCACACAAAAAATTGCTAAGTCTATCATACCATGCTCTTGGTGCTTGCTTTAAGCCATAAAGAGCCTTTCTCAACTTAAAGACATGTGTAGGATGTTTGAAGTCTTCAAATCCCGGAGGTTGTTTGACATAGACTTCTTCATTGATGTATCCATTCAAGAATGCACTTTTGACGTCCATTTGAAAAAGTTGAAAGTTTAATGAACAAGCATAAGCAAGTAAAAGACGTATAGCTTCTAACCTTGCAACCGGAGCAAATGTTTCTTCAAAGTCGATTCCTTCCTCTTGATTGTAGCCTTGGGCAACCAACCTTGCTTTGTTTCGAACAATTAGACCATTCTCATCAAGTTTGTTCTTAAACACCCATCGGGTACCTATGATGTGTTTACCACTTGGTCTAGGAACAAGTTCCCAAACTTGATTTCTCTCGAATTGATTTAATTCTTCTTGCATAGCAATAATCCATTGATCATCTCCTAAGGCTTCATCAACTTTGGTAGGTTCAATTTGAGAAACAAACGCCATGTTTAAGCAAGCATCTTTTAGATTTAATCTTGTTGATACTCCTTGGCTAATGTCACCAATAATTTTGTCAATAGGATGGTCTCTATGAGTTATCCATTCTATTGGTAGATCATTGATGTTTGAATCTTGTTGTACAATGTTTTCTTGATTTTCCGGTGATTTCACAACTTGATCATTTGAAAGATCTTCCGGGGGTAAATCTATAGGATCATCATCATCACACATAAATATTTCCTCCTTAGAGGTGTTAGTTTCATCAAAAGATACATGCATAGATTCTTCAATAGTTAAAGTTCTTTTATTATAAATTCTATATGCTTTACTAGAAAGAGAATAACTAAGAAATATAGCTTCGTCGGATTTCTCGTCAAACTTACCGAGATTGTCTTTGTCATTATTAAGAATAAAACACTTGCATCCAAAAATGTGGAAGTGAGCAATATTTGGCTTTCTTCCTTTGAAGAGTTCATATGGAGTCTTCTTTATTATAGGTCTAATGATAACTCGATTTCCAACATAACATGCCGTACTAACCGCATCCGCCCAAAAATATTTAGGAAGATTTGCATCACTAAGCATTGTTCTTGCAAGTTCCACTAGAAACCTATTCTTTCTTTCAACTACTCCATTTTGTTGTGGAGTTCTAGGTGCTGAAAAATTATGAGAGATACCATGTTCTTCACAAAATTCTTCAAATTGTGCATTTTGGAATTCTCCACCATGATAACTTCTTATGGATACAATCTTTAGTGATTTTTCATTTTGGATTTGCTTAGCATACTTCTTAAAAGCTTTAAAAGCATCACTTTTCTGCACAAGAAACAAAGTCCAAGAATATCTAGAAAAATCATCAATAATAACCAAAGCGTATACATTACCTCCGAAGCTTTTTGTTCTTGATGGACCAAAGAGATCCATGTGTAACAATTGTAGAGGCCTTGTAGTAGACACCACATTCTTAGATTTGAAAGTTGATTTGGTCTGTTTGCCCTTTTGGCATGTGCTACATAATTTGTCTTTGATGAACTTCATCTTTGGTAGACCAATAACTAAGTCATGCTTAACCAATTTGTTCAAGTGCTCCATGTGAATGTGAGCAATCCTCTTGTGCCATAACCAAGCGTCATTGTTGTTTACCATAAGACATTGTACTTTCATAGACAAACCATCTAAAGTAATCATAAAAATATTGTTAGTTCTTATACCTTTGAGTTTTACCTCATTGGTTGCCTCATCCATAATAAGGCATTCTTCTTTGTTGAATTTGATCTTGAACCCTCTATCGCAAAGTCGACTTATGCTAAGAAGGTTGTGCTTTAATCCTTCAACATAGAGAACATCCTCAATTTAAATGGATGGAGGTGTGCCAACTATTCCAACGCCAAGTATCTTTCCTTTGGTGTTGTCTCCATAGGTGACATACCCTTTGGCTTTATGTACTAGATATGAAAATTGGTGTACATCTCCTGTCATATGCTTTGAACATCCACTATCAAGATACCAAACATTTGATGTGGATTTCAAGCATACCTAAAAAACAAATTATTTCTCGTTAGGTACCCAAGTTGCCTTGGGTCCTTCATAGTTAGTTCTATTTTTAACCCACACATAATGCCCACTTGCCATACTAAAGTTTCTAACATAGCAAGCATTAGGTGTATGACCTTTAATACCACAATAAAAACAAGTAGGTTCAAAGTTACTTCTATATCTAGAAGGATAAGATTTCTTCTTAGGAAATGTTTTCTTTTTCGATACATTAGCCTTTTTCTTTTGATGATTATGAACAACTTGCTTCTTTTCTACTTTCTTGGGATTGGAACTATTACTAGCCTTTACAAAAATAGTGAGATTTTTACTTGGTTTCTTAGTATTCACATAGCCAAGACCTCTTTTATCATTTGGATAACGTTGTTGGCTTAGTAATCCTTCCAATCCTATTTGTCCTATTTCATATCGTTCAATGACTCTTTTCAATTGAACAATTTGAAAGACATTTGATTCACACTTGGAGCATGCAAAGTTTTCGTTTTCTTTAATAAATTTCTGTTTTTGAAGATCAAAATCTTTAGTCATGGTGTCAATTTTTTCTAGACAAATTAGAAGTTCTTTTTCTTGATTTGACACCTTTTTGTATAAACTTTTGCATTCTTTCAAGAGTTCATCAATAGCACCTTGAACATCATCATCAAAAAGATTAAATTCATTACTAACCTCTTCTTCATCGTCGGAGTGATGCGATGCCATTAAGGCTAAGTTTGCACATTCGTCGCTTTCCGAATCGGATGAAGAACTTATCTCATTATCTTCCCATGCAACATAAGCCTTTTTGTTCTTGAACTCCTTTTTGCCTTTGAATCCATTTTTCTTAGAGAGTTTTGGACAATCCGGCTTTATGTGACCTTGCTTTCCACATTCATAACATGTGACATCTTGTGTTGATGTGGAGGCTTCTTTATCTTTATGCTTATAGAATTTCTTTCTTTTGACAAAGTTAGCATTATATCAGATAGAAGTAGTAACATTATCGGTGATTTTAGGCACGGATTTGCATATTTATCATGTTTTAGTGCAATTTTAGTATGTGAATTTGAAAATTCATATGAAGAAAAGTATTTTAATTTTAAAACATAAGAGATAAATGCAAGAGAAAGACATGGATCTTAATTGAATGCGAAATATAACACTTATTAATTATGAATACTGTCTGAAGCAAATCGGGGGACCCTTACAAGCTACCCCTATGCCTCGGGATTGACATAGGTTCTTAAAAACAAGAAAAGTTACTTTAGAAAGAAAAAGATCTCTGGAATCTCCACGACTGTCCAATTATTGAGTTCTTTCCGTGGAGCAAATTCATAGATGAATTCATATGCTCTCTTGGTGCTGCTCTTGCTAGATATCATGGCCACTTGTGCACCATGCTCTGTTCATTTATTGATGAAGTTTTCCTAGATGAGAGGAAATTTCCCCTTTGCCTTTTAGAGTAGCATTTGATGATTCGTAGCCCAAACCAAAATGATTTTTCTTCTCAGGTATCTCCACAAGTTTACCCCAACCTTTTGAGGTACCATCTTCCACAGCTGCTTGTAAATATCTCCATGAAGTCACAGTAGGTTTCTTGATTTTCTCCACTGGTATGGTTACCATTGAAGCAACTTCTAAGACTTGGAATGGTGTAGCTATATAGTCTTCATCCTCACTGATATATCTGTATGACTCTATGTGACTCATAAAGATGTCCTCTTCATTGTCGATTATAACCAATCTTCCTTCAACGAGGAACTTCAATTTCTGATGTAGAGTTGAAGTAATAACCCCCGCTGCATGAATCCAATATCGTCCAAGAAAACATGTATATGCAGGCTCTATATCCATTACTGGAAAGGTAATATAAAACATATGCAGATCGATCTTGACAGGAAGATCCACTTATCCAAATACTGAACTTTGAGAACCATCAAAAGCTTTAACTATCATAGAACTTGGCCTTATAACAACACCATCTAGTGTTAACTTCATAAGGCTGGACTTTGGTAAAACATTAAGGGCAGAACCAATATCGGTGAGTACCCTGGATAGGTTAGTTATACCTATCTGAATGGAAACGTGCTACACCTTATTGTGAGCTCTACCTTGTGGAGGAAACTCACTATCATTGAAGCCTATATATGATCCATATGTTAGATTTGCTACTACAATGTCAAACTGATTCACTGTAATCTCCTTTGCAACATGAGCAGAACTTAGAATCTTCATCAGAGAGTCTTGATGCGCTTCTGAATTGATAGGCAACGAGAGTATTGAAATTTTGGTCGGGGTTTAGTGTAGCTGATCCACCACCCTATAATCACTTTTCTTGATTATTTTCAAGAATTCTTATGCCCCTTGATCGGTAAAATTCTTGCTTGGAGGTTCTAGTTCTTGACTTGCCTCCACCATAACTTTTCCTTTATCCTTAACCACAACACCATTCTTCTTTTATGGTTCGGGACCATATATTTGGCCACTGCGAGTCCTGCCCCCTGTTCCTGTTATATTTGTGATTGCAGGTCCTTGACTTATCGATGACTCACATTCTTGCTTTAAACCATTGACTTGGATAGTAGAATCATAACTCCACTGTACTGCTTTGTTACTTTCATAAGGAGTGGGAGATGGCCTCCTAATCACCATTATAGTCTTTAGAATTACTAGAATTCTCAGAGTCTGGTATGGTATCATCACTGGTTCTTCTGTTGACTCTCCCCATGGAATCACAAGTGTTTTCTTATTAGGACTTGGCCCTTGGAAGGGAATTACCAATGGCTTCTCTGTACTTCCATCGATCGCAGCTACGTATTCTTCTTTAGGGTATTTCCTAAATTGTACTATCCCCTAATCCACCAATTTCTGTAATGTCTTCTCAAAAGCTTCATTGTGTTCCAAGAGGAACCCACATTCAAACAAATATTCTTTCAAGAGATCTATCAGAGCTTTTACTCGTCCGACTGCCTCAAAGTCAGTCATCACCTCAATTGCATCCACAGTTGACCCACCATGCGGAGGCATGTGGTGTTAGACGGTGTGGCAAGTGATCGAGAGGGTGAGGGGTGAATAGATCACCTCCTTATTTATCAAGGATTTAAAATATTTTATCAAAGTTTATTGAAAACAGCAGAAAAACACGGTCCCAAATCAACTTCTATCTATTTTGGACCAACTACTAGAAAACCGGACATACGATAAACTTGCTGGATTTTATTAAGATGAAATAGATGATAATTAAACATAGATTGATGTAAGTTTCAATGCACTTATCACAAGAATTCTATTTCCAATGAATAAAAACTTGCACGCAATTTTGTCGAACAGTTGGTGTATGCTTGTTCGATGATAAAAAATAATGGTGTTTTTAGAAGGAGAGTTTGTACCACTATTGTATCATTAAACAGAAAAACCAGTAAACCAATTGAATCACAAAATTGCAGAAAACCTAAAGATAAAGAGAGAAAGAAAAAAAATACACGGGCAATTTGGTAAGGAAATTCCCCACTGTCGTCCTTGCGTGTGGGTACGTCTCCCTCTTAATTCTGAAACAGAAATTGAGACCTGTTATATCAATTTTCTGAAAGTTGTTTACAAGGTTACAATATAAAGACAGAACATAATCTCTAAGATCTTCTTCTTCTTGTAAGAACCTTCACTTAATATGATCTTATCAATATTCCCTGCAAGATCCATAATAAATCCTCCGATTCCATGACCTGTTTGTGAAATCGCTCCGATTTCCAAACCCCTCGCTACGCCTGGATCTGACTTGTGCAATCGTGACTAACAAACTTGCAAGAACACGCCTATTCTTAAAGGACAAACCCTTTGGTTTTTCCTCGAAACCCCCTTATGAATCTTCAACTCAACTTAGATCGCCGATCATACCGCTGAACATTATCTCTATGATCTCTTGATCCTTTGAATAAAGATTTTTATCTTTCGTTGTTGTTGAACCAAGATGATTGAGAAGATGATGAAGATGTGAAACAACCGGCTGAAAATCATCAAACAATGAAGTCACCATCAAATGTCTTTTATCCCACATGATGGGAAAGGTAAACATTGAGAAAACCTGAGAAGGGAGAAGTCACGGTCTTGCGACTGATAGATCGGGTAAGGCAGTCTGTTACACGATGGGAAGGTATTAGCACCCCACACGATCATAGTACTCTATGGTATCCACTCTTGTTTTCTATCTTATGGGTGTGTTTAAACTATGCTTACTGTTTACTTTTGAGGAAGAATGCATGCAAAAGAAAGGAGAAAAGAATGTAGGGAAAATAAATTATACTCGCTTGGGCCCTACCCCAATGACTACTATGATACGGTGGCAGAACTGACTGTTTTTATTACTACTGGTTTTGCGTTTTTTGTTTGCAAATGTACGGTAAGCAAGAGTCGCCACCATCTTTTATTTCATCCAACAAAGGAAAAGGGGAAAAGAACAAAAAAAACCTTTTCAAGATGTTTCTGAGTACGGGGGGTAGATTATAGAAAGGGAAGGTGTTAGCACCCTTTCTATCCATGGTTTTCCATGGGCTCTTAGGTACTTGCTCATTCTTAAATTGCTTTTGTGTGTTTGAAAAAGTTTTGAAATTGCCTTAGTGCGGCGTTTCACTTTATGGTAACCCTTGTATCAGTCCTCAAGGGTATGATAAATTTTTTTTGAAAACTTTGTTTGAAAAGCTTGTTTGAAAGTGTATGTGTAAAAACTTGTTGCTTTGAGCAAGTACTTAAGAGTTTCTACCTACTCGAAAAAGGTTATTCATTTTCTTATTTCCTATAGACAGCACTATCCTACTATTAAGGAGTGGGTAGCTCCATCGTTGGAGTTTAAGGGACAATCGAAAGGGATGAGTAAAATCACTAAAGTAATGGTTAGGAAATCTTAGTAGTTACCCTAGAGTCCTAAAGATCTTTCCGAGGCAACATTCGAATGGGTCACTTTTGATCTTTTGGGACTAGAGGGCAACCACTAAAACTCCCTATACTTCATGACCGTTTACCGAAGGCAACCGAAGTGGGGCAAACCCTAGGAGTGAGCATGTCAGTTTATTTAATCTTTGCATAGTTAGGGTTTTCTATTGTTTTAAGCGTTGATTTATCTTTCGCATACAATCGTACTATTAATCAACTAACAGTTTATAATGACGGAAAGTAAAAGTGCGAGAAATTTAAACCTAGCTATTACAAGGCTTTGGGGAAGGGGATTACATAATCAAACTTGGGGAAAACAGTAAATGGAAATAATAATAAACCTAAGTTAAAACTATTACAAACTCAGAGCAATTACATTAATTGGAAAAATAATGAAATAAATACGCGCGATGAAATTAAATACGAGGAATTAAAGTTAAATTCAAAGACATTTGATTAGTGAATAAAGAAAAAATATTTTTTTTGGGTTTTTTTGGAGAAAAAGTAATTAATTTTGCAAATTAACCTAATTTCTAATTGATTTTAATTAAGAAAAAAAAGAATTTAAATTATCCTAATTAAACTGATTAATTAATGAAAAAAATATTTTATGAAAAATCTAATTCTAATGTTTTGTGATTTTTTGTGATTCTTTTTATTTAATTAAAAAACAATGACTTTTTTGTAAAATAATTAAAACTAAAAATTAAATAAAGAAAACTAAAAAGAAATAAAGTGGGCCTGGCATGAGAAGTGATTTTGGGGGTGTATGTTGAATTTGTGTTAGGCCCATCTTGATGGTGGCCCAATTGTTGTGCCTGATCTAGTGGGATCACATTTGGAAGCCCACCGTGTGCTGCGCTTGTGGTGTGTTGGATCTGGACTGATGATGGATCTAGTGGTCAGGATCCTGAGTTGCATAATACCCCCCCTTTGGGCGTTGCGTTCTAGATCCTGTGGAAAATATTGAGAAAAAGTAAAATGCGTACGCTTGGGAACGAACCCAAGACGTTTGCAATGCACGCCCTGCCCTTTGCCATCTGTGCTGATTTGTTAGTCGTGAACATATTTCAACAAATAAAATATAACATAAACAAACTATTATGCCCAGAAACGCACGCAAATTCAAATCTCCCAATGAGAGTCTGCCACCTAATTGTCTTCTTCCCAGAATTGTTGTTTTAGAAACTGGGCTTTTACCAACGAACGGATTCATCACTATAGGCTATAGTGATGGTTCTTGTGCATGGCTACAAACCTGTAAACATAAAAAATGCAATACAAGCAACATAAATCCTAACCAAGGGCATGGTTCCACTCGAAACCAATCCGTGAACGTGATGGCACCATTAATTTGGCCCAATTTCGCCTGTGTACAGAGTTCCCAATTTGGGACCTCAAAACCCTAGCAATGGCGTATCACATATCCTGCGTCTAAACACGAATTCAACTATACAGAAAGCTTGCACTCATTCATGTGAACAAGAATATATGGTTAAAACAAGTTTACAGTACATGAATCAATGAATTCGAGTTTGAGAAAAAGAAAGCAAATTGTGGGCGTGGATGATGCGATTCTGGAAGCTTTGATGCTGGGAAATGATTGGAAAAGCTTCTGGGAGTACCAAGGAAAGTATTGCAATCTTAAAATCGCCTTGAGGAGGGCTGCAATGTGGAATCCGATTTGAGTTTTTTCTTTGAATTTTTGGAAGCTTTTTCTTTCTCTTTTTGAGGATGGCTGCACACAAAAACTTCCTCTCTAGGGTTGATAACACTTATGTATATGTACTGAATCAAATTAGGTCATTATAATTGGAAAGAATCAAAAGATTGATGACATGATTTTAAGAAGAAATCAAATCTTGAAAAGTTTCCATGGATGAAGATTTTATGTCCATTTGACCTTGCATGATTTCCTTGGCTTTTTGACAGCATATAAGATCTTCGTTCAATGCAAAAATCAATCCTAAAACAAATTATATGATTTATTTGGATTTATTTGATTTTATTTGATTTTTAAATGAATAAAAATCAAAATAAATGAAATAAATAAGTGAATAAGGCATGGAGGGTCTCATAGGTCGTGGAACATGCTAGGACTGAGATTGAATCTTCAAAAGACGGGCCCATGTGAAAAAAAAATGCAATTTTGGGCATTGTTGACTTTGTGCAAATTTCCAAAAATGGACAACTTTGACAATGCATATCTCTCTCAATTTTGACCCTAGGAGAGTGTTATTGGACGTTTTAGAAAGATTAGGATGTCCCCTAAGTAACCTATTTGGTTTCATCTCAATTGGAGCTTCCATGTTCATGTAAGAAGCTTTGACCCAAAAGGTGTTTTTATTGACTTTTGAAAAGGACCTATAATGTCTGAATTTATATCTTTTCACGAGTGCATTTCTTGAACTTGAGGGATGAACATTATTTGTAGGGAATTGGATTCTCTTCAAAATGAGCCTTGGATGAGAATTTTATGATAAAGTATGATAAAGTTATGCCTGGTCAAAGTTTGGTTGACTTTTCCTATAGAAACCCTAATTTAGCAACTTTTGAGTTTTCATGAATTAGGAGCATTCCTTGAGGAATCATGATCAACCCTTGATCAAATGATGGATGTTACTTCAAAATATTTATGTTGACCAAAAATCTTGAAGTTTGACTGTATGTGGGTCACAATTGAGTTTTGACCTAGTATTATTGATTTTCAGGCATTTGAGCAATTGACTGAGCAAACTTCTTGTGCAAGGCATGAAACTTGACATGGATGATCTTTAGGACATATTAGGGAAATGGAAACCACTTAGAACCCTTGGAATTTAACCATCGTGATGAGGAGTGAAACCCTAGTTTGGGGCTCATTGTCTTAGGAGGAGGATTTGTCTGGTCAATCCTTAGTCAACTTGAGCAATTGAGGATCTCTAAGAGTATGTTTTGAGTAAAATGAGAGGGAAAATTTTGGGGTTCAACAGCTTCCTCTGTTCAATCTTCTTAAACCTGAGGATGTAGATTGGCTGGTCTGCCTTTTTTGATCTGAAGGTGGAAGATGATTGAACACTAGAGTGCCCATAAATTTGCACTCACATGAAGTAATATTGATCGATAATATTAGGAATGGGATTATAGATGCCATTTGGAAGGCGTCGAAGAATATCCGAAGATGGGCTTAAAGATGCCATCCAAAAAAGATATCAGTTGCATAAGAGATTTCTTTGCGATAATTCTTGTACCTGCCGTTGAGGAGGACTTCACCGGGGAATAGAGTCTAGAAGCTTCGGTTGTCCATTACTCTACTTGGGAATATGAAATCGACCGTATCTGGTCGGGTCTAGGTTTTACAGTGTCGTAAACTGTTGTCCAGAGATAAAAGAGAAGGAACCTGGATAGTAGGGTTACTTTGAAATGAAAGCCTGGATAGTAGGGCTATGAGAAGGAATCTGCGTAGTAGGGTTACTTCGAAATGAAAGCCTGGATAGTAGGGATATGAGAAGGAACCTGGGTAGTAGTGTTACTTCGAAATGAAAACCTGGATAGTAGGGTTATTTCGAAATGAAAGCTGGGATAGTAGGGCTATGAGAAGGAACCTGGATAGTAGGGTTACTTCGAAATGAAAGCCTGGATAGTAGGGCTGTGAGAAGGAACCTGGATAGTAGGGTTACTTCAAAATGAAAGCCTGGATAGTAGGGCTGTGAGAAGGAACCTGGATAGTAGGGCTGTGAGAAGGAACCTGGATAGTAGGGTTACTTCGAAATGAAAGCCTGAATAGTAGGACTGCAAGAGGAACCTGGATAGTAGGGTTACTTTGAAATGAAATCCTGGATAGTAGGGCTGTGAGAAGGAACCTGGACAGTAGGGTTACTTCGAAATGAAAGCCTGGATAGTAGGGTTGTAAGAAGGAACCTAGATAGTAGGGTTACTTCGAAATGAAAGCCTGGATAATAGGGCTATCTCATTTGATCATGTAGATTAGTTGACCCGTTTGGTTTCAGGAACTGATTTTCCATTAGTTGTCTGCAGATATGACATGTATAGCTTCATAGATTTTAATCTTGAACTATCGAAATTGTTGATTAGAACCATCTTTCCTGAAAAGGTACAAGATTAATTATATGTGATGCATGAAATGCATTGTGTGATGATGTTCTCAAATTAAATGAGATTATGCTGTATGAAATATGTATGCACACGTCATGATGTATGACCATGAAATGCTGTTATGACATATCCGAGTTTGGGAAAATAAATCCCTGACTTCTGTTGGAGAGTACTGGAAATTGAAATCCTGACCGTTGTCGAAAAAGTGGTTCTTCTACCTCCGTTGGGGATGGTGAACGAAGATGACTATGCCTTGGATTTACTCCTTTCTGTTTGTGAATATTCTACTGGGGAGAGACTCTGCTTGAGAATAACTCTGCGGGGGAATAACTCTGTTTGAGAGAGGAGATGCCTTGCTGGAAGATTTTACCAATTCAGAGAAATAAACTCCGTTGGAGGAAGAACTTCTGTAGATGGAGGAATAAGCTCTGTTGGGGATTGAACTTTTGTATTTGGAGAAATAAACTCTGCTTGGTAGAAAACTTTATGACCCGCTTGTGATTATAAAGTTCGACTGGGGAATATAGATGTCGGCTCTCTAAAGGAACTTTGTTGGGAAAGTAACTCCTGTTTGGGGAAGCCGATGATAAAGCTTTGGTTGCCTCTACTCTGTGGGGAGTGTAGATTTCACGGGGTCGCGTGTAATGGTGACTTTGTTTCAAAACTGTCTCTGCCCCTGTACCATGTTGAACAGGGTAACTGTCGGGATTAGGCTTTGCCCCACTCTTTAAGTCATGAGCAATTGTCTTTCTGTTTCCTATGAAAATATTTGTGAATAACAATCATATTCAAATTCATATGTCAAGAATAAATCATTGGACGCTTTTGCAAAACAAAACAGAAAAAGAAAACACATGGTTTTTTAAAAATGACTTGTATTAATTTCTGAAGTTGGCCTATAACAGGCGTTTTTTGTACAAGGAAGCTGACGCTCTAGTAAGAGAACATCGCCATGAAAATAAAAGTCATACAATTTTGTGTACAAAGAAGAAAACAGCTTGTGTAATAATCCCATTGAGTTTCAATTCTGCTATTGCTGTTGTCTTCGAGCGTCGCATCACTTTGCTGCTTGTCCGAAGCCGACTGGATTGATTGGTTCCATTCGAGCTTGATAGTTGATATTGAGGTCTGGTTGAAAGGTGATCTAATGGGACATAATGATACACTTTAAATCCCTAACTTTTTCCTGGACAACCATTTCGGGTTTTCAGTCCAACAGGATACCCTTTTTGGCCCAAGCCTCCTTTTCAGGTTTTCGACTTGCCGGGTGTTTAGGTTTTTTCGTTTTCATCCCTAATTTTTGTCCGAACCCTTTTGGTTCGCCAGGAAGCCCTTATTTTTGCCTAGGCTAGTCAACCTAGTAGGTCTTTAATCATGCGTAGTATCTTTTCACTATGTCCGCATTAATAGGGTGAGGAAGGTCGTCACTGTCCATGGTGGTCAGAATCATGGCTCCACCTGAGAAAATGTTTTTGATCACAAATGGCCCTTCGTATATGGGAGTCTATTTCCCCTTGGGATCACCTTGCGGCAGTATGATGCCCTTGATCACTAAATCCCCGACTTGATATTCTTGGTGTCTTACTTTTTTGTTGAAAGCCTTGATCATTCGTTTTTGATACATTTAACCATGACAGAAAACAGTAAGTCTCTTCTCATCGATCAGATTCAGTTGATCAAGTCGAGTCTAGATCTAGTCGCCTTCGTTCAAACCTGCATCCTTCATAATCCTCAGGGAAGGGATATGGACCTCAATATGCAGGATAACCTCCATGCCATATACCAGAGAGTAGGGTGTTGCCCCTGTCGATGTTTGCGTGGAGGTGCGGTACCCATGAAGAACAAATGGTAACATCTCATGCCAGTCTTTGCATGTCACCGTCATCTTCTGTATAATCTTTTTGATGTTCTTGTTAGCAGCTTCGACAATGCCATTCATCTTCAGTCGGTAGGGAGAAGAGTTATGATGCTGTATCCTGAATTGCTTACAGAGTTCTGTGATCGTCGTGTTATTGAGATTGGTACCATTGTTAGTGATGATTCTCTCTGGCACAGCGTACCGATAGATCAGGTTATGTTTGATAAACTGTGCCACAACGTTCTTGGTAACGGTAGCAAAAGAGGCAGCTTCAACCCACTAAGTGAAGTAATCAATGGCCACCAGGATGAAGCGATGCCCATTGGAAGCGGTAGGTCTAATCTCTCTGATCATGTCAATGCCCCACATTGCAAAGGGCCAAGGAGCCTTCAAGACGTTCAAAGGAACCAGCGGCATATGTACTTTAACAGCATAGATTTGGCACTTGTGGAAAGTTCGGGAGTGCTGATAACAATCTGCTTCCATAGTGGACCAATAGTATCATGCCCATAGAATCTTCTTAGCCATGGTATGTCCATTGGAATAAGTTCTGAAGGTACCTCCGTGTAGATCTTCCATAATCCTTTCTGCTCTGCTCTTGTCTACACACCGCAGTAAGGTAGAGTCATGGTTGTGCTTGTAGAGGATTCCATTACTGAGGAAGAATTTCGCGGCGAACCTTCTCAGAAACTTTTTGTCGTTGACAGATGCCCCCTCGGGACATTCTTGAGCCTCGAGATACCTTTTTATTTCATGAAACCAAGGTTTGTCTGCTACCTCTTCAATATCAATCTCACAGTAGTACGCTGGTTCATCTAACCTCTCAATGGTGATTCAGGGAGCTTCGTTGTCCCACCTGACCTTGAACATAGATGACATGGTAGCTAGCGCGTCTGCTAACTGATTCTCTTCTCGTGGGAAATGTTTAAAGGTTACCTCCTCAAAATGTGGGAGCAATGTCAGCACGTGCTCTTTGTACGAGATGAGATTCGAGTGCTTTGCATCCCATTCTCCTTTGATCTGACTTATCACCAAGGTTGAATCCCCAAAAATGTTTAAGAACTTGATCCTCAGGTTGATAACAGCTTTAAGACCCATGATGCAGGCTTCATACTCCCCATGTTGTTGGTACAGTTGAAGCATAGTCGGGCAGTGAAAGGAGTATTACAGCCCTCGGGGGATATGATTATAGCACCAATGCCATTATCGAGTGCGTTTGAAGCTTCGTCAAAAACCACAGTCCATCAGGATCCTTCTTCAGGTCCTTCATCCGGTCCAGGTTCTTCATAGTCGGTCACTAGCATAATATTCTCATCTGGGAACTCAAAATTCATGGACTGGTAGTCATCCACGGCCTGATGAGCCAAATTATCAGCCAATACACTTCCCTTGATTGCTTTCTGGGTTGTATATTGGATATCGTATTTGGTTAAGATCATCTTCCATCTTGCTATTCTTTCGGAGAGAGCGGGCTTCTCGAAGATGTACTTGATTGGAACCATCTTAGATATCAACAAAGTAGTGTGGGTCAGCATATACTGTCTCAGTCAGCGAGCAGCCCATGACAAAGTGCAGCAAGTTTTCTCGAGCAGTGAGTATCGTGTTTCACAGTCGGTAATTTTTTTTCTAAGGTAGTATACTGCGTGCTCTTTTCGACCAAACTCGTCATGCTGCCCCAGCACACACCCCATTGAATTGTCTAATACTATTAAGTACATTATCAAAGGTCTTTCTTTAATCAGAGGCATCAGAATGGGAGGCTCTTGGAGGTATTCCTTGATTCTGTCAAAGGTGACATGGCATTCGTCATTCCACTTTACCACTTGATCTTTCTTCAGGAGTTTGAAGATTGGCTCACAAGTAGCAGTCATATGTGAAATGAATCTGGCGATATAATTTAGGCGTCCCAAGAAACCTCTAACCTCCTTCTCAGTACAGGGAGCCGACATCTCTTGTATGGCCTTCACCTTTGTAGGGCCTACCTGAATACCTTTGTCACTGACGATGAACCCTAGCAGCTTACTAGACCTTACCCCGAAGGTGCACTTGTTCAGATTCAACCTCAGTTTATATGTCTTCAACCTGTCAAACAGCTTTTGTAGATGATCAAGGTGTTTTTCCTCGGTTTGAGACCTGACTATCATGTTGTCAACATAAACCTCTATCTCATGGTGAATCATATCATAGAACAAAGCTACCATGGCCCGCTGATAAGTTTCCCCGACATTCTTCAACCCAAACGACATCACCTTGTAACAGAAAGTGCCTCACTGTGTGACGAAGGTTATCTTCTCCATCTCTTCGGGTGCCATCTTGATCTGGTTGTAGCTAGAGAAACCATCCATGAAGGAAAAGACCCTGTGTTGTGCGGTGTTGTCAACCAGAACATCAATATGGGGAAGCGGGAAGTCATCCTTGGGGATTTCCCTGCTCAGGTCTCTGTAGTCCACACACATTCGTACTTTAACATCTTTCTTAGTGTGATACGGTGGGAGAACTGACTCGAGGTTTTGTGTTTTATCGCAAGTGTTGCAGTTAGCAAGAGTCGCCACTGACTTTTCTTTTATCCAAAAAGGAAAGGTGAAAAAGCATAGGAAAGACCTTTAGAGATGTTTTTTGAGTTCGGGTGGTAGATTATGAAAAGGGAAGGTATTAGCACCCTTTTCATCTATGGTTTTCCATGGGCTCTTAGTTACTTGCTAGATCACTTGCTTTTGTTTGAAATTGTACCTTGTGTGTGTGGTTTTTTGAAAGTATTTTTGAAAATGGAACTTCGTAATGGTTCTCGTTTCTATAAGAACGCCTACAAAGTGTTTGTTTCGAAAATAGTTCAAAGGTGTGTTTGTGAGATGTGTTTTTGAAAGTATTTTGAAAATGTAACTTTGTAACGATTCTCGTTTCTATAAGAACGCATACAAAGTGTTTGTTTCGAAAATAGTTCAAAGATGAGAGTGTGGGTGTATAAAAATGTTTTTGTTGTGAGAAAGCGAGTAACTAGGAGCGGATCTACCTACTCGAAAGGTCTTAAATGTGCTTTTCCTCCTCCTTTAGATATGGCTATCTTACCATTGATTTGGTAAGAAGCCCCATCGTTGGATGTGAAGGGACGGGCATTGGGACATTTGTATAGTCATAGAAGGCAACATATGGGACGTTTTAGCAATGTCGTTTTAGGGACTAGATCGTTTACCGAAGGCAACATCGAGGGTCATCGAGGGACTACGATCTTTTATCGAGGGTCTTTGCTAAAACGCCCATGCTCGAGGGACATGATTATTTTCCGAAAGGGGCAACGAGACAGGATTACCCTAAGGGTGCATGTGTGAATAGTGTGTTTGATTTACATACGTTTTGTCTTTGATTAGGGTTGTCTATTTTATTGTTTTTATCTTGCCATGCATCTTATTTATTAGCAATATATGAAAAACAAGTAAAAAGCGGAAAGTAAAATCTAAGCTATTACATCACTTTAGGGGGATGGGGGTACAATTTAACAATGGGGGTGAAGTAGGATCTAAAATATTACAACCACATCGAATGATAATGAGAAGAATGTGAAAACAGTGTAGAATAAAGGAAAAATGCATTTTTGAACTGCTATGTGTCGACCCATGCTGCTATGTATCGACACATAGCTTCTTCCTGCTCCTGTAAAACAAAATCAGTTCAGTATGGGTCGACATGTAATGGGATGTGTCGACTCATGCATCTTCTTGTATCGATGCAAAACGCGTATGTATCGACTCATAGGCTTTTCCAGCTTCTGTTTTGTAACCTGAACTCAGTATGGGTCGATGCATGAGGGTTATGTGTCGACTCATACCCTATATTTTCACTAAGATGGGTCGACACATGTGGATATGTGTCGATACATATTGCCTTTTTATGCCTTAAACACCATTCGTTGCATACGTCAATTAGTTTTTTAACATATAAATGAATAACATGAACAACAAATAAATGATTAACTTCAAAAATAGTGATTGCTACATCCTATAAACAAAAAAGTTGATGTATGGAAAAGGCAAGGTAAAGATGACTTACCTTAAAACTGCATTTTAGGTTTTGAATCCAAATACCCTTCAAGATATTGTATGAACCTTAAGGAAGCTCCAACAGGCTGCTAGACTTTCCTTTTTGTTGAAGGTTACTAAATAACCTTTGTATGGTATGAAATGTTTGGATGGTTTTTAGATGGAATATGCAAAGTGTGAGAGGTTTAAAGGTTTAGACTTCAAAATTTAAGAGTGGAGGTTTTATGGGCTGTTATGGCTTTTTGTGAATAGGCGATTTTAAGGGTTTATCAATATAACTTATGGATTTTCTCCTTGTTCTTTCTCTCTATGTTTTTCTAACTTGTTTTTCCAACCTGTTTTTTTAACCTCTTTCTCTTGCAACTGGCCTCTCTATTTACAGAGAAGGTTTGAGATTTGAAAACTCAGATTTTTAATCACATGTTATGGTTAGGTTAGATTGTACATGAAGCAAGCTTGAAGATTATAGTTCCAATGCTTTGTACTTTGTTTCATAGAGATGTTGGACACTTTAAGCATGCCCTTCTGATTTGTGTGTGATTAGAACAACAAGTTAGAGGCTCAAGAAATTGGCTTTATGATTAAAGTGAACTTTGCAAGAATGGCAATGGTGCCTTTATGCCAAAAATAGAAAGATCACTTGAATAATGCTTAAACCCAATGGACCATAGCTCGAAAGTTTGTGTAAGCATTAAATTATGGTAAGAGTTGCAAGTCACAAGGCCTACAAATTGGAGATTATTCAGCATGGGTTAAGATTCTTGTTCCTTGTTCATCACAAATCTGCCTTGTAAATCAAGAATGAATGTCCAACTTCAGATCCTTGTATCTCCTAACTCAAGTAAGATAAATTCATGCTCTTGGATGTTTTGGAAAGCTTGAAACACCCTCTATAACTTTCATGTTGGCCACTTTTGTTAAATCAAACTGGAACTTGATGAAAAATGGGCAAGAAGTTGGGATAAAAACCTGACCAAAACTGCTGAAAATTTCTCTAAGTGTTTAAATGAAAATGTCATGACATCATGAATTTATAACCTGAAATCCAAGCATATTTAGGAGAAGTTGTGTAAAGAAATGTTGTAGATATCATGGAGATCTACAAATTTCATGTTGGAAGCTTCTCTTGAATCCTCTTGCATCATGGTGAAAAGTTGGCATGAAGAAATGAAATTATCATGTATAAAGACACTTAGAAAATTTCTAAGCCTTGGAAATCTTGACTTTTCAAGTTGACTTTTGACTTTCTTGACTTCTTGATGATCAAGCTTGATATTTTTGAATGTCTTGATGAAATTTGATCTTTGGGTTGTAATGTTGACCAAAAAGTCAAAGTTTAACTTTCCAGTATGCAATTGACCATTTTCCCCTTGTGCCAATTTCAAGCCTAAATTGATGTATCAGTGCTGCAAACTTGACGTCTTAGAATATCTTGTGAGCAAATACTAAATGAGAGGGCAAATTTTGGGGTACAACACTTAGGTACCGGAACAACGTTAGCAACCCACTGCGGATAGGAGGTGACAACTAAGAACCCAACATTGAACTACTTCATGACCTTTGCTTTGATCTTCTCTGACATTTCAGGGCGCATATGACAGACCTTCTGTTTAACCGGAGGACAATCTTCTTTAGTTGGCAGAAAATGCACCATAATATCAGTGTCTAAACTAGGCATGTCTTCATATGACCAGGCGAAGATCTCAACATATTCTTGCAACATCTGCACCAACCGCTGTTTGACATTAATCTCCAGATTTGCGCCGATATTGACTTCTTTTCTGTCTACCTCTGTGCCCAAGTTTATCGTCTCAACTGGCTCTTCATGAGGCTGTATAGCCCCCTCTTCCTGCTGTAATAGTCTAGCAAGTTCTCCAGGTACGTCACAATCTTCCTTACCTTCGTCCTCGGCTTGGTTGATCGGATTTTCGAAGTTATAACTGGAAATAGCAGAACTGTTATCAATGGGATCCAGAGTGGATATGAATCTGCAGCTTGATTATGTGAGTGTGTGTAAGAGCATAGTTCTATTGATAAAGTAAAAAGCAGAAAAGAAAAAATAGAGAGCGCAAAATTTGTATGCAAGAAACGTCCAATGTTTTATTGATGACATATGATAATGACATATAATAACCCTCACAAGTAAACCATTGTGCCTCGGGTAAGACACAAGGCCATAGAGTTTATATTGTTTATTAAAAATTCGAAAAACAAGTAAGACAATTACTGCTGAACAAAAGAAATTGGCACAAAATCTTTGGCCGTCCAGTCACTAGGTCCACCGTTGGTAGTAGGGTAGATCCAGCTGTCAATATCATAATCCTCATCATCGTCTTCTATAGCATTAACCCCACGCTTGCTGATGCGTAAGGGAGGTCCTCCAGCCCGAGCACGTCGAATAACCCTTTGAGCTCCTGAAGTAAAGCCCAAACCAAATTTGTCAGTTTTATGAGGAAAATCAGGGAGCTATCCCCAAATGGTACACCCACCTTCTTCAACTACCGCTCTGGCGTCCTTGAGAGAAACCATCTTCAAAGGAGGTCTGATGATCTTTGGCACACTGGTGATAGTCTCAGTTGAAGCCATAATCTGGGAAACCTCTTCAAAATTTTGATAAGGGGTCTCTATGAATTCCCCGTCCATCTCCACATAATGAAAGAGTTCAGGTGGCTTACCATATACTCCTCTTCACCATTCACGGTGACAATCTTCCCCTTCATTGGATACTTCAACATTTGGTGCAACGTAGAAGTAACAACCCCAACTTCATGAATCCAAGGAAGACCCAACAAACAAGAATAAGATGGCCTAATATCCATCACGTAGAAGGTGGATCCAAAGGTCTGGGAACCCACTTTGACAGGCATGTCCACCTCCCCGTGCACCATTCTCTTTGAACCGTCGAAAGCCCTCACCACAATGTTACTGGGCTTTAAGGTCAAACCTTTACAATCTAGTCTATCAAGAGCCTTCTTGGGCATAACATTTAGTGACGATCCAGTGTCCACTAGCACATAGGACATAGTAGTGCCCCTGCATTCGATCGAGACATGTAGAGCATCATTATGCTTTCTCCCCTTGGTGTCAAATCAACATCTGAAAAACCCAACCCATTATCTGCAGTCAAACTGGCCACACAGTCCTTGAATTGGTTAGTGGAGGTTTCTTGCGGCACATGCGCAGTCTTGAGAAACGTAATCAAAGCCTTCGTATGGGCCTCGGAACACAATAGCAGAGACAACATTGATATCTTCGAAGGGGTCTGCCCCAACTGCTCGACTATATTGTAGTCGCTCTTCTTGATTATTTTTAAAATTTCCTCCATTTCTTGTTTAGAGGATTCCAAAATAACTTTTCTAGGTGCCTCCATTCGGGCAGGCTCACCCACAACTTCTTTGCCCCGAGTCCCAGATGACTCATCGGCAGGGATAACAACTGGAGTAAGGATGGGAGTAGTAGCAGAAGTACTAGCAGGAACAATAGATGGAATAACAATAGGCTTAGCAACAGTCTTCGGGGAGATCTCGGGAGAGAAAACCCTTCCACTTCGAGTAATTTTGCTGGTCACAAAAATGTTACTGATTTCGTGATCAGCCTCTTCAGTCTTCAAATCCTGCTTGACATCATGGTAGTAAACGTCAGCACAATAATTCCAAGGAACAACTTTGTCCGAGGAGTACGGTACAGGGCCAGGAAAAGTGATTATCAATGGAGCAATTCTTGGAGCATGTGTAATCCTAATAGGTCTTTTGGAGGAGACCTTGGAAGGATTGGAGGAAATGGTTATGATAGCAACATCTTCATGTAGGACAGTCAGAATCAGAGTCTTTTCGAGAAAAATCTCTCTATTATCCATCAGGCGTTGAACACCTTCTTTCAGCAAATAACAACCAGAAGGCAGAGATAAACACATGAGGCAACCTTCACCATAACCCGGAAATAAACCAGCTAGCAACAAATTCTTCTTGACGGTCATGAGAGGAGTGAAAACTTCATCAATAAAAGTAACAAATAGATCAATATCAACGACATTAACACCACGGTTATGCTTGGGCATGAGAGTAGTTATGACATTAGGCTTCTCAGGATCATCAAACTCAATCTCTTTTTCTTCGATCAGATCCTGTATCTTATTCCTCAGAGCCTAACAGTCGTTTGTATCGTGGCCTGGACTCTCAAAATGGTAAGCACACCGGGTGTTTAGATTGTAACGAGGAGATATGGTGTTGGGATTCTTAGGAGCCTCCTTTAAGGTTGGCAAGTTAGATTTTAATAGATGGGGTAAAACTTCAGACAACGTCATATTGATCTGAGTGAACTGCCTTTGAGGTCTTTCTAACCTTGGCTGATTGTTTCGTTGTTGAGTAGCCGCAAGCCTAAGTATCATCACAGCCCTTACCGTTGGACAGTGCTCGGTTTTGCTCTGACCTCTTGGGTTATAAATAACACTGACCTCCTTCTTACCCATGAATGGCTTCTTCACTGTACTTGAAGAGGTGTCTTTCTGGATCTTGCCACTTCAGATCCCAGCTTCTACCCTCTCTCTAGTTAATATCAGCTCAGTAAAACCAGTTGAGGAGCTACCAATCAAGTGATTCAAGAATGGACCAGATAGCGTACCGAGAAACATGTCCACCAACTCCCTATCAGACAAAGGGGGTTGGACTCTCCCTACCAAATCTCTCCACTTCTGAGTGTAGTACTTAAAACCTTCGCTTGCACCCATGGACATACTCTGGAGTTGAGTACGAGTAGAAGCAAGGTCAGCATTATATTGATACTGCTTATAAAAAGCAGTAGCCAGATCTTCCCAGTTGCGGACATTGGTTCCCTCTAGCTGATAGAACCACTCAAGCTGAGTCCCGGATAGACTATATTGAAATAAATGGACCCACAAGTTCCTATCAGCAATGTGAGGCTGAATCTTCCTCACTTAAGAACGAATATGATGCTTGGGACAAGAAACTCCATCATACTTTGCTAATACCAGAGCCTTGAAATTTGGTGGGATGACAACCCCATATACCAAACCTATCTCTTCAAAATCCATCCCTGGTACTCTTTGGATCTCCATTATGCTAAGGCGATCCTCTAACTGTTTGTATCTATCCTTAGTGGGAGGATATTGTTCATCATTGTAATCAGTGTCATTATCAGAAACCTCTGGGATAGGGTCCTCCTCCCTTGTCTCTCCCTCTTGATTCTCCCCTTCTTGGGATGAGGAGGTCATATCAACCGGTTGCTTCAATGGTCCCTTGAATCTTCTACCCAGATTCAGGACACCATCGGTCTTCTTTGTCTTCTTCTTTTTGTCTTTCAGAATAAGGGCCTTCAGATCTTCCTGCCCTTTAGCCAAAGCTACGAACATTTGCTGAAATTGGGCATTTTGTGCCTGGAGATCCTTGATACTTTGTTTAGAAGACATTATTGCTGTAATAAACAGCGAAGAAGATGAGAAACATGTTATGATACCTGTTTATGCATTGATATGTATGGCATGTGTATGCAATGATTTCAAGGACTTTGGGAAATTTAAATTTGCGAACCAAAATGAAACAAAGATTTTATTAGTAGAATTCAAAGTAAAATTTCCTTTTAGGCGTTACAATTGAAAATTCTAAAAACTAAAAAAAATCAAGTTTCCCATGGATGTTTTCTCTTCGTGCCGAGATAGACATTACGGCTTCTTTCCTCATGAAGCTTCTTTGTGAGCTCTAAAACTTTCTTCTCCTGGGAATAGAACTGGTTCCTATAAGTATCATGCTCCTTCTTCAACTGAATCCAGGACCTCTGTAATTCTTCAAGATCGGTGAGCATATCAGGATGAAGAACCGTGTAGGGAATATCCCCTTCAGTAATGGGCTCCACAATCACTGGTAAGCCAGCCATGTATGGCATCATAAGTTTCTGAGCACGAGCTCGTACCCAGTGAATATAAGGTTCCATAGGAATGGAATTCTTCGGCCCCAAAGTCCAAATCATCCCAAAACAGCTGGGCCTTATCTATTAGAAACTTGGCTAGAAAACCCTTGACTCCACTTCTTGTTTCCCAATTGGATACCATGTCGGCCCGTTTCAGATGCAAAGCTAAGGCAATGCATTCTGGCTTAGGGACCTCTTCTAAACCTGTGAAAGGCATCTGGTTAAGAATAGGTAGATTCAATAACTGAGAGGACTCTTTCATGGTAGGCACCTACTGATAGTCTGGAAAGGTGAAGCAATGGTGCTTAGGATCAAAGAACTGAAAGAGTACACCCATCATATTTTCATCAAAGCTCGAAGTAACCAGGTTAAGAAGTCGACCATATCTCTTAGTGAACGAAGAAGTTTCAGGGACTCTTGATACTAGCTTCTTGAGTTAGAGAGGTATTCTCACAAATCTGATTCAGATCTTGTTTCTACGAGTGGAAGCCATGATCTGCAAATTAGAACAAAGATAAATTCCCTTGGTCCTTTAAATGTTTAGTGTAATGAGAATGGATGCTATGTTATGATGCATGATGCTATGTTCAAATAAAGTAAATCACACACAAGCAAAGCACACAATAGACCTTAGGTTCAAAGGCTTGCATGAGGTTAAAGGTAAGTACCCTCTTAAAGTTTAGTTGGTTTCAAACCTGTCTTAGAAAAGTAATTGGGTTCTAAGGATTCTCAATATCACTGATCATCCTTTATCGGGCATTGTTTCAACTCAGGCAATCTTTTCTTGCGGCCGAAATATCCCGAAAGTCTGATCTCAATGAGTGTAGCATCGATTATCAACCAATCCTCGACTTTATATGGAGGCCTGCTATCTCACTACTTTATAATGGCCAAGTTTGTTCAACTAAGGTTCTAAGGTCCATTAGTGCTTCACGACACCACGCGGCGGCCCCGTATTCTTCTAGTTTCAACACGGAGGATATAGGTACCAACCAAAGTGTCACACCAACACAGCCATCGCTTAAACCATATTGGTATATGCCGTACATTCTCCACGATCTATTATTGTTTACCTAAAAAAGTGTCCCCAGATCCGAGTCTAGGATCTTCAACAATACCCAAGCAAAAACCCTTAAAGATAAAGCAAGAAAAACAAACAAGAAAGCAATTTAAAGATGACCTAGATCCTAAGGTAAACCCCACTTTATTTCAATTCCCCATCAGAGTCGCTAGTTCTGTGATATGGTGGTAGAACTGACTATTTTTGTTACTACTGGTTTTGCATTTTTTGTCCGTAAATGTACGGTAAGCAAGAGTCACCACCGTTTTTTATTTCATCTAACAAAGGAAAAGGGAAAAAGAACAGAAAAAATCTTTTTCGAGATGTTTCTGAGTACGGGGGGTAGATTATAGAAAGGGAAGGTGTTAGCACCCTTTATATCCAGGGTTTTCCATGGGCTCTTAGATAATTGCTCATTATTAAATTGCTTTTGTGTGTTTGTGTGTTTGAAAAAGTTTTGAAATTTCCTTAGTGCGACTTTTCACTTTATGGTAACCCTTGTATCAGTCCTCAAGGGTATGATAAAATGGTTTTGAAAACTTTGTTTGAAAAGATTGTTTTAAAGTGTATGTGTAAAAATTTGTTATTTTGAGCAAGTACTTAAGAGTTTCTACCTACTCGAAAAAGGCTGTTCATTTTCTTATTTCCTTTAGACAACGCTATCCTACTATTAAGGAGTAGGTAGCTCCATCGTTGGAGTTTAATGGACAATCGAAAGGGACAAGTACAATCACTAAATCAATGGTTAGGAAACCTTAGTAGTTACCCTAGAGTCCTAAAGATCTTTCTGAGGCAACATTTGAATGGGTCATTTTTTATCTTTTGGGACTAGAGAGAAACCACTAAAACTCCCTATACTTCATGACCGTTT
Organism: Vicia faba; assembly: GCA_948472305.1. NCBI lineage: Eukaryota > Viridiplantae > Streptophyta > Magnoliopsida > Fabales > Fabaceae > Vicia > Vicia faba. Next base: position 247,923,500 of record OX451738.1, on the reverse strand, counting down.
ACCGAAGGCAACCGAAGCGGGGAAAACCCTGGAGAAACCCGCCGTTTGTTGGGGAAATAAACCTTGTTGCTCAGTCTTTTGGCGAGGCGACGACTTACTAGAGAAAAGTCCTCAGGGATTCTTGAGGTCGACTTAGCTGGGAAGAGGTTATCAAAGATTGAAACTCTGGTTGGGAGTCCTCTTATGAGAAGGATTTTGGGGAGATTTGTCACTGTCCCTAATAGCGAGTGTTTATGACTTTGCTAGAAAATGTTTGACTGTATGCAAACCTTTGTTGGGATTGACGTTCAATGCCCCAAGTGACGGGGACGGGGACTTGCCCCTGGTTACTCTGCAATTTGAGAGATTTCTTGAAATATTGACTGGACTGCTCCAGGTTACTTGGACAATGACATGTCATGTCCCCTTGTTGATAGGAGATTTTTGCAATGGAAGTGTCATCCCGCTTGAAATGACTTTGTTCACTGAGAAAGCTTTCCGTTCATTGGATTTTCAATGTGTGAATTTCTCCGCTTCCAAACAAATAGCCATATGCAAACAACGATATTCAAATAATGCAAAGTTTATGCTTGTCTTGAAATTTTGAAAATGCGTTTTTTAGCAAAAACTTTTTGTAAGAAAAATTCAACTCAAGATTTAGAGCAAAGCCTTACAGGAGTCGGGATACCTTTTGTAACAGTATGCTTTCGAACTAACCCATGCTTCAATTAGTACTTTTGAAGGGTTGTAACATGGTCTAGTTCACGGTTTAAGAAACAAAGGATAAAGGCTCAAAGTATATTTGTACCCACCCGCTCTTCGTGATGTTCTTCAGTCCTAAACTCAGCTTAATTATGCGTTTGAACTCCAAATGAGTCCGGAACAAAATTTTGGTGATGGTTCACACAAGTTGAATTTGTTGGAAGGCAGTCATTTTTGCTACATTATTTTTGTTGAGGATTTGTAGTGACCTCTTTCTTTTGATTTGTTATCCCCTAATTTTTTGCCTGACTGTTCTTGTTTTTGAGATTACAGTCGGCGAGATGCCCCAGTTTTTTTAAGCCTCCTTTATAGGTTTTGACTCAGTGGGCTTTTCTTTTTTGAGAGATAATGACTGCCTATGCGATTGGGAACCATCATTGTCTTTTGATTCCAGAGGAATGTTTTCGATGTTATTCGTTGTATTACGAGATGAGAGTTTGCGACCAAACGCGCATTTGAATTAACTGAGAGACTACCCTGCCCCAGGTTTTGATTAAAGGTTTCAATTTAAAACAGAAAACTTCTACTTCTTTGGCTCGAAGGGATTGACTAGGGATTATCTTCCTTATAACTCCAGTGTTTAAGATTTGAAAGAAACTCATGTACATCGTCAGCAAGATCCATCCAAAAGCATATTGTATGAGATTATGGCATTGTTTTTGTCATCCTCCCTCTAAAGGCTTGTAACTTTTAGCAAGAGTTGAATGTCATAAAACGAGTAAAAAACATAGTTAAAATGTAATGAAAATGAAATAATTCAAGACAAATATACGCAATGCATTAATGAAACAAAGTTTGACAATAACAGATAATTGTTTGAATAACAAAAGAAATTACAAATGGAAATTCAAAATGAACAGAAGTCTCTTTGTCTGAACTTGTCATTTAGGTGGAGAGCCCTCAGCGGAAGATTTTCATCTGGCCATCTTGTGTGAACTCCAGCGTTGTTTCTTTAATCAGATCTTGAATTTTGTTTCTCAAAGCCCAACATCTATCGGTGTCATGTCCAGGACTATTGGAATGATACGCAGATCTTGCATTTGGATTATACCCTGGAACGGCTGTGTTGGGATTCCGAGGGGGGTTCCTTAATACAATCAGCTTGACTTCCAACAAGCGTTGCAGCCCTTGAGATAATGACATGTTAATCTCAGTGAAGCATTTTCCAGATGTATTTTGCTTACGCCGATTACCCTGTTGACGTTGCCGAGGTAGTTGTTGGGCTCGTGACCCTGAAGCAAACTGGGGAGGTTTTCCCTCAGCTTCTTGTCTCAAGTGAGGCTGAATGATGACTTGATCCTCAACCTTAGTTGTTTTCCCTATTTGGTTACATCCATCCCGATGCAGTTTGTTGATGAGGACCCTTAGTTCTTCTTGTCCTTGAGCCAGGTTTTGAATAAGAGCCATCTGGCCTACCAGTTGTCCCATCATCTGAATCTTCATTGTTGCCATCTCAATCTGTAGCCCTTCCAACTGATAATTCCTGATGCCCTCCGGATTTCCTATTACCATGCCCCTTGTGAGGAGAGCCTTCACCTCTTTTTGCCCCTTGGATAGATTCAAGAACATCTCTTGGAGTTGAGCATTTTGAGCCTGGACGTCCTTGATAGTCTGCATTAGAGCCATCTCTACTGAAATAAACAGTAGGGAGATAAGGAGACTTGTTGTAAAGACCTGTTATGTTATGATGAATGTTGTTTATGTATATGCAATGCATTCAAGGATTTTGGAAAAATCAAAATTGTCTAAAACAAAGAAGGAACAAATGTTATATTAATAAAAACAGAACTTGTTTACATCAATGCCCCTAGGGTAAAAATAGTATAAAATTCTAAGATAAAAAGACGTTGTGCATCCTCTTTGGCGCAATGTAGGTGTTGAGAGTCTGCTCTTTGTGATGTTGACGAGTAAGTTCCAAAACCTTCTTCTCACTTGTGTAGAATTGGGCTTCAAAAGTATCGCGCTCTCCCTTGAGCTGTATCCAACTCCTTTGTAAATCTTCGAGTGATGTTGGCATGTCAGGATGTAGGAGGTTGTATGGAACCTCTCCTTCCATAACAGGCTCTTTGATCACAGGAAGAATGTAAGGGTAAGGCATCATAAGACTTTGGGCGCGGGTTCGTACCCACTTGAGGTAAGGCTCAAGGGGATGGAATTCTTGTGCCCCAAGGTCTTACTGTCCACCTTGTTGGGCATTCTCCAAGCTCGGACGAACCTTTGTCGAAGTCCTTGATCGTCGTTGTCGAAGTCAAAAACCAAGTCTGGAATCAGCATGTCATGTGGGCCATCCCTTCGAGCGTACCCAAACTGTCTCAGAGCCAAGCAAGGGTTGTAGGTAATGCCTCCCCTAATGCCAAGTAGAGGGACATTAGGGAATTCCCCACAACGATCAATGATGATAACATTTTCTCTGGATCGAGAACACCAATGAACATCTGAATGTGTAAGAGTCATCAATCGTTGTGACCACCTCAAGCCTTGCTCATTCTTCAAAACTGATTGGGGAAGATGAGAAATAAACCATCTTGCCATTAGAGGAGTGCAACACATGAGAACACCTCTTTTCCTCATTGTTCGAGTGTGAAAAGAGTGGAGGATATCCCCAAGCAATGTAGGCACAGGGTTGTGAGCCATGAAAATATTGACAGCATTCACATATATAAGCTTGTCAGGGTTTGGGAACAAGACCAATCCATAGATGAGAAGAGCTACAATCTCCTCAAAAGCTTGTAAGTCCAAAGAATTCCAGCAGCTTTAGGCCTTCTCAAACAGAAACTTTGACAAGAAGCCTTTGACACCACTTCTAGTTTCCCAATGGCCTATGATATCATATGGTTGCAAGTGTAGGGCTTGAGCAATATCTTCAGGCTTTGGATCTCTTTCCGTACCGTTGTAAGGTAGTTGATTGAGAATAGGAATCCTCAAGAGTTGAGAAAATTCCTCCAAAGTAGGCACAAGCTGGTAATTAGGAAATGTGAAGCAGTGGTGTAGGGGGTCAAAGAACTGGAAGAGAACTTTCACCATGTCTTCCTCAGTGTTGGTGTTGACTAAGTTGAGAAGACGACCATGCCTCTCGGTGAATGGAGAATTCTCAGGAATCCTTGAAGCTATCTCCTTGAGTTGAGGAGGAATTCTTACAAGGTTGACTTGAATGGTTTTCCTGCGAAGTGAATCCATTACCTACAAAATAGGAACAAAGATGAAGATCCAAATCCTTGAAATGGTTAGTGGATGCATATGATGCTTCATGATGTTATAATGTTATGCATAAGTATATATGTACAAACAAATCACACAAGTTCCTAGTTTAGGCTTGCACGGGGTTTCATAGGTAAATATCCTCTTGAAGTTTAGTTGGCTTAACCTGTCCTAGAAATAGTAACCGGGTTCTAAGGAGCTCAATATCACTGGATTATTTTCTGTGTTTATTGTTTCAGTTTAGCCACTTTAATGGCGACCGAAATATTCCAAGAAAACAACCCATCAATGAGTGTAGTATCAAGTATCTACGAACTTCGGACTTCACCAAAGCCGGTCATCTCACTACTCCTAAAAAGGCCAAGTTGGTCAAGTAAAGGTTCTAAAAGTCCATTAGTGCTTCATGACATCACTCAGCGGCCCTGTATTCTCTTTGATTAACTCAAAGGCTACCGGTACCCACAAATATGTCGCACTGATATAGATATTGCTTAGACCATGTTGGTATACCCCGCACAGTTTCCACAACGTATTGCTATTTACCTATGAATGTTTCCCAAATCCGGGTAGAGGATTCAAACCTAAACAATAGAACCAAAGTGTAAAGCAATCAAGTCAAGCAAGATAAGCATGTAAAGGTGATCTAAAACCCTAAGGTAACCCCACTTTTAAGATATCTCCCCAGCAGAGTCGCCAGTTCTGTGATACGGTGGGAGAACTGACTAGAGGTTTTGCGTTTGTGTTTGCAAATGTTGCGGTTTAGCAAGAGTAGCCACCGACTGTTATTTTATCCAAAAGGAAAGGTAAAAAAGCACAGGAAAGACCTTTGAGATTGTTTTTGGGTTTGGGGGGTAGATTATGAAAAGGGAAGGTGCTAGCACCCTTTTCATCCATGGTTTTCCATGGGCTCTTAGTTACTTGTTTTAGATCACTTGCTTTTGCTTTTCAATTGTTTGAAATGGTGCTTTTGTGTGTGGTTTTGAAAGTATTTTGAAAAGAGACCTTTGTTTAGGCAACCTTTGTAATGATTCTTGTTTGAATATATACAAAGGTGTTTGTCTTTTGAAAAATGTTTCAATGTTTGAAAGTTTGTTGGGAAAATGTTTTGAAATTGTTGTGTGATGTTTGAAAATAGCAAGGATGTTTGCAAATTTGATCAAGTAACTAGGAGTTGTCTACCCTACTCAAAGATCTTTCCTATACATTTTTATTCCTTTGACATTGTTGTCTTACCATTGCATTTGGTAAACAACCCTATCTTTGGATGTTAAACGGGACGGGCGTGGGTCATCGTATGACCATGATAGCAATGGTTCTAAGTATCTTAACAAGTTTTTGAGGGACTAGATCATTTTTGTATAGGCAACCAAGATAGCGTCATCGAGGGACTATGATCTTTTGTTTTGATTTTGTTTTGATTTTGTTTTGCCAAGATACCTAGCATGCATACCATGGCCATTTTAAGGCAACAAGTGGATGAAACCCTAGGGGTGTATGTGTGCATTGTGTTGTCATTTTCATGCATTTTTGTCTTGTGTTTAGTCATGCTATTTGTTTTGATTTTGGTTCTTCGCATACAAACCCTAATCTTACTATCATGCATATAAAAGCAATAAAATGCGTAAAAGTAAATCTAAGACTATTACAACATCATTATGGGGAGGGGGATACAAGTTTGAATAGGGGGATATTGCTCAAAAAGCCCTAAAACTATTACAACCATATTGAATTTATTTGTACAAATAAATAAATAAGCAAATATTTAAATATGCAAATAAATATGAATATGCAAAAATGTTTTTGTATTTACTTTTTATGTATGTAAAATAAGTTTATTTATATCTTAAAATAAGAAAAATAAAAATGATTATTTTTGAAAGGGTGAAAACCCTAGTTTTTTGTTTAAAAAGAAAATATATTATATTATTTATTTAATTTATGTACAAGAAAATAAATAAAAATATATATAAAAATGTTAAAAAATTAAATATTGTAAGAAAATATTAATTTAAGTATATAAACAATAAAAATAAAAATATATGATATTTTTGTATTATTTACAAATTTATTTAAGAAAATAAAAGTATTTAACCTAATAAACTATTTTTTTTGTCATAAAAAATAATAAAAATAATAAAATAAAAATGTAAAAATTAAGAAAATATTTTTGGTGATTTTTAATATTTAGAAAAAATAAATAAAGTCAGAAAATATAAAAGAAATAAAAAATATACAAAAATAAAACAAATGGGCCAAGGGGTGCAGAAAGCAAGCATGGGGGTGTCAAAAGTAAGAGGCCCAAGGCGCCTGGCCCAAATATGCTTCGTCCCTGTCCTTAGAACGCGCGCGTGCCATGGTTCTGTACTTGAATCATGTTCTCTCTGTTCTTTGCTTGAAATAAAAAACTCACAACATGAAAGTTATAGCTCATCATCACACGATTCTAATGATATAAAAAACTTGATCTAACTCTCAAAGACTAGAGAGAATTTCATTGCCCCTAATTTATGACCTAGTTTTTTCAGTAAGTTCAACTATCAAATACTTCTAGCTCAGTCAACATAAATGGAAGCCATGCATATGTACAGTTTAAGCAACTTAAGGACTACATTTTTGCTTCACAAACCTAAGCCTAATGATTCCTAAATAAGGAGATAGAAGTTTGAAAATTACATGTTTCAGTCAAGTTCGAATATGGCAATGCAGCAACTTTGAATGAGGCCTAAAGGACTTTTGAGCTTGCTTGATGTTCCTTTGACCTTTCCCAATGCTTAACTTGCTTTGAAATGGCCTGAATGTCCCTATAGAACTCAACCTGCAAACTCAGAAATTGAAAATGGTGAAGCTTGAAAATAAAGTTACAGTTGCTTGAGAAGGGCTTGGGTAGCTTGGATGGGATGTATGCAATGTGTCTGAAGTGGTTTGGGACAAAACGCGCGAGGCAAATATGTTTTGGCTTGGTGTTTGCAGAAAATGCCCTGTTTTGGGCAGAAGTTGGTGTTTTGGTGTATTTGGATGTTTGAGAGGCTTGTAACTCGTGTATTCTGCTTGCTACAATGTGTTGAGGGTGTTTGAAAATGAACACAAGACTTGTTTTTATCAGATACCAAAGTTATGGACCTTTTGCAAGTTGACTTGTTTTTGAAGCAAAAGTTGAAATGACAAAGGCTAAGGTTGTACAAGCTAGCTCAAGGTCTGCATATAGTTGGTACACCTTTCCTTATATTTGTGGAGTTGGTTTGCAGCAAAATCTTTGGTCCAATGCTCAAGATAAACAATTTGACATAAAACATGCTTTATCAAAGTGGCAATGTTACCTTTATGCCATTTTTGGATTAAACCTTTGTACAAAGCTTCCAAGACAAAAACAATGCCATTAACCATTGTATTTGCATTCAATTTTTGAGTGTAGAAGATATTAGAACCTGTAAACCAAGTACAAGCATGCTTAGGACATATTTGCAAGTTGTAACATGGTGCAAAATGCCTTGGACAAAAGTGATGATTTGCCATTTTCATTCCTTCGATTCTCCCTAACCACAAATGATTTTGGAGAGTTCTTGGACATTTTGGAAAGCTTGTAACATGTTCTAAAATACATATTTGAAATGAATTTTTATATTCCACTTGGAACTATGTGAAATGTTTCCATGAAGATAGGTTAAAATCCTGCCTAAATTAGGGCAAAATTTCACTAAGTTAAAAGTTTCATGGACCCTTGTTCACAAAATCATAACTTGAGATCCAAGCATCTTTTGGGAAAAATTTATGAATCAAAGTTGTATATTTTGTGGAGAACTACAACATTCATGTTGGAATTATTGTTTGAATCCAATGGCATCATGGTGAAAAAGTTGGGCAAAGTTGGGAAAAAATAAGAAATTTGGATAACTTAGAAAATTTCTAAGTTATGAAATTTTTCAATCTTAAACCCTAATTTCCAAAATTAGGTTTCTTGGTGAACAAGTTACATGTTTTGACATATCTTGATGAAAAATGACCCTTGGCACTTGATTTTGACCAAAAAGTCAAAGTTTGACTTTTCAGTGTACAGTTGATTTTTGATCAGTTGACTGGAAAATTCATCTGTCAATCCAATGCTTTTGAGATCTTTTGAACCTTGTGATTAGGTCAAGATGGTGCCATTGAGTCCTTGAATCCATGCTTGAACCCAATTTGCCATTGGCTAGGCTAAAAATCAAAAATTGCCCTTCTACAGTCAAAACCCTAAAAATGACCATTTTGCCCTTTTGATGATCTGATCAAATTTCTTGAGGAGTTGTGGTTCAAACTTGATAAAATGGTTCATATGAGTTTATAATGTTGATGTGGATCAAAAATCATGAGGTTTGACTGTAAATTGGCCACAATTGATTTTTCCCCAATACAGCTGATTTTGGGTCAACTGTCCAATTGACCAGGCAAAAATTTGATTCAAGGCTTGAAACTTCGTATGAGCAATCTTATAGGTCACATGAGGCATTGATGGTCCAAGAATCCCTGTGCAAACTCAAACCCTAATTTCAGGTCATCAGTGCAAAGAGATGTCTGGAGCTGAACAAACCCTAATCCTGTCTGGAGTCCAAAGAGTCTTGTGAGGGGAAATCTTGATAAAATGAGAGGGAAAATTTTGGGGTACAACAATGATGATCATGCTCCCACTAACCTTATTGTACATACAAGACTCATTTTTATCCATTATTAATACATCACCTTGATCAATTACGAGATAACCATATCTCTCAGGTTGGTGACATATCATATCTTTTATCTATGCTAGTCTTGTTCTACTTTAGCAGGTTACTCTTTCACAACTACTTGTGTTTACTTCTCTAGTTCCTTCATATGTGTATCATGCTTTTGTGATTTTTAAATTTCTTCAAACTCTACTTTCCTCCCACTGATTCCTTTGGAAATAAAGTCCTTTTCCAAGAAATCTCAAGTTCAAGCGACAACACTTTTCCATTAGAAGGATTATAGAAATAATATCCTCTTATTTCTTTAGGATACCATACAAATAAGAATTTGTCAGATTTGGGTTCAAGCTTTGTTGAAATTTATCATTCCACATAAACTTTGTAACCCCAAATCTTCATGAAAGACATAAGTGGTCTCTTACCACTCCATATCTCATATGGTGTCTTCTCAACATTTTTAGATAAAACATGGTTAAGTGTGCAAGCCGTTGTCAATAAATCATGTCCCGTAAAAGGAGTTTGGAAGATCAACATGACTCATTATAGATCAAACCATGTGTAACAAGGTTTGATTTCTTCTCTCAGATACACCATTCCATTATGGTGTTCCTGGAGGAGTAAGCTGGGATAGAATCACACATTCCTTTAGATGGTCATCAAACTCTAGGCTTAAATATTCATCTCCTCGATTTGATCGAAGAGCTTTAATATTCTTACATAGCTGGTTTTGTACTTCATTCTTGAATTCCTTGAACTTTTTAAAGGACTCATATTTGTGTTTCATTAAATACACATAACCATATCTACTAAAATCATTAGTAAATATGATGAAGTATTTGAAAACCTCCTCTGGATGGTATGTTCAGTGTTCCACATGCATCAATATGTATAAGGGCCAAAAGATCATCAACCCTTTTACCTTTTCCTGTGAATGGGGACTTTGTCATATTTCCAATTAAACAAGACATGCATGTCTCATATGATTCATAAACAAAAGAGTCCAAAAGTCCAACTTTATGGAGTTTGGAAATGCGTTTCTCATTTATGTGGCCTAAGCGACAATGCCAAAGGTAACTTGGATTTAACTTATTAGGTTTAATCCTTTAAGTATTAATGTTATAAATTGGCATTTCAAGATCAAAAACATACATTTCTTTGTTCGTTTGTGCAGAAGTATAGAATATATCATTCAAATAAATATAACAAAAATTATTCTTTATTATGAATGAAAAACGAAACTTATCCAAACAAGAAACGAAAATAATATTCCTGCAAATTTTAGGTACATAATAACAATTCTCTAACTGAATTATTTAACCACTAGGTAAAGTCACTACTTAATTTCCTATGGCTATATAAACAACTTTGCTCCATTTCCAAGTTGTAGATCAACTTCACATTTTGCCAATTCTCTACTCCTTTTCAACATCTACACATTATTATAAATGTGAGAACCACATCCAGCATCTAATACCCATGATTCAAATGTAGATAAATTAAATTTTATAACAAAAATACCTGAATTTGAAGTCTCTACTCCATTCTTCTTATCTTCCAGGTACTTTAGTCAGTTTCTCTTCCAGTGTCTAGTCTTACCGCAATGGAAGCAAGTGCCTTCTTTTGTTATGCCTCCATTAGGCTTCAAAGCAAGAGAAATAGGTTTGAGTTTGGAAACTTCCTTGCTTTTCCCTTTACCAACCTGCTTGGTAGGCCTTTTATTCAGCTTATTTCTATTATTGACCATCAGAATGGATTTCCTTTTTGACTTCACATTTTGCTCAACAATTCTTAACATGCTTAGCAACTCTGGAAGACTTTTGTCTATGTCCTTCATGTTGAAATTCAGGACAAACTGACTGAAGCTCTCTGGAAACGATTGTAAGATCAAATTAGTCGCAAGTTCTTTTCCAAGGGGAAACCCTAACCTTTCAAGGTTCTCCATATACCCAATCATCTTGAGTACACGGAGACTTACTGGGGTTTGCTCATCTAACTTGCTATTAAAAAGGGCATTTGAAAACTGAAACCTCTCATTTCTTTCCTTCTCTTGATAAAGCATCTTCAGATGTCTGATCATATTGAATGCTGACATGTTCTCATGCTGCTTTTGCAACTCTGAGTTCATGGTGGTTAGCATAAGGCAAGCAGTTTCATTGGAATCATCGACATGATTCTTATAAGCATCTCTTTCTTCCTTATATACAGAACTAAGAGGTTCCACTTCAGGAACATGTTTCTCTAAGACTTACAGCTTATTATCATGATTGAGGATAATCCTCAGATTTCGGTGCCAATCCATAAAATTTGTCCCAGACAATTTTTCCTTATCAAGGATTGATCTCAAAATGTTATTAGAGATGTTTGTTGTCATGGTAATCTACAAGAAAAATATGAAAATATAAGTATCATTAAAATAACATATTCAATTAGGCCTTTAATCAAATATGCTCCCACTATTTTACTCAAACCAAATGACCGTCATCATTTGATTCAGAAAATCACGTTGGAAGATTTTCTAGTGGGTTGATATCCACATTTCACTTTGTTTTAAGTCAGTGTTAGGCTTATTACACAAAACTAGGTTATTTAGGTAGGAACTCCTTCAAATTGTATCTCATACAATTCTCGAATATTTTCAACTCTTGCTTCTAAACATGTATAATCTTATGAATCATTCCCAACTCTTGCTTCTAAAAATGTATAATCTTATTATAATTTGTTTAGTTAAGTTTGACCCAATGTTTTAGCAATTGGATATTACATTTATCCCATCGCACCTTATTAATATAGAACATGCACCTCGCATTAGGCGAAACCTACATTGTTCGATACTAGTCTTGATGAGTGCTAAAACTTGGAAAGCATAAATTTAATATTCCTTTTGAGGGAATTTGATATTAGTTTGATCTCACTGGCTTAACATGCAAATCGTCTCTCACATACATCAACATACAAACACATGCATCAACATACATATAAAAAGATACAGTTATGGCCCCTAGCGCCATTATTCTCCCAAGCTAATGAGAGAACCTAAACTAACATAATAACGATCATAACTTCTCCAAGATAGATCTCCATGGTTATCTTCCTAAAATATTGTCTTCTTCCTTTTTTTTAATTACATTACATTACATAAAAGAATACTCGTTTTACATATGAGGGAATGAGATGAGAAAATAAAGTTATATCAAGAGATTAAGAGAAAGGAACGACACAAAGGTCGTATTTTAAAATCCCAAAAAAAAATAAAGGAATCTAAGGCCACAACTGATCACCACAAGACAACAATAATAAACACACTTTATTATTATTATTATTATTATTATTATTATTATTATTATTATTATTATTATTATTATTATTATTATTATTATTATTATTATTATTATTATTATTATTATTAATATTAATTTAAATTCTTTTAATTAAATAAGTTAAGTTAAATTAAACTTTGACGATTGATCATGAGTTAATTGAGTTTTCTACTGTCCGATTATTAACTTATACCAAATTATTTTAAAATAAATAATAACAACAATTTATTATTATTTATTTAAATTGTAACATGATACTTTATCATATCCTTTTGAAAACTTTTTTCATTCGACATAGACATAGTAATCATGAAGTAACCGTGAATAATCATTTTAGTACAGGAAACCAGAACTTTGCGCACACGGTAATACATACTACATCTTACATATAATATCATTATAATAACTTTTATTATACTTATTGTATGATATAGGCAGTATCTCGTTACTGTTACCGCAACATGTGTATGCATTTTATAATAATAACAACAACATTTGTTATTATATTATAAAACAAAGTAAATACTTATAATAATAATAACAATTATTATATTATAAAATTTTGCAAACCTTAAAATAAATCTTGACAACATAACTCTTGTATCGTCATAGAATCTAATGCAACACATTCACACCGTCAAAATTGCAACGATCAATTATTCAATTTGATTGATAACAAATTTCATTGCGTCACCATACTAAAGTTGGATTCTAAAGCAAATGAACATTGATCGCTCATAATAATAACAATCATAACGTGATAACACATATGAAATATAAATAATATATCCAATATATCATTGTTACGCTAGAATTACTTATATCACATATAAGATTGATCAATCATATTTGTGTAACTTATGGATGATCGATGTATTGCTGCTTCACCATACAAAAGTCGGATTCCGAAGCATAGTCAACATTGATTCAACCAAATAATACACAACACGATGCCAAAAATTAATTTTCTTAATCATTTAATTCATTATTTGTTTTAATCAAATTAATACACAAGATGCATAAAATTAACAACTATCTGATACATGGATTCTTAATTGGCTCTAATACCACGGAAGGAAAATAGCGACTCAATACACAGCGGATGTGAAAATTTATGCAGGATGTGAAAATTCCATCTAGGTCACTCATGTCCCTCAGCATGCTTTCTGAAGTACCCATCAACTGTCTTTATGGTCATCCAATTACAGATAACGTTTGATCAACAATAAAGCACTTAACTCTACATCTAAGGTCATAGTGGTTTCAGGTCAAAGGGTGGTATACACCACTTATCACCATGAGAATAACTTATGATACTTTTCATAACATTATATGTAGTATTCTCATTGCGGGTCAATCCAGTATAAATATTGATCCTAGTATTCATACATATGTCAAGACTTGATAAATCCTTATCCATGATCCATGAGATGTGATCATCAGTCTATCTTCATAATAATCACAATGCTTTAATGTTATCCCGCTTCACAATAAAGCTTGACTACGGATACTTTAAGAATAATGTCCTTATGTTTAATGGGATCTCATGATTAAGTCACACTTAAAATTTCATTAAACAGACTAACTATTCTAGGGACTTTATCATTTTAGAAAAACAAACATAATAAAGAAATTCCATTTATTATTAATAAATAATTCAATACAAGTACCAAAAGTGTTGGCCTATAGAGCTTACACCAACAAGATGTATACAAAAATAGATGGTGGAGATGGGAAAATAAGTGTTTTTTTACAATTTTTGCACCCGTCGCGGTTACGAACCTTTAGTGTCTACGTATCACCTTCCGTGTAATAGGGGGTCAAGGTACTCGTAGTTTACCTCAAAAATTTTAAAACACATATTTGTTGGTTAATTTTAAGAGAAGAGACATCATCGTCATATCCGAGTGGAAAACATACTTACTATCCACGATTATAACAAAGTACAATTTACATCATCTCAAAGTGGAGGATATAACTTGGATTTTAAAATCAACAAAGCCTCACTCAACATCCAAGTGGAAAATATCTCACTTAACTACATATCATAGAAGTATAGTAGCTCGCATCACTACCAGAATCAACAAGAGTCTAATATTTTGAGAAAAGTTTTAAAGTAAAAAGACAAAGTGGCAAAATGGTTTGAAGGAGGTTAATGAATTTTAGTCTTGAGAAAGATGTCAAAGTATGGTTAAGTTGATTAACGTTTGATTAAGAAAAGCTTTTGAAAATGCATGGACCTAAGTCCAAGTTTATTATGAAAGCGGTTCTAGTTAGAAAAAAAGAAGTGTATTGAAAAGGAGGGAGAATATTTTTGAAATTAAAGAAGATAGGAAGAGATGAAGGGACTATTATCAAGCATAAGGTAAAAGCCAAGGAAAAGACTGGTGTAACCAACAAGAATCCAACACTTGACATAAGAAGTCAATGCAGAATTCCTATTCTTTAGATTGAAACCAAGCAAGCAAAATACTAAACCTCTGAGGAATACCAAACTTTAGATGAATTAAGTCTTCACAAAAAATTTGGTAGAGTAACAGTTGTATACAGAGGAATTCTTAATCATAGACAAAACATATAATCAGAATAACCTGCACACAAAGAAAATCAACCCTATGTCTTGGAGTAAACCCAAATAACTTCAGACAAAATAACAACAGAGCAACAAGGTCCCTAAGTATGAAGGCTTCTAATCCTAAGTCTAAGAGATCCACAACTCCACAATGCCAAGGATAGTAACCAAGTAGTCCAAGTAACCTTAAGGATTTTAATATTCAAGTTGATTATTAAGTGTTTTCAAAATAAAATAAAAGCTCAAATGAGCAAAGATTAAATGATATAAAGATAAATGCTCAAGTGAACAAAAGGAAAATAACATGAGATGTAAATGCTAAAAATAAATGGAACATAAAAATAAAGGTGCAAAATAAAGGCATAAAGTAAAGTTAACTTTTATTGAATTAGTAGAGGGTTAGTTGAATGACCATCTTGAAGCTTGTATTTGAAATCTCATAAGAAGATTTATAAAATCAAAGCTTCTCAATAACAAGTTTCATTTGTTTTTTTCAAGTATATCATTCATTTCAAATGCTCAAAGAGACCACTTATGATCAACGATGTTCAAATGATTCACTTAGTTCAAAATTCATGAAGTTCATTAGAGGATTGATAAAATCAAAGCCTCCTAATAATGAACTTCAAAGTTATTGAATCCAAGGTTTCAAATCAAATATACTTTGGCTTATAAACATAGGTTTAGACCACAAATGATCATTTTTTGAATCGGGACAAATTTAGAGCTATGTTAAGCAATCGTAAGTGGACTTGTGTAGAAGTTGCACCTATTTTGAGGTCGGTCAATAACAATTATGTACCAACATGTTATAAAAATAATATGTAGATCATTCTCCAAAAACATGAAGCACAAGTAAAAACAAGAAAGGGATAAGATGAAGAGGGAGGGGAATGATAGTATAACCAATGTATCAGATGAAATTAGGGTTTCAAATATCATCAACATCATTCATCCATTTTGGTGGATTTGGTTTTTCAACCTATCAACACCCAAGATCCAATGAGGTTGAGGAACTTGTCCCAAAATAATACTTAAGTGTCTCCAAATCAGGACCAATAAAAAATAATGAAATAGATTTAATATAAAACAAAATTTAAATGATTTAAAAAAGAAATAATTGGTAAAATACACAACATGTATTAAAACACCAAATAAAAATCCTAAAAAAATATCAGAGGTTAAACATGAGTCAACAAGTATTGACAAAAAATTTCATAATTTTTAAAAGTCAGAAACTATTTTTAAAATTTTAAGAAATAAGCAAAATAAACTAAAATTTGTGAAAAATAGTAAAATTAAAAAAAATGAGGTCACCATTATTTCTCAAGAGGTCATTGGATCCTTCCATATTTTTTTGAGAATTTTAAAAGATCAAAAAGTTTTTTTAAACAATTAAAATAAATCAAATAAAGTGAAAAATCATAAAAAATACCAAATCATAAAAAAGAATTGAAAAAATAAAAATCACAAAGAGAAAAATCAAAAGTATTTTTGATAATATTTTCACAATTTTAGAAGTTGAAATGAATTCTTTATGAATTTTTTGAAGTTCTAAACCCTTGAATAGAAAATTCAGAAAATAAAAATAAAGTTAAAAAATGTAGACCACTGGATCAATGTCAAAACGCGTTAGTAAGCTAATCCAAAGAATCAGACACGTTGTGCATGATATGGACATTAGTGAATAAACCACCAAATCATTTATTTTTTAAACATATTTCAAAAAACAAGTGGCGCCTTGTCATTGGTTGAGAGATGACACGCTGGTCATCTTTATCCTCCAGCCACGCGCGAATTGCTGGTCCTTTAATCTGTAAAATCAGAAGCTCGGACCGACACCATTCACTTCGTCTCATCAAGACGATTCCAATGGCACCCTCGCGAAAAATTTATATTAACCACAACTTTTTCGATTTGGAAAAAACCAGAAGTAAACAATTGAAAAGGGATTTGAAAATTCATGAGCAAAACTCACTTCTAGTTGAAACACAATGATTCTATGAGTATCATAGTGAGGATAGCTACATTGTAGTAACAAGTTTGGAGAGATTTGATAGAGGAATCTACCTGTTGAAGCTCAACTTAGGAGCTTTGAAACTTAACTTGGCTAGCACGATTTAGAGCACCTCAAGGCTTGGTTCTTCTTCTGCTAGCTTCAGGGAAGTTCAAGGATGAAGAATGAACATAGAAATTGGATTGAAAAACAAGGAAAGAGTGAATTCGAAAACTCAAAATTGTGAGCTATGAAGAGAGATTGAAAGGGTGATTTTGGTTGTCCAAGCTTGTCCAGATGAATGGGATATCATTCTCTATTTATAGCTCAGCAAATGGAATGCTCAAGCGTGTGATATGATGAGATTTTGAGAGAATTCGTGTGAAGTTGCAAGCATGAAAAGTATGACTCATATTTGCTCAAAACTCGACCAAAACTTGTGTTTCAAGGTGCTAATTAGTTCTATAAGATTGTTAAGAATGATTAGAAGCAAAAATGTGCAACCATTTTGTGATTAGAGGCTACATTAACAATTTCACAATCTGACTGTTTTGACAAAATCAATTTCAAGGTGCTATCTTCAAATTCATGGTGCTCACAATGTATGAGGCTTTATGGGATGATTCTTGAAGCATTTGAAAGATCTTACAACAAACTTCACAATGTCCAAAGAAAGAATCCATTTGGTGATCTTAGCTGAAAGTTATGATCAATTGAAATTATAAAAAACAAATTGATTATTGTACTTAGAAATATTTCTAAGTGTTGAACTTCAAAATGACCTATAATGTTCTTCAAAATTACATGATCTTCCATTCAAAATTTGATCTTGATATTTGAAGATGAAATTAAATAGATATCTTGAACTAAATTTTGGAATTGAGATCACTCAAAAATCATAAAAATTGAAAGAGTTATGGTCTTTGGAAGATGATGAACAAATTTGGGGAAATTCACAAAAGACCTATAATCTTTTCAATTCTTAAATAACTTTCCAAGCACTTTCAAGTCTTGAAAATTGAACAAAGTTGTAGTAGACATACCAAAGATTATTTTAGAAAAATAATGGGCTCAAGGAGATAAAGATTGACCAAGTTATGATCCTTTGAAGTCACACAATAAAATTTCATAGCTTTCCCATCAGACTTGTAATCTTTCTCAACCATTAGTGATCTTCGAATCAAAATTAGCCTTAGACCATTGAAGAGAGCGTCTTAAGGACCCTTTAAATAAGACCATGGCTTTGGAGTCAATCAAAAATCTCAAAAAATGAGCAAGATATGGTCCTTGGAAGTCAACAAACCCTAGCTAAGAGAGTGTCAAAATAACTTGAAACCCCTTTCAACTTTTAATGATTTTTCTTGCATAATTGGATCTTTTCACGTGAAAAGAAGTTGTTGTAGAGGATGATAAGAATTCATAGCAAAAATAACCAACTCAAACTATTGAAAATTGAGAGATTTATGCATATGTGATCACTGAATCAAACACTTGCTCAATTAGGTCAAACTTGTTGAACCAACCTTGAATATTTTTGAACCTTCTTGGAAAAATAAAGCATGATGGTACTTGGTGATCCCTCAAGAGAAAACTTAAAGGTAGGATGAAATAGAAGGGAGAACCAACCCTAATGTGTGATCTTGATGTATTGATAATATGGGATGATGGGAGATCTTAGGGGCAAAAATTGGGGTATAACAATTCATTTATAATTGATTTTAATTATTGAATTCGTGTTCATGATGTTGTTAGCTGACCAAACATTAGGTTTGATGTATACGATTGTGTGAATCTGTGCTTAAATTGTACTCTGCATTTCATGTGAAAATCTGAAAATCAGTGGAAGTTTGATTCAAATTCTCTGTGATTTAGGTTTTGTTTCATGTGATTCTTATTACCACGTTGTAGATATCTATGAGATATACAACTTTTTCTTCAGATCTCATGTAATTTCATGGAGTAATGTGTTTGTAATCTGGATCTAAAGTTCACTTCCTGAATCAAAAGAATCTCAAAAGCAAAAAAATTCAAAAAAGAGAGTCTGCAAAGTAAAAAAAAAAGAAGTCAAGAACTGAAAAGTTGACTTAGGAAAAAGTTATGGCATCCTGATGGACCTCAAATTCAAAATAATTGATACATGCAAAAATAAGGAATTGAAAACGGAAAACAAGCTTGTGATTTCCACCTCAAAAATCATCAACGTCTCTCATCAGTGCTTGAACCGCATCAATGCTTCTACTCATCATCATGACTACCAAAAAATTCTTTTGTAGACTGAATGCATTTGTTGCTTTAGTTGAACTTCGGAATGAAGAACATCTATAAGAATAGGGTGGGTTTAAATTAAATTCGAGCCCTATATCCTTTGTTCTTAAATTATAAACCAAGCCACGTTACAACCTTCAAAAGTAATAATTGAAGCTAAGTTTACTATGAAAGCATACTCGACAAAGTTCATGTTAAGATGACTGCGAATATTTGTTAAATCATCGCCAAGCTCTTTGTTTTATCATTTTCTTTCATGCTTGTCTACCATATATGTTTTTCATAACAGTCTTCAATTTCAAAACTTGCAGGTACATCGCGTTAGAATTAATTTTCAAAAGTTACGATTTTATGTACAAATCGATGCTTAGCATCAGAGAGATCTCAAAACTGGTCTGATCAAAGGCAAACCATTTCAAAACGCTCCAACTAGGGGAAAATAATCTAAGGGATTCTCCCTAATAAGGAACAATTCCTTAGGGGCATATCACATGAAGATCCTATTGACTAGGGGAAATCATTCTAAGATTCGTTCGACTTGGGTCACATCTCAAAAAACCAGTTAGCCAGGGGCATACCTTTTGAAGATCTAGATTCTGAAGCATTCCATTGTGGTATACAAAGTTCCTTCTCATAACACTTATCCAAGTACCAGTTAATCAGGGGAATACCTTTCAATATTTAGATGTTAGAGGCAGACCTTATCAAGTTCAAATCATAGCGTGGCAAAATCCAAGTTCCTTCTCATGACACTCCTCAAAGAACCTGGAAATCAGGGGAAGACCCTTTGAGACTTAAATTTTGGGACTCATGTTCCCTTTCATGCAACTACTCAAGGCCTTAATTATCAGGGGAACGCCTCTCAAGATTTAAATGTTTGGGAAAACTGTTGCAAGACTCAGAAACTGACTCAAAATTTTACAGTAAGGGAAATCATTCCAAGATCAAGTTAATCAGGGTCGTAGTGTTCAAAATAATGGGCCCATTCATATCAAGTCCGTAGTAGGGCCAAACTTCTTTGAAACTCATATCGAGTTGAACCTCTACAAAGACCTAACAGACTGAGGCAAGACGTACCACGAAGGGGAAAGCACTCTTCCTACTTACACAGTCCCTAGTGAATCCCTATATCAGGAATCTTCGAGTTCGAAATGAGTATCAGTAAGTCATTCTAGCATAAAAACCTACCATTGTGTGACAAGAAACCTTCTTATATGAGAAAATTCTCTAAGCCTTAACCATCCATGACCCTTCATAACGGAACCCTTTATTGATGCATTCAAGTCACTTTACAAATCATTATCATGCATTAATCATTTCTCTTCACTAGCATCAAACAATGCATTTATCTGTCATATTCCCAACATCTATTGACACCTTACAAAAGCTCAACACCTCTCGGTGTATATTATAAATCCCATACTTTCTTGCCATCTCACACCTACATATCCAAGGCCCAATCTTCAAGGGTATAGTTCAAGAATAACATATTGCATGCATCAATCATCGCACTTCATGCATTGAAAAAAATCAAATCTCATTCAACTATAATGCATAGTAAGATCGATTGTCGTTAACACTAAGTAAAATTGAGTTCCCGTCTGGTAACCAGTTCTCGCCTGATACATTATCACCAGTTCCTACCAGGTAGTCAGTCCTTGTCTGACAGCCATTTCAAAGTCCAGTTCCCATACAAAAAATTATTTTAAAGCCCAGTTCCCGTCTGGCCAATCATTTCAAAGCCCATTTCCCATCTGGAAAATCATTTCAAAATCAGATTCTCATTTGGTAGCATACCTTTAAGTCAATAGTTTAAATAACATGTGCATTGCATTAATTAATCATCGCATATGTCATTGTCATTCATTAATCATATCACTTCACTCATAACATTATCCTTATCATCAAGAACACATTATAAAAACATACCATGCATTAACATATACATCAAGCATTACCATATCAAACATACAAACCATGCATTACATTCGAATTATAAAGAGCCAAGAATACTTCAAAAATTTCAAGGCCTATTTACCAGCTAAAACACATTCAATATTCAAAATCCAAGCTTAGAACTATCCATTTTCACACTATTACAATGGATACATAAGTTAAGAAAAAACATAATAATTAGAGGTACCACAACCAAAGTTAAACTAGGTGGTATATCTATGATTCGTATCTAAATCATAGTCATCATCATCCTACTGACACACTATCTCAAGAATTCAATTTTCAAATTATCAAGTCTCACTTATCACATTTCAATTACCAATGTTTAAATACCAGTATCAAATTTCAAAATTTTCAAACCCGCATTATTTACCCCATAGGTTTTGGTAAATATGTTAAATCTATGATATAACTTGTTATATTAGTCCCCAAGTAGTAATAAGTTATTCTCAAGCCTCTGGTTCTATCTAATCAGTCTCGTGTAACACCCCATTTTTAATTTAAATTATTTTAATTAAGTAATTATGCAATGTGGTGTTCTTGGTGTATTTTTATGAATGTTGGGATGTGTTATTGTGCTTTGACAAGATAGTATTTACCTTAGAATTATGGAAGTTAAGGCATTAGGGGTGTATGATCGAAAATGTAGAGGCGTAGAGGTGTAGTGAGAGAACTAGTAATTATTTTATTATTATTAGTAGTAGAATAATAGAATAATTATTATATTTATTTAATTAAATTATTATTTAATTATAGAAGGGCAAGGTTGGAATTATGATTTAGGGGTCCAATGGTTATTAGTGAAATAACATAGGAGTGACAAGTTAGAAAGAGACAAAACGTGAAAATAGAGAACGATTGTAGAGGAAAGAAGAGGAGAAAAGGGCACGAGGAGGCTAGAGCAAGGGATTTCATCATAAGAGTTGAGAATTGTAAATCTAATGTAAGTGTGATATTCTAACTCTATAACGGGTTGCATAATGATGAGGAATGGTAGTGATTAGTTTTTCGTGATTGTGTGTTCTTGAGCTCTCAATGTGTTATTTTGTGAGATTTAATACTATTGATGAATTGTTGATGCATTATGATGAAATTGGTAAAATTGATGATGTGAATTGAGTTAGATTGATGGATAATGTTTATGCATAATTGGTAGAACAAAAAGATACTGTTTTGTTTTCAAAATGGGTGTTTTGGGGTTTTAGAAAAGTGGAAATCGTATTTAAAAAGTTGCAGGTTTTTGGCTTCGACAGCAGGGGGGATCAAGAACCCTTCTGGAGGGAACCGATTCCCACATGTAATTTTGGGTCTGGGAGATAAAATTGTAAGGTGGGAACCAGGTACTCTCATGGAGGGAACTGGTTCCCACTGAAGTTGACATTTTTTTCAAAACTTGTAAAATTCATAAATTTTGACTCGGGTGTCTGTTTAACACGCCATTTAGATCAATGAAAAGATAAAATTATTTTCTATCTCATAAAAATAAATTGGAACATAATAGATGATTATTTGACATAAAATTACACCTATCTGTGTGTATTTTGCATAATATACGGTAATGATTGTTGTGTTTGAGTATGATGATGTTGTTGTTGGCCTGGACTGGTGTAATGTTGAGAGCTTATGCTCTGTTATTGCATATGATATTGCATGATGATGTTGTTTCTATCCTGGGATGGCTTAATGTTGAGGGCTTATGCTCTTTTATTGCATAATTATGTTGTTTCATGTTCGTGTTGCATGCATTCATAGTTGAGGGCTTATGCCCTGTGCTGGCATGGGTTAGCGTTATGGTGAGGGCTTATGCCCTGTTGCTTCCCTACTCGGCATTATGGATAGGGCTTACACCCTGTTGGTACCACATGTGTTGAGTCAGTGTCAGTCTCATTGCATAGCATTATTATTATTATTAACTTGATTTTGTATTATGTAGATGATGCATGTTAAAGTTGTGTTATGTGGATGATGTATGTTGATGGCGTATTATGTTGATGTTGTATATTTGATATGCCAAATGATTATGGTAAAATGATGCAGAGTTCTCAGATGAAGGATGTATGACTATGTGAAATAAATTTCTATCTACTTCTTATTGTGCATTATTTTATATGGTTATGATATCTCACCCCATCTGTTTGAATGTTGCCTCTACGTGGATAACGTGCAGGTGGTCCTCAATAGACGAAGTTACTCGTCAGTTATTTCGAGTTGGCATTGTGCTTTGATACGTAACAGTAGGGGGGATGAATGCTACTTTCATTTCGTTTATTTTAATTATTGTTAGAGTCTTAAAAACTCTTGATTTTTTAGAAAACATATATTACTGGTATTGTTGAAGAATTCATTATTATTCTAAATTATGATTTCATTCCTCTGCTTAATTAAATTTGAAGATGAACAATATAATGTGTTGCTTCAGTTCATCTTTGATGGTGTTATGTATTGTTTATATATTCCAGGAAGTCGTGTATGTTTTTATAAGATATGGCATCCTAATTGTGTTTTTGAGGTTTAAATATTACTCTGATTTAATTATAATTACACGAGGTTAAATAAGGGTGTTACATATTGGAATCAGAGCATGGTCAGTCAGTCTGACCAAGTTGTTGAGTCAGTGTTGTAGGACAGTTGAATATTGTCAATGTGTTGTCCCTTAATACGCAACATGTGTATGAAACACTGTCGGTTTCTTGCTTTTATAATCACTTTTTTGTAGGAGTGGGATTGAAATAAGTGGGGGGAGATGCTCGTGCTTCTCTTAAATGGGTTAGGTGTGAATAGTTGGTCCAGTGTGCCGTGAATTGTAGGAGTGAAAATGTTGGTGAGACCGTGTTGTTTCCCGAATTTTGAGGAAGTACATATTCAAGATTTACATCTGGAAGTTAGGTTGAAGTTTCCTTGAGATGGAATTACTTGTGTTATTCACATCTCTATAAGTGGAGGGCGATGTTATGGATAATGATGTGCTAGTTATGGGTGAGTCTTGATGTTTTCTCGGAGATAATTGCGACTTGTCGTTAGAACGAGATGTTGGATTAATTTGATGTTATCCTTTGGGTGAACTATCTAAAGTTAAACTTAGTGATTACAATGTGTTTTGATGAGTCGATACAAATTCTCATGCCTGAAGGTTGTACGGATTCAAGGTTCCTGATTGTTGGTCAAGTAGAGACGTCTCTGAGGGAGAACGAGTATTGTTAAAGGTTGCTTCTTAGAGGATATAGAGGAATGTGATGGCTACTGATATAAAAGAGGTATGTAATTTCTTGATGATCCCCTGAGGACATTCGCTAATAAATTAGGATAACTCTTAGAAGATGAAGCTCAGGTGGTTGCAATGTTTCAGCATGGCCAGTTGATTGTGAAATTGTCAGTGTTGAGTTACTATTGTGTGTGATATCTACGTTTTGAAAGGTAATAGAATGATGAATCACTATAAATTTTGTGATGGGATCATATATGTGATTCTTGAATGTCATTGATGTTGTTGGGTGTTTGTGAATCGTGAGTCAAAGTCGGAACTCAAAGAGATGAGTATTTTTGTGAAAAGAACTTGAGTCTTGGTGTTTTGAAGATGGAATTTTGGGAAAATTACTACGTCTCTTGAGTTATAAGAAGAACGAGGTTTTGGAAATATGTTGGAATGGGTTTTGTACAAATAAATTCGGGGAAAACTGCTTTTGTCCAGCCTGTAATCGATTACCAATATATGGGTACCCGAGTATACTAGGATGAAAATTAGCAAAACTTCAAAAATTCATAACTTGAGTTTCAGACGTCCGATTTGAGTTCCGTTTGAACTGTTAGAAAGCTAGCATGATGAACTTTGTTTTAAAAATGGTTCCAGTATGTGGAATTGACTTACTTGTCATGTGGTGATGTTGGAGGGAGGTGAAGTTTGTTATTGATCTTGTACTTTGAACCAGACTTGTTTTTATGGCACCATACATGATGTCAGCTTCAGAGTTGGGTGAATTAAAGAAGAAATTATAAGATTTTTTGGAAAGGAAATTTATGAGACCAAGTGTATCACTTGGGGTTCTCTAGTGTTATTAGATAAGGAGAAAGAAGGTAGTACGAAATTGTGTGTGGATTACCGACAATTGATTAAGGTAGTGATTAAGATTAAATATCCACTTCAAAGGAATTGACAATTTGATGGAACAACTAGTAGACGAGTACATCTTTAGTATAATAAAATTGAGGTTAGGTTACCTTAAAATTCGGGTGAAGGGTGATGATAGTTAGAGGATAGCTTTTAGACCTCGGTGTAGGCATTACGAATGTTTGGATCAGTTTGTTGTCGTGTTTATTAAGGGTATTCTGATTTAATCTAAGTCTGAAATAAGGGCATGTTGAATTTTGTGGTTTGATTACGGTGTCGAAAGGGAGGAAACTTTATGCTAAGTTG
This sequence comes from Vicia faba, assembly GCA_948472305.1. Lineage (NCBI taxonomy): Eukaryota > Viridiplantae > Streptophyta > Magnoliopsida > Fabales > Fabaceae > Vicia > Vicia faba. Next base: position 247,898,347 of record OX451738.1, on the reverse strand, counting down.
TAAAGGTGTAGATTATGGTTATAGGGGGTGAGTTTTCTTGAGCATACGATCGCGGGAGATGGTATCTATAGATCCATCTAAGGTAAATGCAGTTCTACATTGAGAGGCTCCAAAGTCAGTTACGAAGACTAGAAACTTTTGAGATTAACTGATTATTATTGCAGTTGGCTTGAGATGGGGTCAACTATGAGATGTTTAGTAATATGAAGGATGTGAAAGTATTGGAGAAGCACATAGTAGTGCAATTTATGCCAATTGAGAATGGTTAGAGTGGAAAGACCTTTGAGGAAAATAGAAGGCTAAATGGTAACGTGGATTGCATGTCATTGATGACATGGTATCGACTAGTGTCAGGAAAAATTTGGAAGTTTCTACCACCAACTGGATGATGAGATTGTATTATTGAGATTATGGTTGGAATGAGGTTCAAATGTAAAAATATATGGATACTCAATGTTGTGAGATTTAAAGGAAAACTAAGAATTTATGAATGTTGTTAAAGTCCTCTTCATGGATAGACTCCAATTGGAACAAAAGGAATTGTAATGTATTCATTATGTTATTGTAAGTGTTTGGTTGTTGGCATGTTTTTTGGTAAAACCAGTTATGTGAATGTCATGACTGATGTCCTAACATTCTGGGACACAAGGTACATTCTACAGAAAAAGAATGTCATACAGGAACTGCTCAATATGAGTGTTTAGCTGATCATTATGGAATGATCATATTTATTGCATTCTACCAAAATCAGTAAACAGGATTCTTGTTGTCATAACCAATGTTAAGACATCCTGTACTGAACTAACATTTGTGCAGATTTATTATTTCTGAGAATTTTCAGGAATCTGGTTTATTCAGTCCAGATCAGATTCTCACGTGGACTTAGGTTAACTTTGCTTAACCCTAATCTGGTTGTTAAAGTCCCATGACCAAGTCTTGAGTTTAACCCTAATTAACCCTAGCTATTTTCATGGAATCCCTAACAGAAGAATAGCTGGCTATATATTCATCATGAAGACTGTTGGTGAAAGATACTTTTGACAGAAGATCAATAAGGGACTGTATAGTTGTAACTACTGTAATCCAAGCAATTATCATTGTGATAAGTGACTTGGAGTAGGATTTGATTGTAAGGGTTGTGTATCACTCAAAGCTTTGAAGCACGAGTGTTTGTGTCACTTAATTAAAGCTTTGAAGCAAAGTCAAGTTAGGGTTGTGTATCACTCAAAGCTTTGAAGCACGAGTGTTTGTGTTACTTGATTAAAAGCTGTGAAGCACAATCAAGTGTATGTTCTGAAGAGTGTCTTCATAATTTCATTAGTCAATTGTTTAGTATCACTACTGTGATTGAGGGGGAGTGAGTAGGAACTCAGGTTTAAGTTGAACTTAGATTGAAGTTGCATTGGGTAGGTCTTAAGTGAAGGAGATAAACTGGTTGGTTTATTCCTGAATTAATATCTCTTATAGTGAATTTCCTCCCTGGCTTGGTAGCCCCCAGAGTAGGTGTTGTTACACACTGAACTGGGTAAACAATTGACTGTGTTCTTTACTACTTTTAGATTTACTGTCTTGAAGAAAGTCAGATACGGTGTCATAACATTCACTATAACATTAAGTATCTGCTGCCAGAATTTCAATTGGCATCAGAGCAGGCACCCTGCCTGTCTTACTGGGTGAGATCTAGGGATATTATTTTCTGGCGCTATGGACAAAGAAGGAGGTTTTGGAAACAGACCACCCATTCTGGATGGATCAAATTATGACTACTGGAAACCTCGTATGATTGCCTTCTTAAAATCACTGGACAGAAAGGCTTGGAGAGCTGCAGACAAAGGATGGAACCATCCCACCATAACTGGGAAAGATGGGTCAACCAGTCTGAAACCTGAGGAAGAATGGAGAAAAGAAGAAGATGAGTTAGCCCTGGGTAACTCCAAAGCATTAAATGCCTTGTTCAATGGAATTGATAGAAACATATTCAGACTAGTACATCAATGTGAACTGGCCAAGGAGGTTTGGGACACTCTCAAAACTACCCATGAGGGCACATCCAAAGTAAAAATGTCAAGGCTTCAGATGCTGACTACCAAATTTGAGAACCTAAGGATGATGGAAGATGAGACCATTCATGAGTTTCACATGAACATCTTGGAAATTGCCAACACCTCAGGAGCATTGGGAGAAAAGATGTCAGAAGAAAAGCTGGTGAGAAAGATTCTCAGATCCTTGCCTAAAAGATTTGCAATGAAGGTGACTGCTATAGAGGAAGCTCAGGATATCTGCAACTTGAAGGTGGATGAACTCATTGGGTCTCTTCAGACCTTTGAGATGGGGATCAGTGACAATGTTGATAAGAAAAACAAGAGCATAGCACTTGTATCTAATACTGAAGATGAAAACAAGAAGGATGAAGAAGAAAATATTTCAGAAGCTATAGCCATGCTTGTAAGACAGTTCAACAAACTCATCAAGAGAATGGACCCAAAGTCAAGGTCAAATGTTAAGAACATTCCTTCTGACATTAACAGATCCTATGACTCCAGCAGAAGACCAAAGTCTGAAGAGAAGGGAAATCAAAGCAAAGGAATTCAATGCCATGGATATGAAGGATATGGGCACATTCGAGCTGAATGTCCAACCTTTCTTAAGAAATAAAAGAAAGGAATGTCTGTTACTTGGTCTGACTGTGACTCAGAAAGTAATTCTGAAGAAGAATCTTCCAAACTAGTTACTGCGCTAACTGGTATTTGTGACTCTGATAGTGACTCTATTGATGAGGAAGTGACATTTGAAGAACTGGCTGACTCCTACAAGAAGTTATGTATCAGAAGTGCTGAAGTCTGTCAGCAAAATGAGAGACAAACAAAACTCATAGTAAAGCTGGAGGCTGAGAAGAAGGCAGACATTGATACTATAAGTCATCTAGAAGGGGAAGTTCAAATGCTAAACTCAAAACTTGACCAGATGACCAAATCTGTCAAGATGCTGACAAATGGAACTGACAAATTAGAAGAAATCCTTCAGGTTGGACAAAATGTGGGAAACAAGTCTGGTCTAGGATTTGTGGCAGCAAAGAAATCTATTGTAGACAAGAAGAAGATCAGGCTTGATAAAAAAATGTCAAAGTAGATGTCACAACACAACACTCAACATCGAGAACAGAGAAATATGAAGAAAAAGTATCGAAGATGGAGATGTCATCATTGTGGGAGATTTGGTCACATAAAGCCATTCTGCTTCAGATTATATGGATATCCTAATCAGACCCCAGTTGTCAAACCTAAGTCTAACAAGGTACCATATACTCAACAGTGGAAGAAAAAGGCTACTGCCCTGATAGCTCACACCTCCCTTAGAGTCTCTGCAAAGGAAGACTGGTACTTTGACAGTGGATGCTCTAAACACATGACTGGAATCAAGAATCTTCTCAATAATGTTAAATCTCACACTACTAGCTATGTGACTTTTGGAGATGGTGCTAGAGGAGAAATCAAAGGAGTTGGAAACTTGGACTGCCCTGGAGTTCCAAACCTAAATGAAGTATTGCTGGTAAAAGGCTTGACTGCTAATCTTATAAGTATCAGTCAATTATGTGATCTAGGATTCAAGGTCAACTTCACCAAGTCTGAATGTCTTGTAACTAATGAAAAACAAGAAGTTGTAATGAGAGGAGTCAGATCTAAAGACAACTGCTACTTATGGGAGTCTGAGAACACTAATTAGTCTTCTGTGTGCTCTATTGCCAAAGAAGAAAAAGAAGTGAAACTGTGGCACCAAAAACTTGGTCATTTACATCTAAGAGGAATGAAAAGGATTATATCCATGGAAGCAGTCAGAGGGATTCCAAGGCTGCAAATTGATGAAGGGAGAGTCTGTGGTGAATGTCAGGTTGGAAAGCAGAATAGAATGTCACATCCAAAGTCAAGACATCTGACCACCTCTAAGGTGTTAGAACTTCTACATATGGATTTGATGGGACCAATGCAGGTAGAAAGTCTTGGTGGAAAAAGATATGCCTATGTTGTTGTGGATGATTTTTCCAGATTCACCTGGATTAACTTCATTAAAGAAAAGTCTGATGTATTTGAAGTATTTAAGGAACTTTGCAAAAGAATTCAAAGAGAAAAAGAAGGATGCATTGTCAGAATCAGAAGTGATCATGGAAGGGAATTTGAAAACAGTAAGTTTGATGAGTTCTGCTCCTCAGAAGGAATTAATCATGAATTCTCTTCACCCATAACTCCTCAACAAAATGGAGTTGTGGAAAGGAAAAACAGGACTATACAGGAATCTACCAGAGCAATGATACATGCCAAAAGACTTCCTATTCATTTTTGGGCTGAAGCTATGAATACAGCCTGTTATGTCCATAACAGGGTCACCTTGAGAAAGGGAACATCTTCCACCATTTATGAACTTTGGAAAGGAAGAAAGTCTACAGTGAAGTACTTCCATGTATTTGGAAGAAAATGTTATATTCTGATAGATCGTGAACAAAGGAGAAAGATGGATTCTAAAAGTGATGAAGGAATATTCCTAGGATACTCTACCAACAGCAGAGCTTATAGGGTATTCAATTCCAGGACCAAAGTTATGATGGAATCTATAAATGTCATAGTTGATGATTACCATGAGAAAACAAATGTCCCATATGATGTTGAGACATTCTTTGAGACTTCAACTCAAAAGGATGGTATTCCTAAAACTACTTCATCAGAATCTGAATCAAAGGAAGCTAACAAAGACCCTTCCATCAGAATTCAGAAAGATCATCCTAAGGAACTCATCATAGGAGATCCTAACAGTGGAATCATTACAAGATCTAGAGAAATCATCTCAAACTCTTGCTTTGTATCTAAAATTGAACCAAGAAATATTAATGAGGCTTTAACTGATGAATACTGGATTGGAGCAATGCAACATGAATTGAACCAATTCAAGCAACATGAAGTATGGGAGTTAGTTCCTAGACCAGAAGGAACAAACATCATTGGCACAAAATGGATCTACAAGAACAAATCAGATGCTGAAGGAGTTGTCACCAGGAATAAGGCAAGACTTGTTGCTCAAGGATACACTCAAGTTGAAGGGGTTGATTTTGATGAGACTTTTGCTCCTGTAGCCAGACTGGAATCAATCAGACTCCTATTGGGAATTGCTTGTCTTCTTAAGTTCAAGTTATTTCAGATGGATGTAAAAAGTGTCTTCCTAAATGGGTACTTAAATGAGGAAGTTTATGTGGAACAGCCTAAAGGATTTGTGGATCCAAACTACCCTGATCATGTCTACAAATTGAGGAAAGCTTTATATGGCCTGAAACAAGCTCCTAGAGCATGGTATGACAAGTTGACAAAATTCCTCTCTGACAAAGGATACAGGAAAGGAGGCTTGGATAAAACTCTTTTTGTCAAAAATGAAGGAGGAAAGATAATGGTAGCTCAAATCTATGTTGATGACATAGTGTTTGGGGGAATGTCAGATAAAATGGTTAAACATTTTGCTGACCAGATGCAAGCTGAATTTGAAATGAACCTCATGGGAGAATTGACCTACTTTCTTGGACTGCAAGTCACACAGATGGAAGACTCAATTTTTCTGTCTCAAAGCAAGTATGCAAAGAACATTGTCAAGAAGTTTGGGATGGAGAATGCCAGTCACAAAAGGACTCCTGCACCTACTCACTTAAAGATGTCCAAAGATTCAAGTGGAGTCAAGGTGGACCAAAGCTTATACAGAAGCATGATAGGAAGTCTGCTATACTTAACAGCCAGCAGACCTGACATTGCGTTTGCAGTTGGAGTATGTGCAAGATACCAGGATGAACCCAAAGTAAGTCATATCAACCAAGTGAAGAGAATTCTGAAGTATGTGAGTGGAACCCACAACTATGGCTTGCTGTACTCTCATGGATGTGAACCAACTCTGACTGGTTACTGTGATGTTGATTGGGCTGGAAGTGCTGATGATAGAAAGAGCACCTATGGAGGATGTTTCTTCTTAGGAAATAATCTTGTCTCCTGGTTCAGCAAGAAACAGAACGGTGTGTCTCTATCTACTGCTGAAGCTGAATACATAGCAGCTGGTAGTAGCTGTTCTCAAATAATATGGATGAAACAGATGCTTACTGAGTATAATGTCACACAAGATGTTATGACATTGTACTGTGACAATCTGAGCACTATCAACATTTCCAAGAATCCTATTCACCATAGCAGGACCAAGAATATTGACATTAGACATCACTTCATCAGAGATCTTGTAGAGGAGAAGACGATTAAACTGGAACATGTTGCCACAGAACTACAACTGGCTGACATTTTTACCAAGGCACTTGATGCAAATTAATTTGAAAATTTGAGGGGCAAGCTGGGTATTTGCCAACATGAAGATATGTAGCAATTAATTTTTCTTAAAACAAGGGATGAGAGAGATTTTTTTGTTAAGTCTACTCTGATTGGGCTAATCATCTACTTCTCTATTTCTTTCCAAGATTTTAAGAAGTTGAATAGACATTCATATATCTCACTCCTCTCGCGTTTCTGCAACAATCTTCAATCTCTCAAACGAAGACTGCACTATTACTGCTACCTGTTTTCTAAAACTCTCAAAATGTCTCAACTATCCATGACATCATCCTCTTCAAAGGCGACTGCTTCTTCCGCATCCTCTGATCGAGAACCTAGGGCAATCACAAACTACATGGATTCTGATGTTCTAGAGATAACTCCTCTTCGTGAACTGGCAGCTGACCCCACTAAGGTTAAGAAGCTGTGAACCAGACATGCAAGAAGGTCACAAGCTTCTTCATCTGGTAAACCCTCTCAACTATCATCTTTTGTTCCTTCAGAAATAGCAAATACGGAAGACTCAGTTTATGTTCATCAAGCTATAGCTAGACTTGTCACTAGGATTCTAAATGAGAATCACTATGTACTTGGCATTTCAGTACCTTTGAATCAAGAATATGCTAGTCCAAATGTTGAAATGAATCCAGATGTCACTCAGAATGTTGAGACACCGGATGACAACATTAGGAAATCTTCTGAAAATCTTGATGATCACCAGAACCCTACTGAGAAGGATGTTGAACCCCCGGTTATTGATGTTGATGAAGAATACTATGACAATGACTTAATTGCAAATATCAACCCTAGCATAGCTAGAAGGATGATGAACAGAAAAGGAAAGCAGGATGCTGCCAAAAGCCTCTCCAAAGAGAAGACTGTTGATGTTGTTCATAAGAAAACCAGGTCTGAGAACAAGACCTGAGTAGAAACTGTGAAGGCTGGATTGTCAAAAGGGAAGGTGAAAACTCGAGTACCTGCTGGTAGTCTCTCAAAGCCTGTGAGACAACCAATAGAAAAGAAAAGGAAAGAGCCTGAACCCTCTAAATCTGATGAGGAATCAAAATTTGAATTTGATGTTGAAGACATTCCTCTCAAAAGGAATCTCTCCTCAAGCAAAATGCCTACAGTCCCTGAAGTCCCCACTGACAACATTTCCTTTCACCATCCTGAGAATGCAAACAGGTGGAAGTATGTATGTTTGAAAAGGATAGCCTTGGAAAGAGAACTGAACAACAGTGCCATGGAATGTAAGGAGATCATGGATCTAATCAAAACCGCTGGTCTAATAAATACTGTGGTAAAGTTTACTAACTGCTATGAATTTCTTGTCAAAGAATTCATAGTGAATTTATCTGATGGGTGTGCTGATGGAAAGTCAGCTGATTTTAAATGTGTATATGTGAGAGGAAGTGTGATCGGTGGATCTGGAACTGACTGTTTAACGCTGGTTCGCGAAATGTCGCGGTAAGCAAGAGTCACCACTGTTGTACCCCAAAATTTGCCCTCCCATATTCTTCAAGATTTGCCAAGTCATGCTTCAAATCTCCCCAAGGGTTGCACAGTGCAAAGGCCTCCTAAACAGTCAAAATTAGGGTTTTTGTTCTGATCAAGAAAATGAAGTTTCCAAAGGTCCAATCAAGTCTCACATGCTTATAAACATGGCCAAACATCCTCATACCAAGTTTCAAGACTTTCAGCACAAAATTGCACAGTCAAAAACCCTAATTGCACTACAGTCAACTGTAGGGGCAAAATGGTCATTTGACAGTCAAAAGTTCAAATTTTTGGTCAACATATCATTTTGAAGCCACAAACATCATTTGATCAATGCTTGATCATGATTCTCAAAGCTTGGCTCAAAAATCATCAAGATGCAAAAGTTTCCTTATTTGGACAGCTGAAAAAGTCAACTGTAAATTGACCAGGGCATAACTTTCACATGGATTATCAGAAAAATTCCATCCAAAGCTCATTTTGAAGAGAAAGACATTTCCTACAACTCATCTTCATACTTCAAGTCCAAGAAATGCTCTCACAAAAAGTTATCAATTTCAACATTATAGGTCATTTTCAAAAGTCAACAAAAAGGGACTTTAAGTCAAAGGCCATAACTTGAGATTGGTAAATCAAAATGACATGGGACCAAAGACATTGGTTATAGGACTCAAAGACCTTTCCAAAATGTCTAAGAACATGAGCAAAGCTTAAAAATTGAGCAAGTTATGCCTTGTGGAAGTTGGGATATTTTTGGATATTTTGAAAAGTCAACATTGATTCAAATGACCTAAAATTGCTAATGGGACTATTTTTCTTCCACAATTCATCATCCCAAGCATGTGCACGACCACTTGGCCCAAAGGGAAGTATTTCTTCATTTTTTATTTATTTATTTGAATTTTTATTAATAATAATTCATTTAAATCAAATTAAATACATGAAAAATATTTAACCTAAGTTTTACAATCTTTTTGTGCATGAAATCTACTCAATAATTCGTGTATAATTAAATAGGGAAGGAATTGGATTGATTGGATCATGATTGGTACAAAATTGCATGAAAAAGATTGAAGAAAATATGATTGAAAATCAAATCTCATAAACCATCAATGAAAGAGATTTTGATCAGAATTGTTGACCTAATTTATTCATACATAAGCATAGAACGAAAACCTAATCAAGAAAACCATTAAGCTGCGCAGAAAACCCATCATCAAACTTGAAATTTTTGCAAATAAATTCAAAACTGAAAACACTTTTGCAGGGCAATTCAAGGCATAATAGTTGTTCAAACATCTTCCTGGAGGATCACAGAAGGATTTCCAATCAAAATCATTCATCAAAACTCAAAGAATTGGTAACACGAACAGGCCCTGTACCGAAAAATTTTCATACTCTTGCATCTCAATTCATGCGCTTTTTGCACTTTTTAATATGTGATTTACATTCCTTATGCAATTCTGATGCTAACTATGTGGTTTAATTTTATTTTCATGCCTTATGTAAGGATTTGCCATTAGAGACGCTTAGGGTTTTCAGGTTTTCAAATTAGGCGTTTCTTATCCCTGCAAAATTAGGAAACGCGACTATCACCATTGCATCAGGCACACTCAGACGAAGAGGAACCATATGTCGCGCCTAATTTATGAGGCCTTATGGCCTATTCGCTATTTTCTTGTATCATACCTGTAGCAACGCGTGAAAACCGTTGCCAATGTTTTATATGTTTCAGGAAAAAGAAAACCACGCGAAGAAGATGATGACGTGTGGAGTGGTGATAGGAAGATTCAAACTTTCGCGCGCGAAGGCCCCACTAACATTGTTTTATTTTATGTTTTTCTTTTGTATAATATAATCAGAATGAACAAAGTGGCTTAGTGGCATACGTGTTGACTGGTGATGTTAATGACCTGGGTTCGATCCCAGGTCTTCACCCTCTTCATATTATTTTGTATTTATTGATTCCATGCAGGTTCAACATCAAAGCACATCATGCATCCTCAAAAATCAACGTCCACGTGTCCCAGAGCGTCAGATCAAAGGCCATGAATTGAAGACTATGGTGAACTCTAGTCAACGCTCGAGTATGATGCCTGGAAAAAATCAAAAAAGGGCCAATTGCTAATGGGCCAGATTACTAAAAAAGGACCTCCTATTTGGGGTATGAACCCCCTGGGTTTGCAATTCCTTCTACTTACTTTTTTTATCTTATTTTCTATTTTCCTTTTAATTATTGTTTTGTTTAATTAATTAATTATTTTCATAAAAAACAAAAACACCTAAAAATCAGAAAAGAAAAAAATAATAAGTATTTTATTTTAGTATGTATATTTTAAATAAATTTGCATGTAAATTAATTAGTTTTAAATTAGGGTTTAAATTAATATTTTCATAATAAAAATCTAAAAAACATAGAACTAGGGTTTAATTAATTTTTTATCTTTTTTTCTTTTCCTCCCATAATAATTAAGTAATTAAATATTAGATATTTATTTTTATAATTAAATTGCATGTAAATTAATTAGGGTTAATATTAGGTTTTAATCTTCTTTTCTTAATAAATTAAAAGCAATTAGAATTAGGTTTAATTTCAATTAATTCTTTTTTCATATTAAATCCATAAATACTAAAAAATACCAAAAAACAATCTCCTTTTCTTTTTCAATTAATTAATGTGACCATTTAATTTAATTTTGCAGAAAGGGTCCAACGCCCTCATTTTTAATTCTTATTAATTCGCATATTTATTTTATTTCGTTTAAATATTTATGTATCTCTCCCAAGGCCGTGTAAATAATTGCTCGTACTTTTTAATTCTTTTATTTTCTTTAATTCTTAATTTTTCTGTCAAATCGGGTCCTGGTTTAATTTTGGCGATGTGGACCCGCGTCTTTTGTAATAGCTTAGAATCTTTTACTTTCCGCAATTTTTTAACTGTTAATCAAAGCATGAAAGAATGTATGGACAAAAAATTAAACGCTAGATCACCAATAACATGACAAAAGACAAAATAACTGAACATGACACACGAATCGCACACACCACCCCTAGGGTACGCCTCACTGTTGCCTTGCCTCGAAAGGTGATCGTCGAGTAGAGGATGTCTTAGTAAGTCCTCATGATCCGGGAACCTGGCATGAGGGTAGCTTCTAAGGTGTCTTCCCATTGCTCTGGTGATCATCATGTCCCGAACCTTCGAATTGACCCGAACACCTCCAACGGTGGTGCTACCTACCTCTCAATGGTGGGATGGCACTACTTTAAAGGACATTTACACAGACGAATTCCTTAGGGTAGGTAGGTTCTCGTAGATACTTGCTCTAATTTCAAAACAAATCAAAAATACTTTTCACACCAACACATTTTCAAAAAGCTTTCGAAAGCAATTTTTCAAACACTCTTGAGGACCGATACAAGAGTCGAACTGAAATTTTCAAAGAAACTTTTTAAAACCCATAATTGAAAAGCAAACAAACCATTTTGAAAACACAAATGAGCAAGTATCTAAGAGCCCATGGATAACCATGGATAGAAAGGGTGCTAACACCTTCCCTTTCTATAATCTACCTCCCGAACCGAGAGCAATCTCTTTAAGGAATTTTTCTGTGCTTTTGTCCTTTCCATTTGGAGAAAATAAAAGACGGTGGCGACTCTTGCTTCCGCGACATTTCGCGAACCAGCGTTAAACAGTCAGTTCCAGATCCACCGATCACAGAACTGGCGACTCTGCTGGGGACTTAAACTTAAAGTGAGGTGTACCTTAGGGTTAGTTCATAACTGTGTTTTCAATTGTATTGACTTGTCTGCTTTAAATTTGTGGGTTGCATGGGAGTTACATAGATCCTAACCCGGATCTGGGGATACCCTGTTTAGGTAGCATAAGCTGTGAGGGACCTGTCCGGCGTAGACCGACACAGGTGAAGCAGTGGCTACGTTGGTGTGGCACCTTGGTCTGTACCGATATCCCTTGTGTCGCAACGAGGAGAATATGGGTCTTCTAAGGAGTCATTAAGCACCAACAACCTTAGAACCTTAATTGACACAACTTGGCCTTTAGAATTGTAGCAGTATGCTACGCCCATTGAGGCTAAACTCTCGTGATGGTTCTGGCCGCAAGAAAAGATTGCGATGCTGGAGTTATGACCGATTGAGGGTAGTCAATGATATTGGGATCCTCTAAGAACCCGGTTACTTTTGATTAGGACAGGTATGAACCAACAAACTGAAAGAGGGTAGTACCTAGACCTCATGCTGGCCTAAACTTTAGGGGCTTGCCTTGTGTGACTTGTGTGCCTTACCATGTTTGCCTTTGTATCTATATGTGGTGTGCTTTATCATAACATCATAGCATCATGAGCATTGCATGCATCCTGCATAAGGACTGACCATTTCAAAGACAAGAGGGTTTCACCTTTGCTCTGTTTTGTAGGACATCATGATGCCTGTGCGAAGGAATACTATCCGGTTCAACTTTGTTCGTTCACCTGAGTTGCTTGATGAGTTGGTTAGCAGAATTCCAAATACCACTTCCTTCATCCAGAGGCATGGTTCTCTTCTCAGTTTAGTCACTGCAAAGCGGGATCAACAGTTGATGAGTGTTCTGACCCAGTTCTATGACCCTCTGTACCAGTGCTTCACCTTTCAAGACTTCCAGCTGGTCCCTACCTTGGAAGAGTTCTCTGATTTGCTTGGTATCCCTATCTTGGATCAGACTCCCTTTACTGGTTGGGAAAAGACCCTCAGGCTTGAGGATGTTGCTGCAGCTCTTCCTTTGACCCATCAAGAGGTAACAGACAACTGGGTGACTAGAAGCGGAGTTAAGGGTTTCTTGGCCAAGTTTCTGATTGGTAAAGCTAATAGTTTCTGGAGTGACCTGGACTTTAGGGCATATGAAGACATCTTGGCTCTCCTAATCTATGGGTTAGTCCTGTTTCCTAATCCTGACAACTTCATCAATGTCACTGCCATAAGGATCTTTATGTCTCAGAATCTTGTGCCCACTCTCTTGGGTGACATCTTGCAACAACTTCATGCCCGTACTACCCGAAGACGAGGAACCCTATGGTGTTGTATCCCTTTGTTGGTGAGGTGGTTTATTTCGCACCTCCCTAAGTTCGTACTGAAGAATCAAGAAGGAAGAGGTTGGGCTCATAGGTTAATGTCTCTCACCGACAAAGACATCATTTGGACTTGCAGAGGTTTGGATGAGATAGCTGTTATTGATCGATATGGGGAATACCCTAATGTTCCTCTGATTGGTACCCAAGGAGGAATCTCTTACAATCCATGTCTAGCGCTCCGTCAGTTTGGAAGAGCAAGAAGAGCAGGTCCCCATGAGATGTTGGTGCCTCACATCAGTTTTGAATTTCAGGTGGATAGTGACGAGCTACGTCGTAGGTTCATCAAGGCTTGGGACAAGGTTCATAAAGCTGACCCACAGGAGTTAGGGCCAAAGACTTCTTTACCTATGGAAGCCTACTACAAATGGGTTCGCATCCGTGCTTAGAAATTAGGTATGCCGTATGAAGCCGTCAGACCTATCATTCTTGAGTGTCCTGATAAAGATGGGGTTCCTCCAACTGTCCTTCCTCCTCAGATACCTACTGATTATGAGACATTGAAGAGATCTTGGTCGCAACTGCGAGAAGAGCGGGATTCTTACTGGGAAAAGTTCAACGAGCAGGAATCAAAGATCCAGAAGCTGACAAAGCAGTTGGAGAATGAGCGAGCTATGAATGCCTACATCCGTACTGAGAAGAGGAGACCATGGGATCAATAAGGAGCTCTGGATGATCTTTCACAATTTGATTTTCCTTTTCAGTATTTCCTTTCATGTAACGCCTAAGGGCAACCTGTTGAATAATTTCAGTTTCAAAGTTGAATCTAATGAAGTGTGTTCCTTTTGTTTACAAAGTTGATTCCCGATTGTATTTGAAAACATAAATCATACGCATTCCATTCATCATGTGCATAACAGGTTTTCTCCTTTTCAGGTTGCTTACCGTTCTTCGCTGTTTATTTCAGCATCATGAATCCCGACTCGTCATCAACTGAGACATCCATCAAGGCTCTTCAGGCGCAGAATGCGCAGTTTCAGGAATTAATCAAGGGTTTGGCTCAAGGCCAAGAAGAGCTGAAGGCTATGCTCCTGAAGAAGGAGAAGAAGAAGAAGAGAAGGACTGTTCTGTTCAACTCGGGACGAAGGTTCGGCAATACTCTGCAGCATGAAGAGGTTGGTTCTTCTGTTGGCAAGGGTACTCCTCAAGAGGCAAGGGTTCCTAGTCCGGTAGTCTCCGACAACGAGACTGATTTTGATGAAGAGCAATATCCTCCTGCGGAAGACCGTTACAAGCAACTGGAGGATATGTTGAATTCCATGGAAATACAACAGGTACCTGGGCTAGATTTCGGAGATCTGGGTTTGTCTACTGGTGTGATTATTCCTCGGAAGTTCAAAGCACCGTCTTTCTCTAAGTATGACGGGGCGTCTTGTCCCAAGCTACATCTCAGGTCTTATGTTCGGAAAATCCAACCGTACTCAGCGGATAAGAATTTATGGATCCACTTCTTCCAGGAGAGTCTTTCAGGGACTCATCTCGAATGGTTCTATCAGCTGGATGGGACCAAGGTTCGTAACTGGGAGGAGTTGGCTACTGCTTTCTACAAGCAGTATCAATATAATGCCGACCTTGCTCCTACACGTACCCAACTCCAGGGCATGTCGTTAGGTTCAAGTGAAGGTTTTAAGGAGTACGCTCAGAAGTGGAGAGACCTGGCTGGCAGGGTGCAGCCACCATTGACTGATCGGGAGTTGGTAGACATGTTCTTGGGGACCCTATCTGGGCCATTTTTCAACCATCTTATCGGGAATTCGTCTGTAGGGTTCACTGATTTGATTCTGACTGGAGAAAGAATTGAGGCTGGGTTGAAGTCTGGAAAGATTCCGAAGGGTGCATCATCTAGTTCTGAGAAGAAACCCTTCAAGAAGGAGGCTAGTGCCGTGTATGGTTCCAAGAGATCAGAGAGACCTGAGCGCCGCCAATCTGTAAGTGCGGTAATGATCGCTAAGCCTGCTGCCGCTCCTCGGCCGACCAATCCTCAAAGGGCTGAAAGACCCCGGAGATAGTTCACCCGGTTAAGTATGACCTTGTCGCAGATCTTGCCACAGTTGCTCTCAACCAACTTAGTGACTGTCCGAGAGGCGCCGAAGTTTCCAAATACTGCATCTCCTAAGTACAACCCAAATGCTCGTTGTGCTTACCATTCTGATAGCCCGGGGCATTCCACTGACGACTGTTGGGCCTTAAGGAGCAAGCTGCAGGACCTTATTGACGCCAAGGAAGTACAGTTTGAGGCATCTGAGAAGCCTAATGTAGTGACAGCTCCCCTGCCTGCTCATGGAGTGAATGCTATTGGGGACGAAGACGAAGTGGATGAAGCTGAGTTTGATAGCCGGATCTACCCGGCAACCGACAGTGGACTTAACAATTGGAGTGCAAAGGACAATCTATCTGTTTCTCTTGTTACTAAGTAATGAATTCCTATGTTTTGGTATCTGTAATAAACAATAAATAAACTCTATGGCCCGGTGTCTTACCCGAGGCACCGTGGTTTCATTTATGAGGGCATATAAATTGTCATTTCATATATCATGAATGAAAATCTTGGACGTTTTCTCGCATTGCAAATTTTATGCTCCTTTTCTGTCTTTCTTTCCTTTATATATATTTCAAAACAGCTGTATTTACACACACACTCACTCATACAGGTTCCAATCCACTCTGGATCTTACTGGTAACGACTCTGCTACTGCCAGTTATGACTTCGAAAATCCGATCAACTTAGCCGAAGACGAAGGTGAAGATGATTGCGAAGTGCCTGGTGAGCTTGCAAGACCGTTACTTCAAGAAGAGAGGGCAATTCAACCCCATGAAGAGCCAGTAGAAACAATAAACTTGGGTACTGAAGCAGACAGGAAAGAGGTAAAGATTGGTGCCAACCTAGAGCTCATCGTGAAGCAACGGTTAACCAAGATGCTGCATGATTATATGGAGATCTTTGCCTGGTCCTACGAAGACATGCCCGGGTTGGATACCGATATTGTGGTCCATCACTTGCCTACTAAGGAAGACTGCCCTTCGGTTAAACAAAAGGTCTGTCGTATGCGTCCAGAGATGTCTGAGAAGATTAAAGCCGAGGTTATGAAGCAGTTTGATGCCGGGTTCCTTGCAGTGACTTCTTACCCTCAGTGGGTTGCTAATGTGGTGCCGGTACCTAAGAAGGACGGTAAAGTCAGAATGTGTGTCGACTACAGGGATCTGAACAGGGCCAGCCCCAAAGATGACTTCCCTTTACCTCACATTGATGTCCTTGTTGATAATACAGCTCAGCACAAGGTATTCTCTTTCATGGATGGCTTTTCAGGTTACAATCAGATCAAGATGGCACCTGAAGACATGGATAAGACTACATTTGTTACTCAGTGGGGCACCTTCTGCTACAAGGTCATGCCTTTTGGACTAAAGAATGCTGGGGAAACCTACCAACGTGCCATGGTTGCTTTATTTCATGACATGATCCATCATGAGATAGAAGTGTATGTTGACGACATGATCGCAAGGTCCCAGACTGAGGAAGAGCACCTAGATCATCTGCAGAAGTTGTTTGACCGGTTGAAACTGTACAAGCTGAGGTTGAACTCGAACAAGTGCACCTTTGGGGTAAGATTTGGGAAGTTGCTAGGCTTCGTGGTCAGTGATAAAGGTATTCAAGTGGACCCTGCTAAGGTCAAAGCTATTCAAGAGATGCCAGTTCCCAGGATAGAGAAAGAGGTCAGAGGCTTTTTAGGACGCCTGAATTACATTGCTCGGTTCATCTCGCACCTAACTGCTACCTGTGAGCCAATCTTCAAGCTGCTGAAGAAAGATCAGGTAGTACGTTGGAACGATGAATGTCAGGCTGCTTTCGACAGAATCAAAGAGTATCTCCAAGAACCACATATCCTTATGCCGCCGGTTGAAGGAAGACCTCTGATACTATACCTGACAGTGCTCGACAACTCAATGGGGTGTGTGCTGGGGCAGCATGACGAGTCTGGCCGAAAAGAGCATGCCATTTATTACCTTAGCAAAAAGTTTACCGACTGTGAGACCCGATACTCACTGCTTGAGAAAACTTGCTGCGCTTTGGTATGGGCTGCTCGCTGGCTAAGACAGTATATGCTGACTCACACTACCTTGTTGATCTCAAAGATGGATCCTATAAAGTACATATTCGAAAAGCCTGCTCTGTCTGGGAGAATTTCAAGATGGCAGATGATCTTGACGGAATACGACATTCAGTACACAACCCAGAAAGCCATCAAGGGGAGTGTATTGGCAGACCACTTGGCACATCAGGCCGTCGACGACTATCAGTCAATGAACTTTGAGTTTCCGGATGAAAGCATCATGATAGTAACTGATTGTGAAGTACCTGGACCGGATGAAGGACCTGAGGAAGGATCCCGATGGTCTATGCACTTCGACGGAGCCTCCAATGCTTTGGGTAACGGTATCGGCGCCATAATCATATCACCTCAAGGTACTCATACTCCACTCACTGCCCGGCTATGTTTCAACTGTACCAACAACATGGCAGAGTATGAGGCGTGCATCATGGGTCTTCAAGCTGCGATCGACCTAAGGATCAAGTTTCTGAGTGTCTTCGGAGATTCCGCTCTTGTGATCAATCAGATCAAAGGGGAGTGGGATACGAAACATCCAAACCTTATCCCTTACAGAGAATGTGTGTTGACCCTAATCCCCCACTTCACAGAGATAACCTTTGAACACTTCCCGAGAGAAGAGAATCAGCTGGCGGACGCATTAGCTACAATGGCTTCTATGTTCAAGGTCAAATGGGATAACGAGGCTCCCCGGATCATCATATGGAAACTGGACGAACCGGAATACTGTTGCGATCTCGAGACTGAATTGGTGGCTGAGAAGCCTTGGTACCATGAGGTGAAGAGATATCTGGAAGCTCAGGAATACCCTGAAGGTGCATCTGTCAATGATAAGAAGTTTCTGAGAAGGTTCGCAGCAAAGTTCTTCCTTAGCAACGGCATCTTGTATAAGCGAAACCATGATTCAACCTTACTGCGTTGTGTGGATAAAACTGAAGCAGAAAGGATCATGGAAGAGCTACATGAAGGAACCTTTGGTACACATTCCAGTGGGCATACTATGGCTAAGAAAATCCTACGGGCGGGATATTATTGGTCCACGATGGAAGCTGACTGCTATCAACATTCTAGGACATGCCATAAGTGCCAGATTTATGCAAACAAGGTGCATGTTCCTCCAGTTCCCCTGAATGTGCTGACTGCGCCTTGGCCGTTTGCAATGTGGGGCATAGACATGATCGGCGAGATTAAACCTACGGCATCTAATGGGCATCGCTTCATCCTAGTGGCGATTGATTATTTTACGAAGTGGGTCGAGGCGACATCCTATGCTACGGTAACCAAGACTGTTGTGGCACGGTTCATTCGGCATAATCTGATCTGTCGGTACGGCGTCCCTGAGAGAATCATTACAGACAACGGTACCAATCTGAACAATAAGATGATCGCTGAGCTCTGCGAACAGTTCAAAATACAGCACCACAATTCTTCTCCTTACAGACCGAAGATGAATGGGGCTGTAGAAGCAGCAAATAAGAACATCAAGAAAATCATGCAGAAGATGACAGTGACTTATAAAGATTGGCACGAGATGTTACCGTTCGCTCTACATGGGTACCGTACCTCAGCCAGGACGTCAACCGGGGCAACTCCTTTCTCTTTGGTTTATGGTATGGAGGCAGTCTTACCGATCGAAGTGCAAATACCCTCTCTCCGGATAATGAAGGATGCAAATCTGAACGAAGATGATTGGATCCATTCACGACTTGATCAGCTCAACCTTATTGATGAGAAGAGACTTGTTGCTATCTGTCATGGTCAGACGTATCAGAAACGAATGATCAGGGCATTTAACAAAAAAGTCAGACCACAGGAATATCAAGTTGGGGATCTGGTAATCAAGCGAATCATCCTTCCTCAGAGTGATCCAAGGGGCAAATGGACCCCTACGTACGAAGGGCCATTTGTGGTTAAACATGTGTTCTCAGGAGGAGCAATGATATTGACCAACATGGATGGTGACGACCTTCCTCACCCCGCCAATGCAGACATAGTAAAAAGATACTACGCATGAAAAAAGACCCGCTGGGCTGACATGCCTAGGCAAAAATTAGGGCTTCCCGTCGAACCAAAAGGGTTCGGGCAAAATGAAGGGATGAAATGAAAAAAATCTGTACACCCGGCAAGTCGAAAACCTGAAAAGGCGGCTTGGGCAAAAATGGGTATCCCGGTGGACTGAAAACCCGAAAGGGCAGTCCAGGCAAAAATTAGGGATAAAAGCGTAATACTATGTCTCATTGGATCACCTTGCATCCAGAATCTGGTATCTATATCAAGTTCAGACGACATCGATCAGTCAGCTTCACCTTCAACCAAGGTCATCAAGTGATGAGACGCTCGGAGTTATAATGGCAATAGCAGAGTTGAAACCCAGTGGATCATTCATTTCACACAGCTGTTTTATTTTCTTTTGTACAAAATTTGTATAAACTCTTTTGTTCGGCGGCGTTCTCTTACTAGGACGTCAGCCTCTTGTACACAAAACGCCTATTTTCGGGTCATTCAAAAATCAATACAAATATACTTTTCAGTTAAAAGTGCCAATTGTTTTCTTTTTCTGTTTTGTTTTGCGAAGAACGTCCAAGGTTCAATTTGTGATATATGCATTGACAATAATTTGCTAACTCATGAATATTTGCATACGAAACAAAGGATTAATTACAGGTAACATTAGAAACAGGGGCAATAAAGAGTTGTCTAAAGCAATCTAATTGTTCTGTCCTCCAAGGTACCAAGGTAGGTTCAGCTAAAGAACATGACCAGTACATCTTAATTCCCCAGGGAGTGAGTCAGCAAGTCAGTGCACTCTTCTCCAGCAAAGCTACTATCAAATCTTAAGGAAGTTGAGTATCCTCCAGCAGATATCAACCTTCTCCAGCAGCATACATGTATTCATAACAAGCATCCCCGGCAGTCTTGGTCTAAAGATTGTTCCCCGACGGCATATCAAATATTCAAAGGAATCACTTCCCCCGCAATTCAAAAAGCTTCCCCAGGAGAATCCAATCCAGTTCCCCAGGAAAAGGTGGAATTCATCTCCCCCAAGCAGTAAGCTTATCCCCAGTAGATTCTGGAAGCTTATCCTCGCAGAGCACGAACGCGTCGCCCGGCTTTATTTAAAGAGTTATTTCCTTAACAGGATATAACTGGGTTATCCTCAGCCAAAAGCCACGGAAAGAGCGTCCTCGACGAAGTCTTCTTATCCCCAACGAAGTCTATTAACACTTCCAACACAGCAAAGATATCCTCAGCAAGTTATTATCAACAACCCAACAAGGTATCTCTCTCCCCACAGAGTATTGCTCCCCAGCAAGATCGTCAGAGTACTTTTCTCCCCGCAGAATCTTCCCTTTGTCAAGTTTATTCCTCAACAGAGTCATCTTCTCCTACCGGTATTCTTGCAGTTATCATCCCCAGCAGGAGTAAAAGCTTATTCTTCAACATCAGCCCAGGAGTGACTTCCCGGCACCCGTCAAGGATTTACTTTCCTAGACAAAAATATACATTCCTAAACATCACATACATCATTATAGCATGCATAGACGCATCATATCCTACAAATCTCATTTATGTTGAGAACATCATTGCTTGGTTCATATCATGCATTGCATATGACTGACCTTTACCTTTCAGGAAGGATTCAGTTAAATTCTCAATCATATTTCAAGACCTAGACCGGTTCAGTTAATCGACTCCAAAGATTTCTTATCCAGTCCAAGGCCTTCTCTAGCCCAGCTAAATCGACTCCCAACAGATTTTTCTGATGAAGACTCAGTAGAAGTTATCAAGGTTTTTCTCAAACATCCACTTTTGAGATTATAATTGCCTATGATTCTCTCCCCGACGGTGCGTGAGATGATAATTCCATTTCAGGTTATAATTTCCTATGGTTCTCTCCCCGACGGTGCGTGAGATGATAATTCCATTTCAGATTATAATTTCCTATGGTTCTCTCCCTGACGGTGCGTGAGATGATAATTCCATTTCGGGTTATAATTTCCTATGGTTCTCTCCCCGACGGTGCGTGAGATGATAATTCCATTTCGGGTTATAATTTCCTATGGTTCTCTCCCCGACGGTGCGTGAGATGATAATTCCATTTCAGATTATAATTTCCTATGGTTCTCTCCCCGACGGTGCGTGAGATGATAATTCCATTTCGGGTTATAATTTCCTATGGTTCTCTCCCCGACGGTGCGTGAGATGATAATTCCATCCCAGGTTTTTCTCAGACGTCCGCTTTTGAGATTATAATTTCCTTTGGTTCTCTCCCCGACGGTGCGTGAGATGATAATTCCAACTCAGTTTTTTCTCAAACGTCCGCTTTTGAGATTATAATTGCCTATGGTTCTCTTCCCGATTCTGCGAAGATGGTAATTCCCACCAAGATTTTCTCAACGAGCGTTGTTGAAGTTAAAGTCACCCAGGGTTCTCTTACTGTTCATGCTGAGGTAGCAACCACCCCTGGTTTATTCATCGCCGTTTGAAGCTCCAGATCCAGCTCCTGTAACCAGTCAGGACACATCTATACCAAGCATCTGAAAACCAGCTCCTGCAATATGTCAGGTACTCATTTTTCTGTTTTGCAGGTATGCAAGTTCTCGCTAAGGAATCTCTTACACGATCAACATCCATATGGTATCTATAAGCCCATCATCCTATCCATCAATCTCCAAATGGCATCTATAAGCCCATTCCATCATCACTGCTACTATGTGAGCGCAAATTTCTGGGCACTCTAGTGTTCAATCATCTTCTACCCTCGGATTACGAAAGGCACGTCAGCCAATCTGCATCCTCAGGTCTAAGAAGATTGAACAGGGGCAGCTGTTCTACCCCAAAATTTGCCCTCCCATATTCTTCAAGATTTGCCAAGTCATGCTTCAAATCTCCCCAAGGGTTGCACAGTGCAAAGGCCTCTTAAACAGTCAAAATTAGGGTTTTTGTTCTGATCAAGAAAATGAAGTTTCCAAAGGTCCAATCAAGTCTCACATGCTTATAAACATGGCCAAACATCCTCATACCAAGTTTCAAGACTTTCAGCACAAAATTGCACAGTCAAAAACCCTAATTGCACTATAGTCAACTGTAGGGGCAAAATGGTCATTTGACAGTCAAAAGTTCAAATTTTTGGTCAACATATCATTTTGAAGCCACAAACATCATTTTATCAATGCTTGATCATGATTCTCAAAGCTTGGCTCAAAAATCATCAAGATGCAAAAGTTTCCTTATTTGGACAGCTGAAAAAGTCAACTGTAAATTGACCAGGGCATAACTTTCACATGGATTATCATAAAAATTCCATCCAAAGCTAATTTTGAAGAGAAAGACATTTCCTACAACTCATCTTCATACTTCAAGTCCAATAAATGCTCTCACAAAAAGTTATCAATTTCAACATTATAGGTCATTTTCAAAAGTCAACAAAAAGGGACTTTAAGTCAAAGGCCATAACTTGAGATTGGTAAATCAAAATGACATGGGACCAAAGACATTGGTTAGAGGACTCAAAGAACTTTCCAAAATGTCTAAGAACATGAGCAAAGCTTTAAAATTGAGCAAGTTATGCCTTGTGGAAGTTGGGAAATTTTTGGATATTTTGAAAAGTCAACATTGATTCAAATGACCTAAAATTGCTAATGGGCATATTTTTCTTCCACAATTCATCATCCCATGCATGTGCACGACCACTTGGCCCAAAGGGAAGTATTTCTTCATTTTTTATTTATTTATTTGAATTTTTATTAATAATAATTCATTTAAATCAAATTAAATACATGAAAAATATTTAACCTAAGTTTTACAATCTTTTTGTGCATGAAATCTACTAAATAATTCGTGTATAATTAAATAGGGAAGGAATTGGATTGATTGGATCATGATTGGTACAAAATTGCATGAAAAAGATTGAAGAAAATATGATTGAAAATCAAATCTCATAAACCATCAATGAAAGAGATTTTGATCAGAATTTTTGACCTAATTTATTCATACATAAGCATAGAACGAAAACCTAATCAAGAAAACCATTAAGCTGCGCAGAAAACCCATCATCAAACTTGAAATTTTTGCAAATAAATTCAAAACTGAAAACACTTTTGCAGGGCGATTCAAGGCATAATAGTTGTTCAAACATCTTCCTGGAGGATCACAGAACGATTTCCAATCAAAATCATTCATCAAAACTCAAAGAATTGGTAACACGAACAGGCCCTGTACCGAAAAATTTTCATACTCTTGCATCTCAATTCATGCGCTTTTTAATATGTGATTTACATTCCTTATGCAATTCTGATGCTAACTATGTGGTTTAATTTTGTTTTCATGCCTTATGTAAGGATTTGCCATTAGAGACGCTTAGGGTTTTCAAATTAGGCGTTTCTTATCCCTGCAAAATTAGGACACGCGACTATCACCATTGCATCAGGCACACTCAGACGAAGAGGAACCATATGTCGCGCCTTACTTTATGAGGCCTTATGGCCTATTCGCTATTTTCTTGTATCATACCTGTAGCAACGCGTGAAAACCGTTGCCAATGTTTTATATGTTTCAGGAAAAAGAAAACCACGCGAAGAAGTTGATGACGTGTGGAGTGGTGATAGGAAGATTCAAACTTTCGCGCGCGAAGGCCCCACTAACATTGTTTTATTTTATGTTTTTCTTTTGTATAATATAATCAGAATGAACAAAGTGGCTTAGTGGCATACGTGTTGACTGGTGATGTTAATGACCTGGGTTCGATCCCAGGTCTTCACCCTCTTCATATTATTTTGTATTTATTGATTCCATGCAGGTTCAACATCAAAGCACATCATGCATCCTCAAAAATCAATGTCCACGTGTCCCAGAGCGTCAGATCAAAGGCCATGAATTGAAGACTATGGTGAACTCTAGTCAACGCTCGAGTATGCTGCCTGGAAAAAATCAAAAAAGGGCCAATTGCTAATGGGCCAGATTACTAAAAAAGGACCTCCTATTTGGGGTCTGAACCCCCTGGGTTTGCAATTCCTTCTACTTACTTTTTTTATCTTATTTTCTATTTTCCTTTTAATTATTGTTTTGTTTAATTAATTAATTATTTTCATAAAAAACAAAAACACCTAAAAATCAGAAAAGAAAAAAATAATAAGTATTTTATTTTAGTATGTATATTTTAAATAAATTTGCATGTAAATTAATTAGTTTTAAATTAGGGTTTAAATTAATATTTTCATAATAAAAATCTAAAAAACATAGAACTAGGGTTTAATTAATTTTTTATCTTTTTTTCTTTTCCTCCCATAATAATTAAGTAATTAAATATTAGATATTTATTTTTATAATTAAATTGCATGTAAATTAATTAGGGTTAATATTAGGTTTTAATCTTCTTTTCTTAATAAATTAAAAGCAATTAGAATTAGGTTTAATTTCAATTAATTCTTTTTTCATATTAAATCCATAAATACTAAAAAATACCAAAAAACAATCTCCTTTTCTTTTTCAATTAATTAATGTGACCATTTAATTTAATTTTGCAGAAAGGGTCCAACGCCCTCATTTTTAATTCTTATTAATTCGCATATTTATTTTATTTCGTTTAAATATTTATGTATCTCTCCCAAGGCCGTGTAAATAATTGCTCGTACTTTTTAATTCTTTTATTTTCTTTAATTCTTAATTTTTCTGTCAAATCGGGTCCTGGTTTAATTTTGGCGATGTGGACCCGCGCCTTTTGTAATAGCTTAGAATCTTTTACTTTCCGCAATTTTTTAACTGTTAATCAAAGCATGAAAGAATGTATGGACAAAAAATTAAACGCTAGATCACCAATAACATGACAAAAGACAAAATACTGAACATGACACACGAATCGCACACACCACCCCTAGGGTACGCCTCACTGTTGCCTTGCCTCGAAAGGTGATCGTCGAGTAGAGGATGTCTTAGTAAGTCCTCATGATCCGGGAACCTGGCATGAGGGTAGCTTCTAAGGTGTCTTCCCATTGCTCTGGTGATCATCATGTCCCGAACCTTCGAATTGACCCGAACACCTCCAACGGTGGTGCTACCTACCTCTCAATGGTGGGATGGCACTACTTTAAAGGACATTTACACAGACGAATTCCTTAGGGTAGGTAGGTTCTCGTAGATACTTGCTCTAATTTCAAAACAAATCAAAAATACTTTTCACACCAACATATTTTCAAAAAGCTTTCAAAAGCAATTTTTCAAACACTCTTGAGGACCGATACAAGAGTCGAACTGAAATTTTCAAAGAAACTTTTTAAAACCCACAATTGAAAAGCAAACAAACCATTTTGAAAACACAAATGAGCAAGTATCTTAAGAGCCCATGGATAACCATGGATAGAAAGGGTGCTAACACCTTCCCTTTCTATAATCTACCTCCCGAACCGAGAGCAATCTCTTTAAGGAATTTTTCTGTGCTTTTGTCCTTTCCATTTGGAGAAAATAAAAGACGGTGGCGACTCTTGCTTCCGCGACATTTCGCGAACCAGCGTTAAACAGTCAGTTCCAGATCCACCGATCACAGCCACCGTCTTTTATTTTCTCCAAATGGAAAGGACAAAAGCACAGAAAAATTCCTTAAAGAGATTGCTCTCGGTTCGGGAGGTAGATTATAGAAAGGGAAGGTGTTAGCACCCTTTCTATCCATGGTTATCCATGGGCTCTTAGATACTTGCTCATTGTGTTTTCAAAAATGGTTTGTTTGCTTTTCAACTGTGGGTTTTAAAAAGTTTCTTTGAAAATTTCAGTTCGACTCTTGTATCGGTCCTCAAGAGTGTTTGAAAAATTGCTTTTTGAAAGCTTTTTGAAAAGGTGTCGGTGTGAAAAGTATTTTTGAATTTTGTTTTGAAATTAGAGCAAGTATCTAGAGTTATCTACCTACCCTAAGGAATTCGTCTGTGTAAACCGGTAGGGATGATAATTACAAGAATACCGGTAGGAGAAGATGACTCCGTTGGGGAATAAACTTGGCGAGTGGAATAACTCTGCGGGGAGGAAAGTACTCTGACGATCTTGCTGGGGAGCAATACTCTGTGGGGGAGAGAGATACTTTGCCGAGTTGTTGATAATAACTTGCTGGGGATACCATTGTTGTGGTGGAAGTGCTAATAGACTTCGCTGGGGATAACAAGACTTCGTCGAGGACGATCTTTCCGTGGCTTTTGGCTGAGGATAACCCAGTTATATCATGTTAAGGAAATAACTCTTTGAATAAAGCCGGACGACGCATTCGTGCTTTGCGAGGATAAGCTTCCAGAATCTATTGGGGATAAGCTTACTGCTTGGGGAAGATGGATTCCACTTTCCTGGGGAACTAGATTGGACTCTTCTGGGGAAGTTTTGAACTGCGGGGGAAGTGATTCCTTTGAATGTTTGATATGCTGCCGGGGAACAATCTTTAGGCCAAGACTGCTGGGGATACTTGTTAAGGATATATATGCTGCCGGAGAATGTTGAGATCTGCTGGAGGATACTCAACTTCCTTGAGATTTGATAACTTTGCTTGGAGAGGGTGTACTGACTTGCTGGCTCACTCTCTGGGGGATTAAGGTATACTGGTTGTGTTCTTTAGATGAACATCCCTTGATACCTTAGAGCAATTAGATCGCTTGAGCAACTCCTTATTGCCCCTGTTTCTGATATTGGAGAGGAAGACCTGTGCGTTGTTGATAGTTGCTGAGGGTCAGGCCTTTTTCTGGTAGGCAGGTGACAAGATGACAGGACATAGTCGTACGCTTTGATCCCTAACTTTTGCCTGGACCGCCCTTTCGGGTTTTCAGTCCACCGGGATACCCATTTTTGCCCAAGCCTTCTTTTCAGGTTTTCGACTTGCCGGGTGTACAGATTTTTTCATTTCATCCCTCATTTTGCCCGAACCCTTTTGGTTCGCCGGGAAGCCCTTATTTTTGCCTAGGTATGTCAACCTAGCAGGTCTTTGATTGTGCGTAGTATTTTTCCGACTATGTCCGTGCTTTCAGAATGTAGGGAGTTGCCCCTGTTAGAAGTGTTTTGTCATGCCACCAGAAAGTGTTTGATCAGGTGAGATTCGTTGTTGGAGTGCCCCAAATGACTCAGGCGGAGATTTGCCCCAGGTTGTTTGGCCTTTGAGAGATTCTCCGAATCTTGATTGGATTGCCCCAGATGATGGACCATGGTCATGCCATGCCCTTGATTGGAGATACTCTTGTTCATTAGACTTTCATTGTGCGAATTTCCCTGCTGTTCAAACAAAAAGTCATATGCAAACAAAGTTATGTTAAAAATGCAAAGCCTATGTCTGTCTTGAAGATTTTGAAAATGCATTTTTTTTCATAAAACAAGTGATTGTTTGTAAAACGTGATGTCAACACCGTATTTACCGTAGGCCTTAAGGAGTCAGGATACCTTTCGTAACAGTATACTTTCGAACTAACCCATGCTTCAGCTAGGACTTTTAAGGGTTATAACGTGGCCTGGTTCATGGTTTAAGAAACAAAGGATAAAGGCTCAAATTATTTGTACCCACCCGCTCTTCGTGATGTTCTTCAAACCTAAGCTCAGTTGATCATACGCTAGACCTTGTTTGAGCCTTTGTTCTGATATACTAGTGATGATTCGGATATTGAACGTTTATTTGAGTAGGCAGTCATCTCCTTTTTAGGTTGAGGGTTTGTAGGACCTCTTTCTTGTCTGATTTTTGTTATCCCTTTCTTTTTTGCCTGAATTGTTTCCTTTTTTGGGAATTACAGTCAGCGGGATGCCCCAGTTTTGTAAGTCTCCTTCATAGGTTTTGACTTAATGGGTTCTTATTTTGAAAGATAATGACTGCCTGTCTTTATGATTGTTCGGAACCATCACTGTCTTTTGTTTTGTCAGGACCTCTTTGGTGCCATTCGTTATGCACTTGGATCAACTGAGAGACTACCCTGCCCCAGGTTATGATTAAGGGTTTTAAATTTCGAAAAGAAAAACTCATACTTCTTTGGCTCAGAGGGGTTGACGAGGGATTATCATCCTTATAACTCCAGTGTTTGGGAATTGAAACAATGCCTGTACCTCATCAGCGGGGTCTGTTCAAAAGTATACTGTAGATTATGGTATCGTTTTCGTCATCCTCCCTCAAGAGGCTTAGAATTATTAATCGAGTGTTGACATCAGAAAAAATATGAAAACAATTTGTATATAGTGAATACGAATATATTGCTTCAGAACAGACATATGCGATGCATTAATGAAATAACAATGTTTAACATGAGTAAATGTTTGAACAATCAAAGCACAACACAACTTGAACATTCGAATGAACAAAAGTTTCCTAGTCTCAGAGCTTGTCACTTCAAATGGTGAGCCTTGGAGGGACGGTAGAAAAATTCAGCCTGACCATCTTGTGTGAATTCCAGTGCTCCTTCATCAATCAGGTCCTGAATCTTATTCTTCAAAGTCCAACAATCCTCTGTAGCATGCCCTGGGCTATCAGAATGATAAGCGCAGCGAGCGTTGGGGTTATACTTTGGTGACGTTGTATTTTGAAACTTCGGAGCCTCTTTTAGAGTTACCAGCTTGGTCTCCAGCAACTGTGGCAATATCTGGGATAAGGTCATGCTGAGCCGAGTGAACTGCCTCCTCTCTCTCTCTTTTGTTGGTTGTGATGTTGAATTTGTGACACTGGAGCCATCTGAGGAGCTCTCCCCTTACCTCCTTGTCTCAAAGGTGGTTGAATGATGACTGGCTTTTTGCCCTTAGACTTTTGCCTCAGTTGGTTACCCTGAAGCAGTTGGTTGACGAGAAACCAGAGCTCATCTTGTCTTTGAGCTAATCCTTGAATGGCAGTCACCTGCCCCAGCATCTGGACCTTCAATGCATCCACCTCAGCTTGTAGGTGTTTCAGCCTTTCATCCTCAGCACTGTTCCTGACAAAAGTCTCCATGAGAAGTGTCCTTAGCTCTTCCTGCCCCTTGGATAGATTCAGGAGGATTTCCCTGAACTGAGTCTCTTGAGCGAGAAGGTCCTGGTTATCTTGTTGGGAAGCCATTGCTGAAATAAACAGCGAGAACGGTAAGTGACCTGTAGCAAGGGTACCTGTAATGCAATGATATGTATTTATGCATGCAATGTTTTCAAGGATCTCGCGGGGTAGACAAGAAAATTGTTAGAATTGGAATTCGGTGACTTGATTGAAGGCACTTCATATTGTTGAGAGTCCTTCTTCAAGAGTCAAGGCTCACCATATCGAGTGGGTCATAGCCCCTAACAACTTTGTCTAGAGGAAAATAAATCCTCTTTGCCCCTTGCTAGATGTTTGATTTATCACGACCTGCATCACAAGCCCTTGAGATCCTTGAAATGGGTTAGGATGTATGCAATGGTATGATGTCATGATGCATGGGGTAATATGAATAAACCCTGTTATGAGCCCTTATTAAGGACTATAAACAGAAACCTGCAAGAAACTCAAGTAAAACCTGTCATGAGTCCCAGTTAAGGACTAAAAACAAAACCTGCAAGAACCTCGATAAACCCTGTTATGAGTCCTAATTAAGGACTGCAAACCAAACCTGCAAGAAATTCAGTAAACCCTGTCATGGGTCTCAATTAAGGACTAAAACAAAGCCTGCAAATAGTTCATGTGTCAGATAACAAGCATGCAAGTAGTCAAGTACGAAGGCATACAAGTCACACAAGAGAAACCCTTAGAGTTTAGGCCAGCATGGGGTCTAGGTACTACCCTCTTTCAGTTTGTGGGTTCATACCTGTCCTATCAAAGTAACCGGGTTCTAAGGGTCCCAATATCACGGGATTGCTTTCATTGTTCATCGTTTCGATTTAGCCACTGAACTGGCGACCGAAATATTCCAGGAAAGCAACCCTCAATTGGGTGTAGTATCGAGTATCAACCAACCTCGGACTGCACCAAAGTCAGTTATCTCACTACCCTAAAGAGGCCAAGATAGTTCAATTAAGGTTCCTAAGGTCTGTTGATGCTTCACGACACCACGCGGAGGCCCCGTACTCTCCTTGACTGAACTCAAGGGTTACCGGTACACACCAAAGTGCCACATCAACGTAGCAGACTGTTTCAACCATGTCGGTATACCCCGCACAGTTCCCTCACAGCCTTGTTGCTACTTTCTAAGAAAGGTATCCCCAGATCCGGGTTAGGATCTATAGAACTCCCAAGCAACCCACAATTTAAAGCACACAAGGAAAACAATTGAAAACACAGTTATGAACTAGCCCTAAGGTACATCTCATTTTAAGTATGATCCCCAGCAGAGTCGCCAGTTCTGTGATCGGTGGATCTGGAACTGACTGTTTAACGCTGGTTCGCGAAATGTCGCGGTAAGCAAGAGTCGCCACCGTCTTTTATTTTCTCCAAATGGAAAGGACAAAAGCACAGAAAAATTCCTTAAAGAGATTGCTCTCGGTTCGGGAGGTAGATTATAGAAAGGGAAGGTGTTAGCACCCTTTCTATCCATGGTTATCCATGGGCTCTTAGATACTTGCTCATTGTGTTTTCAAAAATGGTTTGTTTGCTTTTCAACTGTGGGTTTTAAAAAGTTTCTTTGAAAATTTCAGTTCGACTCTTGTATCGGTCCTCAAGAGTGTTTGAAAAATTGCTTTTTGAAAGCTTTTTGAAAAGGTGTCGGTGTGAAAAGTATTTTTGAATTTTGTTTTGAAATTAGAGCAAGTATCTAGAGTTATCTACCTACCCTAAGGAATTCGTCTGTGTAGATGTCCTTTAAAGTAGTGCCATCCCACCATTGAGAGGTAGGTAGCACCACCGTTGGAGGTGTTCGGGTCAATTCGAGTTCGGGACATGGTGATCACCAGAGCAATGGGAAGACACCTTAGAAGCTACCCTCATGCCAGGTTCCCGGATCATGAGGACTTACTAAGACGTCCTCTACTCGACGATCACCTTTCGAGGCAAGGCAACAGTGAAGCGTACCCTAGGGGTGGTGTGTGATTTGTGTGTCGTTTTCATTTATTTTGTCTTTTGTCATGTTATTGGTGTTCTACGCTTGTTTTTATTTTTTGTCCATACAGTCTTTCATGCTTTGATTAACAAAAAAATGCGAGAAAAGTAAAAGTCTAAAGCTATTACAAAAGGCGCGGGTCCACATCGCCAAAATTAAACCAGGACCCGATTTGACAGAAAAATAAAGAAATAAAAGAAAAGTAAAGAATTAAAAGTGCGAGCAATTATTTACAAGGCTTCGGGAGAGATACATAAATATTTAAACGAAATAAAATAAATATGCGAATTAATAAGAATTAAACGAGGGCGTTGGACCCTTTTGCAGAATTAAATTAAATGGTGACATTAATTAATTAAAAAGAAAAGGAATTGTTTTTTTGTATTTTTTGGTATTTTAGGATTTAATGTGAAAAAAGAATTAATTGAAATTAAACGCTAACCCTAATTCTATTTATTTTTTAATTTATTAAGAAAAATGTTGAAGTTTTTAACCTAAAATTAACCCTAATTTTTATATGCAATTTAATTATAAAAATAAATATTTAATTATTTAATTATTATGGTATAAAAGAAAAAAAGAATAAAAAATTAATTAAACCCTAATTCTATGTTTTTTTTAGATTTTTTATTAAAAGAATTAAAATTAAAACCTAATTTAACTAAGTTTAATTATATACAATTTAATTACAAAAAATATTAAAACAAAAATATTTATTATATTTTTTCCTTCTTTCTGATTTTTTATGGTATTTTTTATGTTTATGAAAATAATAAAACTAATTAATAAAACAATAATAAAAAAAAGTATAAATGATAAAAAAGTAAAGAAAGTAAAAAATATGCAGACCTAGGGGGTTCAGACCCCAAATAGGAGGTGAAAGCCCAGGAATTTGAGCCCAAGCAAGCCTGGCCTTGTTGACTTTGGCACTAGCGTGTGATGCATTGACTAGGACTTATCATGTTCCTCAATTCTTGGCCTTTGATTGAATTCCATTGGACGCGTGGACGCTTGATTAGGAAGGTGTATGGTGCGCTTCAAGGCTTGAACTGCATATGAATGTTAATTGAAAAATAACATTGAAAGAATGAAGACCTGGGGCTCGAACCCAGGTCATTAACATTACCAGCCAACACGTATGCCACTAAGCCACTTCGTTCATCTGTAAACTAGTATAATAAACAAACATAATAAAACAAACGCGTTAATGTTTCCTTTTTTCGCGCGAACTTTTGAATTGACCAATCAGCTTATGCCACCGAACCATCTTCTTCGTTGTGTTTTATTTTCCTGAAACATAAACATCATAAGCAACGGTTTTCAAATGTTCTTTTAGGCATGTTTTGGGAAAATAGCGAATAGCCCTGTGATGCTCATAAATTGAGCGCGAGGGTAGCTTCTTCTTCGTCCAGACATGCTCGATTCAATGGTGTAAGTCACGTGTCCTAATTTTACCCTATCACAAAACCCCTAATTTGAAGCTTGCAAAACCCTAATATTCTCCCATGGCAGATCCTCACACGATGCACAAAAACACAATCAAACCATTGGGTTAGCATTAGAATCAAATAAAGAACATGAATCAAGCATTAAAAATCACAAAGAATGCATGAATTGAGATGCACGACTATGAATTTTTTTCTGTACAGGGCCTGTTCGTGTTACCAATTCTTTGAGTTTTGATGAATGATTTTGATTGGAAATCGTTCAGTGAACCTTCAGAAAGATGTTTGAACAGCTATTATGCCTTGAATCACCCTGCAAAAGTGTTTTCAGTTTTGAATTTATTTGCGAAAATTTCAAGTTTGATGATGGGTTTTCTGCGCAGCTGAGTGGTCTTTTTGATTAGGTTTTCGTTCTATGCTTATGTATGAATAAATTAGGTCAACAAACTTGATCAGAATCTCTTGCATTCATGGCTTTTGAGATTTGATTTTCAATCATCATTTTTTCAATCTTTTTCCATGCTATTTGATACCAAATCATGTCCAATTGCATTGGTTCTTTCCTTATTTAGCTAGGCACGAAATCTTGATGATATAATGAGCACAAAAAGATTGAAACAATTAGGTTAAGCATTTTCATGTATTTATTTTAATTTAAATGAATTATTATTAATAAAAATCCAAATAAATAAATAAAAAATGAATAAAAACTTCCCTTTGGGCCAAGTGGTCGTGCACATGCTTGGGATAATGAATTATGGAAGAAAAATGGGCCCATTAGCAATTTTAGGTCATTTGAATCAATGTTGACTTTTCAAAATACCCAAAAATTTCCCAACTTCCACAAGGCATAACTTGCTTAATTTTTAAGCTTTGCTCATGTTCTTGGACATTTTGGAAAGGTCTTTGAGTCCTCTAACCAATGCCTTTGGTCCCATGTAATTTTGATTTACAAATCTCAAGTTATGGCCTTTGACTTAAAGTCCCTTTTTGTTGACTTTTGAAAATGACCTATAATGTTGAAATTGATAACTTTTTGTGAGAGCATTTCTTGGACTTGAAGTATGAATATGAGTTGCAGGAAATGTCTTTCTCTTCAAAATGAGCTTTGGATGGAATTTTTCTGATAATCCATGTGAAAGTTATGCCCTGGTCAATTTACAGTTGACTTTTTCAACTGTCCAAATAAGGAAACTTTTGCATCTTGATGATTTTTGAGCCAATCTTTGAGAATCATGATCAAGCATTGATCAAATGATGTTTGTGGCTTCAAAATGAGATGTTGACCAAAAATTTGAACTTTTGACTGTCAAATGACCATTTTGCCCCTACAGTTGACTGTAGTGCAATTAGGGTTTTGACTGTGCAATTTCGTGCTGAAAGCCTTGAAACTTGATATGAGGATGCTTGACCATATTTGTAGGCATATGGGACTTGATTGGACTTTTGGAAACTTCATTTCCTTGATCAGAACACAAACCCTAATCTTGACTGTTTAGGAGACCCTTACACTGTGCAACCCTTGGGGAATTTTGAAGCATGACTCGGCAATTTCTTGAAGAATATGGGAGGGCAAATTTTGGCGTACAACAGTTGCCCCTGTTCAATCTTCTTAGACCTGAGGATGCAGATTGGCTGACATGCCTTTCGTAATCCGAGGGTGGAAGATGATTGAACACTAAAGTGCCCAGAAATTTGCGCTCACATAGTAGCAATGTGATGATGAGAATGGGCTTACAGATGCCATTTGGAGATGGATGGATAGGATGATGGGCTTATAGATGCCATGCTAAGAGATCGTGTAAGAGATTCCTTAGCGAGAACCTGCATACCTGCAAAAGAAACAATGAGTACCTGACACGTTGCAGGAGCTGGTTTTCAGATGCTTGGTATAGATATGTCCCGACTAGTTACAGGAGCTGGATCTGGAGCTTCAAAAGATGATGAATGAACCAGGGCTGGTTACTACCTCAGCATGAACAGTGAGAGAACCTTGGGTGACTTTAACTTCAACAACGCTCGTTGAGAAAATCTTGGTGGGAATTACCATCTTCGCAGGATCGGGAAGAGAACCATAGGCAATTATAATCTCGAAAGCGGACGTTTGAGAAGAACCTGAAATGGAATTATCATCTCACGCACCGTCGGGGAGAGAACCATAGGCAATTATAATCTTAAAAGCGGACGTTTGAGAAAAACCTGAGTTGGAATTATCATCTCACGCACCGTTGGGGAGAGAACCATAGGAAATTATAACCTGAAATGGAATTATCATCTCACGCACCGTCGGGGAGAGAACCATAGGAAATTATAACCCGAAATGGAATTATCATCTCACGCACCGTCGGGGAGAGAACCATAGGAAATTATAATCTGAAATGGAATTATCATCTCACGCACCGTCGGGGAGAGAACCATAGGAAATTATAACCTGAAATGGAATTATCATCTCACGCACCGTCGGGGAGAGAACCATAGGAAATTATAATCTGAAATGGAATTATCATCTCACGCACCGTCGGGGAGAGAACCATAGGAAATTATAACCTGAAATGGACTTATCATCTCACGCACCGTCGGGGAGAGAACCATAGGAAATTATAACCTGAAATGGAATTATCATCTCACGCACCGTCGGGGAGAGAACCATAGGAAATTATAATCTGAAATGGAATTATCATCTCACGCACCGTCGGGGAGAGAACCATAGGAAATTATAACCTGAAATGGAATTATCATCTCACGCACCGTCGGGGAGAGAACCATAGGAAATTATAACCTGAAATGGAATTATCATCTCACGCACCGTCGGGGAGAGAACCATAGGAAATTATAATCTGAAATGGAATTATCATCTCACGCACCGTCGGGGAGAGAACCATAGGAAATTATAACCTGCAATGGAATTATCATCTCACGCACCGTCGGGGAGAGAACTATAGGAAATTATAACCCGAAATGGAATTATCATCTCACGCACCGTCGGGGAGAGAACCATAGGAAATTATAACCTGCAATGGAATTATCATCTCACGCACCGTCGGGGAGAGAACCATAGGAAATTATAATCTCGAACGTCTGAGAAAAACCTAAAATGGAATTATCACCTCACGCACCGTCGGGGAGGGAACCATAGGAAATTATAATCTCAAAAGCGAACGTCTGAGAAAAACCTAAAATGGAATTATCACCTCACGCACCGTCGGGGAGAGAACCAATAGAAAATTATAATCTCGAACGTCTGAGAAAAACCTAAAATGGAATTATCATCTCACGCACCGTCGGGGAGAGAACCATAGGAAATTATAATCTCGAACGTCTGAGAAAAACCTAAAATGCTTCTACTGAGTCTTCATCAGAAAAATCTGTTTGGGGTCGATTTAGCTGGACTAGAGAAGGCCTTGGACTGGATAAGAAATCTTTTGAGTCGATTAACTGAACCGGTCTAGGTCTTAAAAGATGATTGAGAATTTAACTGTATCTTTCCTGAAAGGGAGAGGTCAGTCATATGCCATGCATGATATGGACCAAGCAATGATGTTCTCAACATAAATGAGATTTGTATGATATGATGCGTCTATGCATGTTATAATGATGTATGTGATGTTTTATGAATGTGTTTTTGTCTAGGAAAGTAGATCTTTGACGGGTG
This sequence comes from Vicia faba, assembly GCA_948472305.1. NCBI lineage: Eukaryota > Viridiplantae > Streptophyta > Magnoliopsida > Fabales > Fabaceae > Vicia > Vicia faba. The sequence continues at coordinate 247,862,207 of OX451738.1, read as the reverse complement.
CCGGGAAGTCATATCCTGGGCTGATGTTTGGAGAATAGATTTCGCTTCCGCTAGGGATGATAATTACAAGAATACCGGTAGGAGAAGATGACTCCGTTGGGGAATAAACTTGGCGAGTGGAATAACTCTGCGGGGAGGAAAGTACTCTGACGATCTTGCTGGGGAGCAATACTCTGTGGGGGAGAGAGATACTTTTCCGAGTTGTTGATAATAACTTGCTGGGGATACCATTGTTGTGGTGGAAGTGCTAATAGACTTCGCTGGGGATAACAAGACTTCGTCGAGGACGATCTTTCCGTGGCTTTTGGCTGAGGATAACCCAGTTATATCATGTTAAGGAAATAACTCTTTGAATAAAGCCGGACGACGCATTCGTGCTTTGCGAGGATATGCTTCCAGAATCTACTGGGGATAAGCTTACTGCTTGGGGAAGATGGATTCCACTTTCCTGGGGAACTAGATTGGACTCTTCTGGGGAAGTTTTGAACTGCGGGGGAAGTGATTCCTTTGAATGTTTGATATGCTGCCGGGGAACAATCTTTAGGCCAAGACTGCTGGGGATACTTGTTAAGGATATATATGCTGCCGGAGAATGTTGAGATCTGCTGGAGGATACTCAACTTCCTTGAGATTTGATAACTTTGCTTGGAGAGGGTGTACTGACTTGCTGGCTCACTCTCTGGGGGATTAAGGTATACTGGTTGTGTTCTTTAGATGAACATCCCTTGATACCTTAGAGCAATTAGATCGCTTGAGCAACTCCTTATTGCCCCTGTTTCTGATATTGGAGAGGAAGACCTGTGCGGTGTTGATAGTTGCTGAGGGTCAGGCCTTTTTCTGGTAGGCAGGTGACAAGATGACAGGACATAGTCGTACGCTTTGATCCCTAACTTTTGCCTGGACCGCCCTTTCGGGTTTTCAGTCCACCGGGATACCCATTTTTGCCCAAGCCTTCTTTTCAGGTTTTCGACTTGCCGGGTGTACAGATTTTTTCATTTCATCCCTCATTTTGCCCGAACCCTTTTGGTTCGCCGGGAAGCCCTTATTTTTGCCTAGGTATGTCAACCTAGCGGGTCTTTGATTGTGCGTAGTATTTTTCCGACTATGTCCGTGCTTTCAGAATGTAGGGAGTTGCCCCTGTTAGAAGTGTTTTGTCATGCCACCAGAAAGTGTTTGATCAGGCGAGATTCGTTGTTGGAGTGCCCCAAATGACTCAGGCGGAGATTTGCCCCAGGTTGTTTGGCCTTTGAGAGATTCTCCGAATCTTGATTGGATTGCCCCAGATGATGGACCATGGTCATGCCATGCCCTTGATTGGAGATACTCTTGTTCATTAGACTTTCATTGTGCGAATTTCCCTGCTGTTCAAACAAAAAGTCATATGCAAACAAAGTTATGTTAAAAATGCAAAGCCTATGTCTGTCTTGAAGATTTTGAAAATGCATTTTTTTTCATAAAACAAGTGATTGTTTGTAAAACGTGATGTCAACACCGTATTTACCGTAGGCCTTAAGGAGTCAGGATACCTTTCGTAACAGTATACTTTCGAACTAACCCATGCTTCAGCTAGGACTTTTAAGGGTTATAACGTGGCCTGGTTCATGGTTTAAGAAACAAAGGATAAAGGCTCAAATTATTTGTACCCACCCGCTCTTCGTGATGTTCTTCAAACCTAAGCTCAGTTGATCATACGCTAGACCTTGTTTGAGCCTTTGTTCTGATATACTAGTGATGATTCGGATATTGAACGTTTATTTGAGTAGGCAGTCATCTCCTTTTTAGGTTGAGGGTTTGTAGGACCTCTTTCTTGTCTGATTTTTGTTATCCCTTTCTTTTTTGCCTGAATTGTTTCCTTTTTTGGGAATTACAGTCAGCGGGATGCCCCAGTTTTGTAAGTCTCCTTCATAGGTTTTGACTTAATGGGTTCTTATTTTGAAAGATAATGACTGCCTGTCTTTATGATTGTTCGGAACCATCACTGTCTTTTGTTTTGTCAGGACCTCTTTGGTGCCATTCGTTATGCACTTGGATCAACTGAGAGACTACCCTGCCCCAGGTTATGATTAAGGGTTTTAAATTTCGAAAAGAAAAACTCCTACTTCTTTGGCTCAGAGGGGTTGACGAGGGATTATCATCCTTATAACTCCAGTGTTTGGGAATTGAAACAATGCCTGTACCTCATCAGCGGGGTCTGTTCAAAAGTATACTGTAGATTATGGTATCGTTTTCGTCATCCTCCCTCAAGAGGCTTAGAATTATTAATCGAGTGTTGACATCAGAAAAAATATGAAAACAATTTGTATATAGTGAATACGAATATATTGCTTCAGAACAGACATATGCGATGCATTAATGAAATAACAATGTTTAACATGAGTAAATGTTTGAACAATCAAAGCACAACACAACTTGAACATTCGAATGAACAAAAGTTTCCTAGTCTCAGAGCTTGTCACTTCAAATGGTGAGCCTTGGAGGGACGGTAGAAAAATTCAGCCTGACCATCTTGTGTGAATTCCAGTGCTCCTTCATCAATCAGGTCCTGAATCTTATTCTTCAAAGTCCAACAATCCTCTGTAGCATGCCCTGGGCTATCAGAATGATAAGCGCAGTGAGCGTTGGGGTTATACTTTGGTGACGTTGTATTTTGAAACTTCGGAGCCTCTTTTAGAGTTACCAGCTTGGTCTCCAGCAACTGTGGCAATATCTGGGATAAGGTCATGCTGAGCCGAGTGAACTGCCTCCTCTCTCTCTCTTTTGTTGGTTGTGATGTTGAATTTGTGACACTGGAGCCATCTGAGGAGCTCTCCCCTTACCTTCTTGTCTCAAAGGTGGTTGAATGATGACTGGCTTTTTGCCCTTAGACTTTTGCCTCAGTTGGTTACCCTGAAGCAGTTGGTTGACGAGAAACCAGAGCTCATCTTGTCTTTGAGCTAATCCTTGAATGGCAGTCACCTGCCCCAGCATCTGGACCTTCAATGCATCCACCTCAACTTGTAGGTGTTTCAGCCTTTCATCCTCAGCACTGTTCCTGACAAAAGTCTCCATGAGAAGTGTCCTTAGCTCTTCCTGCCCCTTGGATAGATTCAGGAGGATTTCCCTGAACTGAGTCTCTTGAGCGAGAAGGTCCTGGTTATCTTGTTGGGAAGCCATTGCTGAAATAAACAGCGAGAACGGTAAGTGACCTGTAGCAAGGGTACCTGTAATGCAATGATATGTATTTATGCATGCAATGTTTTCAAGGATCTCGCGGGGTAGACAAGAAAATTGTTAGAATTGGAATTCAGTGACTTGATTGAAGGCACTTCATATTGTTGAGAGTCCTTCTTCAAGAGTCAAGGCTCACCATATCGAGTGGGTCATAGCCCCTGACAACTTTGTCTAGAGGAAAATAAATCCTCTTTGCCCCTTGCTAGATGTTTGATTTATCATGACCTGCATCACAAGCCCTTGAGATCCTTGAAATGGGTTAGGATGTATGCAATGGTATGATGTCATGATGCATGGGGTAATATGAATAAACCCTGTTATGAGCCCTTATTAAGGACTATAAACAGAAACCTGCAAGAAACTCAAGTAAAACCTGTCATGAGTCCCAGTTAAGGACTAAAAACAAAACCTGCAAGAACCTCGATAAACCCTGTTATGAGTCCTAATTAAGGACTGCAAACCAAACCTGCAAGAAATTCAGTAAACCCTGTCATGGGTCTCAATTAAGGACTAAAACAAAGCCTGCAAATAGTTCATGTGTCAGATAACAAGCATGCAAGTAGTCAAGTACGAAGGCATACAAGTCACACAAGAGAAACCCTTAGAGTTTAGGCCAGCATGGGGTCTAGGTACTACCTGTTATACCCCAAAATTTGCCCTCCCATATTCCTCAAGAAATTGCCAAGCCAAGCCACAAAATTTCCCAAGGGTTGTGCAGTGCAACAATCTCCTATACAGTCAAAATTAGGGTTTGTGTGCTGATCAAGAAAATGGAGTGTTCAAAGGCCCAATCAAGTCTCATATGCTTACAAACATGGTCAAGCATCCTCATATCAAGTTTCAAGGCATTCAGCTCAAGATTGCACAGTCAAAACCCTAAATTGCACTACAGTCAACTGTAGGGGCAAAATGGTCATTTGGCAGTCAAAAGTTCAAATTTTTGGTCAACATATCATTTTGAAGCCACAAACATCATTTGATCAATGCTTGATCATGACTCTCAAAATTTGGCTCAGAAATCATCAAAGATGCAAAAGTTGATATATTTGGACAGCTGAAAAAGTCAACTGAAATTGACCAGGGCATAACTTTCACATGGATTATCAGAAAAATTCCCTCCAAAGCTCATTTTGAAGATAAAGACATTTCCTACAACTCATCTTCATACTTCAAGTCCAAGAAATGCTCTCACAAAAAGTTATCAATTTCAACATTATAGGTCATTTTCAAAAGTCAACAAAAAGGGACTTTAAGTCAAAGGCCATAACTTGAGATTGGAAAATCAAAATGACATGGGACCAAAGGCATTGGTTAAAGGACTCAAAGACCTTTCCAAAATGTCCAAGAACATGTGAAAAGCTTAAAAATTGAGCAAGTTATGCCTTGTAGAAGTTGGGAAATTTTTGTGAAATGGCAAAAGTCAACTATCCTTGAAAATCCAATTTTTGACAAAAGGGCCCCATTTTTTCCACTTGGTTCATCCTTGTCATGCCACACACGTGTCCCATGATTAATCTCAAGACCAAATATTGATTTTTTTATTTTATTTAATTTTTGATAATTTAATTCATTTTAAATCTTTGAAAATTCAAATAAAATTTAAAAACCAATGGAATAGTGTCATGTGAACTTGGACAATTTCTATGTATCATGGGCCAACTCAAAAACTCAGGCTAGGGTTAAGTTTCACACTAGGTCTAGGTCTTGGCTAAAAAGAAGGAAAAATGGTCAATGGTAAAAACCCTAAGACTTGTTCATTCATGAGCTTGAATCTAGGTCAAATAACTAGCCAATTCCATTCCATGATCATCACTAAGTCAAACCCTAAGCCTAACACCTCATAAGCTGCGCCCAAACAAGCTTTTGAACATTGAAATTTTGGCATAAAAACACAATTCTGAAATCACTACTGGAGGGAGCTTTAAGCCTTAATTTTTTTTCCAATAGCTTGCTGGACCATTTCTGAACGCATTCCACTTCCTAACATCAATCAAAACACCAAGAAGCGGTAGCTACAACTCAGACTGTGTCCCAAATTTTTTGAAATCGTATTCTCAATTCTAAGCATGATCATTGCATTTTAATTGTATATTCATGTTCCTTGCAAAGTTTCAAAGCTAACCATAACAATTGATTTCGTTTTTGAGCAATACACGTGATTTGGCCATGAACGATATTTAGGGTTACAGGTTTTTGAAATTGGGGATTTTGCGTAGAGGAAAAATCAGGGTTCATGGATACCATGGTTGAACTCAGCGCTTAGAGACGAAGAAGAGACATACCTCGCGAACAATTTATGAAGCTCATGGAGCTATTCGCTATTTTCTGCTAGCCCCCCTAATGCAACGTTTCAAAAACCGTGGCCAATGCGTTTTGTTTTTTACAGGGATGAAGACGATGGTGTCGTGTCACACAGGGACAGGTCCATTTAAATTTGCGCGCGTTGTGATGACTATGCATTGGTTTTGTTTTTTATTATTTGTTTGCCATAATATATTAAATGAAATGCAAGTGGCTCAGTGGACAGGGAGGCGTGCATGTGACTCTCATGACCTGGGTTCAAGTCCCAGGTCTATGCAATTTCCCTTATTATTTTTCAATAAAGGTTCTTATGCAACGCTGGCGTTATGGACTACCGTGTACTCACCAGATCAGGCCAGCCACGTCACTTAGTGGGATCAGATCAAGGGTTGTGCACTGGGGAATACCATGAGGACAAGTCAACAGGCGTGCACGTGGCTTAGAAAAGTCAATGAATTCAAGCAAATGGGCCTTAATCTTCCAGGCCTGCACCTCATAATTTTGGGGTCTACCCCCCCTGGTTTGCCTTATTATTTTTTATTCTTTCTTTAATTTTTCTTTTTTTATTCCTTTTATTTGCTATTTATTTAATTAATTATTTTCACATAAATAATATAAAAACCTTCAAAAATCAGAAAAGACCAAAAAAGAATATAATTTTTATTTTAATCATTTTCTAAATAAATGTTTGTAATTATTTAGTTTTAATTAGGTTTTCAAATTTAATTCTTTTAATAACTAAAATCCAAAAAAATAGAGTTTAGGTTTAATAACTTTTTATTTTCTTTTTTAATTTTCCTTTTTTTCAGAATAATAATATTATTTATTTATTTTCATAAATCAAAAATTGTACATAAATTAATTTAGAGTTAAATTAGGTTAAAAGTCAATATTTTCATAATAAACTTAAAAAACAATAGAATTAGGTCTAATATTTAATTTAATTTCAATTAACTCCTTTTTTCTCATTAAATCTAAAAAACACAAAATACCATTTTCATTTAATTTTAATTTTAAATTCCTTATTAATGTTAATTGTTTGCAAAAGGGTCCAACGCCCTAGTTTTGTTTAATTCCTTTATTTCGCGCATTTATTTTATAATCGTTTAAATAACTCTGTATATGCCCCAAAGCCTTGTAATAAGTTTAGATTTATTTCTCGCACTTTTATTTTATTGCTTTTTTTACTTTCAGTCAAATCGGGTTCGGTTTATTTTGGCGATGTGGACCCGCGCCGTTTGTAATAGTTTAGATTTATTTTCTCGCAAATATACAACTGTTAATAAATATGCATGAAAGAATGTATGGACTTAAAAATAAAATCAAGCGTAGATCACAACAAACATGACAAGACAAGATAATTGAAACATGACACACGGACCGCACACACCACCCCTAGGGTACGCCTCACTGTTGCCTTGCCCCTCGAAAGGCGGTCGTCGAGTAGAAGACGTCTTAGTAAGTCCTCATGATCCGGGAACCTGGCATGAGGGTAGCTTCTAAGGTGTCTCCCCATTGCTCTGGTGATCACCATGTCCCTATACACTCGAATTGACCCGAACACCTCCAACGGTGGTGCTACCTACCCCTCAATGGTGGGATGACACTACTTTAAAGGACATTTACACAGACGAATTCCTTAGGGTAGGTAGGTTCTCGTAGATACTTGCTCTCTTCAAAACAAAAATCAAAATACTTTTCACACCAACACACTTTCAAAAAACTTTCAAAACAAACTTTTCAAACACTCTGACGTACGAGTTGAAATGAAACTTTTCAAAGAATATTTTTGAAACCCACAATTGAAAAGCAAACAAACATTTTGAAAACACATTGAGCAAGTATCTAAGAGCCCATGGATAACCATGGATAGAAAGGGTGCTAACACCTTCCCTTTCTATAACCTACCTCCCGAACCGAGAGCAATCTCTATAAAGGAATTTTTCTGTGCTTTTGTCCTTTCCATTTGGAGAAAATAAAAGACGGTGGCGACTCTTGCTTCCGCGACATTTTCGCGAACCAGCTTTAAAACAGTCAGTTCCAGATCCACCGATCACAGAACTGGCGACTCTGCTGGGGATAAACTTAAAGTGAGGTGTACCTTAGGGTTAGTTCATAACTGTGTTTTCAATTGTTTTCCTTGTGTGCTTTATTATTGTGGGACCGTCTTGGGAGTTCTATAGATCCTAACCCGGATCTGGGGGATACCCTTTTAGAAAGTAGCAACAAGGCTGTGAGGGAACTGTGCGGGGTATACCGACATGGTTGAAACAGTCTGCTACGTTGATGTGGCACTTTGGTGTGTACCGGTAACCCTTGAGTCAGTCAAGGAGAGTACGGGGCCTCCATGTGGTGTCATGAAGCATCAACAGACCTTAGGAACCTTAATTGAACCATCTTGGCCTCTTTAGGGTAGTGAGATAACTGACTTTGGTGCAGTCCGAGGTTGGTTGATACTCGATACTACACTCAATTGAGGGTTGCTTTCCTGGAATATTTCGGTCGCCAGTTCAGTGGCTAAATCGAAACGATGAACAATGAAAGCAATCCCGTGATATTGGGAACCTTAGAACCCGGTTACTTTGATAGGACAGGTTGAACCCACCAACTTCAAGAGGGTACTACCCAGACCCCATGCTGGCCTTAAACCTTAAGGGCCTGTCTTGTGTGCCTTGTGTGCCTTACATGTTTTTCTTTGTAAATATATGTGGTGTGTTTAATCATCGCATCATGACATCATCCAGCATCATATGCATTAACTAACCATTTCAGGGGTTCGAATTTTCATCTTTGTTCTTGTTTTGTAGGACATGGAAACTGTTCGTAGAAAGACAATTCCAATCAGTCTTGTAAGGATCCCTCCTCAGCTTAAGGAGCTTATATCCAGGATTCCCGAGAACTCTTCATTCAGTGAAAGGCATGGAAGTCTCATCAGCTTGGTCAATACCAACATTGAGGAAGATATGATGAAGGTCCTGTTCCAATTCTTTGACCCTCTGCATCACTGTTTCACCTTCTTGGACTATCAGTTGGTACCTACATTGGAGGAGTTCTCCCGACTCCTGAAGATCCCTATCCTTGATCAGCTACCCTTCAACGGTACAGAAAAGGAACCTAAGCTTGAAAAGATTGCTAAAGCCTTGCACCTACAGTCATCTGACCTCAAGGGACATTGGGAAGTCAGAAGTGGTATTAAAGGGTTCTTAGCCAGGTTTCTGTTTGAAAAGGCCTATGAATGTTGGAACTCCCTTGACTTGCAAGCTTTTGAAGAGGTTGTGGCCCTCCTTGTTTATGGTTTGGTGTTGTTCCCTAACCCAGATCAGCTCATTGATATCAGTGCTGTCCAGATCTTTATGTCCAGGAATCCTATACCTACGTTGCTGGGGGACCTCCTTCACTCATGTTACACTCGAACCATGAGAAAAAGAGGTGTCCTTATGTGTTGCACTCCTCTCCTGGGAAAGTGGTTTATTTCGCACCTTCCACAATCAGTCCTGAAGAACGAGCAGGGTTTGAGATGGTCACAACGGTTGATGACTCTTACACATGCAGATATACATTGGTGCCCTAGGTCCAGGGAAGATGTCACTATCATTGATCGTTGCGGGGAGTATCCTAATGTTCCTTTACTTGGAATCAGAGGGGGTATTACTTATAGTCCATGCCTGGCTTGGAGACAATTTGGTTATGCTCGGAGGGATGGTCCTCATGACATGTTGATTCCTGACATAGTTTTTGACTTCGACAACGATACTCAAGGACTTCGCCAGAGATTTATCAGAGCTTGGAGGATGCCTAGTAGGATAGACAGCAAGACACTGGGGCACAGGAACTCCATCCCTTTGGAGCCTTACCTCAAGTGGGTACGAGCCCGCTCTCAGAAGTTAGTAATGCCTTATCCTCACATGCTTCCAGTAATCAAAGAGCCTGCCTTGGAAGGAGAGGTGTCTCATGTTATTCAGCACCCTGATATGCCCACATCCTGGGAAGAGATGCAGAAGAGCTGGATCCAGCTTAAGGAAGAGCGGAATTCTCTTGAGACTAGTTTGCATGCCAGTGAAAAGAAGGTCTTGGAGCTCACCCGCCTGTTGCACGAGGAAAGGAACCTCAACACTTACATAGCTCCAAAGAAGATGCGCAACATATTTTGGGATTGATTTGATCTTTTTGTACTTTTGCCCATGAGACTTTGATGTATTAAACAATGATTTTCTTAATAATAATGTGTGTTCCTTTTGGTCTACAACAAATTTGAATTTTCGAACCCTTGAATGCATCGCATAAACACATATCATTCATCATGTGCATCATAGGTACTCTTCTTTTCAGGTTGTTTACCGTTCTTCGCTGTTTATTTCAGCATCATGAATCCTGAATCATCGACCGAGGCATCTATCAAGGCTCTTCAGGCGCAGAACGTCCAGTTTCAGGCGCAAAACGCCCAATTTCAGGAGCTGATCAAGGGCTTGGCTCAGGGTCAACAAGAGTTGAAGACCATGCTTCTGAAGAAGACTAAGAAGAAGAGGAGGACTGTGCTATTTAACACTGGGCGCAGACTCGGGAACACTTTGGTTGAAGCTGAAAGGACTCCTCCATCTGTGACGGAAGGTAGTCACCAAGAAAGGGAGGTCACTACTCCTGTAGGCTCTGATACTGAAACAGACTTCAACGACGAACAGTACCCTCCTGCTGAAGACCGGTACAAACAGCTGGAAGACAGGTTGAAGGCTATGGAAGTTCAGCGGGTGCCTGGATTGGATTTCGGAGACTTGGGGTTATCTACTGGGGTGGTGATCCCCCACAAGTTCAAAACACCTGCTTTCGTGAAGTATGATGGGGCTTCCTGTCCCAAGATGCACCTCCGTTCTTATGTAAGGAAGATCCAGCCTTACACAGCAGACAAGAACCTTTGGATCCACTTCTTCCAGGAGAGTCTTTCAGGGACTCACCTCGATTGGTTCTATCAGCTAGATGGAATCAGCATTCGTAACTGGGAGGATCTGGCCACTGCTTTTTACAAGCAATATCAGTATAATGCCGACCTCGCTCCTACGCGTACCCAGCTCCAGGGTATGTCGCTAGGGTCGGGTGAAGGTTTTAAGGAGTACGCTCAGAAATGGAGAGACCTGGCTGGCAGGGTGCAGCCACCATTGACGGATCGAGAGCTGGTAGATATGTTCTTGGGGACCCTATCTGGTCCATTTTTCAATCATCTCATTGGTAATTCCTCTGCTGGGTTTACTGATCTGATCCTGACTGGTGAAAGGATCGAGGCCGGTATAAAATCGGGGAAGATACAGAAAGTTGCCTCCTCCAGTACTGAGAAGAAACCCTTCAAAAAGGAGGCTAGTGCTGTATATAGCTCCCGGAGAACAGAGCGACCTGAACACCGCCAATCTGTCAGTGCGGTAATGATTGCCAAACCTGCTGCCGCTCCTCGGCCAACTAATCCTCAAAAGTTTGAAAGACCCCGAAGAGAGTTTACCCGGTTAAGCATGACCTTATCACAGATCCTGCCACAGTTGCTATCCACCAATTTAGTGACTGTCAAGGAGGCTCCAAAGTTTCCCAACACTGCATCCCCCAAGTTCAATCCAAATGCTCGCTGTGCTTATCACTCTGATAGCCCGGGGCATAACACAGATGACTGTTGGGCCCTAAGGAACAAAGTTCAAGACCTCATTGATGCAAAGGAGATACAGTTTGAGGCGCCCGAGAGGCCGAATGTTGTAACTGCTCCCATGCCCCAGCATGGAGTGAATGCTGTTGAGGAGAATTTGTATGTAGCTTCGGTGGATGATGTTGCTACTCCGTTGCTGATGGTCAAGAGGAATCTGTTGCTAGCCGGTTTATTTCCGGGATGTAGCGAAAGTTGCCCTCTATGTGTTGCTTCCCCTGCTGGTTGTTCTCTGTTGAAGTCAGGCATCCAAAACCTGATAGATAGTAGAGAGATTTTGTTCGAAAAGACTATTGTTCCTGCTGCTCCTGTTGAAGAAGTGTCGATCGTTACCATCTTCAACAACTATTCTGAGGCTCCTTCAAAGAAGCCTATACAAATTTTGTCAGTTCACAAGAGTGCTCCCATCACCATTACTGTTCCGGGGCCTATACCCTACAAATCTGATAAGGCTGTCCCATGGCACTATGGGGCGGATGTTTATGTTCTGGGTATGAAACAAGAGTGCAACATTGATACTGGTGTCTCCAACATCACCGGGCCTGCTAAGGTCACTCGTAGTGGAAGACTGTTCTCGCCAGACATTGCTCCTCCGGCAATTCATAGGCCTTTGATCTTCACACCTGCCAGAGAGCCTGTTTCTCCCCCTGACCAAGTATCCACCCCTGCTACTGAGTCATCTGATACTCGGGGCAAGGGAATTGCTGCTGATATGCCTGCCAGGACGGAGGCACCAAAGACCATTGTTGAGGCTTCCAAGCAGGAAATGGAAGAAATCCTCAAGATAATAAAGAAAAGTGATTTCAACGTTGTAGAACAGCTGGGGCACACCCCCTCTAAAATCTCCATGTTGTCACTGCTGCTGTGTTCAGAGGCCCATGCAAAGGCTCTGATTGCTTTCTTAAAGACTGCCCACGTACCCCAAGAGACGACTGCTGACCAGTTCACCGACTGTGTGGCCAACCTAACTGCTGATAATGGCCTGGGTTTCTCTGATGCCGATCTGACAGCAAAGGGGAGGAACCATAATGATGCCCTGCATGTCTCCATTGAATGCAGGGGCACTACTCTTGCTCATGTGCTGGTTGACACAGGTTCCTCATTAAACGTGCTGCCCAAGAAGGCTCTGGATAGGCTGGATTGTGAGGGTCTGGAGCTCAAACCAAGTACCATTGTTGTCCGGGCCTTTGACGGGTCCAAAAGAATGGTGCATGGTGAAGTGGACATCCCAATCAGGGTTGGGTCACAGGTATTTGATTCAAAATTCTATGTGATGGACATCCATCCGTCCTATTCTTGTTTGCTGGGTCGCCCATGGATCCACAAGGCTGGAGCTGTGACTTCCACATTGCATCAGAAGCTCAAGTACCCGGTCAGGGGGAAGATTGTAACAGTGCAAGGGGAAGAGGAGTACATGGTCAGCCACCTCAACTCCTTCAGATATGTAGAAATGGATGGGGAGTTCATTGAAACCCCCTTTCAACATTTTGAGGAAGTACCACAAACCTTGGCAGCAACAGAAGCAGATGAAGAGGTTTCTCCTTTGAAGATGGCCTCCTTAAAGGATGTCCGGGCTGTGATCGAAAGAGGTGAATGTGCAAACTGGGGCAAGCTCCCTGATCTTACTCCTAAGACTAACAAGTTTGGGCTGGGTTTCACCACAGAAGCTCAGAAAGCGGTGCACAAGGCAAGAATTGGAAGACCTCCTGTGCTCATCACCCACTCAGTGGTGAATGCTATTGGAGAGGAAGATGAAGTGGGAGAGTCAGAGTTCGATAGCTGGATCTACCCGACGGCCGACGGTGGATTGACCAATTGGACTGCTAAAGATTTTACACCCATAACTTTTGTTCCTCAGTAATGAATTTCTTTGTTTTTGATTTGTAATAAACAATAATTTGAGACTATATGGCCCGGTGTCTTACCCGGGGCACCGTGGTTTTATTTATGAGGGCTTTTGTTTGTCACTATCATATATCATGAATAAAAGCATTGGACGTTTTTCACATTTCAAATTTTGCGCTCCTTTTCTTTCCTTTCTTTACATATTGCAAAACAGCTGTATTTACACACACACTCACTCATACAGGTTTCAATCCACTCTGGATCTCACTGGTAACGACTCTGCTACTGCCAGTTATGACTTCGAAAATCCGATCAACTTAGCCGAGGACGAAGGTGAAGATGATTGCGAAGTGCCTGGTGAACTTGCAAGACTGTTACAACAGGAAGAGAGGGCGATTCAACCCCATGAAGAGCCAGTGGAAATGATAAACTTGGGTACTGAGGAAGACAAGAAAGAGGTGAAGATTGGTGCCAACCTAGAACTCGGCGTGAAACAACGGTTGACTCAGATGCTGCATGACTATAAAGAAATCTTTGCCTGGTCCTACGAAGATATGCCCGGATTAGATACCGACATTGTGGTCCATCACTTACCAACTAAAGAAGATTGCCCTCCGGTTAAGCAAAAGGTCCGCCGTATGCGTCCAGAGATGTCTGAGAAGATTAAAACCGAGGTTATGAAGCAGTTTGATGCCGGGTTTCTTGCAGTAACTTCTTATCCTCAGTGGGTTGCTAATGTGGTACCGGTACCTAAGAAGGACGGCAAGGTCAGGATGTGTGTCGATTACAGGGATTTGAACAGGGCCAGCCCCAAGGATGACTTCCCTCTACCTCACATTGATGTCCTTGTTGATAATACAGCTCAGCATAAAGTGTTCTCTTTCATGGATGGCTTTTCAGGTTACAATCAGATTAAGATGGCGCCGGAAGACATGGAAAAGACTACATTTGTTACTCAGTGGGGCACCTTCTGCTACAAAGTCATGCCTTTTGGACTAAAGAATGATGGGGCAACCTACCAACGTGCCATGGTTGCTTTATTTCATGACATGATCCATCATGAGATAGAAGTGTATGTTGACGACATGATCGCTAGGTCCCAGACTGAGGAAGAACACCTTGATCATCTACAGAAACTGTTTGACCGGTTGAAACTGTACAAACTAAGATTGAACCCTAACAAGTGCACCTTCGGGGTAAGATCTGGGAAGTTGCTAGGCTTCGTGGTCAGTGATAAAGGAATTCAAGTGGACCCTGCTAAGGTCAAAGCCATTCAAGAGATGCCAGTTCCTAAGACAGAGAAGGAAGTCAGAGGCTTTCTAGGACGTCTGAATTACATTGCTCGATTCATCTCACACTTGACTGCTACCTGTGAACCAATCTTCAAGCTGCTGAAGAAAGATCAGGTAGTACGTTGGAATGATGAATGTCAGGCTGCTTTTGACAGAATCAAAGAATATCTCCAAGAACCACCCATCCTTATGCCACCAGTTGAAGGGAGACCTTTGATACTTTACCTGACAGTGCTTGATAATGCAATGGGGTGTGTGCTGGGGCAGCATGACGAGTCTGGCCGAAAAGAGCATGCCATTTATTACCTTAGCAAAAAGTTTACCGACTGTGAGACCCGATACTCACTGCTTGAGAAAACTTGCTGCGCTTTGGTATGGGCTGCTCGCCGGCTGAGACAGTATATGCTGACTCACACTACCTTGTTAATCTCAAAAATGGATCCTATAAAGTACATATTCGAAAAGCCTGCTCTGTCTGGGAGAATTGCAAGATGGCAGATGATCTTGACGGAATACGACATTCAGTACACAACCCAAAAAGCCATCAAGGGAAGTGTATTGGCAGACCACTTAGCACATCAAGCTGTGGATGACTACCAATCAATGAACTTCGAGTTTCCAGATGAAAGCATTATGATAGTAACTGACTGTGAAATACCCGGACCGGATGAAGGACCTGAACCAGGATCCCGATGGTCTATGCACTTTGACGGAGCCTCCAATGCTTTGGGAAATGGTATCGGCGCCATAATTGTATCTCCACAAGGTACTCATACTCCACTCACCGCCCGGCTGTGTTTCAACTGTACCAACAACATGGCGGAGTATGAAGCGTGTATTATGGGTCTTCAAGCTGCGATCGACCTGAGGATCAAATTTCTGAGTGTCTTCGGAGATTCCGCTCTTGTGATCAATCAGATCAAAGGAGAGTGGGATACGAAACACCCAAACTTGATTCCTTACAGAGAATGTGTGTTGGCCCTGATCCCCCACTTCACAGAGATAACATTTGAGCACTTTCCAAGAGAAGAGAACCAGCTAGCGGACGCGTTAGCTACAATGTCTTCAATGTTCAAGGTTAAATGGGATAATGAAGCTCCCCGGATCATCATCTGGAAACTGGACGAACCGGCATACTGTTGTGATCTCGAAACTGAATTGGTAACTGAGAAGCCCTGGTACCACGAAGTGAAGAGATACCTGGAAGCACAGGAATACCCTGAAGGAGCATCTGTCAATGATAAGAAATTCCTGAGAAGGTTTGCAGCCAAGTTCTTTCTTAGCAACGGCATCTTGTACAAGCGAAACCAGGATTCAACCTTACTGCGTTGTGTAGATAAAACTGAAGCAGAAAGAATCATGGAAGAGCTACATGAAGGGACCTTTGGTACACACTCCAGTGGACATACCATGGCAAAGAAGATCCTACGGGCAGGGTATTACTGGTCCACCATGGAAGCTGATTGCTACCAACATTCTAGGACATGCCATAAATGCCAGATCTACGCAGACAAGGTGCATGTTCCTCCGGTTCCCCTGAATGTTCTGACTACGCCTTGGCCATTTGCAATGTGGGGCATAGACATGATCGGCGAGATAAAACCTACGGCATCTAATGGACATCGCTTCATCCTAGTGGCGATCGATTATTTTACCAAGTGGGTTGAAGCAGCATCCTATGCTACGGTAACCAAGACCGTTGTGGCACGGTTCATTCGGCACAATCTGATCTGTCGGTACGGTGTCCCTGAGCGGATTATTACAGATAACGGTACCAACCTGAACAATAAGATGATCGCTGAGCTCTGCGAACAGTTCAAGATACAGCACCACAATTCTTCTCCTTATAGACCGAAGATGAATGGGGCTGTAGAAGCGGCAAATAAGAACATCAAGAAGATCGTGCAGAAGATGACAGTAACGTATAAAGATTGGCACGAGATGTTACCGTTCGCTCTGCATGGGTATCGTACCTCAGCTAGGACGTCAACCGGGGCAACTCCTTTCTCTCTGGTTTATGGCATGGAGGCAGTCTTGCCAATTGAAGTACAAATTCCTTCTCTCCGGATAATGAAGGATGCAAATCTGAATGAAGATGATTGGATCCAGACACGACTTGATCAGCTCAATCTTATTGACGAAAAGAGACTTGCTGCTATCTGTCATGGTCAGACGTATCAGAAACGAATGATCAGGGCATTTAATAAAAAGGTCAGACCACAGGAATATCAAGTCGGGGATCTGGTGATCAAGCGAATCATCCTTCCTCAGAGTGATCCAAGGGGCAAATGGACCCCTACGTACGAAGGGCCATTTGTGGTTAAGCATGTGTTCTCAGGAGGAGCAATGATATTAACCAACATGGATGGTGACGACCTTCCTCACCCCGCCAATGCAGACATAGTTAAAAAATACTACGCATGAAAAAAGACCCGCTAGGCTGACATGTCTAGGCAAAAGTTAGGGCTTCCCGTCGAACCAAAAGGGTTCGGGCAAAATGAAGGGATGAAAATGAAAAATCTATACACCCGGCAAGTCGAAAACCTGAAAAGGCGGCTTGGGCAAAAATGGGTATCCCGGTGGACTGAAAACCCGAAAGGGCAGTCCAGGCAAAAATTAGGGATAAAAGCGTAATACTATGTCTCATTGGATCACTTTGCATCCAGAATCCGGTACCTACATCAAGTTCAGACGGCATCGATCAGTCAGCTTCACCTTCGACCAAGGTCATCAAGTGATGAGACGCTCAGAGTTATAAAGGCGATAGCAGAGTTGAAACCCAGGGGATCATTCATATTTCACACAGCTGTTTATTTTCTTTTGTACAAAACTTGTATAAACTTTTTTGCTCGGCGACGTTTCTCTTACTAGGATGTCAGCCTCTTGTACACAAAACGCCTATTCACAGGCTATTCAAAATCAATACAAATATACTTTTCAGTTAAACGTGCCAACTGTTTTTCTTTTTCTGTTTTGTTTGTGAAGAACGTCCAAGGTTCAATTTGTGATATATGCATTGACAATAATTTGCTAACTCATAAATATTTGCATACGAAACAAAGAATTAATTGCAGGTGACACTAGAAACAGGGGCAATAAAGAGTTGTCTGAGCAGTCTAATTGTTTTATCCTCCAAGGTACCAAGGAAGGTTCAGCTAAAGAACCTGACCAGGCATCTTAAATTCCCCAGAGAAGGAGACAGCAAGTCAGTGCATTTTTCCTCAAACAAAGTTAACAAGTCTCAAGGAAATTGGGTATCCTCTAGTAGATCCCAATATTCCCCAGCAGCATATATTCTTAACAAGCATCCCCGGCAGTCTTGGTCTAAAGATTGGTCCCCGGCGGCATACATCAACATTCAAAGGAACCACTTCCCCAGCATATCAAAATTCCCCAGGAGAGTCCCATCCAAGTTCCCCAGGAAAGGTGGAATTCATCTTCCCAAGTAGTAAGCTTACCCCCAGTATATTCTGGAAGCTTATCCTCTTGCAGAACACGAACGCGTCGTCTGGCTTGATTTAAAGAGTTATTTCCGCAACAGGATATAACTGGGTTATCCTCAGCCAAAAGCCAAGGGAAGGTCGTCGTCAACGTAGTCCTTTCCTATCCCCAGCGAAGTCCATCACACTTCCAATACAACAACGGTATCCTCAGCAGGTTATCAACAACTCAGTAAGGCATCTCTCTTCCCACAGAGTATTGCTTCCCAGCATGATCACTAGAGTATCTTTTCTCCCCACAGAATCTTTCATTCGCCAAGGTTATTCCGCAACGGAGTCATCTTTTCCTACCGGTATCCTTGCAGTTATCATCCCCAGCGGAAGCAAAATCTATTCTTCGACATCAGCCCAGGATACGACTTCCCGGCACCCGTCAAGGATTTACTCTCCTAGACGAAAACATACATAAAACATCACATACATCATTATAGCATGCATAACGCACTGCATCATACAAATCTCATTTATGTTGAGAACATCATTGCTTGATTCATATCATGCATTGCATATGACTGACTTTTACCTTTCAGGAAAGATCCAGTTAAGTTCTCAAGCTACATTTCAAGACCTAGACCGGTTCAGTTAAATCGTCCCAAGATTTTCCTGATGCTCATCCAGTCAAAGGCCTTCTCTGGTTCAGTTAAATCGTCCCAAGATTTTCCTGATGCTTATCCAGTTGAAGACGTTTCAAGACCTAGACCAGTTCAGTTAAATCGTCCCAAGATTTCCCTGATGCTTATCCAGTCAAAGGCCTCTCTGGTTCAGTCAGATCGACCCTAAGATCTCCCTGATGCTTATCCAGTTGAAGACATTTCAAGACCTAGACCGGTTCAGTTAAATCGTCCCAAGATTTTCCTGATGCTCATCCAGTCAAAGGCCTTCTCTGGTTCAGTTAAATCGTCCCAAGATTTCCCTGATGCTTATCCAGTTGAAGACGTTTCAAGACCTAGACCGGTTCAGTTAAATCGTCCCAAGATTTTCCTGATGCTTATCCAGTCAAAGGCCTCTCTGGTTCAGTCAGATCGACTCTAAGATCTCCCTGATTCTTATCCCAGTAGAAGACACCCCAGATCTTTTCTCAACGAGTGTCGTTGAAGCTAAAATCACCAAGATTTTTCTCAAAAAATCAGCTCCTGCAACGTGTCAGGTACTCATTTTTCTTTTGCAGGTATGCAGGTTCTCGCCAAGGAATCTCTTACGCAATCAAACATCCAGATGGCATCTATAAGCCCATTCCCATCATTGCTAACATGGGAGCGCAAATTTCCGGGCACTCTAGTGTCCAATCATCTTTTACCCTCGGATTACGAAAGGCACGTCAGCCAATCTGCATCCTCAGGTCTAAGAAGATTGAACAGGGGCAACTGTTATACCCCAAAATTTGCCCTCCCATATTCCTCAAGAAATTGCCAAGCCAAGCCACAAAATTTCCCAAGGGTTGTGCAGTGCAACAATCTCCTATACAGTCAAAATTAGGGTTTGTGTGCTGATCAAGAAAATGGAGTGTTCAAAGGCCCAATCAAGTCTCATATGCTTACAAACATGGTCAAGCATCCTCATATCAAGTTTCAAGGCATTCAGCTCAAGATTGCACAGTCAAAACCCTAAATTGCACTACAGTCAACTGTAGGGGCAAAATGGTCATTTGGCAGTCAAAAGTTCAAATTTTTGGTCAACATATCATTTTGAAGCCACAAACATCATTTGATCAATGCTTGATCATGACTCTCAAAATTTGGCTCAGAAATCATCAAAGATGCAAAAGTTGCTATATTTGGACAGCTGAAAAAGTCAACTGAAATTGACCAGGGCATAACTTTCACATGGATTATCAGAAAAATTCCCTCCAAAGCTCATTTTGAAGATAAAGACATTTCCTACAACTCATCTTCATACTTCAAGTCCAAGAAATGCTCTCACAAAAAGTTATCAATTTCAACATTATAGGTCATTTTCAAAAGTCAACAAAAAGGGACTTTAAGTCAAAGGCCATAACTTGAGATTGGAAAATCAAAATGACATGGGACCAAAGGCATTGATTAAAGGACTCAAAGACCTTTCCAAAATGTCCAAGAACATGTGAAAAGCTTAAACATTGAGCAAGTTATGCCTTGTAGAAGTTGGGAAATTTTTGTGAAATGGCAAAAGTCAACTATCCTTGAAAATCCAATTTTTGACAAAAGGGCCCCATTTTTTCCACTTGGTTCATCCTTGTCATGCCACACACGTGTCCCATGATTAATCTCAAGACCAAATATTGATTTTTTTATTTTATTTAATTTTTGATAATTTAATTCATTTTAAATCTTTGAAAATTCAAATAAAATTTAAAAACCAATGGAATAGTGTCATGTGAACTTGGACAATTTCTATGTATCATGGGCCAACTCAAAAACTCAGGCTAGGGTTAAGTTTCACACTAGGTCTAGGTCTTGGCTAAAAAGAAGGAAAAATGGTCAATGGTAAAAACCCTAAGACTTGTTCATTCATGAGCTTGAATCTAGGTCAAATAACTAGCCAATTCCATTCCATGATCATCACTAAGTCAAACCCTAAGCCTAACACCTCATAAGATGCGCCCAAACAAGCTTTTGAACATTGAAATTTTGGCATAAAAACACAATTCTGAAATCACTACTGGAGGGAGCTTTAAGCCTTAATTTTTTTCCAATAGCTTGCTGGACCATTTCTGAACGCATTCCACTTCCTAACATCAATCAAAACACCAAGAAGCGGTAGCTACAACTCAGACTGTGTCCCAAATTTTTTGAAATCGTATTCTCAATTCTAAGCATGATCATTGCATTTTAATTGTATATTCATGTTCCTTGCAAAGTTTCAAAGCTAACCATAACAATTGATTTCGTTTTTGAGCAATACACGTGATTTGGCCATGAACGATATTTAGGGTTACAGGTTTTTGAAATTGGGGATTTTGCGTAGAGGAAAAATCAGGGTTCATGGATACCATGGTTGAACTCAGCGCTTAGAGACGAAGAAGAGACATACCTCGCGAACAATTTATGAAGCTCATGGAGCTATTCGCTATTTTCTGCTAGCCCCCCTAATGCAACGTTTCAAAAACCGTGGCCAATGCGTTTTGTTTTTTACAGGGATGAAGACGATGGTGTCGTGTCACACAGGGACAGGTCCATTTAAATTTGCGCGCGTTGTGATGACTATGCATTGGTTTTGTTTTTTATTATTTGTTTGCCATAATATATTAAATGAAATGCAAGTGGCTCAGTGGACAGGGAGGCGTGCATGTGACTCTCATGACCTGGGTTCAAGTCCCAGGTCTATGCAATTTCCCTTATTATTTTTCAATAAAGGTTCTTATGCAACGCTGGCGTTATGGACTACCGTGTACTCACCAGATCAGGCCAGCCACGTCACTTAGTGGGATCAGATCAAGGGTTGTGCACTGGGGAATACCATGAGGACAAGTCAACAGGCGTGCACGTGGCTTAGAAAAGTCAATGAATTCAAGCAAATGGGCCTTAATCTTCCAGGCCTGCACCTCATAATTTTGGGGTCTACCCCCCCTGGTTTGCCTTATTATTTTTTATTCTTTCTTTAATTTTTCTTTTTTTATTCCTTTTATTTGCTATTTATTTAATTAATTATTTTCACATAAATAATATAAAAACCTTCAAAAATCAGAAAAGACCAAAAAAGAATATAATTTTTATTTTAATCATTTTCTAAATAAATGTTTGTAATTATTTAGTTTTAATTAGGTTTTCAAATTTAATTCTTTTAATAACTAAAATCCAAAAAAATAGAGTTTAGGTTTAATAACTTTTTATTTTCTTTTTTAATTTTCCTTTTTTTCAGAATAATAATATTATTTATTTATTTTCATAAATCAAAAATTGTACATAAATTAATTTAGAGTTAAATTAGGTTAAAAGTCAATATTTTCATAATAAACTTAAAAAACAATAGAATTAGGTCTAATATTTAATTTAATTTCAATTAACTCCTTTTTTCTCATTAAATCTAAAAAACACAAAATACCATTTTCATTTAATTTTAATTTTAAATTCCTTATTAATGTTAATTGTTTGCAAAAGGGTCCAACGCCCTAGTTTTGTTTAATTCCTTTATTTCGCGCATTTATTTTATAATCGTTTAAATAACTCTGTATATGCCCCAAAGCCTTGTAATAAGTTTAGATTTATTTCTCGCACTTTTATTTTATTGCTTTTTTTACTTTCAGTCAAATCGGGTTCGGTTTATTTTGGCGATGTGGACCCGCGCCGTTTGTAATAGTTTAGATTTATTTTCTCGCAAATATACAACTGTTAATAAATATGCATGAAAGAATGTATGGACTTAAAAATAAAATCAAGCGTAGATCACAACAAACATGACAAGACAAGATAATTGAAACATGACACACGGACCGCACACACCACCCCTAGGGTACGCCTCACTGTTGCCTTGCCCCTCGAAAGGCGGTCGTCGAGTAGAAGACGTCTTAGTAAGTCCTCATGATCCGGGAACCTGGCATGAGGGTAGCTTCTAAGGTGTCTCCCCATTGCTCTGGTGATCACCATGTCCCTATACACTCGAATTGACCCGAACACCTCCAACGGTGGTGCTACCTACCCCTCAATGGTGGGATGGCACTACTTTAAAGGACATTTACACAGACGAATTCCTTAGGGTAGGTAGGTTCTCGTAGATACTTGCTCTCTTCAAAACAAAAATCAAAATACTTTTCACACCAACACACTTTCAAAAAACTTTCAAAACAAACTTTTCAAACACTCTGACGTACGAGTTGAAATGAAACTTTTCAAAGAATATTTTTGAAACCCACAATTGAAAAGCAAACAAACATTTTGAAAACACATTGAGCAAGTATCTAAGAGCCCATGGATAACCATGGATAGAAAGGGTGCTAACACCTTCCCTTTCTATAACCTACCTCCCGAACCGAGAGCAATCTCTATAAAGGAATTTTTCTGTGCTTTTGTCCTTTCCATTTGGAGAAAATAAAAGACGGTGGCGACTCTTGCTTCCGCGACATTTTCGCGAACCAGCTTTAAAACAGTCAGTTCCAGATCCACCGATCACACTACCCTCTTTCAGTTTGTGGGTTCATACCTGTCCTATCAAAGTAACCGGGTTCTAAGGGTCCCAATATCACGGGATTGCTTTCATTGTTCATCGTTTCGATTTAGCCACTGAACTGGCGACCGAAATATTCCAGGAAAGCAACCCTCAATTGGGTGTAGTATCGAGTATCAACCAACCTCGGACTGCACCAAAGTCAGTTATCTCACTACCCTAAAGAGGCCAAGATAGTTCAATTAAGGTTCCTAAGGTCTGTTGATGCTTCACGACACCACGCGGAGGCCCCGTACTCTCCTTGACTGAACTCAAGGGTTACCAGTACACACCAAAGTGCCACATCAACGTAGCAGACTGTTTCAACCATGTCGGTATACCCCGCACAGTTCCCTCACAGCCTTGTTGCTACTTTCTAAGAAAGGTATCCCCAGATCCGGGTTAGGATCTATAGAACTCCCAAGCAACCCACAATTTAAAGCACACAAGGAAAACAATTGAAAACACAGTTATGAACTAGCCCTAAGGTACATCTCATTTTAAGTATGATCCCCAGCAGAGTCGCCAGTTCTGTGATCGGTGGATCTGGAACTGACTGTTTAATGCTGGTTCGTGAAATGTCGCGGTAAGCAAGAGTCGCCACCGTCTTTTATTTTCTCCAAATGGAAAGGACAAAAGCACAGAAAAATTCCTTAAAGAGATTGCTCTCGGTTCGGGAGGTAGATTATAGAAAGGGAAGGTGTTAGCACCCTTTCTATCCATGGTTATCCATGGGCTCTTAGATACTTGCTCATTGTGTTTTCAAAAATGGTTTGTTTGCTTTTCAACTGTGGGTTTTAAAAAGTTTCTTTGAAAATTTCAGTTCGACTCTTGAATCGGTCCTCAAGAGTGTTTGAAAAATTGCTTTTTGAAAGCTTTTTGAAAAGGTGTCGGTGTGAAAAGTATTTTTGAATTTTGTTTTGAAATTAGAGCAAGTATCTAGAGTTATCTACCTACCCTAAGGAATTCGTCTGTGTAGATGTCCTTTAAAGTAGTGCCATCCCACCATTGAGAGGTAGGTAGCACCACCGTTGGAGGTGTTCGGGTCAATTCGAGTTCGGGACATGGTGATCACCAGAGCAATGGGAAGACACCTTAGAAGCTACCCTCATGCCAGGTTCCCGGATCATGAGGACTTACTAAGACGTCCTCTACTCGACGATCACCTTTCGAGGCAAGGCAACAGTGAAGCGTACCCTAGGGGTGGTGTGTGATTTGTGTGTCGTTTTCATTTATTTTGTCTTTTGTCATGTTATTGGTGTTCTACGCTTGTTTTTATTTTTTGTCCATACAGTCTTTCATGCTTTGATTAACAAAAAAATGCGAGAAAAGTAAAAGTCTAAAGCTATTACAAAAGGCGCGGGTCCACATCGCCAAAATTAAACCAGGACCCGATTTGACAGAAAAATAAAGAAATAAAAGAAAAGTAAAGAATTAAAAGTGCGAGCAATTATTTACAAGGCTTCGGGAGAGATACATAAATATTTAAACGAAATAAAATAAATATGCGAATTAATAAGAATTAAACGAGGGCGTTGGACCCTTTTGCAGAATTAAATTAAATGGTGACATTAATTAATTAAAAAGAAAAGGAATTGTTTTTTTGTATTTTTTGGTATTTTAGGATTTAATGTGAAAAAAGAATTAATTGAAATTAAACGCTAACCCTAATTCTATTTATTTTTTAATTTATTAAGAAAAATGTTGAAGTTTTTAACCTAAAATTAACCCTAATTTTTATATGCAATTTAATTATAAAAATAAATATTTAATTATTTAATTATTATGGGATAAAAGAAAAAAAGAATAAAAAATTAATTAAACCCTAATTCTATGTTTTTTTTAGATTTTTTATTAAAAGAATTAAAATTAAAACCTAATTTAACTAAGTTTAATTATATACAATTTAATTACAAAAAATATTAAAACAAAAATATTTATTATATTTTTTCCTTCTTTCTGATTTTTTATGGTATTTTTTATATTTATGAAAATAATAAAACTAATTAATAAAACAATAATAAAAAAAGTATAAATGATAAAAAAGTAAAGAAAGTAAAAAATATGCAGACCTAGGGGGTTCAGACCCCAAATAGGAGGTGAAAGCCCAGGAATTTGAGCCCAAGCAAGCCTGGCCTTGTTGACTTTGGCACTAGCGTGTGATGCATTGACTAGGACTTATCATGTTTCTCAATTCTTGGCCTTTGATTGAATTCCATTGGACGCGTGGACGCTTGATTAGGAAGGTGTATGGTGCGCTTCAAGGCTTGAACTGCATATGAATGTTAATTGAAAAATAACATTGAAAGAATGAAGACCTGGGGCTCGAACCCAGGTCATTAACATTACCAGCCAACACGTATGCCACTAAGCCACTTCGTTCATCTGTAAACTAGTATAATAAACAAACATAATAAAACAAACGCGTTAATGTTTCCTTTTTTCGCGCGAACTTTTGAATTGACCAATCAGCTTATGCCACCGAACCATCTTCTTCGTTGTGTTTTATTTTCCTGAAACATAAACATCATAAGCAACGGTTTTCAAATGTTCTTTTAGGCATGTTTTGGGAAAATAGCGAATAGCCCTGTGATGCTCATAAATTGAGCGCGAGGGTAGCTTCTTCTTCGTCCAGACATGCTCGATTCAATGGTGTAAGTCACGTGTCCTAATTTTACCCTATCACAAAACCCCTAATTTGAAGCTTGCAAAACCCTAATATTCTCCCATGGCAGATCCTCACACGATGCACAAAAACACAATCAAACCATTGGGTTAGCATTAGAATCAAATAAAGAACATGAATCAAGCATTAAAAATCACAAAGAATGCATGAATTGAGATGCACGACTATGAATTTTTTTCTGTACAGGGCCTGTTCGTGTTACCAATTCTTTGAGTTTTGATGAATGATTTTGATTGGAAATCGTTCAGTGAACCTTCAGAAAGATGTTTGAACAGCTATTATGCCTTGAATCACCCTGCAAAAGTGTTTTCAGTTTTGAATTTATTTGCGAAAATTTCAAGTTTGATGATGGGTTTTCTGCGCAGCTGAGTGGTCTTTTTGATTAGGTTTTCGTTCTATGCTTATGTATGAATAAATTAGGTCAACAAACTTGATCAGAATCTCTTGCATTCATGGCTTTTGAGATTTGATTTTCAATCATCATTTTTTCAATCTTTTTCCATGCTATTTGATACCAAATCATGTCCAATTGCATTGGTTCTTTCCTTATTTAGCTAGGCACGAAATCTTGATGATATAATGAGCACAAAAAGATTGAAACAATTAGGTTAAGCATTTTCATGTATTTATTTTAATTTAAATGAATTATTATTAATAAAAATCCAAATAAATAAATAAAAAATGAATAAAAACTTCCCTTTGGGCCAAGTGGTCGTGCACATGCTTGGGATAATGAATTATGGAAGAAAAATGGGCCCATTAGCAATTTTAGGTCATTTGAATCAATGTTGACTTTTCAAAATACCCAAAAATTTCCCAACTTCCACAAGGCATAACTTGCTTAATTTTTAAGCTTTGCTCATGTTCTTGGACATTTTGGAAAGGTCTTTGAGTCCTCTAACCAATGCCTTTGGTCCCATGTAATTTTGATTTACAAATCTCAAGTTATGGCCTTTGACTTAAAGTCCCTTTTTGTTGACTTTTGAAAATGACCTATAATGTTGAAATTGATAACTTTTTGTGAGAGCATTTCTTGGACTTGAAGTATGAAGATGAGTTGCAGGAAATGTCTTTCTCTTCAAAATGAGCTTTGGATGGAATTTTTCTGATAATCCATGTGAAAGTTATGCCCTGGTCAATTTACAGTTGACTTTTTCAACTGTCCAAATAAGGAAACTTTTGCATCTTGATGATTTTTGAGCCAATCTTTGAGAATCATGATCAAGCATTGATCAAAT
This sequence comes from Vicia faba, assembly GCA_948472305.1. Lineage (NCBI taxonomy): Eukaryota > Viridiplantae > Streptophyta > Magnoliopsida > Fabales > Fabaceae > Vicia > Vicia faba. Next base: position 247,835,340 of record OX451738.1, on the reverse strand, counting down.
GATGTTTGTGGCTTCAAAATGAGATGTTGACCAAAAATTTGAACTTTTGACTGTCAAATGACCATTTTGCCCCTACAGTTGACTGTAGTGCAATTAGGGTTTTGATTGTGCAATTTTGTGCTGAAAGCCTTGAAACTTGATATGAGGATGCTTGACCATATTTGTAGGCATATGGGACTTGATTGGACTTTTGGAAACTTCATTTCCTTGATCAGAACACAAACCCTAATCTTGACTGTTTAGGAGACCCTTACACTGTGCAACCCTTGGGGAATTTTGAAGCATGACTTGGCAATTTATTGAAGAATATGGGAGGGAAAATTTTGGGGTACAACAGGAAGGAAGGTAAATTTCTCTCCCTCTGAAATAAACAAATTCCTAGGAAGACTAGATGATGCTTTCCCTGAGCTAGAGGTTACTGACAACCAAGTGTGCCAAACCATCACTGCAAATCAAGTCTAGAGCTGGCCCTTAAAAGGGAAGCTGAATGCAAGCAAGCTGAGCATGAAATTTGCCATTTTGCACAAAATTGGTGCAGCTAACTGGGTTCCCACCAACCATAAATCAACCATCTCCACAGGTTTGGGAAGATTCATTTATGCTGTTGGAACCAGGACAAACTTTGACTATGGCAAGTATATATTTGATCAAACATTAAAACATGCTGGAAGCTATGCTATTAAAGGCCCTATTGCCTTTCCCTCTCTCCTATGTGGTATAGTCCTTGCTCAGTATCCTGACATTCTAGTTGAAAAAGATACTGTTTGCAAAAGAGCCCCTGCTCTTGGGTTGCACTATAAGCTATTTCAGGGAACACATGTTCCTGACATTGTCATGACATCAGCTGAGACATCAACTGTCAAGTCTCGTTCTACGAAAACTGATGTTATAGTTGTGCTGAAGGAAACCTGCAAAGAGCTTGATACAAGAAAAAGGACTCTTGAGGACCTGATTGCTAGACTAGAACAGGAGGAGATTGAAGGACAAAGAAGGGAAGAGGAAGCTGCTGAAGATATTGCCTCCTCTGAAGATGACAGTGCTTGAAGATCAGTGCAGTTGAAAAGTTTGTTGCTGGTACCTGATGCTGCAAATGATTTTTGATTTTTGTGTGTTTTTATTATTCCTTTTGGATGACTGTATAACCTAAAAGTACAATGATCTTTGGCCTATTTATGGCTAAAGAGGGGGAGAAGATTTTGTGATAATTTTGGTAGAATTAGACTTGGTAGATATTATTAATTCTGCTGCTTTCTAATCTCTGATTGTTTAGGGGTTTTAGCCAAAAATTTGCCAAAGGGGGAGTTTGTAAGTGTTTGGTTGTTGGCATGTTTTTTGGTAAAACCAGTTATGTGAATGTCATGACTGATGTCATAACATTCTGGGACACAAGGTACATTCTGCAGAAAAAGAATGTCATACAGGAGCTGCTCAATATGAGTGTTTAGTTGATCATTATGGAATGATCATATTTATTGCATTCTACCAAAATCAGTAAACAGGATTCTTGTTGTCATAACCAATGTTAAGACATCCTGTACTGAACTAACATTTGTGCAGATTTATTATTTCTGAGAATTTTCAGGAATCTGGTTTATTCAGTCCAGATCAGATTCTCACGTGGACTTAGGTTAACTTTGCTTAACCCTAATCTGGTTGTTAAAGTCCTATGACCAAGTCTTGAGGTTAACCCTAATTAACCCTAGTTGTTTTCGTGGAAGCCCTAACAGAAGAATAGCTGGCTATATATTCATCATGAAGACTGTTGGTGAAAGATACTTTTGACAGAAGATCAATAAGGGACTGTATAGTTGTAACTACTGTAATCCAAGCAATTATCATTGTGATAAGTGACTTGGAGTAGGATTTGATTGTAAGGGTTGTGTATCACTCAAAGCTTTGAAGCACGAGTGTTTGTGTCACTTGATTAAAGCTTTGAAGCAAAGTCAAGTTAGGGTTGTGTATCACTCAAAGCTTTGAAGCACGAGTGTTTGTGTTACTTGATTAAAAGCTGTGAAGCACAATCAAGTGTATGTTCTGAAGAGTGTCTTCATAATTTCATTAGTCAATTGTTTAGTATCACTACTGTGATTGAAGGGGAGTGAGTAGGAACTCAGGTTTAAGTTGAACTTAGATTGAAGTTGCATTGGGTAGGTCTTAAGTGAAGGAGATAAACTGGTTGGTTTATTCCTGAATTAATATCTCTTATAGTGAATTTCCTCCCTGGCTTGGTAGCCCCCAGAGTAGGTGTTGTTACACACTGAACTGGGTAAACAATTGAATGTGTTCTTTACTGCTTTTAGATTTACTGTCTTGAAGAAAGTCAGATACGGTGTCATAACATTCACTGTGACATTAAGTATCTGCTGCCAGAATTTCAGTTATCATTTCCTGAGTCGGAAGATACTTAACATGTGTGTGATACTAAGTGAGTGTGAAGAAGATTTTGTAATGTATTTGAGCGGTGGTGTCTCATAGATGAGATTGAATGAGAATGAAATTATTGAATACTTTGTAAACCTCAAAGGAGATTATTCGGCCTTGGTGCTTTAGGTGACCTTGAGCACATGTTCTAAAGAAACGCTATTATAATTTGGTAACAATGGTTTATGATCAATTATGGTTGTTGGCTATCTATTGAAAAATTGAGAAACTAATCACCCTCAATCTCTTTTTTGATAGTAGACAAGATCGTGTTGGATGGGATATACTTGTCTTGCCAGCTTGATAGGGTGTAAAGTGATTGACGTTATATCCAAAGGATAGTCGTTCACCAGTTTGCGTGAACCTAACGAGAAAGTGGCTATGAAAGAGTTAGAAATTATTGAGCATTTCAGAGACTTGAGTTTGTATGCGAGCTAATGTCATGGAGTGGAAGGTTGAGTATACCAGAAGTGAACCCTGATTTTCTAGTAGATATTAAAGAAATTCAGAAGCTAGACGTGAAACTTGTAGATCTGATAGTTGATGAAAGTCAAGATGAAGACAACAACTTTAAGGTAGATGATCAGAGTGGCGCAATTTAAGCGTGATGTGGTGTAGTTCTTTATGTGGTGTAACTTGTTAGGACTCAAGGGGTAAACATTATAAGCCTGAGGAATGATGCAAACAATTGGATATTACATAATGGAAGTGATAGGTGAAAGATTTATATATTATTCGTATTACTGCCATATCAATAAGTGTATTAACTTACATATTCGATTGGTGAATCGTAGCATTGTAGCACTAATGTTGTGTGATGAAATGATAGAGACGGTGATTCATGTCGTGGAACTTTATGTTCTTAAACTATGTTGTTGCCTCGTTTCGCATGGCAAGAATTTGAGTGTGAGTAACTCATTCATATGAAGGGAAATTAGAAAAAGCATTATGTATGGTTATTGCAACAATCTCGTTGTGTTCCGATTCAAGGGTGAACGAGATCCTAAGGTAATAGATTTTGTATCCTAGAGTGTTGGGACAAGGAGTGAGATTAACCAATGCATTCATAACCCGATAATAATGAATCTTGTGGGATTATAATGGTTGACTATGTGGGATGTTGGTTAGTTATATTTGAAATGATTCCAAACATGACGTGAGAGACATAGAATAGGATACGAGAGTCATATTCAGAGTTGTTAGTATTAAATGAATTTTTGAGAAAGAAAATATTCTAAGTGGGGGAGAATTGTAACACCTTGTTTTTAATTTAAATTATTTTAGTTAAGTAATTATGCAATGTGGTGTTCTTTGTGTATTTTTATGAACGTTGGGATGTGTTGTTTTGCTTTGGTGAGAGGGTATTTACCTTAGACTTATGGAATTTAAGGCATGAGGGTGTTTGACCGAAAATGTAGAGGCATGGAGGTGTAGTGAGAGAACTAGTAATTATTTTATTATTATTAGTAGTAGAATAATAGAATAATTATTATATTTATTTAATTAAATAATTATTTAATTATAGAATGACAAGGTTGAAATTATGATTTAGGGGTCCAAGGGTTATTAGTGGAATATCATAGGAGTGGGAAGTTAGAAAGAGACAGAACATGAAGACAGAGAGCGGTCATAGAAAAGAGAGGAGGAGAAAAGAGCACTAGGAGGCTAGAGTAAGGGATTTCAACGTAAAAGTTTAGAATCTTCAATCTAAGGTAAGGTTGAGGTTCTAACACTATAACAGGTTGCATAATGATGGGGAATGGTTGTGATTAGGTTTTCATGGTTGTGTGATCTTGAGCTCTCAATGTGTTGTTTTGTGGGCTTTAATATTGTTGATGCATTGTGATGAAATTTGTAAAATTGATGATGTGAATTGAGTTAAATTGATGATAAATATTTTCACATAATTGGTAGAACAAAAAGATACTATTTTGTTTTCAAAATTGGTGTTTTGGGGTTTTAGAAAAGTGGAAATCGTATTTAAAAAGTTGTAAGTTTTTGTCTTCTACAGCAGGGGGAATCGGGTACCCTCCTGGAGGGAACCGATTCCCACGTGTAATTTTGGGTCTGGGAGATAAAACTATGAGGTGGGAACTGGGTACCCTCGTGGAGGGAACTGATTCCCACTAAAGCTGACATTTCTTTCAAAACTTGTAAAATTCATAACTTTTGACTCGGGTGTCTGTTTAACGCGCCGTTTGGACCGATGAAAAGCTAAAATTATTTTCAATCTCATAAAAATAAATTGGAACAAAGTAGATGATTATTTGACAGAAAATTATGCCCGTCTAAGTGTAGTTCACATAATATGTGATAATGACTATTGTTTTTTAGTATGATGATGTTGTTGTTGGCCTGGAATGGCGTAATGCTGAGGGATTATGCTTTGTTATTGCATAAGATATTGCATGATGATGATGTTGTTACTGGCCTGGGATGGCTTAATGCTGAGGGATTATGCTCTGTTATTGCATATGATATTGCATGACGATGATGTTGTTGCTGCCCTGTGATGGCTTAATGATGTGGGCCTATACTCTGTTATTGCATAATTATGTTGTTACATGTCGATGTTGTATGCATTCATAGTTAAGGGTTTATGCCATGTTGTTGTCCTAGATTAGAGTTATGGTGAGGGCATATGCTATGTTGCTACCCTATTTGGAATTATGGTGAGGGCTTACGCCCTATTGGTACCACATACATTGAGTCGGTGTTGGTCTCGTTGAATAGCATTATTATTATTAACTTGATGTTATATTATGTAGATGATGCATGTTGAAGTTGTGTTATGTAGATGATGTATGTTGATGTTGTATTATGTTGATGTTGTATATTTGATATGCCAAATGATTATGGTAAAATGATGTGGAGTTGTAAGATGAAGGATGTATGACTATGCGAAATAAATTGCTATCTACTTATTATTATACATTCTGTTAAATGGTTATGATATATCACCTCTTATGTTTGAATGTTGTATCTACGTGGGTAACGTGCAGGTGATCCTCAGTGGACAAAGTTACTTGTTAGCTATTTTGAGTCGGCGTTATGCTCTGATATGTCATACCGGGGGGATGAATGCTACTTTCATTTTGTTTATTTTAATTGTTGTCGGAGTCTTAAGAACTCTTGATGTTTGAGAAAACGTAGATTGTTGGTATATTTGAAGAATTCATTATTATTCTAAATTATGATTTCATTCCACTGCTTAATAAAATTTGAAGTAGAATAATATGTTGTTTTGCTTTGGTTCATCTTTGATGGTGTTATGTATCATTTATATATTCCGGGCAGCCGTGTATATTTTTGTAAGATGTGGTATCCTAATTGTGTTTTTGAGGTTTAAATATTACTCTGATTTCATTATAATTAAGCGGGGGTTAAATTAGGGTGTTACATCCTACTGTAAAGATAGAGTTGATACAAGCATTTTTTACCCTATATGTTGTGGTAAATATGCAAAATCTGTGATACAACTTACTATGTTAATCCCGGAGCGGTAATAAGTTATTCAAACTGTCAATTCTATCTAATCAGTCCAACGACAAAGAAGAGTTGATACCCGTATTGTTTACCGCATAGGTTATGGTAAATATGCAAAGTCTATGATGTAACTTGTTATATTAGTCCCTAATCAGTAATAAGTTATTTTCAATCTTTTGATTCTATTCGATCAGTCCTGTGGTAAAGATATAGTTGATACCTACGTTGTTTACCCCCTAGGTTGTGGTAAGTATGCAAAATCTGCGATATAACTTGTTAATTAGTCCCTGAGCAGTAATAAGTTATTTTCAATATTTCGATTCTATTCGATCAGTGTTGCAGCAAAGATATAGTTAATACGCACATTGTTTACCCCCTAAGTTATGGTAAATATGCAAAATTTGCAATATAACTTATTATATTGGTCCCCGAGCAGTAATAAGTTATTCAAACTTTCGACACCATCCAATCAGTTCCATGGCAAAGATGGAGTTGATACTGACATTGTTTATCCCCTAGGTAGTGATAAGCATACAAAAGATGCGATATAGTTTGTTACAGTAGTCCCCGAGTAGTAACAAGTTACCTTCAATCACCTTAGTCCCATGGCAGTGATTAATTTGTTATCCACGTTTTTTTCCTCTCTATCACATTAGTCCCCTGGAAGTGATCGGTTAGTCCTCATTTTTAACATTAGTCCCTTGGTAGTGTTAATTGTGTCAATTTACGGCTTTCTTTGATACATTTGTCCTTGAGCACTGATAAGTTATCTTCAATCACCTTAGTCCTTGGCATTGATTGATTAGTTATCCGCGTTTGTTTTTCCTTCCTATCACATTAGTCCCTTAGCAGTGATTGGTCGCTTATTTGTGTTTGTGTTTTCTCGGGTATTGACGAGTTGTCTACGTCGTCTTTCTCACCTAAGTCATCTCTAGTCTCGTCTAGAATTTTCTGTTCACTCTAAGACACTTGTCCATCCCGCTCTTTTTGGCATCCTCACTGCATCCAAGTAGGGGACTCACTACATTTTAAGTCCTTCCAAGGCAAAATCAAAACTTGAATGTGCCTCATTAACCTGTAGATGGGTGTTAGCACGCATATCCTCGATGAAGATATTCCTTTATACAATTCTCCCTCTCAAGGAACAAACTTGGGGTCTTCTGGTATTTAATTATCCTTCGCCACAAACGTGCGAAGACTCCGTCTTCTACACTCTCGAGTCGAAGGGTAATTAAATAGGGGCATTTGTCATACCCCAATTTTTTCTGGGAACTTGACTTCATATATTTTAAAATACCATTTTATTTCGAATAAATGAATTGGCACAATTGATAAGGAAGTAAGGCTTGTAAGTATAAGATCATGAGTTTGAATCCCACATTTACCACTTTTGGCATTTTTTTTCTGTTTTATTTGTTACTAACTTTTTTAATTTTTTTATTCAAAATATTGCATTTTTATTTTTATTTTAGTTTTTTATTATTTAGAATTTTTTAAATATTATTGTTTCATTTAATTCTTGATTTTATGCATATTTTATTCAAATAATCCCAAAAATAAATAAATAAATAAATAAGGTAGCTTTTTATGTTAACTTTTTCAACAAGTCAATTTCATTAAACTTTTTGATTTGATTATGCTATTTCTTGCTAGAATTAAAACAAGTTTATTTTTGGTCTTGATTTGTTTAAATAGCTTTTATCATAATTTTTTCCTTTTTTAACTAACTAGTTTTTTAGTATAAGTAGGTTCTATTTCTAACACATAGGAGAGGCCAATTTCCACACCCATTCTCTCATACACGTACATACACTTACGCCTCTTGTTTTTTATTTTGGTTTTGTACATACACTGTTCCCATTCACTAAAAACCACACTTTTTTCGTAAGTCTTTAGACGGTACACACAACAAATTGTTGTACATACCCTAACATTCCACAATTCCACACACTTACAAGACTCCATTCTTTCCCATATTTTTTATCAACCTGTAACCTTTTTGGTACAAATATAAACCATACTTTCACAAAGTCTTCTTTTGACTTTTCAACAAAGGTCACAAAAGAATCTCTTCCACCGTTTCACGTGCATACCATTACCTTTAATTTCTAAAGACCTCACATGAACAATCATAATCTCTCTATGATTAAAAAGCCTTCCATTCATCCATTCATAATATCTCATATAACTTGGGAAATTTAACCTTCACTAACCTCACCAATTCAACTTACCTTCCCAAACCATTTACACATACAATAAATCAGTAAATACAAAAATCTCAAATCCAACAAACTCAAACACAAATCTTGAACAGAGGGGAAGTGGAATCCCGACACATAGCCATGCGAAACTCCTTGAACACAACGCCCTGAAGCGATAAACTCTGCAATAATGCTGACACTACGACACTCCAACGCTGCAACCCTTTGATTCACAGCCAACCGTGACCACAACTTGTGCAGAGAACCTTTGTTGTCAAGTTCACACACGTCTACCCCAAGGATTCAACCGGAAACACCATACCCACACACAGTCACATAGTGCCAGCGAAGAAGACCCGACCATGATCAAGCAGCCACCACAGAAACCCCTCTAATGCGTCAAAATTCTCTCCAACACACTCTATTACTGCAAACCAGTCTAACTGAGAACTCCAATCACACCGCCACAATGCAACCTCACCAAGAAGCCGCGAGATCACCACCCTAACACTGACAGCTGCTGCGAATCTCATTGGTGATGAGAAACCACACTCACGACCATCGTCCGACTGCCCCCAACGTTGTAAATCTGGTAAGCCCGTCTTTCTGCCTACTTTAATTTTTGTGTATTAATGGATTATTGTGGTTTGATTTTGTAATGGAGAAAATATTTTCTATAAATAGTTGTGGAAGGAGAAGAGAGTATTGCGGGGAATCATGTTTTCATTTTTTTACTTTTACTGAGTGTTAGTACATCTCTCTCTTTTGTTCTTATTTTTTATTAAATGACAAGTGTCACTCATTAAGTGGCTGTTTAATTTGGTTGGGAAGTCAAAAATGGAGAATTAAAATAGTGGTGATGGATTGTAATTACCCCCTCCTAGGACCTTAAAGTCTCTTAGTCTTGGTTAACCCCCTCATGTTTCTAATTATCCTCCTTTAGATTCTTTTTGTACAATTTAGATTAGTTAGTTTGACTCATTTAAGTTTTAACTAATTCTATTCTTAAAGTAAAAAAAATCAGAAACAATGAAAAATTGTTTACTTTTAAATTAGACTAGTTAATTTCAGATTAATTAAATTGACTAATTCGTACATATTTATTCTAATTTCCTATTAAATTCTAACAATCACTAATTTATAAATACAACTCACATAATTATATACTTTTTTCCTAAATAATAAGATAAGTGGATACACATCCTCGAGTAATTAATTGGTCGGCTTAATGTCTCACCAATTGATCTTCAAGATCTAAAATGGAAAATTTTGTACATATCAATTTACTCTCTTTTGAATCAAAACTAACCAAGATTTTTGCAAAGAATAAGATCGATGGATGCATATCCACCACTTCCTCGAGTAACTAATAGGTTGGCTTAACACCTTACCGATAATTAATTAAAATCAAAACACTAAAATCTATGACAAATCATCAAATATTTCTCTTTCATCAATCAAACCCTTTCGCTCCGTGCGACATCAAATCACTCCTCGCCTCGTGTGATTAACTCAAATTCAAATACATTTTCAAAAGCTATAATCAACCAAACATATTTTGAACTACGTAGGACTATGATTTCTCTCATCTCTTGACGAGAGGTACATAGCCACACGATTGTAAAACTAAGGTGAGTCAACTAACCACTAATATTAACTCCTTTTATCATTTTATCCTTGTGAATAATTAAAGCCTAATAAACAGAAATAAAGTAAGTAAGCACACCTAGTAAACCCACCTAGTAACCCTAAGATTAGAGAAGCCCCCCCCCCCCCCCCCCCCTTGAGTACAAAGGAGGTGAGGGGTTTCTAACATCTTTCCCTTCTTAATTGACTCCCTAACCCTTAAATTAGTTACAACATATGTCTTATCCTTACGATTAGGGTTTTCCCATTAGTTTCCATGTCCTTAGGACAAATAAATAATGATGGAAACTTCTTTAATTTTCCCAATTGTTACAAGGGTCACCATCAGACATGTTGATTGGGATCCTCTGTCTTTATAATTTTCATTGGCCTTTTATCTTGTTATGAACTCATTGTAATCTCTTGTTATTTCCCTTTGATCAATTAAAGCAGTTTGGGTTATGTATTAACTTTTTGTTTACGTATTGTCTTTACTTTATTAATTTGATTATGCTTAACAAATTACAAAACTTCAGGATCCCCTGGAAATGTGAACATTGCATGCATTCATGCATACATTCATGACAGATTTTCAAGATTGGTCTTTTTATTCTGATTTTTTTTTTATAACAAAATTACAAATTCAACTTTTCACCGCTACATAACTCGCAGTAATCAAAGACTACTTATGGAGCAACTACATGCAAATATGATTGAGATGAGGACCCAGATGAATTCTCAAATGGGTCAATTTATGGAAGTTATCTAAGCCATGGCTCATTGTCAGGAGGTGCTAAGGGAAGTTGTCCAAATACCTACTGTTAAGAATGTTGTTGATCCTCTAAATGGTACTGTTAACCCCCTGAAGATAATGTGAATCCACCTATTAGCAATTGCTTGAGAAATAGGGTAGAAGAACAATTGAGATTCCTATTCCATAACTAGAAGAGGACAATCATGAGGACTTGTTTTCTATGCATAATGATTATTTAGGTTTTCCTACTAAGGTTGAGAAGAAACTATGTATGCTGGAAGAGATGATGAGGGCTATGGAGAGCCACAATACTCTTGGTATGGATGTTGCGAACCCGGGCCTAGTTCCAGGTGTGAGAATTACTAATAAGTTCAAAGTCTCGAACTTTGACAAATACAAGGACACAACTTTCCCTAAGACCCACATCCATTCATACTACAGAAATATGTCTGCACACTCCGATGAAGAAAAACTGCTGATGCACTTCTTCTAGGATAGCCTAAGTGAGGCATCTTTGGAGTGGTATATGCAACTGGAAAGAACTAATATCCGCAATTGGAGAGAGAGCCGGCATAAGCGTTTGTTAAGAATTATCATTATAATATTGATATGGCTCGCAATAGGACTTAGCTGCAGAGTCTTTCCCAGGGTTCCAATGAGACATTCAAGGAGTACGCCCAGAGGTGGCACAAATTGGTTGCACGAGTTCAACCTCTGGTGATGGAGAGAGAACTAGTTGATATGTTCTTGAGCACCTTGCAGGGTCCTTATTATGATAGGTTGGTGGGGAGCACTTCTGTTGGTTTTTCTGATTTGATGATGGCAGGAGAGAAAAAGAACCTTATACTAGATTCTCCAAGAAGAATGAGGAGGAAATCAATGTTGTATCTTCTTACAAAAGCACTCAAGCTCATACTCTAGATTATCAGATGGCTGTTGTGTCCATCCCCACATCACCCCAGCAACCACATCATCAATAACCTTACGTTCCTCGTCCATTTCAACAGAGACATAAGATGCCTACATAGCACTTTGATTTTATTCCCATGTCTTATTCCTAATTGTTACCCCATCTTATCAAGATGCAATTAATTCAATTAAGGACTCTCTCAACTCCTGCAAAGCTTCCTCCTAGCTATGATGCAAATGCAAGATGCAAGTTCCATTCTGGGGTACCTGGTCACAACATTGAAAAGTGCATAGCCTTAAAGCATGAGGTGCAAGATTTGATTGATGTGAATGCTATTGAGTTCTCTACTGATGTGGGTCCAAATGTGATCCAAAATCCAATGCCACCTCATGGGGGTCCTGCTGTGAATGCCATAGAAGGGGGTGATGGTTTGAATTTGGTGATAGATATGAATTTTTCGAAGACTCTATTATCTTTTGTCAAAGAGAAGTTACTCAAGAAGGATGTGTTCCTTGGTTGTTCTTTGGAATGCAAGTGTTTGGCTTAACCTGGGGGTTGTGATGATTTGATAGGTGGTATTCAAAGTTAGATTGATGAAGGCTCTTTTCTGTTTCATAGGATCTCAGCTGCTAAGAAGGATACTAACAATGTTGTTATTGTTATCATTCCTTGTACTCCAACTCAGGTTTCTGCACCAATTAAATAAGCTCATTTGATTATTACTACATCTCGTCTTGTTGCCTATGAGAATACCAAGGTTGTACCATGGCGTTATAGGGTTGAGGTTTATTATCAAGGGCATAAACAAGAGATTGAACCTTATGTGGTTGATGAAAAAAATGTTGATAATATTATAGGGGCATGAAGATTTACTCGTAGTGGTCAGATATTCGCTCCTCAACAACCCACATGGGACAAGGATGCTGATGCTTTAACTAATGCTAAAGGTAAACTGGTGGCCATTAAGGACCAGATGCAAGGCCCAACTCCTACTTATGAATCATAATTTTCCAAATAAGTTGAAGAGTTGTTAAGGCTCATCAAGAAAAGTGATTATAAGGTGGTTGAGAAGGTTAACCAGACGCCTTGTAAGATATCTATTTTGTCATTACTTTTGTGCTCTATAACTCACTGTAATGCTTTGATGAAGATCCTGAACACTGCATTTATATCTCATGAGATCTCCGTTAATCATTTTGAACAGGTTGTGGCTAATATTACTACTGGTAATGGTTTGGGTTTTACTGGTTTTGATTTTCCTCCAGAAGGAAGAAACCACGATAAAGCTTTGTGTATTACCATGGAGTGCCTTGGTATCTATCCCGTGTGTTGGTTGACACCTGATCTTCTCTTAATATTTTTCTAAAGTCAACGCTGATAACTTTGAATGTGGAAGGCGTGGTGTTCAGACCAAGTGACTTGGTAGTCAAGGCTTTTGACGGATCTAAAAGATTAGTTTTTGGTGAAGTGGATTTACTTATTAAGGTGGGAGCCCAGGTTTCCAATGCTACTTTCTTTTTCATGGACATTTAGCCTGCTTACTTTTGTCTCCTATGACGTCCTTGGATTCATGCAGCAGGTGTTGTAACATCCACTCTTCATCAGAAAATCAATTTTTTGTCTAATGGTAAAGTGGTCACCGTGTGTGGTGAGGAAGACGTCTTGATTAGTCATCTGGCGTCGTTCAAGTATATTGATATAGAAGGAGAGATCCATGAAAATACTTTCTAAGCTTTTGAAGTTGTGAAAGTTGTGAAAACTTCTCCTCCAGAGGTTAAAAAGCTTGAGATCTCCATGGCATCCTTGAAGGAAGCTAGAGCTATTGTTGAAGTTAGTCATCCCAAAAGTTGGGGTCGTGTGTTGGATTGGCTTATGAAGAAAGATAAGTTTAGTCTTAGTTACAAGCCTACTCAGATAATGCAAGGGATAAATCCTAAAGTTCAAGGTTCTCCAACTCCCATTAAGTTTTCCAGTGCTGGTTTTATTAATGACGGTCAAGTGCATGTTGTGGATGACGATGCTGGTAGTGATTATGTTATGGATAATTGGAGCTACCCGTGCGTCCTAGGACAAGAGTTCAGCAATTGGTCATCCGAGGATATCATCATAGTCACTATTGATCAAGAGTAATTTCCTTTGTTTTATTTTCATGCAATAATTAATATGCTCTGCTCAAGGTGTAGTGAACATTTTGTAGGGCCTCATTGTTTCATTTGTAATTTTATCATTAATAAAGGACATTTTGCATTCAAATATTTTGTTCCCTGTCTTTTATTTCTCATTTTATTATCTTTTTGTTAAAAATGGCAATTATTTTCTTTTTAATTTTATCACAATCATTCTAAAATAAAGCATGAACCATAATTCATGCAGATCCACCTCCACCCCGGATTCCATTGACAGTGATACTTCTATGGCTCATTATGACTTTGATAATCCAATTTACCCCGCCGAAGAAGAGGGTGGGGAAGATTGTGAACTCCCTAAAGAGTTATCCAGATTGTCGAGGCAGGAAGATAAAATTATTCAACCGCACCAGGAATCCATGGAAGTTGTCAACCTTGGCACCAAAGAGGTAAAGAAAGAGATCAAGGTTGGAGCTACTGTAGAAGAGGGTGTGAAGAGTAAGCAAGTTGAATGCTACGAGAGTATGTTGATGTATTTTCTTAGTCTTACCAGGATATGCCTGGACTTGATACAAATGTTTTTATGCATAAATTACCCCTCAAAGAGGAATGTCCTCATGTCAAGCAGAAGCTTAGAAAGACTCGTCCAGATATGTCTACCAAGATCAAGGAAGAAGTTCATAAACAACTTGATGTAGGTTTCATGGTCGTTACCAATTATCATTCGTGTATTGCAAATATGTCTCAACGCCTAAGAAAGATGGTAAGGTGCAGATGTGTGTTGATTATAGGGATTTAAACAGAGCAAGTCCTAAAGATGATTTTCCGCTTCCCCACATTGATGTTTTGGTGGATAATACAACTCAGTTTTCAGTGTTCTCCTTCATGGATGGCTTCTCTTGGTATAACCAAATCCAGATTACCCCATGAGACATGGAGAAAACAACATTTATTACCCCTTGGGGAACTTTTTGCTATAAGGTTATGCCCTTTGGTTTAAAGAATGTAGGGGCAACATATCAGCGCGCTATTGTGACTCTTTCTCATGATATGATTCACAAAGAGATTGAAGTGTATGTTGATGACATGATTGCAATGTCCTAAATTAAGGAAGAGCATCTTATTCAGCTTCAGAAGTTATTTTAAAGGTTGAGAAAGTTTAGATTGAGATTGAATCTAAATAAGTGCACCTTTGGGGTGAGATCTGACAAATGGTTGGGCTTTATAGTAAGTGAGTGGGTATTGAGGTTGATCTTACCAAGGTAAAAGCTATATAAGAAATGCCTGAGCCTAGAACAGAAAAATAAGTTCGTGGTTTCTTAGGGAGATTAAACTACATAGCTAGATTTATCTCTCATCTTACAACCACTTGTGAACCAATGTTCAATTTTTTGCGTAAGGATCATGCTATCAAGTGGAATGACAATTGCCAAAAGGCCTTTGATAGAATAAAAGAGTATCTGCAAGAACCTTCTATTCTTATGCTTCCAATGGAAGGAAGACCTTTGATAATATACTTAACAGTTCTTGAGAATTCCATGGACTGCGTACTCGGTCAACACGATGCGACAGGTAGAAAAGAGTATGTGGTCTACTATCTAAGCAAGAAATTCACCGATTGCGAGTCAAGGTACTTGAAATTTTGGAACTTGCAATACATATGTTAAGACTGATATCCTAACACCAACACAATGTCAAGACAAATGTTATAACATCATCTGCTGATAAAAAACACTTGCTAAAACTAGAGATTATGCAGAATTAAATTGTAGAAAAATAAACAACACAATTGATTCTTAACCAAATTCGGTGCAACATCACCTACTCTGGAGGCTACCAAGACAGGAAGTAAATCCACTATGATAATATTAGTTCAAATCCTAAACAACCCTAGTTTACAACTTATCGCATAATCACTACCTTGTGCAACTTCTAGCTAGACACCTTCTAGATAAGAGATCCCTCTCTCATTTCCAATCACCTCAGTGATAACTACAGTCATAAACCAATGACTAGAACAAAACAACCAAATAGAAGATTACACTTCCAATAAACAATACTCAACTCTTTGCTTAAAAGCTCATGAGTGAGAATAATACTTAGTTTTTCTTAAAAGCTTTAAATTAAGAATAATAAGTCAACCTCAATGTATCAAAGATACATGAGTGACATACAAAGAACACCCGAAAACTCTAAAAGACTCCCAAAACCCTAAACCATTGTACACCCACGGTTGCTTGTTGTGAAAGATTTCTATTTTAGATTTAGCAAGTCCTTATTTATAGGCTCTTGCAGAATGAGCTTGGACTCTTAAATTCAAATCCAATCTTCTAGTTTTAACTCAGCTGCAAGATCTTCACACAAAAATAGGAACCAATCTTCAAAGTTTCCTAAAAAGTCTTAAATATTATTTTTAATGAAACTAAATCAAATCTGAATTGTTCCTAATAAAATCTTCTTAACCTGTGAAAATCAGTGAAATATATCCAATACAATCTCACAAAATCAAATTAAATGTATCAAGAAAAATGATAACAGCAGCTGATGTACAATTGGTTAAGATGTTAAGACATTTGGCTTAACATGTGTCTGGTATACATGACAGTAGAACCTGTCATGATAGTTGGTTAAGATGTTTTTACATCTTGCTCAACATCAGTTAAGAACCATGTTTTAACAAAATTTATGCCAATCATAAAACCATGAATCTAACAATCTCTCTCCTTTGGAAAATTTTGGCTAAAATAACCTTAGCACAATCAAGCTGGAGAGAGGAATAAAACCACAACCATAAAACACAAGCTACATGCAAACATGTAAAATTTGTACAAACAGAAAACATAAAAATGTATAAGAGATTACATGCAGTTACAAATCACCATCTTCAATACTCCAGAATACAAATGTCCAGACATGTGGTATGACATCACACAACACAACTTCAACATAGCACAAGAGCTAGATAAATCATACATGTCCATTACTCCCACTGTCACGCATGACTGGTAATCCCCCTCAAGGGAAAACCAAAATCACCAGAAAATCCAATATGAACTTTCCAAGTTCACACATCAGAGGCACATATGGAAAAAGATAAAATAACCTCACATCAGGATTTCCACATAGCTCCAACAGGCATGATGTTAGAACATCTGGTAAGACATCCTGCACACAACCACATCAGCAGTAGCAAAAGGAACAGTAGAAGCACAAATAAGCATGATAGACAAACATGCTCCCTATAAATAGTTACATATAACAAGCAACCACAACAACTACTCTCCCCTTAGAAGTAGTACAATCATATTTGCATGCTAATCAACATTTCAAAACATGTGTCATAGCAT
Organism: Vicia faba; assembly: GCA_948472305.1. Taxonomy (NCBI): domain Eukaryota; kingdom Viridiplantae; phylum Streptophyta; class Magnoliopsida; order Fabales; family Fabaceae; genus Vicia; species Vicia faba. The sequence continues at coordinate 247,818,469 of OX451738.1, read as the reverse complement.
CAGGACAAACAAAACACACTAACACTTTACTCCCCCTTTTTTTCTCCAAAAATTAACAAAAAAAGAGTAAATATAAAAACATAAATTGGAAGCTCACACATTGCACACAAGCAATAAAAAAGATGTAAACACACACTTCAAAAACTCAGATGGAAACAAACACTTCAAAACTCAGATGGAAACACTCAAACTTGAACAACTTTAGGTGGTCTTCCACCTCTTTACCCTGTCAAAGATTCTTCTACACTCATTGGTGTTGTCACCTGTAACCCCCTTCTAACCCCACATGTATTTCATATATATTTTTTGAAATGATTCGAATATTTTTACAACACAAGAGTGTTACATTGTCATAATAAAACATCATAACATACAATCTTACTCCGTAACACGGATTACAACAATGGTAATTAAAACTACTTAAATTATACACCTTTACGATGTTTCATGCGACATCAAGACATCTTTTAAAAGCAACACAACGAATTCATCATCAATCATAAATATTCTCAACTGTCAACTAATCATATTTAGTCTAATAAAAATAGAGATTTAAAATTAGTTACACAAGTTAAAACCTTCATAAAATATGTCAATAACAAAAGAACATAACATTCGCGAAACTAAGTGTTCCCAGCCCAATGTTACATATCAGAGCAAGACATCTTCTAATTAACAAAAACTAAATAAAATTCTCCAAAGCTCTATCATCGATACTACAGCAAGATACTTGTAACACCCCAAAATAATTAGATTATATATTTAATTATTTAATTAATTTATGTTGAATATTGTGATGTATTTGTGAGTATATGTGATATTTTGGTGAATATGATGTGTCATGTGATGCCATTGTATGGTATAGTGGAAATTAAGTAATATTTAGTGTTTTAATAATTTTAGATAATTAGAGTAACTATTTAGAATTATTTTATTAAGTGAAATAAAGATGATACATTGTGTAGAAATAATAAGGGTAGGGTGGTAATTGGTGAAGTGATAATTGAGGGTAATATTGAAAGACCATAGAAAGGGTCCAAGGGTTAAACAAGGAAAAGTGAGTGTCAGTGTTCATTATGTGAAATCGTGAAAGAGAGAAGAACGATATGAAGAACTAGGGCACGGAGAGGAAATGAAAGAGAGAACCATTTGTAGTGCTTGGAACAAGAATCGATTGCTAGAAGAATCCAATGTAAGGGGGTTATCCTTATTATTATGGTTGATATAGGGTTTTGATCAGTGGTTTTTACACATATTTAGAAGTTATTTCAGTTATCATTTCTTTTACTTATCGGGGTTTTATTTCGTTTTATCACACATTATGCTTTGCTTTTGTGTTTTAGTGTTTTCAGGTTCAGAAGAATAAAACAACACAAATCGGGGCAGAAAAAGTGCATAATTCAAAGTTTCGGAGGAAATGCTACAGGAGCCCTGACACGGGTGGCCGTGTCACCTTACATGGACTGTGTCAGGGGGAAGACTTGGAAAGCATGGAAAACAAGGGCTGACACGGGTAGCCATGTCGTGTGACACAAGCCGTGTCAGTATGCCTGGAGTAGAAAATTCCTGATGGCCAATGTAATACGGTGGGAGAACTGACTTTTTGGTTTTATCGCAAATGTTGCAGTTAGGAAGAGTCTCCACCGACTTTTCTTTTATCCAATATTTAGGAATGGTGAAAAGAACGGGAAATACTTTTGATAGATTTTGATTTCGGGGGGGGGGGGGGGGGGGTAGGTTATGAAAACGGAAGGAGTTAACACTCTTTTCATCCGTAGTTATCTACGAGCTCTTAATTGATTAGCTCACTTTTAAAACTTGCTTTGTGTGTGTGATTTGTTTGAAAATATTTCGAAATGCCAATGTAAGGCTAACTTTGTAATAATTCTTGTATCAGTCCTTAAGAATGTATATAAAGTGTTTTTGAAAATATCTTGTTTGAAAGTGTAGTGTAAAAATGTATTTGTTTGTGAAAAAGATTGTGAGCAAGCATTCAAGAGTTCTTACCCACTAAAGTCTTTCTTTTTATTTTCCTTCTCCTTTGGAGATATTATTATCCATATCAATAGTTGGTAGGTAATCCTATCTATTGGATGTGAAGGGATAAGGGTAGGATCATTGTATGGTCATCGAAGGCAACATGTAAGGATACTTTAGCAATTATATCGGAGGGACTATCATCGTTTTGCTCGTAGGGTCATCAAGGGACTATGATCTTTATTCGAAAGGGACCATGATGATATTATTGAATCGAGGGTCTTTTGCTAAAGTATCCCCACTTTCGAGGGACATGACCAATATTCGTAAGGCAACAAGAGAAGTTACCCTAGAGGTGCAAGTGTGCAAAGCGTTTTAGTTTCAGTTATGTTAATCTTGAATTAGGGTTATCTATGTACAATTATTAGTCTTTCCATATAAACCCTATTTTACTAATAGTTAAATATGTACAGAAAATTAAAGTGCGGAATGTAAAGTTCTTACGATATTACATGGCTTTGGGAGAGATACCTAAGTATAGAAAATGCGAGAAGATAAATTTATGCTATTACATCCTTGGAGCAGATACATAATGGGAAAAAGATGATGCAATATAAATATAAGCTATTACATTTGAGAGTGCAAGCCTATACATTCGTCTCATAATTTAAATAACAGTAAGAAATAAGAAGAGATGTTAGAAAAAATTGTTTTAATGTTTTTGTGTTTTTGGAAAATGATTTAGGGTTAGGGATAATAATTGAAACCTAATAAATAATTAATTAAGTTAATTAAAAAACCTAAAGCCCTAATTAGAAACCCTAACGTCTAATTAATTAAGAAGAATTATTTGGCTAAACCCTAAAACTAATTAATTTTAATTAAAACCTAACGTCTAATTAATTAATTAATTAATTAATTAAAAGCCAAACCCTAATTCTAGTTAATTAAAAAAACTAAGCCTAATTTAGTTATAGGTTAACGTTTAATGACTTAATGTCAATTAGTTAAAAATAATAAGAAAATGAAATAAAAACTAGGGTTAGTAAAAATAGAAGAAAAAAAAGCAAATGCATGGGGTGGGAGTTGAACCCACGCTCTCAACCTCACATGTATGCCTTCCTACCACTGCGCCATTGTGTTGTTTGCGAAGTTGAATGAGAACCAATAACCATATGATGAACATGCATGTTATCTTGAAAAACAAAAGAAATTTACAAAAGCTAGGATCGAACCCACACCCTTTGAAATACTATACAACACCCTTACCAATTGTGCCATTGTTGTTTTGCGTTCATATATTCAGTATCATTCAATATATTATAAATTAAAAAAAAGTCAAGTTCAATTAAAACAATCATGTGCATAATTATAGGATCAAGTTTTTATTTGAATCAACCAATTATGTAGTGCCACGCCTAGGTCAGAAATTCAAACGGCCGGCCAAACCACCATGGATGGTGGTTACAACCATCTTCTCCGATGGTGCTAAACGTGAATCTTATGAAATCAACATGAAATAATAAAGCAAAGTGCATAGATTGGCTAATCAAGAGGCTGCGAGTTTAATGGTGGTGTTAGTTTGGCTTGTAAATGCTTGTAGCTAGGGTTTCAAAGTTTTGAGAGCTTTGAGCCCTAACCATGGTATTTTGTTGTTCCTGCATAAAATCTTGCAAGTGATGATTCTAAACAAATCCAGACATCATTATCAAAAGGTATATATGCTTAGAATCAATCAACAATGCATGAATTATGAGTTTGAATTCACGAAAGTTCAACAAACTGGTGATACTTGGTTGTGATGATCTGGAATGCTACGAGATTCAACAATGATTGGGATGAAATCATGAGACCTTCAGGAGGCTAGTGTGATGCTTGAAATCGATTGAGAATAGCTATAGATAAGGGTTTATGTTTGCCTTAGTTCTTGAAAATTTTGAAGATTTAAGGGTTTGTTCTTGAGGCATCCTTGTGTGTCCCTTGCCATCTGAAGTTATTGTGTATTTATAGTGCAAGAATTAGGTTAACAAAAGTAAGATGAATCTTTGTATTTCATGGTGAAGAGATTTGATTTTAATTTTGCATGAAAAGTTTCTCTTTTAGGCCAAATCAAATATTCATGATCCCACACGGTTTCTCCAGGATAATTATGTGATTTTGGACTTATGATTTGGTTCAAAAATAGATCCACACACCTTGTATCATTTATTTTATATTTTATTTGATTTATTTTGCTTTTAATTGAATAAAATCAAAATAAAAAGAAATAAAAACCACAAAAATATATGAATGGATTTAGAGGTCTAATATGAGGTCATGAACATGTTTGAACCTAAAAACTTAGGCCCATTAGCCTAAAAATTCAAGTTTGCTCAATTTGAACTTCGTGCATTTTCTCAAAACTTCCTAACTTGTACCAATCATAACTCTCTCAATATTTGTCATATGAAGATGATCTTTGACTTTTTGGAAACCTCAAGATGTTTCCTACAACTTCAATTTTGGTCATTTTCTCATTTGAAGCCTTTATCTTTATGTAAATTGCTTTGACAAAAATGTCTTTTTGTTGACTTTTAAAATGACATGTAATGTTTTGGCTCATATCTCTCAAATGAAGCATTTTTGGCTTTGAGCTTAGAGAGACAAAGTTGTAGAGAATTGAATTTCTTTCAAAATAAGCTTTGGTAGAGAAATTTCTGATAAAGTATGGGAAAGTTATGTTTGGTCAAATTTCAGTTGACTTCTCCTTAAGAAAAACCTAATTTAGTAATTTTTGACTTTTGATGAATCTTGAGTTTTCTTGATGAATCATGATCAACCCTTGATCAAATGATGAATTTTACTTCAAAATGTTGATGTTGACCAAAATTCTTGAAGTTTGACTATAGATTGGTCAAAGTTGACTTTTTGTCCAATACAATTGACTTTCAATCATCTGGCTAACTGACTGAGAAAATTTGTGATGTAAGGCTTGAAATTTGCCATGAGGATACCTTGAAACATATGAGCAACCATGAAATCCCCTTGAGGCATTATAAGTCCAATTTCCTTTGAGAAAAGTAAAACCCTAGTTGTAGGTCAATTGCTTAGGAGGGATGCTTGTGTGCTCAAACCTTGAGTATTTTTGTGCAATTGAGAATCCTAGGAGCATGAGGAGACCTATTAGAATGATTTATCTTAAAAATGGTAGGGAAAATTTTGGGGTACAACATCCAAAACGGGCAGCCGTGTTGGCCAGTGACGCTGATTTTAAGTGTTTTTATGATTTTTCACTATTAGGAACCCAAAGGGGCACTTTGGGAATTTCTGAACGAGACAAATGGAGTGTTCACTATTTAGCCAAGTTTGAAATAGGAATTAAGGGGCTTTTGGTTACAGAGAACGAATTACAGAATCTAGGAGTGAGGATATGAGATTCTTGAAGAATAGAGATCTTTCATAAGCAGATGCAATTGAAGACCAAAGTTCCTTCATCATTTGTAATGTCTAATTCTTATATTTTTATAATTCTTGTGAACAATATGAACGGATAAACCCCTCAATGCTACGGGGTGTCCCTAATTTGAATCTATAATAATTATAAATTCCTGAGTTGTTTAAAAAATTTGTTTTCTTATTCAATTTAATCGTGCAATGTTTTTATGCTTTCTTGATCAGACAAATTAGGATTGATTCACGGTTAACAACCAGATGGACCGTGATTGTTAAGGATTTTGTATGAATAGACTATAATAGATTTCACCTAGGACTAGGGATACCCTGTAGTTACCAGATCACTCTTGATAAAATAAAGGCTTGACTCCATAAGATATCTCTAAGGACTTAGGATTTAGGATGGATGGTTAAAGGTTTTCTCATTAAGGACTTAGGGGAAAATAATCTAAAGAGCTGGTAGTTGAATGTTATGAACTTGTTGAAGAAATAGAGATTCAAGGTCGTTATAGGGCATATTACACAACACACCCTAGCATGTTCATCATATCTATGAAAAAGCATATTTATATTTCTGCTTATTCATAAGTGACAATTTCTAAAACTAAATCCCCAAGTTAAGTTTTTGTTTAATTGAGCGTGAATTGAACTCGTTAATTGTACACAGTTCTTGAGATCGACATTCAGGGAATTTCTCTATTATTACAAGGGATACAAATAGTACACTTTCTATTTTTCCTATCAAGTTTTTGGCGCTGTTGTCGAAGACTGCCTAGTTATTGAGTGTATTTTGAGTTCGATTAAAATTTTGTTGCTCTGCAACTGAAATTTCTTTTCTATAATTTTAATCTTTTTTGTTATTACTGGTTTCTTCTAACCTTTGCATGCAAGGATAACCCTCATCTAATTTTTATTTTGACACAGAAATCAATAGAACATTGCACACAAGACTCAAATAAGCTAGATTAGAAAGAATGGACTCCGAAGAAGAGTAAATCTCTGTCCATTCAGACTCAGAGTCAGAGGAAGAAATTATGACTGAAGATCCACCAGAGAGACTTCTTAGTGATTATGGTGGGGAAAATGCACCGGGTGGCGGGTTGACATTTGTAAACCATCTGGTGAATGTGTCAAATTTTCAACTGCATCCGAGCATAATCAATCGGATTGAGAGAAGATCTTTCACCGGAAAGGTCAATGAAGATGCCAATAAAAACTTGCAGAGATTTTTGAATATGAGTACCACGTTGAAGATTGATGGGCATACAAAGGAAGTAAAGAAACTATGGATCTTTCTGTTTACCTTATCTGAAGATGCTGTAGAGTTGTTTTACTCATTACCTTATGGGAGTATTAATACTTGGGAAGAGATAGAGAAGATTTTTCTTGACGAATACTTTCCTGCTTCTGTTTACATTCTCAAAGGATATGACATTGTGAATTTTAAGAAGAAAGACTGAGAGTCATTGGGTGATGCCTACAAGAGATTCAAGAGGTTGTTGGTAGCTCGTCCAACCCACAACATAGACCAAAAGAAACAAATGCAGATGTGTGTGAATAGCCTCAAAATGAAAACAAAGTAGCTTATTGATACAACTGCTGGTGGCTCATCCAACTTTACAAGAACCACTGGTGTGAAGAAGATTATTGAAGCCATTGCTGAAAATAAGCATCTGGAGCTATATGACAGAGTTGTAAGAAAACCAGAGGAAGTGATTGATTTGAAGTTGGAAGTGAATAATCAACTAAAAATTGAAGATGTTATTGCTGAAGAAGTTGAGAAAAATCTGAAAGCAATGAACATGGGTACTCAACAGGTAGCTCAAGTTCAACAGGAACACAAGACAGGTTGTGAAATATGTAGTGGACGACACGTGACTGTCTATTATCTTGCAACTCCATAAAAAATTGAGGAGATAAATTATTTGAAGGAGAATAATATGTATTCTAACACCTATAATCCTGGGTGGAAGAATCATTCTAACTTCTCCTGAAAAGATCAGCAGCAACGAGCTCCACAAAAAGCAGAATGGGAGGTGGCTATTGAAAAGATGGATTCCCATACCTCTCAATTTCAAGAAGAGACAAGGAGTAATTACATGAACACCACAGTGCAATAAAAAATTTGGAAGTTCAAATGGGACATATAGGTAGTGTTACGAGCACAAGAAAATCAGAAAAATCATGAGAATGTTAATGTTGTCACAACAAGGAATGAGAAATCTGTTGAAGAAAAGAAAGATGAGGTAGAATTTGATGATAGTATCATGGAAGTAGATCTGGAAGTGAGAGAGAAAAAGAGAAAACAAGAAGAAGTGGTATCACCTCTGAAGCCAGTTGAAGATAAAACTAAACCATCGATCAAGTTGTCATATCCATCTCGAGTGGTAAAGAAGGACACAAAAGAGAAAGAGTTTGATAAATTTGTCTAATTATTCAAAAAGCTTGAGATCAATATACAATTATTTAAAGCACTCAAGAAAATGCCTTTGTATCCGAAATTCATGAAGGCGGTATTATCAAAAAAGAGATAAACAGGAGAGGGATCGATACCCTGTGAAGAGAAATTATGTATAATTGCATCCGAGAGGAAAATACATGTCAAGTAGAAGTATCCAGGGTCAATTGCAATACCATGTATCATAAAAGATAGAACTTTTAAGAGGGTTTTGGTTGATTCGAGATCTAGTGTGAGTTTAATGCCATTATTGATTTTCAAGAAGCTCGGTATTGAGAAGATAAGTGGAAGTGGGACAAAATAGAAATTTGCTAATATCACCATCAAGCAGTCATATGGGATAGCTGAAGATGCATTAGTAGAAATTGACAATTTTGTTTTCCCAATTGATTTTCAAATCATGGACATACCTAAAGATGAAGAGACTCATAGCATTCTTGGTCAACCATTTATGCTGACTAGTCGATTCCATTTTTATATCGAGACAGGTAATCTGACACTGAAATCATTTGATGAGGAGATTACTTTGAAGGTGTTAGAGATAAAAAATCAGGGTGCAGATGAAAAGAATCAAACTTCAGCTGGTATGATCAAATTATCAGGAGACAATAGAAGTTTGAAACCACCCCTAGAAAATGTATCCAATATAAGCTCTGAGGTGGCGTAAGCTCTAGCGTTTGTCAAAATTCCTAAGTTCATTCAAAAATCCAAGAAGAAAAAGAAAAAGGAACATCAAGGAGTAGAGATGAAAGGTGGGAGTGACTTGAGGCAAGGAGTGGTTCATACTTATGAGATAAATGAATTCTAAATTGCAGAAAGGGCAAGTAACAAGGAATGGAAGAGGAAATACCCCCCATAAGGATATGAACCGTCGAGCCATGTAACGTTAAACGAAGCGCTTCGTGGGAGGCAACCCACACTTTTAATAACTTAGTTTTTCTTTTTGTGTTTGTTTCATTTTGTCTGTAGGTAATTGTGATACGGTGGGAGAATTGACTTGAAGGTTTTGCGTTTGATCGCAAATGTTGCGGTTAGCAAGAGTCGCCACCGAATTTTCTTTTATCCAAAAGGAAAGGTGAAAAAGCACAGGAAAGACCTTTGAGATTGTTTCTTGAGTCCGGTGGGTAGATTATAAAAAGGGAAGGTATTAGAACCCTTTTTATCCATGGTTTTCCATGGGCTCGTAGTTACTTGCTAGATCACTTGCTTTTGTTTGAAATTGTGCTTTGTGTGGTTTTTAAAAGTATTTTGTAAAGAGGCCATTGTTTAGGCAATCTTTGTAATGATTCTCGTCCGTAAGAATGTATACAAAGATGTTTGATCTTTTGAAAATATTTTCAAGTTTTGTAAGATGTTTTTTTTAAAAGTGTGTGTGATTGTTTTGAAAATAGCAAGGATGTTTGTTTTGAAATGAAGCAAGTAATTAGGAGCAATCTACCTACTCAATTGTCTTTCTCGTTCATTTTCTTTTCCTTTGACATTTTTGTCTTACCATTGATTTGGTAAGCAAACCTATCTTTGGATGTAAACGGGACGGGTGTGGGTCATCGTATAACCATGATTAGACATGTTGCAAAGTATCTTAGCATTATTTTTGAGGGACTAAGATCATTTTGTAGGGCAACTATGAATAGCGTCATTGAGGGACTATGATCTTGTATTTGCTTGTTTTTGCTAAGATACCTTACATGCGTAATATGGCCATTTTGTAAGGCAACCAAGTGGGATAACCCTAGGGGTGCTTGTGTGCAAGTGTGTTATTTTCATGCTTGTTTTTGTCTTGGATTAGGATTTGCTATTTGATTGATTTTATCTTTCCATACAAACCCTAATTACTAGCATATTATGTAAAAGCGATAAATTGCGAAATTTAAAGTTACTACACTATTACAACATTTATGAGAGGGGTATACAATTTATGAATGGGGATTGCAATATTATAAACCTAATTAATCTATTACAACCAAATTTAATATTCCACAAATAATTGAAGGAATGTATAGATGTACAAATGCAAATTGAAAGAAATGATTTTTGTGTTTGGTTTTTTAAGGAAAAGGTTTTTTTGATTTTAACCTAATTAGATAAAGAAAATAATTAGTCAAGTTTGAATTCATTAAGAAAAAGATTCTTGAATAAACCCTAATTCTACTTAAAAAAGGAAATGAAGTTTATATAAAAAAAAGTACTTTTTATATTTTTATATTTTTTTGTCTTCAAAAATAAATTATAGTATTATAAAATATTCTTTAGTCTTTTTTTTTATATTAAAAATATATTTTCATTAGTATAAAATAAATAATATTTTAGTTTTAATTAAAACTTTACAAGGAAATTAATAAAAGTAAATAAAATATGATAAATAAAATAATTTTTATGTGGAAAAATGATTAAATTATGTTAAAATATAAATCTATGTTTTTTATACGTTTTATGATTTTTTTGGTATTTTAGAAAATATATTTAAAAAGAAAAAAACAATAAATAAATAAATAAAAATAAAATGGGCCAGGGTGGTGTCACAAGTAAACAGGGGGTATGTTAGCAAAATAAAAAAGAATGTCAGGCCCAAAGGGCCTAACGCCTGCAAACAAACAATCAAAAATGTCAAAAAATTGGAAAAAAGCCAAAATGGTCCCGCTGGGGCTTGAACCCAGGACCATAGGGTGAACAGGCGCGCGCTTTACCACTGGGGTGGCTATACATCCGTTTATATAGGCAAAACCATAAATATATAAGGCAAATCCAGTCCTGATGACTTCATCTTCAACCTCCAACCGGTGTACCTATAACTTCTTCATTTCTCAACAAAAATGGAAAGTGACAAAATTAAAGTTGTTGCTTTCTTCCTCACGATTCTAACCATGTAAATAACTAAGGCTAAAAGTCAAAGATAAGTGAGAATTTCTCTGGCCCTAATTTGAACCCTAAAAATTTCATAAATTTCAACTCTAAAATTCTCTAAGCTCAAGCCATATAAATGCAAACTATGGATATGTACAGCTTCATGGCAATGAGGTCTACATTTTATCTTCACAAATGCAAGCATAACAATACCAAAGTGATGAGATAGAAGTTCAAGAAAAATACCTCAGAACTGGAAATCGTGAAATGCAAATGAGCTTGTTTCAGTCAGTGCTGATGATCAGGTTAGCTTCCTTGGACCTCTAGGAAGCTAGTGCAATGGCTGGCTTGAGCTGAAGATGGCTGGAATGGCCTGGGGAAGTCCAATTGTGATGCTCTATTTTTGGTTATGGAAGATAGGGAAAATTGTGTTACAGAAATGGAACATGTATAGGGATGAGTTAGTCTTGATGCAAGGAAGCTTTAGAAACTAAAAGGCCAAGAAATGCACGAGGGAAATGTGAGTTTGGTATGAAAAGTCAGAACTTGCACAACAATGGTGTTTTGGGGAAATTTCTGGCTAGAGGGAGATTGAGTGAGTTTTAGGGGCTTCTGCTTGTGTGTCAACTTGCAAATAGTGTGTCTACTTATAAGCAAGAGGTTTTGAGGCTTGTCACAACTCAGAATTTGAATTTGCATTCTTAAGACAAACATGTGATTTTTGAGAAAACAAGTTTCAATGTTTGTGTACTTGCTAAGATAGAGTAGTTCATGCTTTAAACAAGTTTGTTTCTGACTTTGTGGATGGAGTGTGATCAGAGGGAACAAGTTAGAGGCTCAAGAATGACTTTACGCGAAAATCTTGCTTTACAAGAATAGAAGTGTTCACTTTGTGCCATTAATGGAAATGCAACTTGGATAATAGCTCACTTGCTTGGATCAAAGCCTTAACAGCTGTGTAAGCATTTAATTAAGGAGTGACAAACAATTTTGAGGCCTGAAAAGCAAAGATTATGCAGCCTAGCATGGATTTGCATTTGTGTTCATCATGAAAATGACCTAAATTCAAGTGATAAAACCCTAATTTCATCTCTTCGATTATCCTTATCAAGAATGATCTCAAGGAGTTCTTGGACATTTTTGAAATCTTTCAATGTGATCTACAACTCATCTTTGAATTGCTTTTAAAGATTCCCCTTGGAACTATGTGAAAAATTTCCATGAAGTTAGGTCAAAAATCTGCCTAACTAGGGCAAAATTTCACTAAGTTATTTTTAGTTCATAAGCATGTATTCACAAAATTATAACTTGAGATCCAAGCATTTTTAGGAGAAGTTGTATGAATAAAAGTTGTATATTTCATGGAGATCTACAACTTTCATGTTGGAAGTTTCTCTTGAATCACTTTGCATCATGGTGAAAATTTGGCTCAAAGTTGTGAAAAAATAAGAAATTTTCTATACTTAGAAAAATTTCTAAGTTAAGAAATTTCAACTTTTCAAAATAAAATCTTGAATTCTTGATTTCTTGGTAAGCAAGTTTCATGTTTTGACATGTTTTAATGAATTATGACCTTTGGGATTTGGTTTTAACCAAAAAGTCAAAGTTTGACTTTTCAGTATACAGTTGACTTTTGATCAATTGACTGAAAAATTCATCTATCAATCCAATGGACTTGTAGTGTCTTGATCCATGTCATTAGGTAAAAGTGATGCAATTGGACTCTTAAGATCATGCCTTAACTCAATTGACCATTTTCCAGGTTAAAAACCAGAAATTGCCCTTTCCCAGTCAAAACCCTAATTTTGACCATTTTGCCCTTTTGATGATTTGATCAAATTTCTTGAGGAATTGTGGTCCTAACTTGATAAAATTATACATATGAGTCTAAAATGTTGATGTGGATCAAAAATTATGAATTTTGACTGTAAATTGGACACGGTTGACTTTTCCCCCCAATACAGTTGATTTTTAGGTCAACTGTTCAATTGACTGATCAAAAGTGTGATCCAAGGCTTGAAACTTGTCATGAGTAATCTTGGGGGTCCATACTGATCCATGAAAGTCATATGGGACATTGGAAGTTCAAAAATCCTTGTGCAATCTCAAACCCTAATTTTCAGACATCAGTGCTTAAGGAGGTGTCTTGAGCTGATTAACCCACATGCAGTCTTGAGCCAAAGGAGATATTGTGAGAAAATTCTTGATAAGTGAGAGGGAAAATTTTGGGGTACAACAGCTTCCCCTGTTCAATATTCTTAAGCCTAAAGAGTTAGATTGACATGCTTTGCCATTCGTGACTCGAAGGTGGAAGATGATTGGACACTAGAGTGCCCAGAAATTTGCACTCAGTGATGTAAGAGTCGAGGGAATGGGCTTAAAGATGCCATTTGGAGAGGTGATATAAAGTTGTAGGATATGGGCTTAAAGATTCCATCCAAAGGTGATTGTTGAATTGTAATTTGTAAGCAGAAAGAATGAGTACTAGAATGACGTCCGTGTTTGGAGCGTATATGTACTGTATCTGGAAGAGGCTTTGTTTGAGTATCAGAATGGCATCCGCGTCTAGAGCGTATCTGTACTATACTTGAAATTGAATCAGAATGGCATCCGTGTCTGGAGCGTATCTGTACTGTATCTGAAGTCTGAATCTGAATGAGTATCAGCATGGCATCCGTGTTTGGAGCATATCTGAACTGTATCCGAGGATTGAATCTGAATGAGTATCAGAATGGCGTCCGTGTCTGGAGCGTATGTGAACTGTATCTGAATGTTAAACCTGAATGAGTATCAGAATGGCATCCGTGTTTGGAGCGTATCTGAACTGTATCTAAAGATTTTGGAATTTTATTAATGATAGTTGTTAATCTTATCCTCAAAAGGGTAAAATGATAGATAAAACAATATGTTTATGTTGTATGAAATGCATAGTATAATGCATTCGTGTTATCAATGTTTATGATATATGGATGCAATGTATACGTATGTGAGCTAGTTTGTTGCGCTGCTGTTGGACTGGGGAAAATAAATCCCTGGCTGCTGTTGAGGATATGTAAGTCTTCATGTTTTGAAGTCAAAATGTTGATGAATTTCTGTTTAGAGGAATAAACTATGTTTTAAGGGAAACTTTGTATACTGCTTGTAAAATCCTATTGGGGAATCCTGAGAAATTTGACGACTTCTACTGGGGATTGACAATTTGAAATTTTGTTCCGCTGGGGATTTAAACGGTGTACTGCGGGGATTTCTTATGAAATAGCCTAGAGGTATTTCCATATCCATTCCACCCATCAGTACTTGTCCTTTTTCATTTTGTTTATTTGTAAACAGTAATTATATTCAAATGCATATGTTCAACAACGAATCATTGGACGTTTTTGTAGACAAAACACCAGCGTAAAGAAAAAAACAGATAGTTTTTGCACTTTCAAAGAGATATCTTTGTATTGAATTTGAGTAAGTATTTTGGTACAAGGAGGAAAGCATTCTAGTAAGAGAATGCTGTCGTAAAAAGAAAAATTTGATACAAAGAAAAGATAGCTATGTGTAAAAATTCTATGGGGTTTCCATTCTGCTATAGCCTTCGTATCTCCGAGCGTCTTGTGTATTTGTTGCCTTGTCGGAAGCTGATTGAATTGATCAGAACCGCTGAATTTGAAGCTAAAGGTTGTCCGTAAGGTGATCCAATGGGACATAGTCATATGCTTTAATTCCCTAACTTTTTCCTGGACCGCCCTTTCGGGTTTTCAGTCCACCGGGAAACCCCTTTTTGCCCAAGTCGCCCTTTTGGGTTTTCAACTTGTCGGGTGTACAGATTTTTTGTTTTGTCCCTAATTTTTGCCCAAACTATTTTGGTTCGCCGGGATGCCCTTGTTTTGCCTAGGTATGTCAACCTAGAGGGTCTCTTATGCATAGTGTCTTTTGACTATGTCCGCGTTTGCAGGATGCGGCAGGTCGTCACCATCCATGGTAGTCAAGATCATTGCTCCACCAGAGAAAATGCTTTTGATTATGAACGACCCTTCATAGGTAGGAGTCCACTTGCCCCTAGGATCACCTTGTGGCAGTATGATGTGTTTGATCACGAGATCTCCAACTTGATACACTTGGCGTCTGACCTTTTTGTTGAAAGCCGTGATCATCCGTTTTTGATACATTTTACCATGATAAACAACAGTAAGTCTATTTTCATCAATCAAGTTCAGTTAATCAAGTCGAGTCTGAATCCAGTCGTATTTATTCAACCCTGCATCCTTCATAATCCTCAGAGGGGATCTCGACCTCGATAGGCAAGATAGCTTCCATGCCGTAAACCAGAGATAGGGTGTTGCCGCAGTTGATGTGCGAGCCGTGGTACGATACCCGTGGAGAGCGAATGGTAACATCTCATGTCAGTCTTTGTACGTGACTGTCATTTTATGTACGATCTTTTTAATGT
This sequence comes from Vicia faba, assembly GCA_948472305.1. Lineage (NCBI taxonomy): Eukaryota > Viridiplantae > Streptophyta > Magnoliopsida > Fabales > Fabaceae > Vicia > Vicia faba. The sequence continues at coordinate 247,803,320 of OX451738.1, read as the reverse complement.
TCTTATTTGCAGCTTCGATAACACCATTCATCTTCGGCCGATAAGGGGAAGAATTATGATGTTGAATCTTGAATCGCTCGCCCAAGGCGGTGATCATAGTGTTGTTGATATTTGTACAATTGTTAGTGATAATCCTTTCCGGGATACCGTACCAGTAAATGAGATTTTGCTTGATGAAGCGGGCAACAACATTCTTAATAACAGAAGCGAAGGAAGCTGCCTCCACCCACTTTATAAAATAGTCAATGGCCACTAAGATGAAGTAGTGTCCATTGGAGGCTGTCGGCTTGATTTCCCCAATCATATCAATCTCCCACATAACAAAGGGCCAAGGAGCCGTCAAGACATTCAGAGGAACCAGAGGTACATGCACCTTGTCAGCATAAATCTTGCATTTATGGCAGGTCCGAGAGTGTTGATAGCAATCTGCTTCCATGGTAGACCAGTAATAGCCTATCCGTAGGATTTTCTTTGCCATCGCATGCCCACTGGAATGGGTGCCAAAAGTGCCTTCATGTAATTCAGCCATGATCCTTTCAGCTTCAACCTTATCTACGCACCGAAGTAACACAGAGTCATGATTGCGTTTGTACAGGATGCCATTACTAAGGAAAAAATTAGCAGGGAATCTCCTTAAGAACTTATTATCATTGATTGAAGCTCCTTATGGGTATTCTAGAGCCTCGAGATACTTCTTGACTTCGTGAAACCAAGGCTGGTCCACTACTTCTTCAGTATTAATCTCGTGACAGTGTGCTAGTTCTTCCATTCGTTTGATGGTGATTTGGGGAGCCTCGTTATCCCAATTAAGTTTAAACATAGATAACATTGTGGCTAGAGCGTATGCTAGCTGATTTTCTTCTCGCGGGAAATGCTCGAAGGTAATCTTCTCAAAATGTGGTAGCAATGTCAAAACATGTTCTTTGTAAGGGATAATGTTTGGGTGTTTGGTGTCCCATTCCCCTTTGATCTGGCTGATAACCAAAGCTGAGTCTCCGAATACATCCAAGGATTTGATCCCCAAGTCTATGGCATCTTTGAGACCGAAGATGCATGCTTCGTATTCCGCCATGTTATTTGTACAATTGAAGCAAAGTCTGGAAGTAAAGGGAGTATGACACCCTTCCGGAGATATGAGTACAACACCAATACCATTGTCGAGTGCGTTAGATGCCCCATCAAAGAACAGGGTCCATCAGGATCCTTGTTCAGGTCCGTCATATAGCCTGAATTCTTCACAGTTGTCTAATGTCATGATGTCTTCATCCAGAAATTCGAATTTCATGGACTGGTAGTCTTCTACATCTTGGTGAGCAAGGTGATCGGCTAATATACTGCCCTTTATTGTTTTCTGGGTAGTATATTGTATGTCATATTCTATCAAGATTATCTGCCATCTCGCTATTCTCCCAGAAAAGGGCAGGTTTCTCGAAGATGTATTTTATCAGATCCATTTTAGATATCAACAAAGTAGTATGAGTCAGCATATACTATCTTAGCCGGCGAGTAAACCATGCCAGAGCACAACAATTTTTCTCGAGCAATGAATATCTTGTTTCACAGTCGGTAAAATTTTTGCTCAGGTAGTAAATAGCGTGCTCTTTTCGGCCAGACTCGTCATGCTGCCCCAATACACACCCCATTGAGTTTTCTAAAATAGTCAGATACATGATCAATGGTCTTCCCTCGATTGGTGGCATCAACACAGGAGGCTCTTGTAAGTATTCTTTGATTTTTATCAAAAGTAAATTGGCACTCATCATTCCATTTGACTACTTGATCTTTCTTCAATAATTTGAAGATTGGTTCACAAGTAGCTGTTAGGTGAGAGATGAATCTGGCAATGTAGTTCAAACGCCCCAAGATTCCTCTGACTTCCTTCTCAGTACGAGGAGAAGGCATCTTTTGTATCACTTTAACTTTGGCAGGATCGACCTCGATACCTTTGTTTCTGATAATAAAGCCTATGAGTTTACCGGACCGTACCCCAAATGTGCATTTGTTTGGATTCAACCTCAGCTTGTACTTCTTCAATCTCTCAAACAGTTTTTGTAAGTGATCAAGATGTTCTTCTTCTGTTTGAGATCTGGCTATTATGTCGTCCATATAGACCTCTATTTTGTGATGTATCATGTTGTGAAATAAATCTACCATGGCACGTTGATAGGTTGCCCCAACATTCTTCAGTCTAAATGGCATTACCTTATAGCAGAAAGTGTCCCACTGCGTGACAAAGGTTGTTTTCTCCATGTCTTCGGGCGCCATTTTGATTCGGTTGTAACCTGAGAATCCGTCCATGAAGGAAACCACTTTGTGTTGTGCCGTATTATCAACTAGGATATCAATTTGGAGGAGTGGAAAATCATCCTTAGGGCTTGCCCTATTCAAATCTCTGTAGTCCACACACATTCGCACCTTGTCGTCCTTTTTGGGCACTGGAACAACAATGGCGACCCATTGGGGATAAGAGGTGACAACCAAGAATCCGGAATTGAATTGCTTCATGACTTCTGCCTTAATCTTTTCTGACATATCCGGCCTCATTCGACAAACCTTTTGTTTTACTGGCGGGAAATCCTCTCTTGTAGGCAGACGGTGTACCACAATATCTTCATCAAGTCCGGGCATGTCTTCATACGACCAGGCAAAGACTTCGACATAATCGTGTAACAACTGAATCATACGCTTCTTGATACTGGGTTCCAGATTGGCACCCACCTTGACCTTATTTTTATCTTCTTCAGTACCTAGGTTGATTGTATCCACGGGTTCCTCGTGAGGCTGGATGGTTCTGTCTTCTTGTTGTAGTAGTCTGGCAAGTTCTCCTGGTACTTCACAATCTTCCTCACCTTCGTCTTTGGCTTGGTAGATTAGATTCTTAGAGTAATAAAATACCATAGCAGTATCGTTACCCATGGGATCCTGGATGGATGTATACCTGCATTGTGAATGTGCGTGTGTGTAAGGGTATAACTATCTTTGAAAGAAAGTAAAATGTAAAAGAAAAACAATGAGCACAAAAGTTTGTATGCGAAAACGTCCACGATTCATTGATGTCATATGAAAAATGAGATAATAACCCTTACAAATGGACCATTGTGCCTCGGGTAAGACACAAGGTTTTAAGAGTGCGAATTGTTTTGAATATTACAGATCCAACAAAATGTAATGACAAATTACTGAGGGATAAAAGTAATCGGGACGAAGTCTCTAGCCTCCCAATTGCTGAGCCCTCCATTGACAATCGGGATGATCCAATCCTCCAGGTTGCTGCCATCTTCACCATCTTCTACTGCATTGACTTCATGGTTGCTGATCTTCAAGGGTGGTCCTCCATCACGAGCACGGCGTACAGCCTTTTGAGCACTTGAAGTGAAACCTAGGCCAAACTTGTCAGACTTATATGGGATATCTGGGAGTTTTCCCCAAATAGTGTATCCACCTTCTTCTACTACTGCTTTTGCATCCTTCAGTGACGACATCCGGAGTGGAGGCCTTGTAATCTTGGGAACATCCTTGATCACTGCCACCTCTTGGGGGACCTCTTCAAAGTGTTGCATTGGAGTTTCAATGAATTCACCATCTAATTCCACATAGCTGAAGGAATTGAGATGGCTGATCATGTATTCTTCCTCTCCATGAACGGTGATAATCTTCCCTTGAACTAGATACTTTAGAATTTGGTGCAACGTAGAAGTAACAGCGCAAGCATTGCGAATCTATGGTCGGCCTAGCAAGAAGGAGTATGAAAGGAGGATGTCCATTACATAAAAAGTTGAATTGAAAGTTTGGGTTCCAACCTTTATGGGGATATCCACTTCCCCGTGCACCATCCTCTTCGAGCCATCAAAAGCCCTTACCACTATGTTACTTGGCTTTAAAGTCAACCCCCTCACAGTCAAGTCTATCAAGAGCTTTTTTGGGTAATACATTCAGAGATGAGCCAGTGTCCACCAAAACATGAGCCAGAGTTGTGCCCCTACATTCCACTGAGACATGCAATGCCTCATTATGCTTCCTTCCCCTTGGTGTCAGATCAACATTTGAAAAACCTAAGCCATTGTCTGCAGTTAGGATGGCTATGAAGTCTTGAAATTGATCGGCAAATGTCTCTTGAGGTACATGGGCGGATTTTAAGAACTTCACCAAGGCTTTTGCATGTGCCTCGGAACATAGTAGCAATGCCAGCATATAGATTTTAGAGGGAGTTTGCCCCAGTTGTTCAACTACATCGTAGTCGCTTCTCTTTATAATTTTTAAGATCTCCTCCATTTCTTTCTTGGAGGTCTCAGGGATAGTCAATGACTGAGTATTCGTCTGGATGACTCAATCAGAACACCTTTTCCTTGAGTCTCGGTTAACTCGGGAACAGGAGTGTCAGTAGGAATGATTACAGGGGTTGTAACGGCTTTGTCAATTGGAGTATTGTTGGAGATAAATGTAGGACCGGGACCAGCTTTTGGGGGAGCAACAACAGGAATGATTACGGGTCCAGAAACTGCTTTTGGGGGAGCAATTTCTGGAGAAAAAGATCCTACCACTTCGGGTAATTTTGCTAGTTCCTGCAATATTACTGATGTCGGAGTTGACCTTATCGGAGCTTGAATCTTCAGCGGATGGCCAGTCCTGCTTGATACCATGGTAATAGACATCCCCTCCATAATTCCATGGTATGGTTTTTTCTGATGAGTATGGGACTGGTCTAGGCATTATGATTATTAAAGGAGCTGCTTTCAGAACTGATGTAATTCTAACAGGTCTTTTGGTGGAGACCCTGGAAGAATTGGCAGAAATGGTAATGATAGAAACATCTTCAAAAGGAACAGGTGAAACAGAAGTCTTCTCGAATAAAATTTATTTGTTATCTATTAGGCACTGAATGCCTATTTTCAACAAAGGACAACCGGTTGGGGAGGACAAACAGAGATGGCAAACTTCACCACAACCCGGGAACACACCGACATTTAACAAATTCATTTTAATGGTCAGAAGTGGAGTCATGAGTTCATCAATTGAAGTAACAAACAATTCTTCTTCAATGGCATTGGTATTGTGGCCATGTCTAGGCATAGGGGCAAAAATGACATTTGGCTTTTCAGGTGCATCGAACTTAATTTCTTTTGCTTCAATGAGGTCTTGTATTTTGTTCTTTTAAAGCCCAACAATTATTAGTATCGTGACCAGGACTTTCAGAGTGATATGCGCAACCGACATTGGGATGATAATGAGGAGATGTTGTATTGGGGTTTTTCAGAGCTTCTTTCAAGGTCACCAAGTTGGATCTTAGTAGATGCGGTAATACTTGAGACGAGGACATGTTGATTCTGGTAAACTGCCTGACTGGCCTTTCCATCCTTGGTTGATTATTTATTTGTTGATCAGATGCAGGCTTAGGAATCATAACAACCCCCACCATTGGTCGGAGTTCGGCCCTATCTTGGTTTCTTTGCGGATATACAGCAGCCACCTCTTTCTTTCTGATGAAAGGCTTCCTTACAGCTGTAGAAGAAGACATGTCTTTCTGAATCTTTCCATTCTATATACCGACTTCTCTCCTCTCTCCCGTTAGTATTAGTTCAGTAAAGCCTGCAGATGAACTTTCGGTTAAATGATTGAAGAAGGGACCAGACAAGGTGCCCAAGAACATGTCTACCAATTCTCTCTCAGACAGAGGGGGTTGAACTCTTCCAGCCAAATCTCTCCATTTTTGTGCATAATCTTTGAAACCCTCATTGGAAGCCATGGCCATACTCTCGAGTTGAGTACGGGTAGGCGCCAGATCAGCGTTGTACTGATATTGTTTGTAGAAAGCCGCAACAAGATCTTCCCAATTATGAATGTTGGCTCTTTCCAGTTGGTAAAACCAGTCAAGTTGGGTTCCAGACAGACTGTCTTGGAAGAAGTGCACCCATAAGTCTTTATCAGCGGTGTGGGTTTGAATTTTCCTCACATATGACCAGAGATGCATTTTAGGGCATGAAACTCCATCATATTTGGCGAATATAGGTGTTTTGAATTTTGGAGGAATCACAATCCCCGATACCAAACCCAATTCCTCAAAGTCCAAGCCAGGAACCTTTTGAATTTCCATCACGCTCAAACGCTCTTCGAGATGTTTATATATTCATCCCGTAGTCTGTTTCCAAACCTGTGACCTGTGTTAAACAGGACTGTCCTCTTCTTCTTCTTCTTCTTCTTCTTCTCTTTCAGAATCAGGGTCTTCAGATCTTGCTGACCCTTAGCTAGATTCATGAACAACTCTTGGAATTGGGCATTCTGAGCCTGTAGGGCCTTGATTGCTTGCTCAGTTGATGTTTTAGCAGACATGATGCTGAAATAAACAGCGAAGAAGATAAGAGACCTGTAAGGGCACCTGTTATGAAGTGCATGGGATGAAATGTGTATGCTATGATTTCAAAGACGCCGAGAGATTCAAATTCGTAAACCAAAAAGGAAACACACTTTTATTAGGTAAACTTGAAATTCAAATTGTTCAACAGATGCCCTTAAGGCGTTACAACAAAGGAAATATTGAAAAGTAAATAAAAACTGGAAAGGAAATAATCAAAGGACAATCAGTGCTCCCATGGTCGCTTCTTGTCGGTGCGGACATAGTCATTGAGAATCCGCTCGTTCTCCAGCTGCCTAGTCAACTTCTGGATCTTCTGCTCTTGCTCGTTAAACTTTTCTCGGTAAGCATCCCGCTCTTCTCTCAGCTGCATCCAAGACCTTTTCAGTGCCCCAATGTCAGTGGGCATATGAGGATGGAGGATAGTAGGAAGAACCCCCTCTTCATTAGCAACTTCAACAATGATAGGCAGGACGACTTCATATGGCATACCCAACCTTTGGGCACGGATACGTACTCATATGAGATATGGCTCCATTGGAAGAGAAGTCTTTGGACCCAGCTCATGTGAATCAGATCTGTGAACTCTATCCCAAGCCCTTATGAATATGCGGCGTTGCTCGTCGCTATCCCCTTGAAAATCAAAGATGATACTAGGCATTAGCAACTCATGAGGTCCTTCTCTCCTGGCTCGCCCAAACTGACATAAAGCCAAGCATGGATTGTAAGAAATTCCTCCATGGGTTCCTATCAGTGGAACATTGGGGTATTCCCCACAGCGATTAATAATGGCCACCTCGTCCATACCCTTGATAGTCCAGATGACGTCATTATGAGAGAGAGACATAACCCTATAGGCCCAGCCCATGCCTTCTTTGTTCTTCAGCACTGATTTGGGCAAGTGCGAAATAAACCACCTCACCAATAATGGAGCACAACACATCAAGGTTCCCCGCTTCCGAGCAGTACGGGCATAAAGCTGATGAAGAATATCACCCAAGAGAGTGGGTACATGATTACGAGATGAAGATTTTCACCGCATTCACATCAATAAAGGAGTCAGGATTCAGAAACAGTACCAAACCATATATCAGAAGAGCCTGAATATCTTCGAATGCCTTGAAGTCTAGACTATCCCAGAGATAATTAGCCTTACCAACCAAGAACTTAGTCAGAAATCCCTTTGCTCCACTTCTAGTCTCCCAATTAGCCATTACCTCATCCTTGGTCATATGAAGGGCAGAAGCAATCTCTTCTGGCCTAAGGATCTTCTCCCAACCAATAAACGGGGTCTGCTCCAGAATAGAGATACCGAGCAGATCAGAGAACTCTTCTAAGGTGGGAACCAACTGGTAGTCCTGAAAAGTGAAGCAATGGTACAACGGATCATAGAACTGGACCAGGACACTCATCATCTGCTCGTCCAATTTGGAGGTGACCAAACTGAGAAGATATCCATGTCTCCTGATGAAGGAGGTAGTATCAGGCATCTTTGTAATCAATTCTTTAAGCATAGTGGGAACCTGAACAAAGTTGATCCAGATGGTATTCCTACGCATGGGCATCCCGATCTACAAAACAGAACAAAGATGAATCCCTCCTGTCTTTGAAATAGGTTAGTCCAATGCAAGATGTATGCAATGTTATGATGTCATGATGTCATGATAGAAAGCACATCATAAGTATCCACAAATAGAAAACATGGTAAAGGCACACAAGTTACACAGAGAGCCCTTAGATTTCAGGCTGACAAGGAGCTTAGGTACTACCCTCTTTCAGTTCAGTTGGTTTAAACCTGTCCTAAAAATAGTAACCGGGTTCTAGAGGATCTCAATATCACTGACTACCCTCGATTGGTCATAATTCCAGTTTAGTAACCTTTTTTTGCAGCCGGAATCATCGCGAGAGTTTAGTCTCAATGAGTGTAGCATACTGCTACTGTTCTATGGCCAAGTTGGTCAATTTAAAGGTTCTAAGGTCAGTTGGTGCTTAATGACCCCTTAGATGACCTATATTCTCCTTGTTCCAACACAAGGGATATCGGTACAATCTAAAGTGCCACACCAACGTAGCTACTGTTTCAACCGTATCGGTCTACGCCGTACAATTCCCTCACAGTTTATTGCTACTTACCTAAAGGGTATCCCCAGATCTGGGTTAGGATCTATAGTAACTCCGATACAAGCCCACAAACATAAAGCATACAAAGCAAACAATTGAAAACACAATGATCTAATCCTAAGGTACACCCTACTTATTAAGCGTCCCCAGCAGATTCGCCAATTCTGTGATACGGTGGGAAATAACTGACTGTTTTTTAGAATGCTGGTTTGTGTTTTGTGTTTGTTTTTGCAAAATGTCGCAGTAAGCAAGAGTCGCCACCGTCTTTTATTTTATCCAACAAGGAAAGGAAAAAAGCACAGAAAAATTCCTTTTTCGAGATGTTTCTCGGGTCAGGGGGGTAGATTATAGAAAGGGAAGGTGTTAGCACCCTTTCTATCTGGGGTTATCCACGGGCTCTTAGGTACTTGCTCATAGTGTTTTCAAAATTTCTTTTCTTTGTGTTTATGGGTTTGAAAGAGTTTTTTGTTTGAAAGGTGTAAGTGTGAAAAAGGTTTTGTTTTTGTTTTTTGAAAGAGCAAGTACTTAAGAACCATATACCTACTCGAAAAAGGAATCGATCTGTGCTAATGTCCTTTAGACAATGCTATCCTACTATTGATGAGTAGGTAGCATCATCGTTGGAGTTTTAAGGGTCAATTCGATTAAGGGATGTGCGATCACTAAAGCAATGTTAGGACGCCTTAGCGGTAAATCTAATGTCTTAGATCACTTTTCCGAGGCAACCGTTTCGAGGCAACTATGATCTTTGGACAAGAGGGCAACCTCTAAAACTTCCTATACTTAATGACCGCGTACGAAGGCAACAAAGTGAGGTGTACCCTAAGAGTGCGCATGTGCGAGTGTGTTGTCTTCAGTTTATTTGTCTTTGTACATGCTATGGGTGATCTATGTTGATTTTAGGTTTAAGCGTTCAATCTTGTCATGCATTCCCTATTATCAAACATCTAACAGTTTATAAGTTGCGAAAATTAAATTGCGAAAATTAAACTAACTATTACAAGGCGTCGGGTATTTACATCGCCAAAAGCAACCCTTGAAATTAAAATGCGGAAAATAAATAAAGCGGTAAAAATAGTAAAGTCCTATTAAGCTATTACATTCCAGAAACAGATACAATATTGAATGAAATGGATCGCGTGCGGGAAATTAAATCGGGTGCAAGTTCTTAGGGTTTTGACCCTTTAATTGTTAAAGAAAGGATTTTTGGTTTGTTTTTTAATTAAAAAAGAATTAAACTAAGTTAATTATTAAGTTAATAGATAAATTAATTAATAAAATATTTTTGGGTTTTTTGGTATCTAAAGAAATAAAAATAAATTTAATCAATGTTAATAAAACCTAATTGTCTAAGTTAATTTTAATTATTGCAAAATATATTAAAAGTTATTCCTAATTAGAGCTAAATTAATTAAATTAATATTTATTAACAAAAATAAAATGCTGAGATTTAATTTAAATAAGAAAATATTTTTTGGTTTTTAATTTTATGAAGAAAAAAGATTTGATTGGTTGGTTAATAATTAAAAATAATAACAATAAATAATTAAAAGAAATAAATAATAAAAGAGAAAGAGTTAGGGTTTGGGCCTGATTAGGGGGTGAGAATGGCAATTTTGTGGCCCATTAACATGCAGGCCTGGTGGACTTTTTGGATCCCCTATGTACGCGCTGACTTTTGCCCATGGTAGACCTCCAGGTTATGGCCACCAGATTTGGCCTTTGGCCATCTAGCTGTTGAATGATTGAGAGACCATAGTGGACTGCACGCTTGGAATTACACTGGATCACTTGGCTAAAAAATACAACAAATAATATGGGGACCTGGGATTCGAACCCAGGTCCTGTAAGTCATTGCATACACGCCACTACCACTCAACCAACGCGCTTCAATTGTTAGTGTAATGGACAATAATGATTATAAGGGAAAACACGTAATATGCCAGAAAATATAAAAAAAACGCGCCAAGTTTGAACCGTCCAACCAGGGGGAGACACGTCTGTCGTCTTCTTCCTCTAACCCTATAAATTTACCTGCAGATTTATATCCGCAGCTAAATTCGTATGACATTCCAAAAATTAAATCTAGGCCATGAAAACGACCCCCAAGACCATGGTTGTGTTCGTATGGGCATCCTGAGTAAACCTATACCCTTTTTGAACCTTGATTTCCCCTGAAAAAGAAAACCCTAAAATCTAATGCAAAACCCTAGCCATACGGTTATGGGGTTAGAGTCCATATCAATGCAATCAAATAATGCCAAAAGTCCAGAAATCTCATAAGCATCACAAATATGTCAAAGATTTGTTAGAAAGATGCAAGAAATATGATTTGCTAATTCAAGAAAGGGGAGGTTTTTTGAGATACTTACAGAGCTTTAGGGCGTGTATGGAAATTAGCTTTAGGTTGGTTCTACTTCAGTGATCCTCCAGCAAGCGATTGGTATTGAGTTTTGCTCCTGAATTTGCCTCTAAGTGTGATTTTGGTTTCACACTTTTTCCACCTTTTTTCAAGTTTGGTTTTCAGTATTCTTGCAGCCTCTAGGTCTCAAATTCGTGTGCCTTGGATTGTATATGTATGCTGCAATGTATTAGGTCAACAAATTGGTCTTGAATCTTTGCACATCAATGCTTTGAGATTGGATTTGATCCTCCATTGAAAACTTGCTTAATTTGCTAAAAATCCAATCTTTTTGCACATGGAATGATTGATATGAATTTGATCATGACATTGATGATGATTAGGTCCTGAAAATAGCAAAAGATCTCATGTAATCAAGTTTTGGGATTTTATTTGATTTAAATTGATTTAAAATGAAATAATTCAATAAAAAATAAAATAAAATATAAAAATTGATAAATGGACACAAGGCTGAAGCTAGGACATGTGTGGAGTGTGACAAGATCAAATCAAGTGGAAAAGAATGGGCCCATTTGACAAAATTTGAAGTTTTGGGGATAGTTGACTTTTGGCAATTTTGCAAAAATGCCCAACTTCAACAATGCATAACTTCTTCAATTTTGAACTTTTGGAAGTGTTCTTTGACTTTTTAGAAAGCTTGAGATGTCCTCTAACCAACCCATTTGGTATCGTCTCATTTTTATATTCCATGCTCAAGTTATAAGCTTTGTCAAAAAAGGTGTTTTTGTTGACTTTCAAAAATGACCTATAATGTCCAAATTTTCAACTTTTTGTGAGTGCATTTTCTGATCTTGGGGTATGAATATGGATTGTAGGAAATTGCATCCTCTTCAAAATGAGCTTTGGATGGGTCATTTCTCATAAATTATGAGAAAGTTATGCTTAGTCAAAGTTGAGTTGACTTTTCCTACAAAACCCTAATTTAGCAACTTTTGAGTCTTGATGAATTTTGATCAATCCTTGATGAATCATGATCAACCCTTGATAAAATGATTAAATATCCTTCAAAATGAGAATGTTGACAAAAAATCTTGAAGTTTGACTGTTTATAGGTCACAATTGACTTTTGCCCTAACACAGTCGATTTTTGGACCTTTTGAGCAATTGACTGAGCAAACTTCCTCTGCAAGGCTTGAAATTTGGAATGGATGATCTTGAGGGCCTATTAGGACATTGGGGAGCTCTTGAGGTCATTTGGACCCAAAGATCTTGATGCAACACAAAACCCTAATTTGGGGTTGACTGCCTTAGGAGATGATTTAACTGTCCAACTCTTGAGCAATCTTGAACCACTTTGAGATTTTTCTTGAAATGTTTGGAGAAATATGAGAGGGCAAATTTTGGGGTACAACACATATGCAATGTTTTAAAGGATTTCAAATATTCAAATTTTTTTTAGACAAAAAGGAAACACACATTATATTAATAAGATAAAGTTTGAGTACATCAATGCCCTTTGAGAAAAATAATACAAAAAATCTAAGATAGAAAAGTAGTACACATCTTATTTGATGCAATGTAGGCATTGAGAGTCTTCTCTTAATGAAGTACCCTAGTGAGTTCCAAAACCTTCTTCTCGCTTGCGTAGAATTGGGCTTCGAAAGTATCTCTCTCTCATTTGAGTTGTATCCAATCCCTTTGTAGGTCTTCAAGAGATGTGGGCATGTCAGGATGTAGGATAGTGTATGGAATATCTCCCTCCATGACAAGCTCAATGATTACTGGGAGAATGGAGGGGTAAGGCATCATAAGACTCTGAGCGCGAGTTCGTACCCATTTGAGGTAAGGCTCAAGAGGGATGGAATTCTTGTGCCCCAAAGTCTTGCTATCAACCTTGTTTAACATCCTCCAAGCTCGGATAAATCTCTGGCGAAGACCTTGATCGTCGTTGTCGTAGTCAAATACCAAACCTTGAATTAGAATCTCGTGCGGGCCATCCCTTCAGGCATAACCAAACTGTCTTAAGGCTAAACAAGGGTTGTAGGTGATTCCTCCCCTAATGCCAAGTAAAGGGAAATTAGGAAATTCTCCACAACGGTCGACAATGATAACATTCTCTTTGTATAGGGAGCACCAATGAATGTTTGAGCGTCATCAGCCTTTGTGACCACTTTGAACCTTGCTCATTCTTTAATACAAATTCGGGAAGATGAGAAATAAAACACCTTGCCAAGAGAGGAGTGAAACGCATAAGAACGCCTCTTTTGCTCATTGTGCGAGTGTGAAAAGAGTGTAGGATTTCTCCTAGCAATGTAGGCACTGGGTTGCGGGATATGAAGATTTTGACGGTGTTGATATCTATGAGTTGGTTAGGATTTGGAAACAAAACCATCCCATAGATGAGGAGAGCCACAATTTCCTCAAATGCTTGCAAGTCCAAGGAATTCCAACATCTTTGGGCTTTCTCAAATAGGAACTTTGCTAGGAAACCTTTGATACCACTCTTTGTTTCCCAATGAGTTGTGACATCAGATGAGTGCAAGTGTAGAGCTTGAGCAATCTCTTATGGCTTTGGATCTCTTTCCGTATCATTGAAAGCTAGTTGATTGAGAATGGGAATCCTCAAGAGTTGGGAGAATTCTTCCGAAGTAGGCACAAGTTGATAGTCGGGAAATGTGAAGCAATGGTGTAAAGGATCAAAGAACTGAAAGAGCACCTTCATCATGTCCTCATTTGTGTTGGAGGTGACCAAGTTATTGTAGGCGACCATATCTCTCGGTGAATGGAGAGTTTTCAGGAATCCTTGAAACTAGCTCCTTAAGTTATGGAGGGATTCTCACAAGGTTGACTTGAATAGTTTTCCTGCAAAGTGAATCCATAATTCAGCTTCTAATAACCAAATTAGTGTGTGTTTTTAATTTTAGAAAGTTTAATAAGTTTCCCAAATATGATTAGCACCTCAAAACGCAAAGAATAGCTGAGTTTTGATGAAAATCAAGTCACACTTTACTCGTGCTTGATCTCCATCCAATTTCCCTACAAACTTCATTGTTTCCTCCAATTCTCCATCCCATTCAATTCCCTATAAATAGAGGACCTTATTCCACACTTTTGCACAAGCTTTGAGAGCCAAATACACCCTGCCAAAACTTCATTCGAGCTCTAAATTTTTTAAATCGATTTCTGAATTTCAAGCTTCCTTCTCCAAATTTTTGTTCACATTCATCATTCTCCATCATCACACAAGCTCTCCAGCACTTGAACCAAGTAAATCAAGCCACATTTGAAGCTATAGAAGTTCAGTTTCAGAGCGCTATTGTTGAACTTAGTTTAGGTAGAATTCTTAACCATTTGGATCCAAACGAAGCACTAACTTACTCTACTCATCCTTCTGATCCTCATACTTCTTACAATTTTAAAATCGTTGAGAATTGAGTGAGAAATCTCAACCTAATTGTGCTCTCTATTTTCTGTGTTTTTGATCCATAACTCTTTGCACATTTTACATAAATTTGGCACGAGGGTGGGGTTAGGATCGTCTTGAAGAGACGAATCCAATGATACCAGTCTGAGTTTATAATTTTTTCGTTTGAAGAAACTCATAAAATCCCAATTGTAGGGTGTTTGGAGGTTGAAGATGATGACATGTCCTGTCTCAACCAATGATAGCACGCCAATTGTTTTATTTTTATTGGTTGGCTATTTTTTGATCCAATGTGGTTTTAAATAAGGTCCATATCAAGCACAACGCGTCTAGTCTACTTGATCAGCTTACTAACGCGTTTTGACTCTAATCTGATGGTCCACATCATTTTAGTTTATTTTTGTTTTCAGATTTTATATTTTAATTGTTTTAAATTTAAAAAATTCATAACTCTTTTATTTTTTATCCAAAAATTATGAAAAATATACAAAAATACCTTGACTTATTTTTGACTTTGTGAATATTTTTTCATATTTTTATTTTAGTGTTTGATATTTTTCATAATTTTTGCTTTGTTTGCTTTATTTTAATTGTTTAAAAAATAGTTTCTGACATTTTTAAATTCTGAATTTTTTTTATAAAAATCATATTCATTGCTTCTGACCTTCTGAATTTTTTGTGGAATTTTATCTTAATTTTTACTATTTTTTATATTTTTTTTCCTTTATTTGAGCAATTTAAATTAGTTTAAAAATAGTTTCTGACTTTAAAAAATCACCAAAAATTTTACATAAACATTTGAGTTCATTTCTGATTTTTCTATGGTCTTGCTTAATTTTTCTTGATTATTTTGAATATAGTTGTTATTTTTCCTCTTTATTTCATTTTTAAATCATTTTAAAAATCTTTTTTTTTTAATTTTAAATGCAATTTTATTTTTTATATATATTTTGGCTGATCTTGGACTATGAAATTTGGATCATGAACTTTATTAACATCATTGAATCCATGGTATTGAGTCTAACTCCATAAAAATGGATGAATGGTTTTAATAATAGTTTGATTAAATATTTAGTTCAAATGTGGTTTATTCCTCACCCCATCCCTCTTCATCTTATCTCATTCTTATTGTACTAAATGTTATTGGAGAATGATTTCCATATCATGTCTCAAAACATATGGTATATAGATTTCTATTGACCGACCTCAAAATAGGTGCGACTTCTATATAAGTCCACTTACGATTGCTTAACATAGTGCTAAATTTTGTCCTGATTTGAGAAAATGATCATTTGTGGCCCAAACCTATATTTGTAAGCCCAAGTATGTTAATTTGAAACCTTTGATCCAATAACATTGAGATTCATTGTTAGGAGGCTTTGGTTCTACCAATCCTCTAATGAATCTTCATCAATTTTGGTCAAAGTGTATCACTTAAACATCATTGATCATTAAATGATGCCTTGAGAATCCTTAAATGGATGATGTACTTGACAAAAAGTAAATGCAACTTGTTATTGAGAGTCTTTGGTTCTACCAATCCTCTAATAAGTTCTAAATGCAAGTTTCAAGATGGTCATTCAACTAACCACTAATTTCTAACAATTGACTTTATTTTATGCTTTTACTTTATGCCTTTATTTTAAGCACATTTATTTTAGTATTTACATTTCATGCTATTTTTATCTTTGCTCACTTGAGCATTTACTTTTATGTCATTTTCATTTTGCTCATTTGAGCCTTTCATTTCTTTTTGAAGATACTTAATAATCAACTTCAACCATAAAAAAATTTAATTTTACTTGGACTACTTGGTTACTATCATTGGCATTTTGGAGACATGAACTTCTTGGACATAGTATTAGAAACCATGATCTATCTTGGAGACCTTGTGTCCTCAACTGTTACTTTGTTTGGAGTTCTTGGTGTTTACCCAAAGACATTGGGTTGTTTGTTTGTTTTGTGTGCAGGTTATTGTGATTACATGTTTTGTCTATGATCGGGAATTCATTTGTGTACATCCGTCACTCTGCCCAATTTTTATGAAGACTTAATGCAAATGGAGCTTGGTTTTCTTAAGAGTTGTTTGGTTTCAAATCCAAAGGATGAGATTCTACATTGACTCATTGTGTCAAGTGTTGGCTTCTTGTTAGTTAGATAGTTCTTTTTCCTAGCTTTTACCTTATGCTTTAGGATAGTTCCTTTATCTACTCTCATCTTCTTTAATTTCAAAATCTTCTTCCTCCTTTTGAAAATTCTTCTTGTTTTAAAACTTGAACCACTATCATAATAAACTTGGACTTAGGTCCTTGTATTTTCAAAAACATTTTCTTAATCAAACTTTAATCAACTTAATAATACTTTAGCATTTTTTTAGAAGACTAAAAGTCAATCAATCTCATTTCAAACCATTTTGCTACTTTGGCTTTTTACCTTTAAAAATTTTCTCAAAAGATTAGACTCTTGTCAAATCCTTGAAGTGATGCAAACAACTATACTTCTATGATATATAGTGAAGTGATATATTTTCCACTTGGGTGTCGAGTGAGGCTTTGTTTATTTTAAAATTCAAGCCATATCCTCCACTTTGAGATGACACAAATTCTCCTTTCTCATGATTGTGAGTAGTAAGTATGTTTTCCACTTGGATAAGACGATGATGTCTCGTCTCCTAAAATTAAACCAACACACTTGTGTTTTAAATTTTTTAAAGGTGAACTACGAGTACCCTGACCCCCTATTGCATGGAAGGTGTTACGTAGGCACTAAAGGTTCACAACCGCGGCGGGTGCAAAAATCATAAAAAATACTTATTTTCTCATCTCCATAATCTATTTTATATATACAATATTTTATAGCCAAAACATACAGATTTACAAAGAGGTTCCTGCAGAGTACCGTAGATGTTTAGGGTGCTAATACCTTCCCTTTGCATAACCAACCCTCTTACCTAGATGTTTTGGTTTATTCGCTCTTTTCCCATTCTTTTGGAAACTATAAAGCGCGGTGGAGATTTTTATTTTGGTCTGTGCGAGTCAAGTTAATCCAATGGCTTAGTCTCAACATTTCTATCGTCACACCATATCTTTAAAACTTCTCTTTTTGATCACTTGATTAGACTTAGAGTGAAATAAAGATTTTTTATTTCTGAATAATTTTAAACAAAAAAGCTTTATATAACCGCACTCACCACAATAATGATGTCTCCAAGTTGAAAATTTGGAATTTGTTGGAGTTTCATTAAATCTTCCAGGATGTTGTAACATATGGTTGGACATGTTGATCATTATTTTCTTTACAGAAGGAAAGAACCTTTCTATAGATATTTTCTCTTGTTGATTATCAAATGAATGATTAACCTCTGTATCTTCAACCTCTTTCATCATATCAGCTCTATTTTTTATTCTTCTCAAAGAATATGTCATGTTATTAAGCTTGGAATTTAAGAGAGTTACATCACTTTGAGATGAGAAACAGTACATAGAATCTTCTTCTTTTCATTCTCCAACTCAGATGTGATCTTTCTCTAATAGTACTTTATCTTAAGACTTTCCTCACACCTGTCACAAGTATCCTTGTAGGACACATCCAGATCTTCATATAGGATATTTTCATCATAAGCTTCTACTTCATCTTCCCATCTTCTAGAGAGAGCCATCACAAGCTTGACAGTCTCAGTGTTAGACTCATCTTCTGACTCATCATCATTAGACCAAGATATAGTAAAGTCGTTTTTCTACTTCTTGGGAAAGGTGGGATATTCTGGTCTAATGTGACCAAAACCTTCACACTCACAGCATTGAATACCTTTGCTTTGATTTTACTTCTCCTCAGTTATGGTATCTTTCTGAAAATTATCATTATTGCTAATGTCATATGAGATGTTCCTGACATTTGGTCTTCCTCTTCTGTCCATTCTTTTCAGAATTCTATTGAATTTCTTTCCAAGTAATACAATGGTATTTGACAATCCTTCCTCAATGCCCACATCTAACTAACTCTCTTTACCTTCAGGATTGGATACAAAATTTTTTCTTTTGTTTTTTTATCAGATTTGTCACTAATAGCCAATTCAAAAGTTTGAAGTGACCAAATAAGTTATTCAACTCTCATGTTGTTGATGTATTGAGCTTCTTCAATATTTGTTACCTTCATGTCAAATTTCCTAGGTAAAAACCTAAGAATCTTTCTAACAAGCTTTTGTTCTGACATCTTTTCTCCCAAGGCGCTAGATGCATTTGCTATTTCAAGAACTTTCATTTGATAGTCATGGATGGTCTCATGATCATTCATATTTAGATTCTCAAATTTAGTAATGATAATTGGGAGTCTTGACATCTTCACTTTAGATGTACCTTCATGAGTTGTCCTGATAATTTAAAAAGCATCCTTGGCTACAGTACATGTATTAATCAACCTAAAACATTATTGTCCGCTCCATTGAATAAAGCATTCAAAGCCTTGGAATTTCTAATAGCTAAGTTATCATCCTTTTTGGAGAAATCTTCCTTTGACTTTAAATACACATTCCCATCTTTTCCCTTTTCAATAGGATGATCCCATCCTTTTAAAATACCCTACCATGCTTTGATGTCCATGGATTTTAGAAAAGATATCATTATAACCTTCCACCATTCATAATTTGAACCATCTAACATAGGTGGTTTTTTGTTGTATCCTCCTTTCTTGTCCATAGTACCAGAAATATTATCTCTGGAGCTCATACAATAAACAGAACATGGTGCCTACTCTGATGCCAATTGAAATTCTGGCACTTGGAATACAAATGTCAAGACTGGTGTCCTAACACCAACACAGTTTCAAGGCAGATGTTATGACATCATCTGCTGATAGAAAACACTTTCTAAAACTAGATATTATGCAAAAATTAAATTGCAGAAATATAAACAACATAGTCAATTATTAACTTAGTTCGGTGCAACGTCACCTACTCGGAGGGCTACCAAGCCAGGAAGGAAATCCATTATGATAGTATTAGTTCAAATCCTAAACAACACTAGTTTACAACTTATCGCCTAATCACTACCTTGGGAAACTTCTACCTAGACACCTTCTAGATATGAGACCCCCCCCCCCTCTCACTTCTAATCACCTCAGTGATAACTACAGTCATAAACTAATGACTAGAACAAAACAACCAAATACAAGATTACACTTCCAATAAACAATACTCAACTCTTTGCTTAAAAGCTCATGAGTGAGAACATTACTTGATTTTTCTTAAAAGCTTTAAACTAAGAAGAATCAATCAATCTAAATATACATAAGTGGCATACAAATAACACATGAAAACTCTAAAAGACTCCCAAAACCCTAAACCATTATACACCCACAATTTCTTGTTGTGAAAGCTTGTTATTTTAGGTTTAGCAATTCCTTATTTATAGACTCTTGCAGAATGGGCTTGGACTCTTCAAATCAAATCCAATATTCTAATTTTAAAGCATCTGCAAGATCTTCACACAAAAATAGGAACAAATCTTCAAAGTTTCCTAAAAAGTCTCAAAGATTCTTTTTAATGAAACTAAATCAAATCTGCATTGTTCCTAGTAAAATATTCTTGACCTGTGAAAATAAGTGATATATATCCAATAGTATCTCACAAAAAAATCAAATATGTCAAGAAAAATAACAAAAACACTTGCTATAAATATGGCCAAGATGTCAAGACATCTGGCTTAACATCTGTCTTATATACATGACAGTAGAACATGTTATGACAGTTGGTCAAGATGTTGTGTCATCTTGTCATCATCAGTTAAGAACCATGTTTTAGAAACTTTATTCCAATCATAAAAACATGGATATAATAGTACTCTTTGCTTGAAAATATATGTTGTGCACTTGCATGGGCTACTAAGCGCTTGAGACAGTACATGTTGACTCACACTAGTATCTTTATATAAAAATGGATCTCATTAAGTACATCTATGAAAATCCAGCACTCACTAGAAGGGTAACTCCTTGGCAAATGGTTTTCATAGAATTTGACATTCAATATACTACTCAAAAAGCCATCAAGGGTAGTATATTAGCAGACTAGCTTGCTCATCATCCCGTGGATGATTATCATCCTATGATGTTTGAGTTCCCAGACGAGGACATTATGTATATCAGAGATTGTGCAATACGAGGCACCGAGGAAGGACCAGAACCAGTATCATAATGAACGCTCGTGTTTGATGGTACCTCAAATGCACTTGGTAATGGTGTTGGAGCTGTCATTACATATCCTACAGGTTTTCATCTCCCGTTTACAGTCAGAATTTTCTTTGATTGCACCAATAATATGGCCGAGTATGAAGCTTGTATCATCGAGATTAAAGCATCAAGTGATTTGAGAATCAAAATTCCAGAAGTATATGGGGATTCAGCTCTAGTGACCAGTCAAATTAATACAGATTAGGAGACACGTCACCCAAATTTGATTCCTTAAAGGGAGCACATCATGAGATTGCTTCCGTACTCTAATGAGATCACATTCAATCACATCCCAATGGAAGAAAATCAACTAGCTGATGCTTTGGCTACTTTTTTATCCATGTTTAAAGTCAAGTGGGCCAATAAAGCACCCACCATCACTAATCTACATGTGGATGAGCTAGCTTACTGCTATGTTATTAAAGAAGATGTGTGCAATGACAGACCTTGGTTCTATAACATCAAAAG
Organism: Vicia faba; assembly: GCA_948472305.1. Classification (NCBI taxonomy): domain Eukaryota; kingdom Viridiplantae; phylum Streptophyta; class Magnoliopsida; order Fabales; family Fabaceae; genus Vicia; species Vicia faba. The sequence goes on along the minus strand of OX451738.1, from coordinate 247,782,374 downwards.
GTATCTTGAGAAGCAAGAGTATCTAGAGGATGCATTTATTACAGACAAGAACACTCTGAGAAATCTTCCAGACACTTTGTTCCTTAATGGTGATGTGTTATACAAGAGAAACTATTATTCTGTTCTGCTTAGATGCGTGGATAGACACGAAGCAACAAAGATCATAGAAGAAGAGCATGTGGGGGCTCCTTTGCGACACATTCTAGTGGGCATATGATGGCTAAGAAAATATTGAGAGAAGGGTACTACTGGTCCACTATGGAAGCTGATTGTTATAACCACGCCAGAATTTGCTATAAATGCCAGATTTACGCAGATAAAGTGCATGTGTCATTGGTTCCTTTAATCGTCTTAACCTCTCCTTGGCCCTTTTCTATGTGGGGCATTGGTATGATTGGGTGTATTGAACTGACTACTTCCAATGGACATTGTTTCATCCTGATTGCCATTGATTACTTTACCAAGTGGGTAGAAGCTGCCTCGTGTGCAAATATTACCAAGCAAGTACTAGCCCGATTTACAAAGAAAGAAATCATTTGTCATTATGGGATTCTTGAAAAGTTCATTACTAATAATGGATTAAATCTCAATAACAAGATGATGAAAGAGTTGTACCAGAGCTTCAAGATTAAACATCACAATTCTTCTCCATACCGTTAAAAAATGAGTGGTGTTGTTGAGGCAGCTAACAAGAATATTAAGAAGACTATGCAAAAGATGGTGGTAACATATAAGGATTGGCATGAAATATTTCCTTTCACTTTGCATGGTTATCGTACTTCGGTGCAGACTTCAACGTGGTTATCCCGCCTTAACACTCTGATCCCAGGAGCAAGTGGACTCCGAATTATGAAGATCTATATATTGTGAAGAAGGTTTTCTCTGGAGGAGCTATGATTATTGCAACTATGGATGGTGAAGATTTTCCACTCCATACGAACGCAGACGCAGTCAAAAAATACTTTGCATAAAAGATACTCGCTAAGTCAAAAATTTGAAAGGGAGACTTAGGCAAAAATGGGCATCCCGATGAACTAAAAAAAGAGAAAAGTTCAGAAAAATGTTAGGGATAAACAATAATAAATAAATAACCCACTAATTTGAAAACCTGAAAAGGCAACTTAAGTAAAAAAATGGTATCCCAGTGGACTGGAAACCCGAAAGGGCAGCCTAGGAAAAAGTTAGGGATTCAAAAGTGAGAGGCTGCGTCCTGCATTAAACCAGTGGTTTTATTTCATTACAACAATTGGGAACCCCAAAGGGTAGAAATTGATCCAATCATTCTCTTCAAAAAGCAAAGTATTGAAGTTTTTAAGGGCATAAAAGTCAAAGCAGAATCGAAACTGGAAGGAAATTCGTTTTCACATTGCCATCATGTACTTTATTTTTTCTTTTATTTGTGCAAATGCCTGTTTTAAGAATAGCTTCATGATGTAAATACCTATTTACCCTCTGACTTCAATCAATAAAGATTCTCTTTTCAGTATAAAAAACTTTCTTTTTGTGTTTAATTTAATGTTTTGTTTGCTAAAACGTTCAATATTTTTGATATAACATTGCATTTAGAAACATTGAAGATTTACATGAACATGATTAAAATTTTTGAAATTTCTTGAGATTTTGAGTGTCTTGGGTGGTAAACAAGGTTTCCATACCATTTTTGGGCCACAATTGTTTGATTTGCATTGTAGGAAGCATCGTTTACTCATGATATGTCGCTTGTCAGCACATTGAATTTGAAGCATAAAGGTTGTTACTAGTATAAAGTTTGTTTCCCAAACAAGATATTGGAAGTCTTTTTCTCCCCAAGCAGAGAATCTTTTTCCAGCAGAAGTTTGTGTTATGAGGTTTCTTTCCCAGCACCGTAGTGGTGAAATTCCCCAAGCAGTTTGAAGATGGTGAGAAGTCAGAGGTTTCTCTTTCCCACAAGTAAAAATCTAATGATATCCCTTGCAAGTCCAATTGTTATTAGTATCCCCTGCAGATCAAAATTCCAATAGTTATTGTCATCTCTAGCAAGTAAAAGACCAATCTTCATTGGCATGTCCCTTCAAAGTTTGCAATTCAATTTGCAATTCTCCACCAGAGTTTGCAGCCTAATGATTATTGGAATTCAGTTTGTTATTTCCCCACAGAAGAGAAAATCATCACATTCTTTCCTCAACAAAATAGCATGATATTTTCTTTTCCCCAATGGAGTATAATCATTCATTCTTTCATATAGTAATCATCATTATATTGCATCTACCAATTATGTAGCATTGCCATAGAAAAAATCAAACTTACATTAAAGCATAAGCCAACTCAAGCTTTTCTCAAAAACCTTACCCAGTGATGTACAACCTCCAGATATCCTTTGATATTCCCAACATGTTTGCTTCCATTTTTTCCCTTCATACCCTTTCGTATACCAAGCATCTTGTCTTGTGGAAGTTCCAGATTTATTCCCTAACAGAGTTAAGGAATTATATACCTCCTACTTCCCCTAGTGGAGTCTTCATTCCTCAATAGGTTTTGATTGAACTTCTTTTCTCCAGTAGAATTTGGTGGTAATATTTGTTTCCCCAGTAGATTCTGATGGTAATATTAATTTTCCCAGTAGAGACTGATGGTAATATTTTTTTCCCTAGTAGAGTCTGGTGGTAATCTTGTCTCTCTATCAAAGTTGCGCTGAGATCTTCACTACCCAATAAAGTCTTGTTGTGGCTCTCATTTCCCCAAAGAGTCATTTCTCTTGTTGCATGTCCTTCCTGCCCTTGCAAGTTTCCTCGCTTATTTTACTCGTTGTTTATTTTGCAGTTAGAATAGGTGGTAAGAGTCAGTGTGTAACTTTTCTTTATTTCCAGTTGTTTGAGCCCCCTTAATTTATGTGTGTCAATTCAGATAATTGCCACTCTTGAAGGAATACACCCCACTTCGGCCTATGGAATGATGTAGCTCTTTTTTTTTTGAAAACATCAGTATCCTCTTGAAGTCCAACTTAGGTTGGAAAACACTTTTCAAATTCCACCTTCAATTGGAACCTCTTTTAAAGTCCATTTTTTGTCTTTATTTTTTCTTTGTAGGACCGCCTATTGCTGGTAAGCTTTCTAAAGTCCACCTTCGGTTATCATTCTTGTTAAGAGTCACCATTCAGTTGTTGAATCTTTTTCAAATCAACCTTTGGTTTGTACCCCTTCTTAGAGTCACCCTTCGGTTGTTGTCTCTTTTTCAAATCCACCTCCGGCTGGTAACCTTTCTAAAGTCCACCTCTGGCTAACATTCTTGTTAAGAGTCACTGCGATACGGTGGGAGAACTGACTTGAGGGTTTTGCGTTTTATCGCAAATGTTTCGGTTAGCAAGAGTCGCCACTGACTTTTCTTTTATCCAAAAGGAAAGGTAAAAAAGCACAAGAAAGACCTTTGAGATTATTTCTTGAGTTCGGGGGGTAGATTATGAAAAGGGAAGGTATTAGCACCTTTTTCATCCATGGTTTTCCATGGGCTCTTAGTTACTTGCTAGATCACTTGCTTTTGTTGTTTGAAAATGTGTTTGGTGTGGTTTTTGAAAGTATTTTGTAAAAGAGGCCATCGTTTTGGCAATCTTTGTAATGATTCTCGTTCGTAAGAATGCATACAAAGATGTTTGTCTTTTTTTGAGAATGTTTCAATGTTTGTAAAATTTTTGGAAATGTGTGTTTTTTTTTAGAGAATAGCAAGGATAGTTGTTTGGAAATAGAGCAAGTAACTAGAAGTAATCTACCTACTCAAATGTCTTTCTTGTGCATTTTATATTCCTTTGACATTGTTGTCTTACCATTGATTTGGTAAGCAACCCTTTCTTTGGATGTAAACGGGATTGGCGTGGGTCATCGTATAACCATGATTAGCAATATTGCAAAGTATCTTAGCATTTTTTTAGGGACCAAGATCATTTTGTAGGGCAACTTTGAATAGAGTCATCGAGGGACTATGATCTTATATTTGTTTGTTTTGCCAAGATACTTCGCATGCGTAATGTGGCCATTTTTTGTATAAGGCAACCGAGTGGAGAAACCCTAAAGATGCTTGTGTGCAAGTGTGTCATTTTCATGCTTTGTTTGTCTTGTATAAGGGTTTTCTATTTGCTTTGTTTTAATCTTGCCATACAAACCTTAATTACTAGCATGGTATATAAAAGCGGTAAATTGTGTAATTTAAAGAGTACTACGCTATTACAACATTTTTATGGGAGGGGGAATACAAATTGTGAATGGGATTTGCAATAATGTAAATCTAATTAAGCTATTACAACCAAATCTAATTCGTACAAATATTGGAATAAATAAATGCAACATTTAAATATGCAATATTATGTACATGCAAAAAAATGATTTTGTTTTAAGGAAATAAAATAAAAGAAAATATTTTTATGTTTTTTTTTATGTTTAATAAATAAATTAAAAAAGAAAAGGAAAATAATTGCAAGAATAGAAACAGCGTGTTGCTGATAAAATGAAGTCAGAGGTTCTGACTCTGACACGCTGTAAAACAGAAACCTGTTAGTGAAAATGTATAAGGTCATAAGCTCTGAACCCACTGGGAACACAACAGTTTTCAGAAGTTCTAATACCAATGGCAGCAAAACAGACTTCGGAAGTTCTGAGGCCACTAGCAGAACTTGGTTTTCTCTCTATGCTAGTCAGAACATCTGTAATTTGGTTATTTCTACACAAAACATAAGACATATATAGAATAATTATAGCAAATGTCATGGTGTTTTAGAAAATAAGAAATATCAGAACTATAAGTCAGAGGCAAGCATGTATTTTCTAATCCTAATTCTGAGTTTTAATTTCCTCAAGAAGTTCTGAGCAGGTTTATTCCCTACTTAGGCAGTCGGATGCATGGAATCTCAGAATATGTACATCATCTGGAACATGATATCTACATTGTATTTTTGAGCATTTAAATCTGGTAATGCTTCAAGTAACGTGATAAGAGTCAGCAGAAGGTTACCCTGCAGCTGAAAGGATTCTATGGGACAGAGGCTGATCCTGAACTCTGGTGAGGTTCTGAGCAACTTCTTCACGTCCTCAGCAGGATGGAGGTTCTCAACTTTTGGTACAGCAAAGAGATGATGTTCTGATTTCTTTGGGCAGATGGCTAGAGAATGTGAGGTAGTATGAATACAGAAGTTTAGGCAGTTTTCAACGTATAGATCAGAAACTCTGTGAATGGTTTTTTAGCCAAGAAATGTTTGAGAACAAATGGAGTTTAAGTGCAAGGAATAAAAAATTAATCAAGGTTTTATGTGGTGTGTTTACAATTCTTGGAGCTCTTGGGATTTTGGCAGGGCTTCAAGGCTTTTCTTTCTCAAATTTTCGACCCCTTTTCAATGGCCAAAAGTGTTCTATTTATAGGCAAAGATTTTGTAGTTTTGGAGAGATCAAGTAATGCCAACATATACACTAGATGATGACTTGTTCTTGAAGTAAGTTCAAAAAAGGGTGTGATAGTTGACAGTTTTTTAGCCTAGACTGGATTAGCAAGCAGGGATTAAGGAAAAGTAAACCCACAAGAAAAAAGTAACGCATGGACCCTTCCATACTTCTGTATAAAAGTTTGCTTTTAAGGATACCAAGAGTATTTCTATGCCACACGTGGAGAGGTCCCTTGCACAAAGACTTAAAAGTGGTTGTGAGCATTAATGAGCATTAAATGGTGATGAGATTTTTCAAAATCAGAAATCCTGTAATTTGAGATTTTGCATCATTGCTTAATTCTAGGACAAACATCCATCTTCTGATCTTTGTACCTTGTTGCCTCAGCATGCTCCGAAGGCTTTCCCAGGCTTTCCAGTAACCTTATTTGATTTAGCTTTAAAACTTAGAAATTCTGCTTCAGCGTAGCATCCAATCTTCTGATCTTCTTACCTTCTGGCTCCAACATGTTCTGAAGGAGCTTTCAGGCTTTGTTGCTTTCTTTGTATTACTCTAGCAAACTCTGACTGAACTTGCATAGGTGCTAAAAAGCCGTGTTCTGACTAAAGATTATGTGCTGAACCACGCTTATAACTTCTGACCGTTCCTGCCTGGAGGCTGGCTCAGAAGTTCTGAAGTGTCATTTTTCTTGAATACTTTAGAAAAATTCTAAGTATTTAGAATTTAACTTTTCCAAGGTAAAATTTGACTTTTGAACTTCTTGATGAAACAAACTTCATATTCCAACATGTCTTGATAAAATATGATTCTTGAGACTTGGTTTTGGTCTAAAAGTCAAAGTCAGACTCCTCAGTGTGCAAATGACCATTTTGCCCTTGTGAATGGTTTGCTTGAAAAAAAAAAGATAATTCAAGACTTGGATTTATATGAAAGAAAACTTGAGAATCCGGGGTGATTTTTCTTGAGAAATGAGAGGGAAAATTTTGGGGTATAACAGCTTCCCCTGTTCAATCTTCTTAAACCTGAAGAGTTAGATTGGCGAGCTTTGCCATTCGTGACTCGAAGGTGAAAGATGATTGGACATTGGAGTGCCTATAAATTTGCACTCGACGATGTGTAGTTGAGGGAATGGGCTTAAAGATGCCATTTGGAGAAATGATAGAATCTTGTTGGAGATGGGCTTGTAGATGCCATCCAAAAATGTTTGTTGAATTGTAAGTTGTAAGTTGTACCATATCTGAATTCTGTATCTGTATGAGCATTAGAATGTCATCAGTGTCTGGAGCGTATTTGTACTGTATCTGAACTTGACATCTGAACGAGTATCAAAATGGCATCCGTGTCTGGAGCGCATCCGTACTATATCTGAACTTGAAACCTAATGAGTATCAGAATAGCATCCGTTTCTGGAGCGTATCTATACTGTATCTGAATTTGAAATCTGAATGAGTATCAGAATGGCATCCGTGTTTGGAGCGTATCCGTACTGTATCTGAACTTGAAATCTGAATGAGTATTAGAATGGCATCTGTGTCTGGAGCATATCTGTACTGTATCGGAACTTGAAATCTGAATGAGTATCAGAATAGAATTCGTGTCTGGAGCGTATCCGTACTATATCTAACCTTGAAATCTGAATGAGTATCAGAATGGCATCCGTGTTTGGAGCGTATTTGTACTGTATCTGAACTTGAAATTTGAATGAGTATCAGAATGGCATCAGTGTCTAGAGCGTATCCGTACTGTATCTGAACTTGAAATCTAAATGAGTATCAGAATGACATTCGTCTCTGGAGCGTATCTGTACTGTATCGGAACTTGAAATCTGAATGAGTATCAGAATGGCATCCATGTCTGGAGCGTATCTGTACTGTATCTGAACTTGAAATCTGAATGAGTATCAGAATGGAATCCGTGCCTGGAGCGTATCTGTACTGTATCTGGACTTGAAATATGAATGAGTATCAGAATGGCATCCGTGTCTGGAGCGTATTTATACTGTATCGTGATTGCATATTGTTAGTGGTAACTGTTAATCTTATCCTGAAAAGGATAAAATATTAGCTGAAACATAAAGTTTTGTTGCATGAAATGTATGATGCAATGTATTTGTCTTATCAATGTTTATGATATATGGATGTAATGTATGTGCATGTAAGTTGGTTTGCTGTATCACTGTATGATTGGGGAAAATAAATCCCTGACTGCTGCTGAGGATATGTGAGTTTTCATGTCTTGAAGTTGAAGTACTGACAAACTCTTGTTGAGAGAAGTAAATTCCGTTGTAAGGGCAATGCCATGTACTGCTTGTAAGATTTGCTTGGGGAAACTTGAGAATCTTGACGAATTCTACTGGGGATTAATCAATGGGAGTTTTTATTCCACTGGGGAGAATTGGAAAGCTAGCTGTTATCTGGTCGAATTCCAGGCTTCACAACAACTTGCTGAGGAATTTGGAGAAAATGGGCGATTTCTACCGGATTTGTGAAACTAGAAGCTTCGTAGCTGGGAGTTTTGTTCCGCTGGGGAGTTATTGAAAACTCTGTGGGGAATATGGAGTGGTCTAGAGACGTTTTCCTGTCTTTTCAACCTATCAGTAATTGTCTTTCTCATCTTGTTTATTTGTAAATAGTAATTATGTTCAAATGCATATGTTCATTAATGAATCATTGGGCGTTTTTGCAAATAAAACACAACTGTAATGAAAAAGACAAATAGTTTTCTGTACTTTCAAAGAGATATCTTTGTATTTAAATTTGAATAAGTATTTTTTACAAAGGAGACAGACATCCTAGTAAGAGGATGGTGCCATAAAAATAAGAAAAATTTATACAAAGAAAGATAGTTATGTGTGATAATCCCATGGGGTTACCATTCTGCTATAGCCTTCGTATCTCCGAATATCTTGTCTATTTGTTGCTTCGTCCAAAGGTGATTTAATTGATCAGAAACTCCGAACTTTGTTAGGGGAAGTCAGGTGTCGTCCGCAAAGTGATCCGACGGGACAGAGTCATACGCTTTAATTCCCTAACTTTTGCCTGGGCCGCCCTTTCGGGTTTTCGGTCCATCAGGAAACCCTTTTTTGCCCAAGTCGCCCTTTCGGGTTTTCAACTTGCCGGGTGTATAGATTTATTTTATTTTATCCCTAATTTTTGCCCAAACCTTTTTGGTTCGCCGGAATGCCATTTTTTGCCTAGGTGTGTCAACCTAGTGGGTCTCTTATGCATAGTATCTTTTGACTATGTCTGCGTTTGCAGGGTGTGGCAGGTCGTCGTTGTCCATGTTGGTTAAGATCATTGCCCCACCGGAGAATATGTTCTTGATTACAAATGGTCCTTCATAGGTAGGAGTCCATTTTCCCCTGGGATCACTTTGTGGTAAGATAATGCGTTTGATCACTAGATCTCTAACTTGACATACTTGGCGTCTGACTTTCTTGTTGAAAGCCTTGATCATCCGTTTTTGATACATCTGACCATGGGAAACAGCAGTAAGTCTCTTTTCATCAAATAACTTCAATTGATCAAGTCGAGTCTGGATCCAATCGTCCTCACTCAAGCTTGCATCCCTCATAATTCTCAAAGAGAGGATCTGAACCTCAATTGGCAAGACAACCTCCATCCCATAAACTAAAGAATAGGGTGTTGCCCCAGTTGATGTGTGATCCGTGGTACGATACCCATGGAGATCAAATGATAGCATCTCATGCCAGTCCTTGTAGGTGACTGTCATTTTCTGTATAATCTTTTTAATGTTTTTATTTGCAGCTTCGACGACACCATTCATCTTTGGCCGATGGGGGGCGAATTGTGATGCTGAATCTTGAACTGCTCGTACAAGACGGTGATCATAGTATTGTTAAGGTTTGTACCATTATCAGTGATGATCCTTTCTAGGGTACCGTACCGGCAAATGAGATTTTGCTTGATGAAGCAGGCAACAACATTCTTAGTAACAAATGCGAAGGAAGCTGCTTTGACCCACTTTGTAAAATAGTCAATGGCCACTAGAATGAAGTGGTGTCCATTGGAGGTTGTTGGCTTGATCTCCCCAATCATATTAATTCCCCACATAGCAAAGGGCCAAGGAGCCGTCAAGACATTCAGAGGAACCGGAGGTACGTGCACCTTGTCAGCATAAATTTGACACTTATGACAGGTCCGAGAGTGTTGATAGCAATCTGCTTCCATAGTAGACCAATAATAGTCTGCCCGTAGGATTTTCTTCGCCATCGTATACCCACTAGAGTGGGTGGCAAAAGTACCTTCGTGTAATTCAGCCATGATCTTTTCAGCTTCAATCTTATCCACACACCGAAGCAAAATGGAGTCGTGATTGCGTTTGTACAGGATGTCGTTACTAAGGAAGAACTTAGAAGAGAATCTTCTTAAGAAATTCTTATCATTGATTGAAGCTCCTTCTGGATATTCTTGAGCCTCGAGATACCTCTTGACTTCATGAAACCAAGGCTGGTCCACTACTTCTTCAGTATTAATCTCGTGACAGTGTCTTGGTTCATCCATTCGTTCGATGGTGATCTGGGGAGCCTCGTTATCCCAATTAAGTTTAAACATAGATGACATTGTGGCTAGGGCATCTGCTAGCTGATTTTCTTCTCGCAGGAAATGCTCGAAGGTAATCTGCTCAAAATGTGGTAGCAATGTCAAAACATGTTCTTTGTAAGGGATAAGGTTTGGATGCTTAGTGTCCCACTCTCCTTTGATCTTACTGATGACCAAAGCTGAACCTCCAAACACATCTAAAGATTTGATTCCCAAGTCTATGGCAACCTTGAGACCGAAGATGCATGCTTCGTACTCCACCATATTGTTCGTACAATTGAAGCAAAGTCTGGCAGTAAAGGGAGTATGACACCCTTCCGGAGATATGAGTATAACGCCGATACCATTACCAAGTGCATTAGATTCCCCATAAAAGAACAGGGTCCATCGGGATCTTTGTTCAGGTCCGTCATATGGCCTAATTTCTTCACAGTTGTCTAATGCCATGATGTCTTCATCCGGGAATTCAAACTTCATGGACTGATAATCTTCTACAGCTTGGTGAGCAAGATGATCAGCTAACACACTGCCCTTTATAGCTTTCTGGATAGTATACTGTATGTCGTATTCCATTAGGATCATCTGCCATCTAGCTATCCTCCCAGACAGAGTAGGCTTTTCGAAGATGTATTTTATCGGATCCATCTTAGATATCAACAAAGTAGTATGGGTCAACATATATTGTCTTAGTCGGCGAGCAGCCCATGCTAGAGCACAACAAGTTTTCTCGAGCAGTGAATATTTGGTTTCATAGTCGGTAAATTTTTTGCTCAGGTAGTAAATAGCGTGCTCTTTTCGACCAGACTCGTCATGCTGCCCCAATACACACCCCATTGAGTTTTCTAAAATGGTCAGATACATGATCAGTGGTCTTCCCTCGACTGGTGGCATCAAAACAGGAGGCTCTTGTAAGTACTCTTTGATTTTGTCAAAAGCAACCTGGCATTCGTCGTTCCATCGGACTACTTGATCTTTCTTCAATAGCTTGAAGATTTGCTCACAAGTAGCTGTTAGGTGAGAAATGAATCTGGAAATATAGTTCAGGCGCCCCAAGAATCCTCTGACTTCCTTCTCAGTACGAGGAGAAGGCATTTCTTGTATTGCTTTAACCTTGGCAGGATCAACCTCGATGCCTTTGTTACTGATGATAAAACCTAAAAGTTTATCGGACCGTACTCCGAATGTGCACTTGTTTGGATTCAACCTTAACTTGTACTCCTTCAATCTCACAAATAACTTTTGAAAGTGATCAAGGTGCTCTTCTTCAGTTTGTGATCGGGCTATCATATTATCTACGTAGACCTCTATCTCATGATGTATCATATCATGAAACAAAGCTACCATGGCGCGTTGATAGGTTGCCCCAGCATTCTTCAGTCCGAATGGCATCACTTTGTAGAAGAATGTGCCCCACTGTGTGACAAATGTAGTTTTCTCCATGTCCTCAGGTGCCATTTTGATTTGATTGTAACCTGAGAATCCGTCCATGAAGGAAAACACTTTGTGCTGGGCCGTATTGTCAACCAAGATATCTATGTGGGGGAGTGGAAAATCATCTTTAGGGATGGCCTTATTAAATCTCTATAGTCCATGCACATTCGTACTTTTCCGTCCTTTTTAGGCACGGGAACAATGTTGGCAACCCATTGGGGGTAGGAAGTGACAGCCAAGAATCCAACTTGAATTGTTTCATGACTTCTGCTTTGATCTTCTCTGACATATCAGGTCTCATGCGGCGGACTTTTTGTTTCACCGGTGGACAGTCTTCTCTTATTGGCAGACGATGTACCACGATGTCTGTATCAAGTCCTGACATGTCTTCATATGACCAGGCAAAGACCTCAACATAGTCATGCAACAGTTGAATTAGACGCTCCTTGACATTGGCCTCTAGATTGGTACCCACCTTGACCTCTTTTATATCCTCCTCGGTACCCAAGTTGATCGTGTCCACCGGTTCCTCATGAGGCTGAATAGCTCTTTCCTCTTGTTGTAGTAGCCTGTCCAGTTCCCCTGGTACTTCACAATCTTCCTCACCTTCGTCTTCGGCTTGGTAGATTAGATCCTCAGAGTCATGAAAGGCCATAGCAGTATCGTTACCCATGGGATCCGGAATGGAGGGGTACCTGCATTTGTGAGTGTGGGTGTGTGTAAGGGTATAACCATCCTTAAAAATAAAATTTAAAAGAAAAACAATGAGCACAAAAAGTTTGTATGTGAAAAATTTCCATGATTCATTGAATGTCATATGAAGATGAAATAAAACCCTTACAAATGGACCATTGTGCCTCGGGCAAGACACAAGGTTTAAAATGTGTGAATTGTTTGTGAATATTACAAGTCCAACAGAAATGTAAAAGATAAATTACCGAGGGATGAAAGTTATTGGGACAAAGTCTCTGGCTTCCCAATTGCGAAGTCCTCCGTTGACAGTAGGAAATATCCAATCCTCCAAGCTACAATCTTCTTCACCATCTTCCACTGTGTTGACCTCTTGGTTGCTAATATTCAGAGGTGGCCCTCCAGCACGGGCACGGCGCACAACCTTCTGAGCATTTGAAGTAAACCTTAAGCCAAACTTGTCAGATTTATACGAAATGTCTGGAAGTTTCCCCTAGATGGTGCATCCACCCTCCTCTACTACTGCCTTGGTGTCCTTTAGAGATGACATCCAAAGAGGAGGTCTTGTGATCTTGGGGATCTGGGATGCCGTCTTGGTTACTGCTACCTCCGGAGAGACTTCTTCGAAATGTTGAAAAGGAGTTTCAATGAACTCGCCATCCAATTACACATACCAGAAAGAATTTAGGTGGCTAATCATGTACTCTTCCTCTCTGTGGACAGTGATAATCTTTCCATGGACCGGGTATTTCAGCATCTGGTGTAGTGTAGAGGTGACGGCACCGACATTATGGATCCAGGGCCGTCCTAGCAGACAGGAGTAAGAGGTCGGATGTCCATTACATAGAAAGTTGAGTTGAAAGTCTGAGTTCCCACCTTTATGGGGATGTCCACCTCCCCGTGGACCATCCTCTTTGAGCCATCAAATGCTCTCATAACTATGTTACTAGGTTTCAATGTCAGTCCTTCGCAATCCAATATGTCGAGAGCTTTCTTAGGTAAAACATTCAAAGATGAGCCAGTGTCCACCAAGACATAGGCCATAGTTGTTCCTCTACATTCCACAGAGACATGTAATGCCTCGTTGTGCTTTCTCCCTCTTGGTGTCAAATCAGCATCAGAGAAGCCTAGGCCTTTATCAGCTGTCTAACTAGCCACACAATCTTGGAATTGGTCAGCAGACGTCTCTTGTGGCACATGGGCTGTCTTCAGAAACTTCACCAGAGCTTTCGCATGTGCCTCAGAACACAGCAACAATGCTAGTATGGAGATTTTGGAGGGAGTTTTCCCCAACTCTTCAACCACGTCATAGTCACTCTTCTTTATTATCCTCAGGATCTCCTCCATTTCCTTCTTGGAGGTTTTGGGGGTAGTCAATGGTTGAGCCTTCGTCCGGACAAGCTCTTCTTGAATACTTTTTCCTCGAATTTCAGCAATAGAAGTGTTGGTAGGGATAACAGCAGGGGTTGTGTCGTCTTTTCCAGTAGGAGCACTTGCAGATATGATTATTGGTATGGAGGTAACCTTTGGAACAACCACGGGTCCAAAAACTGCCTTTGGAGGGGGAATTTCTGGAGAGAAGATTCTACCGCTACGGGTAATCTTACTGGTTCCGGCAATATTGCTAATGTCTGAGTCTTCTTCTTCAGAGCTCATTTCTTTAGCAGCCATCCCATCTTGTTTGATACCATGGTAGTAGATGTCTCAACCGTAATTCCACGGTACTATTTTGTCTAATTCATACGGGACCGACCCAGGCATTATGATTATGAGAGGAGTAGTTTTTGGAACCGATGTAATCCTAATGGGTCTTTTGGGGACCCTGGAAGGATTGGCGGAGATGGTTATGATTGAAACGTCTTCAATAGGAACAGGTGAAACAGGAGCATTTTTAAACAGAATCTCTTGGTTGTCTATCAAGCGTTGAATGCATGCCTTCAACAAAGGGCAAACAGTTGTTAAGGATAAGCAAAGATGGCAGTCTTCATTACAACCTGGGAATACACCAGTTTTCAACAAGTTTATCTTAATGATTGGGAGCGGAGTCAAGAGTTCATCCACTGTGGTAACAAACAAATCTTCTTCGATAGAATTGGTGTTGTGACCATGCCTAGGCATAGGAGTGGAAATGACGTTAGGTTTCTCGGGCGCATCAAACTCAATCTCTTTTGCATCTATAAGGTCTTGGATTTTGTTTTTCAAAGCCCAACAGTTGTTAGTGTCGTGATCCGGACTTTCAGAATGATATGCGCACCTGGCATTTGGGTGATAATGAGGGGACGCAGTGTTGGGATTCTTTGGAGCTTCTTTTAAAGTTTCCAGATTAGATTTCAGAAGATGTGGTAAAACCTGGGCTAGAGTCATATTAATTCTGGTGAATTGCCAGACTGGCCTTTCCACCCTCGGTTGGTTACTTCTTGGTTGATCAGGTGTAGGATTTGGGATCATAACGGCCCCTACCATTGGTCGGTGCTCAGCTCTCCCTTGGTCCCTTTGTGGATAAACAGTAGATACCTCCTTCTTTCCGGTAAAAGGCTTTCTCACAGCTGTAGAGGCAGACGAATCCTTCTAAATCTTTCCACTTTTTATGCCAGCTTCCACCCTCTCTCCAGTCAATATTAACTCAGTAGATCCAACAGATGAGCTCCCAATCAAATGGTTAAAAAAAGGGCCCAATAGAGTGCCTAAGAACATATCCACCAACTACCTTTCAAACAGAGGGGGTTGCACTCTTCCAGCTAGATCTCTCCATTTTTGTGCGTAATTTTTGAAACCCTTATTTGAAGCCATAGCCATACTCTGAAGTTGAGTACGGGTAGGCGCCAAATCTGCATTATACTGGTACTGTTTATAGAAAGCTGCAGAGAGGTTTTCCCAGTTGTAGACGTCGACCATTTCTAATTGGTAAAACCAATCAAGTCGTGTTCCGGATAAATTATCCTGGAAAAAATGCACCCACAAGTCTTTATCGGCGGAGTGCGGCTAAATCTTTCTCGTGTATGATCGGAGGTGCATTTTAGGACATGACACCCCATCGTATTTTGCAAACAATGGCACTTTGAACTTTGGTTGGATCACAATTTCCGATACTAGCCCTAATTCTTCAAAGTCTAGACCTGGTATCCTTTGTAATTCCATAGCGCTCAAACGCTCTTCAAGATGTCTGTACTTATCATCCGCTGGAGGATACTGTTCCTCGGAGTAATCTTCCTCCTCTTCCTCCTCTTCATATTCTTACGGAACTGCTGTTTATTTTTCTTTCCCTTCTCCTTCATCAGATGTTGCTGTGAAAATCAAGGTTCTTCTAGTTTGTCCTTGAAATCTTCTCCCCATGATTACAACACCAGTTGGTTTCTTCTATTTCTTCTTTTTCTCTTTGGCCAACAGAGTCTTCAACTCTTCTTGTTCTTTGGCCAGGGTTGTGAGTAACTGTTGAAACTGCATGTTTTGAGCTTGAAGATCTTTGACTGTCTATTCGAGATCCATCTTACTGAAATAAACAGTACAGGGATGAGGAAACTCGTTGCAAAAGACATGTTTATGTTATGATGAATGATATGTACACATGCAATGCTTTCAAGGATTTAAAAAAAACTCAAGTTCGTTTTAAACACAAGAAACACACGTTATATTAATAAAATAGAGTTTGAGTACATCAATGCCCCTTTAGATAAATAATACAAAACTCTAAGATAAAAAAGTAGTGCGCATCCTCTTTGGTGCTATGTAGGCATTTAGAGTCTGCTCCTCATGAAGTAGCCTAGTGATTTCCAAAACCTTCTTCTCGCTTGCGTAGAATTGGGCTTCGAAAGTATCTCGCTCTCCTTTTAGTTGTATCCAATCCCTTTGTAGGTCTTCAAGAGATGTTGGCATGTCAGGATGTAGGATAGTGTATGTAACTTCTCCTTCCTTAACAGGCTCGATGATCACCGGGAGAATGGAAGGATAAGGCATCATAAGACTTTGAGCGTGGGTTCGTACCCACTTGAGGTAAGGCTCAAGAGGGATGGAATTCTTGTGTCCCAAAGTCTTGCTATCCACCTTGTTTAGCATCCTCCAAGCTCGGATGAATCTCTGGCGAAGACCTTGATTGTCGTTGTCGTAGTCAAATACCAAGCCTTGAATCAGCATCTTATGTGGGCCATCCCTTCGGGCATAACCAAATTGTCTTAAAGTTAAGCATGGGTTGTAGGTGATGCCTCCCCTAATGTTAAGTAGAGGGACATTAGGGAATTCCCCACAACGGTCAACAATGATAACATTCTCTTTGGATCGAGAACACTAATGAATATCTGAATGTTTGAGCGTCATTAACCTTTGTGACCACCTTAATCCTTGCTCATTCTTTAAGACTGATTGAAGAAGATGAGAAATAAACCATCTTTCTAGGAGAGGAGTGCAACACATAAGGACACCTCTCTTCCTCATTGTACGAGTGTGAAAAGAGTGCAGGATATCCCCTAGTAATGTAGGCACCGGATTGCGTGATATGAAGATTTTGACAGCACTCACACCTATGAGTTGGTCAGGATTAGGGAACAAAACCATCCCATAGATAAGAAGAGCCACAATTTCCTCGAATGCTTGCAAGTCTAAGGAATTCCAACAGCTTTGGACCTTCTCAATCAGAAACTTTTCTAAGAAGCCTTTGACACCACTTCTAGTTTCCCAATAAGTTGTGACATCAGATGAGTGCAAGTGCAGAGCTTGAGCAATCTCTTCTGGCTTTGGATCAATTTTCGTACTGTTGAAAGGTAGTTGATTGAGAACGGGAATCCTCAAAAGTTGAGAGAATTCTTCCAAAGTGGGCACAAGCTGATAATCGGGGAATGTGAAGCAATTATGCAAAGGGTCAAAGAACTGGAAGAGCACCTTCATCATATCCTCCTCTGTGTTGGAGGTGACCAAGTTGAGTAGACGACCATGTCTTTCAGTGAATGGAGAGTTCTCAGGGATCCTTGAAGCTAGCTCCTTGAGTTCTGGAGGAATTCTTACAAGGTTGATTTGGATAGTTTTCCTGCGAAGTGAATCCATATCCTACAAAACAAGAACAAAAATGAATCTCCAAAATCCTTGAAATGGTTAGTGAATGCATATGATGTTCATGTTGTCCATGATGTTATGTACAAGTATGTATATACAAGCAAAACAAACAAGTTCTTATTTTAGGCTTGCATGGGGTTTTATAGGTAAGTACCCTCTTGAAGTTTAGTTGGCTCAACCTGTCCTAGAAATAGTAACCGGGTTCTAAGGAGCTAAATATCACTAGATTGTTTCGTTGTTCATTGTTTCAGCTCAAACCTATTTAATGGTGACCAAAATATTCCAAGAAACCAACCCTCAATGAGTGTAGTATCGAGTATCTACCAACTTCAGACTGCACCAAAGCCGGTCATCTCACTACGTCCTAAAGGCCAAGTTGGTCAAGTAAAGGTTCTAAAAGTCCGTTAGTGCTTCGCAACATCACTGAGCGGCCCTGTATTCTCCTTGACTACTCAAGGGCTACCAGTACCCACAAATATGTCACACTAACATAGCTATTGCTTAGACCATGTCGGTATACCCCGCACAGTTTCCACAATGTATTTCTATTTACCTATAATGTATCCCCAAATCCGAGTAGAGGATTCAAACCGAAAAAAAGAACCATAATGTAAAGCAAACAAGTCAAACAATGTAAGCAAGTAAATGTGATATAGCCCTAAGGTAACCCCACTTTTCCCAATCCCCAGAAGAGTCTCCAGTTTTGTGATACGGTGGGAGAACAGACTTGAGGGTTTTGCGTTTTATCGCAAATGTTGCGGTTAGCAAGAGTCGCCACCGACTTTTCTTTTATCCAAAAGGAAAGGTAAAAAAGCACAGGAAAGACCTTTGAGATTATTTCTTGAGTTCGGGGGGTAGATTATGAAAAGGGAAGGTATTAACACCCTTTTCATCCATGGTTTTCCATGGGCTCTTAGTTACTTGCTAGATCACTTGCTTTTGTTGTTTGAAAATGTGTTTGGTGTGGTTTTTGAAAGTATTTTATAAAAGAGGCCATCGTTTTGGCAATCTTTGTAATGATTCTCGTTCGTAAGAATGTATACAAAGATGTTTGTCTTTTTTTGAGAATGTTTCAATGTTTGTAAAATGTTTGGAAATGTGTGTGTTTGTTTTGGAGAATAGCAAGGATAGTTGTTTGGAAATAGAGCAAGTAACTAGAAGTAATCTACCTACTCAAATGTCTTTATTGTGCATTTTCTATTCCTTTGACATTGTTGTCTTACCATTGATTTTGTAAGCAACCCTATCTTTGGATGTAAACGGGACGGGCGTGGGTCATCGTATAACCATGATTAGAAATATTGCAAAGTATCTTAGCATTTTTTTAGGGACCAAGATCATTTTGTAAGGCAACTTTGAATAACGTCATCGAGGGACTATGATCTTATATTTGTTTGTTTTGCCAAGATACTTCGCATGCGTAATATGGCCATTTTTTGTATAAGGCAACCGAGTGGAGAAACCCTAAAGATGCTTGTGTGCAAGTGTGTTATTTTCATGCTTTGTTTGTCTTGTATTAGGGTTTTCTATTTGCTTTGTTTTAATCTTGCCATACAAACCTTAATTACTAGCATGGTATATAAAAACGGTAAATTGTGTAATTTAAAGAGTACTACGCTATTACAACATTTTTATGGGAGGGGGGAATACAAATCGTGAATGGGATTTGCAATAATGTAAATCTAATTAAGCTATTACAACCAAATCGAATTCGTACAAATATTGGAATAAATAAATGCAACATTTAAATATGCAATATTATGTACATGCAAAAAAATGATTTTGTTTTAAGGAAATAAAATAAAAGAAAGTATTTTTATGTTTTTTTTATGTTTAATAAATAAATAAAAAAAGAAAAGGAAAATAATTGCAAGAATAGAAACAGCGTGTTGCTGATAAAATGAAGTCAAAGGTTCTGTCTCTGACACGTTGCAAAACAGAAACCTGTTAGTGAAAATGTATAAGGTCAGAAGCTCTGAACCCACTGGGAACACAGCAGTTTTTAGAAGTTCTGATACCAATGGCAGCAAAACAGACTTCAGAAGTTCTGAGGCCATTGGCAGAACTTGGTTCTCTCTCTATACTAGTCAGAACATCTGTAATTTGGTTATTTCTCCACAAAACAGAAGACATATATAGAACAGTTATAGCAAATGTCATGGTGTTTCAGAAAATAAGAAATATTAGAACTATAAGTCAGAGGCAAGCATGTATTTGCTAATCCTAATTATGAGTTTTAATTTCCTCAAGAAGTTCTGAGCAGGTTTATTCCCTACTTAGGTAGTCAGATGCATGGAATCTCAGAATATGTACATAATCTGGAACATGATATCTACATTGTATTTTTGAGCATTTAAATCTGGTAATGCTTCAAGTAATGTGATAAGAGTCAGCAGAAGCTTACCTTGCAGCTAAAAGGATTCTATGGGACAGAGGTTGATCCTGAACTATGGTGAGGTTCTGAGCAACTTCTTCATGTACTCAGCGGGATGGAGGTTCTCAACTTCTGGTACACAAAGAGATGATGTTCTGATTTCTTTGGGCAGATGGCTAGAGAATGTTAGGTAGTATAAATACAAAAGTTTAGGCAGTTTTCAACGTAAAGATCAGAAACTGTGTGAATGGTTTTTTACCCAAGAAATGTTTGAGAACAAATGGAGTTTAAGTGTAAGGAATCAAAAATTAATCAAGGTTTTATGTGGTGTGTTTACAATTCTTTGAGCTCTTGGGATTTTGGCAGGGCTTCAAGGCTTTTCTTTCTCAAATTTTCGAACCCTTTTCAATGGCCAAAAATGTTCTATTTATAGGCAAAGATTTTGTAGTTTTTGAGAGGTCAAGTAATGCCAACATATACGCTAGATGCTGACTTGTTCTTGAAGCAAGTTCAAAAAAGGGTGTGATAGTTGACAATTTTTTAGCCTAGACTGGATTAGTAAGCAGGGATTAAGGAAAAGTAAACCCACAAGCAAAAAGTAATGCATGGACCCTTCCATACTTCTGTATAAAAGTTTGCTTTTAAGGATACCAAGAGTATTTCTATGCCACACGTGGAGAGGTCCCTTGGACAAAGACTCAAAAGTGGTTGTGAGCATTAATGAGCATTAAATGATGATGAGATTTGTCAAAATCAGAAATCCTGTAATTTGAGATTTTGCATCATTGCTTAATTCTAGGACAAACATCCATCTTCTGATCTTTGTACCTTGTTGCCTCAGCATGCTCTGAAGGCTTTCCCAGGCTTTCCAGTAACCTTCTTTGATTTAGCTTTAAAACTCTGGATTAGAAATTCTGCTTCAGCGTAGCATCCAATCTTCTGATCTTCTTACCTTCTGGCTCCATCATGTTCTGAAGGAGCTTTCAGGCTTCGTTGCTTTCTTTGTATTACTCTAGCAAATTCTGACTGAACTTGCATATGTGCTGAAAAGCCGTGTTCTGACTAAAGATTATGTGCTGAATCACGCTTACAACTTCTGACCATTCCTGCCTGGAGGGTGGCTCAGAAATTCTGAAGTGTCATTTTTCTTGAATACTTTAGAAAAATTCTAAGTATTTAGAGTTTAACTTTTCCAAGGTAAAATTTGACTTTTGAACTTCTTGATGAAACAAACTTCATATTCCAACATGTCTTGATAAAATATGATTCTTGAGACTTGGTTTTTATCCAAAAGTCAAAGTTAGACTTCTCAGTGTGCAAATGACCATTTTGCCCTTGTGAATGGTTTGCTTGAAAAAAATGATAATTCAAGGCTTGGATTTATATGAGAGAAAACTTGAGAATCCGGGGTGATTTTTCTTGAGAAATGAGAGGGCAAATTTTGGGGTACAACAGTCACCCTTCGGCTGTTGTCTCTTTTTCAAATTCACCTTCAGCTAGTACCATTTCTTAGAGTCAACCTTCGACTATTGTCTATTTTTTAAATTCACCTCCAACTGGTAACCTTTCTAATTTCCACCTTCAGTTGGCATTCTTCTTAGAGTGATCTTTCGACTATTATCACTTTTTCAAATCCACCTTCTGTTGGTACCCATTCTTAGTGTCACTCTTTGCCTGTTGTCTATTTTTCAAATCCACCATCGACTAGTACCCCTTCTTAGAGTCACCCTTCAGTTGTTTTCTCTTTTTTAAATAAACCTTTGGCTGGTACCGTTTCTTAGAGTCACCCTTTGATTGTTGTATCTTTTTTCAAATCCATATCTGGCCGGTACCCTTTCTTAGAGACACCTTTCGGCTGTTGTCTCTTTTTTAAATCCAGCTTTGGATGGTAACCTTTCTAAAGTCTACCTTTTACTGGAATTCTTGTTAAAACTACCCAGTCTAGTGTCTTTTCTTTCAAAGTGAACCTTTGGATGACACCCTTTCCAAAGTCCAACTTCGTTTGGTATACCATCAAAAATCATCTTTCTTTGTAATTTCTACTTTTAGAGTCTGATTCCCCAACTAAGTTCTATCTTGGAGTTCAGTGTTACAAATTTGATTGTTTAAGCACCCATGTCATCTTTCCTATATTTTTTGGAAATTTATCATCATCATACATCCAAAGATAACCAAAACAAAGATTATTTCTTTTCTCCCCATAGTGCAAATTTTATGGTTCTTTTGGTATTCAATCACCTTCCACCTAGAATGTTTGAAAGCTATTTCTCTTTATACCTTCTGGTTTAAGATGATTGAATAGAGGCATCTATTTCACCATAAAATTTCCCTATTGTTCCTATACCTAATTGGCATATGTTGTACATTCATCTGCATCTTCCATTAGGTAATCACAATCATAATCATGCATATAATTGGTTTTCTCAGACATGGGATCAAGTGATATTTCGTTATTTTTGTTTTCCCCATTTAAAGGGAGATTCATATGGTTATTATACTCAAGTTGAGCCAATGATTGGTTTCTTATAATCAGGATTATTTCCTCGTCAAGTTAGAAGTTCATTATATGTATGCAAGCTAGGGTTTCATCAGGTTTTCAATTGAAGTAAACTATGAGATAGGGTTTCTTGTGGGTTTTCAATATCTCAAGTCATTCCCTTCACTAATATCAAGAGGCTAGGGTTTCATCATCTTTGATTCAAGGTCATTACAAGTCCTTTCAACTGGCTCAAGATTAGGGTTTTGGTCGAAGTCAACTTGAGGTTGACTTTTACCAAAGTTTGTTTCCTTTGCTTAAGGCTTGATCCAAGGTACTTATGTAATTATCATTAGTTTCATCAAAGTGTTTCATATAATTTAAGATGATAGTTGAAGTTGAATTGATTCAATTGAAGAAAAGTTAACAGGTGCTTAAAGTCAAAGTTTGACTTTTTGAGGTTTTTGGTCAACCATGTGCATTTCAAGTTAAATTACATGAAAATGTGAAAGTGGGATGATTTTGATCAATTTAAAACATGATAATCAAGAAAAGTGTGAAAGATACAAATTTGGAACATTTTGGAAATTTTGCTAAGTGCCAGGATACATGGCCATTTAGGTGACATTGCAAGCTTGTATCTCATTCATTTGCGAACTAAAATTTGCAAACAAGGGATGCCATCGAAGATTTAAGTTGATACTACATGATGGTAAAATATTTGGGTTCAAAAGATTTCTCTAATTGGTAGAAATTGTGAGCTAAAATTGAAGATTCAAATTGGTGCAAATGGGTAAAACACTTAGAAATTTCTCTAGGTGTTTGGATCAGTTTTGAGGCATAACTTTAGGGTCATTTAATTTGAGTTTCCAAGCCTTTTCTCATATTGTTTTCAACATCAAAGTGAAGGTGTGAGAAACACAAGAAAGGGGGGTTTGAATTGGGTTTCACCAAAAATAATTTTGAATTTTTTTTCCGATGATGAAAGACCAAGTTAACCTAGAACGTAAAAATAAATGAACACGATTATTTTTTTCCTGGTTCACTGCTAACGAAGCTACTCCAGTCCACCCATCAAAGTGATTTTTACTTTAACAAGGACTTAATACATTATAAACAAACTGATTATAGATAAGCTACAATAAGTCACATCAACCTTATTGGCACCCTTAATAAGTTTGTCGGTCCTTATTGCAAATCCACCCAAGCTGCAACAAGAGTCTTCTTGAGATAAAACCTGCACTCAGCCTCTCAAGGTATCAATCAACAATCATTGAGTTCTTTCAGCGTATTATAAACTGCTTCTTGTAAGTAGATTACACAAATGTTTCAGTACAAAGAAGACACCTAAGTGTTTTAGAGCAAGATACAAGCAACAACTCCTTGCCTATTTACAAAACTATACACAAATTATTTTCTCTAAAGAGTTTGCACAGTGCTTTGGTGTAGTTTTTCTTGATCTTGATTTAATCTGGTATATTTTGTGTAATGTTGGTTCATGCTTTTCTTTAGCTTCCAAGTCTTCCTTTTATATCTTGTAAAAGAGATCCATTGAAAGGGTAGAAAGGTAATTGGAAATCCAGTTGTTTGTTCTCAACAATCATAATGAGAGTGGTCACTATATAGTTCAGAAAATGTTTTCCCTTACGCCACCTGTAACGGTAGAAATGTTTAAGACTAAGTCATTGGATTGACTAGACTTGTACAGATCAAAATTAAAATCTCCACTGCGCTTTATTGTTTCCAAAGGAATGGGAAAAGAGCGAGTAACCCAAAAAGAAGGGGAAATATTCAAGGTAAGGGGGTTGGTTATGAAAAGGGAATGTATTAACACCCTAAACATCTACGGTACTCCACAGGAACCTCTTTGTAAAATCTATATATTTTGGCTATAAAATGTTGTATAAAAAATAGATGGTGGAGGTGAGAAAAGAAATATATTTTTTATGATTTTTGCACCTGCCGCGGTTGCGAACCTTTAGTGCCTACGTACCACCTTTCGTGCAATAGGGGATCAGGGTACACGTAGTTCACCTTTAAAAATTTTAAAACACAAGTGTGTTGATTAATTTTAAGAGATAAGACATCATCGTCATTGTCCGTGTGGAAAATATACTTACTATCCACAATCATGAGAAAGGAGAATTTGCATCATCTCAAAGTGGAGGATATGACTTGGATTTTAAAATCAACAATGCCTCACTCAACACCCAAGTGGAAAATATATATCTTCACTACATATTGTAGAAGTATAGTTGTTTGCATCACTACAAGGATTACAAGAGTCCAATCTTTTGAGAAAGGTTTTAAAATAAAAAGCCAAAGTGGCAAAATGGTTTGAAATGAGATTGATTGACTTTTAGTCTTCTCATAAAAAAGGTCAAGGTTTTATTAAATTGATTGGAGTCTATTTATGAAAAATGTTTCGAAAATGCATGGACCTAAGTCCAAGTTTATTATGAAAGTGGTTCAAGTTTAGAAACAAGAAGAGTTTTCAAAAGGAGGGAGAGGATTTTTGAAATTAAAGAAGATGGGAGAGAAGAAGGGACTATCCTAAAGCATAAGGTAAAAGCTAGGGATAAGAACCAACTAACCATCAAGAAGCCAATACTTGACATTATGAGTCAAGATATAATTCCCATTCTATAGATTGAAACCAAGCAATCAGAGATACTAGACCTCTTGAGAGAACCAAACTTCAAAAGTATTAAGTCTTCTAAAAAATTTGGCAGAATAACGGTTGTATATGGGTGAATTCCAGATTACAAACAAAATATGTAATCACAATAACCTGCACACAAAACAAACAAACAACTCAATTTCTTGAGGTAAACCTCAAGAAATCCAGACAAAATATCAATTAAGGTCACAAGGTCTCCAACATAGGCGAAGGTTTCTAATCCTAAGTCCAAGAAGTCCAATACTCCATAATGCCAAGGATAGTAACCAAATAGTCCAAGTATCATTAAAGTTTTTTATGGTCCATGTTGATTATTAAGTATCTTAAAAAGAAAAGAAAAGCTAAAGTGAGAAAAATAAAAATGATGAGAATATAAATGGGCTCAAGTGAGAAAAGATGAAAAATATCATGAAATGAAATGCTTAAAGTAAATGGTGCATAAAATAAAAGGGCATATAATAAAAACACAAGAAAAAGTCAATTATTAGTAATTAGTGGTTAGTTGGATGACCATCTTGAAACTTGCATTTGGAACTTATTAGAGGATTGGTAGAACCAAAGCCTCCACAAAACAAGTTGCATTTGCTTTTTGTCAAGTATATCATCAATTTGGGAATTCTCACAAGTACCATTTAATGATCAACGATGTTTAAGTGATCCACGTTGACCAAAAGTGATGTAGATCCATTAGAGGAATTGTAGAACCAAAGCCTCCACACAATGAATCTCAAGGTTATTGTATTAAAGAGATCAAATTAACATACTTGGGCTTGCAAACATAGGTTTAGGCCACAAATGATCATTTACTCGAATCAGGACAAAATTTAGCGATATGTTAAGCAATCGTAAGTGGACTTATATAGAAGTCGCACCTATTTTGAGGTCGGTCAATAGCAATCTATGCATCATTTGTTTTGAGACATGATATAGAGATCATGCTCCAATAACACTTAGTGCAATAAGAAAGAGATGAGATGAAAAAGGGTGGGGGAAAATATACAAACCATATTTGAATTAAATTTTAATCAAACTATTATTAAAATCATTCATCCATTTTTATGGAGTTAAACTCAACACCATGGATCCAATGATGTTAACAAAGTTCATGATTAAAAATTCAACCAAAGATCAGCCAGGAAATAATCACAAAATAATAATACATTTATTATAAACATTAAAAAGGGTTTTAAAATAGAAAATAAAAGAGAAAAATATCAACCATGTTCAAATTAATCAAGAAATAATAAGTAAGACCATAGAAAAATCAGAGATGAACTCAAATATTTTTGTAAAATTTTTAGTAATTTTTTAAAGTCAGAAACTATTTTTAAACTAATTAAAATTGCTCAAACAAATCGAAAATAGATCAAAATGAGTAAACATCAATATAAAATTCCATAAAATTTTCAAAAAAGTCAGAAATGTGCAAAATGATATTTATGAAATTTTTTAGAATTAAAAAATGTTAGAAAAATATTTTTAAAGTAATTAACAGGAAGAAAATAATGCAAAAAATATAAAAAATATCAAATGTCAAAATAAAAATGTGAAAAAATAGTCATGAGATCGTAAATAATTCAAAATATTTTTGTGAATTTTTTCATAATTTTTGGATAAAAAATAAAAGAGTTATGAATTTTTGAAAATTAAACCAATTAAAATATAGAATTAGAAAATAAAATAAAACCAAAAAGATGTGGGCCATCAGATCATAGTCAAAACGCGTTAGTAAGCTGATCCAATGGACCAGACGCATTTTGCTTGATATGGACCTTAGTGAGATACGCATAGGATCAGAAAAAGGGCAACCAATGAAATTAAAACGTTTGGCACGCTATCATTGGCTGAGACGAGACATGACATCGTCTTCAACCTCCAGACACCCTGCAATGGAGATTTTGTGAGATCC
Source organism: Vicia faba (assembly GCA_948472305.1). Taxonomy (NCBI): domain Eukaryota; kingdom Viridiplantae; phylum Streptophyta; class Magnoliopsida; order Fabales; family Fabaceae; genus Vicia; species Vicia faba. The sequence continues at coordinate 247,755,807 of OX451738.1, read as the reverse complement.
TTCAAATGAAAAAATTAGGATCCCAGACTAGTATCGTTGGATTCGTCTCTTCAAGACAATCCTAACACCACCATCGCGCCAAATTTATATAAGGTATGCAAAGAGATATGAATCAAAAACCCAGAAAATAGTGAGCACCTTCAATTTGAGATTTCGCTCTCAATTCACAATAGATTTAAAAATTGTAAGAAGCACAAGAATCAGGAGAAAAAGTAGAATAGGTTAGGGCTTTATTTGGATCCAAATGGTGGAGAATTCTACCTTTTTGAAGTTCAAGAAAGAAGCTCTGAAACTGGACTTTTGTAGCTTGAATTATGGCTCATTTTGCTTGGTTTAAGTGTTGGAGAGTTTGTGTGATGCTGAAGGATGATGAATGTGAAAAGAATTTTGGAAGATAATGCTTGAATCTCAGAAACTGATTTCAAAAATTTGATGTTCGTGTGAGGTTTTGACAGAGTGTATTTGGCTCTCAAAGCTTGAGGAAATGAATGGGGGATGATCCTCTATTTATAGGGAATCAAATGGAATGTTCAAGCGTGTGAAATGATGAAGTTTGGAGGGAAATCGTGTGAACCTAATACACGAACAATGTGTGATCTGTTTTGCATCAAAACTCATCCAATCCTTGCGTTTTAAGGCTCTAATCCACTTTGGCAACTTCTTTAAACATGTTTAGATCATAAACACGTTCTAATTTGATGTTTAGAAGCCAAAACATGAATTTCAAATTCTGACTTATGAAGAAACTTCAGTTCCAAGTTACCAAGTTCAATCCAATGGCATTCTCAGCTCAAGGAGTCTTAAGGCATAATTCTTGATTCTTTAGAAAGATGATATTACAAGCTTTGCAATGGGAAAATAATGTAATCAAATGGATGTTTGAGATGAAATTTGCAAAGAGTCAAAGTTGGGGGAAAAGGGTTGACTTTCCATACTTAGAAATATTTCAAATTTTTCTTCAAAAGTGACCTATAATGTTTTGCATCCAAACATGGCCTTCCACTTGGAAATTGCTCTTGACCAAAAATATGGCATGAAATAGGCCTATTTAATGACCTTTTGAGACTTGAACCATTCAAAATCTCCAAAAATTGAGAGAGTTATGAATTGTTGAAGTTGGCAAAAAATCATGACATGACCTATAATCTTTTGTATCCTTAGGGCATCTTCCATCCATTTTATCACTTTTCACATAAAATAAGGCATAAATTTCACATCCTCAAGATAATTATGGAAAAATAATGGGTTCAAGGTGATAAAAATTGACCAAGTTATGATCATTTGAAGTTACACCTGAGAAATTGGAGGCTCATCTGGAGGACTTGTAATCTTTCTTCAACATCAAGTTTCTTCCACATGAAAACTCCTTGAAACTTTTGAAGTGATTTGTTGATAACCCTTTAAAGATAGTGATGTATTTGGAATCACTCAAAATACAAAAATATGAGCAAGATACACTTCTTTAAAGTTTAAAACCCTAGCTCCTAGATCAAGATAATGCTTTGAGGAACTTTGACAATTTTGGACAAACTTCTTGTACCAAAACTTTTGCTTTGTTAATAGAAGTTTTTGAGGATGATAATGAGAACTCATAGCAACCAAAACCACTTCCATATCTTGAGAATTGAGAGAAATGTGCACTTGTGACCAATGGGAACAAGGCCTTGTCCAACCATGACAACTTCTTCAATCAACCCCTTGTACTTTTGAATAAATCTTGATAACTTTTAAATGTTGTATACCAAAATGAACCTTGCCATGCCATTTCTTCCAAAATAAATTAAATGGTGAGGTTTGAATTTCTCAAGCTTTAATGACTAGGGCATGGAAATAAACTCATGAACCTATGGATCAACTTGCTAAGCCACATTGCCTTTACCTAAATTGTTAACAAGTAAGACAAACTAATATTGCATTTTGTTAATTAGAAAGAAAGTCAAAACAAAACATGCATAATCACAAAAGAAAAACAAGTCAAGGTGCTTGGTGATCTCTTAAATAACAAAGCTAAAGATAGGGAGGAGAACCAAAGGCCCTAATGTGATCTTGTTGTGATTGAATCAACATGGTATGATGAACGAATCTTAGGGGCAAAAATTGGGGTACAACACCACCCTAGAGAGTAAAGGTCACATACACTTCATGTACCTTTTGTACACCATCACAAGTTAACCATTTTGAACTTCTTCTTATCTTCAGAGGCTTCAGATAATTCAAATGTTGAAGCTTATTATAGAAGAATCACTCTTAAGTCTTAGAACCTAAATCTTGGAGTCTTCAGAACTTGTCCTATAAAAAAATTTTCTTCAGAGTCTTCAGAACTTGGTTGTAAGAACTTGCTTGTCTTCATATCATCAGAACTTATTCAGCAGAACCTCGTATCCATAATCTTCAGTACTTGTAACACACGAAGTAAAGCTTTAGAAGGCCTCCAAAGCTTAACCATAAAGTCAAAATCATAACCTCTTGTACTAACATTCCTAAGACATATTGCAGAATACCTATTCGGAATCTTGAGTTCAACTGTAACACATAACCACATGTTTTCTTCCAGTAGTGTATGTTCAGAACCTGATGACGTCACACGCCTTGATACCAGAGTCGAACATTATAGTAACAACTACACACTAGAACAAACCATTAGCGTATACAATTGTTCATAAAGATAAAATGTAAAGTTATCATCAAAATCTTAAGGCCAGATGTAGAAACACTTATTGTTCTTACAATCTCCCCCTTTTTGATGATGATAGAATCATGTATTTTGATAGAAAAATTTATACAGGATAATCATCGTAACCAAAAAATTCATAGTTAAGCTCAGAGCTCCCCCTAAATCTGTTAATCCTTAAATTTCATTTAAGCTTGTTCAGAGTCTCCCCCTGAGCCCAAGAATCACAAAATAAATTTAGAGTTATTAGAATGTAGAGATAGAGAATTAACACTTCCCTATAAACATACATTGCAGAAGCACATCTATCAGAGCATAACTTCTGAGTGGCATCTCTGTATGAGAGCATGCATTAGAATGTTGACTTGTCTTCCTTTTAGGAGAGCACAACTTCTAGAGCTTTAAGTATGAATTCCATACTTTCAAAAGGTCCACAACTTCTTAACACTATGATATCGAGCCAGATTACCTTACTTTGAGTAAGTTTATAACTTCTGAATTGTGTTTGGTATATCTGTTTTAATATTGATATATTCACAAAGTGTACAACTTCTTAAATATGAGATCAGAGTCTATTTCATCCATAAGGTTTTCAACCTTAGCATTAAGATCTTCATCTTCAACCTGTCTTAGAGTACTTGGTGAACTTGTTCAAAGTTTCCAGGTTGAAACTTCAAACAAACCGTTAGTAGCAACAACATTATACATGTTTGAGTTTAAGATTCTGAGAATAAATGTTATCAAATTCATTTAACTTTCTCCCCCTTTGTCAGAAATAAAAAAGGTGATAAAGAGACATAAAAAGTAAACTTTGAAAATAAAAAGCAGAAATTAGGATAACCAACAACCAGAATAGATTAAACAAATACAATTGTTTTAGAACCAAAAGAAACTAAATCTTAATAACTGATACAAAGATCTAATCCTAGGACTCCTTGTTGAAATTTTCCATAAACTGCCTCACCATTTCAGCCATCTGATTGAAGGAAGTTGCTTGAGCAACATGGCTTTCTTCACTTTTGTCTAGACTTTCTTGGATATGCATATTGGTCTTTTCAACTTTTTCCAAAGTTTCCTGAACCTAGTGATTTCTTTCTCAACATCTATAATAGGTTTTACTTCAGAACAGGAAGGTTGAATGTCCACTACCACCAATACAGTAACAAAGGTATCAAATGAGGGAATAAATTTTAAGGCAGGCACAACATATGATTTTATAGTAGGTAGGAGGAGGAATTCAGTAGTTGCTTCTTCCAAAGCTTTGTTCTTCTTGGTGGTTAGAACAAGGCCATAGGATTCCATGATTTTGGAGTTGATTTCCATCCAGCATCTGAATGACTTCCAAGTCATTTCAACTTCTTCTATATTAATTCTAGTTAGGGTTCTTATTTTTACCAGTTTTAGAGCATTTCTGACACGTACTAAAAAATGATACAATAATTTGTTCGGAGGAATACGTTGAATTCCTGTTTTAGAAAAGTGTACCAAAGGTTTCATAGCATAGGGACATGGATCCTTGTCAGGCACAACAATAGCCTCTATAATTTCTTCATCAGATAGGAAAGCATCTTGCTGATCAGTAAGACATTCTACAGACTGCAGACTGGGAGAAATGGTTGGATGGAGAAGAGTTAATGTTAATTACCTTGGGGGAAATGAAGGAGAAGTGTGGAGATGAAGGTATTGGGTTTAACTAAGGCTTTTTAGGAGTAGAGGTAGTGTTATCTGAGGTTTTTGAGACTTCTTGATTGAAGGCAACTAGATTTTGTAAGAACGAGAAGTGTTTCTACATCTGGCCTTAAGAATTTGATGATAAATTTACATGTTATCTTTATGAACAATTGTATATGCTAATGGTTTGCTTTATTGTGTAGCTGCTGGTGAAATATTTGGACTCTGGTATCAAGGTGTGTGATGTCATCAAGTTCTGAACATACACTACTGGAAGAAAACATGTGGTTACGTGTTACAGTTGAAGTCAAGATTCTGAATACATCTTCTACAACATGTCTTAGAAATGTTAGTACAAGAGATTCTGATCGTGACTTTATGGTCAAGAGTTGGAGGCCTTCTAAACGCTTTGGTCATTAAGCTTAAACGCCGTGGATGCTGAAGGTGTAAAAGCTGCAATGCTAACCATTCTGAAGACCACTATGCCGAAATGAGAGAAAAGAAAGAAAGATAAATAATAATACTACAAGATTTTATTCAACTTCTAATCAAATAAATCTTGGTAGATCTCAGAAGAATCAAGGAGTTGTTGCTCGTAACTTGCTCAACAAGAAGATGGAGAAGAAGAACACTACAAGATACTACTTAAATTCTTATCATATACATCTTGATAGAACATTGTAATGAACATAAGAGTTGTTGCTCGTATTGTGTTTTAGTTCGAATCTCTTCATGTAAATTGTTTCAACACTAGAGTTGTTGCTCAAAGATGTGTTAAACAATATGTGCTTAAAACACTTGTGTAATCTGTTTAGAAGAAGAAATCATGTAAACACAAGAACCTCATCAACTGTTGTTGATTAGTTCCTTGAGAGACCGAGTGAAGGCTTGATCTCGAGAAGACAATGGTTAATGGTCGTTGTAGGAAATCTGAATAGATGATCTTAGGGGATCTGATTCTATTGGGTAAATGATTGTTATATTCATTAAACCAGACCACTGAACATATCATTGCAAAGTTCCTTGAGAGACTGAGTGAAGGTCTGATCTCAAGAAGATAATGGTTAATGGTTATTATAGGAAATCTGAATATATGATCTTGAGGGATCAGATTCTGTTGGGTCAATGAACGTTATATCCTGCGAGATCCCTGAACGTGTCATTGTATGTTAGTCACTGGCTATTTCCCGTGCATTTATAATCAATTTGGTTATGGTGGATTAAGTCCTTGTGAAGGCAAAACCATCCTTGAGGGGGTCGACAATATTAATCTTGTTTAAAGTGAACCTGGAAAAATCATTGTGTCCTTTATTCTTCATAGTCTTTATTGTTATTATCATTTGAGTGCTCTGAATTTCTAAAGGGGGATGTTTGCTATAAACCCAATTCAACCCTTCCCCTTTCTTGTTTTTTCTCTACCTTCAATTGGTATTAGAGCTCTGCTTTGTTATTGATTTAAGAATCAAACACTTAACAATGTAGAGAGATCCAATAAGAGAAAATTCTATAGTTGCTTGCTACTCAAATGATAGAAAGACTTTATGATTCAAAACCTGTTTTGTAGAGGATTCAAAACTTTGGGCAAGGATCAGAAATATGAAGATAGACTCCCTGAAACAAGTTCTCAGGATTCTGAAGGCTCAAGTACCTGATGGAAAGGGAAATCATTTTGTCATTCAACATAAGTTTTCCATCAGAAGCAAAGGTCTACATTCAACACGTTAACTCAACTGAAGCTCTCATCCAAATGAAAAACCGCTACAATCTGTAATGGATCTAATCAATGTCATATCAGGAATATCCATTAAGTAATTCTAAGAAGACCTGGGCTTCTCAAACATATGTACTTCAGAATTCAGATGGATGAGTCTCCAAAAAGCTTCAAAGAAGTGTTGCAGAGAAGAATTGGAAAGTCAAGAGGAGAAAAACACCATCCGCCAAGAAGCGGAATAAATCAGAATAACTTAGAAATATGTGGAGACTTCTTTCAGATTTTGAATAGTAATGAAGCAATTACTGAAGAACAAGAAGTTAAGAATTCATAAGATGCTCTACCAGAAGTTTCTTATGTTCAAGCTTTTTTTAAAAAGCCCAGGAGGAAACCATCTCATCCTAGGAGGAAAAGTCTTTTACTTCATAATAAACATTGGCACAAGGAATGAAATGTAAATTACAAGAAGTGCTCAAGATATTGGGTGAATAGAAACAAGATCAATGATGATGGTAAACTCGTCACGTTCAAAATCCCAGGTTAGCATCTACACGCTTTCTAACTAAGTACTATTGGAAAATTCTATCTGTTGGAAGCTATCTTTTGTACCCACAAATTTTCCTTCTTATTTTTCTTCAAGACATTCTCATGAGGTTCTCATTTTCTCAAGTTGGCTCAAGAATTGATCAGACAAATTCTCCTTCTAAGCAATGGGTCCACAACTAGGGTATGGTATTTCTCAAGGAAGATTGGGTTTTCTAGGTCTCAAGTGGTTTTCATGTTTCTCCATAGGTATTCAAGAATTCTCATGTCAAATTTCAAGTCTTGCATCACAAGTTTGCTCAGTCAATGGCTCAGATGACTAAAAATCAACTATAGTGGGTAAAAAGTCAAATGTGGTCACCATACAGTCAAACTTCAAGATTTTTGGTCAACGCCAATATTTTAAAGTCATATCCATCATTTGATCAAGGGTTTATCATGATTCCACAAGAAAAGCACTAAAATCATCAAAAGTAAAAAGTTGTGAAATTAGGGTTTCCTTATGAGAGGTCAACTGAACTTTGACCAAGCATAACTTTCACATGCCTCATCGGCTTTTCCCCAACCAAAGCTTATTTTGAAGGAAATTAAATTCCCTAAAACCTTGTATCTCTAAGCTCAAGTCCAAAAAATGCATTATTTGAGAGATGTAAGCAAATACATTACAGGTCATTTCAAAAGTCAACAAAAAGACACTTTTTGTCAAGGAAACTTACATCAATATAAAGTTATCAAAAGCAAATATGATCAACAGAGAGGTTGTAGAGTACATCTTGAGATTTCCAAAAAGTCCAAGATCACCTTCGAAAGATAAAAACTGAGTGAGTTATGACCATTGTAAGTGGGGAAATTTTGAGCAAATGCATGAAGTTCAATTTGAGCAAGCTTGATATTTTGGACTATTGGGCCATGGTTTAAGGGTCCAAACGTGTGTTATACTCTTCATACACCTCAAAATTCATTCATACACCCTTTTGCCTTGTTTTATTTTAATTATATTAATTATTTTTGATTTAATTCATTAATAATATAAAATAAAAAAAGGATAAAACTATATCTTACTACAAGAGTCCAAGCCCATCATTTGGTTGCCCTAAATTTCTCTATATATTCAGAAACCAAGAGGGAAAAAAGCAACATGAATCCTTGAACCACTAAATTTTCAAAAAAAAAAACATCAAACTTTTCCAAGAACCCCAAAGTTTTCAAACCCTTATTACACCACCTTTCACCACAAGCTTGCAATTCAAATCAATTCCATTCACTCCTAGGGTAAGACCGAATCACTTACAATGATCCAAATGACCAGAAAACATTCATGCAAACCTCACGATTTCATCCATATTTGAAATTATGTATTTCTTATTTTATTGCATTCTAAAGTTTACTAATGTTTGCTACGTGTTTATGAGATCCAATAACGCATAATAGATCAATCACAGGGATCTCATGCATGCTAGATTGAAAAACACCTTGTTTGCTCTGATCTGCTTTACTTGCCTCGTAGCTCAATCTACAGGGACTTATAGCTAAAACTAAACCCATATTTGGATTCAAGAGGGTTGAATTATGAGGGATATGATGTTTTGGATCACTAACTATTTGAATTTGCAGGATTTGAATAACACAGGTCACCGGGGAAGATGACCGGAGCTAGGGCTCCGGCGCCTCTCCGACCAATGCATATTGGCTTATATTATATATTTATCGTTTCAATGATATAAACAAATGAAACACTCACCCCGGTGGCAGAAGCGCGTGCCATAAAGCATTAGTCTCAAAGGGCCTGGGTTCGATCCAGCCTTTTGACGTTTTATTTCTTTAATTTCTCATATTTTTGCAGGTTGATTACAAAGCGTGTTGGAGGTGTATCCTAGACACAAGTGCGAGCTTGGCCTGGTGGTATGCATGTTATATAATGGCCTTGAGGGCGTGGGTTCAACACCCACCCCTTTTGTTTTTTTTAATTTAATTCTTCTAACCCTTTTTCGTCATTCTTTTTTCTTCAAATTAACAAAACTTTTTTTAAAAAAAACCCTAGTTTATTTTTGTTTAATTATAGGTTAAATTTAATTTAATTTTTAATTAATTCTAGGTTTTAATTTAATTTATTAACCTTAATTTGATTTTTTTTTCTAAATTAGAATCAATTAGACTTTAGGTTAATCATCAAGTTTTTTCTTAAACAACTTTCCTCTTATTTTACTATCTTCGCGCATTTACTTTCACATTAATTTTTCCTGATTTATGTAACTGCTAAAGGGTTGTAATAGTTTTAATTAGGGTTTATTTGCTTTACTTTTTCTCCACAGATTATGGTTTTCTACCCCTTCCCCGAAGCCTTGTAATAATTTAGGTTTACTTCTCGCACCTTTATTTTCTGTTTTTACTACTTTCTTTATTACTTCTAGTAATTAGGGTTTGTATGGAAAGACTAAAAACATTCTAGAAAACCCTAATCTCAAGAGTAAAATAACTAAATTGAACCACTATTTACACACTCACCTCTAGGGTAACCTCACTTGTTGCCTTCGAATAAAATAGTCGTGTCCCTCAAACGTGGGGACGCTTTAGAAAAGTCCCTCTGATACAAAAGATCGTAGTCCCTCGATGACCCTTTGATGCTGCCTTCGATAAACAATCTTAGTCCCTTATGATAAAATTGCTAAAGCGTCCTTACAAGTTGCCTTTATAACTATATGATGACCCACGCCCGTCCCTTCACATCCAATGATAGGGCTCTCTACTAACTAATGATAGGACAACACTATCTAAGGAGGAGGAAAATAGAACGAAAGACATTTGAGTAGGTAGATAGCTCGTAATCGCTTGCTCACAACATCTTTTTCCACAAACACTTTCTTTGAAATATTTTCAAAAAAATAAACATTTTGTATGCATTCTTAACTTATACAAGAGTCGTTACAAAATTTCCGCACTTAGGAATTTTTCAAAATATTTTCAAACATACACACAAAAAACATTTCAAACAAAGTGAGCTAGCGACTAAGAGCCCGTAGATAACTACGGATGAAAAGGGTGATAACACCTTCCCTTTTCATAACCTACCCCCCGAACTCAAAAAAATTCTCGAAGGGCTTTCCTATTCTTTTCACCCTTTCCTTATTGGATAAAAGAAAAGTTGGTAGTGACTCTTGTTATCCGCACATTTGTGATAAAACGCAAAACAAGTCAGTTCTGCCACTGTATTACATAACAGGAGACTTTGTTGGGGAAAACTAAAAAGTGGGGTTACCTTTAGAGTTAGATCACTTTGAAATGCTTCCCTTGTTTAACTTGTCTGCTTTATTTTTAAAGGGTGTTTGGGTTTTATTTCTTACAAAGATCCTATACCCAGATCTGGGGAACATTTTAGGTAAGTAGCAATAGATCATGGAAACTATACGACGTATACTGATATGGTTGAAGTGGTGGCTACGTTAGTGTGACACATTGGTTTGTACTGGTATCCCTCGAGTTAGTCAGGGAGTATACTAGGCTACTGCATGGTGTCATAAGCATTAACTGACCTTAGAACCTTAATTGATCCAACTTAGCCATTAGAAGGTAGTGAGATAGTAGGATTTGGTTCATTTCGAAGTTGGTTGATACTAAATACTACACTCATTGAGATTCGACTCCCAAGTTTTGTTTGGTGGAAAGTCAGTTGTCGGACTAGACGAAACTTGTGGGAAAGATCAGTGATATTGAGATCCTAAGAACCCGATTACTTCTTTAGGACAGGTTGAGAAAACTAAAATTCAAGAGGGTACTTACCTATAAACCCCATGCGAGCCTTAAACCTATGGCCTTTGCGTTCTTTGCTTGTGCTTAATTATATATTTAAATGTTTTATCTTGACAGCATAACATCATAACATCATAACATCATAACATCATCATATCATGACTAACTATTTCAAGGATCTAGGGGATTTAACGTTGTTCTGTGTTGCAGGGTCATGGCTTCCAGTTTTAGGATAACCATCTGGATCAACTTCGTAAGGGTACCTTCTCAGCTTAAGGAGTTAGTCTTAAAGTTTCCTGATAGTTCTCAATTCACCAAGAGACATGGTCATCTACTCAGTTTAGTCCCTACTGGTTTTCAGGAAGACACGATGACTGTTGCGTTCTAGTTCTTTGATCTGAAGCATCATTGTGTTACCTTCCCAGATTATCAGTTGGTACCCACAATGGAAGAATTCTCTAAGTTGCTCGAAGTTCCTATTCTTGAATAGATACCTTTCACCGGTCTAGAGAAAGCTCCGAAACTTGAAGACGTAGCAGTAGCCTTACATCTGAAACAACCAAACATTGTATCTAATTGGGAAACAAGAAATGGAGTCAAGGGTTTCTATCCTAAATTTATGATAGATAAAGCTCATGGGTTTCTAGATGCCGTGAATTTTCGTGCTTTTGAGGATATGTTGGTCTTGCTAATATATTGGTTGGTATTATTCCCTAACCCGGACTAATTCATAGATATGAATGCCATCAAAATATTTCTCACTCATAATCTGGTACCTACTTTGCTCGGAGATATCCTACATTCCCTCCATACTCGTACTATAAAGAAGCGAGGAAATATTATGTGTTGTATATCTCTAATGTCCAGTTGGTATATCTTGCACCTGCCACGATCAATGATAAAGAACAAACAAGGTTCGAGATGGTCTCAAAGATTGATGTCGCTCACTCACGCAAATATCCATTGGTGTTCTCGATCTCAAGAAGATGTCACTATTATTGATTGTTGCGGGGAATTCCCTAATGTACCACTCTTTAGTATAAGTGGGGGCATCACCTATAACCCCTCTCTAGGTCTGCATCAATTTGGTTTAACTCGAAGGAACATGTCATGATATGCTCATCCAGGTTATTACATTCGACTATGAGAAAGATCCTCAAAGATGTCATCAAAGGTTTATACGTGCTTGGGGCACGGTCAACAAGATTGATAGCAAGACTTTGAGACAGAAGAATTCCATTTCTCTAGAGCCTTACCTCAGATGGGTGCGGTCTCATGCTCAAAATCTCAAAATGCAATATCCTGCTATCCTACCAGTGATCGTAGAGCCTGTTGTTGAAGGGGATGTTCCTCATACTGTTCTTTATCCCAATATGCCTACCGACTTCAAAGAACTACAAAAATCCTAGACTCAACTAAAGGAAGAAAGAGATACCTTCGAAGCTCAGTTCTATGCTAGTGAGAAGAAAGTACTGGAGCTGTTGAAATGACTCCACGAAGAACAAAGCCTTAACGCCTATGTCAACACAAAGAGGAATCGTCCATGGGAGACTTGAATTCATATTTTATTATTTGTAACTCTTTTTATTGAAAGCAATTTTAATTTTAGTTTATTACTAAAATTTGTCTTGTTTCCTTTTGTTTAAGAAAATTTAAATCCTGAAATGATCCTTGAAAACATTGCACTTGCATTTTCATATCACGCATCATTACATAACAGGTTTTCCCATACATGTTTTCTCATCTTCTTGCTATTTATTTCAGTAAAAGATGGCTCTTGAAGAAACTGTTAAGGAACTCCAAGCTCAGAATGCCCAATTCTAGGAGACCCTGCTGAATCTTGCTCAAGGGTAGAAGGATATAATGGCACTCATCACCAAAAAGAAGAAGACTCGGAAGCCAATTGTTATTCTCAACATGGGAAGAAGATTCAAAGTTCCTTCTAAACAAGTTTAAATTGTTGATATCACCTCTAATGAAGATGACAACCAAGAGGAGGATGGTAGAAGTGTCAGGGTTAAAGGAGGAAGCAACATCGGTTCTAGTAACATGCCTGAGGACGAAGACTATTCTGATGAACAGTATCCTCCTGCTGACAACAGTTCCCTCAATCAATTCATTCATACATTCCCTTAGCATGTAACTCTTTAGATATACACACCCTTTGATTAAAACAATAAGAGTGGATCTCGTTGAGTACATCGGACGTGAAGAGTACTAATACCTTCCCCTTGAATAGTTGAATCCCGAACCCGAATATTGGTTACGAGACCATGTTCTTTCCCTTCTTTGAGGTTTTCTTGATATTTTCCTTTCCCTCTTCGGGATAAATAAAGTTCAGTGGAAACTCTGTTTGTGTGTATTTTTTGCGTTACGACATGCATATATATTTTCCAAAGTATTCCACATTTCCTTGGCGGTTTTTTAATGAAGAACATCAAAAAGATTGTTATCATCTAAAGACAAAATTATAAAAATTTTGGATTTGAAATCTATATCTATCTTTTTCTTTTCTTATGCGGTCCATAGAAAACAAGGTTTTTCCACTTCTTTATCATTAACTTGATGAGTAGGGTAAATCATACCATTGGTTATGTTTTTCCATAAATCATGATCTTTATATTGGAGAAAAATTTTAACTTTGATTTTCCAATTTTCAAAATTATCTTTTTCAAAAGATGGCAGTGTGTTTAGAAAAGAATTGTGTTGGAAGTCATCTTCCTCCCAAGATGATTAGTCCTTAAACAAGAGTTAGGCTCTGATGCCACTTGTTGGACTTGAGACTTCATGCATAAGATGGGATGGGTGAATTATGTGATTTGTAAAACTTCATTTTGAAATCTTTTGAAGGTTTAAATTAGAGTTTGAAAATATTTTTCTAAAAACTAAGCAGCAAAAATTAAATAATAAAGTGTGGAATTAAAAAGTATAAGGGAAGAAGAAAGATACCAATAATTACAGAGGTTCGGTCAAAAATAAAAAGGACCTACTTTTTATACCCCAATTTTTTGCCTCTAATATCCCTCATCATCTCGTATTATCAATACATCAAGATCACACACTAGGGTTTGGTTCTTCTCCCTATCTCTAGCTTTGCTCATGAGGGATCACCAAGCACTTTGATTTGTGTAATATGATCATATATTTCTTGTGTTTATTGACTTTTAGCTACAAATATAATGAATTTTTACTCTAGAAATGTTGGTACTAATGGTACAACACACTTCATCAGGTTGATTCATAAGTTCATGAGTTTATTTCCATGCATTCTTCAACAAAGCTTCATTGAGATTTAAGCTTAATCATTGAGAGTGCTTTATAATATTGTCATGAAAATGTCTACTATGATTCATCATGCTTCAATTTTCCAAAGGAAGTCAAAATATGCAAGAATTGATTGAAGAAGTTTGACCTAATTGGACAAGTTCTTGATTCCTTGATCACAGGTGCATAACTCCCTCATTTATCAACATTTGGAAGTGGTTATTGTTGTTATAGGTTCTTATTATCATCCCAAACAACTTCTCTTCACATAGAAAAAGTATTTGTGCAAGAAATATTGTCAAGATTGAAAGGGGTTCCCAAGTCATTTTGATTCTCTAAGGGCTAGGGTTTTGAACTTCCAAGGGCTATATCTTGTCCATATTTTGAGATTTTTGAGTGATTCCAAATATATGTTTCTCTTTAATGGGTTATCAATAAATCACTTCAAAGGTTTCAAGCAAATTTTGTGTGAAAGATCACTAATTATTGATAAATATTACAAGTCCTTTAGATAGGCTATCAAGTCCCCTCATGTGACTTCAAATGCTCATAACTTGGTCAATTTTTGTCTCCTTGAGCCCATTATTTTTCCACAACATTCTTTTAGATTTCTAATATAATTTTGTTTTTATGAGAAATACATGAACATGCTTAGAAAGTGGTTGACAATTAGAAAATATTATATATCTTTTGTGAATTTCCCCAAATTTTTTCATCATTTTACAAAGATCATAACTCTTTCATTTTTTTATGATTTTTGAGTAATCTCAATTCCACACTTGAAATTAAGAGGTATACTTCATGTAATCTTCAAATTTCAAAAGCAAATTTTGAGTGGAAGGCCATGTTTAAATGCAAAATATTACAAGACACTTTTGATGTCAAACTTAGAAATTTTTCTAAGTGTAGGAAATCCGTGTGTTTTTGTTGATTTCAAAGGGACACAACTTTTGATCCAAGGCACCAAATGCAACCATTATTTTCATATTGCAAAGCTTGATTTAAGATCTCTCTAATGCTTCAAAAACCACATCATATAGTTCCCTACATTGTTGGCACCATGGCTGTAAAGTTAGTTTCCTGAAAATGTTTATAAGTTCAAAGTCAGAATTAGTTTGGATTAGTTTGGCCTCTAAACACAAAGTTTTCACGTGCTTTTTGCTTCTAATCATGTTTAGAAACTTTCCAAAAGAAATTAGCACCATGAAACACAAGTTTTGGCCGAGTTTTGATGCCAAGCAAGTCACACATTGCTCATGTTTCAGATTCACACGAATTCACTCAATTATTCTCCCATTTGCACGCTTAAGCATTGCCTCATCTTCTCCTATAAATAAGATGTACATTCCACCTATTTCCACAATCTTTCGATAGCCAATTGACCTCTGCCAAGATCTCAGTTGAACTCTTAAGGCTTGAATTCGTTTTTTCATTTCCATCCTCCAAATCACCAAAAATTCTTTTCAGTAAGCTTCATTGGACTTCCCTGAAACTAACCATACTTCTACCTTCAAGAATCGTGACCTGAATCAAGCTCCATAAGTCCAGTTTCAAAGCTTCCTCCTTGAGTTCGAATAGGTGGTGCTTGGTTCTCTGATGCTCATGGTAACCTTTGTTTCCAACTGTAATTGAGTTTGATACGCCTGTTTTTAAATCCCTTCTCATAAAATTTCCTCTGGTTTTTTCCAAATCGATTACGTTGTGGCAAATATAAATTTGACGCGAGGGTGCCATTAGAATCGTCTTAAAGAGAAGAAGCAAATGGTACCAGTCTCGAGCTCCAATTTTTACATTTCATGAACCTTCAAATCGTGTGGGCGGAGGTTGAACACTACCTACGTGTCCGTCTTCAACCAATGATGAGTTGTCACGCATTTTTTTCAAATCTGTTTAAATAATGGATCACGTGTGCTATTCCTTGAAGACCGTGATATGCACATCACATCTCATCCATTGGATTAGCTTACTAATGTGTTTTGACTCTTATCCAATGGTCCATACTTTTCTGACTTTATTTTTATTTCTGATTTTTTATATTTAATTGCTTTAAACTTCAAAAAATCATAGAAAATTCATTTCTGACCCAAAAATAATGAAAAAATTCAAAAAAATACTTTTAAATATTCTATTTCTGATTTTTATTTTTTCATGATTTTATTTTTAGATTTGATATTTTTTATGATTTTTTCTTTGTTTTGACTTGTTTAAAAATACTTTTTGGTATTTTTAAATTCTGGAAAAATTCAAGATCATTTTCTCTATTTCTGACATTTGAAATTTTTTCTAGAATTTTATTCTCATTTTTACTATTTTAAATTATTTTTTCATTTACTTGAGTGATTTTAAATACTTTAAAAATACTTTTTCTGTTTTAAAAAATTACTAATTTTTTTGTAAAAATACTTAAGATCATCTCTGACTTTTCTATGTTTTCTTTTAAGTTTTATTTGATAGTTTAAATATAGTTTGTTATTTTCCCTTTTATTTTCACTTAAAAAACAATTTAAAAATCATTTTCTTTTTATTTTGCTTATTAAATGCAATTTTATTTTTGAATATATTCTGGCCGAGCTTGAACTATATGATATTTGATCATAAGCTTCATTAAAATCATTGGATCTTGGGTGTTGAGTTTAACTCCACCAAAATGGATGAATGATTTTAATGATAGTTTGATAAAAACTTTGGTTCAAATATATTCCCTCCCTCTTCATCCAATCCTCTTATTACTTTGTCTACATGTTGTTGGAGAATGATCTATGTAACACCCCATTTCTACCCGGTGGATAATAAGAAAATTAGAGTTCAACATAAATAAGATGCTACATTTTCAACTAAAAATCAATCTTCATTTAATCTCATACAAACAGATACATAATACTTAACTCAGATGAACCGATAAAAATCTGATTTATTCTTTAACATCAAACAACTTTTTATTAATAAGCAGCAAAATCACATACTCAACTTTAATTCATTCACATCTTTCATTCGACTAAAACAACTTCAAGAAAACAATTAATTCATGAAATCAACTTAAAAATTCAGCAACTGAAATAATAATCAACAACTAAACACCAAGCGCTCACCCCCTGAGTGTTACGTATTAGAGCGACCAACCGACTTTGAACTAATAAGGCTAAGCAAATCTTCATTCTTGAATACCTGCGTGTTACCAACGGAGGGCAACATTACAACAGAAGGGGTGAGATATCAACCAATATAAACACGTGTATGATAAACAATAAATTAGGTTAGATCATACAAATATCACCACTTTATAACAACAATTATGCAACAACCAATAAACATCTTAATAACAATGACAAGGAACTTTAATCAATCAACATAACAACTTAATAACAACAACAAAAACTTTAACACACAACTCAAGATGCGACTCAACTATGCAACTCAACATAATACATATACATGTGGTACCATTGGAGAAGAACTCCCATCTTAAAAATATGCAAATAAATAGAGGCATCAACTAGGCTTAAGCCTTCATATTAATATTCGCCAATATAGGCCATCTTAACGAGCATCAGCTCCATCTTAATATGCAATGTATGCGACACAATCATGAATGTAGTAACAATAACCACAATTAACAACCTCTCAATACAACATCATCATTGTCCAGAAAACTACATCTTAATAGCTGCAAAATATTAGAGGCATCTCAACATCATTCATCAACATAATTCATCAACATACTTCATCAATGTAATTCATCAACATAATTCATCAACATAATTCATCAACATAATTCATCAACATAATTCATCAACATAATTCATCAACTTAATTCATCAACATAATTCATCAACATAATTCATCAACGTAATTAATCAACATAATTCATCAACATAATTCCACAGTAACTCAGTTATAACATCAATACAATGACAGATCGACAACCCCTCAACATTGGCCATAGGCCTACAACATGATAATGCCTATAATTAATTAATAATATAAGGCTTATCTCTATTACCAAACCTCTACATATTATACTACTGCAATACTACCTCATTATTATTATAAATCTTACTGTTATGAACAAAGCATTAATCTACAATCGTCTTATCCTCATCATAATTCACGAAATCATCTTAGCGATTGACGCGGGAAGATAACTCTATCCTAATTTTGGTACTAGGATTTTTCTTCTTATCCTTCATTTTAATCCTTAATAGTGAACTTCATCGCGTTAGCTATCCAACGCTTCAAACGACACCTCAAACAGAGTCCAGAAACTCAAGTTACAGCCTTTGGAAAAATCTGTCAAAAATCAGACTGCATGAGTCGAAGCATACTGCTTTGAGTCGACACGTACTGGGTTGAAATCCTGCATGAGTCGATGAGTAATCCCCTTGTGTCGACTCCTACTGAGTCTGAAACTCTGCATATATCGATGCATGATCCTATGTATCGACTCATCCTGAGTCTTAAATCCTACATGTGTCGATGCATGGCCTTTGAAGTCGACTCATACTAATCTGCAGTGAATTTATTCTATGATTTCACTGCGTTTTCACTTTGATTTCTATGCCTTAGGCCCTAAAAACATCCTCTAGTCATAGGTAATCATCAATGATAATAATCCTATGTTTCTACATCAATTATACAACATTAGGGCATCATTATTCATCTCTAAATCATTGATCCTCATCAAACAACAATATATATATATATATATATATATATATATATATATATATATATATATATATATATATATATATATATATATATTTCAATCATAAACAAAACAATTTTTCAAATCCAATCTCACATACGGTTTATCATATACCCGGTTATAGAGATTGAACCCCAACCTTACCTAGTTTGGATTGAAGGTAACTCTAAGGGTCTCCGATCAAATCTCCTCTTAGCCGCTTGGTGTAACTTCCACGTATCTCTCTTCTTCTCCTCAAAACCCTTATTTTTCTCTTCTCTGCAACTTCTCTTATACCAAAACCTTCTAAGACTTTTTCTCTCTAGATCAGAATCAAAGCTGAAAATTTTCCCAATTATGCAGATACAGTGCGATGATGATATCTCTCAACTCAGATCTTATTTCGAAGATCCAAACGGTCAAAACTTAGATATAGGTGTTGCGAACCTACCCTCATAATTTGAGCATGATCCAACGGTTAACGAATAAGGGATTGGTGATTTAGTGAGACTGCTACAATAAAAATGGGAATGAGTTTCTCCCACCTATTGTCTCACTTTTTCTCAATTAACCTAATTCCTTTTATATCCATTTAACCTTGTAATTCTAGTAATTCTTATTGGGCCAATATCCACACTCCCATATTTATTACATGACATCACTTAAATAAGTCCAATAATTAATCTTATAATGCTTCAATATGTTTAATATTATTAAACCACCATTTAATCAAATAATATCACAGAGCAACTTAACAATAATTCACAATATTGCTCAACTCCAACTAATAATTTTAATTAAATAATTAATTAAATTATCGGGGCGTTACAATCTACATATCATTTATCTAAACATATGGTACATAGATTGCTATTGACCGGTCTTAAAATAGGTATGACTTCTATATAAGTCCACTTACAGTTGCTTAACACAGTACTAAATTTTTCCTAATTCGAGAAATGATCATTCGTGGCCTAAACTTATGTTTGCAAGCCAAGTATGTTTAATTTGAAACTTTTGGTCCAATAACCTTGAGGTTCATTGTTAAGAGGCTTTGGTCTTATCAATCATCTAATGAACCTTCATAAATTTGGTCTAAGTGAATCATTTAAACATCGTTGATCATATGTTGTTACCTCGAACACTTGAAATGATTGATATACTTGACAAAAAACAAAGAAACTTATTGTTGAGAAGCTTTGATTTTATCAATATTCTAATGAGTTTTCAAATGCAAGTTTCAAGATGGTCATTCAAATAACCTCTAATTTCTAACTCACTAATAATTGACTTTTACTTTATGATTTTACTATACGCCATTACTTTTATGCACCATTTGTTTTAGCATTTACATTTCATGCTATTTTCATCTCTGCTCACTTGAGCACTTATCTTTAAGTCATTTTTATTTTGCTCACTTGAGTTTTCATTTTCTTTTTGAAGATACATATTAACCAACTTGAACAATAAAAAAAAATTAAGTTTACTTGGACTATTTAGTTACTATCCTTGGCATTATGGAGTTATAGACCTCTTGGACTTAGGATTATAAGAATTGTCTACCTTTGGGACCTTGTGACCTCTGTTGTTATTTTGTCTGGAGTTCTTGGGGTTTACCCCGAGACATTTGGTTGATTTTCTTTATGTGCAGGTTGTCTGATTATATATTTAGTCTGTGATTGGGAATTCAACTGTATACAGCTGTTACTCTGTCCAATTTTTTTGAAGACCTAATGCATATTAAGCTTGATTTTCTTAATAGGTTTAATATCTTTGCTTGTTTGGTTTCAATCCAAAGGATGAGAACTCTACATTGACTCATTATGTCAAGTGTTGACTTCTTGTTGGTTAGACGGTTCTTTTCCCTAGCTTTTACCTTATGCCTTAGGATAATCCTTTCATCTCCTCCCATCTTCTTTAATTTTAAAAATATTCTCTCTCATTTTCAAAACTATTCTTGTTTTCTAAACATGAACCGCTTTCATAATAAACTTGGACTTAGGTCCATGCCTTTTTTTCAAAAAAAATTTCTTAATCAAACTTTAACCAACTTAATCATACTTTGACATTTTTGTGAGAAGACTAAAAGTCAATCAATCTCATTCAAACCATTTTTTCTATTTTGGCTTTTTTATTTTAAAATTTTCTTAAAAGGTTAGACTCTTGTCGATCCTTGAAATGATGCGAGTTACTATACTTCTACGATATATAGTGAGGTGAGATATTTTCCACTTAGGTGTTGAGTGAGGCTTTGTTGATTTTAAAATCCAAGTTATATCCTCCACTTTAAGATGATGAAAATTCTCCTTTCTCATAATTGTGGGTAGTAAGTATTATGTTCCATTCGGATACGACCATGATGTCTCGCCTCTTAAAATTAACCAACACATTTATGTTTTAAAATTTTAAGGGTGAGCTATGAGTACCCTGATCCCCTATTACACCGAAGGTGGTACGTAGGAACTAAAGGTTCACAATCGCGGCGGGTGTAAAAATTGTAAAAAACATTTCTTTTCTCACCTCAACCATCTATTTTTGTATACAACATTTATAGCCAAAATACATAAATTTTCAAAGAGGTTCCTGCAGAGTATCGTAGATGTTTAAAGTGCTAATATCTTCCCTTTGCATAACCAACCCCCGTACTTAGATTCTCTCCCCCTCTCTTTATGGGTTATTCGCTTTTTTCCCATTCATATGGAAACAATAAAGCACAGTGGCAATTTTTATTATGATATATGCGAGTTAAGTTAATCTAATGGATTAGTCTCAACATTTCTACCGCTACCCTACTCCTCTCCCCAAGACTTGGTGTTGAGAGTTTCTAATATTATTTGAGAGGGTTTAGTAGGAAAGGCTCACGAACCCCCTTATACAAGGAAATGGTGTTTGTCTTTCAACCAAAATAATACAAGATGAAAGATATGCAAGTTTGCGTCTTCTCATATGAAATGCTGAGATTGAAGTGGACAAGCTTCCTTCCTAACTGTAGATTGTAGCGGTTAATCTTCTCTCCACGAACATGGACCTTATAGCAATTAGTCTTCAAGTTCCACAAAAGCAACTGAGCTTAATTGGTTTAACAGGATAACCAGCAACCTCTTGAGATTTTAACAGGCCGATCTTCTAGCCTATGGTTTTAACTAGCCTAACCATGAACCAATGGTAAGTTCATCAGTATTGATGATCTTCAACCTATAAACAAATAAGGCTAACTAAGAGCCAAGGGAAGTTCAACAATATTGATGATCTTCAACCTAAATAAATATAAGAATTGATAACACAATCCCAAACCAAAGCTTTTAATGGGTTTAGCTTCTGAATCACATATATAAAAATTCCCTAAATGGATAGTATCCAACCAAAGGTTTATAATATGAATAACTTGGTGAATTTAAACATTTTTATCCTTCCAGAATTACAAGAACACCTCACTTACAAAAGATCTTTCCTCACAAAGGCATTTGACTATAGGAACTTGTGAGAGAAAGTGAAAATAAAAACTTAGAGATAGAGAGTGAGTGTCAATACACAAATTGAATTACGGATGCAATGAAACAAGAAATGAGACCTCTATTTACAGGCTTAAGATTCCCCAAAAGAGGTAATAAAATTAAAGCAAATATGGTCATTACTAATTGATTAATCCAATCGATTAAATCATTTAAATATAACGTCTATGAGTTCCCAAATAGGAAGCAAGTGATATATAGTCATTGCATAAGATTTGAGTGTGTTAAAAGTTCTTTATTCCTCAAAAGTGTGCTAATCTAATCGATTGACCTTATGTTCTAATCAACTAGATTCAGTAAAAAAAAATATTTTTTGGCTTTTTGAATGCTCACATCCTTTTCTATTCAATTTATATATACTTATCAAAACTTTTTCTTTTCAATAACATTTTATAAAAAGGTTTTAAGTGTGTGTGTTCTTATATCCATATACCTCTATAAAGAAACAAATTTCTCTTTTACAAAGTTTCATTCACTTACTAAATTAGGACAATCTCTTCTAAGCCATTTGTCTAATGTAGTCATTGTGTTGACCTTGCTTGAGATCTTCTAAGACTTTTGATATAATCCATTTAATTTCCTTTATATGAAGCTTTGTCAATCCTTTATTAAACCATGGCTTGCATCTTTAACCACTTAAGTACATTGGTTTACTTTCATAATGGTTGCATCTTTATCATGTTGAATGTCATTTGTTCTGATCTTTTACAGTTTTTATCATTATTAGTACTTCTGATACCACCATCAGCTTCACAACCAGAAGCCTTGCTTGATTTCCAACTTTGTGAGCCAAACTCGAGATGCAAGGCGCTAGTGAATTGCTGAACAATAAGTACAACATATTTAAACAAAAGAATTCACGGAATATAGAGGAAATGTTACTTCCTCTCAAAGAAAGAATACACAACGCACCTCTCCGAGGAAACACTATGCAGGTGTATGTCAAAAAGATGGAAAACCGCCATCCTAGGGCCGAACGCATCAAAAGAGACAAAGCCCTGAAGTTGCAAAATCATCAAAAGAGCAAAAAGTGTCAGAGTTCTCCTCAAAGCCCTGAGGGAGATCGAGACATCCACACTACTCCTCAAGATCAAGTGGAGAAGAAGCCGCCAAAGAATCTGCAGAAGCATCTTCTATGTGTTTGCATTTTGGATAGAAGAATACTTAAATCAACGGGGAAGCCTACTAAGTTGGGAGAATACAACGAGAAGTTAAATCCTAACAAGCACGTACAACTCGTCAACAAATGGTTGAATCACCTCCACGGTGACAAGGCCTCCAAGTGTAATCCGTTCCCGCTAACTTTGATTGGACCGGCCAGGATATGGTCAATGTAACACCCTTCTAAACCCCATAAAATTAAAAAATAATTACACAACACAAGGGTGTCACACTTCACAAAAACAACATAAATATCCTGATCCGTAACATGGGTTACACCAAATTAGGCTATTAATCTCAAAACTTCACTTTTATGATGTTTATACGACATCAAAACAACTCTGATAAACTCGCGGAAAAAACATATTTAAAATAATCATAGATCAACTTAAGACATCTAGTCTCATAATAAACACTTTATAACACATCCAAAATGATTGCATCTTTCAATCAAGCATCTTAGATCGTCTCAACTGAATAAATATGATGTAACATAAAAGATAACAATATAACAGTTTCGCAAGTCAAACATTCGCCCCAACCTGATGTTAAATGATCGAAGCAGAATTCCACTACAAAATAAAATGATAAACTAAACGCATGCTCCAAATGGCTAGCTTCCACTTACTTCCACGGAATCTCCTCCCGAGTATCTGCGCAATACCCACGTAGAGGAAATATTCAAATAGAAGGGGTGAGAATTCATTTCAATAATAATGGTATAGAATATAAGATAACGTCCAATATTTACACAAATCTGCACAACAATATATCACATTCTCACGCCCAAATTATTATAAATATCATATACAATAATATCATCATTACACATAGTCATATTCAACTCAATCTTAACCACATAATATCAATTACATTTACACACTAAACATTTATATATTAACAAATGTGCATATGACTCATTATGCAATGCAGCTCAAATATGCCAATCAATGCACATACATGTGGTACCATATCAACAAAAGGTTTCTTAGCGAATCAGGTTCACCCTAATCGAACCCTGAATCCACCCTGCTCAGATTCGGGACAAGTCACTAATCCACCCTACTTGGATTGCAACTTACCACTATAATCAACAACAACAACATCATGAATGCATGTCAAAACACGTCAACACAATAACAACGTAATGTTTAAAGTCCATATCTGACAATAAACAAAGCATGCATTGACCCAACAATAATAGTTCTCCCTACTCGAAATATTATTCACTAATCACAACAACATCAATATTATTCTCAACATCATAACATAACAACATCATACACAATAACATCATAATCATCATCGACATCATATACAACAACATCATAATCATCATCGACATCATATACAACAACATCAATTATCCTACTCACACAATAACACATACTTATCATAACTTATAATTGTTCAACACAACATAGTCAATATTCAAAATATACATTATTAACCAATTATAATTAATATTCTCAAATATGATAACATCATCACAACATTAGACTCTCCTAATTCGACATTTACTTAATTAAATAATTTCAAATTTATAAATTTATTATATACTCTTAACTCATCAAATAGTCCCAAAATCATGATTCCTACTAGTTACACATTGTTGTACCCAAAACTTTTCCCTCCTATTTTCTTCAAGACATCTTCTTATTCTCCTAGGGTCTTCATTTTCTCAAGGTTACTCAAGAATTGATCAGACAAATTCTCCTCCTAAGCAATTGACCTACAAATATGGTTTCACTTTTCTCAAGAAGATTGGGTTTCTAAGACCTCAAGTGGACTTCATGGTTTCTTATATGTCTCAAAGAATTCTCATACCAGGTTTCAAGCCTTGGATCACAAGTTTTCTCATCCAATTGCTCAGATGACTAAAAATCAACTATTTTGGACAAAAAGTCAAGGGTGGTCAACATACAGTCAAACTTCAAGATTTTTGGTCAACATCATAATTATGAAGTCAAATTCATAATTTGATCAAGGTATGATCATGATTCATCAAGAAAACTCAAGATTCATCAAAAGTCAAAAGTTACCAAATTAGGGTTTTCTTAAGGAGAAGTCAACTGAACTTTGACCAAGCACAACTTTCACATGCTTTATCATATTTTTCTCAACCAAAGCTTATTTTGAAGGAAATTAAATTCTCTACAACTTGGCCTCTCTAAACTCAAGTCCAAAAAATGATTCATTTGAGAGATATGAGCCAATATATTATAGGTAATTTCAAAAGTCAACAAAAAGACACATTTTGTCAAGGCAACTTACATCAAGATAAAGTCTTAAAATGCAAAAATCATCAAAATATAGATTGTATAGGACATATTATGCTTTCCAAAAAGTAAAAGATCACCTTCAAATGATAAAAATTGAGAGAGTTATGATTGTTGCAAGTTGGGAAATTTTGAGCAAATGCATTAAACCAAAAGTGACCAAACTTGGAATTTTGGGCTATTGGGCTTGTGATTCAAAGTCCATGCGTGTCTTACAACCTATTGTGAACCTCTGAACTCACTCATGCACCTCTTGGGTTTTTTATTTTATTTATTTTTTATTTTTATCTATTTAAAATTCAAAATAAATAAAATAAAACAAGGCTTCTTACAAAAGGTCCAAGCCGACAAACATTTGACTTAATTTATGCTTATATATTCTCATCAATTTAGACAAGAGGACACAAAAAAGTTTTGCAAGAAGCCATCCCAAAAAATCCCAAAAATATCAAAACTAGGGTAATCTTAGAAACCTAATTGCAGCCACTCTCGAGGCAAACTAACCCTTCCATTCACTTCCTGAAGCACAATAGGGTGAGAATGGGTCATCCTTAATGATCCAAAAGGCTCGAAATGCACTTCATATATAATTGTTTTTTTTCCATTATTTCATAAATTCGTATTTCTATTTTATTTATGTTTTGATCAAAGCTAACCCTGTTAATGTTCTTTTGAGATGTATTTATGCAGGCTAAGATCATCGCATGAGTCCCATGCTACCTGAATCATGAACTGCCATGCTTGGTCTAATCTATGATATTTTTGTCATACCTCACAACCAGCATGTTTTAGCCAAAAATAAAACTCCCATTGAACTCGCGGGGCTTGATTTAGGGGGGTAGGGTAACCTTGGATCACTAACCATGTCTATTTCACAAGAATGAGAAAAAGAGCCACTAGAGAAGAGAATCAGAGCTTGGA
Organism: Vicia faba; assembly: GCA_948472305.1. Taxonomy (NCBI): domain Eukaryota; kingdom Viridiplantae; phylum Streptophyta; class Magnoliopsida; order Fabales; family Fabaceae; genus Vicia; species Vicia faba. The sequence continues at coordinate 247,729,643 of OX451738.1, read as the reverse complement.
CTCCGACGCTTCTCTGGTCTAGTCATGCAATTTTATTATTTATTTATTTTGTTTCACTGATGATAATGGATGTATCACCATCCCAATGGTAGATGCGTGCGCGATAAAGCCTTACTATGCCAAGGCATGGGTTCGATCCCTGCCTTTTGGTGTTTTGCAATTTTTTTTTCATATTTTCATGCATCTGTAACATATAGCGCGCTGATTCCATTCCCTAACACAAGTGCGTGCTTGATGCAGTGGTGACCATGCTGGACAGAAGAGCTGAGGGCGTGGGTTCAACACCCACCCCTGAAATTTTGTGGTTTTTCCCTATTTTCTAACCTTGTTTCTCTTTCTCCTTAAAAACCCTAAATTCATTTAACCATAAACCATAAAACCTTTTCTTTTACAAACCCTAAAATTAATTAGTATTTTTAGGTTTTCTATCATTCCACTTTTTTTAATTAATTTTATTAATTAACCTTTTTAAATTAAAATTAATTAATATTTTTAGGTTTATTTAGTCATCATCAAAAACAAAAAAAAATCATTAAAAAAACATTAAAAAATTTTGATTTTTCCTCGATTCTATTTTTATTTTACATTTTCAGATCGACTGTGCTTTCCCAAATGTAATTTTATTTATTTATTTCTCGCATTTCCTTTTCTTAGTATTATGTAACTGTTTATGGGTTGTAATAGTTAGATTTACTTTCCGCACTCTACTATTATGTAAATGCCCCAAGGCCATGTAATAGCGTAGGAATTTTACTTTCTGCATTTTACTTTACCTGCTATTATTTTACTATATTGTTGTTAGTAATTAGGGTTTGCATGAAAATACTAAGACGAATTGTTAGAAAACCCTAATTGTAAAGATAAAATAACTGAATACAAATCACTTGCACACTTACACCTCTAGGGTAACCCCCCTTGTTGCCTTCAGAATAAAAACAGTCATGTCCCTCAAATGTGGGGATGCTTTAGCAAAGTCCCTCGATACAAAGATCATAGTCCCTCGATGACCCTTTTGATGTTGCCTTTCAGTAAATGATCTAGTCCCTTATGAAATTACTAAAGGGTCCTTACCAGTTACCTTTGATGATTGTACAATGACCCTCGCCTCTCCCTTCACATTCAATGATAGGACTTCCTACTAACTAATGGTAGGATAGAACTATCTAAAGCAGGAGGAAAATTACGAGAACGGCCTTGAGTGGGTAGATACTCATAATCTCTTACTCACAAACCTTTCAAAACAAAAACATTTCACAAACACTTTCAAAAATATTTTCAAACAAATGCTTTGTACGCATTCTTGAGGACTGATATAAGAATCATTACAAAGTTAAATTTTCAAAATATTTTCAAACACACAAAGCAATTTTCAAAAAGTGAGCTAAGTGATTAAGAGCCTGTAGATAACTACGGATGAAAAGGGTGATAACACCTTCCCTTTTCATAACTTACCCCCCCGAACTGAAATCTTCAATGTCTTTCCAGTTCTTTTCACCTTTTCCTTATTGGATAAAAGAAAAGTTGGCGGCGACTCTTACTATCCATAACATTTGTTATAAAACGCAAAATAAGCATGTTCTCTCAATATATTACAGATCTGGCGACTCTGCTGGGGACTACTTAAGAAAGAGGGGTTACCTTAGAATTAGATCACTTTTACTCAAAATAGTTTGCCTTGTTTACTTTATATTTGAGGGTTGCTCGGGTTTATTTCTTGCAAAGATCCTACACCCGGATCTGGGGACCTTAGGTAAGTTGTTATAGATCATGGAAATTTTACGGCGTAGATCGATATGGTTGAAGTGATGGCTATGTTAGTGCGATACTTTGGTTTGTACTGGTGTCCCTTGAGTCAGTCGAGGAGAACAATAGGATATTGCATGGTGTCATAAGCACTAACTGACTTTTAGAACCTTAATTGACCCAACTTGGCCATTAGAAGGTAGTGAGATGGCTGAATTTGGTGTAGAGCAGAGTTTGTTGATACTCGAGGCTACATTCATTGAGATTCGACTCTCGGGATATTTCAATGACAAGTCAGTTTCTCTGCTGAAACAAAGCCTGTGAGAAAGATCGGTGATATGAGATTCCTAGAACCCATTTACTATTCTTAAGACAGGTTGAGCCAACTGAACTTCAAAATGGTACTTACCTACGGACCTCATGCAAGCCTTGAACATAAGGTTCTTGTGTGCTTTGCTTATGTTTTCTGCATGTTCAAACATGACATTATAACATCATGACATCATACCATAGCATTTTCATTAACCATTTCAAGGATCTCGAGGGCCTGTGATACAGGTTTATCATGAACCACACGACTAGCAAGGGGAAAGAGAATTTATTTTCCTCTAACCAGATGCCGTCAAAGACCAATGTGTGTTATTTTTAGTCAAAGGCTAGGACCCAGTCGACATGGTGATCTTGATTTTCATAGAAGGATGTTTAAAGATGCAAAGTTCTTCAGTCAACGCTGCAGCCAGACTCAACTTCTAACATTTAATTTTTGTTTATCCCGCGAGATCCTTGAAAATATTGCATCTACATATCATGCACATCATCACATAGCAGGTATTCCCAAGACAGGTTTTCTCATCTTCTTGTTGTTTATTTCTGTAAAAGATAACCCTCGAACAAACCGTGAAAGAACTTCAGGCTCAGAACACTCAATTTCAGCAAATGTTCTTGAACTTAGCCAAAGGGCAGGAAGACTTGAAAGCACTCACCATCAAAGAGAGAAAGAAGAAGATTAAGAAGCCAATTGTCTTTCTTAATATGGGTAGAAGATTCAAAGGTCGGGTCGAGAGGGCTCTAGATTTTGAGGTCCCATCAAATGAAGATGATAACCAAGAGGAAGATGGTAAGAGTGTGAAAGCTGAGGAGAATAAAAACCTTGGTTCTGGCCAGTATTCTGATGAAGAAGACTTTTCTGCTGAACAATATCCTTCTGCCGATGACAAATACAAACAGTTGGAAGATCATCTCGATGCTATGGAAATCCAAAGAGTACATGGCTTAGATTTTGAGGAGCTGGGTCTTATTTTGGGGGTTGTTATTCCTCACAAATTCAAGGTTCCTACTTTTGTGAATTATGACAATATTTCTTGTCCTAAGCTACATCTGAGGTCTCGTGTCAGGAAGATCCAACCCCATACTGCTGATATGAAGTTATGGGTACACTTCTTTCAAGAGAGCTTATCTGGGACATAATTGGAATGGTTCTATCAGCTGGAAAGAACCAACATCCATACTTGAGAAGACTTGGTTGCTGTCTTTTACAAACAATACCAATACAATGCTGATTTTGCACCAGCCCGTGTGAAATTACAATGTATTACTATGGGCTCAAACGAAGGCTTTAAGGAATATGCCCGAAATGGAGGGATCTAGTTGGAAGAGATCAACCTCCTTTGTCTGAGAGGGAGATGGTTGATATGTTTATGGGAACTTTGACATGACCTTTCTTTAATCATCTGATCGAAAGTTATTCATCTGGTTTCACTGAGCTGATATTAACTGGGGAACATGTTGAAAGTGGAATTAGAAGCGGAAATATTCAAGTGGTTGTGTCTTCAAGTACTGCTAAGAATATGTTCAATGGTAAGAAGGAAACAAATGTTGTGCATGGCCAGAAGGGTCGTGCTAGAAGTGATTGCAACCAATCTATGGGGGTGGTGCTAATTTTTAATCCTGCGCATGTGCAACAACAACAACAAGGCAATCAGCGTAGGTCAGACGCACCCAGGAGATAGTTTACAAAGATCACATGCCTTTGTCTAAGGAATTAAAACATCTAATGAATGCAGAGTTGATAACGTTAAGAGATCCGCCTCAGAATCGCAACACCTCCTCCCCAAGTACAATCTCAATGTAAGATGTGCTTATCATCCAAATAGCCCCGGGAACGACACCAATAGTTGTTGGGCTTTGAAGAATAAAATTTAGGACATGATTGATAATAAATAAATAGGGTTTGATCCTCCCGAGACTCCCAATGTGATTACTGCACCTACGCCTAAGCAAGACAAAGGCATAAGTGCTATTGACGATGTTTCATATGTTTCTGTTGTAAGTGAATTAACTACTCAACTCCTAATTATCAAGAAGAATTTGTTGCAGGCCGTTTTATTTCCAGGATATATTGAAAGATGTTACTATTGTGTAACCCAACCCAATGGCTGCAAACTGCTAAAAGAAGGTATTCAGCATCTAATGGAAAACCATATTATTATAGTTGAGAAGATTCCTTCTATTGAGAATTTGTTTCAAGACTTGTCTGTAATTTACCGAACTCCTATCAGGATCAGTGCTAAAGGCCCTGTGAAGATTAAGGCTGAACCCAGAGTTTCTCCTCTAATAATCACTACACTCGGACTTATTCCATATTCCTCGGACAAAGCTGTCCCTTGGACCTATGGATCCGACGTCTACTACCATGAAGTCAAACAAGAACCTTTGACTACTGAGAGTGAAAGTATTGAAGTTACTGTTCCCACTATTGACAATATTGCTGGGACTAGTAAGGTTACTAGAAGTGGAAGGGTTTTCTTTCTATAAATATCTCCGAAGATTGTTGCCACACCAGTTCGTGTTATCGCTACCGAGTAAATTATTGAGACTTAGTGCAAAGTGCAAATGAAGGATCCTGCCAAGATAAAGGCACCTAAAGAAGTCATAACTGAAGATACCTTTAGGAAAGAGTTAGAGGAGGTATTAAAGATCATCCAGAAAAGTGATTATAAGATTGTTGAACAGCTGGAGCAGACCCCCTCAAAGATCTCCATGTTATCCCTTTTGTTGTACTCTAAAGCCCATGCTCGGGATTTGGTGAAGTTCTAGAAATCCGTGCATGTTCCGCAAGAAATATTTGTTGATCAGTTTGAAAGTTATGTTGCTAGCCTGACGACTGATAATGGGCTAGGCTTTTCTGTTGCCAATTTGACTATTGAAGGAAGAAACCACAACAAGGTCTTGTATGTCTCTATTGAATGCAAGGGTGCTACTTTAGCTCATGTATTGGTTGATATGAGTTCCTTGCTGAATGTTCTATGTAAGGGTGCTCTGAACTGACTTGATTGTGAAGGGGTTGTTCTGAAATCCAGTGATATTGTGGTCAGAGCCTTTGATGGTTCAAAAAGGATGGTACACAGAGTGGTGAATCTTCCGATCAGAGTAGGTTCACAGGTATTCGATTCCACCTTCTATATAATGGATATTTGTTGTACCCAAAAATTTTCCCTCCCTTTACTCAAGATATTTCTCACAAATATCTTCAATGATTCAAGCTTGCACAAGTATTGACTAGGTCAAGCCATCTCCTCAACACTGATACCTCAAATTAGATTTTGAATTTGCACAAGGACAGTTGGACTTATAATATTTCAAATGACTTTCATGGATCATTATGGACCCTCAAGATTTCCCCTATCAAGTTTTAAGTCTTGGATCACATAATTGCTCAGTCAATTAATCAGATGACTTAAATTCAGCTGTATTTCAAAAAAGTCAATTATGGTCAACCTACAATCAAACTTCAAGATTTTGGACCAGTATCAACATTTTGAAGTCATATGTATCATTTGATCAAGATTGGACCACAATTCTCTAAGAAAATTGTTCAAATCATCAAAAGAGCAAAATGGTCAAAATTAGGGTTTTGACTGAGAATGACCAATCTTTGACTTTTGACCCAGTACATGACTTATTGGTTTGAAACATGATCTCAAGGATTCAAATACATCATGGTAACCTAATCGCATATTTAATTTCATCTCCCGAGATCAGTGGATTGATAGATGAAATTTGGTCAACTGATGAAAAAGTCAACTATATACTGAAAAGTTAAACTTTGACTTTTTGATGAAATTTGAGTTTCCAAGATCACATTTCATCAAGACATTCAAAATATGAAATTTGATCATCAAGAAATCAGGAAAGTCAAAAATCAAACTTTGCAAGACTTGGAAATTTTTCTAAGTGTTTTCTATACATGTTAATTTCATTACTTCATGACATCTTTTCACCATAATTCAAGATAATTCAAGTTGTTACAAGCTTTCAAGTAAACTACAAGGCTGCATTTTTAAAAAAAAATTGCAAGTTACAAATCCTAAGATTTGTCTTGTTTGAACTTTTCCTTTGAATCAATCTTCAAACTTTGCCACTATGTTGTCCACAAATATGCCTTGTCTTTGTTACAAGCTACATAAATTTGTCCATAAAACCAGACTTGTATCATGCTACAAATGTTGATGTCCAGAAAAGCCCCAAAATCAGATATGCTGCCAAGTCCAAGTCTGCTGCTACTAGCCCAAAACCATGTTAAAAAACAATCTGCTATCATGTACAAAGCCAGCCCTGCACCAAGCTGTCAATCCACTCCAAAACTGCTACAAAATAGTCTTGTTATGCTGCCTCTAACCCTGTCCAAGCCTGCACTATATCAGTCCCATATTTGCACAAAATTAGAAAATAAGAGCTACATCTAAAAAGCAATGAAACAGTATACCCAAACAATTCAAAAATTATCTATTTCCCTCCCAAATTGCAGTCAACTTCATCTACAAATAAATTGTTTCACAACACATAAAGGGTGGGATTTTGGAGAGAAAAGAGGGAAGATAAAATAAATAGAATTCTTTGTAAACTCTGCTTATTTAGAAAAAAACTCTGCTCATCTTCAACTCTATTTTCATTCACAAAACAGAAAAACCTCAACCCATTGTACAACCTTGCAAGCTTTCCCCTAAACCAACTATTCAAACACCTCATATACATCACATAGAGATTGTTCAAACACAAGAATAATTTCTGTAACACCATTATCATAACCTTCCAAACACAAACAAAAAAATAGTACTTTACAACTTGACTGAGTGAGAGCGATTTTAGAACTTTGCGTCACAGAGCAAGGATTGGAGCAACTTTAAGAAGGAGCTCGATCAATCGTCACTTCGCGCCCAGAGACATCCGTACATGTTTTAAAGTTTTCGCTCCAAGAGGTATACTTCTTTCTAAACTGTAACATCTTTATCCATACATAATTTGCTTTTTGTGTACAAAATATATATAAAAAAGACAGAAAAAGAAGAAAACTCAGTGAAAAGCCAAGACAGAGGGCTAACACGGGTGCCTGTGTTACAGGATATGGCCCGTGTCAGCTCATTTGTTTGAAAATCTAACAAAAAATGTTGGATAGGGTGCTGGCATGGGTGCCCGTGTCATAGGACACAACTCGTGTCAGATCTACTAGACCTTAAAACGTGACAAAAAGGAGGACAGGGTGCTGACACAGGTTCCCGTGTCACAGGAAACAACTTGTTTCAGATCTACTGGAATTGAGAATATGACAAGTTGGCAGGACAAAGTGATGACACAGGGGCCCATGTCACAAGACATGCCCCGTGTCTTCTTAGCTGGGACAGAAAGAAAGTGCACATGATTTATTACACGGTCCTGACACGGGTGCCCGTGTCATAGGACACGGCACGTGTCAGGCCAGACACCAAAAATCTTGTTTTTTTTTTACTTTTTACTATTATTTTCATTCAATATGATTGTAATAGTAAAATTAAGTTTTATTTGCTTTTATCTCCCCATTTGTAAACTTGAACCCCCATCCCCTAAAGTGATGTAATAACGTAGGATTTTAATTTCCATAATTTACCGCTTTAATATAATTGTTAGGAACTAGGGTGTGTATGGCAAGATAAAATCAATCTTAAAGAACCCTAATATCAAAGACAAAATTGCATGCAATCAAACACTTTTCACACGCACACCTCTAGGGTAACCTCGCTTGTTGCCTACGAATAAATAGTCATGTCCCTCGATTGTGGGACGCTTAGCAAAGACCCTCGATAAAAAAAATTGTGGTTCCTCAATGACCCTTCAACGCTGCCTTCGTTAAAACGATCTTAATCCCTTATGACAATTGCTAAAGCCTCTCATAGGTTGCCTTCTATGACTATACAACGACCCACGCCCGTCCCTTCACATCCAATGATAGGGCTTCTTATCAATCAATGATAAGATAGAAACATCTAAAGGATGAGGAAAAGAACTAAAACCCTTTTCGGTAGGTAGAACGTTCATAGTTGCTTGCTCACAACATTTTCAATACAAAATCTTTCAAAACGAAATATTTTCAAAAGTCAACACTTTGTATACATTCTTATAGAGACGAGAATCATTACAAAGTTCACCTAAACGAAGGCAATTTTCAAAAATACTTTCAAACAATCATAAACACATTTCAAACAAAGCATTTCAAAGTGAGATAGCAACTAAGATCCCGTAGATAACTACGGATGAAAAGGGTGATACTACCTTCCCTTTTCATAACCTACCCCCCAAACTCAAGAAAATATCTCAAAAGGTCTTTCCTATTCTTTTCACCCTTTCCTTTATTGGATAAAAGAAAAGTCGGTGGCGACTCTTTCTATCCGCAACAATTGTGATAAAAGGCAAAACACCCAAGTCAGTTCTCCCACCGAATTACAGAACTGGCGACTCTGTTGGGGATGAAAAGTGGGGTTACCTTAGATCTAGATCACCTTTAAATTATTTCATTGTTTGATTTGTTTGCTTTACATTTATGGGTCCTTGTTTGGGTTGGTATTGATCCTCTACCCAGATCTGGGAATATCATTAGGTAAATAACAAAATTGTGGAGACTATACAACATAGGCCGATATGAATGAGAAAATAACTATGTTAGTGTGACACATTTGTGGGTAACGGTATCCCTTATGGCGAATTAAAGAGAATAAAGGGTCATTGTGTGGTGTCAGGAAGGACTAACGAACCTTAGAATCTTTAATTGAACAACTTGGCCATTAAGAAGTAGTGAGGTAGCCGACTTTGGTGCAGTCCGAAGTTGGTTGATACTCGATACTACGCTTATTGATATCAGAATTTTGGGATATTTAGGTCACCAAAATAGAGGCTTGCATTTAAATAATGCCCAATGAAGAAAGATCAATGATATTGAGATCCCCTAGAACCCAATTACTTTCTAAGACAAGTTGAATCAACTAAACTTCAAGAGGGTACTCACATATGAACCTCATGCAAGCCTAAGCCTAAGGACTTGTTTTCTTTGTGCGTATGTGTTTATTTGTACATAACATCATGAAATCATACCATTGCATTTGCACTAACCATTTCAAGGACTTTGGGATTTATCTTTGTGCTGTTTTGTAGGACATGCCTTTCGCATGAAGAAACACCATCTGAATCAACCTTGTGAAAGTGCCTCCTTAACTTAAGGAATTAGCATCAAGGGTTCCCAATGATTCTCCATTCACCAAGAAGTACGGTCGTCTCATCAACTTTGTCACTAAAACTTTGAAGAGGATATGGTACATGTGCTTTTCCAATTCTTTGATCCTAAGCACCATTTCTTTACATTTCCTGATTACCAACTAGTGCCTACCATGGAAGAATTTTATCAACTCTTGGGGGTGCCTATTCTTGATCAAATACCCTTCACCGGTATTGAGAGAGAACCAAGACCTGAGGAGATTTCTCGAGCTTTACATTTGCAACGGTTTGATGTTGTGGCAAATTAGGAAACAAGAAGTGGTGTTAAATGGTTTCTAGCAAAGTTTCTATTTGAGAAGGCTCAAAAATTTTGGGAGGCTCTGGATTTGCAAGCTTCTGAAGAAGCATTGGCTCTTCTAATCTATGGGATGGTACTGTTTCCTAACTTGGACCAACTCATAGATGTGAATATGGTCAAAGTTTTTCTATCTCGTAACCCGATGCCTACCTTACTTGGAGACATTTTGCACTCTTTTCACTCTCGCACCATGAAGAGAAGAGGAATTATTATGTGTTGCACTCCTTTGCTAGCTAGGTGGTTTATTTCGCACCTACCTCGATATGTTTTGAAGAATGAGCAAGGCATGAGATGGTCTAATAGGTTGATGTCGCTCACACATTCAGATATTCATTGGTGTTCTCGATCTTTGGAGGGCGTTATCATCATTAATCGCTATGGGGAATTCCGTAATGTTCCTCTCCTTGGCATTAGGGGAGAAATAACTTATAATCCTTGTTTGGATTTGCGACAATTTGGGTATCCAAGGAATTATGTTCGACTATGAGAACGATGTCCAAGGTTACCGTCAAAGATTTATACGAGCTTGGGGCATGGTGAACAAAGTTGATAGCATGACATTGGGGCATAAAAACTCAATTCCTTTGGAGCCTTATCTCAAGTGGGCGCGAGCTCTCTCTCAAAGTCTCATGATGCCTTATGAGGACATTCTACCTATCATCATGGAGCCTATTGCTGAGGGAGATGTTCCCTACACTATTCTTCATCCTGACATGCCGACTAGTTTCGAGGAGTTGCAAAGATCATGGATTCGACTTAAAGGGGAGAGAGACACCTTTGAAACCCAGTTCTACACAAGAAATAATAATGTTTTAGAGCTCACGAGACAACTTCACGAAGAGCGGAGTTTAAATGCCTATATTGCACCGAAGAGGATACGCTCCTGGGAAGCTTGAGTATTTTTGTTTTAGGAGTTTATTTTGTATTTTATTTATTTCTTCTATTGTAAGTCCAAGAGGCATCTCGTAACCATTTGAACTTATTAATGCAATTAATGTTTGTTCCCTCTTTGTCTAAACAAATTTAAATCTTAAAAGTCCTTGAAATCATTTGCATTCGCATCACATGCATCATGACATAAGCAGGTTTTCCGACATGGGTTTCCTCATATTTCTACTGTTTATTTCAGTAAGATGGATCGAGTAGGTTGTGAAAGACTTGCAGACACAAAATTCTCAATTTCAAGAAACCTTGCTCACCTTGACCAAAGGGTAGCAAGAACTGATGTCACTGCTGGTTACGAAGAAGAAAACAAAGAAGAAAGTCGTAATCAACATGGGGAAGAGATTCAAGGGCCCCGTCCGACAGGTTCAAGTGGAAGAAGACTCCTCCGAAGAGGATGAGAATCATAATGAAGATGCAAGGAGTGTCCGTGTTGGGATTGCAAATAATCAAGCTTCTGAGGATAAAGATTACTTTGATGAACAGTATCCACCGGTTGAGGATAAGTATAAGCAATTAGAAGATAAATTGAAAGCTGTGGAAATTCAAGCTATATCTGGCTTAGATTTTGGTGATATGGATTTAGTACCTAGGTTTTTTATCCACCACAAATTAAAAATTCCAATCTTTGCTAAGTACGACGACGTTTCGTGCCCAAAACTTCATTTGAGGTCCTACGTCCGTAAAATACAACCGCATACCACTGACAAGAAGCTCTGGGTACACTTCTTTCAAGAGAGTCTGTCTGAGACTCAGTTAGAATGGTTTTACCAGTTTGAGGGTTCCAACATTCGTACTTGGGAATATCTGGCCACCGCTTTCTATCGCCAATATCTGTACAACACTGATTTGGCACCGACTAGGGTTCAATTACAAGGAATGACAATGGGTTCCAATGAAGGTTTTAAAGAATATGCGCAAAAATGGAGAGACCTTGATGGTAGAGTGAAACCACCACTGATGGATAGGGAGCTGGTGGATATGTTCATGGGATTATTAACTGGACCATTTTTCAATTTTATAATTGGGAGCTCATCATCTGGTTTCACTGAGTTAATCCTGACTGGTGAAAGGGTCGAGAGCGGTATCAAAAGTGGAAAAATTCCCATGGCTTCTGCCTCTACATCAAACACTGAAGAAACCCTTTACTGGCAAGAAGGAAACTAATGTCGTATATGGGACAAGAGGCCATGTCAAGAAGGACCACTGCCAATCTGTCAATGTTGTTTTGATCTCCAATCCACCATCTACTTAAAGACAACCATAACAAGCCAACCATCAAAGGTATGAGGTTCCAAGAAGACAATTCACGAGGATTAACATGTCACTGTCCGAAGCCTTGCAACACCTGTTGAAGGCCAACTTGGTAACATTGCGTGATCCACTATCAAATCCCAATATTTCATCTCCGAAATACAATCCTAATGCCAAATGTGCCTATCACTCCAATAGCCCTGGGCATGATACTGCTCAATGTTGGGCTCTACAAAACAAGATTCAGGATCTTATCGACGATAAGACTATTGAGTTCGATCCACCTACAACTCTCAATGTTATAACTGCACTAATTCCAAATCATGGCAAAGGTGTCAATGCAATTGAAGTCACTACTTTTGTTTCCTCCTTTCAAGATTTGACTACTCCGCTGACCATTGTTAAAGAAAATTTGTTGAGAGCTGGGGTTTTCCCATGTTGTTTAAAAGACTGTTGCTGATGTGCCAAACAAGTTAATGGATGCGAATGGCTGAAAAAGGGTGTCCAACACCTAATAGATAGCCATGAGGTTTTTTTTGAAATAACTCCGGCCATAAAAAGTTTGACTGAAGAAGTTAAAGACATATCAAACATCACCATATCCAACAAACCTATTAGGATCTCCTCAAAAGGTCTTATTAGGATTTCTAACAAACCATCAATTTCCCCCTTGATAATTACCGCACCAGGGCCAATTCCTTATTCTTCCGATAAGGCAGTACCTTGGAATTACAGTGCTGAAGTATACTATCATGGGATTAAGCAAGACTCTTAGGTTAACAAAGACAAAGTTGATGACGTTACCAATATTGTTGGTTCTAACAAGGTGACAAGAACAAGGAGACTCTTTTCTCCTAACATTTCACCTCCAACTACTACAGCTACACAAGTTCAAATTACCATGGATAAACCTAGCACTGACGCTAGAGGCAAATAAAAGAGAGTTGAGCCTGCCAGGATGGAGGCGCCTTCCAAAGATATTGCTACCGAAGAACCCTTTACCCAAGAAATGGAGGAGATTTTGAAGATCATAAAGAAGAGTGATTTTAAGATAGTAGAGCAGCTGGGGCAAAACCCCTCCAAGATCTCTATGTTATCTTTATTACTTTTCTCTTATGCTCACGCTTGAGCATGGATAAAGTTTTTAAAGAAAGCGCATGTTCCTCAAGAGACCACAACCAATCAATTTGAAAACTGTGTGGCGAGTCTGACTGCCGACAATGGATTGGGGTTCTCTGATGCTGACTTGACACGACTTGGAAGGAATCATAACAAGGCTTTGCATGTCTCTATTGAATGCAAAGGAACTACTCTGGCCCATGTCTTGGTAGATACAGAGTCCTCTCTCAATGTCTTACCCAAAGGTGCCTTAGATTGGTTGGATTGCGACGGTTTGGTGTTAAAACCAAGTGACATAGTTGTGAGGGCTTTTGATGGATCCAAGAGGATGGTACTTGGAGAAGTGGATCTCCCTATTAAAGTTGGTTCACAAGTTTTCAATTCTACTTTTTATGTGATGGACATCTGTCCCGCTTACTCTTGTTTACTTGGACGCCCTTGGATACACGGGGCAGGAGCAGTGACGTCCACCCTTCACCAAAAGTTGAAATATCCAGTCAATGGAAAGATTGTTACTGTTTGTGGTGAAGAATAATTCATGGTTAGCCACCTGAATTTGTTCAAGTATATGGAGATGGATGGTGAGTTATAGAGACTCCTTGCCAAGCCTTCGAAGCAGTCCCTCCTATGGTTTCCGCCACCAAAATCTCTTATGACATTCCAAAATCTGACGAAGTTGTGCCAAGAATGGTTTCACTCAAAGACGCTGGTGCTGTGATTAAAGACGAAAGCAGTACAATTTGAGGACAACTTCCTGACATTCCTTTCAAAGCAGATAAGTTTGGGCTGAGTTTAACTACCAAAGCTCAAAAGAAGGTCAGACGTGCTCGCATAGGAAAACCACCTCTTCACATTGGTAATCATGAATTGAATGCTATTGAAGACTCTGAGGATGACTGTGACTTTGATGAATGGATTTACCCGACTCCCGGTGAAGGACTCGACACTGGCATGCAAAGGATTTCATTCCCATCTCCTTCAACGAGGAGTAATTACTACTTATTTTTTTTGTCAATTCAAGAGCTTTTTTGTAATCTAATTCCGAACAATGACTTTAAACCATGTGCCTTACCTGGGGCATCATGGTCCATTTGTTAAGGGTTTTTTTCATTTTTCATATGCCATATGATCATTTAATGAAAAACATTGGACCTTTTGCATTTAAATTTTGTGCTCATTGTATTTCTTTTTCTTATTTGCATTTTCAAAATAGACATATATCTTACATGCACACACACACACACACACACAAACTTGCAGATTCTCATCCACTACGGATCTCATTGCCAACGACTCTGCTATTTCCAGCTATGACTTTGCACATCTAATCTACCAAGCTGAAGACGGAGGCGAAGAAGATTGTGAAATACCAGGGGAACTAGCCAGACTTCTGATGCAAGAAGAAAAAGTCATTCAACCTCATGAGGAGCCAGTTGAAGTGATCAACCTAGGTAATGAGGAAGACAAGAAAGAGGTCAAGATCAACATTAACTTAGAAGGACAGTGTCAAAGGAAGACTGGTCAAGATGTTGCATGACTACGTTGAAGTGTTTTCTTGGTCATATGAATATATGTCGGGGCTTGATACTGACATTATGGTTCATCATCTAGCGACAAAGGAAGATTGTCCTCCAGTCAAGTAAAAAGTGTGTCGTATACGGCCAGACATGTCTGAAAATATAAAAGCTAAGGTAATGAAGCAATTCAATACAGGTTTCTTGGTTGTAACATCATATCCTCAATGGGTGGAAAATGTGGTCCCTGTGCCGAAGAAGGATGGAAAGGTCCGTATGTGCGTAGACTATAGGGATTTGAATAGGGCAAGCCCCAAAGATGATTTCCCACTACCGCATATTGACGTCTTGGTCGATAACACTGCTCAACACAAAGTCTTCTCCTTCATGGATGGTTTCTCTGGCTACAATCAAATCAAGATGGCTCCTGAGGACATGGAGAGAACCACCTTTTTCATACAATGGGGCATATTTTATTACAAAGTCATGTCTTTCGGTTTGAAGAATGCAGGGGCAACCTATCAACAAGCTATGATAGCCCTGTTTCATGATATGATACATCATGAGATAGAAGTCTATGTAGATGATATGATTGCAAGGTCACAGACTGAAGAATAACACCTTGATCACTTACTCAAGATATTTGAAAGGCTGAAAGAACACAAGTGGAGGCTGAATCCCAACAAGTGCACCTTCGGGGTAAGATCTGGAAAACTCCTGGGCTTTATCGTTAGTGGAAAAGGTAGTGAAGTTGATCCCACAAAATTCAAATCTATCCAAGAAATTCCAGCTCCTCGTACTAAGAAGGAGGTCAGAGGTTTCTTAGGTCGACTCAATTACATCGCCTGATTCATATCTCACTTAACTGCTACTTGTGAGCCAATCTTCAAGCTGCTGAAGAAGGATCAAGTAATCAGATGGAATGACGACTGCCAAGTAGATTTTAACAAGATTAAGGAGTACTTACAAGAACCTCTCATCCTGATGCCTCCAGTTGAAGGAACACCTCTGCTTATGTACTTGACTGTATTAGAGAATTCAATGGGATGTGTACTGGGCCAACATGACGAGTCTGGCCGAAAAGAGCATGCAATGTACTATCTAAACAAAACGTTTACCGACTGTGAAACTAGATATTCACTGCTCGAGAAAACTTGTTGCGCTCTGGCATGGACTTCTCGTCGGGTAAGACAGTATATGTTGACTCACACCACTTTGTTGATTTCAAATATGGATCCTATCAAGTATATCTTCGAAAAGCAAGCTCTCTTCGGACGAATAGCTAGATGGAAAATGATCCTGACAGAATATGATATCCAATACACTACACAAAAAGCAATCAAAGAAAGTGTATTGGAAGATCATTTGGCACATCAACCTATTGACACCTACCAATCCATGAACTTTGAATTCCCGGACGAGAATATCATGCTAGTAACTGACTGCGAAAAGCCTGGACCGTATGAAGGACCTGAACAAGGATCCCGATGGACTATGGTTTTTGATGGGGCTTCCAATGCTTTGGGTAATAGAATTGGCACTGTGATTGTTTCTCCTGAAGGTTGACATACACATTTCACTGCTAGACTTTTCTTCGACTGTACAAACAATATTGCTGAGTATGAGGCATGCATCTTGGGTCTAAAAGATGCTATTGACTTAGAAATCAAGTCCTTAAGCGTATACAGAGATTCTTCTCTAGTAATTAGTAAAGTTAATGGAGAATGGGATACCAAACATCCTAATTTGATTCCTTATAAAGAGCTTGTGCTAACTTTGATCCCATACTTTTAGGAGGTTACTTTTGAACACTTCCCAAGAGAAGAAAATCAGTTGGTAGATGCCCTAGCAACAATGTCATCTATGTTCAAGGACAATTGGGACAACAAGGCTCCTAGAAATACAATCGAAAGATTTGACGAACCTATGCATTATTATGAGCTTGATACTGACGAAAAGAAGCCATGGTACCATGAGGTGAAGAGATATCTTGAAGCACAAGAGTATCCTGAAGGAGCTTCCATCAATGATAATAAATTTTTGCGAAGATTTTAAGCCAAATGTTTCCTAAGCAATGGAATCCTATACAAGCGCAACCATGATTCTACCCTACTCCGGTGTGTGGACAAAAAGGAGGCAGAGAAGATCATGGAAGACATGCATGATAGTATATTTGGGACTCATTCTAGTAGAAACACTATGGCCAAGAAGATTCTAAGGGCTGGTTACTATCGGTTGACAGTGGAAACTGATTGTCACCATCACTCGAGGACTTGCCATAAGTGTTAGATCTAAGCCGACAAAGTTCACGTGCCTCTGATACCTCTAAATGTCATGATTGCTCCGTGGCCATTTGCAATATGAGGCATTGACATGATTGGAGAAATCAAACCCACTGCTTCCAATGGACATCGTTTCATCATTGTTGCTATTGATTACTTCACTAAATGGGTCGAAGCTGCCTCATATGCGTCAGTCAAAAGAACGTCATAGCTCGGTTTATCAAGAATAACCTCATCTGTCACTACTGTATCCTCGGAAGGATCATCACTGACAATGGAACCAATATCAACAATGCTATGATTAGGGAACTTTGCACTCAGTTCAAAATCAAGCAGCACAATTCTTATCCATACAGACCTAAGATGAATGGCGCAGTGGAAGCTGCCAATAAAAATATAAAGAAGATTGTGCAAAAGATGGTAGTAACCTACAAATACTGGCATGAGATGCTACTGTTTTCTCTTCATGGCTACCGTACTTCAGCTCAAACGTCAACTAGGGAAACTCCTTTCTCTTTGGTCTATGGCATGGAAGTTGTCTTGCTTGTCGAAGTTAAGATTCCTTCTTTAAGGATTATGAAAGAAGCAGGCTTAGGAAAAGACGGATGGATTCAGACTAGATTGGATTAGTTGAACTTAATTGACGAGAAAAGACTGGCTGCTGTGTGTCATGGAGAAATGTATCAAAAGCATATGATCAAAGCATTCAACAAGAAGATCAAGCCTCGAGTATTTCAGATTGGCGACTTGGTAATAAAACGCATCATTTTACCATAAGGTGATCCCACGGGCAAATGGACTCCCACTTAGGAAGGACCATTTGTTGTCAAGTAAGTATTCTCTGGTGGTGCCATGATGCTAACAACTATGTACGGTGAAGATTTCCCACATCCTATGAACATGGACATAATCAAAAAAATACTACACATAAAGAATGACCCGCTAGGTTGACGTACCTAGGAAAAAATAAGGGAACCCCGACGAACCAAAAGGGTTCGGGCAAAAGTTAGGGATATATGCAAAAGATTGTACACCCGGCAAGTCGAAAATCCAAAAGGGAGGCTTGAGAAAAAATGGGTATCCTGGTGTACTGAAAACCCGAAAGGGAGGTCCAGGTAAAAGTTAGGGATTGAAGCGTACGACTATGTCCCGTGGAACCGTTACAACCAGCTTTATTACCAAGGTTCAAGTTCAATAGTCCAAGATCAATTCAATTGACTTCTTTCAATGACAAGGGATAATGTTCGTAGACATAGGGGCAATAGAGGAGTTGGAATCCAATGAGATCACTTACACAAGGCTATTAATGTTTTCACTTTGTATTCCTTTCATTTTTTCCACAATTTCATTTTACTAGGATCTCTATCTCCTTATACAAAAACGCCTGTTTATAGGCAAATATGAATACAAATATACTTTGAAGTGCAAACTTTTTGTTTTTCTTTTCTTTTCTGTTTTGAGTGAAAAAGTGTCCAATGACTAAAAAATGAACATATGAACATGATTAAACTGTTAACAAATGTATACATAAAAACAATAACAAGCATATCCTTAAGGATTTGGGATATACCCACAGAGATACTTCAATAAAATTATCCCCACAAAGACGGATCCATGCAATCCCCAGCCAGAGTTCCAATCTCTTGAAAACCCTCTCCCCAACTGAGTTGGTCTTAAAAAGAATCCTTATAGAGTTCTACCTAAAGAAGTCACTTCCGCGGAAGGTCGTCAAAATATTCTATTTAACCGGGTTTATTTCCCCAACAAACTACAAATTCCCTAGCTTGAGTTAGCCTCTCAGACTATTACATATCAATGGACAAAACCCCTTAATCCTCGGTAGAGCCATTGCAATCCCCAACGAAGTTATTACTATCCCAGTAAGTTGCTGTAAAGCCTAGAAACTGACCAGATAACAATTTAATTTCATATAAGTTACCGCGAAGCCTGGGATCCGACCAGATAATAGTTTAACTTTATCCTTTCAAGCAGGTTACTACGAAGCCTGGAATCCGACCAGATAACAGTTGAACTTCATTCTTCCAACTAATTTTATATGAAGCCTTGAATCAGACCAGATAACAGTTAATTTCATCTAAGTTATTGCGAAGCCTGGAATCTGACCAGATAACAGTTAAACTTCAATCTTCCAAGTGATTTTTTGCGAACCCTGGAATCCGACCAGATAACAGTTAATTTCATCTAAGTTACTGCAAAACCTGGGATCCGACTAGATAACAGTTTAACTTGATCATTTCAAGCAAGTTACTACGAAGTCTAGAATCCGACCAGATAACAGTTAAACTTCATTCTTCCAAGTAATTTTCTGCGAAGCCTGGAATCCGACTAGATAATAATTAATTTCATCTAAGTTAATGAAAAGCCTGGAATTCGACCAGATAACAGTTAAACTTCATTCTTCCAAGTAATTTTGTGAAGCCTAGAATCCGACCAGATAATAGTTAATTTCATCCAAGTTAATGTAAAGCATGGGATTCGACCAGAAAACAATTTAACTTCATCCTTTCAAGCAAGTTACTTTGAAGCCTGGAGTCCGACTAGATAACAGTTAAACTTCATTCTTCCAAGTAATTTTCTGCGAAGCCTGGAATCCGACCAAATAATAGTTAATTTCATCTAAGTTATTGTGAAGCCTGGAATCTGACCAGATAACAGTTAAACTTCGTTCTTCCAAGTAATGTTCTACGAAGCCTGGAATCAGATCAGATAACAGTTAAATTCATCTAAGTTACTACGAAACCTGGGATCCGACCAGATAACTATTTAACTTTATCCTTTCAAGCAAGTTACTGCGTAGCCTGGAATCCGACCAGATAACATTTTAACTTCATTCTTCCAAGTAATTTTCTGCAAAGCCTAGAATCCGACCAGATAACAGTTAATTTCATATAACTTACTGTGAAGCCTGGAATCCGACCAGATAACAGTTAAACTTCATTCTTCTAAGTAATTTTCTACGAAGCCTGGAATCCGACCAGATAACAGTTAATCTCATCTAAGTTA
The DNA here is from genome assembly GCA_948472305.1 of Vicia faba. Classification (NCBI taxonomy): domain Eukaryota; kingdom Viridiplantae; phylum Streptophyta; class Magnoliopsida; order Fabales; family Fabaceae; genus Vicia; species Vicia faba. The sequence goes on along the minus strand of OX451738.1, from coordinate 247,709,886 downwards.
CTGTAAAGCCTGAAATCCGACCATATATCAGTTTAACTTCATCCTTTCAAGCAAGTTACTACGAAGCCTGGAATCCGACCAAATAACAATTAAACTTCATTTTCCCAAGTAATTTTCTATGAAGCCTGGAATCCGACCTGTTGTACCCCAAAATTTGCCCTCCCATATTTCTCAAAATATTTCAAGAAAAATTCACAAGTCCAACCCGGCGCGTCATATTCAGGTATTCTTTCGCCAAGATATCTCTGATAACGTATTCTCAAATTCAGGTTCGGCTCAAGAGTCAATTCTTTAAAGAAGGTATCCGAATGGGCGATTTTCTTGAAGAAATATGGTGAAAAAGTGTGCTGAAAGTGCAGTTTTTACGCGCTAAAAAATTCATAACTTGAAGATAGTGGCTCGTTTTGAACCCATTCCGGTGGCCTAAATTCCGTCTTGACATTATCTACGTTTTCATCTCTCACGGATGGAAGCCAATTTCGATCAGAAGGTCTTCAAAAATGTGGATTTATCAAGTATTTTCATACAGAAAATTTGTGACAGAAGTTTATTTGTGTCATGTTCAGAAAATTATAACTTGGTCAATTTTCATCATATCGAGCTGGTTCCGGCGCCAAAATTTCACAAATTGAGTTGGCTACATTTTCCAAGAAGGTATTGAGTTCAAACGGTATTCAAAAGGCCTTCGTTTTTTGCTCAGAGTGCGTGACACGCTGAAAATCCTGAATGCTGAATATTATTTCATCTGGGCCGAAACTTCGAAAATTCATAACTCGGTCAATTTTTATCGGATTGGGCTCATATTTTTACACAAGGTCACTGACTCATAGATCTACAACTTTGCTTCAAAAGTCGAGACCGGATTATGCTCCGATCAATACCAGTTTTTTATTGAAGAACGTGTCAGAGTCGACACTAGAGCCCAAAATAAGTTTGTCTGAGCTGAAACTTCAAAAATTCATAACTAATTCACTGTTTATCCGATTGAGCCGATTTTCGGACAAGAGTTAGTTCTCGATGTCGGCTATATTTTGTTTTCACATTTCAACTTCAAAAATTGCACTTAAGTCCCTGCGATTTAGCCTGGAAAGTGACGAACTCAAGTGAACATTGGAGGCCCAATTGCACATTCAAAGCCCATTTTCTTTACCCTAATTTCTATTATATAATCACCTTCTTTTCACACAAACCAGAGAGGAGAAAAAGAGAGAAAAAACCTTGTCACAACACTGTTAGAATATCAAATTCTTTCAAGAACCCTAAAACCTTGAAATCCTTATTACAAATCTCTCTCTCACTACAAACAAGCCATCACAGTTACAAACCAACACCTCACTACTTCTTCAGTAAGGATAAAGCTGGCTTGATCTCCATGATCCAAAGGGCATAAAAGCATTCAGGTCACTAATTTTCCAGTAAGGGTAGGATTGATTTGATCTCCATGATTAAAAGGGTATAATCATTCATACATGCCATATTGTGCCTAAACATTAAATTTCTTCATATATTGGCTTTATTTGCATTTTATGATTTTATTTAATGTGTTCATGAGATTCAACACTGCAGATTTAGACAGGATCCCATGCAGGTTCATTAAGGAACGTTGAGGCCAAAAGCCAAATGGCCAAAAGCCAAAAGCCAAATGGCCAAAAGAACAACTTATGCATGATGAGGCCAGAACACAAATGGCCAACAGCCAGAACACAAATGGCCATGAAACGGTACTCAGGAGTCAATGAACACGCACGTGATACCAGAAAGTCAAACAAGGTTTTTTGTCTAATGGGCGAGATTTCTCACAAAAAACCTCCCTTTGGGTCTGAATACCCCCATGGTTTGCACATTTTTATTTTTTTATTTGATTTTCTTTTTTATTCTTTTAATTGTTTTCAATTGTTTTCTTTAATTTCATAAATTAATTTTCATAAGATAAAAAATCAGAAACTAAAATATATTTAATTATTATTATTTCACTATTAATTTATTTTGTAAATAAACTTTAATAATTAGTTTAGTAAATTAGGTTTTAAAACTTTAATCTTTTTCTCAATAAATTAAAATATGTAGAAATTAGGTTTTTTTTAAACTTTTTATCACTTTTCTTAATAAATAATTTTTTCTTATTATCATTATTATTAATTACTAATTTATTTTGTAAATAAACATATACATTAAATATTTAGTAAATTAGGTTAAACTTTAATATTTTTCTTTAATAATTAAAAACAACTTAGAATTAAGGTTTCTCTTGAATTTTAATTTTCTTTATTTAATAAATAAAAAAACCATCAAAAAAACATTTCTTTTCTTTAATTTAATAATTAATTAACTTTTCATTCAATTTAATTCCAAAAGGGTCCAACGCCCTCGAACGTTCTATTTTCTATTCTTTTCGCGCATTTATTCTTATTTTTCTTGTAAATATTATGTAACTGCTCAAGTCTTGTAATAGTAATTAGGAATTTATTTATTTTCCGCATTTTATTAAAAAACGGGTCTTTGTTAATTTGGCGATGTATAGACCCGCGCCTTGTAATAGCGTAGGACTTTATTTTCCGCACTTTAATTTCCGCACCCTTAAAACTGCTAAACTTTGCATGAAAGAATGAATGGCCCAAATAAAATCAAAGCGTAGCTCACCATAATGCATGACAAGATAAAACATAACTGAAAACAATACACAAATTCACACACCACTCTTAGGGTACGTCTCACTGTTGCCTTGCCCTCGAAACGTGGTCGTCGAGTATAGGACGTTTTAGTAAGTCCTTATGTCCATGATCTATGGCATAGGGGTAGCTTCTAAGGTATCCTACTGTTGCTCTGGTGACCACACCGTCCCTACAAACGAATTGACCCGAAACCTCCAACGGTGGTGCTACCTACCTCTCAATGGTGGGATGGCACTACCTTAAGGACTTCTACACAGCCTAATTCCTTAGGGTAGGTAGATGACTCATAGATACTTGCTCTAAAAAACAAATCAAAACTCTTTTCACACCGACACTTTCAAAAAAGCTTTCAAAACAATTTTTCAAACACTCTTGAGGACAGATACAAGAGTCATTCTGAAATCTTTAAACGAAACTTTTTCAAACTCACTCACAATTGAAAAGCAAACATTTTGAAAACACAATGAGCAAGTATCTAAGAGCCCATGGATAACCATGGATAGAAAGGGTGCTAACACCTTCCCTTTCTATAAATCTACCTCCCGGACCGAGAAACATTCTCAAAGAAGGAATTTTGCTGTGCTTTTGTCCTGTCCATGTTGGAGAAAATAAAAGACGGTGGCGACTCTTACTTACCGCGACATTTTGCGAACCAGCGTTAAACAGTCAGTTCCAGATCCACCGATCACAGAACTGGCGACTCTGCTGGGGACATTTTATAAAGTGAGGTGTACCTTAGGACTAAGATCACTTGTGTTTTCAATTGTTGTGCTTGTATGCTTTATTATTGTGCACTGCATCGGAGTTACATAGATCCTAACCCGGATCTGGGGATACCCTGTTAGGTAGCATAAGCTGTGAGGGACCTGTCTGGCGTAGATCGACATGGGTGAAGTAGTGGCTACGTTGGTGTGGCACCTTGGTCTGCACCGATATCCCTTGTGTTACAACGAGAAGAATATGGGTCTTCTGAGGAGTCATTAAGCACCAACCGACCTTAGAACCTTAAATGACCCAACTTGGCCAATAGAACAGTAGCAGTATGCTACGCCCATTGAGGCTAAACTATCGTGATGGTTCTGGCCGCAAGAAAAGATTGCGATGCTGGAGTTATGACCGATTGAGGGTAGTCAGTGATATTGGGATCCTCTAGAACCCGGTTACTTCTGATAGGACAGGTCTTAACCAACAAACTGAAAGAGGGTAATACCTAGACCCCATGTTGGCCTAAACTCTAAGGGCTCTCTTGTGTGACTTGTGTGCCTTCCAACTTGACTATTTGCATGCTTGTTATCTGACACTTGAATTTCTTGCAGGTTTTGTTTACAGTCCTTAATTGGGACTCATAATAGGATTTGCCTATATTACCCCATGCATAACATACCATCATACCATTGCATACATCCTGCATAAAGATTAATCCATTTCAAGGATCTCAAGGGCTTGTGATGCAGGTCATGATGAACCAACGGTCCAGCAAGGGGCAAAGGGGATTTATTTTCCTCTAGCCAAGGTTGTCAGGGGCTATGACCCACTGGATATGGTGAGCCTTTGACCCTTGAAGAAGGACTCTCAACAACATGCAGTTCCTTCAATCAAGCTATCGGATCCCAACTCTAACAATTTTCTTGTTTACCCCGCGAGATCCTTAAAAATATTGCATGCATACATACATATCATTGCATTACAGGTATCCCTTTTACAGGTTGCTTACCTTCTTCGCTGTTTATTTCAGCCGATCGTCATGAATCCTGAATCATCTACTGAGCAATCCATCAAGGCCCTTCAGGCTCAGAACGCCCAGTTCCAAGAGTTGATCATGAGTCTAGCCCAGGGGCAACAAGATCTGAAGACCCTGCTTTTGAAAAAGAAGAAGAAGAGGACGGTGCGGTTCAACCCTAGACGCAAATCTGGGAATGGATCACAAAATGAAGTTGAGCAGACTACCCCATCTGTTGGAAAGGACATCCCCCATGAGAGAGAGATTCCTAGTCCAGTGGTCTCCGACAACGATACAGAGTTCAATGATGAGCAATACCCTCCAGCTGAGGACAGGTATAAACAGTTGGAAGACCGGCTAAGTGCCATGGAGATACAAAAAGTGCCCGGCCTGGACTTCGAGGATCTAGGTCTGTCTTCTGGGGTAGTAATCCCGCACAAATTCAAGGCACCTGCCTTTGCAAAGTACGACGGGGCATCCTGTCCTAAGCTGCATCTCAGGTCTTACACAAGGAGGATCCAGCCCTACACGGCTGACAAGAATTTGTGGATTCACTTCTTTCAGGATAGTCTGGCAGGGACTCAACTCGACTGGTTCTATCAACTGAATGGAGCCAACATCCGCAGCTGGGAGGACTTGGCCACTGCATTCTATAAACAGTACCAGTATAATGTCGACCTTGCTCCCACGCCTACTCAGCTTCAGGGGATGTCTATGGGTACAGGCGAAGGCTTCAAAGAATATGCTCAAAAATGGAGGGACCTTGCTGGAAGGGTACAACCACCTCTGACTGACCGCGAGCTCGTCGACATGTTCTTGGGGACCCTGTCTGGTCCATTCTTCAACCACCTGATTGGGAATTCTGCTTCTGGGTTTACAGATCTGATCCTGACCAGGGAAAGAGTAGAAGCTGGCATCAAGTCGGGGAAAATACAGAATGGTGACTCCTCGAACACTGAGAAGAAACCATCCAAGAGAGAATCTAGTGCTGTCTATGGCTCAAGAGGGCAGAATAGGTCCGAACACCGCCAAGATGTCAACGCGTTGGTTATTGCAAAACCGGTCGGCGCTCCTCAGCGTCACAATTAGCAAAGGGAAGAAAGACCCATAAGGCAATTCACTCCCCTCGGCATGACTTTGTCACAGATATTGCCATAGCTGATGGAAATCAAGTTAGTAACTCTCATGGACCCTCCAAAGAATCCTAACAGGACACCTTCAAGGTACAACCCCAATGTTCGCTGTGCCTATCATTCTGACAGCCCGGGGCATGCTACAAATGACTTTTGGACTTTGAGAAACAAGGTTCAGGATCTGATCAATGCGAAGGAAGTCCAGTTCGACTCTCCAGAGACTCCGGATGTGATCACTGCTCCCCTGCCAAAACATGGCTAGGGTTGAAAAACTTTTGTTCATTCGAATGTTCAAATTGTAATTTTTCTTTGATTGTTCAAACATTTTGTTTCATGTCAAACTTGGTTATTCATTAATGCATTACGCGTGTCTGTTTTGAAGTAATTATGTTTATTATGCTTAAAACTGCTTTCATTTTTTTGATGTCAACTCTCAATTAACAATTCTAAGCCTCTTGAGGGAGGATGACGAAAACGATATCATAATCTTTACAGTATGCTTTTGAACAGACCCCGCTGATGAGGTACATGCATTGTTTCAATTCCTAAACACTGGAGTTATAAGGAAGATAATCCCTCGTCAACCCCTCTGAGCCAAAGAAGTTGGAGTTTTTTCTTTTTCGAAATTAAAACCCTTAATCATAACCTGGGGCAGGGTAGTTCTCTCAGTTGATCCAGGTGCACGATGAATGGCATCAAAGGAATCCTTACAAAACAAAAAAAGACAGTGATGGTTCCGAACAATCATAAAGACAGGTAGTCATTACTTCTCAAAATAAAAATCCATTAAGTCAAAACCTATGAAGAAGACTTACAAAACTGGGGCATCCCGCTGACTGTAATTCCAAAAAGGAAACAGCTCAGGAAAAAAACAGGGATAACAAAATCAAGAAAAAAAAGAGGTCATACAAACCCTCAACAAAAAAGGAAATGACTGCCCATTCAAAATAAATTGTCAATACCCAAACCATCACTGGTATATTAGAGCAAAAGACTCGAACAAGGTCTAACGCACGATTAACTGAGTTTAGGTTCGAAGAACATCACGAAGAACGGGTGGGTACAAATAAAATTTGAGCCTTTATCCTTTGTTTCTTAAACCGTGAACCAGGCCACGTTACAACCCTAAAAAGTCCTAGCTGAAGCATGGGCTAGTTCGAAAGCATACTGTTACAAAGGTATCCTGACTCCTTAAGGCTCGCAGTAAAATAACGAGTTTGACATCACAGTTTACAAAAGAACTCACTTGTTTTATTAAAAAACTGCATTTTCAAAAACTTCGAAATAGACATAAGCTTTGCATTTTTAACATAACTTTGTTTGCATACGACTATTTGTTTGAACAACATAGAAGCTCGCACGACGAATATCGGATGAACAAAAGCACTCCCAAACAAGGGGCATGACATGATCATTATCCGTCATCTGGGGCAGTTAAGTCAAGATTCAGAGAATCTCTCAAATGCCAAATAGCCTGGGGCAAATCTCCGTCTAAGTCACTTGGGGCATTGGACGATCAAACGAAGATCTTCTGGTGGCATGGCAACACAACAACAGGGGCACCTCCCTACACTCTAAGAGCGTGGACATAGTCGAAAAAATATTGCGCATAATCAAAGACCCGTTACGTCGACCGGCCTAGGCAAAAATAAGGGCTTCCCGGCGAACCAAAAGGGTTCGGGCAAAAATAAGGGATGAAATGAAAAAATCTGTACACCCGGCAAGTCGAAAACCTGAAAAGGCGGCTTGGGTAAAAATGGGTATCCCGGTGGACTGAAAACCTGAAAGGGTGGTCCAGGAAAAAATTAGGGATCAGAGCGTACGACTATGTCCTGTCATCTCGTCACTTGCCTACCAGAAGAAGATTTGTCAAATCGGCAGTCATCAAGCACCTCCACGGGTATCTTCCTCTCCCACATCAGAAACAGGGGCAATAATGAGTTGTCTAAGCGATCTAATTGCTCTGTCCACCAAGGTACAAAGGTAGGTTCGGTTGAAAAACATGACCAAGATATCTTAATTCCCTAGAGAGTGAGCCAGCAAGTCAGCGATACTCTCCCCAAGCAGAGTTAGTCCACTATCAACCTCAAGGAAGTTGGATTATCCCCCGCGGATCTCAACATTCCCCAGCGAAGTATACAAATATTCTTAACAAGCATCCCCGGCAGTCTTGATCTAAGATTGTTCCCCGGTGGAATACCAGACATTCGGTGGAGCCACTTCCCCAGTACATCTCAAAAAAAATTTCCCCAGGAGAGTCCAGTCCAAAAGTTTCCCCAGGAAAGTGGAATCCATATCCCCAGCAGGTCTTAAAGCTTATCCCCAGTAGATTCTGGAAGCTTGTCACCCGCATAGTACGAACGCTCCCCCGGCTTTATTCAAAGTTTATTTCCCCACCAGGATATAACTGGGTTATCCTCATCCAATTTCCACGGAGAGATCGTCCCCGGCGAAGTCTTCCTATCCCCAGCGGAGTTCATCAGATCTCCCAACATGACTTACCAATGGAATCCCCAGCGGAGTTATCATCAACCTCAGCGAAGTATTCCTCTCCCCACAGAGCATTCCCCGCAGAGTAATCTATTCACCAAGTTTGTTCCCCAACGGAGTCATCTTCTTCTACCGGTATTCTTGCAACCATCACCCCCAGCGGAAACAGAGCTCTACTCTTCCATATCAGCCAGGATTCAACTTCCCGGCACCCGTCAAGGATTTATTTTCCTAGACGAAAATACATTCATAAATATCACCTTGTCATACATTATGATACATGCATACACGCATCGCATCACCCCAATCTCATTTATTTTTGAGAACATCATGACATCATGCATGTCGTACATTATGACATTGCATACAACTAACTCGTTACTTTTTCAGGAAAAGAATGATCAACAGATAAAAGTCTTTACCTTTTGAAGTAGAAGACGTCCAAGATTCCTTCATCATTTTGTTGAGGTAGTAATCGCCCAAAGGTTCTCTCATCGTCCCGTTGAGGTAGTAATCGTCCAAGGTTCTCTCATCGTCCCGTTGAGGTAGTAATCGCCCAAAGGTTCTCTCATCGTCCCGTTGAGGTAGTAATCACCCAAGGTTCTCTCATCATCCCGTTGAGGTAGTAATCGTCCAAGGTTCTCTCATCATCCCGTTGAGGTATTAATCGTCCAAGGTTCTCTCATCGTCCCGTTGAGGTAGTAATCGTCCAAGATTCTCTCATCGTCCCGTTGAGGTAGTAATCGCCCAAAGGTTCTCTCATCGTCCCGTTGAGGTAGTAATCGTCCAAGGTTCTCTCCTCATCCCGTTGAGGTAGTAATCACCCAAAGGTTCTCTCATCGTCCCGTTGAGGTAGTAATCGCCCAAAGGTTCTCTCATCGTCCCGTTGAGGTAGTAATCGTCCAAGGTTCTCTCATCGTCCCGTTGAGGTAGTAATCTCCCAAAGGTTCTCTCATCGTCCCGTTGAGGTAGTAATCGTCCAAGGTTCTCTCATCGTCCCGTTGAGGTAGTAATCGCCCAAAGGTTCTCTCATCGTCCCGTTGAGGTAGTAATCGTCCAAGGTTCTCTCATCGTTCCGTTGAGGTAGTAATCGTCCAAGGTTCTCTCATCGTCCCGTTGAGGTAGTAATCGTCCAAGGTTCTCTCATCGTCCCGTTGAGGTAGTAATCACCCAAGGTTCTCTCATCGTCCCGTTGAGGTAGAAATCGTTCAAGGTTCTCTCATCGTCCCGTTGAGGTAGTAACTGTCCCTGATTCATTCATCACATCATTATCAACAAAAACCTTTTGAAGTTCCAGACTCGATTCCTGTATCTTGTCAGGGCACGTCTGAAGAGTTTGAAGATCCGATTCCTGTATCTTGCCAGGGTGTATCTATTGACGACTAATTCCAGACTCGATTCCTGTATCCTGCCAGGGCATGTCTGAAGAGTTTGAAGATCCGATTCCTGTATCTCGCCAGGGTGTATCTGTTGACGACTATATTCTCCGGACTCGATTCATGTATCTTGCCAGGGCACGTCTGAAGAGTTTAAAGATTCGATACCTGTATCCAGCCAGGGCCCATCTGCATAAAGAGTTTGAAGATCAACTCCTGTAACAGGCCAGGTAATTATTTTCTTTTTCAGGTATGCAAGTTCTTGCTAAGGAATCTCTTACGCGATCGACACCTCCAGATGGCATCTATAAGCCCATCCCCCTATCCATCGTATCTCCAAATGGCATCTATAAGCCCATTCCCGCCATCACGTTGCTGATACTTTACTATGTGAGCGCAAATTTCTGGGCACTTTAGTGTTCAATCATCTTCCACCTTCGGATCACGAAAGGCACGCAAGCCAATCTACATCCTCAGGTTTAAGAAGATTGAACAGGGGCAACTGTTGTACCCCAAAATTTGCCCTCCCATATTTCTCAAAATATTTCAAGAAAAATTCACAAGTCCAACCCGGCGCGTCATATTCAGGTATTCTTTCGCCAAGATATCTCTGATAACGTATTCTCAAATTCAGGTTCGGCTTAAGAGTCAATTCTTTAAAGAAGGTATCCGAATGTGCGAGTTTTCTTGAAGAAATATGGTGAAAAAGTGTGCTGAAAGTGCAGTTTTTACGCGCTAAAAAATTCATAACTTGAAGATAGTGGCTTGTTTTGAACCCATTCCGGTGGCCTAAATTCCGTCTTGACATTATCTACGTTTTCATCTCTCACGGATGGAAGCCAATTTCGATCAGAAGGTCTTCAAAAATGTGGATTTATCAAGTATTTTCATACAGAAAATTTGTGACAAGTTTATTTGCATCATGTTCAGAAAATCATAACTTGGTCGATTTTCATCGTATCAAGCTGGTTCCGGTGCCAAAATTTCACAAATTTAGTTGGCTACATTTTCCAAGAAGGTATTGAGTTCAAAAGGTATTCAAAAGGCCTTCGTTTTTTGCTCAGAGTGCGTGACACGCTGAAAATCCTGAATGCTGAATACTATTTCATCTGGGCCGAAACTTCGAAAATTCATAACTCGGTCAATTTTTATCGGATTGGGCTCATATTTTTACATAAGGTCACTAACTCATAGATCTACAACTTTGCTTCAAAAGTCGAGACCGGATTATGCTCCGATCAATACCATTTTTTTATTGAAGAACGTGTCAGAGTCGACACTGGAGCCCAAAATAAGTTTGTCTGAGCTGAAACTTCAAAAATTCATAACTAATTCACCGTTTATCCGATTGAGCCAATTTTCGGACAAGAGTTAGTTCTCGATGTCGGCTATATTTTGTTTTCACATTTCAACTTCAAAAATTGCACTTAAGTCCCTGCGATTTAGCCTGGAAAGTGACGAACTCAAGTGAACATTGGAGGCCCAATTGCACATTCAAAGCCCATTTTCTTTACCCTAATTTCCATTATATAATCACCTTCTTTTCACACAAACCAGAGAGGAGAAAAAGAGATAAAAAATCTTGCCACAACACTGTTAGAATATCAAATTCTTTCAAGAACCCTAAAACCTTGAAATCCTTATTACAAATCTCTCTCTCACTACAAACAAGCCATCACAGTTACAAACCAACACCTCACTACTTCTTCAGTAAGGATAAGGCTGGCTTGATCTCCATGATCCAAAGGGCATAAAAGCATTCAGGTCACTAATTTTCCAGTAAGGGTAGGATTGATTTGATCTCCATGATCAAAAAGGTATAATCATTCATACATGCCATATTGTGCCTAAACATTAAATTTCTTCATATATTAGCTTTATTTGCATTTTATGATTTTATTTAATGTGTTCATGAGATTCAACACTGCAGATTTAGACAGGATCCCATGCAGGTTCATTAAGGAACGTTGAGGCCAAAAGCCAAAAGCCAAAAGCCAAATGGCCAAAAGAACAACTTATGCATGATGAGGCCAGAACACAAATGGCCAACAGCCAGAACACAAATGGCCATGAAACGGTACTCAGGAGTCAATGAACACGCACGTGATGCCAGAAAGTCAAACAAGGTTTTTTGTCTAATGGGCGAGATTTCTCACAAAAAACCTCCCTTTGGGTCTGAATACCCCCATGGTTTGCACATTTTTATTTTTTTATTTGATTTTCCTTTTTATTCTTTTAATTGTTTTCAATTGTTTTCTTTAATTTCATAAATTAATTTTCATAAGATAAAAAATCAGAAACAAAAATATATTTAATTATTATTATTTCACTATTAATTTATTTTGTAAATAAACTTTAATAATTAGTTTAGTAAATTAGATTTTAAAACTTTAATCTTTTTCTCAATAAATTAAAATATGTAGAAATTAGGTTTTTTTTTAACTTTTTATCACTTTTCTTAATAAATAATTTTTTCTTATTATCATTATTATTAATTACTAATTTATTTTGTAAATAAACATGTACATTAAATATTTAGTAAATTAGGTTAAACTTTAATATTTTTCTTTAATAATTAAAAACAACTTAGAATTAAGGTTTCTCTTGAATTTTAATTTTCTTTATTTCATAAATACAAAAACCATCAAAAAAACATTTCTTTTCTTTAATTTAATAATTAATTAACTTTTCATTCAATTTAATTCCAAAAGGGTCCAACGCCCTCGAACGTTCTATTTTCTATTCTTTTCGCGCATTTATTCTTATTTTTCTTGTAAATATTATGTAACTGCTCAAGCCTTGTAACAGTAATTAGGAATTTATTTATTTTCTGCATTTTATTAAAAAACGGGTCTTTGTTAATTTGGCGATGTATAGACCCGCGCCTTGTAATAGCGTAGGACTTTATTTTCCGCACTTTAATTTCCGCACTCTTAAAACTGCTAAACTTTGCATGAAAGAATGAATGGCCCAAATAAAATCAAAGTGTAGCTCACCATAATGCATGACAAGATAAAACATAAATGAAAACAATACACAAATTCACACACCACTCTTAGGGTACGTCTCACTGTTGCCTTACCCTCGAAACGTGGTCGTCGAGTATAGGACGTTTTAGTAAGTCCTTATGTCCATGATCTATGGCATAGGGGTAGCTTCTAAGGTGTCCTACTGTTGCTCTGGTGACCACACCGTCCCTATAAACGAATTGACCCGAACACCTCCAATGGTGGTGCTACCTACCTCTCAATGGTGGGATGGCACTACCTTAAGGACTTCTACACAGCCTAATTCCTTAGGGTAGGTAGATGACTCATAGATACTTGCTCTAAAAAACAAATCAAAACTCTTTTCACACCGACACTTTCAAAAAAGCTTTCAAAATAATTTTTCAAACACTCTTGAGGATAGATACAAGAGTCATTCTGAAATCTTTAAACGAAACTTTTTCAAACTCACTCACAATTGAAAAGCAAACATTTTGAAAACACAATGAGCAAGTATCTAAGAGCCCATGGATAACCATGGATAGAAAGGGTGCTAACACCTTCCCTTTCTATAAATCTACCTCCCGAACCGAGAAACATTCTCAAAGAAGGAATTTTGCTGTGCTTTTGTCCTGTCCATGTTGGAGAAAATAAAAGACGGTGGCGACTCTTGCTTACCGCGACATTTCGCGAACCAGCGTTAAACAGTCAGTTCCAGATCCAACGATCACACGACCGTATAACAGTTAATTTCATCTAACTTACTGTGAAGCCCAGAATCCGACCAGATAACAGTTAAACTTCATTCTTCCAAGTAATTTTCTGCGAAGACTGGAATCTGACCAGATAAAAGTTAATCTCATCTAAGTTACTGCGAAACCTGGGATCTGACCAGATAACAGTTTAAATTTATCCTTTCAAGAAAGTTACTACGAAGCCTGGAATCCGACCAGATAACAGTTAAACTTCATTCTTCAAAGTAATTTTCTACGAAGCCTGGAATCCGACCAGATAACAGTTAATTTCATCTAAGTTACTACGAAGCCTGGAATCTGACCAGATAAAAGATAAACTTCATTCTTCCATGTAATTTTCTACGAAGCATGCAATCTAACCAGATAACAGTTATATTCATCTAAGTTATTGCGAAGCCTGGAATCCGACCAGATAACATTTAAACTTCATTCTTCCAAGTAATTTTTTATGAAGCCTGGAATCCGACCAGATAACAGTTAATTTCATCCAAGTTACTGTGAAGCCTGGGATTCGACCAGATAACAGTTTAACTTCATAAGTTGTTGCGAAGCGTAGAATCCGACCAGATAACAGTTAAACTTCATTCTTCCAAGTAATTTTCTATGAAGCCTGAAACCCGAATAGATAACAGTTAATTTCATCTTCCCCAATAAGTTGTTGCGAAGCCAGGAATACGACCAACAATAAATAGAAAGAGATAAGTTTCCTAAAATTAAGTCTCCCTCAAAAGTTGCGAATAATGAGACCAGTGATGAAGATAAGAAGGTTAACAATGGGAAACACTAATACATTGTCACTATCACTAAAGGGACACCCCGAGCAAACATCTTATCCAAGGGAACAACGAAAAGAAAGATCTTCCAGATGATTCCCATCCATAAGAAGGATGGAGGTACGTCGTTAAAGGGAACACTAATACATTGGTCGGCCAATACTAATTTTAGTGATAACGCCTAAAATTAGACATTCTGATGTCTCTAGAATTTTGATTGACAGGGGTAGCTTATGTAATGGTATGTACTCTGAGTTGTTTGAGAAGATAAGCCTTGATAGAGGAATCTTATATCTGTTCAAAGGCTCAACATTGCAGGAATTCAATGACACAACAACCCATTCATGGGGTACATGGAATTAATAGGAGAATAAGTAGTGGCCAATCCATGTGGTTATGTTTTATAAATTCATGTTTGACGCTATTTCTGCATAATAAGATTTCTTATATGAGTATTAGTTACCAATTATTAATGAAACATTGAAAGTTATGAAATACTATTTCTTTGTGACTGTGTAAGGTAATGGAGAGTCTGGGGTACGACCGAAGGGATCGAGGCCCCGACACAAAGACCCAGGGGTGTTGTCACAAAATTCACACGCATGCGACCATAATAATCAAATTCCCACAAAATAAAGTACAAACACAAAGAAAGTAGAAAACCCACTAAAATGATAATACCGATCCACACATCTCAAAAAGCTATCCACTTTATAGGTCTTGGTGGGTTGGCCACACATCGACCTCGGACTGGGTTTTCACCTAGGCAGGGGAAGGGGAACTGATATTTGGTTGGTAATGATCCCAAAGTTGTCAAATAAACTTCGAGTGAAGAGCTCGAAAGTTTGCACAAAATATAGAACTTTGTATTCAAGATCAAACACATATTCCTAAATAGGTAAAAACAAAAACAAATCTATTTCTTAATTACAAATATACTTTACACACTAGATGTGACAAAAAATTAAGGAAAGCTAGCCCATTAAGAAAATGACCTTCCCATCTTTGACCGTGTGGTCTAGCCGAACTTGCTCCCTCATTTCCCTCCTCACTAAAAGAGTCACCTAGTAGGAAAGAGAGCTAAGGAGATTAAGGGGGTGTAAATCATCACCTACTTCAGTAAGAGAAACAAAGTCCATACATATCTCTTGCAGGTAGGTATCTCGTTAGAGTGTTAGGAAACAAACATTTTCCTCTAGCCAATGCTTCTCTCAGTGTTGCTGGTCAGACCAAAGAGCGTCACAACAACCAAACATACCAATGGCCAGAGTAGCCAAGGTGCGATGGGTATAACATGCTAAAGTGTCCAGTTCTTCCTCGAGGTCACGCCTGATCAGGTTGTCTAAGTAGGAAGAATATTCTTCTGAGGAAGAAGCTCGATACTCTTTAGAAGGACGAAGACCTGACCCAGTCAACAGGGTAGATGAAGCTAAAGAATCTGACATACACGATAGTCGTCGGGAAGCATTCATAGAAGCAACATCCCTAGAGGATTCTCAAGGTGGAGAAGCATCGACCCACCTTGAAGTAGATGAAGATCCCGCTGCATTTTGCGTCATCCAGATTCACCATCTTAAAAGGTGGAGTGTCTCCTCATCCTTCATTGAATTTGGAGACAATCATTAACAAATTAACCATATTACAAACAAATGAGTTGGTAACAAAAATTCAAGGGCATCCGAGACAAACCAAAAATAATATTCTTCTCTTATTTAATACGACCATCCATTAGTTGGCAGGCGTCAATGAGGCATTTCAAGCACTTTAGCTTCGTCTTGAGGAATGAGCCCCCCAAGATAACCCAGATCTTTGACGAAACTCATCAGTTGTTTCTTTAGATACAACTCTTCTTGATAAATGTCTTCTCTTTTGTAGACATACAACCCATTTTTTACTATGAAATTTCCCTTGTTCTAGCAGTTAGGAAAAATTCGATGCGTTTACCCCCCGCTCCATCTCTAATTGTGCATATTGTTGCATGAGCCTTCGGTCATATATGGATAACTAGGAAGAATCAGACTTCGAGACGATTCAAGTTCTCTGAAAAATCCCCAAAGCCGCAGACGATCAGCACCAGGGAAAATAAACCATGACCCTGCTCTTGAGTCATAAAGCCATGTGGGACTTTGAAGAGATGAAAGAAAATGGCCAGAGAATGTGTCCCATTTAAATATTTTCACCAATATTGGAATACTTTTACATACACTTAACTTGTTGGATGCAGTTGCGACAGAGCAACAATTAGCATCTTAAGAACTTCTATTTTGAAGCCATTGAAGGGTAGTCAAAGACCCAGATCAGAAAACACCCTCATAGAAAGGGGTGGAACAATCACCATACTTGTTATAGATTTTTTCATTTTCACCAGGATTCAAGACATCCCAATCTGAAGATGGACCAACATCGAGAAAGGTCCCATCCAGATTAACCTCTCAGGAGAAGACATAAAAAATTAAAGAATAAACATAATCCACCCACTGCAAACATGTGATGGTATAATATACCATATCAACACTTCAAATCACTTACACGCAACACTTAAGTGTTCCAGTTCCCAAGGTCGTTATCAAGGTACCTACAAAAAGACATTTGAAGTATGGGGAATTAAAGGTAGGAATTCCCAAAAAATAATAACATATTCTCTCGACCTTCCAAATTAGGTGAAAATAATGGTTGATAAACACAAAAAAAAAAACCCATTGCATTGCCACACAAAAGCAAGGGTTTACGGGGAAATTGTTCTGGGCCGACCACAATGGTCACTGACAGACTACTCATAAGGGTTTTTCATTCATCTATAATATTTCCAGCATAGGAGATCTATCCTACAAAAGAACACACGTGATCAAAGTTCCATATACATCCAACAGTTCTCTACATCACACAACTAGCAAATAATGAGTTGTTATAATTGCCTCAATATATAAGGAATAGGCGCGAAGAATTCAGGTACACGATTTCAATTTGAATTTCCATTCAATCTTATTCCTCGCATACTAACTTGAGTATCATAGTACTAACATTTTAGGTCAGCCCTTCCCAACCGCATCGGAAGCTCACATCCACCGTAATACTCCACAATCACTGATTCTCAATCTATTTTGGTTCTGAAACAAAATAGTTATAATTGTCATAATTATTTCAATTAACGAAAATTATACCATTTCAACTTCTCATATGGTATTAAAAGCCTAACAAACTTGTCCATTCCTTCATTTATTTTTCATCTTTATTATCATTTCTCACCCGCACATCAATGGATTTACAACCCCACCAACAAAATACTTTATTATCTTGGCATGTATCTATCAAGCTAGACGATGAGAACTTTCTCACATGGAAACAATAAGAAATTGAAGTTCTAAAAGATGAAAAACTTTTCAAATTCATTCATGAAACCACTCAAGGAGGAAAACCATAGAAATTCATCAATGATAAAGATAAAACTCAAAACAAGTTTAGTGATGATTTTGACACATTAGAACAACATGATCAAATTTTTCTCACTTAGCTTCTAGCCTCCAGGTTTCCTACTCTCCACACAAGAATGGTCAAATGTGATAATGCCTTTCAAAATATGGAGAAAAATTGCATGTATTGTTTTCATCACAAACCAACTCATGATTCAACTCACGAAATCAAGAAAACATGAAAATTGTCACAATTTTCTAAG